>OY725331.1:30257931-31544491 GCA_963242795.1 Inga leiocalycina
GTAAAATATGTGTAAGAAATTCAATCGTGATTTCCAATAGTGCGTATGAAAAAAAAAGTTAATTTAAGCAATATTTTTATTTGAGCTTGACAATTAACCCAATAATATGATATATGAGCATAGTATAAAAACCCAACTGAGTTCAGCTAATCAAACTTGAAAATCAGTACTTGTTTTTATTTTCTAAGATAAAGAGAATAAGCAACATAAAAGAGTGAGAAAATTTAATTAAAAACTTTTAACTTCACTTCTCTATTTCTTTTAATCAACTCAAAAAATTTCCCTTCCCTCACTTTTCCTCACCTCCCCTCATACCAAATAGCCTCTAAGTTGAAATAACATCGTTTTGAATTTTAAGGAAAAAAAAAAGAAAAAATTAGTATTACATCATATTTGTGTATTACTAACTTTGTTTTGTTAAATTACGTATAGTTCATATATAAATATTCTATTTACCTGTAGTTTAAATATTGCTTTACTTAAGAGTTATTCATATATTATTATAATTAAACTTATCACCCATCTAGTCTTTAATGTAAGACATACTTATCTTATTTGAAGAGATCAATGAAGTTAAATAAATAAGTTGATTATAACATACACTAGTAGAAAAATGACTTTTTAGAACGATTAAAAATGATTCTTTAGACCGGTTCTGTATTAGGTCTTGATACAGCAGGTCTAAAAAGTCTGTTATTTTTTAGATCGGTTGTTATAACCGGTCTTAAAAGTCACACTTTTGAGACCCGTTGTGCCCACAACCGGTCTTAAAAATCCACATTTAAGATCGGTTGTGCCCACAACCGGTCTTAAAGGTCTGACCTTTAAGATCGGTTGTGGCCATAACTGGTCTTAAAGTACTTTTTAAGACCGGTTGTGACTACAACCGGTCTTAAAAGCTTCATTTTTTTAAAGAAAAACGTCCCTTTTATTATATATACACGCACAGAATGCTCCAATTTTAACAGCAGTACATAACAATCACTGATTTCAATTTCAAAATTCAAAAGCAGCAGTCTATAGCAGCAACAAATTAATGTTCATACAAGCCAGTATAGTCATACATTGATGATTCATTTGCAATTAGACAGTAAGGATGACCAAATGACAGCAGTAAAACAAACGCTTCTTCTTTTGAAGTTGATTGTACCTTCCCTAGTCCCCAGTGTCCCTTTGGTTGCCTACACGAAACATGAAGTTTCTGGGAAAAGAACCAAGCAAAGAAATGAACATGCCATAAAAAACGTGTCTATCAATACAAATGGTTAAGCATCAAAGAAACAAATGTGTTGTTGACATAATTTCAAATAGAATAACGCTGAGACGAGACGTTATTTCACAGAATTTTGATATCTTCGAGGAACTAGACTGTCCATATAATCAACCAATGCAGTCAGCATTTCCCACTAGATTTTTGTACAACAAATAGGAAGCCTCTAGCGAGAAGACCAAAAACAGAAAGGAAATTTGAGTGGAAGTAACGTGCACCATAATCTGTGCCTAAATTTTTAACCTTCAGAAGAACAAAAATTGACATTGCTATCAAACATAAATGAATAAAAGCCCAAAATGGGAATCCGAACTGATAAAAAATAGGGTACTTTTGTATTTCCCAATATAACCCATCAAGCCTCTCAGCATGATTCATCCTTATATTATTTCATATACATTGAGTAACTTATGATTGTTACTATTGATTATTGATTAACATGATTAATCTTTGAATGTCTTGGAAACATCTAAGCTATCCAGCTTTCAAAGGATGCTGCAATAATATAAATTCTCTTCTCTAGCCTCACTATGGATATCAAACAATACAATGAAAATTATGTGTAAATAATTTTAAGAATTAGAGAATGAAATAGAGCACACACGCAAGAACCAACAAAAGCAAAATGACATTAACCTTTCTTCCACCTAATTTTAATTTGAGATTTTCACTTCACAATTATCAATTTTGAATAGAATTATCAAGATAAATATACAGGTGATAATTCTCAATCAGATAATTGTGATCAGCCAGATTCTAAGTTTGCTGAACCATGTTCATGAGATCATTGCTTCAGCTGACACTGACATCAATTCCTCTTTGCTTCAAATAGCCCTTGGCGTCAATTATGTCCTATACAAAAACCCAAATAATCAAGCATTCTGTATTAATTAAGGCATTAAATTGAGTATCATTTTCCTGAATCTTATATACATGAACATTTAACCGGTTTAAGTTTAAGCAACAGTATGATTCATCAAGAATCCTATTCTAGGAGCAATATCTTGCCACAATTAACCCATCATATAGATACAAAAACACCAGGACACAGCCATCACAATTCAACAAGAGTAAACTAGGGATATAATTGATCTACAAGTCCCTACTGATTCACTTGATTATTAATCAGGCCCTTGTAGTTTTCCCCCCTTTTTACATGGTCCTTATAGTTTCACCTATTTTTAATTATGTCCATGTAATTTTTTCTTTCTTTCTTTTCAGCTCTTTATAACATCACCTGATTTTTAATGAAGTCTCATTAGTTTTTTCTTCATTGGTCATTCATGAATAAAAAACGATCCATGGGCCAAGCATGATTGACATGTTTTAGTCTTTTAACAACTAAATTGTCTTTCAATTGATCACTTTCGTTTAATCACCATAAGGTTTATGCAAAGCTACCAGAACTAATTGTTTGAGACAACTAAATGTGAGAGTTACCTACGAACAAGTAGCAACAACTTCTAAAATTATTCATAAACTGGGTCATAGCAAGATCATAATCATAATGCATCTTTTTTCGAGTCTCCAGTTACCTTTTTGACAAAATAAGTAACGTTGTTAGCAATACATATGAGAACAATAATGTACAATGTAACGTTGGATTCAAAAACTCGCTATGTTTGTAATAGCTCATAGATGAATTCAGCACAACATGTGCGAATGAAATCAATATCTTCTTCAGGAAAGGAATCAGCAAGATCAAACATCTGTAACACCAAAACCAGACGAAACATTGACTTAGTAACTTAAAAACAATAAAGTAAAACAAAAGTTCTGAAATATAAATTTACCTCTTGAGTAAAATCAGTCCTGCCTAGAGTGATAATATTGTAAATGTGTCTCAAAACATAAAAACCACATAAGTTGGACCCCTTTGGTTGCCTACGGCTCTGAGAAAAAACATGATATCATTAAAACAAATATAAAGGCATGTCTTATTACATTCTTTAAACAAATCCATATGTACTGACCCTTGGCATGATCCATGTAGGGTCCTTTAAGTCACGAACATGCTTACTACAAGCACTGTGTAGGAATGTCCGCATAGCCCTATGATCATCACAATGACAAAGGTTATTGGTTTTACACAAATTCCATAAAATTTGCATACAAAAGGTAATAATGCAAGAAAACTAATGAATTCATGGTCGTTTTCAAATCATTCCCTGGTTTGAAGTGGACGGAACATAAGAGGATGATAGTGTAACTACTCTTGCATAGAAGAAGCAACTGCCAATGATCACTGAAAAAAACAGAAGAATATTAAGCAAACATAAAACATTATATAAATTATAAAATATCAGTTTGTTTCTTACCTATACACATATGGAGCCAAGAAACACTCAGTTCCAGTTTCACTACGCCTCTCTGATAAGTATCTATGTCTACTAGAAGCAGTGGTCCCTTTCTCTTGGATGTGATGGGGGCATAAGAATCCAAATTTTTCGCTTTTTCCAGAGGAGACCAACCTACGATGCATGTACCTACAATAATGCAAGCACATAAATAAAAGGTAAACAGTGAAACTTTTAAAATATTTACTTTGAATTGCAGAAGCTACTTATATTAAGAATAGTTGGACAATCCCAATCGTAAGATTTTGTCCAGGAGCTACCAGGGACATCAAATCATCCCTCTCAAGATAGCATGTCACCCCTGACTGTCCAACAACTGAATCCGTAGGCCACTCTCTTGTTTTGAAGGATGTATCATATGCCATCAGAATCACTTGTTGCATGATATTCAATGGAGGCTGTGAAACTTCTTGCTGAGTGAAGGGAGCTGACTTGGTAGGGCTTTGATCGGACTTTCCTTGGCTTGACCAGAAACAAGGTTCGTTGGCCACAAGATGAACGTGCCCAAGACATCGCTAACAATCTTGAATTCATCAGAAGGGATAGGGACAGGTACATCTGCAATAATCACCTCATCAACTGACACTCGGACTTGATCACCTTCCATTTGTCGGTGGTGGACAGTTGATCCTAGGTTATGCACACTACCCCGTGCAACTAACCGTCTCAGAGGATCCTCGACAAAAAGATCACAAAGCTCAGTAATTTTTGGGTTAGGACCCTCTGATGACTGCCCGATGTTGCAACAACTACCTCTAGTGCTCTGCTTATTAGGATCAATCGATTGTGGCTGGGGAGCACTGGTATCTTGTCTTGAGCTCATAAACACTATCATTTCCTCTCTCATCTTGCTCAACCAGGTCTCTAATAGTACATCAAATGATGCTTCAGCCTCGGCCTTTGCTTCTGCTCTTGCAATAGCCAACATAGTCTCTAATTCCTCCCTAGTCACGATGTTTGAGGAATGGCGTACGGGGGCTCCAAAGTTATCCCGTATCCCTACCCCTCCTCCAACTCCCCTGACACGGCCTGGATGCTCATGTTTGCCAGTAGCAACTGTTAGAATATCATTCCTGGCCTCTGACATAAAAGAGCCCTCAACTTGTTGTTTTTTAAGTTCATCCTGTAAGATAATACAAAATAACAAACATAAGTAATAATGTACGTTTCTTATGTAATTAATTACAATAATGATATATGCTTACAATTCTTTCACCTACTATACGAGATTGTTCACTCGTATAAGTCCCACTCCTCTTTTGGTGGGCAAATTGCCATTTTTCTTCACGGCAAATTGCCATTTTTCTTCACGACAAATTGGAGATGGCGGAGAAAGAAGAACAGAAGGATCAGATTGAGATGCTTCTTCCAATCTCTTCCGTTTGGCCGCCAACAAGTTTCTTTCAGCCTTTGCATAACCCCCACGAGACATTGTATGAGGGCAATCATTCTTTCTACCACTCTCTTATGCTTTTTGCCTTTTTGCCTGCGAATAAGAAATGATACAAAAAGAAAGTGTTATAATCAATTAAGATAATTGCTAAGTAAATAAAACAAAAAATAAGTCAACTAACCAAAGATTCTAGAGTAGTTCGAAGCCTAACAAATTCTTGCCAAGTCGCTTGATCAAGAAATGTATACTGGTGGCACAGATTAGGATGAGGCTGACCATCTTTCACCTCAATATGAATGTAATTGTTGGTCAGATTTGTCTTAAACTTGCTCCAGCGCTCATAACAATACGTCATCGTCTTGTTGTACAAGATCTCACTCTGAGGAACGTCGTAGGTGAGCTGAAATGCATGCATTGAAGGAGTAAGTGACAAATTTGTGACAGTTGATAATAATTAATTACATACAGAAGAGAATTGTATACCTGAATAGTGTCCCAAATATGCTGCTTCACCTTTGCATCGACATTTCTCCACTCCTCTATCAAGATGCTCGGCTTGTTACGTGCAAGGAGGCCGACGAAACTCCTATATCGTTGTGCATTAGGCCCGATTGGTTTCCAATATCTATCAAACTCAATCGGTATCTTTTGGCCTGCACTCCGACTGAGGGAAACATCTGTCAACCGTGTGCCACGTCTACCCCTCCGTACAGACTGGCTACTGCGCTCACTATGACCATGGCTCGGAGCATTGCTAGGCTCGCCCTGGTTAACACTAGCTGGCTGACTCTGCTGAGCACTAGGTGGTTGACTCTGCTGAGTACTAGGTGGCTGACTCAGAGGTGTAGGAGGTGGCTGATCCTCTGCACTAGGACGCTGGGGATTCTTCATTTGCCTGTAACGACAACAAAGAAAGATAAATCCTAATCTATGACATGTGAAGACTATATCGATAAAATAACTAAACATATTCTTCATATATAAATCATAATCATAATTACTTTAGTTAGTTAAGGTCAAAGTAGTATCATAAAGAGATATCCTCCCATATTCCCTCGTGATGATCATTTCTTGTGCCGTGCGCATTATCTGCTTCATCTTCTTCGTTCAGTTCTGGTAGACCCCAGGAAAAACAAGGAGTCTCAAGAAGATCATAATTTGAGTGACTTTTCTCGTCAATATCAACGACCCTTTTTCCTTGGAGAGCTACAGACAACATTTTATTTGCCTGATCAGTGATATAGAACACTTGTTGTGCCTGATCTGCCATAATGAAAGGTTTATCTCCAAAACTTCTACTATTCATATCTACTAATGTAAATCCTAACCTATCGATCTTCACACCATTATTGACATCAACCCACTTGCATTTGAAAATGGAAAATCTAATTTTAACATAGTCAACCACCCAAATCTCTTCAATCACCCTATAATAAGGTATGGCAGCCATTGTAGGGTTCTTATCTTTTGAACTAGAGAAGTGCATAGATTCAGCCATTAATACAACACCACTGTTCTGGACGGTGCTCTTATCATCTAGGGACTTCGAGTAAAAGGTATAACTATTGATCACAAATGAAGTCCAACTTATGATATCAACTTCAGGACCACGTGCTAACCAATTTATTGTATCAGAAACATATTCTTCTCCATCAACCTTTTGTTTGAACCAATGTGCGAAAGTTCTGTTATGCTCCCTGATTAACCTTTGTTCAGTCATTCGACTATTTTGTTTCCGTGCAATTTCTTTATGGGCATTCATGTAATATTGAATTTCATCAACATTGTTCAAGATGTACAAGTGGACTTGTTGCAATTCATCAGCATCTATGCTCTTTACTGTTGCCCCACGTCTACCCCCTTCTTGATCATGACGTTTAGGAAGGCAAATATGTCGTACATTTGACAAATAATGTTGACAAAATTCCATAGCTTCTTCAGAAACATATTTTTGAACAATAGATGCTTCAGGCCGGTTGGGGTTCTTCACATACCCTTTTAGTATTTTCATAGTTCTTTCGATTGGGTACATCTACCGGAAATAGATAGGGCCACACAACTTTATCTCCCTCACTAGATGAACAATCAAGTGTACCATGATATCAAAAAAGGAAGGAAGAAAAAGCTTCTTAAGCTGGCATAAGATCATATATCCTTCATTTTCCAATTCCTCCAATATTTCTGTATCAATGACTTTACAACAAATGGCATTGAAGAAGAAACAAAGTCTAGTCAATATATGTTGAAGATAATATTCGGCAATGCCTCGAATAGCTACTGGGAGTAGTTGTTGCATTAAGACATGACAATCATGAGACTTTAGCCCTATTAACTTCAAGTCTTTCATCGATACAAGCTTTTTAAAATTTGAACAATACCCTGAGGGAACTTTAGCGCCATGTAAACACTCACAAAAGGTTCTTTTCTCAACCTTAGACAAAGTATGAGCAGCTAGAGGACAAAAAGTTCTATTACCGTATGGCCTTAGATGTAAATCTTCTCGTATTCCCATTTCTTGCAAGTCTAATCTTACCTTCACGCCATCCTTAGAACTTCCTTGTATGTTGAGCAGTGTCCCAACAATACTATCACATACGTTCTTCTCCACATACATGAAATCAATATAGTGTCTGACGTCAAGATTGAGCCAATATGGAAGATCAAAGAAGACAGACCTTTTTTTCCATATATTTTTCTCATTTCTACTTTTTGATGGCTTACCAAACATAGTATTGATATTTTTCACCTTTTCATAAATTTTCTCCCCAGTCAATGCCTCTGGAGCATCTTCAAACTCTTGGCCACCGAAAAAAGTTTTTTTTAATCTACGATAAGGGTGGCTTCGTCTTAGAAATTGCCTATGGCCAAGGTAAACCGTCTTTCTTCCATGTTGAAGTTGATGGTAGCATGTGCCTTCTTCACATATTGGACAAGCTTTGTGGCCTTTAACGCTAAATCCTGACAAGTTCCCATATGCAGGGAAGTCATTTATAGTACAAAATATCATTGCTCGCATATTAAAAGTCTCCTTCTTGTTCGCATCAAAAACATCAACACCTTTATCCCACAACTCTTTCAAGTCTTCGATCAAGGGTTCTAGGTAAACATCTATGTCATTTCCGGGTTGCTTTGGTCCCGAAATCAACATAGACAACATAATGTACTTTCGTTTCATACATAACAAAGGAGATAAGTTGTAAATTACCAACATAATGTACTTTCGTTTCATACTGCTTAGGCTACCATAAGGATTCATACCATCTGTGCTAAGCCCAAGCCTGAGATTCCTAGGTTCTTCACCAAAGATAGGAAATAATTGATCTATTTTTTGCCATTGAGAAGAATCAGCTGGATGTCGAAGCTTTCTATCAGAAATCCGCTCATCTGTATGCCATCTCAAATTTTTGGCACCAATTTCATTAGCAAACAGGCTCTTGAACCTTGGAATGATTAGAAGATACCACAACACTTTTGCAGGGCCCTTATTTGATTTATACCTAGGAGTTTCACATATCGGACATTGCTCCTTCTCTTCATGATCTTTTCTATACAATATGCAATCATTAGGGCAAGCATGGATCTTTTTATACTTCATCCCTAGTGGACACAGTATTTTCTTAGCATCATAGTATCGACAAGGCAACACATTATCATCAGGAAGCATATCTTTAAAGGCCTCAAGCGTTTCTGAAAAACTCTTGTCGCTCCATCCATACCGTGCTTTCAAGCTTACCAATTTCAATACAGCATTCAGCAATTGGTATTTTTTACACCTCGGGTACAACGGCTTCTCAGCATCTTTGCACATATTACCATATGCATGTGATTGTTCAAAAGCCTCTTCTCCTACATCACGAATAATATCCTCTATCCGATCATCCATATCCGTGTCATTATCATCACAAGTCACTTCCCCCTATTGAGATGCACTTGGCATTTCTAATTGTTCACCATGCCATACCCATATTACATACGTCTTACAAAACCCTTCACAAATTAAATGTGTATATATATCTGCAGTACTTAATCGCTTCTCATTCAAACATTTTACACAAGGGCAATAAAACATCCCACTATCATCATCGGCATTTCTTTTTGCAAAGTCTAAAAAACCCCTCACCCCAACATTATATTCAATACTCGTCTGTTTAGCTTGTATCCAACTACAATCCATATATTCCAACACCTTTTTTTTGTTTTCTACTTTTTCCCCTGGAAAAGGTAGGAGCATGATGAGAATGGGTCATCTTTTTTCTTCAAGCATAAACAAGAGTGTTGACTTTTTTACTTATTTGAAATATAAGAAACATTTTGGCCACAAATTTATATGAATGGGGTTGAAGAAGTTAGATCTCAACCCCATTCATGCATATTGAATGTGAATGGCCAAAAAACCAATAATGATTAATATAGCACCCGGATCATTACCTATATATATATATCATATATTTTCCCCCAATAGCATAATCTAATTTAATTTAAAGGGAGAAAAGAAAAATAAAAATATGTATTGATCATAAAATCTTCTTGATGTTACTCTTAATTTAAATTAATTACCAATAATAATGTGATATGCAAAACGGACCATCAGTCTCAAGAAAAAAAACAAGGTCAGTCTTGACTTCATTGGAACATTCCATTCATAATTTATGGGAAAACAACATTAATGGAGGGGTAAACTTAAATATCGTCGAAAATCAAATCAAACAGAAAGGGAGTTCAGTTTTGAAAAAATAAGAAAAACATAGTACACAAAATGATAATGATTAGTACGTAGGAAAAGCACGAATGGGAGCAGAGACCGAAAGCATAAGGGTTCAGTTACTTTTATGAATAAACAAGAAAGTAACATAACCGAAATAAACATGAGTGGATGAATGAAGACATACATACAAGAAAAACTACACAAAAAGGAATGAAAACATGTAGAAAAGAGGGAAAGATAGTCAGAGAGGAAGGTACAGTGTACTTGTAAAAGAGACAAGGTATCTGGAGTGAGAGAAAAAAGAGGAGAAAAAAATGGAACTGACGAGGAAGTTGTAGTTGAAGAGAAGAAGGAAGCATATATAGGCAGCAAAGGCACTAACAATCTCCCAAATATTCCAATGGCATATACCTTTCCTTAAGTCACTTTTCAAACCTCAACCTCCCTTGTCTCTTACTTTTTCATGGCCGCTAGCTTCACCTTCAGTGCTCCACCAATTTTTATAAAAAACAGATTTGGGTGCTTACAATGTTTTACTATATATTCCTCACTATAGTCTCTTTATCTAATTAACCACTGATTATAATTAAGTTGGTTAGTTTGAATGTCAAGTTTGATGATCTTTGTTTAATTCAGAATTTGATCATCCCACAATATGAAACCTCAGTAATAGAGAATTAATATATAACACGAGTGGCCTAGAAGATTCATGTAATGGGGACGGGTCTGATATTTTATCTAGCTAGTGCTCATGCTGTTGTTATTGTAATTTATATCAAACTTTTTCAACAGTTGGGGCCATACGCTGTAATAGTTCCAGATTTTTTTTGAATCAAATATAATAATAGTTGAAGACTAAATGTGAAGTTCCTTAATTAATTAACTGGGGCAAGCTGCTTTGCTATTACATCTAATGTCTTTAATTTCTCCTTTCAAACATTTTATCAAACACCTAATGTGCATTCACATTCAACAATAGAACAGAGGAGGAACATAATGGTGTTTTCTCAGAACAGAGGAGGAACATACCTCAAAAAAGAGATTGAAGACGAAGATGTCCTAGAAATGCAGTGAATAAGCAGGGACGACAACACCCACGATGAAAAACCACAAGTAGCTGAAGCAATGTATGACAGTACAACGCCCGAAGAGCGACGACGGACTCGATTCAGAATAGGATAAGGTAAGGGACGGGGACGCGTGCTGAGGAGAGAAAAGATTGGGAACAAAGTTGCTTAGGTGATTCAGAATGGAAGAGGCAAGAGTGTGAGCTGATGAGGCACGGCGCGAAAGTAAATTTGGAACATTTTTTAGACCGGTTAAGAGGATAACCGGTCTAAAAAAAGGTTTTTAAGACCGGTTGCCTAACAACCGGTCTTAAAAGTCCACTTTTAAGACCGATTGTTAGGCAACTGGTCTTAAAAGTCAACTTTTAAGACCGGTTGTTAGGCAACTGGTCTTAATAATCTTTTTTTTAGACCGGTTATCCTCTTACCAGTCTAAAAAATATATATTTTAGACCGATTCTCTCAGTAACCGGTCTAAAAAATAAAATCCCTAATTTTTTTAGATCGGTTAGAATAGAACTGGTCTAAATAATCTTTTTTAGACTGTTATTATAATAACCAGTCTCCCAACTTGTTTATAATAACGAAAATGCCACCGCGCATTTCTTTTAGACCTGCATCCACTACAACCGGTCTAAATGGGCCAGTCTAAAAGACCTTTTTTGTACTGGTGATATGTGACATTATATCTTTAAAATACTCCTCTATAACATTAAATTATATATCCATTTATGAATTAGAAAAAAAATCTAGAAGTAGAAGATGATAAATGAAAAGTTAGACACTTCACACCCTAAACAAGAGAATGAATAGCTCAGCCAACAGGAATTGAATGGTCAACCTTATAGTTAACATGAATGTCTATGTACAAAAAAATGAATTATAATGGGCCAAATACACATATAAGCCCAGGCATACAAGCCCAACCGAAATACAGAAGTATAGAGGTATAGAAATACAACATCCTCTAATACAAGCTAATATCAACACAACCTAATGTTCACTAACATTCTCTAACTCCGCCTGCCCTTTCCTTCAAGTTGGGGACTAAACAAATTTGTAGTAACCAACTAGTGAATTCAATTATTATGACTTCCCTTCCAAGAGGCTTTGTCAACACATCTGCCAATTGATTCCTAGAGGTGGCATGCTGCAAATCTATGATTCCCTATTGCAACTTTTCACGCACAAAGTGACAATCAATCTTAATGTGCTTCGTGCGTTCATGAAATACAAGGTTTGAGTCAATATAGATGACTACTTGGCTATCACAATGAACCTTAACTGGTTCTAATCCTGCCACATTAAGGTCCTTTAATATTTGGGTAAGCTAAATTATCTCTGAAACTGTTGTTCCAAGTGCTCCATACTCAGCTTCAGCTGATGATTTTGAGACAGTATGCTGCTTCTTTGCTTTCTAATAGATCAATGCCTCACCTAACTTAATGGCATATCTAATAACTGTTTTCCTCGTGTCATGACATGCTGTCTAATTAGAGTCTACATAGCACTTTATGCTTGGTTGTTTGGCTGGAGAAAGGAGAATCCCAAGCCCCAAATTGCTTTTGAGATGTCTCACCACATGAACAGTAGCTACCATGTGTGACTTCCTGGGTGCACTTATGTATTGGCTTAACATCTGCACAACATAACTGATGTCATGTCTAGTATTAATAAGATAACACAACCTACTAATCAATCGTCAACACACAACCCTTTCACTTTTGTTTCTTATGATTTGCTTGCTTGCAATAGTGCTGACTTCCCCTTCTAAGCTTAGCCTTGTGCTGTGTTCCATGGGTATGTGTAGTGGTTTAGCACCACTCAACCCCATGTCATTAATAAGATATAGTTTGTATTTTCTCTAGCTAAGCACGCTTCCCTTGTCAAATCGTGACAAATCCTGCCCAAGAAAGTATCTTAGATGTCCTAGATCCTTAATCTTGAATTGATGGTGCAAGTAAGCCTTGACATCCTCTATGCCTTGCACACTATTTCCTGCAATAACAAATTGCCGACATATGCCAAAACAAGGGTTATTTCTCAATCATTTAATTTGATAAAGATAGAGTAATCATATTTGCTTTACCTAAAACCCCTAAGATTAAGGCCTCAGTAAGTTTGACATTCCACTCTCTAGAAGCCTGCTTTAACCCATACTAGGATTTGTAAAGTTTACAAAACTTATTTTTGCCAAAATTGTCAAATTTATGTGGGATATGCATGTAGATTTCTTCATTTAAATCCCCTTGTAGGAATGCATTGTTGACATGCATTTGAAAGAGATGCCAAACATGCATTGATGCAAGAGTGAGAATCATTCTTACTGTTACCATTTTCACGACTGGGGAGAATATCTCAAAGTAATCAATGCCTTCTTGTTAGATGTAACCTTTGGCCAGCAACCTTGCTTTGTACCTTTCAATATTAACAAAAGAGTCATATTTGTTTTTAAAGACTCATTCACATTCTATGGTCCATTTATCTTTTGGAAGGGGAACAATTTCCATTGTGCAATTGTGTTCTAACATTGCCATCTCCTTACGCATAGCCTCCATCCACTTGGGATCCTTTGATGCTTATTGAAAACTACATGGCTTAGTGAGCTTGTCAGTAGATAATAAGTAATTCTTATAAGTCTTGTTAACATTTGCATAAGAAATATATTCATGAATAGGGTACTTACAACCTGTTTTGGATGTCTCACCCTTTTCAGCCTCTCCTAGACAAATATACTCACTTAGCCATGAAAGGGAACATCTATCTAGTGCTGGTGTGGCCTCCCTATCTAAAAATTGTTCAACATTAACAAGGGACTCATTCCCAAGTGATTCATGGTCATGATGTAACACCTTATTTTCGTAATCAATTTGATGGGTTTTATGCAGTGAATTTCAACCACTAAGCAGTATTCCTTTGTAAAGTTCTTTCAATTCTTAACCTCAAGATAGGATTCAAACCTATAGTTGAGTAGGTTTTTCTAAATATTTTTAAACTTTTCAAAAACTATCATAAAGTGGTTCGTAAGTTCTTCGTAGCTCATCATTTCTTACTTCCATTTATTATTATAAAAGTATTTCTCAGCTTAATAAATCACTCCGCTTACTTGACTAATGGGCTCATACTATGTGATTACCCATTTCTAGTTCATTTGTCAAGCTTAGGAAACATTCATCTATCATGTGGGTCATACATTTAACTACATCAAATGTCAATATATTTACATAATGGAGTATAAATCCTCAGCTCTACACTGCAACTTCTTCTCCGGGCACATCGTTTTGCATCCTACTTCTTTGCTCATGTGCCTATATGATTGGTGAGGGGAGAGTAAGGTTCGAGAGAATTTCAATAGCAAACTTTGCTAACTATGCATACAAGATACAAGCTTAACGCATGACATGCTTGCTTAAATAAATTCATGCCAACATATTGACATATTTACATGCTCAATGTTAATACATTACACTAATAGCCATAGCATAAGCAAAATAGAGCTTCAATCATTCATATATGCTTCATACAATTCATCAAAGCAATTCAACACATCAATGCATAAGCATACTTATCAAGTAAATGCAAATCAGGAAAGTTTTACTACCTTTTGTCTTTAAGTCCTCCTCTTGTACCTTTTCTTTCAACCATTATAGTTGTTTGGAAATTCTTCCATTCTTCTTCTTTCTTGACATCTCATGGCCTTAGATAGATAACCACATCATTAGAGCCATGACCAATAAATGTCCAATATAGCTACATTAGCCTTTAGGACATGTCTCTTATCTTTTGACCATACTTGTCCCAAATTACCTTAAGTGCCACAAATTCATGGATCAACCTAATTTGCCAGATTTGTCACCTACCTTTAAAAAAATCATAATTTAATCTATGGAACTCCAAATGGTGCTGGTTCAAAGCCCTATTTGAAGCTATCTAAGTCTATTTTAAGGAAAAAAATACATCCCACTGTCCCTTACACGCACACTATTCTAGAAACTCCAATCAATCCTCACTGCCACATAAATTATTCTAGATTCAATGCCTAACATAAAAAATTCATATCTCACAATCTACTAACCCAAATGACACATATTAAATATTACATTAAAGCTTAGGACATCTACTATGAATATGAAAATTTTCATATTCATTAGATAACATCTTGTCATTTAAAAACAAATTACAACTAGACTATCTTGCAAAAAATGTAGACTAGCAGCACCTAACCTTAAATTTCAATTTTTGGGTTTTCAATCTAACCCGTCTAAAATTATGTTCACAATCTATTCCCACATAATTTCATATGTAGAATCCATTTCTAAACTCAAAAACACCAAAATCACATTCCTTCTCTATAATTCAGATTTGGCCGAACAGAACCCTAAATTACTATAAGTTGATTTCTTGCAAATTTAACTACAAAACTTGTGGAATATCATCTCTAACTCTTGTTTAACTTCATATTCATAATCACGGGTTTCACTCCTAGGATTGGAGATCGAATTCTTTAAGTGGATGAAATATATTTTTGTTGCAAGAGTTAATTCATTTGTGTTCACAATTTATTAATTATTATATTAAATTGCATCCTTTACTATCAAATTATAGGATGAGAGGAAAATTAAATTTTCTCCAATGAATCATCACCACCTTCAAAAAATTTTGAAGGATCCGAATTCATTTTTTACTTTATGCAATTATTGAATTGAAACATGCAAGCTTAATTGATGTATCTTTTGACTCTATTAATCGATGAAGCTTTTATTTGTTCACCAATCATTTTCTTTGACCGATGGAAGGTTTTCAATTACGTTCAGCAATGTTTGTCTTTGATCTGGGTTTTGAGTCCATTTGTTTTGAATTTCAATTTTCTTTTCTGCCAGACGATTCATTGAAGATTTACTAAAATTTTCCTTTTGATGCCTTCTTGAACATATGACTCATGCCTTTTGATCAGATGTTGTAAATTTCATTCTTGAATTTATACTTGAGTTTCAGGTTAATGGTCGCGAGAAGAACTTTTGTTCTTAGAGGATCTCTATCGCAACTCTATTTCATTTTCATTTCATGTCACTCGATTCGATTTTGCAATTAACTAATAAATTAATGCCTAAATTTTTTTCTGTAAGAATTCGCCAAGATTATCACTGTCGTCGTTTTTCTGTTAGATTGAAGGAACCGAGAAACGTGTTTTTCAGTTCGCTTTCAAAATCCGAATTACTTGTTTCATTTTTCATATAATTCAGCTAAATCATAGGCATTTAAAGATCTAAACTGTTTGCTTGTGATTGCCACCTTTGAGATCGTCATTTTCAAGCTATGAATCACCTGGGAAAATCAATCACCCGAAATTGCGGCAAGCGGCGAAACTAGTTGAATTTGTAACCAAGTCAGTGTTAAATCATTGGGATACATCTCAGTAGGGAAGAGGCTGGAAATTGAAATGTTGGCCAAGTTGGCAGAGAATTAGCTCGGAATCGCCAACAATCGTTACGTGAAAGTTACAGGTGTAGCAGGTTTGCATTCGAGTCACATAGGGATCCGGGTTAGGTAGGGATCTAACTCCTTGGAGTAGTTGACACAAAACGTTGTCATTTTGTAGAAGTTGCGGAAGCCTTCTCACAGTGTGCCAAACGACACCATTTCCTCCCCAAGTGAAAATGCACAGTTTCATTGATCCAGCGAGCTAGGTTGATGTTGTTTTGTAAGACCCCATCTTACATTCTACTTATCATTGAAATTAATCAGAGTTGTAATTACGTAGTTTGGTAAGTAACACAAGAATAATGTAAATATACTGATATATTGATACAATGTACTTGATTACATTACCGATTTTCCTATAGGGTTTGATGATATATACAAATTATCCCAAATTATCCAAATAGCTTCAAACTTGGGATCCGCACCCTTCAATTTCCCGTATTTACTGCTTTGCCCTTGGAGCCATTAGCTTCTGCTAGAATATTTATTTATTTGAAAAAGGGTGAGATTCAAAAGAATCTCAGTAGTAACATATACTCATTTATATAAAATGTGAAAAGTAAATATGTCATGCTCTATGTTATGCAACAAATTAATAACAATATATCATATCACGACATGTATACATGAGTTAGGGATTCAATCCCCCACTATCTGTAAACCTCAGTTGGCCCCTTGCTCACAACCGGGTAAGTGTGTTTCCACACAAAGATTTAAATGTGCCTCTACGCACAAATTGCCCTCCTCAGCAAAACCATATTCATTAATTAAATCATAGAATATGACATACACAAATATATAAACATTGGCATAATGTATGAAGGACAGAGTTACTACCTTATAACCCTTTTTGCAACACAAAACAAGTTCCTCGAATTTCATGTCAATAGCTCGGGCTATCAACAGTCGGGTCCTAAAATTTCAAATGTACAAGAAGTACGTTAAAACCCATTCATGTATCACTCCAGACTCTTTCAAAGTGTTTTTGTTGGCTATATTAGTCCAAAGCTAAAAAATTACCTAAATGCCCCCTATGGACTCGATCCAGCCCCTTTGTATCCGGTCTGACTGTATTTTTTCAGAAATTTTGACCTGGACTATTCCTACACAGTTTTACTTGTAGAACCCATTTTTAACCTCAGTTTTTCTTAAAATCACTGCCAAATGACAGTTTTTCCCTTGACAACCCCTATTTAGGGTTTTAGGGTTATTTTCGTGATTTTACTTCCTAGGGCTTATCTTACAAAGTGATCAACATCAACCCTACACAATTTTCCCTCCTGAACATAATGGAACCAATAGATTAATGAAATTCTAGCCCTAAACCCCATTTCCAGCCTTGGCCGAAGCTATGTACACAAAAAAGGGGAAAATGTGATTTTTGATTTTCAACACCAAAAGCTTGCTCCTTTTCACTCCTAACCATTTGTTAAACCATTTAAACACATACTAAACAAGATTTGAGGAATTTTGGGCTGCATAACCCCTTAGGGTTTCCACTTTCAAAATTTACAAAATCAACAATCCAACCATAAACCAAGCCAAGAACCATAACAACAACATACTACCATAAGGATTGAAGTTCTTAAAGCAACCTCTTGATTCTTGGACTTTCTCTCTCTAGGACACCTCACTCTCTCCCCTCAACCTTAAGAATTTGCTTTCTACACAATAGTTTCCATGAAGAATAAGAGATTAGGGAAGCTATTTTGCAAGAAGGGATGCTTGATCACAACAACAAACAAGTCTTGCCTTTGGATTTCTTCCTCTTGAACCCAAGTTCTTCAAGCTTTTTAACCTTTCTCTCTCTCTCTCACTTGCTTTAGTTGTGCAAATGAGGAGAAAATATGAAAGGAATACTTAAAATATCTTCATCTTTTTCTCTAATTAATTTTATTACATAATTGGGTTTATGACATGGCTTATGTACTAAGCCTTATCTCCAATCAACTTGTGTCATATAAATCCCATCACAATTGAACCAATTCTTCCTCCCTATAGTTGGCCCAAAAATGTCCCCAAGGCCCTTCATCATCCAAATATGGGCTTCATCCATTTGTCTTAACTACATGCACAAGAAATAGTATTTTAATCAAATTAAGCATGTGCTCAACTTAATCAAGTATTATTTAATTCTCATGCCTTAAGATAATGACATTTGGCATACTTATAAGTATACAATTACCATTACATTTATTTTTTTCAAATTCACAACAATTGGCAATTTTGGCAGATTTTCTGATCAAACTTTTAAAAATCATAACTTTATTTGTGGAACTTCAATTGGAGTGATTCCAAAAGCTATGTGACCCTTATTGAGACTAGTTGCAAGGAAAAATATAGCCTTTAGCCAACTGGAAGCTCACAATTCCCAAAATTTAAATCTTTGGATGCTATCCTAGAAAGTAGCTAGTTTCACTGGGTAAATTTCAAAAATTCATAACTCTCAGCATACAACTCCAAAAATTACCCATTACTTATCAAATTAAAGCTTAAGATGTCTACTTGAATCCTATAAAATTTCACCATTTTTGAACATCATTTGTTTATCCAAAACCACATGACAAACTTACTACCTCACAGGAAATTTCTCTGGCAGAACCTTTTACATTCCAATCTTTAGTGTTTAATTCCTATGATCAAAATTTATAGCTAAAGGCTATTCAAAGTATATCAATACTCACCATTTTATTCCTTTAAATATAAGGAATTTTGGTAACCAAAATTTGGCATGTTACATTTCTCCCCTTGTTCAATAAATTTCATCTTCAAAATTTGAACATCGTATAGATTCACTTATGCCTTGGAGAATCCCTTTTTATCACTTAATCCATCCCTTGATCATGTTCAAGCTTATTAGTCGTGCAATATGATGATCATATTCTATCTTTTTCACTCACAATCTCATCAAGCAATGCAGCACAACCATCATATTCTCATAAAAAATCTCATATAGTATTCAACATTCATCATTCATTCAGTTCACACTATAAAGCATGTAATTAAACACAAGACCCATAGCGCTTTATTCCTTAGGCCTCATGACCTTTCAGGACTCTACTCAGATAGCAAGAATCACCTTCCTTTGTATGTAATGGTACCTCTCGACGTGTCGACCCTGAGGGCATAGGCCCTAGGTACCGGCTTAGGAATCGTCTGAGGGCAATACCACACAAGACTCTTACCAAGTAGGAATTGTCCCCTCCTCCACACCGAGGGCCTCTGCCACATAGGTGCTTGGGGATTTATTAGGAAACAATCATAATAAGCACTGGACCTTACTCACCCAATCAACACCAAAGCACTTGGTCACACTGGTCTTGTGGCCTCGAGCCTTCGCTCGGTACAACTCCCAAACATATCATATTATGTCGGCTTAAGGACTTACTAAACCATCAGGTCTTATGGCCTAAGCACGTACAGTTTATCATCCTTGCTGAATACATATCGAGACTAACAACCTCAGGACATATAGCCCATTAGGTATTACTGCCCTGTATAAACATGTATATTGGGGCTTATGACTAACATGAGTAGGTATTTGATTCTGAGAGGCTACAGTGTGGAGAGTATTCACCCCTATTTTACCCAACTACACTAAGACTCATCCCAATCTCTATCTATACGTGTCATCACAAACCATACAGGTTGTGTGACTATCAACTATACATGTCATTTCACTTTCCACCACACTTCTGTTACCCATTCTGAAGTCTATCTCCTTATATGAACTTTAATAATGTAAAGATGATTTAATGGAAGTCCTACAAGAACTTCTTATAATACCTAACTGCATCTGTAATATGTATTTCTTTATGCTAGTTCTTAGCCTGTTTCAACATAAATCATTCTGGGCCATTTCATATGGACTTTTAATATCGGTCCAGCTCCAAGCATATTCACAAACTCTACTTCCCTCATTAGGGTACTCTACCTACATTGTATAGGGAATCTAAAAGCAACTTGTACATTCTATTCTCTGTCTCAACCTTGAGACCATATCTCGTGGCTACTTTTTGTTCTATCAAGAGCTATTCTCATTAAATAAGGGAATATTCTATTATCAAGATATTTCCCTATGCTAGATTAGCAACTAGCAACCTCGAAAAACCTCATACATATTTCAATATATTTTAGTACCATGTTCTAGTACCTCAGACTATCTAGGTCATTTCAAATTCCTACAGAATTAGTTCAACTATTGAGTCTGATTCTTAGATCACAATTCAACTCTTAGAACCTCAACATTAGCTGAGCCGAGAAACCACTTTCCTCAATTCCATTGATCATCACTAGCCTAACATAAGTCTGAATACCTTCGCCACCTAAGGACATACTGGTCCACTAGGTTTAGGGCCTCTAGACACACAGGTCCACTACAACATATTTGGCATATAAGATTTTATAGCCTAGGATCACTAACCCAACTTTTATATTCATCACAAAATCTAGAACCTCTACATCAAACAAATTGGAAATCATTTCTCTCAATTATACCCAATAGGTACGCTAAGAATCAAGATCAATAGCGCCTATTCTAACCTTCATTGTATTCGGGTAATATCCTCAAAACATTACTGAAGGTTTAACGTCATGTACAGGGTTCACAAGATAGTACAACCTAAATCATATCTTGACTTAAGCTCTATTTCAGCTTAGATCTGATTCAAACCTATCCTTAGTCCTTCAGTATCATCGGTTCGGATCCTTTAGGATTGATATACAACATAATCACCACGCATCATGTATAACCGGATATCATACCTACATACCTTTAACATCATGATGTTTCTAAGGATAATTTCTTAGTATCGAGAAACCTCAAAACATTAACCACACCTCAAGTTCCCCTCACCTTATCAAATAAACTTTTCTACAAAATAGTTACTGTAACACCCCAAATTTTATATTCACCAAATATGTTGTAATTATTTGAGAAATTCAATAAAATGGTGAATATTCATGAAATTGGAACTTATGAATTTTAGAAATATTCATATTCATAAGAAAATGGGCAAATTAATTCAAGAAAGGAATTAAATTATAAAGGTAGTGGCAAAATTGTAACTTTACCAATTTAGCATAATATCCTCTCTAAACTCTTCTTCTTTATGGATTCAATGGTTTAGAAAACACATCTTGAGCTTAAGGAGAGAGAGGGGAGGATGCCTAGAGAGAGAAAGATCAAGAACTCAAGAGGTAACTTCACAAAACTCAAATCCATACTAGTATGTTGTTATTGTTGATGTGTATGGTTAGATTTGGTGATTTTTGTTAATTTGGAAAGTCTTAACCCTAAGGGGTTATGCTGCCCAAATTTCTTTGAATCATGGTTAGTGTAATATCCCAATTTTTGATTAATGGTTAAGGACTCCAAAAGTGGATGTGAATATTGATAAATAAATACTTTTGGAGAATACGATGTGAAATGTGATTTGAATGTGTTATGAGTAGTGCCTAAACCTTGTATTCAAGTTCAATTGTGGATTAATATTTAAATTGACTTAAAATAGAGGGAGGGGCGTATATTATGGTGAAATGGAATGATATGTTGTGTTTTGTGGTGATTCAGTAAGAATTGCCATAATCAGGGGCAAAACGGGAAAACAGAAAGTTACTGACCAATTGATTAGTTACTGAAGAGAAAGCTCATTGGTAACTCAAAGATCAATGGTTGTGATTAATAGTTAAGAGATTAAAAGGGTGGAATCCCATGCGTTTGTGTTCACGTGAGCTCATAGAAGAGGGAACAAGATTGTGACAAGTGGTACAATGTGAGCCCTTGATCTTAGTCAATGTTTCTACTCTTCCCTCTCTCCTCTCTTCCCACTAAGTTTGGCTAAGAGCCTATTTTGATCCCCAAAAACTGAGCTCTCATCTCTCTCCTTCATTCTCCATGGGTGCCCAAGCACAAGGAAGAAAGAGAAAGTTAAAGGCAATTTTTGGCTTAGTAGATGACCTCTTTAGCTGTAATAATATTCTATAAAGTTGTTCATAGTGATGAGAGCTTCATCTCTATGGTTTTAGATTTGTGAAAGAAGGTGTTTTGAGAGCTTGAGGAAACTTGAAGTTGAAGAAATCAAGGAACTAGCTTGGGGAAGAGGAAAATGTGAGTATTTGATGCCTTTTGACCTAAGTTTTGTGGTTATTGGTTGAGTTTTGAGAATTGTGAATTTTGCCCTGATTTATGTATGATTTTGGAAATGACGAATTGGAATGTGTATTATGGTGTAATTGGTGTTTTGTTGTGTGCTATGATCATTGGAATTAATTTGGAATGTGAAACGGAAAGAATGCAATGTTGAGGTTTATGTTGTGAAATTGTGTTGACATGTTAGGGCCATTGTGAAACATGTCAATGTGATATGAGTTTGGTCGATTTGGTGTTTCCATGGATTCCTTGTGCGAATTTGTGTAGGAAATGATGTTTGATGTGAAAATGGAACCATTAGAAGTAAATGTACCAAATTTGGAATTCTGTCCATTGGAACTCTGTGCTAGGCAGTATGTTTGTGTGGCCATTTGGAATAGGAAAATTGTGTCTAAAAATTTTGAAACTTTCTAGTCTTAAAGTTCACATTCCAAGCTTTAAAATTGACATATAATTTGTGTCATTTCATTTTGTGAGCTAAGAGTTATGATTTTCCAAAGTTTGGGATTAAAACTGGAATCTGTTTTGGAGCAGTGTTGGATTTTGAGCAATTATGTATTTTTGTGGTGATGGACAGCCTTGATTCACATTTTTCCTATGTAGAAGACTTAAGTATCTCTCAATAGGCTTTGGGATCACCTTATTTTGATTTGTCTGGAATTAATTATGAGTTTTTGAAATTTCCTTGGTTGTAGCCCAAAACTTTCTATGCAAGTTTTGGCCATAGCCAAAAAGTCTTGGCCGCAGCCAAACACCTTTTGTGCTGTTTTTGGTCGTAGCCAGAGAATTCTTGGCTACAGCTGTAACCCCCTGTTGTAATTATATCAGAAATACGCGATTAAGATGAAATAGAGACCAATAAGAAACAAAACTATTTCAAATCCCATCTTCACGATAGGGTTTTCACAAATAACTTTTGAAATATAATTTACCTGGTCTCATATTCAATTTCGAATACAATTACATTACGCGGAATATCACATTTATACAAATATCAGAGTATACAACAATAACTTCCCGGCAACTCCCGGGTTCATACCTTTACATAGAATTCATAAGGCACATTCGCCCTTTTCAATTCCTCAAACGGGGATTACACACACCCATTCGAATACATACTCAATACTCATCCAAATATACAAATACACATCCCAACTATAATGATAACCAACTACCGAATCTTCAATCCAAAGGAAGTCCTCTTCGCCCTTGGCTACTTACTCCATCATCGATCTGCTACCCTGTCTAAAAGGGTTGGTAGGGGGTGAGATTCGAGAGAATCTCAGTAGGAAACAAATACCAAAATGCATGTATGATAAGTGTATAATGCATGACATGCTTGCAATACATATCATATGCCCATACCATGACACAACTGCATGCTCAATGTTTCAACAACACACTCATGGCCATAGCATAAATAGAAACAGAGCTTCAAACATCATATATGTTCCACATAATCAAGCAAAGCAATAACATGCATCAACACATTAACACAATATCATATACAGGCAAGGAGGTAAGTTCCCTACCCTCTTTCCTCGTATGCTCCAGCTCCGCTTACTCGTGATCAGAACGAATACCAAACCACGTCCAGAGCGAATATCAGCCCTATAACCAAAGTAAGGACATAGGGTTATTCTCTATTCCAAAACCTTACTTTCATATCACTTAAAGTTGGTTACCATTCATGACCTTTAGGTGGCTAATCAAAGCCTAAACATATGCCTAAAGGCTTGGGAAACACTTGACCAAAGATCACCTTTAAAAGTGTAAAATACTGATTTTTGGGGGTGGGCCGCGGCCCAAAATCCATGGACTGCAGCCCAAAACTGCCCAGAAACATTTGGGCTGCGGCCCAAGAAAATCCAGTTTCTGGCTGAACTTCCAAAAATCATAACTAATTCCATAAAAATCGAAATGAGGTGATCCCAAAGCCAAATGAAAGCTATTCAAGTCCTCTACACAGGAAAAATATTGGTCAATACTGGGAATCACCACACACGTCCAGATTTACACAAAATCCAACATGGCTCCAAAACAGAATCCAGTTTCGTCCTCAAACTTTGGACAAACATAAATCCCAGTTCACAAAACGAAATGACACATATTATATGTCCATTTTGAAGCTTAAGATGTGAACTTCAAGACTGGAAAGTTTCCGAATTTTCTAACATAATTTGCCCATTCAAAACGGCAACACAAACAGACTGCCCAGACAGAATTCTCACTGGACAGAATTTCCAGTTTTGCAACCATTGTATCCAATCCAATTCAAACCAATTCCAATGATTAAATACCACAACATGACATCATTTTCAACACAAAACAACATCCAATTCCACCATTCACATTCCACACGAAAATACCATAAAATCACGGCAAAATTCACAAATCACAATACTTAACTAAAAGTCACAAGACTTAGATCAACATGAAGCAAATGCTCACCTCTTCCTCTTTCCCAAACCAAATTCTTGATTCTTCATCTTTCCACTTTTGCTCAAGCAACAAAACACCTCCTCTCACAAATCTAAAACCATAGAGATGAAGCTCTCATCACTATGAACAACTTTATAGAAGATGAGTTGAGCATTAGAGGACAAGAAGCCAACCAAAATCTCACCTTTTCTTTTCTCTTCCTTCCCTTAGCTTTGGACGTTCATGGAGGACAAGAGAGAGATGAGAATGATTAGATGATGAAGCAAGTCAGTTTTTTGGCCGCTAAAACCGACCTAAAAGGGTAGAGAGGAGAGAGGGAAGAGTTTGACATCTTGACCCAATCCAAAGGTCCATATTTTGCCACTTGTCTCAATCTTGTTCCATCAACCATGAGCTCACATGCACACACATACACATGATTCCGCCCTTTGATCTCTACACAAATCAATCTCAACCATTGATCTTGAAGTTACCAGTGAGTTTCCTCTTCGGTAACCGATCAACTGGTCGGTAACTTTACCGTTTTGCCCCTGATTACGGTAATTCTCATTGAATCACCACCAACACTTCACATCTTTTCATTTAGCCACAATATGCGCCTTCCCTCCATTTTAAGTCAATTTAGATGTTAATCCATAATTGAGCTTAAATATAGGGTTTTGGCGCTGCTCACAACACATACGAATCACATCGGGTGCCAACTTAAACCATAATATCCAAAAGGGTTTATTGATCACTAATCACTTCCGCTTTTGGAGTCATTATCTCTTAAGCACAATTTAGGATCTTGCTAAACCAGGGCTTAGCAGTCCACTAATCTCAGGCTTATTCTCTAGCCTCAAGTCTCAAAATTCGGGGTATTACATTAGCCAACCCATATTTTCAGCACTTTGTGATTTTGAAAAGTTGTTTACAATCTAATACTTCCCAATCCTTTTAAGCTTTCGTTGAGCTTATTATTAGCCACCTAAAGGTTGTGAATAATAATCAACTTTAAGTGATATGAAAGTAAGAATTTGGAATAGAGAATAACCCTATGACCTTGATTTGGTTAATAGGGTTCGATATTCACCTTGATTATAGTTTGACATTCGCTTTGTTCGTGAATACCCGATGCAGGGGCACATGTGAAAAGAACAAGTGCAGGGAACTTACCTCTCCTTCATGTATTTGATATTTATGTTATTGTATTGATGCATGTTATTGCTTTGCTTGATTATGTGAAACATATATGAATGATTAAAGCTCTGTTTCTATTTATGCTATGGCCATAAGTATGTTGTTTGAAACATTGAGCTTGTAGATATGTAATTATGTAAGCATGAGTTATGTAATGCAAGCATGTCATGCATTAAACACTTATCTTGTATGCATATTGGTATTTTTTTCCTACTGAGATTCTCTCAAATCTTACCCTCCCTTACCAACAATTTAGATATGGCAGGAGGCTCCAGGAAGGGACAAGCAACTAAGGGTTGCGAAGACTCCTTCGGGATGTAGATTTGGTAGTTGCTTATTAGTTATGGATTGGGATAACTGTATATGTTTGGGATGTGTATTTGGATATTTGGATGTGTATATGTTCGAATGAGTAATTGGTTATGAATTCGAGATGGATTTGTGTAATCCCCTATTTGGGAAATTGTAATAGGTGAATGTGCTCTGTAAATCCTTAATAAAGGTATGAATCCGAGATTACCAGGATTATTATGTTGTGAACTCTGATATGTTATGAATGTGATTTATCTTCATGAGGTAATTGTATTCGAAATATGAATATTAGACTAGGTGTATTAGATTTTGAAAGGTATTTGTGAAAACCCTATCTTAAGGACGGGGAATTGAAATAAGTTTTGTTTATCCGATGGTCTCTAATTCATTTTAATCACATATTTCAAATAATAATTATGGAGGGGGTTATAGTTAGTATGTGTTTAAGTAGTGTAATAAAAGATCAGAAGTGAAAAGGCATAAGCTTTAAGGAGTTAAAACACAAAAGTACATTTTCCCTTTTTCTTGAGCTATGTTTCGACCAACCCTATTTTCAGAGAAGAAGTTGGATTTTCAATGATTTGATGGTTCGCTTGGATTCATAAGGAAAAAATAGGTGGGGTTACAGTTGGTCACTTTTTTAGAAAAGCCCAAAAAAGCAAAATTATGGAAATGCCCCTAAACCCCTAAAAGTAGGATTATCAAGGGCAATTTCATAATTTGACACTGCATTTGGTAATTTCTAGCCTAAAAATGGATTCCTTCAATGAAAATATGTTAGGATAGCTCTAGTCAAAATTTTGGGAAAATATGATGTCGGGCCGGGTACGGCGGGGCCGAGCTGGGCCAAGTCCCAGGGGCATTTTGGTAAATTTTCACCATAGACTAATATAACCATAAGAAACACTATGGAAGTGTTTGAAATGATACTTGGATAGGTTATGACCTATTTCTTGTACATTTAATATTTTAGAACCGAGTTGGAAGCCAGAAGCAACACGTTTTACAAGGCATATAAAAAGGGGTTGGTAGAACTTTGAGGTAGGGACTACCATCTCTCATATACTATGTGATTAATTGTATATGTATGTTACTGTATTTCATGATATGATTACGTGCTAGTGGCATAGTACCTAGTTGTGGTTCGGTGTGCAATGAAGGTATATCGAAAATCCTAGCTGTGGCCAATGAATCGGCTGAGGTACACTATCAAAAATATTAACTAGGTCGATGACTCAGCTAAGGTATACTATCAAAATTCCAAGCTTTATTGGTGACTTGGATGAGGTACTTACATATGAATCGGATTGAACATTCATTTTGCCTAATATGGTGCATTGCATATTTAATTTTTACATTTTATATGTCGATCATATGTTTTTACTAGGATTTTTTGGGGTCTCACCCATTTTTCTAAACAAACATCTCAGTGGGTGTCAGTGGGTCGAAAGGCAAAGCGTAGACTCCGAGAAGTGATTGGCATGTGTCTCGAGGAAAAAGTCAAAGTTCGTGGTTATAGTTAGTTTATGCTGAAGATATTTTGGGAAATCCTATAAATATTGGAAATACTATAGTATTCTATATTTTGTTGACGAACGACTTTGGATTGTAAACAAATAATTTTATCAGTATATATGTACTTTTCTGTATGCCCCTAGAACTTTGTCATTATTGCTCTTCGTATATCGAAATGGTTGACATTTTTGGTATCAAAGCTAATAAATGGTTCTGACATTATCAGAATGGTATATTGATATAGTTTTGTTTGCATGGCGACAAGACATCATGAGTAGTTTGACTGAGCCTATGATAGTGATCAGCAGTACCAGTGAGTCGACGACGGTAAAGCAGCACGTTCCTGACATATGGCCAATGATAGACTATTTCGGTTACGATGGTATGGGTATGAAGTACACAGTACAGAAGAGCATGTCAAGGCTTCCTGTGTATGGTCCAAAGCTGAGGCTGGCGTCCCCAGGAGTGACAGAGGTTAGGGAGACCGGAGATGTGCCAGAGGAGTACCCCGAGTGGGATTCCGACTACAATCCGGAGGAGATGCTAGAGCGTGAACCGAGTGATAACTAGTCTCAGGCAGAGTTGGTACATGTGCCATACAATTTTTAGCTAGACATGGAGTTGTCATATCTTCTTAAGGCCAAGTATCACAGAGCACTGTAGGAGCACGATACACCGAGAGGCTGGCACTTTGCATTCCTTAACGGTGTAGAGACTATGTACCGACTTCAGATATCGTTCTGGGTTACAGTGTTCGACTAGTGCTGGGTTTGTTCCACGATGTACTTCTTCTCAGACTCAGTATTTTGGAATAGGAAGAAGAACCTCATCGTTAAGCGGGGCCCGAAGGAGAACTTATGGACTTTCTAGAGGCATATCAGAGGGTTGGTGCAGGATTTTATGTATACCAAGCTATGATTTGGGGCCTACGTGAGTTATTTTGGGGATAGAAGCTGACCGGCATGTATTACAAGCTAAGGTCAGTCAGGAAGAACCGAAAAATAGAGGAAGACTTAGCCATAGTTATAGTTTTGGTAGGGTACAGAGAAAGTTAAGGGTGCTCAACCTGGGGTAGTATAGGATAGGTGACCCCTGGGAAGTTGCATGAACTTAGTATTTTGGGATATGTAAAGGACTAATATGTCATGTACAGTAGTATAAAGGATATATGATGTTTTTATTTCACTGTAACTACTGTAAATAGTTGTGATATGCTATGTATGACATATTTATACCCTAACTTTTATGAAATGACGAAAACACCCTTGCTCTTATATAAAATGTAATTCTTTTCTATTGTCATGTAGTTTGAAACATAGAGATGGTTCAACTTGATAGACCTTATGGCAGGCCACATGCAGGGCATAATAATGTTGCGCTTGAGCCAAGACCTGATACAGTACAACAGCGAATATTGGATATGTTAGAACAATAACAATAAACAATGAATGAAATAAGAGTTGACCTTCAGGGAGTACAGCTAAGGCAGGATCATCTAGAGAATCGTTTGGATGAATTTATGAGAGGTAATGATGAAGAAATATATGAGGAACCTTCATTAAAGGGTGATATACCTAAGCCTGATTTAGTAAACAACAGCCACCTATGTTCAGGGGGAAATTCAATCCTCAACTAGCGGAAGATTGGTTGGCTCGTTTGGATAAGATATTCGATATATTGCAATGCCCAGACGAAGTGGAAGCTCGGTTAGCTATATACAAGTTGGGAGGTGATGCTGATTGCTGGTGGAAGGGCATAGATCTTACCTTAAGGGGGAATATTCTATCATATGGGAACTATTCCAAGAAAAGTTCAAAGAGAAGTATTTTCCCCTAATTGTGAGAAGAGAAAAGGAGAAAGAATTCCTCTGTATCAAATAATAAGACCAGGAGACCTTTGATGATTACTTAGCTCGGTATATTCGACTATCGCGATACTCATCATATTACAAGCTGAATGATAATAAAGAATAGAATACAGACATGATGATTGAAGGGTTAAGACCCAAGTTCAAAGAGAGTTGATTTCTCAACACTTTACTGAATTTAGCAAAGCTGTAGAAGAGTGTCGATACATTTAGAAGTGCATATCGAATTGAGCAACACAGACTGGGAATCGAGGTGTTTCCAGAAGTGGTAGCTCAGCACAGAATAGGAAAGAACAAGGTGGACCTTCTGGAGCAGTTATAAAGAGGTTGAATCAGACGGGAGACTATGGAGGCCAAGGATCATCAGGAAGTCTCACATGTTGGTTTTTTCTTAAACTATTCCATCTTGGCAAGGCTTGTAATGGTGCACCACTGAAAGCTGATCTTAACAAACTACTTACTTGTTTTAATTGCGATAAGACAGGACACATGTTCAAGGATTGACTATAAAAGCAGCAATCGACGAAGACAAGACTTAGGGTTTCAGGCAAGGTTTACACACTGACACAAGAAGAAGCCATAAAGTCTCAGGAGCTGATTCAAGGTACAATTTCTCTGAATGGCAGTTTAGTACATGTTATGTATGATTGTGGTGCAAGCCATTTATTCATTGCATACAACTACGTGAGGCGGTTACGTTTATGTGTACATAAATCCCCATATAATTTGGTTGTATCCATACCTATGGGCACATGAATTGTAATGGCCGATTTTGTCTAAATTGTGTCGTAAATGCTAAGGGGCATGAATCAACTATAGATTTAATCTGTTTGCCACTGCAAGAGTTGGAAATAATTTTGAGGATTGACTGGTTAACAGCGAACAATGTGTTGTTGGATTGTAAACAGAAGAGAGTCATATTTGAATCCATAACCACAAGCTGACATAGAAATCACTCTTAACCTTCTCTCCGCAGCTAAGGTTGAGAGATATCTACAGAAATGTTGTCAGGGGTATATGGTATTTTGCTCTATGCAATCAGAGGCTAGTGTAGCCTTAGAAAGTATCCCTGTAGTGAGTGAGTTCCCCAATGTTTTTCCAAAGGATGTTAGTGGATTACCTCCAGATAGGGAAGTGAAGTTCTCGATTGATTTGAGGCCTAGAACGGGTCCAATTTCCAAAACTTCATACCGTATGGCTCCAAGTTAAATGGTGGAGCTAAAGAAGCAAATCAAGGAATTACTTGAGAAAGGTTTCATACGACCCAGTGTATCACCCTAGGGTGCTCCAGTGCTCTTCATAAAGAAGAAAGACTGAAGTCTGCATCTCTATATTGATTATCGAGAGCTGAACAAGGAAACCATCAAGAACAAGTATTCACTCCCAAGAATTGATGATTTGCTCGATCAGATGTCTGATTCTTGTGTATTCTCAAAGTTTGATTTGTGATCGGAATACCATTAGTTAAAAGTAAAAGAGAAAGATGTATTGAAGACTGCTTTTAGGACCAGATATGGGCATTACAAGTTTCTAGTGATACCATTCGGGCTAGCCAATGCTCTTACTGTGTTCATGGACTACATGAATCGAATCTTCTATCCGTACTTTGGCCAGTTCGCTATAGTCTTCATTGATGATATACTGGTGTATTCTGGGAGTAAAGCTAAACACAAATAACATCTGAGAACTGTGTTGAACATATTACAGGATAGGCAACTCTCTGCCAAGCTGAGCAAGTGTGAATTCTGTCTTTTAGAAGTAAATTTTTTGGGTCACATTGTCTCACAGCAAGGGGTCTCTATTGATCCTAGTAAGGTGGAAGCAGTACTGAACTGGAAGAGACCAGAGACTATATTCGAAGTGCGTAGCTTTCTGGGTCTAGCTAGTTATTATGGAAGGTTTATATAGAATTTCTCCAGAATTACATTGCTGTTGACGAAATTGAAGTGGAAAGCTCAACATTTTGCGTGGGATGAGAATTGTGAAAAGAACTTCCTGGAGTTAAAGCAGAGGTTAACTACAGAACCAGTGCTAATGATCCTGAATTCATAGTTTTTATATGTCGTTTATACATATGCCAGTGGGCGTAGATTGGGATGCGTATTGATGCAGCATAGCCGAGTGGTGTCATATGCATCTCGATAGCTGAAACCTCATCAATCGAATTATCCCACCCATGATCTTGAGTTGGCGGCAATTGTATTTGCTTTGAAAATATAGATACATTATCTCTATGGTAAGACTATAGAGTTGTACTGCGACCATAAGAGCTTGAAGTACTTGTATGATAAAAAAGAGCTCAACATAAGACAGCGCAGATGGATGGAGTTGGTGAAAGATTACAATCTAGAAATTAAGTATCATCCTGGTAAGGCTAATGTCGTCGCTGATACATTAAGCCGTAAATAAGTGTAGGTGGCAGCCATGATGATCTATGAGTAGAAACTGATCAAGGATTTCAGAAACCTAAATTTGTCTAGTTAGATTCTGTTAAGTAGTGTTACTAGTCAGATATACAATGATCTGAGGGTAATAATTGAAGAAGCCCAACTGCATGATGATGAAGCACTATCTATCAGAGGTATGATTGATAGGGGCGAAACTCAAGAATACGACTTGTCACCTAGTGGATTAGTCAAGTAAAAGAAGCAGATTTACGTCCTACCATAACCAAAACTGAAATAGCAAATCTTGTAGAAAGCACATAAGAGTAAGTATACTCTACATGCAGGGGCTACAAAGATGTACCATGACATGAAGGTTTAATACTATTGGCCAGGAATGAAAAGAAAGGTGATTGAGTTCATTGCTCGTTACTTGACATGTCAAAAAGTGAAAGTTGAACATCAACGACCATCGGGGCTTTTGACAAACCCTGTGATTCCCGAGTGGAAGTGGAAAAATGTTACTATGGATTTTGTGATAGGATTACCTAAGGTCAGAAACCATGACGCTATATGGGTGATAGTTGACAGATTCACGAAGACAACTCACTTCCTACTGATCAGTATTTACTATTCTCCTGACAAACAGGCAAAACTCTGCATTAAGGAAATTGTGAGATTACATGGTACTCCGAAGAACATTATCTTTGATTGAGATCCACGGTTCACTTCCAAGTTTTGGAAGGTGGTACCTAGCTCCGATTTAGCACAGTATATCATCATCAAATGGATAGGCAGATAGAACAAATGATTTAAACCTTTGAGGATATGCTAAGGGAAAGTGTACTTGATTATAATAGTAGTTGGGATAAATTCCTTTCATTGGCAAAGTTTGCCTACAACAATAGTTATCATTCGAGCATCCAGATGGCTCTGTATGAGGCATTCTATGGGAAGAAGTGTCAAGGTACATTGGTCCGTTTGAGATCTTATAGAAGATTAGGCCTGTAGCATACCGCAATGCTTTGCCGCCAAATCTGAGGAGACTACATGATGTTTTCCATGTTTCCCAGATGAAAAAGAATTAACCTGATCCAGAACACGTAATAGAGTATAAAGACATGGAAATGCGTGAAGATTTGACTTACGGAGTCATGCCTAACCGAATCATTGATCGGCAGGAAAAGCAACTCAGAAACAAGAGTATTTTGTTCGTCAAGATTGTCTGTAAAGGGTTGTCGCCCAGAGAGGCTACGTGGGAAACAGAAGAAAGTATGAAGAAATGTTACCTAGAATTTATGAATGTATAGGTATAGCAAATTTCGTGGATGAAATTTAATTAAGTGGGGGAGAACTGTAACGCCCCAAATTTTATATTCACCAAATATGTTGTAATTATTATAAAAATTCAATAACATGGTGAATATTCATGAAATTGGAACTTATGAATTTTAGAAATATTCATATTTATGAGAAAATGGGCAAATTAATTCAAGAAAGGAATTAGATTATAAAGGTTGTGGCAAAATCATAACTTTGCCAATTTAGCACAAGATTAATTATTTTCCAATTAATTGAAGTTAATTTCAATTAATTAAGGAAAATAAAGGAGAATGTATATTTGGAATATTCTTGGTGGAATAAATCAAGAGTTGTGAAATTGGAGAGACTTGTGCATAATTCAATTAAAGGAGTTATGGAAATATTGGAACAAATTCTATTTTCCTTTTCCTATAATTTTTCCTAGCATAAGAAAATGGGAGGGAAAAATGATTTTTGGAATTAAACATGCCAAGTGTCACTATCCTATAGTAAAGGGATTAGTTTATAATTGATAAAGATAGTAAAGGGATTAGTTTATAATTGATAAAGATGAGCACATGTCTAATTGTGTTAAAATAATGCTTCTTTTACATAGTAATCATGATTATGGTACAACACTTGAGTGCATAGTTAGATTAATTGGAAGAAGCCCATTTGGTTGGTGAAGGTATAAGAAGGGATGGTTTTAAGCTAACCAAAAGGGTAGGAGAATTAGTTCAAGCCAAATGCAGCATTATGACACCAATTTGGAAAAGATAAGGCAAGCTACAAGAGTTATCATGAGAAGGATTTTTGGAGAATAAAGTAATTAAGGGACATGAAAGATATTTTATAAAACTCTTCCTTCCACTTTCCCTTCAATTCCGGCCAAGAAGAGAGAAAGAAGAGAGAGAGAGCTTTGGAGATCTTGAGATCTAGAGAGAAGGAAGAAAAGAAAGCTTAAGGTAAGAATGGTTTCTTAAGCATTTTCTTGTAACATAGCATAAGATCCTCTCTAAACACTTCTTCTCTAAGGAATCAACAGCTTAGAAAACACATCTTGAGCTCAAGGAAGAGAGAGGAGAACGCCTAGAGAGAGAAAGCTCAAGAACTCAAGAGGTAGCTTCACAAATCTCAAATCCATACTAGTATGTTGTTATTGTTGAAGTGTATAGTTGGATTTGGTGATTTTTGTTAAGTTTATAAATTTGGAAAGTCCTAACCCTAAGGGGTTATGTTGCCCAAATTTCTTTGAATCATGGTTAGTATGTGTTTAAGTGGCTTAATAAAGGATTAGAAGTGAAAAGGCATAAGCTTTAAGGAATTAAAACATAAAACTTGAATTTTTCCCTTTTCTTGAGTCAAGTTTTGGCCAGCCCTATTCTGGGGGAAGGAGTTGGATTCAGGAGGCAAAAATAGGTGGGGTTACAGTTGGCCACTTTTTCTGAAAAGCCCGAAAAAGCATAATTACGGAAACGCCCCTAAAACTCTAAAAGTAGGGCTGTCATGGGCAATTTTGTAATCTAACACTGAATTTGGTAATTTTGATCCCAGAAATGGATTCCTTGGGTGAAAATACGTTAGGATAACCCTAGTCAAATTTTTGGGAAAATGTGCTATTAGGCTGGGTACGGCGAGGCCGGGCCAGAGTCTCCGGGGCATTTTGGTAAATTTCCACTATAGACTAATATAACCTCAAGAAATACTATGGAAGTGTCTAAAATGATACTTAGATAGGTGATGACCTATTTCTTGTACATTTAATATTTTAGGATCGAGTTGGAAGCCGAAAGTGACATATTTTACGAGGCTTATAAAAAGGGGTTGATAAAACTTTGAGGTAGGGACTACCATCTCTCATATACTTTGTGATTAATTGTATGTATGTGTTCCTATATTTTGTTATATGATTGCATGCTAGAGGCACAATACCTAGTTATGGTTCGGTGCCCAATGAAGGTATATCGAAAATCCTAGCTGTGGTCGAAGACTCGGCTAAGGTACACTATCGAAAATCCTAGCTGTCGTCGGTGACTCGACTGAGGTACTTGTATATGAATCAAACTGAACTTTCATTTTTGCTTAATATGGTGCATTGCATATTTAATTTTCACATTTTATATGTCGATTGTATGTTTCTTCTAGGATTCTTTGGGATCTCACCCCTTTTTCTAAACAAACATCTCAGCGGGTGCCAATAGATCGAAAGGCAAAGGCGTAGACATCGAGAAGTCATTGGCATGTGTCTCGAGGCAAAATTCAAAGTTTATGGTTATAGTTAGTTTATGCATAAGATATTTTGGGAAAGCTTGTAAATATTGGAAATACTGTAGAATTCTGTATCTTGTCGATGGATGACTTTGGATTGTAAACGAATAATTTTATCAGACATATGTACTTTTCTGTATGCCCCTAGAACTTTATCATTATTACTCTTCGAATATCGAAATGGAAACGGGTGTTGACAATTACTGAAATGAAATAGTTTAGATTAAGATTGATACTTACATCGACAACATCTCTATGCTTCTAAATCTCATTTGAATCATCTAACTACAATGATTATTAGTCATGGATAAACCTCAACATAACAACCATTCCTCAAGTCTCCAATACCTTGCCAAATCAACTTCTTAGGGGATCATCCATCATAAGATTTCCCTGGGTTGAGCACATTTAACTTATGTGTGCTCATACGAAAACGCAAATACCAACCCTATCTGCTCCTAACCACCGGTACCCTGAGATTTCCCTTATGTCAAACATCATGCCAGCTGCGTTCGCCTCACTAAATATTGTGTGTGGTTTGAACACTGGCCATAGCCGTATCCGCTTCCTTGGTTTCACATATGGAATTGCACTACTTGCTGCCCTCAGGTATTCCCAAATCATTCAGGGGCTGTTTCCCAGAAGGGGGTAGTTCACTTATCTAGTGCCCTAATATGTGCGTATTTTATTTTACCATATAATCATAACCTTATCAGTATACTATCCTGTGGCCAAAAATGCTTGCTCTACCAAAACCGCTTAGACTCTGATACCAAAATGTAAGACCCCATCTTACATTCCACTTATCATTGAAATTAATCAAAGTAGCAATTGTGAAGTTTAGTGAGCAACATAGAAATAGCATAAATATACGGATATATTGATCCAATGTACTTGATTATATTACCGATTTTCCCCATAGGGTTTGATAATATATACAAATTATCCCAAATATCCAAAATATTCAAAAATAGACTACATATAAACTAACAGCTCCAAACTCGGCATCCACAACCTTCAATTGCCCGTATTTGCTTTGCCCTAAGAGCCACTAGCTTCTGCTGGAATATTTATTTATTTGAAAAAGGGTGAGATTCGAAAGAATCTCAATAGTAATATACAATCGTTCATATAAAATGTGAAAAGTAAATATGTCATGCTCTATGTTATGCAATCAGGTAATAACAATATATCACATCATGGTATGTATACATGAGTTAGGGGCTCAATCCCCCATTATCCGTAAACCTCAGTTGGGCCCTTGCTCACAATCGGGTAAGTATGTCTGCACACCTAGATTTAAATATGCCTCCACGCACAAATTGCCCTCCTCATAAAAACTGTGTTCATTAATTAAATCACAGAAGATGGTATACACAAATATATAAACATTGGTATAATGTATGAAGGATAAAGTTACTACCTTATATCCCTTTTTGCAACACAAAACAAGTTCCTCGAATTTCATGTCAACAGATCGGGCTATCAACAGTCAGGTCCTAAAATTCCAAATGTACAAGAAGTAGGTTAAAACCCATTCATGTACCACTCTAGACTCTTTCAAAGTGTTTTTGTTGGTTATATTAGTCCAAAGCTCAAAAATTACCTAAATGCCCCTAGGGACCCGATCCAGCCCCTTTGTATCCGGTCTAACTGTACTTTTTAAAATATTTTAACCTGGTCTATTCCTACACAGTTTTGCGTGTAGAACCCATTTTTTACCTTAGTTTTCTTAAAATCATTACCAAATGACAGTTTTGCCCTTGACAACCCCTATTTATGATTTTAGGGGTATTTTCGTGATTTCATTTTCTAGGGCTTATCTCACAGAGTAATCAACATGAACCCTACACAATTTTCCCTCCTAAACACAATGGAATCATTAAATTAATGAAATTCCAGCCCTAGACCACATTTCCAACCTTGGCCAAAACTGTGTACACCAAAAAGAGGAAAATGTGTTTTTTTTATTTTCAACACCAAAAGCTTATTCCTTTTCACTCCTAATCATTCATTAAACCATTTAAACACATAATAAACAAGATTTGAGGAAATTTGGGCTGCATAACCCCTTAGGGTTTCCACTTTCAAAATTTACAAAATCAACAACCCAACCACAAACCAAGCCAAGAATCACAACAACAACAACATACTACCACAAGGATTGAAGTTCTTAAAGTTACCTCTTGATTCTTGGACTTTCTCTCTATAGGATGCCTCACTTTCTCTCCTCAACCTTGAGAATTTGCTTACTACACAATGGATTCCATGAAGAATAAGAGATTAGGGAAGCTATTATGCAAGAAAGGAAGCTTGATCACAAGTACAACAAATCTTACCTTTGGATTTCTTCCTCTCAAGCCCAAGTTCTTCAATCTTTCTTAAGCTCTCTCCATCTCTCTCTCTTGCTTTGGTCGTGCAAATGAGGAGAAAAAGATGAAGGGAATACTTAAAATATCTTCATCTTTTTCTCTAATTAATTTTATTACATAATTGGGTTTATGACATGGCTTATGTACTAAGCCTTATCTCCAATCAACTTGTGTAATAAAATCCCATCACAAACCAATTCTTCCACCCTCTAGTTGGCCTAAAAATGTCCCCAAGGCCCTTCATCATCCAAATTTGGGCTTCAACCATTTGTCTCAACTACATGCGCAAGAAATAGTATTTTAATCAAATTCAACATGTGCTCAACTTGATCAAGTATTATTTAATTCCCATGCCTTAAGATAATGACATTTGGCATACTTATGAGGCACACAATTATTTTCTCCACCTATTTCTTTATTCCACAATTTACACAATTGCCATTACATTTAGTTTTTCAAATTTGCAAAGTTTGACAATTTTGGTAGATTTTCTTAGCAAACTTTGAAAAATCATAACTTTATTTGTAGAACTTCAATTGAAGTGATTCCAAAGACTATGTGACCCTTATTGAGTCTAGTTTCAAGAAAAAATATAGCCTTTAGCCAACTAGAAGCTCGCAATTCCTAGAATTTAAATCTTTAGATGCTGTCCCAGAAAATAGCTAGTTTCACTGGGTAAACTTCAAAAATTCATAACTCTTAGTATACAAGTCCAAAAATTACCCATTAACCTATAAAATTAATACTTAGAATGTCTACTTTCATCCTATAAAATTTCACAATTTTTGAACATCATTTGATCATCCAAAACCACATGACAAACTTATTGCCTCGCAAGAAATTCCACCGGTAGCACTGTTTACATTCCAATCTTCAGTGTTTAATTCGTATGATCAAAATTTATAGCTGGAGGCTACTTAAAGTATACCATTACTCACCATTTTATTCCCTTAAATATAAGAAATTTTGATGACTAAAATTTGGGATGTTACACTGTTTGGCCAATATATATCTGGGCTAAGATTTAAGTATTTTTTTTATTTATTTTAAGAGTGACATGTTATGGGCTGAAGCAAACTGGGTTTATGTTATTTTGTTCTAGACATAATAAAAAGGGAAAAAGATAGAAAAATACCATTTGAACTTCAAAATCCCGCTGACAAGAATGGTAATGGGGTTGACAAGAATGATAATGAGATTGACAACGCAAATCTTTGTCAAAGGACTAATTTGAGATTTTGAAGTTCAAGTGGTGTTTTTCTGTCTTTTTCCCTAATAAAAACTCAAGGCTACATTTTATGTTTTTTATCAAACAGTAACGTGTTTCTAGGCTGAAGTGTTTAATTTGAAAATTATATTTTTATTTCTTGATCTGATGTAATTTGTATTTGGACCACGTTTTAGGTTCTTAAATAATTAAGAACATTTATGCTATGGGCTTCTCATGTTAATTTTTGATAGTGATGTTTTTTAACAATTTTGGGACTTTTATTATCTTATTTCTTCTCTTGAAAACATTGTATGGGCTCTCTTACATTGTTTTTAATTACTTGGGCTATAAAGATCTAATTTCCAAAAAGGGTTTTTAGGTTAAGTAAATGTTTTGCTCACTGTTAATTAAATTAATTTCTGTTTTATGTATCATTTTGATTATATCAAATTAAATTGTTTAAATTAATAAAAGGATTAATTTTGGCAACTTTCACATTCTGGAAAATTTATAAAAATTAGTTTTTATGAGTTATTTAATTGTCTAAATATTTTGAAAATTAACTTTAGGCAATTATCTAACTATTCAAATTTTCTAAAACCTAATTTTAGTTGAAATATGCCAAAATTAGTTCTTTAAACAATTTTCGGATACATAAAACAGTGGAAGGGATTTAATTAATTAATTAATCCTTCCACTAAGATGTGCATATATTATATTTAATTTGGATGCACAAAATAGTGGGAGGATTTGTCTAAGATGATTATTTAGTCACAATTTGTTAATTAAATTAATCAATTAAATTCTCATTAAATTTTTATGCATATTTGGAATTTAAATGCACAAATTTGATATTTATGATTAGCATGCCTCTTACGGAATAGCCACAATATCATCTGTTGTATGTGTATATATTCACTTATGTATTTTAAAATATCAACTATATTCAATGCGTAATATTAATTTAATCAAAGTGGAAGGGTTGTGTTTAGTCACTTATGTTTATTAAATTAATTGGTTAATTCTCCATTAAGTTATGCAAATATAAAATTTAAGGGCACATTTAATGGTTAAGTTCTCCATTAAGTCATGCTACAAGACTATCTTTATGAATAATCACATATAAATTTTTGAATATTAATTTTATGAATGTTAGTGGATATTATTTTATTTGCATTAATGATTTAGTTGATAAAATTAATTAATTAAGATTCTCATTGACATTGTGCATGTATGGAATTTTAATTGTACATATTTGATATTGGTGATTAGCATATATATTTTAAGGAATAGCTACAACATCCTTATGCACATGTCACTAGTACAAAAAAGGCGTTTTAGACCGGCACATTTGGACTGATTATAGAGGATAAGGACTAAAAGGTATAACTGGTGGCAATTTTATAATTATAGAGAACTTTTTAGACCGGTTCCTTTAATATAATGTCTAAAATATATTATTTAGACTGCATTTATGAAGAATCGGTTTAAAACATATATTTTCTAGATCAGTTCTTTCTATAACAGGTCTAAAAAAAATTTCAGCATTAAAATTAATTTTAAAAAAATTTTACTACCTTTTAGACCAATTGTCCCTTGTAACCTCTCTACAAGGTTAAACTTTTTAAACCAGTTATTCATGGGAGCCAGTTTAAAAGATTCTTTTAAGATCAATTGTTTTGTATAACTGGTCTTAAAGATGTTGCAACGCCTTAATTTTTTGAATCCTCTTCTTCATGCCTAATTCTTGCTCTCTGAATATGAAACATTCTTCCTCCCTTGATTTCTCTGTTAATGTTAGTCTTCTTCTAAACTATACCATCCTCTTTCTCTCTAAAGGTGAAGCTCCTCTCTTCCTCCATCGTTACCAATGTCGCTCGTCCGTTGTGACCAATAACCTTCGTCATTACTAATGTCTCTCCTCTCTTCCTCTATCACACGTCGCTCCTCCATTGTCATCGTAAAGGAAGAAGGTAACGGAGCCCAACAATAAGGCATAGATTCTAGTCCAGGTGAGTGTTCCAAATCCCTTTCATATTTCAATCATTCCAGTTGCTCTAGTCTATATTTCAATTGATTCTGATATGACAGATGCATTTTTGGAATGTTTAAGTGAAAAATCCTAGGATAAATTCTGCACCTTGACCAAACCCATTTTGTTACATTACTGAATAATGCTCTGGCTCGTGCTTTATTCTTTTGCACCTCCAAAATTTGACTATGGTATAATACTCTGGTTCATCTTTATTCTGAGATGGTATAAGAACTGTTTGTTTTATCAATTCATTTGGTTGTGAATCAGATCTATGATTAATTTTTGTACTTGCATGTTGTGATTAACTGAATTTTGTATCATCATTGCTGGCATAATTGTTGAAATATTTGTTTCTATGTCTTCAGTGTGGTTCTGAATTGTGATTTCAACAGTATATTGTTGCTACCTTTCATTGGATTTTGTCTCTACTATAATTAAATTGAGAGATGTATATGTTACTTGGGTTGGTTGAATCCCTTTTTTCACCATTTAATCGTAACGGTGGAAAGTGTTTTCCATATCCCCACATCTGCAATATCCATTAATCAATATGTTTTATGTAATAGCATCAAGAGGATAGATACCTTTTTCACTCATTCCTTTTACTATATCATCAGCTTTACCCATTCTTCCTTCCATAAATAGTGATGAATTAATAAATATAGGTCACCAAAGATGCATTTATACCTCTACTGATCATCTTATTCTTATAGGCAATAGCTTTATCTAGATCTCCTTTATTGCATTATCCATCAATCAATGCATTATAGGTTACAATATCAGGGACCAACATGCTCTTGAGTAACTCAGATGCCTCCTCAAGCCTTCCTACTTTACACATTGTAGTAATAAAAGCATTATATGTATAACTATTAGGCTCAAGGCCTTTATCTTTCATATCTTTGAAGATGCCTTGAGCACATCAACCTTCCTTCTCATACAATATGCATGTATGAATGTATTATATGTAACAGTATTAGGCTTGACTCCTAAATTCTCCATATAACAAATAAATTCTTTTTCCTTTGTCAACTTCCCTTCTTTACTCAAAACATTAATAATTATATTATATGTATGTACACTAGATTTAATCTTCAATGTAAACATTTATGTATACAAAACCCATGCAATGCCATGTATGTTCTATTCAGCTTCTGCAACATACTTAACATAATATTACAAGTCTCAGTATTAGGAGAAACCCCCTTTTCTTTCATCATATAGAACATTCCAATGCCTTACTAGATTTCTTCAACTCACAATATGCTGTCACTAGCATATTCTTGGTTTGACTAATGCATGTTTTTAATTGATGCCACTGCTCTTGATCATTGTGGGTAGACCGAGAAATTATTTTTGGTTAAAGTGAGAATTGGACCTTGATCATTGTTGTTTAGATTGATTGTGTTCTTGTTGGAACATAGGTGATACCATTAGTACACTAAGCTGATCCTATTCATAACCTAACATGCTTCACTTCTAAATCAATTTTAAGTAGTTGCTAAACTAAATAATAATTGGTCTCTATTTGTATTTCAATTAGTTTGATGTGATACATACCTTGAATCAAGTAGCTAAAAACTACTTTCCTAGAGTCACTACACTAGGCGATTTCTTGAAGCCAAAGTGAACTTGAGCTGAGTTTAAAAGACTGTAAAATCCCTGTGTAATGTTGCTCTGGGCCTTTTGTGCTATTGTGAATTGTATGACCAATGCTCATATATACATATGTCTTATTATTAAAATATGAAATTGTTGTGTGTTGGTTGTTGTTTTTCCGTCATTAGTGATTACTAGGTTGCAAAAACTTACACTTCTAAACTTTGCCAAATAAAAAGTTTTCTTTTGTTTTGAATAGTTTTTAATGAAACTTGTGTGCTTAAGTTTGTTTGTGTATGCTCAAATTCTCTTGGATTTGTGAGTAATCACTTGGATTAGATAAGTTTTTTTCCCTCGAAATAGTTTTTCTTAGCTCCTAAAAATTGTTGTTTGCTTTCACAAGTCTAACAAGTGTCTTGTTGAGTCCTTATTAATTTATGCTAATATGGTGACTATAAGAAATAATCTGATTGCCTACAACTGATGATTAGATGCATTGGTAGTATAGTTCTTGAAAGCATTTGAGATCTTATGTTAAAGGCTAGTTTTTCCTTTTACTCTTTACTTATGAGTTGGCTGCTTCAACCATCACTTTCATTGGTTCCTATTTTGACCATTGATCCTTTATAAGATTTGAACTTTTAAGGCTGATACTTCTGGTCCAAGTTACAGAAAGAGTGTTGGTTAGAGTTTTTACTTTGTTTACCTTGTTATTTTCTTTATTTTTACACCGTTTACTCTTTATGTTTTATGGACTTTCTGTTTATTGCTTGTCTTATGATTTATAGAAGTATCTCCCATAATTAGTACCGGAGGCAATATTTTTCAAGTAGTCACAAATATTGTAACCCCCTCAGTAATTATATCCGAAATACACGATTAAAATGAAATAGAGACCAATAATAATCAAATAACATTTACTAACCCATCACATGATGGGGTTTTCAAAAATACCTTTCGAAATCATTTATAAACTTGGTCTCATATTCACATTTCGAATACAATTACTACGCGAAGATAAATCACATTCATATATCAGAGTGCACAACCTAATCATCCCGGTAATCCCGGAATACATATCTTCGCTAACAATCATAGGGTATATTAGCTCATACAACTTCACAAATAGGGAATTACACAACAAATCTCAATACCAAAAACAATTATCCAAATATACATCCCAACTAAGAGAACCAACTACCAACTTCAATCCCGAAGGAGTCTTTATCGCCCTTAGCTACTCGCTATATCCTTGATCTACTACCCTGTCTGGAAGGTTAGTAGGGGAGGGTGAGATTCGAGAGAATCTCAATAGGGAAACATTATCAATATGCAGGCAAGATAAGTGTTTAATGCATGACATGCTTGCATCACATAACTCATGCACACATACAATGACAAATCTATAAGCTCAATACTTCGAACGATACACATATGGCCATAACATATATTGAAACATAGCTTCAAATCATTCATACATGTTCCACATAATCAAGCAAAGCAATAACATGCATCAACACATTAATACAATTATCAGAGCATGCAGGAGAGATAAGTTCCCTACCTCCAGTCTTTTCTCCTCGATTTGCGTGCCAGCAACTCGGGGCTTCACATTCGATCCTACAATGTCAAATGTACTATTTAGACACTTCCATAGTGTTTCTGGGGGTTATATGATTCTATCTTGAAAATTTACCAAAATACCCCCGGGACCCCGGCCCAGCCCCGCCGTACCCGGTCCGGCTGTACTTTTCCCGAAATTTTGACATGGGCTATTCTGACATATTTTCGCCCAAGGAATCCATTTCCGGACTCGGAATTATCAAATTCAATGTCAAATTACGAAATTGCCCTTGGCAGCCCTACTTTTAGGGTTTTAGGGGCGTTTCCGTAATTATGCTTTCTCGGCCTTTTCCGAAAAAGTGCCCAACTGTAACCCCACCTAATTTTCCCTCCTGAACTCAATGGAATCATCAAATCATTGAAAATCCAACTCTAAGACCCATTTATAGCCCAGACCGAAATATATGGGTTTTCTAGGGAAAATCAGGGTTTTTCGGTTTCGGCTCCGTAAACACGTTCCTTTCTACTCCTAACCACTTTATTGACTATCCCATTAGGTTAAAACTACCATTTAGTATCAATTTGGGCAGCATAACAGCCCCTACAACCCATTTCCATAAATTAAAACCAACGGCAATCCGGCGAAATTTCACCGATTAAATTGCCCACAGTAGCTAGAATAGTCAATATACAAGAGTTTGGAAGTTACCTCAAGCTCCCACTAGCTTTTCTCAAAGATGGCTGAAACCCTAGCTCTCTTGAACACCAAATTTGAGCTTCCAACCCTTGAATCACATAGAAGAATAGCTTAGGAGTGGAGTTATACACGTTAGGAGCTAGATCGTCGGAGAAATCGGCTTACCTTGCGAGTTCTCTTCCTCTTCTCTCTCTAAAACTCCCTCTCTCTCTTTCTCCATGCTGCTGCACGGTTTTTGGCTGATGGAGGAAGATGATGATGACTTTATAACATTTAGCTTATGTCATCTTTAATTATGATGATGTCATAATTCCAAAATTGGCATTTTCGGATTTTCTGGCAGATTTTCTGCCCAATCTTTGAAAAATCATAACTAATTCTAGAAAAATCAAAATGAGGTGATCCCAAAGCCAAATGAAAGGTATTTAAGTCCTCTTCATTGGAAAAATATTTACCAATACTAGAAATCACCACAAAATTCCATAATTACACAAATGTCATCACTGCCGCAAAACAGAGTCCATTTTCGACCTCAAACTTTGGACAGTCATATCTCCTAGTTCCCAACATGAAATGGCACAAATTATATGTCCATTTTGAAGCTTTGGATGTGAACTTTAAGACTGGAAAGTTGCATAATTTTATGACATCATTTGCCTATTAAAAACGTTCACACGAGAAGACTGCTCAGACAGAATTCACACTGGACAACATTTCTAGTTTTGCAACCAATGTGTCCAATCCAATTTAAATCAATTCCAATGATTAAATACCACAACATGACACCATTTCCATCACAATACCCCATTCAATTATTCCCTCTATTCTAAGTCAATTTGGATGTTAATCCACAATTGAACTCAAATACAGGGTTTTGGCGTTGCTCATAACACAAGTGACTACAATCCACTTTATATTCTCTAAAAAGGTTCATTAATCACTAACCACGTCCACTTTTGTAGTCATTAACTCCTAATCACAATTTGGGATCTTGCTAAACCGGGGCTTAGCAATCCACTAATCTCAGGCTTATTCTCTAGCCTCGAGTCTCAAAATTTGGGGTGTTACAAATATGGTTAGTCTTTTTACTTTGTTTGCCTTTTATTATGGTTGATCAGGCGAAACAAGTATTCTATATTATCGATCAGGCAAATAAAATGTGTTCTGTAGCTCTCCAAAGAAAAAGGGTCGTTGATATTAATGAGGAAAGTCATTCAATGAATGATCTTCTTAAGACTCCTTTTTCTAGGGGTCTACTAGAATTGAACGAAGAAGATAAAGTAGATAATGAACACAGCATAAGAAATGATTATCATGAAGGGATATGGGAGGATATCCCTTTATAAAAATACTTTGAAAGTTAGCTACCTAAAGTAATTATCATGAATTATATTTGAATTATGTATATAGTTATTTTATATATAAAACTATCTTTTTTTGTTGTCGTCACAGGAAAATGAAGGATATAAGGCATCCTAGTATAGATGCTCCAAAGCCGGCTAGTGTCTATCAAGGCGAGCTTAACAATGCTCCGAGCCAGTCGATATGGAGGGGTAGAAGAGGCATATGATCGAGAGACATTTCCCTCAGTCAGAGTACTGGGCAAAGATTTTGATTTAGTTTGATAGATATTAGAACCAATTAGGCCGAATGTAAACCGGTATAGGAGTTTTGTTGGTCTTCTAGCATGTAACAAGCCTAGCATCTTGATAGAGGAGTGGAGAAATGTTGATGAACGTGTAAAGCAACATATTTAGGATACTATCTAGGTATAAAATGGTCATTTGTATGGTTGAATTATCAAATTTGTTACTAACTACTTTAATGCATGTATTACAGCTCACTTACAATGTTCCTTAGAGTGACATCTTATATAAGAAGAGAATGATGTATTGTGATGAACGCTAGAGGAAGTTTAAGATAAATCTAACCATCAATTACATGCATCTCGAGGTGAAAGATGGTGAGCCTTGTCCTAATCCTTGCAGTAAGTATTCATATATTGACAAACACACTTGACAAGAATTTAGACAGCTTTGGACTACTTCAGAAGTTTGGTGAGTTGACTTATTTTGCATTTTATTTACTTATCAATTGTCTTTATTAATTGTAACTTTTTTTATTTCTTATTCTCAGGCATAAAGGCAAAAAGCATAAGAGAGTGGTAGAAAGAATGATTGCCCTAATAAAATGTCTTGTGGGGGTTATGCAAAGGCTAAAAAAGACTTGTTGGTGACCAAACAGAAGAGATTAGAAAAATCAGCTAAACTCGATCCTTTTGTTCATCTTGCTCCACTATCTCCAATATGTCGTGAAGAAAAATGGCTATTTGCTTTCCAGAGGAGTGGGTCTTATACGAGTGAACAATCTGTATAATTAGTGAAAAAATTGTAAGTATTGTTGTTGTTATTAATTATTTAGTAAACAAATTTCATTACTTATGTTTGTCATTTGTTTCTTACAGGAGGAACTTGAAAAAAACAAGCCAAGGGATCTTTTAGGTCGGATGGAAGGAATGATATCCTGATAGTTACTACAGGAAAACATGAGCATCCCAGTCATGTCAGGGGAGTTGAAGGAAGGGTAGGCATAAGGGATTACTGTGGAGCATCCCCATGCCATTCCTTAAGTGTGGTGACTAGGGAGGAGATGGAGCATATGTTGGCCACTATGATGGTGGAAGAAAGGGTCGAGGCAAAAGTATCATTTGATGCATGATCAGAAGCTGCCCAGTTGAGCAAGATAAAGGAGGAAATGATGATCATAATGAGCACAAGACAAGATACCAATGCTCCCTAGGCACATTCGCTTGCACCTTAGCAGAGCACTAAAGGGAGTTGTTATAATATTGGTCAATCATCAGAGGATCCTAGAAAAGAAATTGTTGAGCCTTGTGACCTTTTTGTGGAGGATCCTCTAAGATAATTAGTTGAAAGGGAAGTATGCACAACTTGGGATCAACTGTCTACCACCAAGAAATAAAAGATTATTAAGTTAGAGTGGCAGTTGAAAAATTGATCATTGCAGATGCACCTCTCCCTATCCCTACTGATGATTTTAAGTTTGTATGTCCTCAATTCTTTCATCTTGTGTCCAAAGAACCTTGTTTTTGATCAAGTTAAGGAAACCCTTATCACAACCCCAACTGCAGCTGCCTCCACTTAAGAAGTTTCACAGCCTTCATTGAATGTCATGCAACAAGTGATTCTGATGGCATATGTACATCCTTTGAAACAAGAGATTGGCCTACAGATTCAGCTATTAGAAAATCAGGGGTGACATACTATCTTGAGAGGGATGATTTAATGTCCCTGGTAGCTCCTAAACAACAACTTACGATTGCAATTATCCAACTACTTGCATTATTATAGGTACATGAATCGTAGGTTTGTTTCTTCTGGGAAAAGCGATAAATTTGGATTCGCACGCCTAATTCAAATCCACGATAAAGGGACCACTGCTGCTATCAAACATACATACTTATGCTCCCTCCACTACAAACCAGGGAATGAATTGAAGAAGACCATGAACTCGTAAGTTCTCTGACTTTACCTATTGTTGGCAATTCATGGAATTTGTGCAAAATAAATAACCTTTGTGATCTTGATGATAGGGCTATGAGGACATTCTGACACACTGCTTTTGGTAAGCATGTTTCACTACTGAAAAAATCACTTTTAAGACCGGTTAGAAAAGACATTTTAGACCGGTTCTGGATCCGATCTTGATACAGCCGGTCTAAAAAGTCTTCTACTTTTTAGACCGGTTATGGAATCGGTCTTAAAAAAACTTTTTAAGACCGGTTATTATAAAACCGGTCTAAAAATAAATATTTTTAGATTGGTTATAATAGGAACCAGTCTAAATTAATAAAATTTTAGATCGGTTCTTATGAAGAACCGGTCTGACAATTTGAATTTTTAGACTGGTTTTATAACGAACTGGTCTAAAAAGTATCACTTTTTAGACCGATTCTTTATAAACCGGTCTAAAAAGTCAAATTTTCAGACCAGTTTTATCTAAAACCGATCTTAAATTTACTTTTCAGACCTGTTTTGGATAAAATCAGTTTTAAAAGTTGAATTTTTTTTAAAAAAATTTTGTTTAAAAGTTATACCAGCAAGTCATTACCCCTATTAAAAAATTTCACTCAGCAAGCAGCAGCCAGTTCAACGACATTGAAATAAATAAATCTTCTCTTACAGATTATATAACTAACATCTTATGACATGTGATGTAACCCCCTGACTTTAAACACGTAATTATAATTCGATAATACATATTTAAATCGGATTAGAGACCATTGGATGCTTTAACCTCATTTTAAACTTTCTGTCTCACAGTAAAATTTTTACAAAACTTTCAAAACTCTTTTTCCCATCCAGGTCTCAATTTCAATATTCGAATATAATTATCTGTGTAGTTAATATACATTCAATCATATCAGAGTGTATAACCGCATCCTCGGCAACTCCCGGGTTCTATGCATAAAAACCTGAAGGTTTATAAGTATACACTAGGGGATCACACAACCAAAATCGAATGTAGTATTCCTGATTCAGAATATACAGTAATCCCGAGTTCAAAATACATAACCAACGTTTCCAATTCAACTATATACCCCCAAGGGTCCTAATTGCTCCGGGTTGGCCGCTTCTCCTTTGAGCCACACGCCCTGTCTGAAATGTTAGTCATAGGAAAGAATGAGATTCGAGAGAATCTCAGTAGTAACAAACCACTCACACAATGCATAAACACAAAGCATGTACATAAATCACAACCAGTAATAGCAGCAGCAATTCACAGATACATGGTTTTCACCACAAACGACAGCACTCACGGCTGTATACACAATACGAGAGCTCTTGCTGTAATCAACATCACGACAGCTTACGCTGTAATCAGTAATCAACATCACGACAGCTTAAGCTGTAATTACAATAATGACAGCTTACGCTGTAAACGACAGCTTGCGCTGTAAACGTCAGCTTGTGCTGTAAACGATAGCTATCACCAGATGTAACTGCAGCAGCATCATAAATCATCATAAAACAGTGATACAACACACATACATTACATTACATAAAGTATAAGAGAGAGAGACACTACCTTGTCCTTTCCTGACGTCCTTCGACGCAGTTGGATCCCAAGGGCTGCAAATATCGAATCCTACAATTCCAAATGCACCATTTAGACACTTCCATAGTGTTACTTGGGGTTATATGAGTCTATAATGAAAATTTACAAATATGCCCCCAGGGACCCAGCCCGAGCCCGCCGTACTCGGTCCAGTTGCACTTTTCCCAAAATTCTAATATGGGCTATCCTAACCTATTTCCGCCCAAGGAATCCATTTCTGGACTCAGAATTATCAAATTCAATGTAAAATTATAAATTTACCCTTGGTAGCCCTACCTCGAGGGTTTTAGGGGCGTTTTCGTAATTATGCTTTTTCGGCCTTTTCCGAAAAAGTGGCCAACTGTAACCCCACCTAATTTTCGCTCCTGAACTCAATGGAACCATCAAATCATTGAAAATCCAACTCTAAGACCCATTTCTAGAGCTGGCCAAAATTTATGAGCTCTTCGGAGAAAATTGGGGTTTTAAGATTTCGGCTTCGTAAACGCGTTCCTTTCTACTCCTAATCACTTTATTCACTATTACATTAGGTTATAACTACCATTTGAACCAAAAATTGGGCAGCATAACCCTTAGGAAACTCAATTTCCAAAATTTAAAACCAATGGCAATCCGGTGAAATTTCACCGATTAAATTGCCCACAGCAGCCAGAATAAGCAATATACGAAAGTTTGGAAGTTACCTCAAGCTCCCACTAGCTTTTTCCAAATTTGGCTGAACCCTATCCTCTTTGAAACACCAAATTTTGAGCTTCACAACCTTAAAGAATAAAGAGGAGTAGCTTAGAGTCGGAGTTATACGCGTTAGGAGCTAGATCGTCGGAGAAATCGGCTCACCTTGCGAGATTTCTTCCTCTTTTTCTCTCTTTTCTCCAAGCTCTCTCTGTCACGTCTTTTTTTTCTGGAATGGGGTCGGGATGGCTGATGAAGATGGTGGAATTGCTTTTAATTCCATGTTGATGTCATCTTACAATATGATGATGTCATAATTTTTAATTTCCCATTTTCGGATTTTTCAGAAATTCTGGCAGATTTTCTGCCCTAACTTTGAAATATCATAACTAATTCTTGAAAAATCAAAATGAGGTGATCCCAAAGCCAAATGAAAGAAATTTAAGTCCTATTTATAGAAAAAATATGAGCCATTACCAGAAATCACCACAAAATTCCAGAATTACACAAATTTCATCATTGCCCCAAAACAGAGTCCATTTTCGACCTCAAACTTTGGACAGTCATATCTCCCATTTCCCAAAACGAAATGGCACAAATTATATGTCTATTTTGAAGCTTGGGAGGTGAAATTTAAGACTGGAAAGTTTCATAATTTTCTGATATCATTTGCCTATTCAAAGCATCCACACGAGAAGACTGCCCAGAGTAGAGTTTCACTGGACAGAATTTCAGATTTTGCATCTTTACTTCCAATGGTTCCATTTTCATACCAAACATCATTCCCACATAAATTTTCACAAGGATTCCATTGGAATCATTAAAATATCCAAATTCCCATTACACATTCTCTAAAAGTGTTTATTCAACAATAATTACATCCACTTTTTAAGTCATTAGCCCTTAATCACTTTTTTGGATATTACATGTGAGAGACTTAAAACTCATTGGAACATATCAACCCAGTTGCATTTGAAAATGGGAAGTTTAACTTTAACATAATCAACCACCCAAATCTCTTCAATCACCTCATAATAAGGTATTGCTGCCAATCTAGGATTCTTATCTTTTGAACTAGAGAAGTGCATATATTCAGCCACTAACATAACCCCACTGTTCTGGACGGTGCTTCTATCATCAAGGGACATTGTGTAAAATGTATAACCATTGATCACAAATGAAGTCCAACTTATGACATCAGCCTCAGGTCCACGTGCCAACCATTTAATTGTATCAAAAACACATTCTTTGCCGTCAACCTTTTGTTTGAACCAATGTGCAAAAGTTTTGAGCAATTACTGCTCAGGCTACCAAAAGGATTCATGCCATCCGTGCTAAGCCCAAGCCTAAGGTTCCTAGGCTCTTCACTGAAGGCAGGAAATAATTGATCGATTTTCTTCCATTAAGAAGAATCAGCCGGATGTCGAAGCTTTCCATCGGATATCCTCTCATCCACATGCCATCTCAAATTTCTTGCATCGTTTTCATTACCAAACAAGCGCTTGAACCTTGGTATGATTGGAAGGTACCACAATACTTTTCTAGGAGCGTTATTTGATTTGTACCTCGAGGTTTCACATATTGGATACTGTTGTTCCTCTTCATGCTCTTTTCTATATAATATACAATCATTAGGGCATGCATGGATCTTTTTATATTTCATCCCTAGTGGACACAATATTTTCTTAGCATCATAGTATTGAGAAGGCAACACATTATCATTTGGAAGCATGTCCTTAAAAGCCTCAAGCGTTTCTGAAAAACTCTTGTCGCTCCATCCATATCGTGCTTTCAATCTTACCAATTTCAATACTGCTTTCAACAATTGGTACTTTTTACAACCCAGGTACAACGACGTCTCAGCATCACTACACATATTACCATATGCATGTAATTGCTCAAAAACTCTTCTCCTACATCACGAATAATATCCTCTATTCGATCATCCGTATCCGTGTCATTATCATCAAAGTTCACTCCCCCCTGTTGAGATGAACTTGGCATTTCTAATTCTTTACCATGCCATACCCACACTGTATAACTCTTACAGAATCCTTCACAAATTAAATGTGTATATATATCTGCAGTACTTAGTCGATTCTCATTCAAACATACTACACAAGGGCAATAAAACTTTCCACTACTATCATCGGCATGTCTACTAGCGAAGTCTAAAAAATCCCTCACCCCATTATCATATTCAACACTCGTCCGTTTAGCATTTATCCAACTATGATCCATATATATCTCAACACTTCTAGCACCCTATATCCAACAACAAAAGGATAGACAAAAAAACAACAACAATAGAGTTTTAGATATTTCAATGAAATTAACAAGCACCATTTGAAACTTTTCATTTAACAAACCAATAACACTGACAATAATCAAACAATCGCACTAAACTAAAACAGAACATAAAGTGGTATTAATTCAAGCCAAATATCACAGGGATATAATTAAAAGTCAGAGCATATATCTAACAAGAATGTGCCGATTTAATTTTTTCCAGATTATGTTTAAGTGCTCAAATTAAAGCAACAACAAGAACTTTTCATTGAACATTATTAATTATAAAACAACGTACAACTAAATAACAGATCGATCAAACACTAACCTGAATGAAGACCAAGGAGTAAGCTTCAACCCAAAGTCACGGTGGTGTCAACTGAGGTTAAAATGAAGTCCTCAAATTCACGGCACTGACAAAGGGAAGTCAGGTCAGAGGAGAATGGTCACTGCGTTGCGGAGATTAGAAGTGGCGGTGGAGAAGACTGACGATAATCAAAGAACAGCGATGACAAACACAGCAACGGAAGCAGTAATGACAGAGGAGAATTGAGTAAATGAGGGATGGGACGCCATGGACGAGTTCAGAACAAGCACGGACAGAGGTCACAGAGAAATGGCAAAGAGAGAAGAAAGGGTTCACAGAGCGCGCGATCTGGGCGTGGGAGGAAAAATAAGTGTGAAAAATCTTACATTTAAGACCGGTTTTTATTAAAAACGGGTCTTAAAAGAGGGAAAATTCACATTTAAGACCGGTTTGTTCAAAAACGGGTCTTAAATTTGTTACATTTAAGACCGGGTTTTCCCAACTCTGGCCTTAAAAAGTTATCGCATTTGGAATTTAAAATTTTTAACATTTAAGACCGGTTTACATATAAACCGGTCTTAAATGTAAAATATTTAAGACCAGTTTTGTATTAAAACTGGTCTAAAATTTTACATTTAAGAACGGTTCATATTTAAACCGGTCTTAAATGTTAAAAAATTTTAAATGTATAAAATTTTAAGACTTTAAGAACGGTTTTATTTATAACCGGTCTAAATAAATGTTTTAAGACCGGTTTTTTTAAGAACCGGTCTAAGAAGTTCAATATAATTACAAAACTGCCACTGCGCAAATTTTTAAGACCTTATCCGCCAAAACCGGTCTAAATGTGGTGGTCTAAAAAGGGGTTTTTCCAAAAGTGTTTATGAGGTAAAAGACCCTAAATGGATCATCTCAAAGGTTAGTACATATTTGTTTTCTTTAAGAATATGTTTAATAAGTTATGCCTAGCTTTATATGTAATGCCCTAAAATGGTTATAAGGGCTCATGACTCCAAAAATGAATATAATTGATGTTAGATAAACACTTTCAGAGAATGCAATGTGAATTATGACCCGAATTAGAAGTGAAAAATGCTCAAACCCATTATCTAAAATTTAATTGTGTTAACGAAGTCTAATTTGGATATTTTGAGAGATCATAATCCTCTTCCAATGGGCCATAAATTTCATCCAACATGAGGCAAAAGAGAGAAAATGAGTATGTGAACACAAATGGTGACCTTGGGAAGCCATTAAAGTCAAGTGGAAAAGAAGCAAAGTAAAAAATTGTAGGCTAAAGTTGTGACATTTAAAGAGGCAATTGGAGTAACATATTTGGTTATTAGGAGGAGCCCATTTACATCACTTTATTGGCCTAAGGCAAAGGAAATAATGATTGAATTCCAAATGCCAAAAGATGAAGTATTGTAGTCAAGTAAGAGGTGAACTTTGAAAAGTCAAAGGTGAGTGTAATACAAGGAGCCCTTACATGATAATTTCAAAGAGATGAATGAGGTAAAATTAGGTGAATCATTTGGTCTCTTTGTGCAGCCATGTATATGCTAAGCTTGTAGAAAGGAAAGGAGGAGAATTTATTTCATATACTCTTACACTTAAAGTCAATAAAAGTGTCTAGGATTTAATTAATATACTTTCTTTACCTTATGCAAAAGTTGGACGTCCAAATTATAAGGGAAAGAGAGAAAGAAGTTAATCAAAGGATCTACATACCTTTTTGCCTAAGCATAAGTCAGTCAAGCACTTCAAGAAAGAAGAAAGAAGGAAAGAGAAAAGCTCACTCAACTTGTAGCAATTACATCTAGATAAGTTACCAAAAAATGTATGACCAAAGGATTAATATTAGCCACAGCTTTCCTTTTTTATTTTAGCCACCTTTTCGATCAGATATTAAAGCGATAAGGGACACAAAAATCTGATCATTCATTACTCATATTCTCTCTCTTCAAGTCAGTTTTGGAGCTACCATACGATGGAAGAAGAAGCAAGGTTATAGGTGAGATTTTTTTCTCTTGATTTTCACATTCTTAACCTCTTCTATGGCACAAAAGCTCTTCATAAATATTGTTCCTCTTGATGAGAGCTTCATTTATATAGTTTTAGAATTTCAAGAGGAGGTATTTTGGGCATCATCCAAGAACAAAAGCTGAAGAATCAAAGAAAGGAGCTAAGGAGAAGGAAGATGTGAGTATTGGCTTCAATTTGAGCTATTGGTTGAGTTGGTTGAATGAGTATTTTGGCAAGTACATATCTGCCCTTATTTTTTCCAAGTCAGGGTTTAGAGAAGTCATGGTGTTTTGGTTATGTATTTGGTGTTTTATGATGATTATAAATCATATGACACAAGTTTGATGCTCAATTTAGGAGTTTGGTAATTTCTGGAATTTTGTTGATTTTTCTGCTGAAATGGGACATGGGGAATGAGTGAGAATTTTTTCATTTTGATGTTACCATTGTGTTCTAAACAAAAAATTGTGTGGGTATAGCCCCAGGCTGTGAATTTTGGGTCACTGAAACTCAAAATGCAAAACTGGATTTTCTGCTGAACAGGATTCTAGCGAGGTACCCTAATTTTGTGGTGCTTTTAGATAACCAAATGATCTCTAAAAATTCTGAAACTTTCCAGTTAAATAGTAGACATATCAAGCTTTAATTTGGTAGGTCATTTGCATCATTTTGATTTGTACACTGAGAGTTATGAATTTTTGAAGTTAGGTCATGAAAACTGGGTTGAATTCTAGCATTGTGCAATAAATGAAAATTCTGGGAATGTTGTGTATCCAACTAGATGTGGGTGATATTTTTCCTTGAAAACAGACTAAATAAAGGTCACATAGCCTTTGGAATCACCCCATTTCTGACTGAGGTTAGAAATTGATCTTTTAAGTTAATTGACCACTTTAACTCCTTAGTTGACTTGATTAAATGTCCCTAATGATAACCAACTTGAGTGTTTGAATTAAAGAATTGGATTAAGTAATAACATGTCACCCATAATTCTAATTATAGGATTTGATATTTTCCCTTCACGTGGTAAACCAGTGCCAATGCACGAGCGGAAAGAATAAGGTAGTAACTTTTTCTCTTATATTGTGTATCATATATTGTATGCATGCCTTATCATTGAATGATGATGAACAGAAATGTTGTTGTGAAATATGCCATTGTGTAACATTATTGTTATAAAACAATGATGTTGTGTAACATTGCCATTGTGAAACATGTTGATGTGGAATATGCTGTTATAAATTATGCTATTGTGAAATGCCGTTGTTGTGCTGCTGAATTGTGATTTGCTTACATGCTTTGTGATTGTACATGTTATAAGTTCACTGTTACTATTGGGATTCTTTTGAATCTTATTCTTTTCATTGACTAACCTACAGCCAGGGCAAGCAATTCAAAGGAAAAACAAGTGACGAAGGGTGGTTAGAGCTCCTAACTAAGAGTTTTAATTTTGGTAGTTGGTTGTCATATTTTGTTAGAGATTAGTTGCATATGTTGTATATATTGAATAGTGTTGTGTAATTCCCTGTATGGGAAACTGAGAATAGGCAATGTGTCCTGTAAACCCTTCTTTAAATGAATGAAACCCGAGTGTTGTTGGGAATTTTTTTTACACTCTGATATGTATAAATGAAACCAAGCTGCACGGGCCAAATATGTATTCGAAATGTGAATGTGAGACCGCATTGAACATGTTTTGGAAAAGTTTTTGAAAACCCTGTCTTGAAGATGGTATTTTTAATAAGTTTTACATTTTTCATTGGTCTCTATTTCAACTTAATGACGCATTTTCGAACTATAATTTTGACATTAAGGTAGGGGGTTACATTATACATGTTTTAATGATGTCATGTTCTTTCCCGAGGTGCAACTTATATGGGTTGTATGTTTTGAGACACATTTATAATATTATCACCCTAGGCATGACTGAATTTACTCAAGAAGTAAATATGTATTTCAAATATTTGGTATTACTTTTATTCTTTTTTTAAGTTAGCAAGTTAATATTTTTGTCTGGCTTTGGTGTTACAGATGTTTGATCTTACTGACCCTTTTCTTGAAGAATATATTGATTTCACCCGCAAATGTTGTGTTGAATTCATTTATGAGCTTTTACACTAATAGTGCGTTTTTGAATCCAATGTTGTGCTAATACATATTGCTTCTACTGATGATCTACGTAGGACAACTTGTGGTTTTCATGTCTAACTGGGTTTATGTCTCTGTATAAGACAATTTCTAGAAGATGGGTGATACAGGCATGGTATTTAAAAGATAGACCTTTGTACTTTCTCTTCCCTCTGATTTTCAATAAAACTCAGGAATTTTTTGTATATACTAAGGAATTTTTCTTCACTCTTCTTTTCTGCAAAACTTGTTCAATTGAAATTGTAAAGTTGAGATTTAAGTGACAAGTCAGAGTAGTTATGTGATGTTAATGATTCCAATGAAGTTTAGCAATTGATATCTAATGTTTACTTAGGCTTCTTTACGTTAAGGAAGTGGAATCGAATGCTTGTACAGTGAAACTCATAGTAAGGAAAGAGAGGGAAACCAAGAAAGTAAGAGAAGTTTAAGCTTAAAGGTAGCAAACTAAATAATTGTAAACGATGCCTGGTTGTTGCTTGCATGAATTGAAATGTTTGTTGTTTTTGTGATTATGTTAAATCACGCATTTATACATGTGAACTTGTTTAAGAGATGTCATAGGCCTATGTGTTTTACAGTTAACGCATGATAGTTTTAACATGTCATTACATGATAAAGGTGAATCTTAGGTTACAAGTTTCTAATGAGAAAGTTAAAGAAATAGGCAATGGTAAGTGGAAGGACAAATGAACTCCCAATGATTGCTTAACAAATTCCTTATGAGTTGTATAAATTGAATATGTGGGGACTTGACATGTATATTTGGATATAAAAATATTAGTGATAAGTAATTATAAGTATGGATATATAAGTATGGTCTTAGAAGCATGCTTTTAGGATATGTAAAGAGATTACTCTTGGGTATACTAGCATGATCAACAAACAAGGAAAAAATAGGATACTTTTAAGACCCGTTGTTATGACAACCGATCTTAAAACACTTTTTGGACTAGTTGTTTGGACAACAGGTCTTAAAAGGCACAACACACTTTTTAGACCGGTTGTCCAAACAACCGATCTAAAAAGTGTGTCCTTTTAGACCGGTTGTTATGGCAACCCGTCTAAAAAGTTATTTTTTAGACTAGTTGCTTGACTGGTCTAAAAAGTATAAAACTTTTTAGATTGGCTGTATCAAGACCTCATCCAAAATTGGTCTAAAAAGCTATTTTTCACTAGTCTAAAAAGTCATTTTTCCATCAATGTGTTGTATGCATAGTTAATCACATAAGATTTTACCATATCAAATTATGATTATAAGCACAATTAATATACACAATATAATGGTATGATGTCTTTGTGATGAGCATATAGAATTGAGGAATATCCACAACATCCTTACTAGGTAAATGCACTCTATTTTGTTCTAACAAACAAAATACATCACATTAAAGTTTAAATACATTAATTGTAATTAAATGTATGGTTACAATTAATCTTTACCAACAAGTAGATAATTATAATCATAGATATAATTAGGATGAAATAGAAATGGCTTTATATTTTCTAAGTAGCCCAAAGGTATCAAGAGATATACTGCACTCTAGTTTCATCAGTTCGAGATAAATTCATACTATGCTAATATCTTTTCCTACAGATAGACTTTAGTAATATGAATTTATAATTGTATGATTTACATTGGTAAACATATGCTGATATGCGATGGTTGCTTGCCTCTTGTAGTAATTTTGCAAGCATGGTTAAATTTTATTTGACCTTGCAACATGATCTTATCTGTTCAATTGTTTAGTTTGATATAGTTTATTAGAGACAATTGTTAAGCCTATAAGAAGATAAATATTACTCCTTCCATTGGATTAAAATTGACATTAAGAAAAGTTCTAGTATTTATGATGTTGTCATGAGAAATGAGATATAATTGTCTCAATAAAATAATCTTAATTAAAAGATGGTTATCTTAAGTACATAAAGAGTAGAAAGAAGTCAATGGTTGTTCATAGGCTGAAGGACAAATTTATAAATTCTCATAAATGTTATTGCATTTTTTGTTGACTATAAAGTGATTCTCCATAATAGGGTAAGATGTCTCCATCAATGTTGGTGAAACAAATCCTCAATTTATTTCCTCACGAGACATTACTCCTTTTCATGAATACATGGATGGGTAGTAGGTATTCATTGGAAATGTGTACATTTTTTTGCTCATAATTGGAAAAGAATGAGATTCTAAGTGAGGGATATCAAGCTACCACTTTCAAAGCCATAAAGAAATAGACATATAAAGTTTAATGTGTCTTTAGTTAAAGGCTTGATTGAAGGCAGTAATTGTAACACCTTATGTCCAACAAACTTAGATGAGTGCAAAAGAGTAGTGAAATCGGTTATGGAACCAAAGTTCAGTCTCAGATTAAAACTTACTTTGAAAATATGTTCACAACTTCTGAACCTATCTCAGGTGGTGAACCTGGGTTTGCTAGGCAGTTTTGAGTGTAATAAAATTTTTCAAAATAGTTTCATAAATATTCACTATCTTACTAAGTCCTATTGGTACTTTAATCCATTTTATCAGAGTATGCGAGCGTATCTCTACTTATATCTCATAAAGTGTTCTTAGTTAATATTCCTTCGTCAAATAGAAACGTTATCTATATGTATAGTCACCATTCTTCTACTAAGCTACTGGTACTACTAGTTCTACTACTGTACTATTGTTAGGTTTACATAGTTATGTAATCATATATAGTCCCAAAAATATCCAAAATACTTAAAAAAGACAACCAACAACAAATTAAACTCTTGCTGCTTCATTCTCTAGCTATCCGTATTTACCTTCTTGCCTCTTAAGCTGTCTCCCTATACTATAGATTGGTTTATAAAAAAAGAGTGAGATTCAAAAGAATCCTAAAAGTAACAGGTAGTCAATCATATAGTAGAATCATCACAATAGCATTCAGTGCATACATGCAATTCATATATAACCAAGTGCTAGGTATATCACATGGCCCTGAGTATAACCGTGCAATGGGCCCCAAGTATCCACTTGTGCGTTACAGAAAATTACATTGGCCTGAGTGTCCACTCGTGCAATAGGCCCTGGGCTACCACCCCGCAGAATCAGAATGTGTTAGGCAATTCATGATGAATTCACAAAAAATGCAGTGTATCTTATAAACAAGACAATTTACTACCTGGTTTCCCTTGAGAAATATCCAACTATTTCCAAGAGCTCTGGCAGGTCTTAGATTCCAGACAGCTGTGAGGTCCTATAATTAGAATTTACGGATGACAAATTATTATTTGGTCCAATTCTCTTAAAATCCAAGCACTTATGTTGGTTGTCATTAAAGTTAGAGTACTAAGCCAAAAGTAAAGTCAAAGTGTTCCAACTATCCCAAGTTGGTTAGCTTTACCCTTAAGGTTCCACTTAATTACCTAGTGCCATTACATTTTCATTTTTACCCTTGTTCTTAATTCTGCCAACTTGTCCTATCAACTTCAAAAATTCACCATTAATTCTAGGGAACTCCAATAAGTCTAGTTTCAAGGAAAAATGTAGTCATTATAGTTTTGGATGCATATCAATACAATATCTCACTTTATTGCTTATTGCTCCTAGAATTCTCCAGTTTTCCAAGCTAAACTTTGAAAATGCATAACTCCCAGCACACACATCTAAATGACACAAATTATATATCAATTTAAATATTGACATGTCTATTATTAGACTAGAAATTTTCACAATTTTAGACATCATTTATATATTTAAAAATGTCGTGCAATTTGATTGTCTTGCATAGGACACAAACTGGCAGCATTGTTGGTTTTTCAATGTATATTTCCAATAATCCAAAATTACAACCAGGACTATTCCCCACACATTTTTGCATTCTAAACACAATGGTAATGTCAAAATCATCAAAATCATACAACTTCAGCCCCTTAAGCCCTGACCGAACAGACCCCTTTTTTTAATCAAAATCTCCAAAACAGGATTTCGTCTAACTATTTGGTCCAATATCATCATAAATCATCATCTAGCCATAAATACACAATTAAATCATGGTTAAGCCTCCAAAAACACACTTTTTCCAAAATTATGAATAGTACCCACCCTCAAGAATACTTATCCAAACAACAATCCAATTTATTCAAAACAAAGCCTGTGCTTACCTCTATGCGTTTTCGCAAGTTGTTCAGTATTTTGGTAGCACTCCGGCTGACTAACTAACACAAAACACCTCATATGAGAAATCTGAGACTATAGAATTGAAGCTTATAGTGAGTAGAGAAAGTTTCCTGAATGACTTACCAGATGATAACGGCAATTCGGGTAGGAATCAGCTCCGGTGCTGAGGAAAAGTTACTATTCACTCCTCCTCTCTCCTCTAACAATTTTGTGTGTATTTTCATATTTTTCCTCCCTTTCTAGGCCTATGGCTGAATTCATTAAGGGAAATGGAGGGAGGAGATTGCATCTTAGCTTTAGGTGCTTCTTGTGGTGCCATGTGTCAAGTGATTGCTCCACAAGATGACATGTGTCATCCAAGGCTCTCATCTTCTCTTTCTCTCTCTTAGGTGGTGCCAAGATGGTCAGGGGAAGGAAGGGGCCTAACAATTTCCTCAGTCTCCTAGCTCAGTGTTTGAGAAAGTTACGTACCTGACCGGACCAAGGACCGGTAGATTCCCCAGACTCAGGAGCTAGGTGGCAATCTCTGGGGATGCCAACAAAAAAAGCATAAAGGTGGTGTAATGATGAGGGACACTTGTCACTTCCTCATTTAGCCAAAATAAAAGTTGCTTTAGGTCATCATTAAGGGACATATGTCAAGCTCTTGTTTGGCCAACAAAAAAGGTATGCCATCATGAGTCATCATTGCAACTTTATTAATATTACTTTAATAAAGTTATTTTATCGGTGCTTACTTGAAATCCTATTCGGGACCATGGCACTCATATCGAGGCACGCCACGTGATGCCTGATCCCTTAAACCTTGAAGATAGAACCACTGTGCCGGACGGCCACCGACGAATTTTCCTCTAACTACTTACACTCGTATTTTACAATTTTGACTCCTTGATTTTTGTAAATGACATAATAGGTATTTAGGAGTTTCGAGAGTGGCTCTACCTTTATTCATAGATATTGGTAGTTATTTTATTCCACTAATTACATATTTTACATGTTTTCACAATTACGAAATTTGGCATATTACAGTAATGGATAAGCACTTGCTAGTGGTTATGTTCTAACAAATAAAATAGTTCATACCTTACAGTTGACTCTTCACAATACTTGATGCTATTTGCTTTATCATTAAGTAGTGTCTTTAGACACTTTTAGAGTATATAAAGAAAAAGTGGGTAATTCAATCTAGTAAACATATTAATATAGTGAAGTCAATTAGAAGAGATGGATGACATGATTGATACATGATTAGGGGTAGTAACTTAGCCTATAGGTTTTCCCCTTAAGGAATGTACTCAAGACAACTATATATCTTAGATGAGTTTCCATTAAATTTATGTATAAACCCTTTAAAAATCTAAAATTTGGAAGCTCAATTTATATAAAATTGTCTTATAAATCAAAGAGTGTGGAAGGAAAACTTCTCGAGAGACTAAGATTGCATATTTTGGTGAATATGCATAGAGGTCTTAAGAATTCTAATGAACTGTCCATTTCATTTTAGAAGTTGTGTAGTTTTTTGAAATGCCAAATTATTAAGAAATGGCATGACTAGTAGGAGTGAACAAACTCATTATGGATAATCATAGATAACGGATTGTAACCTCTAATCATAATGGAATATTGGTTTCATATGGCACTCTCCTCGTTGAGGTAAATGTGAAACATAATGAAGTGATGAAATTCTCAATTGGTCAAGCTTGACATAAGAAGTATCAACATTAAGGACTCTGTCAATTGTTAAGAAGAGTATCTCAACACAAACAAGGGATATTTAAAATTGATAGATGGTGCTCTTATTATACAACTTCAATCTATCAATAGATTGGGTTAAGACTTTGGCAGTTGCTGTCAACTATATATCATGTACTTCAAGTAATTTGACTAAAAAATAAATATTGAGAGTGACCGTAAATTCCAAATGAATGCATTAATTTATGATAGATATGTGATATCTTAAAGCAGACAACAACATAAAGATGTTTGTAAAGTTGTTGGCGTGCAACATTGAGCAATACAAAGAAAGTTGTTTGCTGAAAGTTCTTTATCAAGAAGGAATTAATATAATCTTATTATTCAGAGTGCTTGCGCGCAGTTCGGTCAATAATACAGGAATAGCGTAAAAATAACGATATATAGTACATGATTACATTGAGGAATTCCCTTCAGGGTTAGGTAATATATACAATTCTATAAATATTCAAAATTAAAGACTATATATAACCAATGTCTTTGTCTCGGGAAACGTGCCCTTTAGTTCCCCATGTCTATATCCTTGCCTTTTGAGCCACTGGCACCCGCTGTGACATTTTTGTTTATAAAAAGGGGTGAGATTCTAAGTAATCCCAGAAGTGACATACGATCAAGCATATAAAATATGAGAATTAAATATGCAATGCACTGTATCAAGCAAAATGAAATTTCACATCATACATGTGTGTACACAAAATTTAGGGCCAACTGTATAGTTGAAACCCCTACGTGTACCTCAGCTGAGTCCCTGACTACAGCTAGGTAATACCAGTTTACCTCAGCTAGGTCCTAGACCACATCTAGGTAATGTGCCCCAAACACTACTATGTATCATAGTTGGGTCCTTACTAGGCCGAATGGTACTATCCTCTTCCCATCGGATAGTACATATACTCTTCCCGCACCACATCTAGATAGTGTTTGTTCATTATTCATATCACAGAATATAGTAACATGCATCATATAAATATTCACATAGTGTATGAGAGATAGTAATCCCTACCTTAACCCTTTCTTGCCTCAAAACGTGAGCCTAGTAAAACATGCCAAGCTTAGGCTCCCAACTCAGTCCTAAAATATAAATGTACAGCAATTATGTCAAAACCCATTCATGTATCATTTTAGGCACTTCCATAGTGTTTAGTGTAGTTATATTAGCCTATGGTAAAAATTTACCAAACTACCCCCAGGGTCCCAGCTTGGCGTCGCTGTACCAGGTCCAGCTGTACTTTTCTCAAAATTTTGACCTAGGCTATTATCACATAATTTCACCCAAGGAATCCATTTCCAGACTCAGAATTACAAAATTCACTACCAAATGAAAAAAAATTCCCTTGGTAGCCCCTATTTCAGCGTTTCAGGGGTGTTTTCATAATTATGCTTTTTTAGGCTTTTCTGGAAAAGTGACCAACTGTAATCCCATCTAATTTTCCCTCCTGAACTTAATCGAGTCATCAAATTATTGAAAATCCAACTCTAAGCCCCATTTCTACCCCTGGCTAAAATCCTTAAATTCCCATGGAAAAATTGGGATTTTTCGATTTCAACTCTGCAGACGTGTTCCTTTCTACTCCTGACCACTTTATTAACTATTTAATTAGGTTACAACTACCATTTGGACCAAATTTTGGTAGCATAACCCTTAGGCTATCTCATTTCCAAAATTTAAAACCAAAGACAATCCGGCAAAATTTCACCGATTAAATTGTCCACAGCAGCCAAAACAATCAATTATTAAAGTTTCAGAAGTTACCTCAAGCTCCCTCTTGCCTTTCCTAATGTGGCAAAAAACCTATCCTTTTTAACACCAAAATTCTAGCTTCCAACACCTTAAATCACATAAAAGAGGAGCTCAAGAAAAGAGTTATACACATTAGGAACGAATTCACCGAAGAAATCAACCAACCTTGTGAGTTTTCTTCTCTTTCTCTCTAAACTCTCTCAAACTTTCTCTCTCTCATTTAAGCCATGGCTTTACTGAAATGGGAAGAGGATGAATGGAAATATTCTTTAATAAAGTTTCCCATAATTACAAGATTGCAACAACTTTTTTCCATTTTCGGATTTTTTGGAATTTCTAGTAGATTTTTTGTCCAAATTTTAAAAAATCATAAATAAATTTTTAGACATTAAATTGGTGTGATTCTAAAGGCTATAGAACCCTTATTGAGTCTAGTTGCAAGGAAAAATATAGCCTCTAGCCAACTGGAAGCACACGATTCACAGAATTTTAGTTTTTTGGATACTATTGTAGAAAATAACCAATTTCGCTGGGTAAACTTCAAAAATTCATAACTTTTTGTACACATGTCCAATAATTACCTATTACCTATCAAATTAAGGCTTAGAATGTCTACTTTTACCCTGCAAAATTTCATAATTTTTGAACATTATTTGGTCAATGAAATACATCATACAACAACACTGCCTCACTAGAAGCAACAAAATGGCATACACTTGCAAATTCAACAAATTACATTTTTGTATACAAATTTCTCACACTCTTTAATTCACTATTTTATTCCCTTTAATACCTTAAAGATATAAGAAATGTTAGGAAATAGGCTTGAAACACCTGCTAAACCGAGCTTAGCAGTTCGCTTAATTTAGGTTTATTTTCAAGCTTCTAATCCCAAAATCCATTATATTACATATTTCCTCTTAAGTTGATGTGTAGATCCTTCTAAATCTTCATGATATTTAATGCCTTTTTTGAATTGGAATATTATTGGCATTTTTCCATTATAGACACGAGGAGAGATGTTTGTGAATTAAAAGAAAGGGTCAAATAAATTTTGAGGAGAATTTAGTTAGAAGAACTAAAAAGCCGTCCTCACAAGCATGTCTCACATTAGTGATAAATAAGGTGTTATGATGCAGTCACATAACGATAAGGTTGAAAGCATCATTATCTTGTTTGTATCATTAGATTAGTGGGAGTTTAGTCATCGATATTATGAGTTAATTTTAGTTCATTCTAAGTCCATCGAGATAAATAAGGTGTTATTGCTTGTGTATTTTTGACTCAAGGTGTTACATATAACACAATCACCATTATTCAGATGTGTGATACGATCAACTAGGTTAAGCATGGGATTCTTTTAGAATACATAAAGAGATTATTCTCAGAATACTTGAGAATGTTATAAGTAACCTACAATCACAATCATTTGAACATTTATGGATAGATGGTTGTTGTTGTATGTAACATCTATTATAAGAATATAATTTGATTATCTATATGTTTCTAATATCATTGTATTCCGATCCTCTCAATTCAATTACCTAAGCATAGGCTTGCTTGAATGTACACACAAATAAGTAATGCCATTGTAAGGGAACCACTACTATAGAAAATACTTTCAACATCCATTTTTTGGCCCTTTCTATATCCTTTTACGAGGGGACGCCTATATGAGCGACGTAGTAAAATATGGTATTTAACATCCGTTAAAAAAGGAATGCCTAAAGTCACAACTTTAGGCGTCCTTTTTCCTATAAGGTAAGCCTAAAGTGTCACTTTAGGTGTCCCTTTTTTACCAAGATTGGGGAGTGCCCCGGAAGGTGCAAGAAAGAGGAGGGAGAAAGGAGTGGAGTAGGGAAGAAGACAAACTTATTAACACATGATTAAAATTAAATTTGCATGCAAAGGAGATGCTCTGGAATGAACCTTAAGGTGAATGAACTAAAAGGAGGCAGAACTTATAAAACTCAATTCATAGAATCTGCCTATCAATTCATCAGAAGAAGGGAAAGGATATGATGCAAGTGAATGAAATCTAAATAATTTATTGAAAATATAAACAATTACAAGTAGAAGGGATGGAAGAAGAATGAGGAAGGAAGGAGGAAGTAACTTTGTCTCTCTAAACTTCTCTCTCCAAAACTCTGGAACCAAAACTCGTCCAAGCTAGCAAGAATGGCTTGTCTTAATAGACATACGATGTTACTATTTGAATAGTGTTTTGACCTTTAACCTGTTAGTGACTGGAACTGTTTGAGCGGTTTTGGTCATAATACTATTTACACAGTACTATTGACACTACAGTGATACTATTTTGCGATACTACAGTGACACTATATGGATTTTAATGCTACAGTGCTTGTTTAATTACAACAAAAACTTAAGGAAAATAATAATGCTAAGTCTTTGGGTATGCTTAGTCAATCAACAACAAATTCTTAGTTGTCATCCTCTTGATTGTCTGAGGCTGATGAAGAAACTGGTTGACTAGTCAAAGGAGTTTGATCCTGTTGTTGAAGGATTTGTAGCATTGAATTGAGTTGGTTGATCAGATTAGTCTTATTCGTAGTTGTTGCTAGGATAGACTGGATCCTCAATTTCTGATTCAGGAATTTACTCTGTTTTGTCATGCTGAGATGTTGAGGATTTTCCTTGAACCACCGTTCTACAACTTTTGTGTTGATTTAAGTGATATCGAATCTTGCCCACTATCTTACAGAAGGCATTCTTTGTAGTACTGGCAGGAGTATTGATCCTTCGTTTGTTGGAGAAAATATGTAACCCCAGGAGAAAATCCAGGATACAAATAATTTTGAAAAGTAGTAAAGATCAACTAGAAAAGAATCCTCACCAATGTTAACATTTTGTTTAAATAATTCAAAGGCTTGTATTACCTTTGGTAGAAGAATTTATAGTACTGGACCAAAAAATCCCCACCAATGTACAAACCATTAAGGAAAACGTTACTTGGTTTTGGTTTTGAAGTAAATAAACCAGGTATGTTTAAAAAGTTTATTTTGATTCCAAAAGACATTAGACCATGCATCAACATGATCCCAATAATTATTTTCTTCAGGATCATATTTTATCCCAAAAACTTTTAGTTTATATAAATCTTATCCCTGCTAGGAAGGGGTGAGAACTTTCAAAATTTGAAGAGTATAATGAGTTATTAATGATTTATCGGTTTTTTCCTTTTTCTGATCTATCTCGATGGACTTAGAATGAACTAAAACTAACTCATAATATTCTCTAGTTTTTCTCAAATCTGTAGGCTTAAAATGAAATCCAGAGGGGATAATATTCAGGGCTACTTGGTTTGGATTTGGGTGGAAGAACTCTGGTTCCACCTGGACAATATGCCTTACATAGTTTTATTTGTGAAAATGAGGCATGTCCATGCTAGCTTATGCTTGGATTTGACTGACAATTTCTTTGGATGAAAAAGCCGCAGTCATCAGTTGTTTTTGAGTTGGAGGAGCAGAACATTTTGGCTGAACCTGTAATGTAGAAAGTACTTGATTTAGTAAATCATACTCCTATTTAGTCATACTACCTTGAGGAATTAGAGGAAGAGCTTTTGCTTTCTCCACCAATACTGGTCCCCAAGTTGTAGTAGAAGCTTCTTCTGGGCGTGAGCTTGTGCATAAGACTCTAAAGTCCTTTTTGTTGAAGAAGCCTTCATTTGAGATTTCTAGATTGATGACCAAGATGGAGTATATGACTCCATTTAAGATTGCTTATGTTGCTTCTAAGATCCTTGTGTTTGAGATATGTATTGCTACAAAAGTTGTTGCATAATTGCCTCTAGTTGATCACTAGAGACTGTTTGACTTTGGGCATCCTGCATGATACCCTTTTGTTTATCATCCGGCTTATCATTCAGTTCTTTTGTTTTTCTGGGCATTTTGGGGTGTTTGCACTCAGAATGGTTTTCTCTCAAATCTACCTACCCTATAAAAACTCTCAAGTGAGAAAATCTGGTAAGGACTTTAAAGTGCTTTTGATGAATTCAATGTTAAAATAAAAAACACTTAAAATTGCCTGCCAACGGGCAAAAATCTATTTTGGTGTAAGGTTTTTAACATCTTTTTGTAAAACATCTTTTGATGATTTACAATCAATGCGTACTAAAAACCTTTGATTTAAAAGATCATATTGAAATTTTGAAATGCACAAGACAATTGCCAAAATTTCCTTTTTAATTATGGAATAATTCTGCTGTGAAGTATTCCAACATTTAGATGTAAAAGATACAATTTTCTCTTTACTGTCTATACACTATTTAAGAATGCCACCATAACTAATGTCAGAGGCATCAGTTTCAATAATTCTGTAAGCAGAGAGATCAGGAAGGCTAAGACAGGCAATCTCCATAACCTATAATTTGATCTGCTTAACAATATTTGAATGAGCATCTGTCCACAGAGGACGACTTGCTTTGAGATGCTGGTGAAGCAGTTTAATAAAATTGCTAAGATGAGGAATGAACTCAACAACATAGTTTAAGCATCCCAACAATCATTGAAGTTGAGTTTTATCAATGATTTGATCGGGAAATTTATCAGCAAATTGAATTGCTCTTTTGATTGGCGTTATAGATCCCTGGTAAATCCAATGACCAAGAAACCTAACCCTAGTTTGGAAAAGATTAATTTTGGGTTTAGAAACTACAAAACCATTTGTTTCTGCAATTTAAATAAATTTGCAAATATGTTTAAAATGTTGATATATTGAATAAGAATAAATCAATACATCATCGATGTAAACAATAATGAATTGACTATAATCATTAAAGATCTCGTTCCTGATCCTTTGGAATTTGGAAGGAGAATTTTTTAATCCAAAAGGTAAAATGTTCCACTCATACTAACTAAAAGGCACAGTAAAAGCAGTTTTATACCTATCATTTTCAGAAATTTGAATATGCCAAAATCCAGATTTGATGTCAAATTTTGAAAATATTCTTGCAGAATACAAACGTTTTAGCAAATTAGATTTGTTTGGTATTGGATACCTAATCCATTGCAATGCTTCGTTTAAAGGATTGTAATTGATTCCAAGTCTAGGAACTCCACATTCTATCTCTGCATTTTTATTTACATAAAAAGTAGCACAAGACCATGGAATTCAAGATTTTTGAATTAATCTTTTGTTCAGAAGTTCTTGAATTTCCTTTTTACAGGTTTCAAGAAGTTCTGCAGTCATTTGAATAGGTTGTCCCTTAGTTGGTATTTGTTTTTTAGAAAAACTTGTTTCGTAAGGCAAATCAACCATGTGTTTTTTGCGATTCCAAAATGCATTTCGTAAATCAGAACAAATAGTTTTATGAATTTTTCAAGACAAGTTTGAATTTTTTGTTTAACTTGTTTTTGACACAATTGTGTTTCTATATGTTTGAAAGAAATGTCTTCCTTCAAAAAATTAATTTGCTATTGTTTTGAAGAAAGCATATTTAATTCTTTAACCCTGGGTTTTTGAGTAAAAGGAAATAGAATTGTTTTACCTAGATGTTGTTTTGAAATTCCATTTTCATCAATCATATATGGGAATAAAACCCTTGCAAATGGTGCCCCAAGAATAATCTGGGTTCCCATATCTTTAACCAATACAAATGAGGTTTTAATCTTTAAACCTTCATGTTCAATAACAACGTTTGAAAATTTGTATCTGAGATCTAGGCATGAGCCATTAACAACATTAAACCTTTCAGTTGTTTTTTCAACTGAAACTTTGTAGGAATGATTCCTTCTTTAAAACAATTAGAATAAACTCATATGTCTAAAAAAATAGTATATTCCAAAATAAAATCATTATTAATAATTATTTTTACATGAACATAAAATTTTTGGACTGTTATTTTGGAAATCAAGTTTAAAAATGGTTCAAAAAAAGCCTCCTCTTCATGATCAGATGGTAGTTGTTGTTGCCCTTCAGTTTGAGATTTAGATGCAAGTTGGATATCCTGAATTTGGGATATGGCAGTTGCATGTGTATCTTATTGAAGTTTAATAAGACGTACTTCATTTTTAAGGTTATTTACCTCATACTGAAGATCTTGGATGGTTGTTTGTTTAACAAAATGTTTGAATTTGTTTAAAACTTCTGTTAAATCATATTTATTAAAAAGAACATAAGGTTTTGAATTCGAAGTGCTCGGAGTTTGATTGAGAATTTCTTAGTTTAAACAGATATTCTCCATTTTCGGAATCTGGAAGTTTGTTAATGATATCAAGAAGTAAATCTTGTTTCTTCATGATAACATTAATGTTTGAAGATAAGTTTTCTGGAAGATCTTCATTTTGAACATTATTAAGATCTTCATGGGAACTTTCAAATTCAAATTCAAAAGTTTTAATCTAAAGATTGTTTATCTATTCAAGAAGAGGTTGCTCAATACATTTGTTTTTCTTTAATTTTCGATTCAAACGGCAATATTTGGAAATATGGCGTGGTTTACCACATTTGAAACAAGTAACCTTTGACTATTCGGCAAAATCAATCTTTGGTATGGATTGAAATTCTTGTTTGAGCCTATGAGGTGTATTGTGTTTATATTTTTGATCAATGTGTTTTTGTTTTTTATGGTAAGGTTTATGGTGAGGTTTGGATTGTTTACAAGCAAGAAATCCGAATTGCTCACAAAAAGTTCCTAATTCTTGCAACTTGTAGCCTTTTCTTTTGCAAGTTGATATTGGATTTTGTCATCTTAACAAATTTTAAGAGCATTTTTTTAGACATAAGAGATTAATTGACCATATGTCAAATGCTCATAAGGAATGTTGCTATCATTTTGGTTTCTAAATTTCTCTCTAACTTTATTACCCAAAGATGTAGTTAATCCAGTGAGAAATTTTTCTTTCCAAAATGGTTGATTGACATCATCTCTTATGAGTAGTCTGGACAGGAATGTATCTCTGTACCATCTGCAATCAGATAGAGTCCTGCACTTAAGATTTGAGAGGAGTTCTGCTGATCGATCTCTCCAAATGGAAGGATCTCCAACAAAATGTTTAATGATTGGAAAAATAAGGATGTTTATAGAATCAAGAATGGGTTGACCATTAAATGTAATGGGTTCCATCAGATTCAGTTTTAATATATATAAAAATAGAATTTTTATCTTTAGCAGAAAGATAATTATCCCACCATCCCTTAAGTTGTCGAGTAAAACCAGAAACTAAAATTTTAGTGATTATTTCATCTGAAAATTCATTTTGGGTTTGATAAACTGTGCTTACCATTAACATTTGTTGAAGAATTTGGAGGATGTTTGATTTGCTCTAACCATTTATATTCCATTCATAGATGTTGTCAGCATTAAAGGATTTAAAGTTTTCATTTATTCTTTCTTCAACCAAAATATCTGGAGGGTTGGCTCTATGGTAATAGAGTTTTGAAGGTCGTTTCCAATGTTGTTGGTTGATTTGAAGTTGAGAACTATTTGACTCAGAATGGTTAGAGTCAATTTCTTTGGTTTGGGAAACTTGTTCAAAATTCATGACATCTTTGGATTTGGATGATGATGATTGAGGTGTTTTAGGGATAGTTGTGGTTTGGAGTTGGCTAATTTGTTGTTCAACCTTTTTTATTACATCAGACTGAGTTTTGGTTTGAAAATCTGTCCTAATTTTTGGGTTTATTTGAAAAGGTTTAAAAAGTGGAGTTTCAATGTTAGGTTTGAGTTTATTTGAAGAAATTGGTGTTCAAACAATATAATCACCCAATACCTGAAGATATTGGTTAGTGTAATTCTTCTATTCAACAATATTTTGAATATCTCTTGGATCAATGGGTTTTCAATATTTTTGAATTTGAATGGTGTAGCCAGAATAGGTTGACCTTTATCATCTATTATTTGTGGGATCTGCATGGGTTTTGGTGGAAGAAACTCAGAAGAAATAATTTCACCTTCAAAAGTTTTCCAATCTTTTTTTGTCATATTAATAGTTTGAAGAAATGGATATTCCAATTCTTGATCTTGAGCGTATGCGTCAAACCAGTCAAAAAACAGAATATTCACTTGTACCTTTTCAAGGAATCTGTAAAATTTTTCTTGAACATTTGTTCTAACAGATCCTTTAAAATTTTCTAAAAACCTATTTCTCTGAAGGGTATATTTCTCAGAGTAAAATTCCTTTTGCAAAGTTGGTTTGTCAATTTGGAAAACATTTTCCAAAGCATTTATAACATAAGGTTCCCCTAATGATGAATAGGTTGGAGACTCAATTGAACTTAAGTCTTCATCCTTTTCATAGCTTGCTTGAGGAATATTTGAAGTATTGTCAATTCCTTGAATTGAAACATTAGTAGTTGGTTAGGTGGCTACTGATCGTGCTGTTGGTGTTGGTTCTGGCATATATATGACAGACGGGGTTTGTGGTAGTGAAGAACAGGAGTACCTTGATGACTTTGTCCTAACAGATCTGCAGTCTTCATATATTGAATACTCAGTCCTAATGGTTTGACTATAAGATTTCCTAGGTCTATCAAGTGATAATTTAACAGTCCCATTAGAAGTTTGTATGATTATACTAATAGGTTTAGGGATAACTTGTGTGGCCTTTTCCATAACCCAGCCATCAGGTAGGTCAACATCTTTCCACATAATTGTTTTGGGAATAGTTAAGTTTGCATTAGCATGGTCAGTAAAAAAAACTATCATTTGGCCATTTTCTAGAGGAATTTATACCATTGAAATGGATGAATTTAGGACCTTGTACTATATCCTATATATTAGGGTAACAAGTATAGATCCTGGTTTTATGTTCAAACCATTTAATTTGATTTTAAGTTTAAGGGTTTCAAGGACATGTTCATCCTTTAAATCTACCATCCGATCTAGATAGTAGTTAAAGTAAACAGGTCCATTATCAAGACCAACTTCTGCAGCCGCTAGCAGAGAGTCAGTAAAGTTATAATGTCTGGTATCCATGAGGCATACCAGTCTAGACACAATTAATCCCTTATGAATAAGAGGTTTAAGGGCAACTTGAACACATCCGATATGTAAAAAATTATAATCTCGTTTATGTTTTTCAATTGATTTACATGAGAGAAGGAAAAAATCTTCCTTTTCTGGTTGGACAAGAATTGATTCTTCTACTGTTCTGATTATGTAATCAGATTTGGAGTACCATTTCTTATCTTGAGTTTGATAAAGCATGTTTGATGTGATTGGAAATAAATTCTAATCATCAATTTTCTGGTTTATATTTTGAAAAGAAATTTCTTCTTTAAAAATTCGTTTGGAGGTTGATGAATTTGATTCCTCATCATTTAATGTAGAGTTTGATGGAGTAGAAGAAGAAATACTACTACCACATTTGAATGAAAAGGAACAAAGAGAAGAAGACATAATTTAAATTAAAAATTTAAATTGATAGAATTTAAATGACAGAATGAAAAGTAGCTAAATGAAAAGTGTAGAAGATAAGGAAGCTAAAGAAAGCTTAAAGAAAAAAAAGTAATAAAATCAATATTTAATTCTCCCTTGCCTTAATATCATTACCTTCTGGATCCATAATGGTATAATAATTAAAAGTGTATCATTTTTTATAGATTAAAACACCTTGTTAAGAAATTAGTAAGACTTCTCAGATCTAACTCCAGCCAACACATATACAGTATATAAACTCTTTATTTATCATACACTACTGTGTGGGGCACAACACCTGCCCTAACATACAGGACTTATGGCCAAAATCTTCGCACGGATAGACTCATGTATAATAAACAAGAACTATATACAAAGTGACATAGTCACTGCGTTCTATCAAGTATAGATCTTTAAATCATGCTAATCTGCTAACAAAAGTTTTAATGCCATAAAAATAGATCTAGATCTAATTACTGCATCCCTACTTCACCTTCTGGCTCTGATATAAAGATACATCCCTCCTCTTTCCTCAAGCATCCAGATCTAATTACTGCATCCCTTTTTAAAAAAAAGGGATGCCTAAAGTACGTTATGGTGTCCTTTATTCATTACGGACGTTGAAAGGCTTTTTGTTTTAAAAAAAATGTTTATTTATTTTTTCATTGCCCAGAATTTTTCATAAACCATAGAAATAGGATCGAAGAATTATTCATAAACCACAATGTCCTTACAAATATTAAGAAAACATCCAGTACTAGCTAATTAAAGTGTTAACTCCTACTAATATGTACAATAATCACCAAAAGCATTACACAAAATCTCATATATCCAGAAATTAAAATAATCTTAGGTAATGAAAAAAAACAACCATACCTAAGGAGTGACGAGCTTCACTGGAGAGAGGAGGATGACTAGGTAAAACAATGGAGAGAAAGATGACCTTCAAGTCACTGTGAAGTGAGAAGATGATGATGGGACTGTGAGCGAAGATGATGAGCTTCAACAATGGAGCATATGAGTGTAAAGAGAAAGAGAGTAGACAATGATGGTGGGAGTATGAGCTTCAAGCTTCAACAATGGAGGATTATGTGAGTGTGAGTGCGGAGAGAAAGAGAGAAGATGATGATGTTATGAGTAAGTGTGGAGAGAATGAGAGAGGATGAGTGAGCATGGAGAGAAGAGATTGGTCAAAAAAATAGTATGAAGAGAAGAGAGAAAGAGAAAAGAGGCAATGATATGATGCAATGAAGCATGATGTTAGTCAAAGACTGACATGCATTAATGGACACTCATTAGGCGTTGTAATATCCTAAATTTTGGGATTGGAGGCTTAGGAATAAGCCTAAATTAAGTGGACTTCTAAGCCCCAATTTAACAGGTGCCCCAAATCTACTCCCTAATGTTTTTTATATCTTTGAGGTATTAAGAAAGTAAAATGGTGAATTTTGGACAATATGATTATGCTTCCAGTGAAATTTCCTGTGAAGCAGTGAGCTTGTCATCTGATTTGTATGAAAAATTATGAGTAAAAATTATTAAATTTTAGAGGGTGAAAGTAGACATCCTGAGTTTTAATTTGATAGGTCATATGAATTATTTGAAACTACATACAAAAAGATATGAAGTTTTGAAGTTAGCCCAGAAAAATTGGAAAGTGTCTGGAACAGCATACACATTTAAATTCTGGGATTTTTGTGCTTCTAGTTGGCTAAATTCTATATTTTTCCTATAAACTAGACTTAATAAAGGTTCTATAGCCTTTGTAATCACTCCAATTCTATTTTTCTAGAATTAGTTATGATTTTTCAAAATTTGGGTAGAAAATCTGCCGGAATTTCCAATTAATCTGAATTTTGGAAAATTGGACAAATGAAGAAAATACAATAGAATATATCATAAAAAGCCATCATCCACTTCTCACTCAGCCATAACTGACGTGAACCAGGGCTAAATAGAGAGAGAGAAGTTAAGATTTTTAGAGAGAGAGAGCAAGAAATCTCACAAGATAAGCTGATTCCTCTGAAGATTTAACTCCAAACGCGTATAACTCTGACCCTAAGCTACTCTTCTTTGTTCTTTAAAGTTTTGAAGCTCAAAATATGTTTTTGAGCACTTCAGGTTTTAGCCACATTGAGCAAAGGCTAGTAGGAGCTTAAGGTAATTTCTAAACTCTTGTATATTGACTGTTCTGACTGTTGTTGACAATTTAATCATTGAAATTTCATCAGATTGTCTGTGTGTAAAATGGACAATGGGTTATGGGGGGCTGTTATACTGCCCAAATTGGTACTAAATGGTAGTTGTCACCTAATGGGATAGTTAAGAAAATGGTTAGGAGTAGAAAGGAACGCATTTACGAAGCCGAAATCACAAAACCCCAATTTTTCCCCAAAAACCGATATATTTCGGCCAGGGATGTAAATAGGCCTTATAGTTGGATTTTCAATAATTTGATTATTCCATTGAGATCAGGAATGAAAATTAGGTGGGGTTACAATTGGTCACTTTCTTTAAAAAGGCCGAAAATCATAATTACGAAAACGCCCCTAAAACCCTTAAAACAGGGTTGTCAAGGGAAATTTTGTCTTTTGGTAGTGAATTTGGTAATTCTGAGTTTGGAAATGGATTCCTTGAGTAAAAATATGTCAGAATAGCCTATGTCAAAATTTTAGGAAAAGTACAGTCGGACCGGGTACAGTGGGACCAAGCTGGGGTCCCGGGGGCATTTTGGTAAATTTTCACAATAGACTCATATAACACCCAGAAACACTATGGAAGTGTCTAAGTAGTACATTTGGAATTGTAGAACCGAGTCAAGAGCCTAGCTACGACACGCAAATCGAGGACACGATTCAAGGTGGAAAATGTTCAAGGTAGGGCACTTACCTCTCCTGCATGTACTTGATATTTGTGCTAGTGTATTGATGCATGTATTTTCTTTGTTTGGTTATGTGAAACATATATGAATGATTGAAGCTCTGTTTCTGTTTATGCTGTGGCCATAAGTATGTTGTTTGAAATATTGAGCACGCATATATGTCATTATGTTACATGAGTTTATGTATTGTAAGCATGTCATGTATTAAGCACTTATCCTGCATGCATATTGGCAATTGTTTCCAACTGAGATTTTCCTGAATCTCACTCTCCCCTACCAAAAAATTAAACAGGTGAAAACAAGAGGTGTACTGAAAGAAGAGAAGAGAACTACACGGGAGGAATGCAGTGGTGGAACGAAGACGGAAAGATGTGTCTATTTCACTAGGATGAGTTTATATATCCTAGAGCCTTATGTGGGTACCTTAATTGTAAGTATCATGTACGAACCGTTATGGGCATTTTATGTAATCATGCACATATTATCAGTATAATTATACTATTCCTGTGTTGCCCACCGAACCACATGTTATTCTACTGCAAGTCAAAGTAAGATAAGGGTATGACATTTTGGTATCAGAGCAAGCATTCTAGCCACAGAATTGTCTGCTCAAAGTAAATGCAGTGGTTCTAGCAACAGGATAGTATACTGATTTTCTTGATTATACAATGATAGGAACAATGAAGTAAATTACTTCAATTAGTTCAGAATGTTGGAAATTGTGCCCTAAGGGCCAATCATTGTGCTTAAAACATTATTATTTTAATGAAATTTCTCCATTCTATTATCATATTATTTGCATGTTAACTATGATAATTGTATCCTTGGATAATTCATAAAGATTGTCCTAAAATGTCCCCGGTCGGACATCTATGCGGGAGCAGAGATGAAACAAGATCAGTATGACTTTGATAAGATATGAAGATACAAATCAAAGTCTTAGGCACTTGTAAGAGTACAAGGTGCTGGACCGACCCACTATGAGAAAGCTACATGGATCAAGTCATAAGCTTTTCTCATGTATAACCACGTCACAATGCCCTTAGACCTGAGGTCATCATGGATTCCTACATGAGAGTTGCTAAGCTTTGAACTAGTCAAAAGTCACTTTTGACCGGGTGATGATAAAGGCTACGATCGGGCTTGGTGGTTTTTCATGCAGAGGAATATGAATGATCAAGATGGAATTTGTCCCTCACATTAGTAGAGAGATATTACTGGCCCCTCGATGAGTGAGTTTGATAAATGTATGGCCATACTATGATGAAAGGAGTTTCTGTAACACCCCGATTTTCGATTAAGGGCTAATGGCATTGAGATTGATTACAAAATTGTGTAATTAAATATTTTGGGAGAAATATGATGTAAATTTGAGATGAATGTGTGTGGTATTTGAGATCAAGGGTTGAGATTCATTATTGATGGGTCGGAATCCTATACATTGTGTCTATGTGAGCTCATAGTGGAAGTGGATGAGATGGTGACATGTGGCATTGTGGAGGCCTTTGGATGAGGCACTAGAGGACAAAATAATTCATTTCCTCTCTTTTCTCTCTCTCCCATGCGCATGAAGGGGCCAAGGGGGGCAGAAATTTCTGCTCCTCACCTTCATCATCATCATCAAACATTTCTCTCTCTCTTCTCTCTCCATTTTCGCCATTTTTGGCCAAAGAAGAAGAAGGAAAAGCTTGCATTTAAGGTAAGATCTTGACTTCTAATGCCAAAATGCTCTTCATTAAAGTTGATCCTTGAGTTAAGAGCTACATTTCTATGGTTGTAGTTTGTTCATTGGTTGTGTTTTGTGGCCACATGAAATTTTGGGAGGAGGTGAATCAAGAACTCCTTTTGAGAAAGTTGATAAGGTGAGTGAGACCTATCTATCTATCTACGTTTCATACCATTTGAAATAGTTTGAAATTTCTGGAATTATTGCCCTAATTTCGAAAATGAGGGCCATTGAGAGTTTGGTATGTGTATGGTATGGAATTTGTATGTTGGGAATGTATTTTGGATAGATAGAATTGTTTGGGTTGAAATTGTTAAGTTTGGAGATTTTGGAAGTTTAGTGTTTCATGTACCCAAAACCTAAAGTATGATAATGGAATAGGATTTTGGTGATTTAGACATTCCCATTGGATTCCTTGAGTGATTTTGTGTGGGAATAAGCTTGGTTGTGATTTTGGGTACATTTGAATCACTTGGGAAAAGTTGGAAAGTTGTCTTGTTTAAGCTCTGTTTTTCGCTGTCAGTTTGGACGAGCGTTTTGAGTGACCAAATAATTTCAGAAAATTGTGAAACTTTCCAGTCTTAAAGTTAACATCCCAAGCTTCAAAATGGACATATAATTTGTGCCATTTCGTTTTGTCTACTGTGAGTTATAGCTGTCCAAAGTTTGAGGTCGAAAATGGATTCTGTTTTGGGACAGTCTTGAGTTTTTGGTGATTCTGGATTTTTGTAGTGATTTCCAGTGAATTGCTATATTTTTCCTTGAAATAGGACTTATATACCTTTCATTTGGCTTTGGAATCACTTCGTTTCGATTTTTCTAGATTTAGTTATGAATTTTGGAAGTTCGCCCAGAGTCAGGAAATTTCTGGGCCGCGGCCCAAGAGTGGCTGGACTGCGGCCTAAGACTTTCTGGCCTTATCTGGGCCGCGGCCCAAGAGTGGTGGGCCGCAGCCCAAGACCTTATGACCATGTTTGGGCCACGGCCCAAGGAATGGTGGGCCGCGGCCCACCCCTGTGTTCCATCACTTTGTGATTTCGAAAAGTGACCTTCAACCTTTTGTTTCCCAATCTTTTGGGGCTTTGATTAGAGGCATTTGGGGCCTCTTAAGGGTCAATTATGATAGCCAAATCTAAGTATTATGAAAGTGAGAATTTGGAAAAGAGAATGACCATATGTTCTTGATTTGGTTATAGGGTTGGGTATTCACCCTGATTATGATTTGATATCCGCTTGGATCGTGAGTAGCCGACGCTGGAGCATACGTGGAAAGAATAATGTAGGGAACTTACCTCTCCTGCATGTATTGATAATTGTATTTGTGTATTGATGCATGTTATTGCTTTGCGTGATTATGTGAGACATGTATGAATGATTGTAGCTCTGTTTCTAGTTATGCTATGGCCATGAGTATGTTGTTGAAACATTGAGCATGCGGATATATCATGATGTGAACATGAGTTATTGTGATGCAAGCATGTCATGCATTAAATACTTATCTTGCATGCATATTGGTATGTGTTTCCTACTGAGATTCCCCAGAATCTCACCCTCCCCTATCAACATTTTAGACAGGGAAGGAAGATTGAGGATGAAGCAAGCATCCAAGGACGAAGAGGACTCGTTTCTGGGTGAGAGCTTAGTAGTTGGTTATCATTACGTAATTGAGAATATGTAATTGAATATTTGGATCAGTATTTGAGCATGTATTCGAGTAAGTTGTGTAATTCCCTAATCGATGAGTTGTATGGGCTAATGTGCCCTATGATTGTTGAGCGAAGATATGATACCGGGATCGCCGGGAATTTATATTGCGTACTCTGATAATTGTATAAATGTAATTTATCTTCGCATAGTAATTATATTCGGAGTGTGAATATGAGACCAGGTTATGAATGATTTCGAAATGCATTTGTGAAAACCCCGTCTGGTTGATGGGTTTATAAATGTTGTTTTGTCTTATTGGTCTCTATTTCACCTTAATCGCGTAATCCGGATATTAATTACGGCAGGGGGTTACAGTTTCTGTCTCTGTTATCAGGCTACTCAGGAATCGAGAAAGTAATGGTCAGGAACAAGAGGATGACATTATCCATGCTTATCCTTGATCGATATATCGTGTGACAAAAGGGACGTGACATGGTTGTATGACAGGTTGCATCATGATAACGATCCTCATATGAATTGGGTAGTCGTAATGTCTTGCTAGAGGCCGCTTACGACTTTTGGGTTAGTATAGTTATTGGCCCACTGCCAACTTCATATGGGCCTACAGGGTCACACACAAGAATGGTCCAACACGAGATAATGTTTAATTTAGGGTGGACGAATTTTATATATATATATATATATAATATAAAATTCATTAATAATATTATATAGATATATATTTTTTCAAAATATATATCTTATATATATATGTATATATATTATATGATATTATTATATTGTGTTAGTTTTAAATTTAATTTATTAAGATATATTAAATTTAATAACTAACATGATAGAGATATAGTATCTCAGATTTAATTTATGAAGATAAATTAAATCTAATGGCTCGTTATTTGGATTAAATAAATAGGTTAAATTAAAACTGTTGGACAGATTTAATTTAAACTGAATTTATTTAATTAGCTCATCAAGATAATTAATTGTTAATTAATTTCGAAATTAATGATGATTAATTTTGAAATTTGAAAATAGCCCTCATAGGTTATAAACTTGATAGAGTAGATATATTCATATGCACATGAGAATTGAGAGCCGCAAGTGAAACCCTAGGAGACATTAGAGGCGCTAGCATGCAGTCTCGGTTGGAGAGCATTCATGTGGATACTGGTAGAGGGAGTGGACCTGACGTGTTCGCTCCTATCGATCATGAAAACTCCGAATCATCAAAAGGTATGAATCCTTCCAACTTGGTTTAAACGCCGTTGATAGATCCTCGATTAGGATCGGTAAAAAATTTTAAAATTCTTCCGCTATGCCTACCAATTCTAACAGTGGCATCAGAGCCAGATCAATTGTGCGTTTAAACTGAGTTTATGTTCTTATACATGTGATATATATGGGATATATATGTGTGCTCATAAGAAAACGTCCAAATATGTTAAATCAAAAAGGAATATATTCAACGTTAATGTGCGTTTTTCTGATAGTGCTGTATGTTTATGCGATTTGGTGAAATTGTTTCGATTATATACGATATGTTTAAGTTTCAATTTCACCACTGGCATCACGATTTCTATTCTGGATTTGATCCGAAGTAGAATTCATCATTTAGGTTTCGAATAGGTGAAGAATATGGCGTACAAACACGTTAGGGTCTTTAATCGGATTTAGGGATTCGAAACTTTGGGGTAGACAATCCGGATCAAAAGCATTCTGGGCCGTTGTTTTTGAAATTGGGCCGGAATCCCTTAAGAATTGGGACCGCCGTGACCACCTCTACGTAGCGTAATATAATCTGATCATGAAGGAGTCTGCTACTTCTGTAATGAACCCGGTCATTGGAAGAGGAATTGCAAACTCTACCTGGAAGATCTGAAAAAGTACAAGAAGGATAGCGATGCTATCGCTTCAGGTATTTATGTTATAGATATTCATTTTTCTACTTCCTCTATATGGGTATTAGATACTGCATGTGGTTCTCACATTTGTACAAATGTCCAGGGTCTAAAGGACAGTAGAAAGCTGAAGAAGGGCGAGGTGAACCTACAAGTTAGAAACAGAGCAAGAGTTGTTGCTTTAGCCGTAGGCACTTATGAATTAGTTCTGCCTAGTGGGCTTTTGTTAGTTTTGAACAATTCCTATTATGTTCCTGCTTTGAGTAGTAACATTATTTCTCTTTCTTATTTGGATAAGGAAGGTTATACTTCCATTACTAGGAATGGTAAATGTTCTATTTATCGTAATGACATTTTCTATGCTGATGGTGATTTACATATTGGTCATTATATATTAAATTTGGAACATCTTAATAATGGGAATATCTATAATGTAACTACTAAGAGGATAAAATCAAATGATTTGAATCCGACCTACCTATGGCATTGTCGTCTAGGCCACATAAATGAGAAACACATTTCTAAACTCCATCAAGATGGATTTCTAAACTCATTTGATTTTGAATCATATGATACATGCAAATCTTGCTTATTAGGAAAGATGACTAAGGCACCTTTTACTGGGCACAGTGAGAGGGCTACTGAATTATTGGGCCTCATACTTACAAATGTACGTGGACCATTAAATATAGCTGTCATAAGAGGTTATGTCTACTTCATTACATTTATAGATGACTTTAGTTGATATGGCCTTATACATACAAACATGAATCTTTTGAAATGTTCAAAATATTCCAAAATAAAGTACAAAACCAACTTAGTAAAATAATTAAAGCACTTCGATCTGATCGAGGTGGTGAATATTTGAGCCAAGAATTCATTGACCATTTTAGGAGTTGTGGGATAATATCACAATTGACTCCTCCAGGAACACCACAATGGAATGGCGTGTCTGAAAGGAGGAATCGAACACTATTAGATATGGTTCGATCTATGATGAGTCAAACAGATCTTCCACCGTCCTTTTGGGGACATGCCCTGGAGACAGCTACGTTCACACTAAATTGTGTTCCATCTAAGGCAATTGAAAAGACACCATATGAGATATGGACTAGAAAGAAACCAAGTTTATCTTTTCTCAAGATCTGGGGATGTGAGGTATATGTTAAGCAACAAGCCTCTGATAAATTAGCGCCTAGATCCATAAAGTGCCTTTTCGTGGGGTATCCTAAAGAAACGAAAGGATACTATGTCTACAAGCCCACCGATAACAAAGTGTTTTTTATTCGAAATGGCAAGTTTCTAGAAAGAGAGTTTGTCTCTAAAACAACCAGTGGGAGCGATGTACAGCTCAAAGAAATTTGAGAGCCACAAGATGGTACAGAACCACATATGAAAATTAGAGAAGACTCATAACAAGTTGCTGAGCCTCCTCAAGTAACACAAGGTCCATGAAGATCTGATAGGACACGGCATCAACCTCAGAGATATAGATTTCTGATTACTGAAGGCCGTGATGTGTTGCTCATTGAGCAAAATGAGCCCACCACCTATCAAGAAGCCACAGTGAGACCAAACTCTGAGAAATGGCTAAATGCCATGAAGTCTGAAATGCAATCCATGTACGACAATCAGGTATGGACCTTAGTCGATCCACTTGAAGGTGTAAAAACCATTGGGTGCAAATGGGTTTTCAAGGAGAAAACTGACATGGATGGCAATGTAAATGTCTTTAAGGCACAACTGGTTGCAAAAGGATTTGCCATTGTAGCATATTATGACTATGAAATATGGCAAATGGATGTCAAAACAACCTTCCTTAATGGAAAGTTGCTTGTAGATGTGTACATGACATAACCTGAAGGTTTTGTGCGACTAGAGGACTCTAGTAAAATTTGCAAGCTTCAAAGATCCATTTATGGATTGAAGAAAGCAACTCGGAGCTGGAATCATCATTTTGATGAAGTAGTCAAAGAGTTTGGATTCATTCAAAACATTGATGAACCTTGTGTTTACAAGAAGGTTAGTGGGAGCATAGTTGTATTTCTAGTACTTTATGTAGATGACATTCTACTCATTGGGAATGATATTCCTACCTTACAGAGTGCCAAGTCTTGGTTAGGAAAGTCCTTTTCAATGAAAGACTTAGGTGAAGCCACCTATATCCTAGGGATTAGGATCTATAGGGATAGATCCAAAAGACTAATAGGCCTAAGTCAGAGCACATACATAGACAAGATACTGCATAGGTTTAGTATGCATGATTCAAAAAGGGGTTACATGCCCATGTCTCATGGCATCCATCTTAGCAAGGATCTATGTCCTAGTACACCTGATCAGCGAGATCGCATGAGTAAGGTTCCATATGCATCGGCCATTAGATCCATCATGTATGCCATGTTATGTACTCGACCGAATGTCTCGTTTGCCTTAAGTATGACCAGCATATACCATCAAGATCCTGGTGAGGGTCATTGGACTGCCGTCAAGAATATCCTAAAGTACTTAAGAAGGACTAAGGACTTATTTTTGGTCTATGGTGGATTGGATGATGAGCTCTGCATAACCGGTTACACAGATGCAAGTTCCAAACTGACCAAGACGACTTTAAATCATAATCTAGATATGTATTCCTCTGAATGGTGGAGTAGTAAGCTGGAAGAGCTCCAAGTAGGGCACTATAGTAGATTCTGCAATAGAAGCTGAGTATATAGCAGCATCAGATGCAGCTAAAGCAGCCGTTTGGATCAAAAAGTTCATTACTGAACTAGGGGTGGTGCCTACCATCTCAAATCCAATAGATTTATTCTGTGACAATAGCGGTGCTATTGCACAGGCTAAGGAGCCTAGTTCATATCAAAGGACCAAGCATATACTCAGGCGATTTCATCTTATTAGAGAAATCAATGATAGAGGTGATATAAAGATATGCAAAGTAACAGGAGAAGATAATGTTGCTGATCCTCTTACTAATCCACTTGCACAGGCAAAGCATGAGCGTCATGTTAGGGCAATGGGAATTAGGAAAATTAATGATTGTACCTAGGGCAAGTGGGAGGATGTTGGAAATTATGCCCTAAGGTCCAATCATTGTACTTTGAACATTATTATTTTAATGAAATTTCTCCATTCTATTATCATACTATTTGCATGTTAACTGTGATAATTGTATCCTTGGATAATTCATAAAGATTGTCCTAAAATGTCCCTGGTCGGTCATCTATGCGGGAGCAGAGATGAAACAAGATCAGTTGACTTTGATAAGAGCAGAGATGAAACAAGATCAGTATGACTTTGATAAGATATAGAGATACAAATCAAAATCTTAGGCACTTGTAAGAGTACAAGGTGCTGGACCGACCCACTATGAGAAAGCTACATGGATCAAGTCATAAGCTTTTCTCATGTATAACCACGTCACAATGCCCTTAGACCTGAGGTCATCATGGATTCCTACATGAGAATTGCTAAGCTTTGAACTAGTCAAAAGTCACTTTTGACCGGGTGATGATAAAGGCTACGATCGGGCTTGGTGGTTTTTCATGCAGAGGAATATGAATAATCAACACATTAGTAGAGAGACATTACTGGCCCCTCGATGAGTGAGTCTGATAAATGTATGGCCATACTATGATGAAAGGAGTTTCTGTCTCTGTTATCAGGCTACTCAGGAATCGAGAAAGTAATGGTCAGGAACAAGAGGATGACATTATCCATGCTTATCCTTGATCGATATATCGTGTGACAAAAGGGACGTGACATGGTTGTATGACAGGTTGCATCATGATAACGATCCTCATATGAATTGGGTAGTCGTAATGTCTTGCTAGAGGCCGCTTACGACTTTTGGGTTAGTATAGTTATTGGCCCTCTGCCAACTTCATATGGGCCTACAGGGTCGCACACAAGAATGGTCCAACACGAGATAATGTTTAATTTAGGGTGGACGAATTTTATATATATATATATATAATATAAAATTCATTAATAATATTATATAAATATATATATTTTTGAAATATATATCTTATATATATATGTGTATATATATATATTATATTATATTATTATATTGTGTTATTTTTAAATTTAATTTATTAAGATATATTAAATTTAATAACTAACATGATAGAGATATAGTATCTCAGATTTAATTTATGAAGATAAATTAAATCTAATGGCTCGTTATTTGGATTAAATAAATAGGTTAAATTAAAACTGTTGGACAGATTTAATTTAAACTGAATTTATTTAATTAGCTCATCAAGATAATTAATTGTTAATTAATTTCGAAATTAATGATGATTAATTTTGAAATTTGAAAATAGCCCTCATAGGTTATAAACTTGATAGAGCAGATATATTCATATGCACATGAGAATTGAGAGCCGCAAGTGAAACCCTAGGAGACATTAGAGGCGCTAGCACGCAGTCTCGGTTGGAGAGCATTCGTGTGGATACCGGTAGAGGGAGCGGACCTGACGTGTTGGCTCCTATAGATCGTGAAAACTCTGAATCATCAAAAGGTATGAATCCTTCTAACTTGGGTTAAACGCCGTTGATAGATCCTCGATTAGGATCGGTGAAAATTTTTAAAATTCTTTCGTTGTGCCTACTGATTTTAACACATATGCCCCTGAAAAGAATAGATAAGCCCCATTGAAATAGTGGAATACTCGAAGGGCAGCACAGAATACCATAACAAAGAGAGGATGGTATAAGGATGTCACAGACAGCAAGGGAGTGCATCCAAGTAAGGCTAGAGTGTAGGCCTCATGCTAGAACAAAATCATCAGTAGGTTGATCATTGTCTAGCCGCAGACAAACAAGACAAAGTCGGATATGGATTCTATTACCGATTCCAGAGCTGGAACAGTACAGTATTGTATGATCTACAACCAGATCAAGAGTTATGGGTATGGATCAGGAGCTATGGGAGAACATCCAGAGTATATATTTACGGGCTGTCTAAAAGCATGACACCCATATAGATCGGCATACAGGGTACTCAGACGATTTAAACCCAGTGTAGAGTGAGCAAGGTCTTCTGGATTTGAAGGACCCAGATGAGATCTGGATCTGTACTATGATATACTTTTTCCAGATACAACATGTTGGGCCCCGTAAAAAGTAGTGCAAGGTCCAGCAGACAACTGTGTGGGTTTCATGGAACATATCACGGTATGTGTTCAAATACATGTATCAGCACTGATATACAGTCCACAAACAGTGTTTAGTTGACCGAAAATAGTTGGCATGACTCTCGAGATACCAGTGAATGGTAATAGATACAGCTGATATCTGTATTTTGGCATATGTATACAAAAGTTAAGCTTGCTCAACGCAGGAAAATGCCATGATGGGTGACCCCCTAGGAAGTTGTTGCACATGTTATGAAAAAGGGTGAGCATATATTGTGTAGTAGTTCAGAGGCTTCAGGTTGTTACAGGCTTTCTCTGACAACTATGAATATTTGCGATAAGTTATTTCAGGAGTACCTGTGTAACCAACACTTATAAAATGACAGAAATTCCTCTTTGTTGTTCATATAGTGAAACACAAAGATAGTAAGGCTAAGAGGTTCAGATACTGGGCAGAGTTAGGAAGTTAGACCTAACCCAACACAAAAAATATAGGGCAAGTTAATAGAACCGCAAACAATGATCAATGAACATCAAGAAGGTTATCTAGGAAAGGCCAATGTAGTAACTCTATCTCTCATACACTATGTGGTAGTATATATGTTGTATGTTTGCAATGTTCTGTGATATGAACACGTGCCTAGGTCACATTACCTAACTGCTGTCTGGGACCTAGCTGAGGTATATTGGTATTACCTAGCTATTATCGGGGACTCAGCTGAGGTACATGTAGGTAGCTCAATGGTTTCAAGTTTTATTATAGTCCCAGGGCGTTTGTTCGAAACCTGAGAAGGTGAAAGAAATGCTATCGGGGGGTGGCAGGGATAGTTCGATTGCATCCACCTTGCCACACATCTCTGAGCCCTAGAGGGGTGGCGTGATTATAGGGGGTGTGATATAGATTTTCATTTTACACTATATGGTGCATGTTATATCTATCTATCACATTTTCTATAGATGATTGTAGGTTACTTACTACGGAGGTCAAGTGGGATCTAACTAAGGTAGTAAGATAAGGGTAGGCAAATAGTGTAGCCTCACCTATATTGTATTTAATAGTGTGAAGATCAGAGTAGGTAGTGGAAGTATGGTGGATATAGGTGCAATATTGAGACTTACTTAAGAGGTTGATGTTCGCACCAGTGTTGATCATCCTAAAACATAATATGGCCATAATGGTCAACAGTGCTACAGTATGTGTGGTGTATAGTATTACATCCAAAGTGGTGTACAATATTACATCCAGTATGGTGTACAGTATTACATCTAGATTGGTGTACATTGTGATAACCTGTATGGTCAACAGTCACACAACCTTTGTAGTTTGTGGTGACACATGTGAACTGGAATTGAGATGAGCCCTAGTGTAGTAGGGCAGAATGGTGGTGAATACCTCTCAACAGCACCAGTGTTAACAATCCTAGATCCACAATCGACCTTTATGGTCTACAAAGATGCAAGAAGACATGGATTGGGATGTGTTATAATGCAATAGGGTTAAGTAGAGGCATGTGCATCTCAACAGCTGTAGCCTCACAGAATCAATAACCCTACTCATGTTACAGTGCATACAGTATGATTAGTAAGGGTCAAATAGTAATTTGATCCTGAACAGTGCGCACAGTATGACCAGTAAGGGTCAAATAGTCATTTGGTCCTGAACACCAAATAGGCAGGCAAAAATATAGGCAGATATATTGCCAATACATCCTAGTGTACATATTTACACAAGGCTATAAGACTAAAATACTTAGTGTTGTGAGAGTAGAATGACATAAACCGTAAGGCTAAATACATAGGGTAGTGTCTCGACAAGGCAATGAGGTCTAGAATTATATACTAAGTGTCCTGATGGAAGATCAGTACAATAATGGGTTAGGTGGCCCATAAGTACAAATAGAGAACAAAGGCGGCAAGACCTGACGTGTATGTTTGCATGGGGCAACGTCCCTAGGCAGTAAGACCAGACAAACATTTTATGCAGTAATAAATTGCATGGCCTATGTATATGAAACAAGCAGCATATAGGAACAATAACAGGTTGAATGTGTGGACGCTAATAGGCAATTCACACACATATATGGGAAACAGGAAAAGATATGCAAACGCATTCCCTAGAATTTATGGATATGTATGTATAGCAAATTTCGAGGACGAAATTTATTGAATAGGGGAAGAAATGTAATATCGTGAATGTTGGGATTGGAGGCTTGGGAATAAATCTGAATTAAGTAGACTCCTAAGCCTCGGTTTATCAAGTGCCCCAAATCTATTCCCTAATGTTTCTTATATCTTTGGGGTATTAAGAAAGTAAAATAGTGAATTTTAGAAAATATGGTTATGCTTCCAGTGAAATTTCCTGTGAGGCAGTAAGCTTGTCTTCTAATTTGTATGAACAAATGATGAGTAACAATTATAAAATTTTACAGGGTGAAAGTAGACATCTTAAGCTTTAATTTGATAGTCATATGAATATTTGAAGCTATATGCAAAAGATATTAACTTTTGAAATTAGCCTAGAAAAGTTGGAAAGTGTCTAGAATAGCATTCAAAGATTTAAATTTTAGGATTTTTATGCTACCAGTTGTCTAAATTCTATATTTTTTCTTGAAACTAGACTCAATAAGGGTTCTATATCCTTTAGAATCACTCCAATTCTAATTTTCTAAAATTAGTTATGATTTTTCAAAGTTTGGGCAGAAAATCTGCCTAAATTTCCAATTAATCCGATTTTGGAAAAATGGACAAATGAAAAAAATACAATAAAATATATCATAAAAAGCCATCATCCTCTTCTTGCTCAGCCATAATTGACATAAACCAGGGCTGAATAGAGTGAGTAAAGTTCAGATTTTTGTAGAGAGAGAGAGAGAGGAAGAAATCTCATAAGGTAAGCCGATTTCTCCTACAATTTAGCTCCTAACATGTATAATTCTGAGCCTAAGCTACTCCTCTTTGTTCTCTACAGTTTTGAAGCCCAAAATATGTTTTTGAGCATATAGGATTTCAGCCACATTAAGGAAAAGCTAGTAGGAGCTTGAGGTAACATCCAAAATCTTGTATATTAACTATTCTGGCTGTTGTGGACAATTTAATCGATGAAATTTCGCCGGATTGTCTGTGTGTAAAAATGGAGAATGGGTTGCGGGGGGATGTTATACTACCCAAATTGGTACTAAATGGTAGTTGTAACCTAATGAAATAGTCAATAAAGTGGTTAGGAGTAAAAAGGAACGCGTTTACGGTATTGAAATCGCAAAACCCCGATTTTCCCCCGAAAACCCATATATTTCGGCCAGGGCTGTAAATAGGCCTTAGAGTTGGATTTTCAATAATTTTATTATTCCATTGAGTTTAGGAATAAAAATTAGGTGGGGTTACAATTGGTCACTTTTTCAGAAAAGGCCGAAAAAGTATAATTACGAAAACGCCCCTAAAACCTTCAAACAGGGCTCCAAGGGTAATTTTGTCTTTTGGCAATAAATTTGATAATTCTGAGTCCGGAAATAGATTCCTTTGGTGAAAATATGTTAGAATAGCCCATGACAAAATTTTGGAAAAAGTATAGTTAGACAGGGTATGGCGGGGCCAGGCTGGGCCGAGGTCCCAGGGCATTTTCATAAAATTTCACAATAGACTCATATAACCCCCAGAAATACTATGGAAAGTGTCTAAATAGTACATTTGGAGTTGTGGGACCGAGTGGACAGCCAAGCTACGACACACAAATCGAGGCACACGGTTCGAGGTGGAAAAGGTTTAAGGTAGGAACCTTACCTCTCCTGCATGTATTTGATATTTGTGCTAGTGTATTGACGCATGTATCTTCTTTTCTTGGTTATGTGAAACATATATGAATGATTGAAGCTCTGTTTCTATTTATGCTATGGCCATTAGTATGTTGTTTGAAACATTGAACACGCAGATATGTCATTATGTTAGCATGAGTTTATATATTACAAGCATGTCATGTATTAAGCACTTATCCTGCATGCATATTGGTATCTATTTCCTACTAAGATTCTTCTGAATCTCACCCTCCCCTAGCAACAAATTAGACAGGTGAAAACAAAAGGTGTACTGAAAGCATAGAAGAGAACTACACAGGAGGAATGCAGTGGTTGAATGAAGACAGAAAGATAATGTCTCCATTTCACTAGGACGAGTTTAGAGACCCTACCCTGCGCGGCTACCTTAATTATAAGTATCATATATGAACCCTTATGGGGATTTTTTATAATCATGCATATATTATCAGTATAATTATGTTTTTCATGTGTTTCTCACCGAACCACGCGTTAATATTCCACTATAAGTCAAAATAAGATAACGGTGTGACAGGCATCCCAAATAGGTGAATTGGGATGCCTAAAGGGTGCCTTTGGCGTCCTTCTTTCTTGGATGCCTAAATAAGCATTTTAGGCGTCCCAATTCAATTTAAATTGCTTTTGGCATCCCTTTTTTTAGACGCCTAAATTTCCTAAATGACTATTTTAGGCTTCCCAATTTAATTTTGAGACGTCTAAATTGAACTTTAGGCATCCCAGTTCAATTTAGGGATGCCTAAAGCAATTCAATTTAAATTGCTTTTGGTGTCCTTTTTTTTGGACTCCTAAATGAGCATTTTAGGCGTCCTAACTTAATTTTGGGACTCCTAAAATGCACTTTAGGCGTTCCAATTTGATTTAGAAACGCCTAAAGCTACAACTTCCCTTCAAAAATTATAAAAATGCCACCGCATTTGTTTTTTACTTCTTTTAAAAAAAATGGACATCTTTTAAGGAGTAGAATTTATATTTTGTAGTAGTGAACTTTAGGAGGATTATCAAGCATATTCTTGCTCGAATAATAATTGAAAAGCTACAAGTCATGAAGTATATTACAAAATGTACATTAAGTCTCAAGCTCTATATATAGGAGAATGATTAGCTTTGTATAGTTTAGTATGATGTGTTACCTATAAAATAGTTAACATTATGATTCATCTTTACTAAACAAGTTCCATCATAGAGGGGTACAAGATTGTTAAGTTGTCACTAATTACTTAGTTTGACAATGAATTGCTTAATCTAGTTATTCTTGGAGGAAAGTTATAAGATTGCCGGTTAAAGAATTTCATCATGTGGTTTTAAATTAATTTAAAACCATTAAAGGTGTTGTATGGCCATAAAGTCAATAGGTCATGAATACATAAAGTATAGTTTCTTAAATGAATTGCATGCATTTAGAGAAATTAAAGGATCAAATACCTTATTTATGAGATGGATCACATTGAGTTATCTATATGAGGTATTATCAAATGGTGACATTCAAATTAGAGTTTGTTGTCTCAGATAGGTACCTAGTTATTGAGATTGACAAACATTCAAGTAGGAACTGAATAAATATTTAAGGTTTATTCATTAAATTTCAACTCATTAAGTATGGGAGTTGTTACCTAATTCATGGAAGGTAATACTCGACTTAAAAGGACTTATTGCATGATTATTACAGAATAGCCTTAATTAATCTGGACAAGGCAATTCACATATAGTTATGGCCAAGTGGGAGAATGTGAGGTCTTTTATTTAATATAATATAATTATTAGTTATTATTAATTAGATGATTGATTAAAATATCCTGAATGTGGGCCGTAAGTCAGATCTAGGCCTAATTCAGGATTAAGGTAACCTATTGACTATTAATGTGATATTTCTAATGGTGGGAAAACACACTTGATGTAATATCCCGAATTTTGGGATTGGTGGCTTGGGAATAAACCTAAATTAAGCGAATTGTTAAACCCCAGTTTAGTAGGTGTCTCAAACCTATTCCCTAATGTTTCTTATATTTTTGAGGTATTGAAAGCAATAACATGGTAAATTAAAGAGTATGGGAAATTTGTATACAAAAATGGAATTTGTTGAAGTTGCAAGTGCATGTCGTTCCATTGCTTCCAGTGAGGCAGTGTTTTTGTGCAATACATTTTGTTGATCAAATGATGATAAGAAATTATGACAATTCACATGATGAAGGTAGACATCCTAAAATTTAATTTGACATGTAATGGATAATTTTTTGAGCTGTATACAAAAATTTATGAATTTTTGAAGTTTACCCAGTGAAATTGGTTATTTTCTGGAACAGCATGCAAAGATTGAAATTTTAGGAATTGTGTGCTTCTAGTTGGCTAAAGGCTATATTTTTCTTGAAACTAGACTCAATAAGGGTTCTATAGCCTTTGGAATCACTCTGATACAATGTCTACAAAAATAGTTATGATTTTTCAAAGGTTGGGCAGAAAATCTGCCAGAATTGTCATTCAATCCAAAAATTGAATAAAAATGTGATGGCACTTTTTAAAATTATGAGATGAATGGAACAGTCATTTGGGCTAATTGAAGGAACTTTAGACATGATTATGGATGGACCAAGAGGGAAGGATTAGTTGGATTTTAATTGGGCTTTATAACCCATTCATATGTATATAAAAATAAAACTTTGATATTTTTGGGAAATTTGGAGTTATGACATAAGCAAGCATATAAGATGACATAATCATATTATAAAAGTCATCTCCTTCACCTATTTCCCTCTAAACCTCGTGAAAACTGAAATAAGAAAGAGTAAGTGACTTTGACATTTCTAGAGAGAATGAGAAGAAAATTCGCCAGATAAGCCTAATTTCTTCGGTGAATTAACTCCTATCTTGCGTAATCCTTATCCTAAGTTGTTCTTCTATATGAATCAAGGTGTTGGAAGCTCAAATTCCTTATTGAGAAGGGCTAGGGTTCAGCTACACTTGGGAAGAGCTAGAGGGAGCTTGAGGTAACTTCTGAAATTTCAGTCTTTGATGGTTATGGCTGCTGTGGACAATTTAATCGATGAAATTTCGCCGGATTGTCTTTGATTTGAAACTTGGAAATTGTAATGGCCTAAAGGCTATGCTGCCAAAATTTTGTCCAAATGGTAGTTGTAACCTAATTAAATAGTTAATAAAGTGGTTAGGAGTAGAAAGGAATACGTCTGTAGAGTTGGATTTCAAAAACCCAAATTTTCCCTGGAGTACCTGTAAGTTTCAGCCAGCTCTAGTTAGGGCCCTTAGAGTTGGACTTTCAATGATTTAATGATTCCATTGAGTTCAGGAGAGAAAATTAGGTGGGTTTACAGTTGGTCACTTTTTTGAAAAGCCCGAAAAAGCATAATTACGAAAACGCCCCTGAAACCCTGAAATAGGGGCTACCAAGGGCAATTTTGTCATTTTGCAATGAATTTGGTAATTCCAAGCCCAAAAATAGATTCATTGGGCAAAACTATGTTAGACTAGCTTAGATTAGAATTTCGAAAAAAGTACAGCCAGACTAGGTACAGCAAGGTCGGGCCGAGGTCCTAAGGGCATTTTAGTAAATTTTTACCATAGGCTAATATAACCACTGTAAATACTATGGAAGTGTCTAAAATAGTACATAAATGGGTTTTAACCTAATTTTTATACATTTGATATTTTAGGATTGAGTTGGAACCCTGAGCTTAGCAAGCTTTCCAATGCATGCAAAACAGGGTGAAAGAGACTTGAAGTAGGCACATTATCCTTCATATATCATGCCATAGGTCATATGATTGTGTGGTTGCCATTGTTTGTACTTTTATTAATCAACATGGTTTGCCTAGAAGGGACAGTTAGTGCTAGAAGTGCACTTACACCTGGGGTTTGGGTAAAAATCCAACCAATGAACGATTAGTGAGGCTAGAGCCCTACTCATGTATACATGATGATGATGTTTTATATTATTCATTAATTGGTGGATACATGGTGTATATCATATCTACTTACTGCATTTTATGTGAACGATAATATTTTCTACTGGGATTCCTTGGAATCTCACCCCTTTTTCTAAACAAAAATATCTCAGTGGGTGCCAGCGACTCGGAAGACAAGGACTTAGATACGGAGAACTTATGGGCACGTCTCCCGAGATGAAGGACGTGGTTATATATAGGCTTTATTATTGGATATTTTGTATAATATCTGTAAATATTACCAAACCCTGCGGGGAATTTCTCGATGTAATCATATACTACATATCAATATTTTGATGCTGTTCCTATGTGCCCACCGAACTTGCCGCAAACACTCTGAAAAATGAAAAAAATAAGATAAGGGTATGATACTTGAGTTTATGGCCGATTGATATACAAGTGTTAGAAAAATCTAGACTGCTTACATGAGGTTCCTTGACTAGCTATGACTCTTAACCAAGTTGCCATCGTTGTGCTTTACATTCAGTCAGAAGAGTGACTTGTCAATTATCTTCTGACGTTGTTTCTATTGTGTAGTACTCTTCCTAAAGAGTTCGTGAATTCTCTTGAAGGTCAAAGTTTATTAATGACGAGAGGTATCCATTAAGTCTTTCGTTGTTGTTATAGGAAAATTATTAATGTACTGTGATTTGTGATTTATTTATGTATTTCATAAATTTTGTCCTACATGAAATATTTTGAAATAAAGTATCCTATTTAAAGACTGACTCCATATAGGTTTTCAAAGTTATTCTTTCAACTCAAATTAAAGTGGAGTTCAAATAAAAAAAAATATGAACACTTTTTAAGTATTGAGATATGAATTATGCACTGAATCAGTCTTGACTTTTGGTCATTTTTTATAGCATATATCAAAATATATACATTGTGTTTTGATTTTAAATTTGCTTTATTGGTTAATCATTATTGCAAATTAAACAAGTTTTTCTTATTCCCGAACTTCCTCAAATACCCTCTTACACTCTATTTAACCCGAAAAAAAATAAATTTCCTAAAATTTTGATAAACTCACCCCTCTTACGCGTGTTGTTAGTTCTTTATGATGTCGGGGTCTTGTAGCTAAATAACACCAAGTTTCTCCTTTTTGAAATTTTTCATAAGCTTAAAAGTTGTGAATTTGAACCCTCTATGAGTATAATGATGCGTAACTAACTTATGGGGAAGAAAAGTAGAGAAACACTTCATCTAGTCTTTAATATAAGATATATTTATGAAGTTGATCTTGATCCTAAATATAAGATCTATTTGTTAAATTTTTCAATATTTTTTTAATTTACCCTTCTCGATGCTCCATCAACAATAATCAAGGAGGAAAAAGAATTAAAGAATTAATGAAGATGACTATGGTTTTTTAAAAAATAAATGTCATATTAACTAATTAACTTCTTTACACTAATCAAATTAGGTAAATAAGGGGAGGGAGTAAAAAGATAAGAAAATTTCTTTGTAACATCTCATTATGGTAAGTGGCATGTCATCAGCGCAAAAGAGTTGTAGACTTTTCACAGCGTTATAGTATTATATCTCTCTCTGTTTGACTCAGTGATATAAATATCCATAAAAATACGAATGATCTAAGATATTCGCTTTAGTTGACCCTTACCAGCACACAAGAATTCTTCATACAAAATAAACATATATAAATATTTTAAAAAATTCATCCTTAGACTGAAAACCAATTATTAGTTATCAATATTATTCTCTCTCCACGCCATCTTGACTTAGACTGAAAACAATAAAATATAGTTATATATATATATATATATATGTATAATTCTTCCCTCCACAATTGACTTACGTAACCATTTTCTTGTTTGGTGGCCGCTCAATAATACTATCTGCTTTGTTCTTTGTTACGTTCAATCCCCGTTAACGGTGTTGTGTCTCAAACTTGAGTAAACATATACAGAAATTTCAAACCTCGTGTGCATTAAAATATTAACTACCATAGAATAATGTTTCATACATTAGTACGTCTAGCTGTATGTGCATGTTTTTTCTCCGCATGTTACGTTGTACACCTCATAATATACATGGAGAGAGAGAGAGCATGAATATTGTGCGCGTCGTTTCTATTTTAAAATTTTGAGCTAAAATAAACATAATATTACGAGTCTACTTAATTATATATGCCATGCACTTTATATTTTTAGGCTATAATTAACAAGTTGTTATAGATTAGTGATAACTGCCGTAAGCCTCCTTACACGCATCCTATTGGACAGTGATTAAAGAATCGGATTGAATTGGATGATTCAACCGGTACGGCAAGACTTGCCCACGGCTCGACCGGTTTAAACCATAAAACAACTTTGTATGATTGAGATGGGTCGACGTGCCATTGAGTTGAAACCTTAAATTAGATTGGGAAGTGGAATAGTTTTTAAACAACTGGACGGTTTTTTTTTTTTTGGCCTAATGGAAAAATGTTAAAAAATTAAAAAAAACTAAAAAAATTAACTCTTTCAAAAAGTGCAATCTATTTTTTATACCCCCTCCGTCGCTATGTATAAGGTTCTTTTAACTAAATTGGGAGTTCTATAAAACATTTATTATTAATTAGAAGCAATAAATATATAGGAAATATAATTTTTTCCAAAAGTACCCTTATTTATAAATGAGTAGTAGAGAGTAATAATGAGAAAATGATGAAAAAGAATGCATATATTATGGAAAGATGATGTGAAAGAAGTAAAGTTATTAAACTCGGATTGAACTAGTCGAGTTGACTCGGAACTCGGCAAACTGGTTAATTGGTCGGTCCGGTTGAGCCTCCAATTCCGAGTTAACTTTTTTCCTAGGACGATCCAGATTCATATTGATGAAAAGGGAGGAGAGAGACTACTATAGAAAAGGCCTTTTATGGCGATTATCATCTACCATATATCATGATTTCAAACCATCATCTATCCAGGCACTATATATGCTCCTTTGTTCACGGTTTTGAATTGTAATGTATTTAGGGCACACTTAACGATTCTTTATTAATAACCATAATGTATTGGTTTTATTTTTTAATATTTATTTTTATTTAGTTTTGCAGTTAATATTTATTGTATAAGGCACAACATAATCATTGATAATAAAAAGATAATAATATTAAATAAAAAAAGTATATTTATTGTATTAAAAATCTGATATATCCTAGATAAACATCATACAATTTAAGAAAAATTAATCATTTAAACACTCTCACAATAGAAACTATTTTATAATTTTTGAATTCTAAAAGAAAATTTATTAATAAAAAAAGTATAAGAACATAGATCACGTATAGATTGTTATAGTTTTTATTATTGAATTCACTAATGCCTTTGTTATAGATTGTTCATAGAAAAATTAATCATTTAAACACTCTCACAATTATAATTTTTGAATTCACTAATGCCTTTGTTATAGATTGTTCATAGATCACGTATACTTCCAGAGTTCCCATCACATATCCTGTAACTGCCAAATGATAATATAAATAGGAAAATAAGAACATATACAATAAAAATAAAAACTTGAGAAAATCTCAAAATATAAATATGAAAATTAGAATATATATATATATATATATAGTAAAAGTTGGCAAATATAAACTTGAGCAAATCTAGAACATAATTCAACAAACCTAATTTGGTTTCTAAAGTTTAGGAACGTGTGATACTCAAAATTAAGGAATTAATCAACATTCAAATAGATCATGATTTAACTACTAAAAATTATGAGAAACATTTGTTATTGATTGTTAGTCCATATAATCTAGTGTAATCATAATTATTTTCGCTGCAATAAAACAACAATAAAAAAAATTCATCATACCTCATCGTCGTTTTTTTGCTCTCTACTTTTCTCCAATGGCTATCATCAAAAATTAGAAATCATTTTTTATTTGAGATTTTTCTTCTTAGATAATCCTGACTAGCGACCTTGAGCCTCAACTACCGAGCTCTTGTTATATAAAAAAAATAAAACTAAAACCGTTAATTGGAAAAAAAATGAAAGCTTACATAAGGAAGAATCATGAGAGGAAGAAGCTGTAGAATGAAGAACCATGGCTTAAATAGTGTTAAAGCAAAATCCATAAAAAAGAAAAGGAGTATATGTGACCCAAGGGAAGCTTAAAAAATGTTTGGTTGAAAGAGTTGCTTCAAATAAATTTCATTTTTTTGGCCAAAAAAATGAAATTCATTTTTCAGAAATCTCATCTTCTTATATTTGACATTTTTTAGAATACATAATGGTTCTTTATGAAGAACCATTAAATATTGTCAAATAAATTTTTTCAGAATCTAGCCTCCTTATATTTTATATTTTTCAGAATCTCATCTTTTTATATATGATGGTAACCTTTTTTAACCGTTAAATATTCTTAAAGAATAAATAATGGTTCTTTGTGAAGAACCGTCAAGTATTGTCAAATAAAATTTTTTTTCTTCTTATATTTGATATTTTTCAAAATCCCACATTCTTATATATGACGGTTATCATTTTTAACCATTAAGTATTCTTAAAGAATAAATTAAATAGTGGTTCTTTAAGAAAAACCATCAAATATTGTGAAATAAAATTTTTTAAAATCTCATCTCGTTATATTTGATATTTTTCAAAATCTCGTATTTTTATATTTGATGGTTGTCATTTTTAACCATTAAGTTTTCTTAAAAAATAACTAATAGTTCTTTATGAAGAATCATCAAGTATTGTCAAATAAAATTTTTTCTGAATCCCGCTTTCTTATATATGACAGTTATTATTTTTAATTGTTAAGTATTTAGAAATCATACTTTACGGTTACGTATTATAACTGTTATATTTTTTTTTCCACTAATATAAGGTTAGAAGACAAATCATTTGAAAAATAATTACAATTATTATATTTTTGTTTTCACAAATTTCGCCACTCAATACATGACGATACGCATATTTAACTATTATATTTTAGAATCATATATTCTTACACGACCTCTAACTCAACATACATGATAATTATTCATTATAACAGTTATTTATTAAGCATTATATATATGTAATTCTGTAGGAGTGAGTTCAGAGATGAAGAAGATAGGGAGGATAGATGAAAAAGAGAGGGGGGAGACAAAGTTGCAGAAATCTAAGATCTGTGAAGCTCAAGGTGATGTTGGCGTGGGTCGGAGACAGATGTTGTGATGGCGCGGCTCACTCTTCTTCTCAAATCGTGTTTAATTTGGGGCAGAAGCTGTGACGACAAGCGTGAGAGGAGACGAAAGCGTGAGTGAGGCTGAAACGGCGAGTGGGAGAGGAGACGAAAGTCTAAGTGAGGGTTAAACGGCGCTAAAGGAAATAAGGAGGGACAATTAAGGTTGTGTTGAGTTGCGTACGTTAGTGTAAAATGGGCCTCTTTCGAAAAAACTTAAAGCTGCAAAGTTTTTTTTAAAAAAATATAATGAATGACAATATATGTTTTAAATATTTTTAAAAAATTAAAGTTTGTATAATAATATAATTCTTTTATAGTAATTCAAGTATTAAATTGATATTTAGTATTTGGAGTAAAAAATCAATTACTTTCCAATATGCTCCTTAACCAATTATCCCAAATGTCTATCTATAATATCTTTTTAATATATATAAACTGTCATTTTATAAAGAAAAAAGTATTTGGATGGTATTTAAATTATTTTTTAATTTTTTAATCCTCACTGATATGATCTTAGGTTGACTTCAATCTGACCTACTGATTCTTAATCTACTGCCTCAACCGGTTTAATGGTCGGTCCAGGTTTAATAACTCTTATAAAGAACTAAGGGAATAAGAGAGAATAAATGAAATGAGTCAACATTTTAATTAATACAATGTATAAAATTAATGGGAAATAAAATTTATAAAAATATATTTATTATTCAAACCCAATATAAAATGGGACAAGTTCATTCAATAAAATAACCTTATATATAAGGAGGGAGGGAGTGTTATTTGTAGCCATATGATATCTCATAGAAAACTTCATATATCATAGTGTTATTATATTGATTATTAGACTTATTATGAATTTATTATATTGAAGTGGTCCTGTTCTTCAGATTGGACATGGAGACTTCCATCTCAGTTGCGAACTTTTTGGAGAAGGATGTTTTGTAATTTAAGTTTATGTTGTCGATCAATTCGACCACTGGAGTAATAAGCTGGATCATAATTACTGTGAATCGCTAGCTTTTCAAATTCGACGTCTCATCCTGCTTTTAAAACATTTCTTTCGGCATGTTTTCTTCATTTGAAGCGACACGCCAAGGACAACTTGAATTAAAGTAAAATAAAATGGGTCGGTGTGTCATGTGTGTATTAGAATATATCAACTCATGAATACTACTAACGCACGGCTTTTATTCATGGCAAGAAAAAATAAAATTTTTTTAAGTTTTTATACTTGATGAACTCTTTTTCTTACCAATACTTTTATTTATTTTACCGGGGATCACCGCAATGTGAATTAAAAATTGGATCGTTTTGTTAATTAATATTGAACACGTGCTGGCAATATAAAGATTGATTCTTGTGTTATAAATGTGTAAATATATTTGAAGCAGGCTTTTTTATTTATTTATTTTGGGAAAAGAAGCAGCCGTTAAATCATTTTTTTTCCTCCGCCAAATTTGATTTTGAACCTCAAATAAGTTGCCACCAAACCGGTGGTGACTAATAGCAGCAAAATATTTTAAGATAATTGCAAAGTTTTTTATTTTTGTGTTTGAAAATTCTTTGATTTTAATTTTGACTGAAGTAATATAATAGTAATTTTATGTTGAAAATGTAAACATCTTGGTCCAACTAGAAAACAAAAGATTTTTGAATTGCTTAGTAATAGTAATATAATTTAGGGTGAAGGTGCAAATTTAGCAACGAAACTACTTCTTTATAGGCATCCAACACAATTAACTATTTTAGTATGCAAAAGTAAATATAATCAATTCTTTTAGTAGCATATATGACAACACCGTTAACTCTTATTAACTTCTGTTACTTTTTGCACCGGGGTCCCAGAAGTATTCTCACTCTCTATTATTTTAATATATCTTTAGAAGAAAAAATATAGAAATTTAGTAATAAACTATTTTGTTATGAGTACTGACACAATTATTTTTTGTTGGGTCCAAAAGTAGACATAATCATTTTTTTCTTATAAATACCCATTTTGTTTTATAATTCCTTTATTTGTCTTGTTAATGATATATTTGTCTTATAAAGGGATTTAAAAGAATCTAGGAAGTTAAAAAGTTTTGGTCATTCACATATTTGTCTTGTAAATGCCCATATTTGTCTTGCAAAAATATTTTTAACTCTCTGAGTTCTTTTAAATCCATTTATTTGTCTTACCAATACCTTTGTTTGTCTTATAAATGCTCTAATGATAAATAAAATAAAATAAGAGCATTATTGTCTTTTCATTGATAATAAAACTTAATTTCATTTTGACCTAATGGGGTGCAATAAAATTTCAGAATCTTTTGGGGGTTGACTAAAATAAAATTGCTTACCTGGGTCTAAGTGATATTTTCCATTGAAAAGGGCACATATTTCTAAAAATATATTGAAATAATAGAGGGTAAGAAGATTGATGAGATCAACAATGCAAAAAGTAACAAAATTTAACTAAAATTAATGATGTTGCTATATATGCTATCAAAAAAATTGATTATGTCTATTTTTACATCCAAAATAATTAATTATATTGGGTGCCCATAGAAAAATAGATTCGTTGCTAAATTTGCACATTAACCCTATAATTATATATACAACTCGTATATGAGTGAATTATATGGGCCCGACAATAAAAACCAATCATTACCTTTTTGGTGGAATTGAGTTCCATAGAGAACCAAAATGTGGCATGCCAAACCGTTAAAATTTATTCGTTAGGAGAGATACCCATATTTGATACCCAACAATACCTTTAACATAATTGTGTCTAATAAAAAGATATCTATGCTTATATATAAGAAAACAGCTTAAAATTTAAATTGCATCTTTAATTCCATTTCAATGTCCTCAATGATGTTGGACAAGAAGGTGAAAATGAGGGGGGAAAGAGAGGGGTAGAATAATAAAGGAGAAATCAGACAAATAGGGGGAGAAAAGAACTTAAGATGGAGAGGAAATACTCAACTATCAATTTTACTCAATTCATAAAAAAGAATAAAAATGACAATGTACGAAACAGAAGATCTATTTATTTATTAACTTTGAACCCGTGATGGCAATCATGCTACCCATTGATTGTTGTGTCATAAATGAATAAATATATGAACATTTTGGTGAAAAGTTCTTACTTATAAATTTTAGGGAGAATTACACTAAAGTCCCATGAAAGGGAAAATACGAAGAAATGATCACACGAAATGGCTAAATTATGATGAAGTCCCATGAGACCATTTTGTAATAAATTGGAAATGAAAAAGACAGAAATACCCTAGTTGAATAAACACATTCTCTCTCCTGAAGCTTGTTCTCTCAACTGCGATCGTTGAATTCATTAGCCAAAGGAAACTGAAGTCGTGAGCATCTAGGGTCATGTTTCCTTACCTTCGGCGTTTGTGCTTCCTCACCATCTGAGGTCTTGCTGGTAAGCATTTCTTATTATACCTATTCAACTTTTAGTTTGACATTAATCTCTTTTAGTTAGCGACTCAGCATACCTGTGGAGCCTATATAGTTTTGATCCCACAAAGCATTTGTGTATCATAGTATTAGCAATTCGGCATATTCACCATATCCTTTTCCTAACTTTTAGACTGATTGGAATAGCCAATCGAGCCAAGATTATCTGAAAAAGCTTGGTGCCCTTAGTAAATAAAGTGTACCCAGAAAAGCTTGGTGCCCTTGTCTTATTGGGCTTTTTCTTCCTTGTTTATTTTTGACAGATTTTCCTTTGCTCATCTTGCTTCCCTGGGAAAAAGAATTTTCACCAATTTACATTGCATCCTAATCCAAGTAAGCCATACATTGCCAACGTGTAGCGGAAAATGACCTCAGTGAATTAAAGCCACTATCTCATTCATTCACAATAACATTAACAATATGCAACAAAATGTGCATGAGGCCAAAAGTGTGCAAGTTCAGAGAAAAAACATGCATTAGAGTTCAAGCACATTCTGTCTTTGATATTGATATACATAAATGTAAATAGTCAAAATACCAACCATTTTGTGTTTCACAAGAGTTATTATAAATTGAAGTACATAGGAAGAGGTATTAGTAAATGAAGGAAAAAATTATTGCAATTAAGCAAAGTCAAAAGCTATACAGGGCAAACATATTATAATATTGTTTATAAATTTAAACTATAATGAACATTTACAAAGTTGAACTATAATGAACATGTACAAAGTTAAACTAAAATGAAGAACACACAACTCCAGCTAGGGTCCTCCCGTTAAATATATATGCAGACAGGAAATTCCTTCCAATTAAATTCACTATCAAATGCCTTTACAGGTTGCAATTTAAGATAATCTACATTATGCATTTTCCTTCCACAATCAAGGACTTGATGGAACTGCAACTTAAGCCCCCTATCACAATTTGAAGAAGGGTGCTTGGTTACCAAGCGCAATGCAAAAGTTTACCTGAATTTTAGCAACAACTTAAGGAGTGCGAAGTATTCCTTATGGAGATTCAACAGCAAGCTCTGCAACTTCCTTGTACTTGGTTTGACTAAGTAATTATTGACAGAGCTGAACAACCTTAGAAAAGACAAAAGTTTCATCATCATCCAGTAAAGGATACATTTTTAAAACAAATGAAAAGACATATCATATGATGTGAATTTTTTACTAGTTTAAACACTAAATAGCAACAGCATCAAAATCAGGGCTTAATACCAATTTCACCAATATCACACTACTTTATATACACTATAACCCAAGTTTTCTCATAAGTAACTATAAGCTTGTAATCTGCAAGGTGTAGATTATGGTCTTCTTGTCCAAGAAATAATTATCTATATGAGCAAATGTATCATACAAAATTTAATAATTCTCTTGCAATTTTATGGCCACTATCATTATTTAATGTTCTATCTAAAGTAGTGAAAATGCTTTTTGAACCAAATGAACTTTGACTTGAGAAACTATGTACATCCAACTTTAATAGCATTATTAGGTTTTAAAATTGTTCCTTTGTAAGATGATAATACTAATAGTAACAATGAACCCATTGCTTAATGTTATACTTATACATGTAAATATATCTAATTATCTAAAAGGCATAAAGGAAGCCAAGATATCATTTGAATAAAACCACTTTGTACTTTCAGACTTAAAGACATATGGCTAATGCCTTAAAATGAAATCTCCCCTTCCCTTATAATGCCATTTGGATAACTAGATTATATAAAGCATAAGCTTGCACCTTCTTACAAGCAATATGCTATATGGACCATATGACAAGCAAACTATGCATTTTCATTGACCTTTTCTAGAGATTCACAATAGTCCAACATAGATTCTGTTAGATCAATCGTTTCACCCAAGAGGGGGGGTGAATTGGGTGATACTAAAATTTCTTCGGAAATGTAAAACTTTAACAGTGAAATTAAAACAATAAGGAGTAAGGAGAAATATCACCGAAGTGTACACCGGGAGTTATACTGGTTCGGTCACAACCACTTTGACCTACGTCCAGTCCTCAGAGCTTCTCTGAGAGTTTCACTATAACTTCCAAGATTCAGTAGGTCCTTGGCACCTCAATACAAGCAAGTTCCTTCACCTGGACACTCGCTCCCCCTTACAAGTTGTAATCCAATCCCAACTCAAGGTTCCACAACCTTAAGTTATCTCAATAACAAATATTGAGTTTGAATGAAATATCTCTCTTACAGAGTGAATAAGAATCACTGAAGCATAGAAATATAATTACAACGTGAAAACAGAGCAATGAACTTGATGATACGTTTGTGTGTGTTCTTGTTATCTTTCTCTGTTTGGATGTTCACATATATATAGATATGTTGGTGAAGACCGTTGGAACATTTTCCTTTCATCCGTTGGAGAGTGCGCAGCCACTATTGACTTTTCAGTTTTTGAAAAATATCCGTTGGCGGTGGTTGGCATTTGAACGTTTCATTTGATTTCCATTACTTGATATGATTTCTTCATTGTTCATCTGTAGATAGACTAAGAATACTAATAAAATGAAAGATTAATCATATAGGAAACAAATCAATGAATGTTTGAATGATTTCTGGATTTTTGAGTTTGGTTACTCGAGTAGCTACTCGAGTATCCCTTGAAGTTTACTCGAGTACTTACTCGAGTATCATCGGGAAATCTTTGATTAACTGCAAGTCAACAGACAAATTTAAGATTACTCGGGTAGTGCATGGAATAACCAATTTTCAACTCTTTGGGAATGTATGTTTACTCGGGTACCTACTCGAGTAATACACTCACAGCTTTATGAGTTACTCGGGTACCAACTCAAGTAAACCTTCAAATAAACTTTTGGTTACTCGATGCTTTACTCCATTAATGTTGGCAGGATTTCAAGGCCGAGAGCACTTACCTTGTTACTCGGGTACCGACTCGAGTAAATGTACTTTTTGTACATACCTTACTCGGTTAATGACTTGAAGCTTTCCTTGAAAATAACTCTGCATACTCTGGTACCTACTCAAGGAATCCACTTAAAATAGAACATTAAATACTTGCATACTAGAGAAATGACTCGAGGAAAATGAGATAAAATTATATCAAGTTAATCGGGTACCACCTTCAAGTTTTCACTTACTTTAGTGCGTTACTCGAGTAGCTACTCGAGTAACATTGGCAGTAGTACAAAGTGCCGAGAGCTCCATAATTTCAGAAATAGAGTTACTCGAGTATCATTGGCAGGCCGAGAGCAACTGGAAGGTTTTCACATGGTTACTCGAGTAGTTCCTTGAGTAACGTTGGCAGGCCAAGATCAACTCCAAGTTTTTATCTGGTTACTCGAGTAGCTCCTCGAGTAACATTGGCAGGCCGAGAGCAACTTGAAAATACTTACACTATTACTCGAGTACCTCCTCGAGTAACGTTGGCAGGTTACTGGAAGGTGCCTCTGGTTACTTCAAGTTTTGTCTTATTACTCGAGTACGTACTCGAGTAATGCCTTAGAAAACTTGCTTCTGATCAAGTTTCTCAGCATTTTCTCTTGGCCTTTCTTCATTACTCCAATGCTTACCTCAAGTGATGCTTATCCCTGTTATTCCTTTATTCAAACTTGTTTATTAATCATTTCCTTTTCAAACCATTCTTTTGTTATCATCAAAACATGAGATCTAATAGATTCATCAAACCATCTCCAAGGACCTGTAGATAAAGTTTCCAAGAGCAACACATTTGACAACATGAACAAAACTTTGATTGATATAATTTAATACAACAACCAAACAAGAAGACACTGTAGTCACTGCAAGGAATTTGGGTTGCAGGTGATAGGCTAATAGGGTGTGGTAAGAAATTGAAAAATTAGTAGCCACTAGCCCCACACTATAACTAGAAAAATGTCAGGATACACTACAAAAAAGATGTTATCTCGTAGTAGTGCATTTGTAGTGGTTATATTTAACCGCTACAAATATTGATATTTGTAGTGGTTATAACGTGAACTACTACAACATTGTAGTGGCAAGCTATGTGCCAAGTGGCACGACTGATTGACAACGTTATTTGTAGTGGTTAAAAGGAAAAAACCACTACAAATATGGTGCAAGTTTCCCATCAAATTTTTCTGCGGTTATATTGTAGTGGTTACATCATAAAGACTGCCACAAAGTTTGTGCCACTTGGCGCCACTAAGCCACGTCAATAGTATAGCGGTTATTTGTAGTAGTTCCTACTAAATGAACTACTACAAAATGGCAAACGTCACCAATTTATAGCGGTTATGAAGTCCAAACCGCTACAGAACTTGAAAGATCGTCACATTTGTAGCGGTTAGATTTTCATAAGCACTACAGAACTTGAAAGGTCATCACATTTTTAGCGGTTTTCTAACCATAACAGCTACAAAACTTTAAAGGTCATGATATTTGTAGCGGTTATATTATAACCCCTACAAAGTTTTGCCGCCCAGCTTTTTTGTAGCGGTTTATATAATGGTTATTTTAATAACCACTACAAACTCCACTCCTATAAAAGCCCGCTGCCCCCTTCATTTTTCCATTTGGCCATTTTGTTTCCTATAGTTTCTCTGAGTTTTTTCCTTGAGATTTGAGCATTCGAACCTCTATCGAAGAGTTTTCGCTGCAGCATTTCTCATTAGTCTCATTTGAGGTACGAACAATACATATTTTATTTTTATTTTTATTACAAAATGTGTGACTAAATTGGGTTTTTCTTTTATTTTTTGTAGTTCATATGGCTTCAGGGATGGACAAGGGGAAGGAGCTCAAGGTCCCCAAACCAATTCTGCGGGGTAGCAGCAGTAGAGGAGTGGGTAATGGGAAGGGGTAATGAGGTGACAGAAGTTAGGCCTACCACAGCCACTGTAGATGGCCCTACAGGAGACAACCATACCATAGGTGCCTGATATGGAAGAGGGAGAGATCAGCGTTAGTGATTATGACGAGAACTAGGACTTCGAGATCCCTATTCTGCTCAGAGGATGGACTGGTTCCTGGATGAGGAGGAAGTGGGGGACCAGAACAACCCACGACTGTCATCTTCTCGGTTTGCTGGGTTTGAGGTGCAGGTCCAAGGTAAATATAATTTTATATTTAATAAATTAAATATTTAAATTTGAAATGTTAAATTTGAATTGTAATTTATCTAACATGCGGTAAAATGTGTAGATGAGAAGGGGAACTTGTTCACGAGGAGGCTGGACATGACCGATCTGGATAGCTTAGACCGGACACTATGAGTTGTAGTTCCATGGAATGAGGGCACAGACCAGCCCATTAACAATAGGAATCACCTATTCAACCACTTCCTGAATGAGCTGGGCTCGAATTGGATACAGTTCCCCTTTCACTTCAAGACATGGAGGAACATTCTGAAGAGGCCAAAGGACCTGGCGTGGGAGGAGGTGGTGCAGGTAATTAAAAGAATTTAATATAATTATATTTTTTGTAAGTAATTATATTTAATTGCCTTATTTTTAATAGTAATTATATTTAAATATTTTTTTTCAATGGTGTTACAACTTAGGTTTGTCGTCCGGGACAACCAGAAGCGGTACAGGCTGATGAAGATCGGCGACAGATGGAGGAACAGGAGGAACCGTCTCTTCCACAGTATGGATAAGGATAGGACAATTCCTTTGCAGTAACTGATCAAGAATGTCCCGGATGGCATCCTACCAAACGACTGGGCGAGTTTCGTCCAGTACAAGAGGAGCACTGAGAAGAAGGTAATGTATTTATAATTATAATTTAATTATTTTTTTGATTTTAATACATTTAATATTGTCTTTTTCCCAAGTTCTTTCTCATAAGAACACGAGGTGTCGTGGGCAGTAGACGATCCACCACATAGCAGGATCGAAGACCTTTGCTGTCACTTACAACGAATTGGTAACTTTTCACAATATCAGTTTCTTGTAGTTGGTTATTCATATTATAAATCTAGTTTTGATAATACTAATTTAATTTTTTAATTAGTTTAAGAGAGGAAGGCACAATAGGAGAACTGTTAGACTGATTACGGGGAGTTGTTCGCTATCACACATAGACACCGTGACGGGACTTTGACCTCTTAGCAGGCAAAGGTGGCCATTGCAAGTAAAATTGATTATTATATTTTTTTATAAAATCAACTTTATTATGAAAAATTTTAATAAGTAATTGTTTCATAAAATAGCAGGAACAGATGCAGCAATCGTAGGCTTAGCTGCGAGAGACCAAGACCCAAGAGTCACAAGGGTCCGTGGACCCCACGGTGTATTTGAAGGTGGGTCTAGGTTAAGTTGAGCATCCCGGATGCATGCGAGGGATGGGGATAGGTGTCAGACCTAGCATGGCCTACGGTAGAAGCACATATTTGGCTAGGACCCAGGCTATAGTGGCTCAGCAGCAGCAGCAGGCCGACTTCTACTATACTTAGCAGTCATAGTGGCGTGAAATCACAAACATTATGGACGAGCGGTCGTGGAGTCACATGTTCCCCGACAAAGAGCATCCGCAGGTTCCCCTTGTCCCTCTATTTAATAGGAAACTAGAAAAAAAAGGACCACCTCAGACTTTGTCTGGTAAAGAAATGTTACAGCAGCTTGAGCATGTTGAATTCGAGTTTGAAAAAAGCAACGATATCTTACAAGCTCACCAAAAGACACACAGGACTTCAGCGCCTCAGCATTGGAAGAAGATAAGTATTTTCTTCTCTTATATATATTACAAATTTAATTTACTTCGCCATAGTCTTGATGTCATTCAAATTGAAAAGAATGTTTGCGATAATGTGCTATATACGCTGCTTAACTAACCCAGAAAAATAAAAGATCATCTTCAAGTGAGGAAAGATTTATGTGCCATGGGAGTTCGTGAAGACGCTTGGCCAGATGAGCATGACAAATTTCAATTGGCAAAGTTTACCCTCACAAAACCAAACAAGAAAGTCTTCCTCACGATGTTGAAGAAATTAAAAGTTCTCAATGTATTGACTTGTAAGCTCGAAAGGTTGCTGGCTTAAAGAGTCATGACTCACATGTTCTTATGCAATAGTTACTCCCTATGGCTATAAAGAATGCACTTCCTCCCGATGTGTCCATCGTTTTGGTGAAACTTTGTTCTTTCTTTCGGAAGTTGTGTTCCAAGGTATTGATCATTGAGGAGCTCGATTAGCTGTAGTCCAAAATCATTCTTATGCTTTGTCATTTGGAGATGATCTTTCCTCCATCCTTTTTCACTGTGATGGTTCACCTTACAGTCCACCTTGTTCATGAAACAAAGCTCGCTGGCCCAATTCAATTCGATGGATGTATCTGATTGAGAGGTACTCATTTTAAATATGTGCTTCATTGTTAGTTCCTATGTTTATTAGTTGCCCTTTTTAGCATTTAGTATTATTTTTCCCTTCTTTACTTCATAGGTTTCTTGGGAAATTAAAATCTTACATAAGGAATAAGGTGTGGCCAGAAGGTTCTACAGCTGAAGGCTATATAGGGGATGAGGTGCTGTATTTTTGTTCAAGGTACTTTGATGACCTTGAGACGACTTTCAACCGCCCACCTCGTGTTGACGATTGTCCTGAACCTGCACCAACATTAGGAGAATTTATCCCTCATGTTGGTAAATCAGTTAGAGGAATTGAGAACTTCAAACTAACGGAAACTAAGAAGTTGCAAGCACATAGACATGTCTTGATTAATTGCGCTCAAGTTGAACCTTTCATACAGTAAGAATTGTATACTCACATGTTATTCTATATCTTTTTGTAACATTTTTCACTTTCATTTCACTATCGCATTTCCATGAATAATTGCAGGGAATTCAGAAGTCATGTTAAGCGTCAACTCAGGATCCAAACACAAACATCCTCCAAAGTTGACAAAAAGGTCCACAGAGAATTCTCGAGCTGGTTTGCAATCAGAATACTAAATGACCATAACCTACACTCACCAGATTTCAGAGCTCTCGCAATCGGCCCTCTCTATCATGCAAAAAGGTTTAGAGCAAACAATGTCAATGGTTTCAAGTTTTGCACGGTTTCATAGGATCAAGGATTGCAAACTCAAAATTTAGGTGTTTATGGCACATTTAGGACAACGAGTTTGCAAGCAGCAGTGACGCCAACATGCATTTTGGAGGCATTCCTTACTATGAAAAGCTTCTTGATGTCGTCGAACTTAATTACTATGGCCATTTCACTGTAACGCTATTCAAGTGTTTGTGGGCAAATACCACTATTTCCTGGGGACTGATAACTAACGACTTAGGGATCATATCAGTCAATTTCTCAAGGCCAATTCATACTGGTAATTCTCAAGATGATGAGCTGTATATTCTTGCCTCAGAGGCAAACCAGGTTTATTATGTCAAGGATGAGAGGCATAGGGATTGGCACATGATTGTTCATTTAAAACCACGAGACCTTTACGACATGGGTGAAGGCGATAACATCACCTATGAGTGTGAGCCATTTCAGTCCGTAAATATCGAAAACTTCTTCCCTGAAGGTGATGACAATTTACCTCTAATTCAGTGTGTTTTTTTAAGTTCACATCATTTAAATTAAATTTTTTAACAAATTAATACATCACTAACAATTTTTCTACAAAATTTCTATAGGGATGGCGAGGATTAATGATTAAACAAATTATGTTTTGGGAGAATTGTTAAAAAAAGACCTCATTGTTAACTTATTTGCTAAATGAGACCTGGAAAGAAATATGCACATGGAGGGAAGATTTCTACATATGTAGGGAATATTTTTGCACACGTATAGGGAAGATTTTTGCACATAGGAAAGATATTCTACACACTAGGGAAGATATTCTGCACATGTGGAAGATAATCTGCACGCGAAGGTCCCATTTAGCAAATAAGTTGCTAATGAGGGATTTTTTTAACAATTTTCCCTTATGTTTTTGTCTTAAAAAATATTTAAAAAATTATTTTTATAAATAAATAAATAAATATTTGTAGCGGTTATAAAACCGCTACAAAAACATAAAATAACCGCGACTAATAAAAACCGCTACAAAACTTGGCACACTAACCGTTACAGGTGCAACACAGATCCCTATAAATACATACCCCCACCACATCTCATTTCAAACACTCCCACATTTCTTTCCACCTAACTCTTCTTTCATTTTCTCTCATTCACAAATTTTTTTCTATGAGTTGAATAGCTGAATAAGGTGATCAAATATGGTAACAAGTTTTTAAGTTTTTTATTTCAATACTTTTTTCCTACGCATAAAATTTATTCTCACTATTTTTTTTTGTAGATATTTAAGAGCTTTTTCTCATTGGCACCTATTTTCCTCACACAATCATAAACACATTGTAGTAGACAACATAATAGTGCTTTGTTACCTAGGTATCCTCAATAATATTATCAATATAATCTTTATTCTTTTCCAACTAAATTCAAACATTCCTTTTTTTTTTTTGCCGTGATATTCAAACATTCCTTTTTAATTATAAATGAGTTACACTATTGTATAATAAACTAATTAAATTTGCTAAACCACTAAATTAATAAACTATTTAATTTAATATCAAAACAAGGGCAACAAATGATTGTATTTTTTTTATTTTTTCTTAAATTTGTAGCGGTTATATAACCACTACTAATTAAAGGCACCATTTCAAACGGAAATTATTTTTTTGGCGTAAAATTTGAATTTCACTAAAATTAGTAGCGGTTATGAAACCACTACTAGTTTATGGCGCTATTTTTAAAATTCATATTATTAGCGGTTTATGAACCCCTATAAAGTGTAGCCCAGTTTTTATTTTTTATTTCCCGCCTTCCAAATTTTAGTGTTTGCTATTTTTAGTGGTTATAGAACCACTACACAGTTTAGAGAAAACAAATTTTTCTCTGGGCACTATTGTAGCGGTGGTTTTAACCGCTACAAATATAATAGCAGGCATTATGCATGAGTAGCGGCTTAAAAAAACCGCTACAAATCCGCTTGCAACAGTGGATTTAGTAGCGGTTTTAGAAACCGCTACTAATGATGTTGGTAGTGGTTAAAATCGCTACGAATAGGCCTTTTTAACCGCTACTAAATCACAGTTTTTTTGTAGTAATATAGCCAAGGAATGAAGGAATATAGAGAAGAATGCAACATGTAAACACAGTATATTGGTATCTGATCAATTGAGTAATTCCTCTTAGAATGGACAAATGGCATAATCCAATTTCTACCAATATTTTTCCAGGAAATCGAAGGAATCTTAAGCATTATAAAAATAAGATCAATTAGACTAAATAAAAAGGTTGGGAAATTTTGATGAGCCATGACGTTGGTTTTGCATCAAGTCTTAGCTCCTCCCTAGAATGAAGGAGGTTATCGTCTATGGAGTCAAAGGTGCACTATAAAGTATAATTGCTCGAGAAACAGGAAGCGTATTTTCTTTCAGCAACCCTAATCTATTTCAGTGATGGACCATCGAAAGAGGAATTTCTTGATGAAAGAACTCATTTTCAAATGATTCATTAATTTAAGAGAATAAAGAGACGTCTCCCTAACCTAAACTTACAAATGGCAAAGGAACAAGCAATAATGTAATCGTCAAAACAAGAGGAAGAAACGAAATAGGTAACATGAGAGTTGGTTTACTCAGGTGGCGGCCACTGAACCTTGACAGTGAGGACCAACAAACACCACTGCTCAAGTTGACAGCTTCCATTTCCCTATGATGTCGCGTGTTGGGGATAAGCGATCAAGCTGAATATCGGCCGAGTCCAATGAGAAATAAGGTTTTCTAGAATGTCTACCTTTTTGCCAAATTGTAAAGGGTATTTCTAACTTTTACCAACTACAATTTATTACAAAATGATCCCATGGCACATGACAGTAATTTGCATATTTCTTGGGACCATTTCTTCATATTTTTCCTTCCATGGGACTAAAGTGTAATTCTCCCTAAATTTTATTGGTTAAAAGCACATTATATGTTTTTATATATAAAAAGTAATAATATTATATATGATTTCATACCTAAAATGTACCAATATTCAAATTCAAGTCCTTCTACCCACTAAAATTTTGAGAAAATCTCAAGAAAGTACCTCACGAATTTCAAATTCCCAAAAAAGTCAAATAAAAAAAAGATAAATAGGAAAAAAGGTAGGAATCAAGGATTTTTGAAGTGTTTGTGCTTTTACAAAATTGCCTTTCAAGGAAAACACTTGTTAAAAGCCATTTCCTTTTATCTTGACTCGTTAAGAGCATTATTGAAATGGTAAATATCTTTATAAATGTTGTCATTTGCATTATAAGTATAGTAGAGATTAAAACATTACATTCTTACTTATAAAAGTTGACATTGAATCACTGATTATACTTATAACATAAATGACAGACATTAGTTAATGTATTTACCATTTCAATAATGCTTTTAACAAGTGTAGTCATGGAGAGGCAATTTTGTAAAAACGGCAAGATTTTAAAATCTCATATTCCTACCCTCTCCCTTAATATATATATATATATATATATATATATATATTTGCATGTTGAAGTGACCTTTTGGGCTTTTAGGAATTCATGAGATATTTTTTTGAGGTCTTTCTTTAAAACTTTCAAATAGTGACATTTCACCTATTTTTTCAAATATATTTGAAGCATCTTTTTTTTTTTTTAATTTTGGGATGAGAAGCAGCCGTTAGATTTTATATTTTTTATCCGAAAAATTTGATTTTGAACATTAAATATATCGCCACCATCTGTGACCAATAGCATCAAAATATTTTAAGATAATTGCAAAGCCTTTTTATATTAATATTGTGTGTTTGAAAATTTGATGATTTTAGTTTTGACTCGAGTAATATGATAGTAATTTTATCTGGAAAGTTGCAAACTTTTGTTCCAATTATAAAAAAAATATTTTTGAATTACTTGGTGCAAAAATTTTGAAATTCATGTGCACACATAATTAAATAAAATAATATGAAAAAAAAAAGATTATTTGTAAATATACGGTAAAACGTGTGTGTATATACAACTCATGGATGACTTAATTATATGGGTCTGACAATGGAAGCCAATTGTGATCATTTTAGTGGAATTGAATTCCACACGAGAAGCAAAATGTGGCATACCAAACCTTAAAAATTAAATTCCATCTTTGATTCCATTTTCGTATCCTCAATAGAAGGAAGAGAGATAACGTACAGATGAAGAAAAGAAAACTTGAGCCTAAGAGAAATACTCAAATACTCCTCTAGTATTTAATATAAGACAACCTTAGAGAGATGATTTTTTTTTAAATATAAAATATAGTTTTTATATTTGTAAATATTTATCTAATTTATCTCTATTGATGCTTCCTCAGTAATAATTAAAAATAGAAGGAATGAGGAAATTAAGGAAGATAATTAGGGTGTTTTAAAAAATATATATCATATTAACTAACTCAACTAACTTTCTTAAGTTAATCAAATTAAGTAAATATGTCTTATATTAAGAACTGGAGGAGTATCAATTTTATTCAATTCATTCACAAGCGTACAAACGAGAATGTGTTAAGGGGTATTTATATGTCTTAATCCTAATCTTAACAATTAAAAACATAAAAAACTAATATTCCAGAGACCTTAAGAATTAAATAAAAATATTCTAAAATAATTTAAATGGAAAACTATTTTGCAAGTAGCCAGGTCTATATACACTAGTACAAAAAAGGTGATTTAGACCGGCACATTTAAACCGGTTGTAGTAAATGAGGTCTAAAAGAAATGCACGGTGGCATTTACGTAATTATAAAGAATTTGGGAGACCGGTTATTATAATAACCGGTCTAAAAAATACAATTTAGACCGATTGCACACTAACCGGTCTAAAAAGATTAATTTTTAGACCGGTTATTCTCTTTAAATGTTCTTTGCATCATACTGCATCTAATAACTTAACGATTTCGATCGGTCTCTACTTCTCCCCCTTTCTGTCTCTTTAGTTTTTCGATCATTACGTGGGATTAGCTGGTATCAGAGCCAGAAGGGGAAGTAGGGATGTATTAGATGTCTTGAAGTTTTGGAAAATTTATGAAGTTCTTATGAATATTTCTGGATAAGTATGCTCTGTCGTTGCGACTTTGGTTGATCTTCCACATCAGAAACATGTTAATGTAAAGATAAACCTCTGCCTAAAATTATTATCATCTGATAGCATGCAAGCTAGTTGATCAATAATAGCATACGAACTTCGTCCGTCTTTTCTAGGGCTATGGCAGTAAGTCCCGACGGATAGGGCAGATAAGTCCAGACGCCTATTGTTCGAATGTTCATATGATATTAGGGTTCAACGTTGAAAGGCATTGGCTAAGTAATAATAATATTTGCAGCTTTTTATTTTTATAAGAACATACAAAGAAATATTTATAATAACTCCATAAGTAGCCCAGAAACTTCATCAGATCTAGCATATCTCTGCCAACTGGAAGGTAATGGTATCAGCAGTAAAGTTAATTATGGCTTTCCTGTTCAGATCTAGCTCTTTTCGCTCTAACTCCTCTTGTTCTTCTCGCTCTTCTTCTGCTCCTTCTTCTTCTACACAGCAATCTGGTCCTATGACCAACAAAAGTTTTGGGAATTCTTCCCTCCAAAATAATATTTTCAACAATGAAATCCATTTTGAAGATATCAACCAAAAATTTAGTGATTGGACCATTCCAATCATCAACCAAAATGATTTATACAAACCTGAGGACAAAAAGTTTTTCAAAGCTTCTGATTACATAATTAGAACAGTTGAAGAAACAATTCCTCTAAAAGAAGAACCAACTGATATGTGTATCTTATCAGAAGAATCAATCTTAAAACATCAAAAGAAATTTAAATTTATTCACATTGGGTGTGTTCAGGTGGCTGTCATCCCTTTGGTAAAAGCTGGTCTTGATGTCTCGACATTAGTATGTGTTAGAGATGGTAGACATGAAATCTTTTCAAGATCACTTTTTGGAATGGTTGAAGCAGGTCTTAATGAAGGACCAATTTACTTCAACTGTTTCCCAAATTTAACAGCTTCATTACATGATGATCCTGTTATTGAATGTTTAAAATTAAGTTTGAAATTGCACGGATTCCACATGAAACCTGGAGTTTCACCTGTAGCTTTAGTTTACAGGATCCAGTACAAAGTTATGAATTCGTCAACTTCAAATGTCAAAATGTTTCCTCAAGGAAAAGAAACATGTCTATTTCTAACAGATGCTACCAGAGCAAATGTTAATATTCCAAAACCAATAAAATGGGAGGATATCACTCTTCCTGATGACTGGGAAATGACCAAAATTGCTCCTGTCATACCAAAACCTGTAAATAATTCTTTTAATGTTACTCAAAATATTAATGGAGATGTTAGAATTACATTTGATAGATCCAGAAGATCTTTCTCCTGTGCTTCTAGAACTCCATCAATTGCAGAAAGCTTCAGAACTGCTCTAGAACAGCCTTCTAGGCATTCTTGTAGTTCTTCTGTCAAAGATCAAATTATTTCACCCTCAGTAATGCAAGGTCTTAGTGAGTCTGCCAGCGTTGTCAAACCTGTCTACCAAAACTTAGACCAAAACACTGAAGATGAAACCCAAACTTGCCAATCTCCAACATACTCTGACATGAATATGATTGAGCAACAATTTGAATTAGATAAAGAACTCTTGAGAACAAATTTCTATTCTAATGAAAACTCTGAAAGACGAAAATGGTTTTTCCAAAAATTCAGAACTGAAGGATTGCGAAAACCAATTCAAGAAAAGTTTTACAAAATGCTTGAAAGGTATAAACTTTATATTCCTTTCTTTCTCTGGTTTGAAGCCTATGTGAAAGATGAAAATATAAAGGATTATCCTTTTGAACCATTTCAAGGAGTCAATGCTTCTTGGGTTTTGAAAAATGAAGAGAAAGTTGAATCTGAACTTCCTCCAAAGCAATCTTACCAGATTCCTGGTACAAAAATTGGTGATACAACTGTTATTGCCTCTCCTTTCAAAATAAAAGATCCTAAAACGGATACAAACTCCAATGATATTAGAAATATTATTGAACAAAATAATTATACAAATTCTTATCTTCAAACTCTTGGAGAACATAGTTTGAAAAAATCTGTTACTAGTGAAACTAGTAAGACAATCTTACCTAGCTCCACCAGTACACAGCCAATTTTCAAACCTTATACTATCCCTACAAACACTGCAACCAGTATAAGGGAAGGAAATCTTCAAGCAAGAATTGAAAAGGAATTAAAAAAGATAACCGTGCAAGAAACACCTTCCCCAAAAGCTACGGTTTCAAAACTAATAATAAATGTTGTTGGCAATCAAACTAGTGAAAGTGAAGATTGCCCAAAAATCCATGAAATAAAACAAGAAGCTTGGAGAAATCCAACAAAATTATATTATCCGAGAGCCACTCCTCCAGATATAATGCTCGAAGAAAGGGATTCCGCTCTTCGACAGTTTAATGCAAACAACATCTATGTTTGGAACATAGATGGGCAATCTGAAACAAATATTTTAGAAATATGCCAACAAATGACAATGGTCAGTAATGCCTATGCAATATATAATAATTGTCAAGAGGAAGACGTTATTCATATATTGATCTCTGGCTTCACTGGGCAACTTAGAGGTTGGTGGGATTTCCATCTCACAAATGAACAGAAAAACCAAATTTTACAAGCCATAAAGACCACTCAAGATGGCATAATTCTTAGAGATAGTATTGGTGAACCAATGTATGATGTTGTTAACTATCTTATAGTTAACATTATAGCTCACTTTGTTGGTGATCCAGCACTATGGAGGGATGAATCGGTAGATCTTCTGTCAAATTTGAAATGTAAAACTCTATCCAACTTCAGATGGTATAGAGATAATTTCCTCCTGAGAGTTATGGCCAGAGAAGATGGAAATCATCCTATCTGGAAAGAAAAATTCCTTGCTGGTCTTCCTAGGTCTCTTGGAGATAAGATCAGAGAAAAAATCAGGAACCAAACTGGTGATGGTCAAATCCATTACGAAAATTTAACATATGGACAGTTAATTGCAATTGTTCAAAAAATTGCTTTAAAAATTTGTCAAGAAGATAAAATTCAACATCAACTTGCCAAAGAAAAAGCATCAAATAGGAAGGATCTAGGAACCTTCTGTGAACAATTTGGTTTTCCTGCTTGCAAAAAATCTAAAAAACCCAAATACAAGCACGAAGACAAAGAATACAAGGCTAAAAGATATTACAAAAAATATCGAAAACCTTGGAAGAAACCAAAAACAAACAAACCCAGAAATTTGAAAAATGAATTCAAATCAAAACCTCCTATGGATCTTCCAAAAGGAAAAATTGTTTGTTTTCGATGTGGTAAAGAAGGCCACATGGCAAAATATTGTAGGCTTAATAAAAGAATTAATGCCTTACAACTTGAAGAACCAGTTCTTCAACAATTAAACAATCTTTTGATTGAAGAAACCTCTTCTGAAGAAGAATATGAGATATCATCATCCGAGGGAGAAGTGAATGAACTTCAGAGCGAAGTGAATAAGCTTCAACTTGATGATATTTCATCTTCATCTGAAGAAGATGATTTTCAAATAAACTGTCTTGACAAGTTTGCTGAGAGTTCAGAAAAGTCTGTTCTTGATGACCCAATCAAGGAATCGGTCTTAACCGGTCCCGGGATAGACAGTTTACAAATAAATGTTATTGAAGAAGATTTGGTTTTTGAAATAATTAACTCTCTTCCATCAAATGAAGAAAAGGTTAAATTTTTCAATAAACTAAGGGAAAGCACTGCTTCTTCTTCTTCAAAACCAAACCAAAAATATTTGCAAAAGAATTTGCAAACAAAATATGATTTTTCTAAAATAATCAAAAGATTTCAGTCTAATCCAAAACCTGTTTCAATCTCTGACCTTCAGAATGAAATAAATAATTTAAAAGAAGAGATAAGAAACTTGAAGAATACTCAGGAATTCCATTCTCTTATTTTAAATCAAATTCAGGAAGAAAGTCTTGATAAAGAAAAGAAAGTCGAAGAAGTTAAAACCTCATCACAAGATGATGAAACACCTTCTGAGAATTTCTTGAATATTATATCAAGAATTTTAGTCCAGAAATGGCATGTGCCAGTCAAAATTATTGTTGCTAATACCTTTGTATTAGAAACAATAGCTTTGTGGGATACTGGTGCAGCTCTAAGCTGTATCAGAGAAGGTCTAATTCCAACAAAATTCTTTCAGAAAACCACAGAAAGACTTTGTGGACCAAACAAATCTCCATTAAATGTCAACTATAAGCTTTCAAATGCAGTAGTTGAGAATAATGGTGTCAAAATGGAAGAAGTCTTTATCCTAGCAAAAGTTTTGTCTCAAGATGTAATTCTTGGGTCTCCTTTCATCAGTTGTTTAAAACCTTTATTAACAAAAGATGAAGGGATTGAATCTGATGTTATGGGTAAAAGGGTTTTCTTCGAACTTGTTGATCCACCTTATACGAAATTTATAAACCAAATTGAGTATAAGGAAAGTCAAATCAATTTCTTAAAAGAAGAAGTTTCTTATAAAACAATTGAAAACCAATTGGAGAAACCTTTTCTAAAACAAAAAATCCAAAATGTTTTGAGAAACATTCAAGACATAATTTGTTCTGATTTTCCAAATGCTTTTTGGGAAAGAAAGAAACATATAATTGATTTGCCTTACGAAAAGGATTTTAATGAAAGAGCGATCCCAACGAAAGCTCGCCCAATTCAAATGAACCAAGAACTCTTGGAACATTGCCAAAAAGAAATCTCTAATTTACTTGATAAGGGTTTAATCAGAAAAAGCCAAAGTCCCTGGTCGTGTGCGGCCTTCTATGTAAACAAAAATTCTGAGATTGAAAGAGGAACTCCAAGACTTGTAATAAATTACAAACCTCTTAATCAAGCTCTCCAATGGATTAGGTATCCTATACCTAATAAAAAAGATCTTTTAAATCGCCTTCATCAGGCCAAAATATTTTCAAAATTTGATATGAAATCTGGTTTTTGGCAAATCCAAATCTCAGAAAAAGATAGGTATAAGACTGCATTCACAGTCCCATTTGGGCAGTATGAATGGAATGTTATGCCTTTCGGGTTAAAAAATGCACCCTCAGAATTTCAAAAGGTTATGAATGAAATTTTCAATCCTTTTACAAAATTTATTATTGTCTACATTGATGATGTTTTAGTGTTTTCAGAATCAATTGATCAACACTTCAAACATGTCAAAATCTTTGTGGATGTTGCTAGGTTCAATGGCTTAGCAGTTTCTAAAACCAAAATTAGTCTCTTTCAGACAAAAATTCGGTTTCTTGGTCATCATATATATCAAGGAACTATTGTTCCAATTGATCGAGCAATTCAGTTTGCTGATAAATTCCCGGATCAAATTCTGGACAAAACTCAACTACAAAGATTTTTAGGTTGTTTGAATTACGTAGGAGATTTCATCCCTAACCTAAGCAATATCATTAAGCCTCTCCATGAGCGTCTTTCAAAAACTCCTCCCCCTTGGACTGATGACCACACCAATGTGATTATCAAAATCAAATCCTTGGTCAAAAATCTTCCATGCTTGTATCTCCCAAATCCACAAGCATTCAAAATTGTTGAAACTGATGCCTCTGACATAGGTTATGGTGGCATTCTTAAACAAAAAATTAATGGTAAAGAGCATTGCATTGCATTTACTTCAAAACATTGGAATAGAGCTCAACAGAACTATTCCACAATTAAAAAAGAAATTTTAGCAATTGTTTTGTGCATAAATAAGTTTCAAAGTGATTTGTTAAATAAAAAATTTCTTATCAGGGTTGATTGCAAGGCTGCAAAAGATGTTTTGCAAAAAGATGTTAAAAACCTTGCATCAAAACAAATCTTTACTCGTTGGCAAGCAATTTTAAGTGTCTTTGATTTTGAGATTGAGTTTATCAAAGGTGCTTCAAATTCCCTACCAGACTTTCTAACTAGAGAGTTCTTGCAGGCGAAATAAGGTGACAAATGAGTGATCGAGATAAAAGAAAGAAGCAAAGGGCCAAAGCCCAAGCAAAAGAAGATCCAGAAAGGATCGCAAAAGAGGAAGCAGCCCAACTCAAGGCTGCAATCAAAATGTCAAAAGGGTCATTAACCCAAGGATCTTCGATCCACCAAAAAGGGTCCCCTTCAGGGACCAAACCCATCCAAAAATCTTCTAGAACCATAATGGAACCATCTCATTATGGATTTCCAATTGAAACCCTTTTAGCCTTACAGGCTAATCAAAATTTGGCCAAATTGCCAACCAAAACATGGGCTAATGTTACCGAAATGGAACATTCCAAAGCCTTAACCCCATTTACCTTGGATCCAGAGTCTCTTGCTTTGGCAATCCAAAAAACTTCACAAACAATTTCAAAGGCTGGTTCAACCTCGAAAGAATTAGCTATCTATTCCCAACCAACACAAACCACTTTTGTGTTAAAACCAGAAAAGGTCTTAAACCTTTTCCACACAGAACCAGGTTTCTGTGACAAAAATCCTGTTGCATTGGCAGCAAAAATTTATCCGAAAGGATTTCATTTTACTCCAAAATCTTTGGAGAAAACACAAAAATTTTATGAATTTATTCTTGTAGATACAGAATCTATAGAAATAAGACATTTTGTGGATAAGAATCATCCTGATGATAAAAATATTCATGGTTATTCTACTTTCAGATTCAGGAAATTTTTATCACCAAAAGATTGGGGTCAAGACCTCAACAAAACGAAAAAATTTTCGATAAAAGATGCGGATCCAATTGGTTTCACATACTGGGATTATTTGGATGCGTGGTGGTGTACCTTCTAGTACCAAAACCCAAGTTTTAGTCATACTTGACTTTTTATGTTTTCATATGACTTGGAAATAAATTACCAATTTCCACTGTGGTTTAACCAATGGTGGGACTATTTTGGTCCTATCCAAGAAATTTTACCAACTACAACGAAAATTGGGTTTGACTATTTCAAGAGTCAGATCAATCTTAGTGAAGATCCCTTCCCAGCAGATCTTCATTACTTTTCAAAATTTGGTTTAGCCTGGGTTTTCAAATGGAGCTACAAATATGGTCCTTCAAGGTTCCAAAAATTGTTCCCAATGCTGCAAAGAACCTCTTCTGTTAAATAGTGGGCAAAGTTTCCTCACATTAACAATGTGTCTGAAACGAACCTCAAGAAGTGGTTTAGAAGAAATCCAAAATCCCTAATGGCAAGAGATCACGAATCAGCCGTGTTCCTTAACCAAAAGGCAAAAATTACAGCATGTTTAGCCTCGGCAACTGACAAGCAAGCCCTAACTGAACAGCTGCATGAAATACTGGGGCTTCTCCAAACCCAGGAACAAAAGTCCAGTCCATCGGCCCAATCCTCAGATGAATCAGATCATGAAGACCCGGCCCGATACTTTGGACATGAATCGGACGATGAAATCATTAGCCTCGGCGAAGATTGATTCCGGTACAAAACTGTCGGCATATCCGTCCAAGACTTGCTGACTCAAAGATTCTCTGCTTTTGTAAAAGTTGTACCTTTACTTTACTTTAGCAGACAAAATGATGTAACTTACTTTTACTTTAGGTAAAAGCAAAAGTAAAAGTACTTTTACCCGAGTAACATGTTTTTTACTCAGGTTAAAGTAATTTTACTATGGTGCATAGTAACTGGTTTGGACGCCTATAAAAGGGCACTTCACTTCAGTTGTTAGGCACCCCGAGTTGTGTTGACGACTCAATTCTCTCTCCCCTCCTCCTCTAAGGTTGATAAACCTTTGTGTGTTTTCTTGCTTTCTCTGTAATTTTCTTTATGTCTGTATCATTTTAATCTTCAATAAATATCAGTTTTTATACTTTCATCTCTTTAAATGTTCTTTGCATCATACTGCATCTAATAACTTAACGATTCCGATCGGTCTCTACTTCTCTCCCTTTCTGTCTCTTTAGTTTTTTTATCATTACGTGGGATTAGCTGGTATCAGAGATAATAACCGATCTAAAAATTAATCCTTTTAAGACCGGTTGCTAGAGAACTGGTCTAAAATGAAGCTTTTTAAGACCGGTTCTCTAACAACTGGTCTTAAAAGGTGATTTTAAGACCGGTTGTTAGACAACCGGTCTAAAAAATACAATTTAGACCGGTTGCACACTAACTGGTCTAAAAAGATTAATTTTTAGACCGGTTATTATAATAACCGGTCTAAAAATTAATCTTTTTAAGACCGGTTGCTAGAGAACCGGTCTAAAATGAAGCTTTTTAAGACCGGTTCTCTAACAACCGGTCTTAAAAGGTGATTTAAGACCGGTTGTTAGACAACCGGTCTTAAAAAGCTTGATTTTAGACCGGTTAATCTACTTAACCGGTCTTAAAAAGTTCCCCAAATTTTTCCCCCTCCCCTGCCCGCGTGCCCTCTCTATTTCTGAAATTTTTCATCCCAATCATTTCTCTTCTCAATGCTCAACTCCCCGTTCCTTACCTGATCTTTGAATTGGAACAATCGAATCCGACCGGTCGCTGCTAATTGTTGTCGCTGTTGGGTCACCGTCTTCATTTGCTTCTGGTTTTTGAGCTCCGTCCGTCATTCACTACGACTGAAGGAGGTCTTTGTCTTCATCGTCTTGTTTGAGGTATGCTTCCTCATCCTCGATCTACATTTACCCCTCAAAAATGCTTCCTCGTCCGCGCTTGGTCACATGCTCAATTTCAAATTGGTATCATTAGATATATTCATTAGTTAACCAAGCAAGCAAAAAATTGATGGAGCTTTAGGCCGCTTTCTTCTTGTTTTAGCTCTACTTTTCTTTTATTTTCTAGGTTTTTAAGCTCTCTCTATTTCATGGTATGCTACTTCCACTATCATTCTCTCTGTTGTCCATTTCAGTGTGTGTAGATTTCTCTGCTTATTCTGGTAATAAACAACGACTACATAGTGCTCAATTTCTAATCTCATGGTTTTATTCTGGTCAACAGGAATGGTAGATTTGAGGTGAAGAGGTTCAGCATTTACCGGGTAAATGTCAAATCTAGCTCCTGGTTGCTTTTTTTTTTGCCAGCTCCTGGTTGCTAATACTAACATGCGTTTGTGATAAATTAGTAGAAATATATAGTATATGAGAATATATTGTGGAATATAGTAATGTGCAGTAGTGAGTAATTAATGGGGCAAGATGATGATTGGCGTTAATTAGTCAAATTATTCATCATTTGTTTTACTTTGGCTATAAATTATTCATCATGTGTTGGCAGGAGAGACCGTGACATCTGGATTAGAATTAGGGTTCAAGATTGGAGTTTGAGATGTTGGTGTTGTGGGAACTAAGTTTGGAACTGTAGTTATTGGAGCGGTAATGTCCCTTTCGGTAGTTGAAATTTGTCTGTTAGGTTCTTCATGATGATGATGATTGTGATCTTCTGGGACATAGTTCACATGCTCAAGTTCTTGTTGCTTCTTCTTCTTCCATGGCCTACTAGAAGTACTTGTTGTTTGTTTCAAATTGAAATGATGTTTCAAGTGAGAGAGAAAAAACAGATGTGAAATCCAGAAACTGCTATATCTTTTTTTTTAAATGTAACTTTTTGAAAAGGGAAAGAGACACGCTAGCTGGATTCATATCGTGACTGATTAATTATAGCCCCACAACTTTCCCCCCTTCCCTTCTCCCCAATCGTTTCTCAAACATCATTTCAAAACTAAATCCCTTTTGGCTGATGAATTCTGTGGCGTGCACACACATATATACACATACACTCCATTACCCCAACTGTATAAGAATGTCAAAATTGAATCTTTAAAAAAAAAATATTCAGGTGCATATAATAATATATAATGTATCATGTGACTGTATAATCAATGTTTATTGACGTATTAGACACCTTAATGGACAAATTGGAGACAAGAGGGAATCCTATGCACAGAGGTTACCTAAGAGTCAAGGGAATTGGGCCCTTTGATGTGCTAAGAAATGGTGAAACTGGAAAACAGAGTTTGGTTGTTGCAGTACAGTTTTATGCTGTTGAAATCCAGAAAGATAGGTAGAAAATTGAAGCATAGATATATATATAATTTGAAGCCCATGAGAAGAACTCAGTGCTCGTTTGGCTAACGAGTCTGCCATACTATTATCGTCTCTGTCAATATATTGGAACTCTACATTCCAGCTCCATTCCAACATTGCTTTAATCTCTGTAAGCAGCTGCCATTTTTCATGCATATCTGGGATCTCATTTTGAAGTAGGTCGATAACCTCGTAGGAGTCGCACCTAATCAATACTTCTCTGAACCCCTATCCCAAACTCTTTTCATGCCCATAAGGCAACCCCAAATTTCAGCACTCAGAGCATCACCAGTACTGAGCCTCAACATAAATCCCTCCACTTATAGTTCTTTTTGCTTTGTTTAACTAGTTACCTTCTATTGGTTTCCAACGGTATTGCTTGGATATTATTAGTCGAAGGACCAAAGTCACCCTAAAAAATATATCCAGGGACAAACAATATAATAATGGATCTAGCGTGTGCAGGCGTTAGACATTAAAAGAATATATATCCAAGTCACTTTCTCTGACGAACGCGCATTCTTTCCTTCCTCTTTCCACCTCCATTCCTCATTCCCTCACTCCTTCTCCATTCCACTTTCCCTCATTCCATTTTTTCCTCACACGCTAGTCTAAATCATGATCTTCTTTGTTTAATTCTAGTTACACTATGTACTTGGGTGTAATGATTGTATGCTCTCATCATTCTCCTACCTTTTCCAGGGAAAAAGAACAAAACAAAAAAAAGGTGTTGGAATATATGGATTGTAGTTAGATACAAGCTAAACGAACAAGTGTTGAATATAATGTTGGGGTCAAGGGTTTTTTAGACTTTGCAAAAAGAAATGCCGATGATGATAGTGGAATGTTTTATTGCCCTTGTGTAAAATGTTTGAATGAGAAGCGACCAAGTGCTGCAGATATATATACACATTTAATTTGTGAAGGGTTTTGTAAGACGTATGTAGTATGGGTATGGCATGGTGAACAATTAGAAATGCCAAGTACATCTCAACAGGGGGAAGTGACTTGTGATGATAATGACACGAATATGGATGATCAGATAGAAGATATTATTCGTGATGTAGGAGAAGAGGCTTTTCAACAATCACTTGCATATGGTAATATGTGCAGTGATGCTAAGAAACCGCTATGCCCGGGGTGTAAAAAATACCAATTGCTGAATGCTGTATTGAAATTGGTAAGCTTGAAAGCACGGCATGGATGGAGCGATAAGAGTTTTTCAGAAACGCTTGAGGCCTTTAAAGATATGCTTCCTGATAATAATGTGTTGCCTTGTCGCTACTATGATGTTAAGAAAATACTGTGTCTACTAGGGATGAAGTATAAAAAGATCTATGCTTGCCCTAATGATTGCATATTGCATAGAAAAGATCATGAAGAGAAGGAGCAATGTTCGATATGTGAAACTCTGAGGTATAAATCAAATAAGGGCCCTGCAAAAGTGTTGTAGTATCTTCCAATCATTCCAAGGTTCAAGCGCCTGTTTGCTAATGAAATTGATGCCAAAAAATTGAGATGGCATGCAGATGAGCGGATTTCTGATGGAAAGCTTCGACATCCAGCTGATTCTTCTCAATGGCAGAAAATCGATCAATTATTTCCTACCTTCAGTGAAGAACCTAGGAATCTCAGGCTTGGGCTTATCACAGATGGTATGAATCCTTACGGTAGCCTAAGCAGTATACATAGTTCATGGCCTGTTCTGTTGGTAATTTACAACTTATCTCCTTTGTTATGTATGAAACGAAAGTACATTATGTTGTCTATGTTGATTTCGGGACCAAAGGAACCCGGAAATGACATAGATGTTTATCTAGAACCCTTGATTGAAGACTTTAAAGAGTTGTGGGATAAAGGTGTCGATGTTTTTGATGCGAACAAGAAGGAGACTTTTAATATCTGACCAATGATCTTTTGTACTATAAATGACTTCCCTGCATATTGGAACTTGTCAGGATATAGCGTTAAAGGCCACAAAGCTTGTCCGATAGTGAAGAAGGCACATGCTACCATCAACTTTAACATGGAAGAAAGACGGTTTACCTTGGCCATAGGCGATTTCTAAGATGAAGCCACCCTTATTGTAGATTAAAAAAAGCTTTTTTCGGTGGCCAAAAGTTTGAAAATACTCCAGAGGCATTGACTGGGGAGAAAATTTATGAAAAGGTGAAAAATATCAATACTATGTTTGGTAAGTCATCAAAGAGTAGAAATGAGAAAAATATATGGAAAAAAAAGTCCATCTTCTTCGATCTTCCATATTGGCGCAATCTTGACGTCAGATACTGTATTGATTTCATGCATGTGGAGAAGAACGTATGTGATAGTATTGTTGGGACACTGCTCAACATACAAGGAAGTTCTAAGGATGGCGTGAAGGCAAGATTAGACTTGCAAGAAATGGGAATACTAGAAGATTTACATCCAAGGCCATACGGTAATAGAACTTTTTGTCCTCTAGCTGCTCATACTTTGTCTAAGGTTGAGAAAAAAAGCTTTTGTGAGTGTTTACATGGCGCTAAAGTTCCCTCAAGGTATTGTTCAAATTTTAAAAAGCTTGTATCGATGAAAGACTTGAAGTTAATAGGGCTAAAGTCTCATGATTGTCATGTCTTAATGCAACAACTACTCCCAGTAGCTATTTGAGGCATTGCCGAATATGATCTTCAACACATATTGACTAGACTTTGTTTCTTCTTCAATGCCATTTGTTGTAAAGTCATTGACACGGAAAGATTGGAGGAATTGGAAAATGAAGGATACATGATCTTATGCTAGCTTGAGAAGCTTTTTCTTCCTTCCTTTTTTGATATCATGGTACACTTGATTGTTCATCTAGTGAGGGAGATAAAGTTGTGTGGCCCTATCTATTTCCGGTGGATGTACCCGATCGAAAGAACTATGAGAGCCCCCGTACGCCATTCCTTAAACATCATGATTAGGGAGGAATTGGAGACAATGTTGGCCATTGCAAGAGTAGAATCAAAGGCCGAGGCTAAAGCATCATTTGATGCAATATTAGAGACCCGGTTGAGCAAGATGAAAGAGGAAATGATAGTGTTTATAAGCTCAAGACAAGATACCAGTGCTCCCCAGCCACAATCGATTGATCCTAATAAGCAGAGCACTAAAGGTAGTTGTTGCAACATCGGGCAGTCATCAGAGGGTCCTAACCCGGAAATTACTGAGCTTTGTGATCTTTTTGTCGAGGATCCTCTGAGATGGTTAGTTGCACGGGGTAGTGTGTATAACCTGGGATCAACTGTCCACCACTGACAAATGGAAGGTGATCTAGTCTGAGTGTCAATTGACGAGGTGATTATTGCAAATACACCTGTCCCTATCCCTTCTGATAAATTCAATATCGTTAGCGATGTCTTGGGCACATTCATCTTGTGGCCAATGAACATTGTTTCTGGTCGAGCCAAGGAAAGTCCGATCAAAGCCCCACCAAGTCCAGCTCCCTTCACTCAGCAAGAAGTTTCATAGCCTCCATTGAATATCATGCAGCAAGTGATTCTGATGGCATATGATACATCATTCAAAACAAGAGAGTGGCCTACGGATTCAGTTGTTGGAAAGTCAGGAGTGACATGCTATCTTGAGAGGGATGATTTGATGTCCCTGGTAGCTCCTGGACAAAATCTTACGATTGGGATTGTCCAACTGTTCTGAATGTAAGTAGCTTCTGCAATTCAAAGTAAATATTTTAAAAGTTTCACCATTTACCTTTTATTTATGTGCTTCTGTTATTGTAGGTACATGCATCGTAGGTTGGTCTCGTCTGGCAAAAGCGAAAAATTTGGATTCTTATTCCCCCATCACATCCAAGAGAAAGGGACCACTACTGCTAGTAGACATAGATACTTGTCAGAGAGGCTTAGTGAAACTAGAATTAAGTGTTTCTTGGCTCCATATGTGCATAGGTAAGAAACAAACTGATATTTTATAATTTATATAATGTTTTATGTTTGCTTAATATTCTTCTGTTTTTTTCAGTGATCATTAGCAGTTGCTTCTTCTATACAAGAGTAGTTACACTGTCATCGTCTTATGTTCCCTCCACTTCAAACCAGGGAATGATTTGAAAAAGACCATGAATTCGTTAGTTTTCTTGCACTATTACCTTTTGTATGCAAAGTTTATGGAATTTGTGTAAAACTAATAACCTTTGTCATTGTGATGATCATAGGGCTATGCGGACATTCCTACACAGTGCTTGTGGTAAGCATGTTCGTGACTTAAAGGACCCTACATGGATCATGCCAAAGGTTAGTACGTATGGATTTGTTTAAAGAATGTAATAAGACATGCCTTTATATTTGTTTTAATGATATCATGTTTTTTCTCAGAGCCGTTGGCAACCAAAGGGGTCCAACTTATGTGGTTTTTATGTTTTGAGACACATTTACAATATTATCACTCTAGGCACGACTGATTTTACTCAAGAGGTAAATTTATATTTCAGAACTTTTGTTTTACTTTATTGTTTTTAAGTTACTAAGTCAATGTTTTGTCTGGTTTTGGTGTTACAGATGTTTGATCTTGCTGATCCCTTTCCTGAATAAGATATTGATTTCATTCGCACATGTTGTGCTGAATTCATCCATGAGCTATTACAAAAATAGTGAGTTTTTGAATCCAATGTTACATTGTTTGCGGGACTTGCATCTTCCATTTCCATTCTCTCAGATTGTGTGTTCACATAATCCCCCCCCACTTTCATTCTGCATGTATTTAATTTGGCTCTGATTTGTATGTTTTATTTTATTTTTGTGATTGCTTGGTTTCATTTATTTGAAGCAATTTTTGTTATATGATCTTGTCTTCTATAATGTGAAAATGTTTGTTTCTTCTCACGGACTGTTTCATTCCTTATGTATTATCTCTCTCTCTCTCACCCTCTGTTCCACAAAATTGCATTCTGTGTGCATCACAATACTTCAATAGTTGTATTGATGATATAAGCATTGTTCATGAAACCAGACCGGACCGGCAACCGGCAAACCAGCCAACTGGCCGGTCCGGTTCAGCTGGTAGATTGGTATTGTTCCGACCTGATCTGACCCGAGGTTGACCCGGTCAACCCCAGGTGAACCAGTGCAACCTAGCCGGTTCACGGGTTGCCTATTTTTTTAAAAAAAAACTTTGCTTTTTTATGCTCCATATGACATTTTTCTAGCTTTTTTTTTGCAGAAAAATTATTTTCCTAAAATTTTTTAATTTTCAATGAGTTTTAAAAGGATTATGGAATATTTTTGGCATTATTTTTGGAAAAAAATTCTTATGTACTTAACAATATTTTTGTGGATATTATGTTTAGGAGGTTATATTGGACTATTGGTTAGAAAAAAACTCTTATGTAATTTTTTAAATGGTATGGATGAATATTTAAATTATATATATATATATATATATTAATTGACCCCGGTCTGACTCCCGGTTTGACTCCGGTCTGACCCACTGACCCTTGACCCAGTACCCCAACCGGTTCAGTGCCCGGTCCGGATTCATGAACCTTGGATATAAGCGATTTCTTTCCTTCACAAAGCACTCATTTCCAAATATTATTTTCTAGCAGGGAGAAATTAACATGTTCTAATTTTGATGAGTAATGAAGTGAGTGAATTGGTGATATATGCAGGGATTATGGATTCTTCATATTCGTCAAAGGGAAAGAAGAAGGGCTTGGCATTTCTTTGCATGTTCATTGCTTTTGTTTTACTGCTGTCATTTGGTCATCCTTACTGTCTAATTGCAAATGAATCATCAATGTATGACTGTACTGGCTTGTATGAACATTAATTTGTTGCTGCTATAGACTGGTGCTTTTGAAATTTGAAATTGAAATCAATGATTGTTATGTATTGCTGTTTAAAATTGGAGCATTCTGTACGTGTACATATAATAAAAGGGACATTTTTAAAAAAAATGAAGTTTTAAGACCGGTTGTAGTCACAACCGGTCTTAAAAAGTACTTTAAGACCGGTTGTGGGGGCTAGACATTAAAGACCGGTTGTTCCCACAACCGGTCTTAAATGTCTCACCTTTAAGACCGGTTGTTCCCACAACCGGTCTTAAATGTGGATTTTTTAGACCGGTTGTGGGAACAACCGGTCTTAAAAGTGTGACTTTTAAGACCGGTTATTACAACCGGTCTAAAAAATAACAGACTTTTTAAACCTGCTGTATCAAGGCCTAATACAGAACCGGTCTAAAAAGTCATTTTTAACCGATTTAAAAAGTCATTTTTCTACTGGTGATACTTAATTTTCCATAATTTTTAATTTGGCATCTATTCCTTTTTATTATTATTCTTTGATTAAATGTTTTAATTCCTTTTAGCACGGTTAGACTCTGATCTAAATATGGACTAATGGTGGTAACAAAGTAATGGTGCCAAGACTAACGGTAGTAGTAGAACAAATTAAAGAATTTAATTGATAGAGAAGAATAATATACAGGATAAAATTAAAAATTAAGGAAAAATATTGGCACATACAAGATATATAGAATTTTTCCTACTGCAAAGGATAACCTAATAATCTAATAAGTCACATTTATTCATGCCGAATCCTAATTCAGATCCAAGAGATCATTCTAATAAAAACAAAAACCCTAAATTTAATTAGTCCTATATCACCATCATCACTCAAACCCCACCAAACTGACTCAGTTCCAAAAGATCTGCTCAGCCAAAGTTGTCTGTTATTACTTATCTCTGAGCAAAAGATGGTGGGCTTGAAAATTCTTGTTGACTTGTAAACGGGAACAATCTTTTATTATCATCATCATCGACGTCGTCGTCGTCATTTTGTTACTATTAAAAACTAAGGACCAAGTCAAATCTAGAGCAAAAACACACTCACGAGTTCACTAGTTGAAAAATTTTTGGCTGCTTCCTCACCTAACAAAACTAAATTTTCAAAGAGGTGAGTAAGTTATTGTTGGTGTGCTGGTCATGGTCAGATGTGGAAGAGAAAAATTAACCCAAAAATAAAATGTGATTTATACAAATACAATGCACCAACTTTGCTCAGAATGATCCACGAAATTAAAATGCTTCCTATTACAACGGAAATAGTTGGACGTGACTTTCTTGCCTAATACTTCCTCAGTCTTAAATATAAGATAAAGTTGATTTTTTTAGAGAGATTAAGGAAGCTAAATAAATTACTTAATTATATCATATATTGTGTATCCTTAGATTATATATTTGTTTATTAGTCAAACTAATTATTTTTGAGAAAAAAATAAAAATAAAAATATTCTAAAGTAATTTAATTAGCTTTCTTAATCTCTACAAAAAAGTTGACTTTATCTTAAATTTAGGACCGGAGGGAGTAATTAATTACGTTACTTGTTTTCCATGCCAATGTTTCCCACTTGTGAAATTATCTTTCTTAAATCATATGGACATAGTTTCTGTAAGCTGACGGTACGTAATTCGTCCAGTTGTTAAAGAGTTGACTTATACTATCTCCAGTTTTTAATATAAAACATGTTTACATAATTTGATTAGATTAAAGAAGTTAGTTAACATGACAAGTATTTTCTAATACACTTAATTAATCATCTCCATTAATTCCCTCATTCCTTCTCCTCCTTGGTTATTATTGAGGAATTATCAATAGGGGTAAATTAGAAAAATGATGATAAATATAAAAATTATATCTTGTATTTAGGCCAAAATCAACTCTCTAAATATATCATATATTAAATACCAGAGTAAGTAATATGAAAAGTTAGTGAGTTTAAACCCCGCTTTAATGTAAGATTCTTGTGATTTATAAGCAAAAATTATTTTAGGCTAGAGGCGTGTCTTGACTTTGATAAAACCTTGGGATATAATGCACCTTAAACTTTTGTTTATATGAAAAATATTGTTTCTTCCATAGAGTTTTAATTAACTTGGTTCAACATTCTATAGTTTTTTAATAGTTTTTTATTAGAAAAAAATTGATTAGTGAAATAGTCGTTAATTTTAGTCTAAGCTTTTACTATTACAAAATGCCGTTGCGCCATCACTGACGCACACATGATCTCTAAAGACTTTATGAAAATTGACCATAATGCTAAAGACTACGTACTAAGTCCTTAATTTAATTAAAAAAAAAACCTTCAGAAACTTTGACTGAAGTGTACGTCACGTCAGCAAAAACTATAAACACTGACGGCCGAGTATCCCAAAAATATTACGCCATCCTACTGCTATTATTATCATCATCATGATTATTCGTATTAACTATTAACTCATACGTATTAATGCAATTAGTTAATGTTCCTAAAACATTCTAATTTGCCAAACACATATACTCTTCAAGGTCGAAAAAAAAACATATACTCCGTAGAATTTTATTCAAACTCAACATATTTCTTGTCTTTCTTCTTCCATATGTCTGTATATGTTATTTTGAAAAATCCTCCGTAGCCCCTAATCTCAATTTTTACAATGGTATTTCTAGTCGATGCGCAGCAAAAATATATGATTAAGAAACTAGTAGTTTAAAAAACTAAGTGTAATACCCTTATCAAATTGGAAAAAAACAAAAAAAAGTAATACCCTTATCGAGTCTATAGTTTCAAGAAAAATTATAACCTTTATCCAAATGAAAGTGCATAATTCCCAGAAATTTTGTCTTTGGATACTACTCCAAAAACTTTCTAGTTTTCACTGGATAAACTTCAAAAATCTATAACTTTTTGTATATAGCTTTAAATGATTCATATGACCTATCAAATAAAAACTTAGGTTGTATATGCTTTCACTCTATAAAATTTCATAATTTTTAGTCATCATTTGGTCATCCAAAATCGCATGACAAACTAACTGCCTCACAGGGTGAAGTGAAATAGCATGCACTTGCAATTTTAATAATTCCATTTTTGTATACAAATTTCCACACATTCTTTAATTCACCATTTTATCCCATTAAATTTTACATAAAGGGAATATTGATGATAAAAATTGGAATGTTACAGTTCTCTCCCACTTAAATAAATTCCGTTCCCGAAATTTGCTACACTTATATTGCCATAAACTTTGGGTAACACTTTCTCATATTCAATTCTTTTTCATTATATCAATACTTCAAATCCTGGTAGTCACAGTACAGCACTATAGTCACACTATAACAGTACGTCTTCAGATTTTCAGTGCAACACAATTGATGCTAACTCAAGATTATGCGTGAGATAATACTTAATTTTTTTTCAGGAGGCTTCCATTCTTTAGATGCATAAGCCAATACATGGCCATGCTGCATTAAAACAATTCCCAATCCTACCTATTGGCATCAACAAGGACAACAAAGGTCCACAGTAGATCTAGTGTAATATCCCGATTTGTGATTAGGGCTGATAATCCTGATAATCATTGAGATTTGTGTAATTAAGCACTTTTGGGATTAATGCAAAGTGATTTTGAGAATTTATGTGTATGGTATTTAAGATCAAGGGTTGTGATTCATTGATAATGGGTCGGGATCCTACGCTTTGAGATTGTGTGTGTTCATGGAGGAGTGCTTAAGATCATGACATGTGGCATTGTGGTAGTGGTTGGATGATGCACTAGAAGACAAAACCTCACTTTTCTCTCATTTTCTCTCTCCTATTCGGTTGGAGGCATGGGCAAGGGAGGGTGATGTGCTTCTTCATCATCATTGCATCTCCTCATCTCTCTTTCCTCCATTTTGGGCGCTGGACAAACAAGTAGAGGAAGAAGAAAAGCTTTGATTTTGGTGAGTTGTGATTCTCCTTTGCTCCAATCCCTTTCTCTAACATTGTTCATCTCAATGAGAGCTTTATGGTGGTGATTGTAGAATCTTGAGAAGTGGTGATTCTTGGGTGAGTCGAATTTGGAAGTTTGGGAATCAAGATTCCGGATTGGGCAAAGTGAAGAGGTAGGCATTTAGAGCATTTTGGTGTATTGTTTGTGATCTTTGGTTAAACTTGGTAAAATCTGGAAATTTTGCCCTAAGTATGCCAAATGTTGAAAATGTGAAGTTTCATTGTGTTTGATGTTAGAAATGAGTTAATGTTAAGTTATTTGATTATGGGAAATGATCTGAAATGGTAGAAATGTGTTGAGGGAAATTTGGAGAATATGTGTCATTGAGACCTTAGTGGATGATTGTGGTCAAATGGGTTTTTGGAGTGTTTATGAGGTTGCCATTGTGTTCCCTAGTTAGTGTTTGAAGTGTATGTGCATGTTGGAGAGTTTGGGAACCTTTGGGTGAGGATTTGACCATCTGGTGTTTTCTGGTTTTCTGCAATTCTGGGTTTCGGATGAGCATCACTCGAGCAGAGGAAGAACGTGCTCGAGTGATGGGAGAGTTTTCCCTGTTCTGCTTCGAGTGCGTCTGGGTTTCTTTGAGTGATGCTCGAGCACAGCGCTTTGTGCTCGAGTGAGCGAAGAACATGCTCGAGCAGGCATGGTCTGCTCTAGTGATAGTGGGAGTTCAGGTGAGAGTTGTGCTTTCGGGCTCTCACTTGCGAGTGAGGTGCTCGCGGGTGAGAGGTGTGTGCTCGCGGGTGTGAGGTGTGCTTCTGGTGGGAGTGTGCTCGCGGGTGGGAGTGTGCTCGCGGGTGTGGTTTTGTGCTCGAGTGATCCTATGCTTGGAGAGCTTTGGGTGCTCTCGGGTCCTCACTTCCTGGTTTTCTCTCGCGTGTGCTCGAGTGAGGTATTTGGCCTTGTGCTCGAGTGAGGGTCAGCGTGCTCGAGTGAGCCAGTTCCTGCAAGTGTCTTTATGCTCTCGGGAGCTCACTCGCAGTCTCACTCGCACTTGTGCTCGAGTGATGTCCGTACTTGTGCTCGAGTGAGAGCATCTGTGCTCGAGTGAGAGGACCAAAAATCTGTGTTTTGCCTTCGAGTAAGGGGTCTTTTGGGTAGGTTCTTCCAACCCTTTAGGCATATGTTTAGGCTTATTTTAGTCACCAAAAGAGTCCTAAACGATAACCAACTTAGAGTATTATTGAAATATGAGTATGGAAAAGAGATTGATCAAATGTCCCTAATTTATATAGGATTTGATATCTGTCGAACGCGTGAGCCTACTTTGCCAAAGATTGTCAGGAAAGCTTCAGGTAGCGACTTCTCTCTTATACTCTGTGTAAATGTATTGTATGTTTGTCTGTCATTCATTGTGTGGATGCTGCTGCTACTGCTTTGTGATACCTTGTGCATTGAGATACTTTGTGGAGCATAGTGATACATCGTGCTTTGAGATGCGTTGTGATGCTTTGTGCTTTGTGTTGCTGCTACATAGTGTTCACCGCGAAAGCGGGCGTTGTGCATAGTGATTACAGCGAAAGCTGGCATAGTGTTCACCACGAAAGTGGGCGTAGTGCATTGTGATTACAGCCGTGAGTGCTGTCGTATGTGGCGTGAGCCCGAGATCATTGTGAAGCTGCTGTATATGATGAACATACATGCTCTATGTTTATATATTGTATGAGTGAGTTGTTGCTCTGGGATTCTCAAGAATCTCACTCTTTCCATATAACTAACCTTTTCAGACAGGGCAAGTGGCTCGAAGGAGAAGCGACCAACCCGGAGTGGTTAGGGTCTCTTAGGGACGTTCATATTTTGGGATAGTTGGTTATATTCGTTTTGGGATTTGGGATTGCCAAAGTGTAAATAAATGTAAATGATTATTTTGATCGTGTAATCCCCTTTATGGGAAAACAGCTAAACCCATGATATATATGTAGTAACCCGGGGTTTACCGGGATTTTGGTTTCCGCACTTTGATATTTATTATGTACTCTGATTTCTCAAGTAGTTATATCCGCACGTGAATGTGAGACCAAGAACATATATATATGTTGAAAAGATTTTGAAATACCCCATCTCTTGGATGTGGGATTATAAATTGTGATTTTGTTTTATTGGTCTCTATTTCACTTAAATTCATAATCCGGATGTGATTACGGTGAGGGGGTTACATCTAGGATTATCAATATCAGTGCTGACATTTCAGCTCAGTGAAGCCCTTCTCCCAGTTACAGTCCCATAGATAATGTTGAGTTCTAAATTATTCTAGAGAAATTCAGTATGTATCTTTTGTAATATCAGGTAAGACCCAAAAACCTACATATTTCAGAGACAATCTCTCGCCCCTTTCATTTCAATACTGCTTCACCTTGCAAGAACCCACCCGAACTCCTTGCTTAGCCCCGAAACTTAACCTCTGAAAGCCAAATCCCTCATTTACATCAACTTGGCATGGGGTGTCTTAGATTTTAGTGTATTCAATACTATTCTCAATGGTCACCTTATTTAACTCCCTGTAATCAATACAGGGTCGTAGGCTTTCACTGTGCACTTTGATGTTTCACACTGTCAAATGTAATATAGGTGGGGCTACACTGTTTGTCCGCACTTGTCTTACCAACTTAGTTGGATCCCGCTTGACCTTCGTAGTAACACATAATCGTTCATAGAGAATGCGATAATATATATGCCTTCCACCATATAATGCAATATTATACTAACATAGAACTCAGTTTAGTCGGAAATGTGTTCAGAGCCAACCACTGTTGCAACTCCTACACATTCCATACCTCAGTCCTCGACTGGGCATATTAGTGTACCCATAGGCACTATTCATAAATGTGCCCGTAGGCACTGCCCATAAGTATTATTCATCAGTGTACCTGAAGGCACTGCTCGTAGGCATTATTCATCAGTATACCCGAAGGCACTATGTATCATACATATTACAGAAGATAGCATATACAAAGCATATAAATATTCATATAGTATATGAAGGATAGAGTTACTACATTGGCATTTCTTGGATAACATTCGATTTCAAATCTTCCCTTGGTCTATGTTATGTTGCACTTCTCTCAGTTCTTTACTATGATCCTTATTTCATGTTCTATTACCATGCCCAGTATTTGTTGTATTGGGTCAAGTTTAACTTTTGACCCTGCTTAACACATGTACCTCTTGGTTTCATCCTCATTATGTTTCACGATGTGGAAGCAAGAAAGAGATAAATTCCACATGAACATAAGGGCATATCAATCATTTCACAAAGTTTTGGGTTCACATGTACCCTAAAGACAACAACATATCACAGATGTTTACAATAGTTAGGGAAAGCTCATAACAACATATAACCTCTGAACTATTGTACAACATGTTCTTACTCTTTTTCCATAATATGATATAACATGTGCAACAACTTCCCAAGGGGTAACCTATCATGGCATTTCCCTAGATTGAGCATGCTTAACTTTAGTGTATTTATGCCAAAACGCAGATACCGGCTTCAACTGCTTCCAACTATCGATACCCTGAGACTTCCCTTGTCTCAAACATCATGCCGATTGCCTTCGGCTAACTAAATACCGTGTGTGTGCCCTGGCCTTGGCCATACCCACTTCTTCAGGTTTTCAAAATATCCTTGGACCATCCTTAGTCCGATATTGCACCACCAGCTGCCTTCAGGTTTTCCCAAATCTTTTGAGACTGATTCATAGAAGAAGGGTAGTTCACTTTTCCAAAGCCCGGTTCTGTGCATATCTCCTTTCACCATGTAATCAAGACATTATCAGTATACTATCATGTTGTTAAAACCGCTGCTTTTCCCGAACCGCATGGGCTCTGATACCAAAGTGTCAATACCCTTATCGAGTCTAGTTTCAAGAAAAAAAATAACTTGTATTCAAATGGAAGCACACAATTCCCAGAAATTACATCTTTGGATGCTGCTCCAGAAACTTTCCAGTTTCACTAGGTAAATTTCAAAAATCAATAACTTTTTGTATATAGCTTCATATGATTCATATGACCTATCAAATTAAAGCTTAGAATGTCTACTTTCACCTTGTAAAATTTCATAATTTTTTGTCATCATTCGGTCATCCAAAATCACATGACAAACTCACTGTCTCACAGGGAGAAGTTAAATAGCATGCACTTGCAATTTTAATAAATTCCATTTTTGTATACAAATTTCCCCATACTCTTTAATTCACCATTTTATCTCATTAAATGTCTCATTACATAAAGAAAATATTGGTGATAAAAGTTAGGGTGTTACAAAAAGTACGTTGGGTTCACCCAAGAAATATTAAATTTAAATCTTAATTTAACTTACGAGTCAAGAGTCAGCTTCTCCTTATGTACAGTAATAAATTATGCGTTCTTAAATTTAATGGAAATAAGTTTAATTACTCCTTTGGTTTTTAATATAAAACATATTTAGGGAGTTGATCTTGGTCCTAAATATAAGACATATTTTTCATATTTATTAATCTTTTCCTAATTTGCCCCTATTGATGCTCCGTTAACAATAATTACGGAGGAAAGAGAAAAAGAGAATTAATGAATATGACTAGAATATTTTAGAAAATACATATCATATAACTAACTTAAATAATTTTCTTAATCTAATCCAATTAAATAAATATGTCTTATATTAAAGGGTGAAGGGAGTACTTATTATTCTACTATTACGAAAAATATTAAAAGAAGAAGAAAGAAATAAAATCAACCCTAATAATGATTGTTTACTTTGAAGTCATCGACGTAAGCAACCTGTGATCTAAAGAACTACATGATGTTTAGAATCTTCAAATCAATGTAGTAATACACATAAAATCTCCGTTATTCATAACTTCGTGAATAATTAATATTTCTTTCAACCTTCATTTCTGTGCAATACACGAGATAATTAATTAGATACTCACTCCGGCCTTAGATGCAGGACAATTTTTAGAGGAAAAATTGCTGAAAAATCTATTCTCATTGGAAAGTTTTTTATGTTTATTGTCCAAAAGTGCTGGGGACGCAAAAGGCCTTTGAGCAGGTGGGTGTAACTCTAGATCTATTGCTATGTGTAAATATTATTGTTTTGTATTTAGTTGATATATATTGCACACAACTGTACTGACAAATAGTTTATTTACTGAAAATAGGATATTTTTTCAGCAATTTCTCCATTTTAGAAGTGTTATTTGGTCTAAACTATAAAAAGTGCCCGTTTGGTCCATGGGATAGGAGGTAATATAATAAAATATAATGCAATAATGATTACATGAATTTACTTAGTTTGCTATTAAAGAAAGATGATGCATGTGTATAAAAACGTTTGGTTGGATTACATAAAAAATGAGAATATATGAAAATAGTACAGTAAGAGACAAAATTACCCCTATCTATACATATATGTATAATGTACACGTTAGGTTTTAAGCAATTCTTTTCAATTTGTGCAGTGTATGCATTGAGTTTATAATAATTTTTTAATATTTAATGGTGGAAATATTATGAAGGGGTTTAACTAATTTTTTAATATTTAATGGTGAGAATATTATTTAATGGGATATTTTAATATTTTTAATGGTGGAATTTCTTTTTTTTTTAGTGATGAATTTTTTATATTTTTATATAATTAGTTATTTTTTAAAACATTTAACGGTTGTAATTATTTAATATTTAACAGTATTTATGAGTGGGCACTTTGGTCAAACTAAAAAATTGTAATGGCAATAATATATTTTTCACTTGATTACAGGATGCATGCATCCTCATTCATCAGTCCTAGCAGTGTAATTCTGATTACTTCATTTATAAAATGTAATACTCCCTCTGGTCCTAAATATAGGACATAGTTTGTAGTGCAATTTACACTACAAACTATGTCCTATATTTAGTACCGGAGGTAGTAATATATTTACATTACATAAGATCAACCAAACATTGTAATCGGTTTGTTGCATCAAAATTACATGCAATTCTCTCCTATGGAATCGAACCAAATAGGCTATAAGGGAATATATGTAGCATTAACATATTTTCTTCCCATGTTTTATCATTTTCACAAGGATGCATGCAATATATAGATATTAGAGCGTAATTAGTCTGCTTCATCCCATCTAAAATATAAATTACTTTTAACTATCTCTCACTGGAATCACTTCCTCCGATACATTTTATAAGATGTCATCAAGAAGGTATTTTGGTTTTCTTATAAGATGTTTTGATAACTTTTCTGATTATGTTAGAAAATAATATGATATTAGAGTTTAGTATGGATAATGAGGGTAATATTGGAAGTCACTTAACTTTCATGACAAATTTAATATTTTTAACTTTTTTTATTGATATGTATATGAATTAGTTAGAAAAATCATATAAAATGGGCTGGATAAAGTAAAAATGAGTGGTTAATTCATTAAATCTATCTTCAATTGAATTTTTTTTTTCAACTTTACCCTATTAAATAAGGTCTTGAGGGAGATAGAAAAATACAAGGAGTCATATTCAATACATGGATAAAATTGGTCAGTGAGTATTAATTACTCTCCAAGTGAATTATTTTATGAACCAAAAAATCTTCTAAAATGACTTATATTTGGAATAGGCATATTAAAAATTTGGTTAAAATTAGTTAAAGATAATAAAGTAATAGGTAAAAAAACATATTTTATTTTTTAAGAATTTCCTTTTTTTTTCCAACTAAGAATATCCTTATCTACATACCCACCCAAAAATTGTACTCTCTCTGGTCTTAATTATAAGACAAAGTTGATTTTTTTTGGAGAAATTAAGGAAGTCAATTAAATCACTTTTGAGTATTTATTTTTTTAATATCTTTAGATTATATATCAGTTTATTAGTCAAATTAATTAGTTTGAAGAAAAAAATAAAAAAAAAATATTTTGAAGTGATTTAATTGGCTTCCTTAATTTTTCCAAAAAAGTCAACTTTGTCTTATAATTAGGACCGGAGGGAGTATTTCAAGTTTGAGGGAGGGTAAATCTAAAAGATGCTTTTAGGAGACAGCTCATATTCTGTTCAAATCTTGGGGAGAGAAGTGTCTCCATTGATTTCCCTCTCCATTGGTGGAGTTGTCGTTTTTCAAATTGAACTCAAGTAATTGTATTTCTTCTTCTTTCCCCAATAGTAAAAAGTGCTAAAAGTGATCATAAAATTTTATGAAAAGTGTAACTGTAACCATAAACTATTTTTTTGGGCAAAAATAACCATAAACATTATAAAATAGAGTAAAAGTAACCACGACATTAACGGACGTTAACGTCCGTTAATATGAACTTTTTAACAAAATGTTAAAGTGCTATAATAGACATCAACTAATACCAAAAGTGCAAAAATAACCATAAACTTTTTCTTAGATGAAAAAATAACTTGTTGAACATTAATTCATAATTTTTTGTTACTTGTGTTATGAGTGTTTTATCAATTTGGAGGTTAAGATAACAAAACTTATGAACTAATATTCAAAAAGTCGACTTTTTTTATTTTGGTGAGAATGATGAAATGAAAGAAAACTATCACCTAACTCTAAAAGATAAAATTCAAGGTAATTAAACCTGGACCTGTCAGTGAACCGGCTGGTGGGGTACTAGGTTAAGAGTCAGTGGGTTAAACCGGAGCTAAACTGGGACCAAACCAGTGAGAAATGGAATATTTTAGATTTATAGTATAAAATTCTAAAGGAAAAATAAAAAAAAAATTAAAAACTTTACTCCGATATACTGACCGGTTGGCCGGTTTCCGGTCCGGTTCGGGTTTGATAACTATAATAAAATCCCTAACATTAACTATAAAAAAGGTAACTTTTTGAATATTAATTTATAAGGTTTTTTTTTTGTACTTTTGTCATTTTAATCTCCAAATTGATAAAACACTCATAACACAAAAGCAAAAAAAAAAAAATTATGAATTAATGTTCAAGAAGTTACTTTTACATCCAAGAAAAAGTTTGTGGTTACTTTTGCACTTTTAGTATTAGTTAATGGCTATTTTAGCACCTTTACATTTTGCTAAAAAGTTCACATTAACGGACGTTAACGTCCGTTAACGTCGTGGTTACTTTTGCCCTCTTTTATAATGTTTATGGTTACTTTTTCTCCAAAAAATAGTTTATGGTTATAGTTGCACTTTTCACAAAAAATTATGGTCATTTTAGCACCTTTACTTGGGATTTTGGTGGAGTTGTTGATTTTCAAATTGAACTCAAGCAATTGTATTTCTTCTTCTTTCCCCAATAGTAAAAGAAAAAGGGTGATTTATATGTGCGGCACTGGAGTTTGAATACAAACATAATATTTTGATTTTTTAAATTAGTCAGATTAATCTTGTCACAAAAAAGGGTCATATTCCCATAAAAACGTCGTGTGTGTGTGTGTGTGTCTGTGTAAGCCTAGGTAATAAAAATACACCTCAAATGATATTTATATATCTAGGAGAATATAAACATAGTATAAATATTAATTAATATTTTAAATAAAAAAAAATTTCCTGCAACGAAATTAAATACTAAAAAATATATAAACTGTATAGGAAGTTACACTATTTATAAATTATGAAGAGGAGACCTGCATCAAACTCTATACAAACATGCTTTTTTATTCTTTTTATTAAATAAAATTTATTATTTATCTCTTTTTTGTATAAAAATGAAACTTTTTTATGATACCATCAAGCTCTTGGATAGACTGGCTGTGGATCCTTAACCAATGGTTTGGAGTTGGAACCTTTTGTGCACAGCTGCAATCATCCAAAAAAAAATTGATAATTAAATTTTATATATACTAATATTTTGGGTATATGTATTCTATACGAAGGACTGGAGATATGCTATATAAAAGAACAACGATCAAATGGGCATATATATTATGTACAATTAATCGTCATACTAATTATCTATTCGAACCAACAAGAAATTATGAAAATTGACCATTATTAAATATATTTAAACCAGTACAGAAGACGGGTTCAAATTAAAAAGAGCAAATGCCACAAACAGAACCCTTTTTTTTTTATCAAAGACAAATAGAACCTATTAGGAGATTGGTGTTCTATGCTAATATTTTCAAGTACGTTTGAACCCAAATCAAACAATATATATATGTGTGTGTGTGTGTGTGTGTGTGTGTGTGTGAGTGTGCGTGCGTGTGTGTGTTATGGCTAATTAATGGGTCCACGAAATGCCAATTAATTAATTTGGCCACGATACTTTAATCAATTAGGTAAATGAGATATGGATTCTATTTCTCAGTAAATTGAATTTAAACATTAGTTGGGAAAATGTCTCTATGTTCTTTTAATTATTTTGGCTCCTAAATTTTGTTTTTAAAAAATATCTTTTTAGTCCTGTAACTCTAGCAATATTAACAAAAAAATGTTGACAGTTGAATTCTTAAATGTTGTCAAAATAATTCTTTAATTATTATTTTTAAATAGCAATAATTGGCGTAAAAATCTTCATTTGAAATTAATGATACTAGTGTTAGAGAATCAAAAATATATTTTATAAAATTATGGAATAAATTAAAATAACAATAATTTTTTAAAATAATAATAATTTCCATATTAATTTTTTCTTTAATCATAAATGTGAGCGACCTTAATTTACTATATGTCCCATATTTATAATTTTTTGTTCAAATCTTCCTATTGATTGCACATATTAAGGAGAGTTTTTATCAAGAGAGTATTACCCAATACAAATGATAAAAAATGATAATTTTAAGAAAATTGACTCACATTTCTTACAAATAATTAATTTAGTGAATTTTTTTAATTTTTAGAAATTAATTACCTAACTTCTATATTTTGAACCGGGGTGAGAGTGGGCGCAATAATTAATATTGCAAGTCAGTTTAAAGACCGGACGAAATTTCCTTGGAAAGAAAAATCAAGTCAATATATGTATCAGAGATCAAACGGGAAAAAAATCAGTGTAAGTGGGATTTGGTGAAATAGATATTTTCAAATTGAACTATAGTAAAGAAAAATGGGTCGCTTGTATTTGTTGTTTGAACACACGTGAATCTTTTAATATTTACATTAGTCAGATTGATCTTGTAACAAAGAAAGCCATAATTTTATACACCAGGCTAGGGGAAAAAAATACAACTCCCCTAATATTTACTTGTAGGAGAATATAAACATTATAAATATTAATATTTTTAAATAAATATAATTCTGCCAGAAAAATTAAATACTACAAACTAATATAAAACTATAATTAATATACGTATATCATATGAAATTTATAAAAAGTTACAATATTTATAAGTTATGAATGAGAGATCTGCATCTAACTCTAGGTACAAACATGAGTCCTACATACTAAGTAAGAATTATACTCTCTTATTTTTTATCAAATAAAATTTACTTATCTCTTTTTTATAAAAGTGAAATTATTTGTGACAATTAAATTTTAAATATAATCAATCAAATAAAATTATTTTCTGTAATATTATAAACGTTCATTTTTCTAATTAATTGAAATTATTCGTCAATCGGAAGATAATTTTAATTTGTTAAAGAGTAAAAGTTAAAAATAAATAATGTGGGATTGTTTCTTAAAAATAATTAAAGACCAAAACTTTATTACTTGAGATGATCAAATATATTATATTGCATTTGACAAGTTCAATAAATTTTTTTATGTAAGTAATTGAAGGAAATATAAACCAGATTAGAGTAGAAGCGCGTACCAGTAAAGTCGGATCCGGGTTTGGGGCCCACACAAGGATTAAACTACAAGAGCCTAATCAGGGTTTGCACAGCAGTGCACCAGAACAAGAAAGATGGTAGATAAGAGGAGATTGCCAGAAAGCTCAATGGTAGGGGTGGTTTGCAATGCTAGAGGCACACCCTATTTATAGTGATCAGAGTGATCACTAATTAGGTAGTGTGTGCACTCCTTGCTTGCTCTCCAAGTCGGTGAATTAATTCAATTGATTCTAAATCAATTCCTCAATCATGGAGATTTGTTTCTTAATCATGATCTCACAATTAATTCCCAACTTATTCACCAAGCAACAATCTTATGTTGATTGATTAATTTGATAAGGCAACTTATGCCCCTAATCAAATAGTCCGGCCCATCAAGGGTGGACTTGGACCCAAAGTCCAACAGTAATATAAGAAAAAACTTATATTTTTGTGTATAAATGAATGTTTGGGGCTTTCACAAAATTAGGTGGAGGCAGATAAACTAAAATGTGATATGACTATCCGGCAGTGTTAGATTCGAATATTGTCGGGTATATTCGGATTAACTCTACAAAAGACATTTTCTGCATTTAGGCGTATTCAAAGTTGTGTTTTCATGTTTAAGAAGCCAGAGTACCTCCACCGGTTAGAACCAACACAAGTGGATTAGACTACATTCTTTTTACTTCAGTTATTTATTAAATTGAAGTAATAAAATATATATATATACACACACACAGTTGGTAAAAAGAAGAAGTAATATATACAGTGAAAATGTTGTACATAAAGTGAATAATGTATTTATTTTCGCGTTAGTTTATTATCTAATTGATGTCTTAAGAGCAATTTTTGCGTCTTGTTCAAAATGAACTTGCATATTTTTCTTTTATAACGGTGTACAATTTTTTTTTATTATTATGGTATCTCAACTACTTGAGATAACTAACGTCATATATAAGCTAAAAATGTACTTTTCTTTAAAAAAATGTCTTACACATTTTCTTTACGTAGGCATAACAAACTTACATGCATTTGTCCCTTGCAGAACATCCGACAACATTGGATAACAAACTTACTCGGGCAAAAAAAAAAAAAAAAGATAACAAAATTACATTTTTTATTTAAAAAATAGCTTTTTGGGACACGTGGGCCCATCTTGATTACTTAAGAGATAAGAACATGAGCGTATTAGGGAAAATTGCATTCATATCCCGAGAAAGGCAAAATATGAAGAAATAGTCCCGGGAAATGTCTAAATTACTGTTAAGTCCCATGGGACTATTTTGTAATAAATTGCATTTGGCAAAAGTTTGAAATACTCCTGTCAAATAAATAGAGAGAGGGATGAAAAAATGTTGTCAAATTCAAAAGGGAACAACACTGGTATTGGCGTAAAAAACAGAATGAAGATCATCAGCCAAAGTTGAAGAGTAAGGTATCGAATTGATGCCAACAGCTCTCTTGTCTTCATTATTCCATTTTATTCATGTTTTATGTTGAGTAGCTAAACAGATGTTTAGGTTTTCTTGATTCATCTTCATTTTGTCCTGAAAAATGGAAAAAATTGTCATCTTTTTATAGGTATTGTCCTCTATATGCTTATAAACTATAAAGGCAGACATAGGTAAATGCAATGGATATGCTTTGGTTGTAGTTTCAATGTATTTGGATATAGTTTAGTATGCTCTATTTTTGCTCTGAGTATGCTTTGTTTTTAGGTTTATTGTGTTGTTTTTTGCAATATAAGGGTTAAGGAATGAAGATAAGGGTGAAAGGATTGTGGCTACATAACCTGGTGTGCGGAGGAAAAATGTGTTGTTAATAGGAGCATCGATAGTTGTCAATATGGCTGCTGAACTTGTTAATGACAACTATATGTCATATTTAAATGTTTTACTTGTGGGGTAATGATGTTTGGCAAGGGTTTGAAAAGTTTGCTATGTTTTATGGTATTTTGCGCTGTTTTTACTTATTAAAAGTGTGAGTTAATGAACATGATGTGAAAGTTGTGTGCCTAGAAGTTCTGATATATATAGTCAAAATGTGTTGTTAATAGTGGTAGCGATAGTTGTTAATATAGTTGGTAAACTTGTTAATGACAATTGTGTTGCACAGGTGGATAGTGGTGATGGCTAGCATGTCTAGCAAGAATCTACTATGTTTCCTTCATATAGGGGGAAGGTTTGTAGTTGATAGAGACGGTGATATAACATATGTTGAGGGAATGGTCGGATCTAGAACTATTAAGAAAGGGAAAGTTATGAAGAGTTTAAAACAATGATATCCTCTATTGTGGTAAACGAGAGCGGCAGACTTGTTATGAAGTTGATATTGACATTTGATAGAACAACATTTGTGGACATACTAGATGATAAAGCAATTGAACATTTAATTAGTTTTAGTAGAGAAAGTGGGCATGTTTATGTAGATGAAGGACAAAATGAAGATGATAATACAATGGCAATAAGGAATAATCTAAGGGATGAGCAATATATGTAAGTTTAATTTCGCTATGGAAAATAACTAGTGAACAAAGTGTTGTTAACTGGTCATTACTAACATATTGTACTATGCAATTTTGTCTAGGTTTTATAACTTGTCAGAATGTTGGGGTGAAATATCAGTAGAAGGTTGGGATGGAGTATCAACCACTATCTGTATTGAAGATTCACCTTCATTGCCATGCTTTGTCCAAATGATGTCGACAGGAAGACCTGAAATGAACTCCACAAAGTGGAAGGATGTGATAATTGAGGAGGAACAAGTGTTTGCCAATACGGATGGCTATCAGCAAACATTATACAAGTATGGCATTGTGCATAAGTTTGCATATAAATATGTCAAAAACAATCAACAAAAGATCATCACTAAATGCATGGTTGATGGTTGTCCATAGTACTTGGAAGCGTACTTAATGGGAGAATAACAAGATACTGAATTCCTAACTATAAGAACATTCAAAGGTGACCATAAACATGATGCACAGGATAATCTATTTGTACCTCACTTGAAGAGATCCAAATTAACATTATTAGTAATCACAAACAGTTTGAGGTGTAACATAGACAAGAATGCAAATGAGATTATGAGAGCCATGTATAAAGATTATAGGGTGCATCAAAATTATAGTCAAACGTACAGGGGAAAAGAAAGGGCATTGATGGATAAGCATGGCCGCATTGAAGATTCTTACATGACTGTTCTTTGGATATGTGATAGGCTAGTAGAGACCGGTCCAGACACGGTAGCCCTGTGTGAATTCTTTGAGAGTGACATATTTAAGAGGGTATTCATTGGTTATGGATGCTCGATCAAAGGCTTCTTACAAGGGTTTCGAGGCATACTTTATATAGATGGATGTCACCTTAGTAGCCCTTACAAGGGAACATTGGTTTCAGCTAATGCATATGATGTTGATAATCAATCATTTCCCTTGGCATATGCCAAAGTTAGTGGGGAAATATATGATGATTGGAGTTGGTTTCTTAAGAATTTGAAGGATATCATTGGCACAAGAGAGGTCATAATAGTGTCAGATAGGAATCTTACCATCATAAGTGCTATTTATTGTATATTTGGAATCTCAGAACACACATTTTATTATAACCATGTCAAAGAAAACTTTAGTGCACAATTTGTAAAGCTGAGAAGAGGAAGGGATAGGACTTCTACGAACAATAAGAAATATGCACTTAAGATGCTTAATGCAATTTCTTATGCAAGGCATGAACATGAATATAATGTTACATTAAGTAGGCTGAAATTATTCTTTCTAGAGTTAGCTCAATGAGTTGAGGCTGAAGGACATGAATACAATGTGACTGCACTAAATCATTACAAAAAAGTTACCATATTTACAATGAGTGTGCACATGATCATTTCAATCCCCTAATATGTTGTACATACAATCATATGTTTATCCAAGTCATGGTGTAATACATCAAAGGTATCCACTAATGGAATGTACAATCCAAGTCAGCATCCTAATTGGTTCTCTTCCTCTTATGTATGTCTTGAACTAAAGACATAACTTTTTCCGTATGGTTGTTGTGAGGATGAGTAACTAGCTACCACAAGAACCCAAACTTAATTTCATGGAGTTCTTTTGTGGACTAGTAAGCCATGTGGCAAGCGTCATGACTTTACTCAGTTCTGTCCCACTTCTATAACCAGGAGAGTACATGCACACCATAAGATTCTCTACACATATAAATGTTAAAAAAGAACAAACCAGATCAAGCATATGGCAATATGTTTCAATGAACAAAACCTACAATATCAACTCACATGTCTGCTTGTACAAGTGCTTTTGCCTATGTCACTATGTTCTCAATTTTGTCCTCATCCTTAAACAGCTGGGGCTTGACTCTTTGAAGAATTTGGAAGAAGAAATTTCGCTGAAAAAACAAAAACAACGTCAGTTACAAATATGAATAAAAATAGAGTGCGTATACATATAAGTGACACTTTATCCATACAACACCAGTTGCCATGTGTTCCTTTGGATTAATCTATCCTTTTTGTTTCCTTATCTTCTTCTTTGACTCCTTTGGTTTAGTCCCCAATATGTTTGCAACTTCCACTTCCTTTTGCCTCCTCATATTTGTGAGTATATCAACTAATGAGTCAAGTGCATAAAATCTCATGGTTTTTGTCTCTACCACATAGCAAAACCAATTATCATGCCAAACAGTAGGACCAAATATCAAATCACAATCCCCAATGTTATATCCTAAGTGTTAAGGGAGGATTTACATTTCATAATTTGCCAAAGACCATTTCATTAGAGCTACGAAAATTTTGTGCATGAAGTCAGCGGTAAATATGTGTCTTCTAACTCTACTATCCTTCAGTTTTTGATCAGTAACCTAGGTCTTCGCAACCATTTACATTAATTGCATCAGAGACAAAACAAGTTACCTAATGGAAATATTACATGAAATCAATATCACATACTCTTAACCAGTAGCTTACCTTATCATTAATCCATCCTCTTAGTCATAGACAATAGAGTTCCCTCCTTGTAAGGAAGAGTCATGCATCTCCACAAAGTCCCTGAATGAAAACAAAAACACAACAGGTCAGTCAAACTATTATTGTAACATAATATCAATGCAACCAACCAAACAAACAAGTATTTTAAACTTACTGGTTGTCCTCGTCTATATTGTATCACGTTGTACACATCTCAAATAAAATGTCCTTCTCATCAACTTTCCTCTTACCCTTATACTTCTTGGTTGTATCAATCCAGGGATATTTTACAACCCAACAGGGAGTTATAACCCTTTTGACCTTCTCAATTCCAAGTCACTCCCTTTTTTCTCCTTATCTCCATCATGATACTGGCAAACTTGTGCGTCTTCTGGTTCACCATGATCATGGGCTTCAATCTCTTCTATTTCTGTGATGGCATCATCACCTTCTATGTCTTCTTCATCATTTTCATCACTTTTTGATTCATCCTCCTAACCTTTTTTGTCTACATCCTCCTCTTTATCATCTATATTTTCTTCCTTTTCAGCAACCTTCTCATCGTCCTCCTCAAATTAAACTGAATTGCCTTATTGTTTGTGGCCTCTTCATCTTTATCATCCTTGTCATCATCATCCTTATAGTTCTTCTCATCCTACAACTTGTTTTGAAGGGCAAGGAACTCCTCGCCGATCATGCCAACCAGCATAGCATATGTCCTCTGTAATTCCTGTAACATGAACATCTTGATCAAATTTACAAATTAAGTTATTCATAAATTAACTGAAATGAAATTAAAATCACAATGTACCTATCAAAGTAGTCACAATTACCGAGTGAGTAAGCATTGTTTCAAGATTAAATGTTGTAGATAAATGGCCACTACCATGTCTGACACCATGAAGCAGCTCTTTCCTGCTTTCCTTCACTGTTTGAACTTTGCTCCTCACCCTTTCTTCATTCCCATATAGGATGGCATCTTCATCTTTAGAGGCTTTCAGGTTGCCCAAAGGAAAATGTTGTAAGTAAAATATCTGCATGACATGTACATGAGAAATAAGAATTATACATTCACATATCTACTTAAAGAGAAAAAAAGAGATGATAGGCACTTACCATTAGAAAGTATATACAATCTCCTATAACTTTTCTACTTTTACCTTTCCCTTTCCTCAATTCCCTATGGAATTCCCCAATTACAAGGAAAAGTTCTTTAAAAATAAAGGATGACCAATCGAACTAACCAAGTATGTAATAACCCAATTTGGGATTAAGGGCTAATTATGCTAGCAGCGATGTAAATATTGTTGAATTCAAAGTGAATGTGTTTTAATCAATGCCTAAGCCCTATATTCATGCCTAAGTGTGGATTAAAGTCTAAGTGGGTTAAAATATATGGGAGAGCGCATAGTGATGTTATTGAAAGTCGTTCAAGTGGAATTTCCATAACCAGGGGTAAAATGGTAAATTTACCTACCAATTGGTCAGTTACCGAAGAGGAGACTCATTGGTAACTTAAGGATCAATGGCTAGAATTAACTCTTGAATGATCAATAGGGCGGAATCAAGTGTGTATATGAGCATGTGAGTTCATGGTAGAGAAAGCAAGATCATGACATGTGGCAAGTTGTGAGCCATAAGATGAGTTCAAGATTTCAAACTTGCTTTTCTCTTCCCCCCTCTCTCTAATTTGATTAATGGTATGGGAAAAGGGAAAAAATTTACACTTCATCATCATTCTATAATTTCTCTCTCCTTAGCCTCTATTTTCTGTGGGATTCAAGGTAGAAAGAGAAAGTGCAAGGTAAGATTTTGCTGTTGTTATGATTCTCAAATGCCCAAATGCTCTTCTTTAATATTAACCACCTTGACGAGAGCTTCATCTTGATGGTTTTAGATTCTTGAAAGGAAGTATTTTGGAGCTTGAACAAATTTGAGAGTTGAGGAATCAAGTATATAATCTTAGCAAATTGAAGAGGTGAGCATTTGTAGCATTTTGACATGTGTTGTGATTTTTGGTTAAGTTTTGATATTTGTGGAATTATGCCCTAATTTCATGAGAACTGGAAATCGATGAATTATATGTGGTAATGTGAGGAAAATGGTATTAGGATGTGTTATATTGTCATTGGTTTTGATTGGAATTTGAAAGGGAAAATATTGGTCATTGGTGGCTTATGTGTAATGTATTGATCCAAGACAAAAATTGTTGTTAGGAGGTGATTTTGGGTGTTTTGTGGTTACCAATAGGTTCCTTGTGAGATTTTGTATGGCAATGAACTTTGGTATAAGTTTTGGAACTATTGGAAGCAAATTGGTTCAGTTTAGGAAATTCTGCCAGTTGCTGCGATTTGGCTTCTGATAAGCTTCACTCAAGTGAGTAAGAGTCTCACTCGAGTACATCATGATATTTCCCTTTTCTTTAGCGTTTTGGTTAAGTTCTCAGGCAAAACTCAAGAGTGCACTTCTATACTTATGGGTGATATAGGTCATCACTCGAGTGCAAAGGTGTTTTGGGGTATAAGGCCGTGTCTCAGGTTAACACTCGCAGAAAATTTTCTAAGAGTGTGACTTGACACTCGCAAGCGTTGTGTTATCACTTGAGTGCTAAGGGTAGAGCCCGAGTAAGCTTCGCGCTCTAAATATTTCTGTGCTCTCGGGTAGATACTTTCTGTGCCCTACTTTGTGGGACTTGAGTGAGCATTTGGCTATCACTCGACCGTTGTGTCATGTGCTCGAGTAAAACGAGCACTTTTTGTTTCTATTGTTGCTCTCTGTCAAGCACTCGTGAGTATGATCTATCTTCACTCGAGTGCCAGTCATCCATCACTCGAGTGATTCAGCCAAAAATTAGTATTTTTCTTCTAAAAGAGGGATCTTTGGGGTAGTTCTTCCAACCCTTTTCGGCATATGTGTAGGCATCTAGTAGCCACCTAAAGAGCTTAAATGATAACCAACTTTAAGAATTATGGAAACAAGAATTGGGAAAAAGATGGATCTATTGTCTTTAATCTTGGTTATAGGGTTTGATATTTGCCCTGGTAGTGAACGAACTGTGCCAGAGCAAGTTAAGAAAGAACAAGGTAGTGACTCTTTCTCTTATACTATGTATAAAGCATTGTATGTATGTTTGTCATGCATTGCGATACATTGTGATGCTTTTAGGTTATGGTAAAAGTTGTCATAGTGATTACAAGGTAAGCTGTTGCATTGAGATCACAGCGAAAGCTAACGCATAGTGTTTACAGTCATGAGTGCTATTGTATGTGGCATGAACCATATATCATTGTGATGCTACTAAACATGATCGTATATGCTATGTGTTTATACACTGTATGAGTGACTTGTTACTACTGGGATTCTCTTGAATCTCATTATTTCCATTGAGTAATCTTTAGATAGGGCAAGTGGTTCTAAGGAGAAGTGAACGACCAGGAGCGATTAGAACCTTATAGGGATAATTGCTTTTAGGTTATTGGTTAGTTATCCATTTGGATCTGGGATTACTGTATATTATTTTTGGGATGTAAATAAAATTTTGGAATGGTATTGTAATCCCATAGATAGGAAACTTTAAACCTTTAGTGAATGAATGAATCCCAGGATTTGCCGGGACTTCGTTATACACTCTGATATATTTGAGTGTGACTAACTGCATAGGTAATTATATTTGAAACTTGAAAATTGAGACAAGGGAAGGGATAATGCTTTGAAAGAATTTGTGAAAACCCTACCGAAAGGAAGGGATTAGAAATGAAATTTAATTATTCGCTAGTTTCTAATTCATTTAAATTAAGCATTTTTGAATTATAATTACAGATTTCAAGGAAGGAGTTTACATTTTTGGTATCACAGCTGTAGTTCCTGGCAAAGGTAGAGTTTGCTAGGATAGTCCCCTTAGTTCTTTGCCTTTGTGATAGAAGATGATCATGATTGGTTATTGTATACACATGTATGCTTTATGGTTATGGATATATATGAGAATTGTGGACAATGTGTATACATTATCTGTGAAACTAACATAGTGAATGATTTGTAGAATGAAAAAGACAAAAGGGTCATCTAAGAGTTCAACAAGTAGACCCGGAGGAGAGGTAGTCAATGACAATCCACTAGGTCTAATGCCAGAATTAATGGGTCTAATAAAGGATCAGCAAGACATGATCACTGAGCTGAGAGAGGTGCTCAAAATTGAAAGAGGCGCTCAGAATTGAAAGAGGCAAAAACAAAGCAGATTAAGGTCCGTTTACTCAGGAGGAGACCCAAGAAGAGACTCGTCACGAGGAAACTGTTGAAGGGTTAGCAAGACCGCTAGAATCCCTACCTCATACTGCTCTGAATCAGGAATCACATGGGGTACCTGTTAGAGAGGAAAGGGATCTTCAATTCTCAGTCTCAAAATTTTGCAAGCATCTACCTCCAGTGTTTCGAGATAGATTTGATCCTCAAGTAGCCAAAGACTGGTTGAACCGGCTGGAGAAAATCTTTGAGGTTCTTGAATGCCCGTCTGATACGAAAGCATGGTTGGCAACATATAAGCTCGAGGGAGATGTTGATCGTTGGTGGTGGAAGATCGCCCTAACGTTGAGGAGCAAAAAAGTGCCATTGACTTGGGAGGTGTTTCAACAGCAATTTAATGAGAAGTACTTCCCTAAGTCAGTACGGCTAGATAAAGAAATTGAATTTCTCTTCATAAAGTAAGGGGACACGGAGACCTTCAATGATTATTTGTCCCGTTTCATCCGTTTATCCCGGTATTCATCGTATCTGCGGAAAATGGATGATGAGGAAAAGAGTTCTGATATGCTCATCCATGGTTTGAGATGGGAGATAAAGAAACGGCTAGTCACCCACTGATTTACTGAGTTTAATAAAGTGGTGGAGGAATGTAGAATCACTGAGAATAACCTGCGAGATTTGTATCCTGCCAAAGCTACCAGTAACTGTAGTGAACCCAGTAAGGGTAATACTTCCCAAAAGCGGAAGGGCCAATGATTCTCTCCGTCTAAGGGCAGTGATAAAAAAGCCCTATTAGTCTAGGAGTCATGATCAGTAGAGAACTCCTACTTTGTGGACATGCCCTCGTTGCAACAAGCCACATCATGGCAGGACTTGTGAGGGTGGGTGATATGCTTTAACTATAAGCAGGTTGGGCATACTTCTATTACATGTAAACAGCTACGGCTGGAGTAGAGACCGATGACTCAGGGTCGAGTATTTCCTATGACCTACGAGGAGGCCCGAAAATCCCCTGTACTGATACAAGGTAAAGTCCTTCTTAATGGCTATTTGTCGCAAGCTTTGTTTGACTCAGGTGCAAGTCACTCCTTTATTGCCTATGATTGTGAAAAGTCCCTGGGATTATATATGCATAAATTGCCATTCGATCTGATTGTGTCAACACTGATGGGTGTTAAGGCTTTAACTACGAAACTTTGTTTAAACTGTGTGTTAACTATGGAAGGACATGAATCTGTTACTGATTTAATTTGTCTGTTGCACCATCAATTAGAAGTCATTCTGGGTTTTGATTAGTTGACGGAAAATAATGTGTTGCTCGACTGTGGGAACAAGAGGATTGTGTATTCTGTGGTAGATCTCATGTTTTGATGATAACAAAAGTATGGTATGAAAAAGAATTGATTAATAAATGAGTTTGAACAAAGTAGTAACAGGGATAAGCATCACCTGAAGTAAGCATTGGAGTAATGAGGAAAGACCAAGAGAAAATGCTGAGAAACTTGATTACAAGCAAATTTGGTAAGGCATTACTCGAGTAGGTACTCGAGTAATGAGACAAAACTTGAAGTAACCAGAGGCACCTTCCAGTAACCTGCCAACGTTACTCGAGTAAGTACTCGAGTAATAGTGTAAGTATTTTCAAGTTGCTCTCGGCTTGCCAAGGTTACTCGAGTGGCTACTCGAGTAACCAAGTAAAAACTTGGAGTTGCCCTCGGCCTGCCAACGTTACTCGAGTAGGTACTCGAGTAACCATGTGAAAATTTTGAAGTTGCTCTCAGCCTGCCAATGTTACTCGAGTAGGTACTCGAGTTACTCTGTTTCACAAAATATGATGCTCTCGGCATTTTGTACCACTGCCAATGTTACTCGAGGAGATACTCGAGTAACTCAGTAAGGTAAGCAAAAACTTAAAGGTGGTACTCGATTAACTTGATATAATTTTATCTCATTTTCCTCGAGTCACTACTCTAGTATGCAAGTATTTAATGTTCTATTTTAAGTGGATTCCTCGAGTAGGTACCCGAGTATGCAGAGTTATTTTCAAGGAAACTTCACGTCATTAACCGAGTAAGGTATGCACAAAAAGTACATTTACTCGAGTTGGTACCCGAGTAACAAGGTAAGTGCTCTCGGCCTTGAAATCCTGCCAACATTACTGGAGTAACGCATCAAGTAACCAAAAGTTTATTTGAAGGTTTACTCGAGTTGGTACCCGAGTAACTCATAAAGCTGTGAGTGTATTACTCGAGTAGGTACCCGAGTAGACATACATTCCCAAAGAGTTGAAAATTGGTTATTCCATGCACTACCCGAGTAATCTTAAATTTGTCTGTTGACTTACAGTTAATCAAAGATTTCCCGATGATACTCGAGTAAGTACTCGAGTAAACTTTAAGGGATACTCGAGTAGCTACTCGAGTAAGCAAACCCAGAAATCCAGAAATCATTCAAACGTTCATTGATTTATTTCCTATATGATTAATCTTTCATTTTATTAGTATTCTTAGTCTATCTACAGATGAACAATGAAGAAATCATATCAAGTAATGGAAATCAAATGAAACGTTCAAATGCCAACCACCGCCAATGGATATTTTTCAAAAACTGAAAAGTCAATAGTGGCTGTGCACTCTCCAACGGACGAAAGGAAAATGTTCCAACGGTCTTCACCAACATATCTATATATATGTGAACATCCAAACAGAGAAAGATAACAAGAACACACACAAACGTATCATCAAGTTCATTGCTCTATTTTCACGTTGTAATTATATTTCTATGCTTCAGTGATTCTTATTCACTCTGTAAGAGAGATATTTCATTCAAACTCAATATTTGTTATTGAGATAACTTAAGGTTGTGGAACCTTGAGTTGGGATTAGATTACAACTTGTAAGTGGGAGCGAGTGTCCAGGCGAAGGAACTTGCTTGTACTGAGGTGCCAAGAACCCATTGAATCTTGGAAGTTATAGTGAAACTCTCAGAGAAGCTCTGAGGACTGGACGTAGGTCAAAGTGGTTGTGACCGAACCAGTATAACTCCCGGTGTACACTTCGGTGATATTTCTCCTTACTCGTTACTGTTTTAATTTCACTGTTAAAGTTTTACATTTCCGAACGAAATTTTAGTATCACCCAATTCACCCCCCTATTGGGTGAAACGCTTGTTCTAACATTTGGTATCAGAGTGTAGGTCTTCTTGTTAAGGTTTAACAGCCTGAGAAGGATCCAATGGCAAGCATGGGTGAAGGAATTCTTCCCGACGGAGCATCCATCACTAGACCTCCCGGTTTCAATGGAGAACACTTCTCTTTCTGGAAAGCTAAATTCAGAGTGTTCGTAATGGCTACTGAATATGGGCTATGGGATGTAATTGAGAGTGGAAACTATCAACCTACAAAGACTATAGATTCTCAGAAAATTCCCAAGACACCAGCGGAATATGATGAGAATGACAAGAAACTTATCACTCTCAACAGCAAGGAAATTCTGATGTTACAAAGCGCTTTGAGTCAAAATGAATATTTCAAAATTTGCACACTTCCAACAGCAAAGCAAATGTGGGAAGCTCTGGAAATAGCACATGAAGGAACTTTGGGAATAAAGGAGAATCGAATCAACACTTTGGTCACCGAATTCGATCTACTTCAAATGAAATCAGGTGAGTCGATTTCTGAATTCAAACTTAGATATACTCACCTTGTTAACCAACTTGCAGCTCTTGGGAAATTCTATGATCAACACACCCAAGTACGAAAGATTTTGAATATCCTTTCTAAAGAGTGGGAAGCAAAGGTTACTGCAATAGAAGAAGCAAAAGGAGAATCAATGAGATTAGTTGCTTCTCTATTTGGAAGTCTTTCTGAATATGAAAGCAAACTAAAGTTCAAACGAGAACTAGATGACATTGGTGACAAGAAAAAGAAAGGTCTAGCACTAAAAGCGAAAGAAGAAAATCAGGATGAGGATGAGGAGTTTGACGATGATGAAATGGGCCTAATCATAAAACGATTCAGAAAGTCCTACAAGAAAGGTCAAGGATTCAAACACTTTCAGAAAGGAGGAAATAGCAACAAAGATCATATCATTTGCTATGAATGTGGAAAATCAGGACATATCAAATCAGAATGTCCAGACCTGAATCAAAAGAACAAGGAAAAGAGAAAAGGCAAATTCTTCAACAAAAAGAAGGCCTTCGTATCTGCTATATGGGGTGACAGCTCCTCAGACGAAGAGAGTGATGAGGAAGAAGTAGCTAATATATGTCTTGTTGCTCAAGAAGACACAGAAGAAGAGGTAAATGATTCTGAACCTACCTATGATGAATTACTTTCCGAATATAATGCTTTACATTCTGAATTCATCAAAGTAGTTAAAGAATTGGTTGTTTTCAAAAAGAAAAACAAAGCTCTTGAAATTGAACTTAAAGAAAGTTTGGAAAAGGATTGTGAAAATTGTTCTTCCTTGAAAAAGAAAAATATTGATCTCACAAAAACTCTTGAAAAATTTACTCAAGGAAGTGAGATGCTAAATGTCATTTTAAAAGCTCAACGATTTGTAAATGACCGATCTGGAATTGGTTATGATCTAAGATCAGATAGAAGGAAAGGTAGAAAGAAAGCAGGAAGTAAGTCTTATTTGAATTATTTCCAGCATTCTGTGCATACATCAAATCCTTTTGCATTTTGTAACTACTGTAATAGAAAAGGACATTATACTTCTTCATGTATTCATAAGAAGAAAGGAACAATAGGAACCTACAAATGGGTACCTAAAGACTCATATGTTCAGAAAATTATTTGCACTAACCCAAAAGGACCCAAAAAGATGTGGGTACCTAAGACTTAGTCATTTGATTGCAGGTATGTCTTAAAGCATCCAAAAATAGCAAGTGGTACATAGATAGTGGATGCTTTAGACATATGACCGGAGATTTCGAAAGTTTTACCACATTGCAACCTAAGGAATGTGGAAAGGTAAAATTTGGAGGAAATCAATTCGGAAGGATAGCAGGAATTGGTGAAATCAAAAATGACAAAGGAATACAAGTCAAAGATGTATATTATATTGAAGGCTTGTGTCACAATTTGCTGAGCGTAAGTCAAAGTGCAGATAAAAACAACTGGGTAATATTTGACTCAGAAGAATGCTTAATTATCAACAAGAATGACTTACAACTTGATAAGAAGAATATCAAGGCTAAGCTGAGAGCAAAAGGGGAAGGTAACTGTTATACTCTAGATATTGGTAGAAATGAATCTGAAAATTGTTTTCTAAGTAATGCCGATGAAAGTTGGCTATGGCATAAGAGATTGGCTCATGTCAATATGCATCAACTAGGCAAACTACTCAAAAAGGATTTAGTGCTTGGATTACCCAAAGTAAATTTAAAAAATGACTTGATTTGTGATGCATGTCAAAAGGGTAAACAAACTAAATCATCTTTCAAATTGAAAAATGAGATTTCAACAAATAGACCATTACAATTATTGTATATGGATTTAGTTGGTCCAGCAAGAGTAAAGAGTCTTGGTGGCAACTTATATTCATTGGTCATTGTTGATGATTTCTCCAGATTTACATGGGTTATTTTTCTATCCTCAAAGGATGAGACCTTTGAAGAATTTATTGTTTTTGCCAAGAAAGTGCAAAATGAGAAAGGTATGTCCATTGCAGGTATTAGGACCGATCATGGTGGAGAATTTGAAAATCAAGCCTTTGAAGAATATTGTGATACTAATGGCATTGATCACAATTTCTCTGCTCCAAGGACGCCTCAACAAAATGGAGTTGTGGAACGTAAGAATAGAGTGCTCACTGAAATGGCTAGAGCAATGTTGAATGAAAAGAACGTGTCTCAAGTGTTTTGGGCTGATGCTATGAGTACAGCATGCTACATTTCAAATAGAGCCTATATCAGAACAAAACTTGGAAAGACATCATACGAGCTGTACAAAGGAAGAAAGCCAAACATTGCTCATCTACACATCTTCGGTTGTAAGTGTTTCATTCATAATAATGGTAAAGATAACTTAGGAAAATTTGATTCTAAAACTAATGAAGGAATTTTCCTAGGATATTCTAACCGAAGTAAAGCATATAGAGTTTACAATAAAAGAACAGGTATTATTGAAGGATCAATTCATATTGTATTTGATGAATTTGAATCCTCAGACAAAACCATTGATGAAGAACAGGAAGTTGTTTTAAATCAAGAAAATGGTCAATCTATTTCTAAAACTCTTATTCCAGAGGTTGATGAAACCAAGGAAGAAGAGCAATCTCTAGGTCAACCTAAAGCCTGGAAATACAATAGAAGTCATCCCTTAGATCAAGTCATAGGAGATGTGAATGAAGGGATCAAAACTAGAAATAAAATTTTCAATGAAGTAAGTTTTTCTGCATTTATTTTTGAGATTGAACCTTCTAACATTGATGAAGCCCTGTCAGACAATGATTGGGTTATAGCAATGCAAGAAGAATTAAATCAATTTGAGAGAAATCAAGTTTGGGATTTGGTACCCTGACCCAAGGATCATTCGATCATTGGTACTAAATGGGTATTCAAGAACAAACTCGATGAATCCGCAATTATTGTCAGAAACAAGGCAAGATTGGTGGCCAAAGGCTATAATCAGGAAGAAGGGATTGATTATGAGGAAACGTATGCTCCAGTGGCTAGATTGGAAGCTATGCGTGTACTTTTAGCCTTTGCATGCATCAAAGGATTCAAACTCTATCAAATGGATGTAAAGAGTGCATTTCTAAATGGTTACATCATGGAAGAAGTGTATGTAGAACAACCTCTAGGTTTTGAGGATGTTACTAAACCTGACTATGTTTTCAAACTCAAAAAGGCTTTATATGGTTTAAAACAAGCTCCTAGAGCCTGGTATGAAAGGCTCAGTAAGTTTCTTATTGATAAAGGTTTTGTACGGGGAAAAGTTGATACAACACTCTTCATAAAACGAAAACACAACGATATTTTAATTGTTCAAATATATGTTGATGATATTGTTTTCGGTGCTACTAATGAATCTCTATGTAAAGAATTTTCTGAGATAATGCAGGGAGAATTTGAGATGTCAATGATGGGAAAATTGAATTTCTTTCTTGGTTTGCAAATCAAACAAAGAAAGAATAGAATCTTCATATCTCAAACAAAGTATTTGAAAGAGCTATTGAAGAAGTATGGAATGGATGAAGCAAATGGCACGGACACACCTATGAGCTCAACTACGTTACTTGATGCTGATGTCAAAGGGAAAGACTACAACATCACGAAATATAGAGGAATGATTGGATCATTACTCTATCTCACGGCAAGCAAACCAGACATCCAATTTAGTGTTGGCATATGTGCAAGATATCAATCGGCACCAAAGGAATCACATACTGAAACGGTCAAATGAATCCTTAGATATCTTGCTGACACACCTGAATTGGGTCTATGGTATCCCAAAGGAAGAAGTGAATATCTAGTTGCATACTCAGATTCAGATCATGGAGGATACAAGACAGACAAAAAGAGCACCAGCGGACAAGGACAATTTCTTTGAGGATCTCTTGTATCATGGTTTAGCAAGAAACAAAACATTGTGTCTCTTTCGTCAACGGAAGTTGAATATGTTGTAGTTTCAAGTTGTTGTGCACAAGTGATTTGGTTAAAACAACAACTACAAGATCTTGGTATTTATCTCAAAGAAATACCAATCTATTGTGACAATACAAGTACATAAGCTTGGCAAAGAATCCAGTTCAACATTCTAGAACCAAGTATATTGATGTTAGACATCACTTCATCAGAGATCATGTTCAAAAGAAAGATGTGAAAGTGATATTCATTCCTACTCACCTTCAACTAGCATATATCTTTACAAAACCCCATGCAAAAGATCAATTTCTATACATTAGAAGAGAATTGGGAATGGTAAATCCCAATGAGTTATAAGTTATTTAAGCTTTTCATAATATTAGATGAAGTCACCTGATAATGTTTTGATGATAACTAACTTAAGCATCGGAGTATATAGAAACTTGTTTTACAGGGAGTTTGAAACTCTGTTTTTGAGAAACAAAAACAGAGATTATCAGAGGACACCATTACTGGAGTACCAACTTGGAGTAATAACTAACGGAGAAGCAATACCCAAAGAACAACTTGAAGCAAAGTAACACTTTACTCGAGCATGTACTCGAGTAATGGCTCCCAAAACTGGAAGTAATGGATCAAGTTACTTGAATTTTAAACCTAACGGTTCAGTTTAAAGAAATAAAAAGTCAGAAGTTGAAAAGCAGGTTACCCGAGGCGGGCTTCTAGTAGACTTGAAGCTTACTCGAGGAAGGCCTCAAGTAATGTCGGAGTCCAGATTCTCAAATTGATGAAGAATGACTCAAATCTGATCAGAATGGGTTATAAATGATCGAGGGAACATACATGGATAATTACTATATTATTCATGCCAGGTACGCAATTTAAATGAATTATTTTAGAATTTTTCTGTATGAACACCCGAGGAAGGCCTCGAGTAAACTTGAAGATTACTCGAGTAAGGCCTCGAGTAACGTTGGGTTCTAGGTCTTTATCTATCGCAAACTCGGTCATTTCCACAAAATCTCCTCGAGTAAATCACTATTTTCTCTCACAAAAATTTTTTACAAGTGATTCCTTGCCTCATTTCCGTCAAAACCCAACATTTTTCATTCCTAGAAACCTCCTATTTTGCTCAGAATCCCAGTGCCCTAATTCGCGTCTCTGTCTCTGCTTTTCTGAAAATTTTAGTTTTCATTCTTTCAGAAAGATGAGAACTAAAAACCTTACTCCCATAGACTCCTCTGAATCTCAACAACGCTCTGATCCTCTTTCTTCTCCTCCCAAGAAGAGAAGAAAACTTACCCTGAGATCAAAAGCCAAAATTCATACTCAACCTCTATCTCAATCGAAACCCAAAGGAGTGGTGATCAAAGAGCCTATTGCTACAAGGGCTCAATCCAAAAAGAGTACTTCCACTGGAAAAGGAAAGAGTACCAAAACTTCCATACCTACTCCCTCTGATTCCTCTACCCCCTCTTTCACACCTAAGCCTTCTAAAAAGCCTAAGTAAGACAAAAATGTGGCTAAGGCTATGGCTGGAATTTTAGAGCAAATGGAGAAGGGACAATCTTCCAAGAAGTCCAAAGTGCCGGAAGAAGAGATCACGAATCCACCAAAGGGATTCAATGTCAGCAAATTGGTGGAATCTCCGAAGTACCTATCTCAGTTCCCAAGGAGGAAAGTGTGTAAAACACACTATGTGGATCTCAGATTACTTCAAGAGGTAGTGAAGCATGACCTTAGTCCTTATCTAGATCCATTTATGCCTTGGCTTTCAATTAGATTACCATTCTGTACGAAAGTGATCACACACTTTTATTGTAATCTAGAGATCATAGATGAGCCTAACAGAACCTCAGTTGAGGAAGAGATGACCACCACAGTTAGAGGCTAAAAGATACTTATATCACCCTCTAGGATTAACTTGTGGTTAGGAATTGAGAACCCCCAGATGATATTTACTCCCAACTTGAGCCAAACCAAATATTTACTATCCTTAAACCCGGAGAGTTAGTTGGCCCTCTAAATTTCAAGCCTAATGATATGTGTGATCATCACAGGGTCCTATGGTACATTTACTCTAGGTCCCTAGTGAACAAAGCCAACAATTATACACACTTCTCTGATAGGGACTTTAGGTGGTTTGCTTCGCTTCTCTTGAAGGAACAAAAGGACTTAGGGGAGTATATCTTCTTGGAGATGAAGAGATACAGGGTGGATGGAAAGGCTACAACACCAATGCCATATCCTCAAATTGTATAACTTATTCTAAAAGAGAATAAGATATGGTATTTGGATAGCAAGGAGCCCATTGAGAGGTTGACTCCGGTTGGGAGAAACCAGATTGGGAAATTGAACATTAACATCCCTCTCAAAGGCCTTTTAGATTCTGGGTCAAAGAAGAAGAGGAAGACCACTGAGGCAGAAACCAGCAAGATAGATGACACTCAGTCATCGGCTCCAGCTGCTACCATATCATTGCCATCCTTCCTCAATACCACTCTCCAGTACTTTATGGAGAATATGCTGAGAGGATTTCATGTGGATATCGCCACCACGAATGCCGAATTGATAACCCACATGAATACCAAGATGGGAGAGTTGGTGGAGAGAATAGACAAGAGGCATGAGGAGTTGCTAGCGGAGTAACATGCCCAGGGAGAGATTTTGAGATTAATTCTGGCACGTCTGGACTCTTTAGGTCCTGGACCTTCTGCCGGTCCATCTACTTCTGCACCACTACCACCACTTCCAGTAAACCCTCCTTCTGAACCTCCTATCATTGAGGAAGAACCATCTACCCCTCTAGTATCTAGTCCACCTGAGTTTCAAGCCAAAGACATTTTATATACAGTGGACAACCCAGATACCAATGAGACCGTTCATATCATCATTGATGATTCACCTCCCAAACCTCAACCTGAATTCGCTCCTAAACCCATTCCCTCTCCTACCCAAACTGAGGAAATATCTCCCTCTTCCTCCTCTGAACATCTCACTCCAGTGATAGATACCCCTCCAGAAGTTGAGACCACTATGGTTGTCTTCCAACCCTCTCCTATTCCTCCTAGTGATGACATCCATATCCCTCCAGTAAATCTCCCTGAACCAGCTTCTTCCAGCTCCTTTGATTCATCCAGTTCAGATGATGGCTTAGTTCTTCCTGTGAAACCCATTTCCATGGTCAAACCTCCTAGCCCTCCACTTGATTGATGAAGACAAAAAGGGGGAGAAGAGCTTGAGAGTGATTTTGTGGAAGTGTTTGAGTTTATTTTGGGTATTTGGGTGTATATGGGTTCTAGGGAGCATTTTGGAACTTGTTAGTTCTTTTTATTAGTTTTCTTGAACTTATTATCTTGTAATATGCAAAATTTAAGTTTAATGCAAGTGTGTTTAAGTTATGATTACATTTTAAGTTCATTTAATCTTTGAATTATGATACATTGTTGGACTAATGAACTTGTTGTATATGCAAGGTGTATGCTATGAATCTAAACTTAATAAGACATATTTAAATTGAAAATTCAATTTAAAAACTATGTTCACAATCACCAAGTTTTGTCATCATCAAAAAGGGGGAGAATGTTAGATCTCATGTTTTGATGATAACAAAAGTATGGTATGAAAAAGAATTGATTAATAAATGAGTTTGAACAAAGTAGTAACAGGGATAAGCATCACCTGAAGTAAGCATTGGAGTAATGAGGAAAGACCAAGAGAAAATGCTGAGAAACTTGATTAGAAGCAAATTTGGTAAGGCATTACTCGAGTAGGTACTCGAGTAATGAGACAAAACTTGAAGCAGCCAGAGGCACCTTCCAGTAACCTGCCAACGTTACTTGAGTAAGTACTCGAGTAATAGTGTAACTATTTTCAAGTTGCTCTCAGCCTGCCAAGGTTACTCGAGTGGCTACTCGAGTAACCAAGTAAAAACTTGGAGTTGCTCTCGGCCTGCCAACGTTACTCGAGTAGGTACTCGAGTAACCATGTGAAAATTTTGAAGTTGCTCTCGGCTTGCCAATGTTACTCGAGTAGGTACTCGAGTTACTCTGTTTCACAAAATATGATGCTCTCGGCATTTTGTACCACTGCCAATGTTACTCGAGGAGATACTCGAGTAACTCAGTAAGGTAAGCAAAAACTTGAAGGTGGTACCCGATTAACATGATATAATTTTATCTCATTTTCCTCGAGTCACTACTCTAGTATGCAAGTATTTAATGTTCTATTTTAAGTGGATTACTCGAGTAGGTACCCAAGTATGCAGAGTTATTTTCAAGAAAAACTTCAAGTCATTAACCGAGTAAGCTATGCATAAAAAGTACATTTACTCGAATCGGTTCCTAAGTAACAAGGTAAGTGCTCTCGGCCTTGAAATCCTGCCAATATTACTGGAGTAACGCATCGAGTAACCAAAAGTTTATTTGAAGGTTTACTCGAGTTGGTACCCGAGTAACTCATAAAGCTGTGAGTGTATTACTCGAGTAGGTACCCGAGTAAACATACATTCCCAAAGAGTTGAAAATTGGTTATTCCATGCACTACCCGAGTAATCTTAAATTTGTCTGTTGACTTGCAGTTAATCAAAGATTTCCCGATGATACTCGAGTAAGTACTCGAGTAAACTTCAAGGGATACTCGAGTAGCTACTCGAGTAACCAAACTCAAAAATCCAGAAATCATTCAAACATTCATTGATTTGTTTCCTATATGATTAATCTTTCATTTTATTAGTATTCTTAGTCTATCTACAGATGAACAATGAAGAAATCATATCAAGTAATGGAAATCAAATGAAACGTTCAAATGCCAACCACCGCCAACGGATATTTTTCAAAAACTGAAAAGTCAATAGTGGCTGCGCACTCTCCAACGGATGAAAGGAAAATGTTCCAACGGTCTTCACCAACATATCTATATATATGTGAACATCCAAACAGAGAAAGATAACAAGAACACACACAAACGTATCATCAAGTTCATTGCTCTGTTTTCACGTTGTAATTATATTTCTATGCTTCAGTGATTCTTATTCACTCTGTAAGAGAGATATTTCATTCAAACTCAATATTTGTTATTGAGATAACTTAAGGTTGTGGAACCTTGAGTTGGGATTGGATTACAACTTGTAAGGGGGAGTGATTGTCCAGGTGAAGGAACTTGCTTGTACTGAGGTGCCAATGACCCACTGAATCTTGGAAGTTATAGTGAAACTCTCAGAGAAGCTCTGAGGACTGGACGTAGGTCAAAGTGGTTGTGACCGAACCAGTATAACTCCCGGTGTACACTTTGGTGATATTTCTCCTTACTCCTTACTGTTTTAATTTCACCGTTAAAGTTTTACATTTCCGAACGAAATTTTAGTATCACCCAATTCACCCCCACTCTTGGGTGAAACGCTTGTTCTAACATTCTGCACCTTAGAGTGCTAAGAATGTGAATGCTAGTTTGAACTTCCTTTCAACAGCCAAAGTTGAGAAGTGTTTGAAGAAGGGTTGCCAAGGGTATATGGTATTTTTCTCTGTGCAAGGGGAGACGAGTGAAATTTTGAGTAGTATACTTGTGGTATGAGAATTCCCTAAGGTATTTCCTGATGATCTTAGCGGATTACCGTTGCAAGGGGAAGTTCAGTTCCTAATAAAAATTGTTCCTGGAGCTAGTTCTATATCTAAGGCCCCATACTGAATGGCCCCAAATGAAATGGCGGAGTTAAAGAAGCAGATTGAGGATTTTCTTGAGAAAGGGTTTATTAGACCCAATGTGTCATCGTGGGGAGCTCCAGTTTTGTTTGTTAAAAAGAAAGATGGGAGTCTTCGTTTGTGTGTTGACTATAGAGAATTGAATAAGATCACTATTAAGAACAAGTACCCTCTCCCCAGAATCGATGACCTTTTAGATCAACTAACCAGTTTGTGTGTATTTTCGAAGATTGATCTAAGGTTAGGTTATCATCAACTGTAGGTAAAGGTGGAAGATGTTCTGAAGACTGCTTTCAGGACCAAGTATGGGCACTATGAGTTTCTGGTAATGCCCTTTGGCCTGACCAATGCACTTACGGTATATATGGATTACGTGAACCGTGTCTTTCGACAGTATATGGACCAATTTGTCGTTGTGTTTATTGATGATATTCTAATATACTCCAAGAGTAGGGAGGAACATGAGCATCATTTGAGAATTGTGTTAAAGACATTGTGTGAGAAGCGGCTCTATGCCAAATTGAGTAAGTACGAGTTTATGTAATACCCCGAATTTTGAGACTCGAGGCTAGAGAATAAGCCTGAGATTAGTGGATTGCTAAGCCCCGGTTTAGCAAGATCCCAAATTGTGATTAAGGGTTAATGACTCCAAAAGTGGATGTGGTTAGTGATAAATAACCCTTTTGGAGAATATGAAGTGATTTGACACTCGAATGTGATTTGTGTGTGGTTTGAGTAACGCCGAAACCCTGTATTTGAGTTCAATTGTGGATTAACATCCAAATTGACTTAGAATAGAGGGAAGAATTGAATGGGGAATTGTGTTGGAAATGGTGTCATAGTGTGTTTTGATGTCATTGAAATTGGTTTGGAACTTTGGAATGGAAATGTTGCAATGTTAGGTTTTGAAATGTGAATTGTGTTGACATGTTGAGATTGTTGTGAAAACATGTCAATGAGATGTGAATTTGATTGATTTGGTGTTTCCAATGGATTCCTTGTGAAAATTTATGTGGGAATGATGTTTGGTATGAAAATGGAACCATTGGAAGCAAAGATGCAAAATCTGAAATTTTGTCCAGTGAAACTCTATTCTGGGCAGTCTTCTCGTGTGGATGTTTTTACTATTCAAATTATGTCAGAACATTATGAAACTTTCCAGTCTTAAATTTCACATCCCAAGCTTCAAAATGAACATATAATTTGTGTCATTTAGTTTTGGGAACTGGGAGATATGACTGTCCAAAGTTTGAGGTCGAAAATGGACTCTGTTTCGGGACAGTGATGAAATTTGTGCAATTCTGGAATTGTGTGGTGATGTCTAGTAATGGAAAATATTTTTCTAGTAAAGAGGACGTAAATATCTTTCATTTGGCTTTGGAATCACCTCATTTTGATTTTTCTAGAATTAGTTATGATTTTTCAAAGTTTGGGCAGAAAATCTGCCAGAAAATCCCAAAATGGGAATTATGACATCATCTCAATAAAAGATGACATCAGCATAGGATATGTTATTAAACGGTTTTTTTCCCTTCTTCCTCCTCATTTCTGATGTTGAGAACAGCTGAAATAGAGAGAGAGCATATGGGATCTTTAGAGAGAGAAAGAGGAAGAAATCTCATAAGGTAAGCCAATTTCTCCGACGATCTAGCTCCTAACGCGTATAACTCTGATCCTAAGCTACTCCTTTATATTCTTTAAGGTTTGGAAGCTCTTCCTTTGGTGTTAAAACAGCTAGGGTTTCAGCCAAGACAAGGAAAAGCTAGTGGGAGCTTGAGGTAACTTCCGAAACTTCAATCTTTGATTGTTCTGGCTGTTGTGGGCAATTTAATCGGTGAAATTTTGCCGGATTGCCATTGGTTTTAAAGTTTGGAAATGACATGGCCTAGGGGTTATGCTGCCCAAATTGGGTCTTAATGTTAGTTGTAACCTAATGTAATGGTTAATAAAGTGGTTAGGAGTAGAAAGGAACGCATTTACGCAGCCGAAACCGAAAAACCCCAATTTTCCCCGGAATACTTGAGAATTTCGGCCAGCTCTAGAAATGGGTCTTAGAGTTGGATTTTCAATGATTTGATGATTCCATTGAGTTCCGGAAAAGGCTGAAAAAGCATAATTACGAAAACGCCCCTGAAACCCTTAAAGTGGGGCTGTCAAGGGTAATTTTGTAATTGACATTGAATTTGATAATTCGGAGTCCAGAAATGGATTCCTTGGGCGAAAATATGTTAGAATAGCCATGTCAAAATTTCAAGAAAAGTACAGCCAGACCGCGTACGGCAGAGCCGGGCCGGGTCCCCGGGGGTATTTTAGTAAATTTTCAATATAGCCTCATATAACCCCCAGAAACACTATGGAAGTGTCTAAATGGTACATTTGACATTGTAGGATCGAATGTGAAGCCCCGAGTTGCTGGCACGCAAATCGAGGAGGAAAGACTGGAGGTAGGGGACTTGCCTTACTTGCATGTATTTGATATCTTTGCTTGTATAGTGATGTATGTGATTGCTTTACTTGATTGTGTAGAGCATATTTGAATAAATGAAGCTCTATTTCTGTTTTACTATGGCCATAGTTTTGTTACATGAAATATTGAGCATGCAGAAATGTCATTATAAGGCATGCATCTAGATAAAGCTAACATGTCATACACATAGCATCTATCATGCATGCATTATGGTATCTGTTTCCTACTGAGATTCTCTCGAATCTCACTCTCCCCTACCAACAATTTAGACAGGGCAAGTGGCTCGTGGAGGGAGCGGCTAGAACTCCTCCAAGATGAGATTGTGTAATCCCTATTTGAAGAATTGTAATGGCCAATTGTACCCTATGTATCTTTAGTGAAGGTATGTACCAGAGATTGTCGGGATGATTAAGTTGTGCACTTTGATATTTATATGAATATGATTTATCTTCGCGTAGTAATTGTATTCGAAATGTGAATATGAGACCAAGTTTATAAATGATTTGAAAAAGTATTCGTGAAAACCCCGTCATGTGATGGGTTAGTAAATGTTATTTGATTATTATTGGTCTCTATTTCATTTTAATCACGTATTTCGGATATAATTACAGAGGGGGTTACATTTTGGCTATCAGAAGTGAAATTCTTAGGCCATGTTATCTTGCGAGAAGGGGTCTCAGTGGATCCCAGTAAAGTGGAAGCAATACTGGACTGCAAGAGGCCAGAAACTTTTGCTGAGATACACAGTTTTTTGGGTCTTGCTGGTTACTACCGGAGATTTGTTCAGAATTTCTCACATATTGCCTTGCCGATGACCAAGCTCACGAGGAAGGATAAGCCATTTGTGTGGGATAAACATATTGAAAATTACTTTATGGAGCTGAAGAAAAGCTTGACTATGGCACCTGTGTTGATTATACCTGATCCCAACTTGACCTACGTTGTGTATAGTGATGCGAGTAAGTAGGGATTAGGGTGTGTCCTTATACAGCAGGGACGTGTGGTGGCCTATGCCTCTTGATAGCTCAAACCTCATAAAATAAACTATCACACTCATGATCTGGAGCTTGCGGCCATTGTGTTTGCCTTGAAAATTTGGTGGCACTATTTGTATGGTGTGATGGTAGAACTGTATTGTGACCACAAAAGTCTCAAATATTTGTATAATTAGAAAGAATTGAATATGAGATAGAGTCGTTGGATGGAGTTGCTTAAGGACTACAACCTGAAAATTAAATATCATCTTGGTAAGGCAAATGTAGTCGCTGATGCTCTTGTCGAAAGGCGGTGCTTGTAGCAGCAATGATGATTAAAGTGGGGAAGTTAATAGCAGATTTTCGTGATTTGAATTTGTCAAACTAGATCCTCTGTGCCAACTATATTGTTTCCCAAGGGGAAAATGACTTGAGAGCTGAGATTGAAGAAACTCATAGGCAAGATGGTTGGATACAGTGTAATCTGGCTAGAATCGAACTAGAAGAAGCTCAGGGCTATGATTTGTTGCCTAGTGGATTGGTTCATTACCAGAAAAGAATTTGTGTTTCACTTAAGGCAAAATTGAGGCAGAAGATCCTAGAAGAAGCTCATAAGAGCTGGTATACTTTTCATCCTGGTGAGACCAAGATGTATCATAACTTGAAATCTGTGTACTAGTGGTCGGGAATGAAGAGTGACTTGATGAAATATGTGGTGAGGTGTCTCACCTACCAGAGGGTAAAGATTGAGCACCAGAGACCACAAGGTTTACTGTAAAATCCTAAGATTTTGGAACAGAAATGGGAAAGTGTGACCATGGATCTTGTTGTTGGCTTGCCTAGGGTCAAGAACTATGATGTGATCTGGGTAATTGTTGACTGGTTAACGAAGTCGGTGTATTTCATACCGATCAATGATAGTTACTCTCCAGACAAGCTAACAGAGATTTATATATGAGAGATTGTGAAACTCTATGGCATATCGAAGAATATCATTTTCGACTGTCATACTCAATTCACTTCTAGATTTTGGAGAGTGTTGCATGAGGCACTAGGTACTCAGTTAAGATTCAGTACGGCCTATCATCCCCAGATAGATGGACAGTTAGAGAGGACTATTCAAACGCTGGAGGATATGTTGCGGGTATGTGTCCTTGATTTTAAAGGGAATTGGGATCGCTTTCTTCCACTTATGGAATTTGCCGACAACAATAGCTATCATGCGAGCATTCAAATGGCGCCGTATGAAATGTTGTATGGGAGGAAATGCCAATCACCCTTGTACTGGAATGAGCTATTTGAGAGGAAGCTTTAGGGGCCGGATCTTGTTGATCAAACCTCAACACATATTCAAATTATTCGAAAGAGGCTCCTTGCAGTGCAGAGTCGACAGAAAAGCTACATTGACAAGAGGAGATGACCCCTTAAGTTTGAGGTTGGTGACTATGTCTTTTTTAGAGTATTACCAGTCACTGGCATCGGGAGAGTTATCAAGCGGAAGAAGCTGAGCCCAAGGTATATAGGCCCTTTTGAAATCATTGAGAGGATTGGACTTATGGCATATTGAGTAGCTCTACCTTTGAACTTGAGTAGGCTACATGATGTGTTTCACATTTCCCAACTGAAGAAGTACCAACCAGATCCATCTCATATTGTTGAGTACGAAGAAGTTGAATTACAAGATAACTTCACATATGCGATAGAGCCAAAGCAGATCATTGATCGAGAGGAACGACGGCTCAGACACCGAAGTATTTCGTATGTGAAGGTGATTTGGAAGGGAATAACGTTAAGAGAAGTGACCTGGGAAGCGGATGCAGACATGCGAAGACGATATCCGGAGTTTGTGGCTCCAGTTGTGTAATAAATTTCGAGGACGGAATTTATTTTACGGGGGAAGAATTGTAATAACCCAATTTAGGATTAAGGGCTAATTATGCTAGCAGTGATGTAAATATTGTTGAATTCAATGTGAATGTGTTTTAATAAATGCCTAAGCCCTATATTTTGCCAAGCGTGGATTTAAGTCTAAGTAGGTTGAAATATAGGGGACGACGCATAGTGATGTTATTGCAAGTGAGTCAAGTGGAATTGCCATAACTAGGGGTAAAATGGTAAATTTACCGCCTAATTGGTCAGTTACTGAAGAGAAGACTCATTGGTAACTTAAGGATCAATGACTAGAATTAACTCTTGAATGATCAATGGTGCAGAATCAAATGTGTATGTGAGCATGTGAGTTCATGGTAAAGAAAGCAAGATCATGACATGTGGCAAGTTGTGAGCCATATAATTAGGTCAAGATTTCAAACTTGCTTTTCTCTTCCCCCTCTCTCTCCAAGTCGATTAATGGTATGGGAAAAGGGAAAAAAATATGCTCTTCATCATCATTTTCTCATTTCTCTCTCCTTAGCCTCTATTTTCTGTGGGATTCAAGGTAGAAAGAGAAAGTGAAAGGTAAGATTTTGATATTGTTATGGTTCTCAAATGCCCAAATGCTCTTCTTTAATATTGACCACCTTGACGAGAGCTTCTTCTTGATGGTTTTAGATTCTTGAAAGGAAGTATTTTGGAGCTTGAACAAATTTGAGAGTTGAGGAATCAAATATCTAATCTTGGCATATTTAAGAGGTGATCATTTGTAGCATTTTGACATATGTGTTGTGATTTTTGGTTAAGTTTTGATATTTGTGGAGTTATGCCCTGATTTCATGAGAATTGGAAATCGATGAATTAGATGTGGTAATGTGAGGAAAATGGTATTAGGATGTGTTATATTGTTATTGGTTTTGATTGGAATTTGAAAAGGAAAAGATTGGTTATTGGTGGCTTGTGTGTAATGTATTGACAAAAATTGTTGTTAGGAGGAGATTTTGGGTGTTTTGAGGTTACCAATAGGTTCCTTGTGAGATTTTGTATAGGAATAAACTTTGGTATAAGTTTTAGAACCATTGGGAGCAAATTGGTTCAGTTTAGGAAATTATGTCAGTTGCTACGATTTGGCTTCTGATAAGCCTCACTCGAGTGAGGAAAAGTCTCACTCAAGTGCAGCATGATATTTTCCCTTTTCTTTAACGTTTTGGTTAAATTCTCAGGCAAAGCTCAAGAGTACACTTCTGCACTTACGGGTGATATAGGTCAACACTTGAGTGACCCATGTCTTACTCGAGTGCAAAGGTGTTCTGGGGTAGAAGGACGTGTCTTAGGTAAACACTCATAGACAATTTTCTACGAGTGCGACTTGATACTCGCAAGTTTTGTGTTATCACTCGAGTGCTAAGGGTAGAGCCTGAGTGAGCTTCCCGTTCTAAACATTTTTGTGCTCTCGAATAGATACTTTTTGTGCCTCACTTTGTGGGACTCGAGTGAGCATTTGGTTATCACTCGAGTTTTGTGTCATGTGCTCGAGTAAAACGAGCACTTTCTATTTCTGTTGTTGCTTTCCGTTAAGCACTCACAAGTGTGAGTTAGCTTCACTCGAGTGCCAGTCATCCATCACTCGAGTAAGTCAGCCAAAAATCAGTATTTTTCTTCTGAAAGAGGGATCTTTGGGGTAGTTCTTCCGACCCTTTTTGGCATATGTGTAGGAAGTAGCCACCTAAAGAGTTTAAATGATAACCAACTTTAAGGATTATGGAAACAAGAACTGGGAAAAAGATTGATCTGTTGTCCTTAACCTTGGTTATATGGTTTGACATTTGCCCTGGTCATGAACGAACTGTGCCGGACCAAGTCTGGAAAGAACAAGGTAGTAACTCTTTCTCTTATACTATGTATAAAGCATTGTATGTATGTTTGTCATGCATTGTGATACATTGTGATGCTTTGAGATTATGGCGAAAGCTGTCATAGTGATTACAGCATAAGTTGTTGCATTGAGATCACAGCGAAAGCTGACGCATAGTGTTTACAGCCATGAGTGTTGTCGTATGTGGCGTGAACCATATATCATTGTGATATTGCTAAACATGATCGTATATGCTATGTGTGTATACACTGTATGAGTGACTTGTTATTACTGGGATTCTCTTAAATCTCATTCTTTCCATTTGACTAATCTTTAGACAGGGCAAGTGGTTCCAAGGAGAAGCGAATGACCAGGAGCGGCTAGAACCTTGTAGGGATAATTGCTTTTAGGTTGTTATTATCCATTTGGATATGGGATTATTGTAAATTATTTTTGGATGTAAATAAAATTTTGGAATGGTATTGTAATTTCCTATATAGGAAACTTTAAATAGAGACTTGAGGTTTGTACATTATCCTTCATACTTCATGCTATAGTCTACATGATTGTGTGGTTGCCATTGATTGTGCTTTTATTAATCAATATGGGTTGCCTAGAAGGGGCAGTTAGTATCGAAAGTGTACTTACAACTGGGGGATTGAGTAAGAATCCAACCGGTATACAATTAGTGGGGCTGGCGCCCTACTCATGTATACATGACGATGTGATTATATTGTTCATTAATTGATACATACATAGTGCATGCCATATTTACTTATCGCATGTTATGTGGATGCTAGTATGTTTTTACTGAGATTCCTTGGAATCTCACCCCTTTTCTAAACAAAATACCACAGTGGGTGTAGCACCTCAAAAGGCAAAGATGAGAATATGGGAAAGTGATGGGCATGTTTCCCAAGACCAAGATTGTGGTTATATCTAGTGTAATATCCCGAATTCTGAGACTTGAGGCTAGAGAATAAGCCTGAGATTAGTGGACTGCTAAGCCATGGTTTAGCAAGATCCTAAATTGTGATTAAGAGATATTGACTCCAAAAGTGGATGTCATTAGTGATAAATGAACCCTTTTGGAGATTATGGTGTGAGTTAGCACCCGATGTGATTCGTATGTGCTGTGAGAGTGCCAAAACCCTATATTTAAGCTCAATTATGGATTAACATCTAAATTGACTTAAAATAGAGGGAAGGCGCATATTGTGGCTAAATGAAACGATATGAAGTGTTTGGTGGTGATTCAATGAGAATTACCGAATTACCGAAATCAGGGGCAAAACGGTAAAGTTACCGACCAATTGGTCAGTTACCGAAGAGGAAACTCATTGGTAACTTCAAGATCAATGGTTAGGATTGATTTTTTTGCAAGAGATCAAAAGGTGAAATCATGTGTGCATGTGCCTATGTGAGCTCATGGAGGATGTTGCAAGATCATGACACATGGCACTTTTTGGACCCTTGGATCAAGTCAAATGTTCAAAGCTTGCTTTTTCCTTTTCCCTCTCTCTATTAGGTCGGTTTTCATGCTTGTGAGGGGCCAAAAATCTGATGTTCTATGTTCATTTCATCTCTCTCCTTCATTCTCCATTTTCGTTAAGCTTAAGGAGGAAAGAGGAAGAAAGGAGTTCATGGTAAGTGTCCTATATGACCATAAATGCTCTAATCATCTTCTATAAAGTTGTTCATAGTGATGAGAGCTTCATCTCTATGGTTTTAGATTCTTGATTGATGGTGTTTTGTTGCTTGAGCAAAAGTGGAAAGATGGAAGAATTAAAGTATTGGTTTGGGAAAGAGGAAGAGGTGAGTATTTGAAGCCTTTTGATCTAAGTTTTGTGAATTGTGGATGAGTTTAGTGAATTTCGAATTTTGCCCTGATTTTCTTGTGATTTTGGATTGGATGAATTGGGTTGTGTTTTATGTTGAAGATGGTGTCATTTTGTGGTATTTAATCATTGGAATTGATTTGAATTGGATTGAACACAATGGTTGCAAAACTGGAAATTCTGTCCAGTGAGAATTCTGTCTGGGCAGTCTGCTTGTGTTGCCGTTTTGAATAGGCAAATGATGTTAGAAAATTCTGAAACTTTCCAGTCTTGAAGTTCACATCTTAAGCTTCAAAATGGACATATAAATTGTGCCATTTCGTTTTGTGAACTGGGATTTATGTTTGCCCAAAGTTTGAGGACGAAACTGGATTCTGTTTTGGAGCAATGTTGGATTTTGTGTAAATCTGGATTTTTGTGGTGATTTCTGGTAATGAGACATATTTTTCCCATAAAGGGGACTTGAATATATTTCAATGGGCTTTGGAATCACCTTGTTTCAAGTTTTCTAGAGCAAGTTATGAATTTTTGAAGTTTCCTTGGCTGCAGCCAAAATTCTGGCTCCAGCGCAAAACTTTCTGTATGTGTCCTGGCCGCAGCCAGAAATTCTTGGCTGCAGCCAAAATGTTTCTGTGACGTTTTTAGCCATTTTTGGCTGCAGCCAGAACCCAATTTTCAGCAATTTGTGATTTTGAAAGATGATTTCCAACCTAGTACGTCCCAATCCTTTAGGCTTTCGTTGAGCTTATTTTAGCCACCTAAAGGGTGTGAATGGTAACCAACTTTAAGTGATATAAAAGTAAGGGTTTGGAATTGAGATTGACCCTATATCCTTGATTTGGTTTATAGGGTTCAGTATTCATTTGGATCGCGAGTAAGCGGAGGAGCTGGAGCATACGTGGAAAGAAAAGTGTAGGGAACTTACCTCTCTTGCATGCTTTGATATTTATGTTTGTGTATTGATGCATGTATTGCTTTGCTAGATTATGTGAAACATATATGAATGATTGTAGCTCTGTTTCTAGTTATGTTATGGCCATGAGTATGTTGTTGAAACATTGAGCACGCAGATATGTCATTGTGTGAACATGAGTTTTGTATTGCAAGCATGTCATGCATTAAACACATATCATACATCCATATAGGTATTTGTTTCCTACTGAGATTCTCTCGAATCTCACCCTCCCCTACCAACATTTTAGACAGGGTAGGTGGATCGAGGATGGAGGCAAGCAACCAGGGGCGACGAGGCTTCCTTCGGAATATTTGAGTTGGTAGTTGGTTAGCATAGTTGGGAGTATTATGTATATTTGGATTTAGATTTGGATATGTACGGATTGGAATATGTTTGGATATGATATTTGTAGATGTATTTGAGAGGATTTGTGTAATCCCCATGTTGAAATTGTAAAGGGCGAATGTGCCCTATGAATTCTATGTAAAGGTATGAACCCGGGGGTTGTCGGGAAGTTATTGTTGTATACTCTGATTTGTTATAAATGTGATATTTCGCGTAGTAATTGTATTCGAAAGGTGATTATAAGACCAAGTTTATAAATGATTTCGAAAGGTATTTGTGAAAACCCCGTCATGTGATGGGTTAGTAAATGTTATTTGTTTATTATTGGTCTCTATTTCACTTTAAATCGTGTATTTCGGATATAAATACGGAAGGGGGTTACATCTAGTCTATAATTTTGAATATTTCGAGAAATTGTATATATTACCTAACCTTGAAGGGAATTTCTCTATGTAATAATGTACTATGTATTTTTATGTTATTCCTGTGTTGCCTACCAAACTGCGTGTAAGCACTCTGAAAATATGGAAAATAAAATAAGGGTATGTGTAACACCCTTCACGATCCAGGCTGATATTAGTGTTTAATAAACATAATCATGTTGAATTAGAGACCATAAGATGATTTGCGACTTAATAAAAGTAAATTTCCTAAAACCAGGGTTTCTAAAACCTTTTCTGAACCTATTCAACAATGGTCTCATATTCACATTTCAATTACACAAATGGCCTGTACAGTACAATTTCATTCATAAATATCAGAGTACAATGTAAATTCCTGACATGGGTTCTATTAATCAAATAAGGTTTTTACAAGGCACAAGTGCCCATAATCCATTTCCCTTAACTAGGGGATTACACAAAACTAACAAATATCCAAAATGTCATATACAATTATCCAAAATGATAACTAAAATCTAAAGTAAACTCCTAGCCCAGAGCTTTATCCACTCTTCATCACCCATTTTCCTTTAGATCCTTTGGCCCTGTCTAAAAATTGTTTTTGGGAGAGTGAGATTCTGAGGAATCCCCGTAGTAACAAATCACTCATAGTATACATAACCACAAAGTATGAAAGCAAATAATCACACAACATATAGCAACTACAATGGTAGTTACAACGGCAACAACAGGTATGGCGTACGCCACCCTTACGTTTGCTCATGTTGAAGTGCTCACGCTGTATTGCACATTCACATGTTCATATCACATATATCACCACAGCTAGGATCTATATAAATTATTTCACATACACACAGCCACACTAGCCGGATAATCAACAGGAATTCACAATTCCACAACGCAGCCTCAATAATTATAATGGCAGATGCAACGACAGGGGTAGGTGTGATAACCATCACCCCCTATGATTGCTCATGTTGTAATGCCCTACGGCTGATAACACATATACTAGTTTGCAATGGCCTCATGCCAAAGATTTTTCACAACACAATGATAAGTTATGCATACCAAGCATCATACACAATATGAGAGAAAAGTCACTACCTTAGTCCTTTCGTGCGTGTTCTGGCGCCAGTCTCTCCCGAGTAAGGTAGATGTCAAATCTTATAATTCATAATTAGTGATGAAGTGTTATTCTCTATTCCAATACTTAAATAACTTCAAATAACTTAAATTGGTTATCATTTATGTCCTTTAGAAAGCTACAAATACATCTAACGAAAGCCCTAAAGGGTTGGAAGAATTATCCCAAAGATCCCCTTTTGGAAGCTCAAGACTGGTTTTTCACTGTTGCACTTGAGTGAAGAAGACCTCACTCGAGTGATAATGGATTTGTACTCGAGTCCTAGAAGCAACACTCGAGTGATAGCAAATGCTCACCCGAGTTCTAGGAAGTGAGATACAGAAAGTGTTGACCCGAGAGCAAAAAGGAATGACAGAAACCATAAATGCTCGTTGCACTCGAGCATAAACCAAATCACTCGAGTGGTAGCCTAATGCTCACTTGAGTTCCACAAAGTGAGGGTCAGGAAGTGCTCTCCCAAGAGCACAAGCAACTTTCAGAAGGGAACATCACTCGAGCATGAACCTTGGAACTCGAGTGATGACTTAACACCCGCGAGTGCTAAGACACACTCTTGAGAAATTGGCCGTGAGTGACAACCCGAGACATGAGTTCATAGTGTTAGATACACCTTCACTTGAGTGAGACACGATTCACTCGAGTGAGAACCTACAACACTTGCAAGTGAGGTAACACTTTTGCCTTTAAACACAAAAGTGCAGCAAAAAACTAAAAGAACACAGAGAAAATGCAGCACTTTACTCGAGTGAGACCCTCATGCACTCGAGTGATGCTTATAAGAAGCCAGAAACGCAGAAAAACTGATAGCACTTCCCAAACTCTACCCAAGTGTTTCCAATAGTCCTAAATTCTCAACTAAGGCTACTCCCACATAAAATTACATAAGGAAGCTAATGGAAACAACAAAATCACCAAATTCCTACTCCATTATCATGCTTTGATTTGAAACAACATTGAACACCACATTCCAAAACATCATTAACTTCATATTTTAACCTCAAACCAATTCTATCTATTTAAAACACATACCAAAACACCCTTTCCATAACCATATCATGCCAAACTACCAAGGACCCTACTTTTTGAAAATAAGGCCAAATATTCCAGAATTTCAAAGCTTCATCGTTTGGCATAAAACATAGATAGAAAGGTTTGTTTCACTTACCTCTTTAACTTTTCCAAAGAGGTTTATTGATTCTCCAACCTCTAAACTTCCTTGAGAGCTAAAATCAACGCCGCCAATGAACAATCTATAACTATAGAATTAAAGCTCTCAATCCAAGGAACAACATTAAAGAAATGAGTTTTGGCATTAGAGGTCATTTACTCACCTTAAATCAAGCTTTTCTTTCTCCCTTTTCCTTCAACAATGGTGCCAAATGGAGAGAGAGAGAGAAGAGGCTTGGAGAAGGAGAAATGATGATGATACTCCCCCTGGCCATACTTGCCCAGCAAAAAGGAGGGAGGGAAGAGAAAGAGAAACAATAAAATATTGGGGTATTTGACTTTGCTCATACTCCTATCTCTTTACCAACTTGCCACATGTCCAATCTTCATTGGTTCCCATAGAATAAGTAACGATTTTAGTTACTCTAATCACTCCATTAGCCATTTAGTCACACAACTCATTTCTTCTTAGTTCTCTCAAATTTTCCTGATTTTGGCACATTTACTAAGATTGCCACAAAACACATAATAATTCAGATTTAATTCACAAAGCATTCTTAATAATTATCATTAGCCCTTAATTAAAAATTTGGGGCATTATAGTATGACACATAAATTGTTTTGGAGTGCATCTTGTAACCCCCTGCCGTAATTATATTTGAAATACACGATTAAGATGAAATAGAGACCAATAAGAAACAAAATCATTTCGAAATCCCATCTTCATGATAGGGTTTTCACAGATAACTTTTGAAATATAATTTACACCTGGTCTCACATTCACATTTCGAATACAATTACATTACGCGGAATATCACATTTATACAAATATCAGAGTATACAACAATATCATCCCGGCAACTCCCGGGTTCCATTTATTAACTCAAAGCCTTACAGGGCATATTCGCCCCTACAAGCCCTCATATGGGGATTACACAAATCTTTCTCAAATACATACCCGATTACATACTCAAATATACATTCATACCATATATAATTATCCCAACATCTATGATAACCAACTACCAAACTCAAATACTCTAAGGAGTCTTCACCGTCCTTGAATGCCTGCCCCATCCTTGCTCTTCCTTCCCTGTCTACAATGTTGATAGGGGAGGGTGAGATTCGAGAGAATCTCAGTAGGAAACAAATACCAAAATGCATGTATGATAAGTGTATAATGCATGACATGCTTGCAATACATATCATATGCCCATACCATGACACAACTGCATGCTCAATGTTTCAACAACACACTTATGGCCATAGCATAAATAGAAACAGAGCTTCAAACATCATATATGTTCCACATAATCAAGCAAGGCAATAACATGCATCAACACATTAACACAATATCATATACAGGCAAGGAGGTAAGTTCCCTACACTCTTTCCACGTAAGCTCCAGCTCCGGCTGCTCACGATCAGGGCGAACACCAAATCCTATAACCAAACAAGGACATAGGGTTAATCCCTTTCTCAATTCCTCAACATACAAACACTTAATGTTGGTTATCATTTAACACCTTTAGGTGGCTAATCAAAGCCTAAAAATATGCCTAAAGGCTTAGGAAACACTTGACCAAAGATCACCTTTTAAAAGTCCAAAATGCTGATTTTTGGGGGTGGGCCACGGCCCAAAATCCATGGGCTGCGGCCCAGAATCCACGGGCCGCGGCCCAGAAAACCCAGTTTCTTGGCTGAACTTCCAAAAATCATAACTAATTCCACAAAAATCTAAATGAGGTGATCCCAAAGCCAAATGAAAGCTATTCAAGTACTCTACATAGGAAAAATATTGGCCAATACTGGAAATCACCACACAAATCCATATTTACACAAAATCTAACATTTCTCCAAAACAGAATCCAGTTTCGTTCTCAAACTTTGGACAAACATAAATCCCAGTTCACAAACCGAAATGACACATATTATATGTCCATTTTGAAGCTTAAGATGTGAAATTCAAGACTGGAAAGTTTCAGAATTTTCTAACATCATTTGCCCATTCAAAACGGCAACACAAATAGACTGCCCAGACAGAATTCTCACTGGACAGAATTTCCAGTTTTGCAACCATTGTGTCCAATCCAATTCAAACCAATTCCAATGATTAAATACCACAACATGACACCATTTTCAACACAAAACAACATCCAATTCCACCATTCACATTCCACACGAAAATACCATAAAATCAGGGCAAAATTCACAAATCACAATACTTAACCAAAAGTCACAAGACTTAGATCAAAAGGCTTCAAATACTCACCTCTTCCTCTTTCCCAAATCAATTCCTTGATTCTTCATACTTCCAATTTTCCTCAAGCCATCAAACACCACCAATCAAGAATCTAAAACCATAGAGATAAAGCTCTCATCACTATGAACAACTTTATGGAAGAGGTTTTGAGCAATAGGAGTCATCTACAAGGTTAAAATGGCTTACCTTCACATTGATTCTCCTTCCTCTTTCCTCTTCTATGGCTTGGACGTTTTTGAGCTTGAGAAGAGAGAGAAAAGATGATGAGATATCAGATTTTAGTCTCTCCTAGCCATATAACCGACTTTGAAAAAGGGAGAGGGAAGAGGAAATGAATTTGACACTTTGACCACATCCTATGGTTCACATTGTGACACTTGTCACAATATTGCCACACCTCTCATGAGTTCACATGAGCACACTCACATGGAATTCTACCCTTTGATCTCTTGCACAATTCAATCTCAACCATTGATCTTGAAGTTACCAATGAGTTTCCTCTTCGGTAACTAACCAATTGGTCGGTAACTTTACCGCTTTGCCCCTGATTATGGTAATTCCTCTTGAATCACCTTCAAATACATTTTCTCATTCATTTTCTTTCACAATGCGCCCTCCCCTCTATTTTAAGTCAATTTAGAGGTTAATCCATAATTGAACTTAAATACAGGGTTTCAGCGCTGCTCACAGCACATACGAATCACATTCGAACTCAAACCACATCGAATTCTCCAAAAGGGTTATTTATCATTAACCACACCCACTTTTGGAGTCATTATCTCTTAATCGCAATTTGGGATCTTGCTAAACCGGGGCTTAGCAATCCACTAATCTCAGGGTTATTCTCTAGCCTCAAGTCTCAAAATTCGGGCTATTACGCATCTTGTAAGGAATGGAAGGACATGTTAGAGCAAGCGTTTCACCCAAGAGGGGGGTGAATTGGGTGATACTAAAATTTCGTTGGAAATATAAAATTTGACAGTGAAATTAAAACAGTAAGGAGTAAGGAGAAATATCACCGAAGTGTACGCCGGGAGTTATACTGGTTCGGTCAAAACCACTTTGACCTACGTCCAGTCCTCAGAGCTTCTCTAAGAGTTTCACTATAACTTCCAAGATTTAGTGGGTTCTTGGCACCTCAGTACAAGCAAGTTCCTTCACCTGGACACTCACTCCCCCTTACAAGTTGTAATCCAATCCCAACTCAAGGTTCCACAACCTTAAGTTATCTCAATAACAAATATTGAGTTTGAATGAAATATTTCTCTTACAGAGTGAATAAGAATCACTGACGCATAGAAATACAATTACAACGTAAAAACATAGCAATGAACTTGATGAAACATTTGTGTGTGTTCTTATATTATTTCTCTGTTTGGATGTTCCCATATATATAGATATATTGGTGAAGACCGTTGGAACATTTTCCTTTCATCCGTTGGAGAGTACGCAGTCACTATTGACTTTTCAGTTTTTGAAAAATATCCATTGGCGGTAGGTGAGTTTTGAACTTCTCATTTGACTTTCCTTGTTTGATATGATTTCTTCATTGTTCATCTGTAAATAGGCTAAGAATACTAATACAATGAAAGATTAATCATATAGTAAGCAGAATAATGAACGTTGGAATGATTTCTGAATTTCTGGGTTTATTTACTCGAGTAGCTACTCGAGTATCACTTGAAGTTCACTCGAGTACTTACTCGAGTATCATCGGAAAAACTTTAATCAACTTCAAGTCAACAAACAAATATAAGATTACTTGGGTAGTGCATGGAGTAAACTAAATCTCAAACCTTTGTAAATAGTTGTTTACTCGGGTACCTACTCGAGTAATGCACTCTTTTCTTCATAGGTTACTCAGGTACCAACTCGAGTAAACCTTCAAATGATCTTTTGGTTACTCGATGCTTTACTCTAGTAATGTTGGCAGGATTTCAAGGCTGAGAGCACATCAAGCTTGATTACCTTGTTACTCGAGTACTTACTCGAGTAAACTTACTTTTTGTGCATCACTTACTCGGGTAATGACTTGAAGTTTTCTTTCAAAATAACTCTGCATACTCGAGTACATACTCGAGTAATCCACTTAAAATGAAACATTAAATACATCCATACTAGAGTAATAACTTGAGGAAAATGAAATAAAATTATATCAAGTTATTCGGGTACTACCTTCAAGTTTTTGCTTACCATACTGAGTTACTCGAGTAACATTGGCAGTGGTACAAAATGCCGAGAGCACCATGTTTTGTGAAACAGAGTAACTCGAGTACCTACTCGAGTAATATTGGCAGGCCAAGAGCAACTTCAAGTTTTTACCTGGTTACTCGAGTAGCCACTAGAGTAACATTGGCAGGCCGAGAGCAACTTGGAAATACTTACACTATTACTCGAGTACTTACTCGAGTAACATTGGCAGGTTACTGGAAGGTGCCTCTAGTTACTTCAAGTTTTGTCTCATTACTCGAGTACATACTCGAGTAATGCCTTAGAAAAATTGCACCTGCTCAAGTTTTTCAGCATTTTCTCTTGGTCTTTCCTCATTACTCCAATGCTTACTTCAAGTGATGCTTATCCCTGTTATTACTTTGTTCAAACTTATTTATTAATCAATTCTTTTTCATACCATACTTTTGTTATCATCAAAACATGAGATCTAACAGGACATACGTTTTCCCTTTACCTGGGCTTCTTAATTGTTCGGCCCATTTAGTATATTTTACTCTCTTCTTTTAGCTCAACTTATTCCTGGCCTCCCTTACTTCGAGATTAGCCTCTTTAAAATTCTGCAAGTTATTCCCCTTCCCCTTCTGTTTCTCCTTCTCCTTTTCCTTCTGCTTCTCCTCCTTGTGGATGAAAAATTCTTTAGTAAATAAAGTGTACTAGAAAAGCTTGGTGCCCTTGGTCGTGTTGTGCTTTTTCTTCCTTGTTTATCTTCGACAGATTTTCCTTTCTCTATCTTGCTTGCCTAGAAAAAAGAATTTTCACCTCTTTAGCATTGCATCCCTTTTCCATCATCTCCCTATAAACAAACTTTCACTAGTTTCAGCTTGTTATAAAGCTTCAACTGCAGAAACTTTTCAACTATGTGATATGCAATTTATAATTCAATATACCAAACCTCAAACCAAGAATCACAATAGCATGTTGAAATGGACACACATGAAATTAACCCAATCCAAGTAAGACAGACATTCTTAAGGTATAGCAGAAACTGACCCCAGCAAATCAAAACCACTCCCTCAATCATTCACAATAACATTGACAATATGCAACAAAATATGCTTGAGCCCAGAACATGTGCAATTTCAAAGTAAAAGCATGCATTAGAGTTCAAGCACATTTTATCTTTGATATTGATATACAGAAATATAATGGTTAAAATACCAACTATTTTTTGTTTCACAAAAGTTATTATAAATTGAAGTAGATAGGCAGAGGCATTAGTAAATGAAGGAATTAAGCAGAGTCAAAAGCTATACAGGGCAAGTTTATTGTAATATTGTTTACAAATTTAAACTACAATAAACATTTATGAAACTAAATTAAAACAAAGAAAACAGAACTCAAATTGGTGTTCTCCCTTTAAATATGTATGTAGATAGGAAATTCCTTCCAATTAAATTCACCATCAAAATATGATGCTTATACGGGCTGCAAATTACGATAATTTACATTATGCATTTTCCTTCCACAATCAAGGACTTGATGGAACAACAAATTAAGCCCCCTATCACAATTTAAAGAAGGATGCTCTTATCTAAGTGCACAGGCTACTACTTGGTTACCAAGTGCAATGCAAAAGTTTACCTCAAATTTAGCGGCAGCTTGAGGGGTGCGAAGTATTCCTTATGGAGATTTAGCAGCAGGCTCTGCACCTTCCTTATACTTGGTTTGACCAAATAATTATTGACAGCATTGAACAACCTTAGAAGGACAAATGTTGCATCATCAGCCAACAAAGGATATATTTTAAAAAGAAATGAAAAGGGCATAATTCTCGAGGTTTCAATGGGTTGGGGAAGAAAGGGTAGTCAAGTTAAATTGAGAAATATATCATATGATGTGAATTTTTTGCTACTTCAAACATTAAAATAACAACTGCATCAAAATTAGGGCTCAATACCAATTTTACCAATATCACACTATGTTATATACGCTATAACCCAAGTTCTCTCAAAAGTAACAATAAGCTTGTAATCTGCATAGTGTAAGTTATGGTCTTGTCAAAGAAATAATTATCTATATGACCGAATGTAAAGAGGTAAAGAAGATCTGAAAATACAATAAGCTTTTTTCCATTGGCACCATAAAAGCAAATGAGGTAAAGAGGATCTCAAAGTACAAGAAAAGAAAAATCTAAAGATAGGACTACACAAAGAACCTTCACTACCTTGGAACTCAGAAGTTCAATTAGTTTCAATGGAGTATGAAGAAAACAGAGAGTATGACTTGTTCAGGCAAAGCCTACAGATCATGAATGACAATAAGAGTTCAATGCTATCAAGTATAAGCTTTTCAAAAGCTAGTATGGAAGCTGATTGGATAATAGAAATGGCACAAGTGAACAATGTGGTAGAATATATATATACACACATTAATGTACATTGACTTTGATTAGGTTTCCATCTTACAACTAGTAGCTTTTCCTCACTTTCTTTTTTTGCAGAAAAATGAGTAAGACGGTTTGAAGGTTATTGCAAAAAACTGTGACAACTAGAATTATTCATGTGACTTCTATAAGACATTGAAATCTCAAAGCACATATGGTACAAGGTGAGCTCATATTCAGTAATACATTAGAGTTTCATAACTTTTACAACCAATAATGTTAGCCGTCTCTTGGCCCTTCTCATCCATGTTGCATAGATAACATTAATAAAATTTTCCAAGTAGGCATGCAAAAATAGATAATAGTTCAAATGAACCAAAATTAAATTAGAAAATTGAACTATTTCTTGATAATTTTCATTAAATCAATCATGATAGAATATGCGCAACAAAACACAAATCATGTGATGTGCTTGCCAAGCAAATTGAACTCCAAATTCATGCCATGCAATTTTAACTCCAAATCTGTTAAGAACCAGTAATAAAATGCAGGACCAAAGGTACCAATAAAAGTTCACAATTTTGAGACAAACACACAACAATATGGTATCAAAGTTTGCTTGTTAGAAGATAAGAGAAGTATAAGTTTTGGCATCACATCTTAAATCTATGGTCAACCACAAATAATGAATAAATCTCTAATGTCATTACTATGTAAACTATACGTCTAATAGCTTTTGGAGCTCACTTCAATCTATGTATATTATAAGACCAATGATTAGCAGAGAATCAAGTGAAAAGTCAGAAGATTTTCCTTCAAGAAGACTTTATCTAGAAAAAAGCAACCTTGGCTTCAAGAGAGTTCACAATCACACCATCATAGCTGCAAAAGACACATTACTATCAGATGCAATTATTATTTCATAAATTCAACAAGATACTGTTCTTTTCTCTACGATGAACCAACTAAGAAACCAACCTAAAATACTTCACTCTAACAGTAAAACAATGAGAAACAGTCTTAGGTGAATCACATGAATTGGATGTGGAATGCCATATACACTATACTTCAATACCCAAAAATAAATGAAAATGACTATGCAGAAGATTGATCAAGGAATCAGAGCTGCAATTTGGAGAAATTGGCAATAATTTTCTACTTAATTATCATCATTAATTGAGTTAGAAGCAAGATAAATACAAGGAACATCAATAGAAAGCTGCATTTGGCCTAAGTTAAAGGGTTTTGATATCTAAACATATCAACTCTTAAAAATATTCAAAACCCATGAAGAACCCTAACCTAAACTTACAGATGCCAAAAGAACCTTAACGGTGAGGAAGAAACGAATGAGGGAATATGACAGTTGGTTTACTCAGCTGACGACCACCGAACCACAACAGTGAGAACCCATGAACATTGTGGCTCACAATGACAGCATCTGTTTGCTGAGGATCTTGTCTGTCATGATCAAAGAGCTAACAGCTTCCGTTTGTCAAGGAATTGGTTTACTGAAGCGACGCCCACTGAACCTCGATGGTGATAACCTATGAACACCGCCGCTCATGATGATAGCTTCCATTTGCTAAGATTGTCACATGTCGGGGATCAAAAAGCAAGTAGAATTTCGGCCGACTGCAACACAAAATAAGGTTTAAGGAAGGGAAAATGAATGTCTTCCTTTTTGCCAAATACTTGGGGTATTTTGGACTCTTACTATTTTCAATTTATTACAAAATAGTCCCATGGGACTTCACCATAATTTTACCATTTCCTGGGACTATTTCTTTATATTTTTCCTTCCCCGGGACTTGAGTGTAATTTTCCCAATATATTATAATAAAGTTATATAAATGATATAACCATGCTTATTAGAAGCTAGTTAGCTTGGAAGCGAGAGATGTGACAAGTAAATTCCGCTTTTTTACAAACAAAAAAGACAATATTGTCTAGTTCATGCTTCTGAATCGTATGGTTAGCAAATTAGCAACGAATTATCCCAGTAATGTAATATCATGTTGTTATCCTGTTAGAGATATTATTGATGAAACTATTTGTTCTTTATAAGTTCTAAAGAGTTCTACGTGAATCATATGGCTAGCTTTGTCTAAAAAAAATCATATGGCGAGCAAATTAGCAATGGAATTAAGTCACTGATCACTTAGTGAACGTATATTTTACATCAAAACCATCAAATTCCGTGGCTAATTCACTATTTTTTTTTTGTAGTACTCGTGAAATTAAACTAGACTTAATCTTGCTTGTAGCTATGTTTTGAGTTAAATATAATTCAGTATTTATTCAAAAAAAAAGACAAATTATTTTGTAAATTCATGAGAGTTCCATGCAAGACATGCAAGTATGTCTATGTATAGAAATTTTATAATACTATCTCAGGTCCCTAATATAAGATCTCATTTATAATGTAAATTGCACTACCAATAAGATCTTATATTAAACACTAGAGGAGAATGATTTATAATGTTGGAAATCTAGATGAAAGATTCCTACTGCTTAGAGTTTCGCACGCTTTAAAATTGTAGAGTTGAAGACTGTACTTTGAAGACATTAGAATAGATAGTTGATAAATATTGTTGGAAATCACAAGCAATCTGGAAGAATGAAGAAGTAGATGATCTGAGTTGCGTCCAAGGACGCTGTCCTGTAGAGTTATTCTGTGACCACCGGCAGAGAGGAAGCGGTACTCCCCATGATTAAATAGACCCTTCTTGAACAAGTCAAGGTAGCTGAACTAGTTGAAGATAATTGTAATCACTGCAAGAAAAGATTATGCAGAGGAGGAGAGAACCGAAGTAGGTAATGAGCACTCTGTCTATGCCTCTTTTATAGGAACGGTCCACGGGTATCCAACAGACGCAAGATAGTCCAGACAATGCATCCCTCAAGACCGAATAGATATATACTACCAGAAAGACAGGTGTGTATGCTAACAATAGAGAGAGTGCTCGACCATTGACAACTTTCAGTCACGAAGGGTTACAAACTTTAAACCCCAAAATATGGAGAGTTTTCGATAAACTCAAATAAATTATTATTTAAAAATAATATTCCTGGGGAGCAAAATATTTTCACAAAAAGTGTCGGTACCAGGTATTTACTCTTGCATAGGGGGAAATCGTTAGATTTCCACTGCATTTTCCTTTCAGTGGTCCATTATTGTGCGCAAGAGCTCACCACTTTCTAGGCCTCTTTACCACTACTACAAAAAAGGACAGCTGTGGTGCTTATTTTTAAACTAATTGTGACACTTAAGAAGTGCCACATATCCCATCGCTACTAAAAGAAACTGTGGCGTTTAGAAGCACCACATCATATATATATATATATATATATATTAAAAAATAATACTTTAGGGGGCGCTTCTTTGAGGAAGTGCCACAGGAAGTGGACTTCCTGTGGCACTTCTTCAAGGAAGCGCCATAGGAAGTCTTCCTATGGCGCTTCCTTGAAGAAGTGCCACAGGAAGTCCACTTCCTGTGGCACTTCCTCAAAGAAGCGTCACCTAAAGTATTATTTTTTTTAAAAAAAATAATTTTTTCGTATTTTTCTTTTAGAACCCTATAATTATAATTGATAATACACTCTAAACACATTTTCATCAAAACAAAACGAAAAATGCAAATCACAATCAAATAACTCCAAAATGATATAAATTAACAAATAACTAATTAACAAGATCACTACTAAGTAAAATACAAGTGTTAAAAATAAATAATTATTTTTGGGTGCCAAACCCATTTGGTACTCAGAATTTGAAATATAACAAAAAATGAAAAAAGATAATGAAGATATAAAATGATATGCATGTTCATTTTAAAAAATAATAGAAAATATGAAAATTATCAATTAATAATTAAACAAATATAATAAATATTGAAGAACAATGAGTGAAACATACTGCTCTAGAAATGATATGACTTAAAATGAAAATAAGTCTATAGAAAAGAATAAGAGCAAAATGGTACTAAAATACATTTTATTAGTTAGTAATGACAGATAAAGGGCTCCTTTGCACTTGATGTGATGAATTAGTAGGAAAGCTTCACTCTACCAATCAGATGCTTTGATGCCATCATTTTTAAGTTACAATTAAAAACGTACTGCTCTAGAAATGATATGACTACAAACCTTGAACCCATGGAGGTCTATGTTGAGTCGCTTAACTAGCTCATGGAAGAATTGGAGTTCATCTGAGGTCTGTGTAGGGAACGTCCTTCCATGTATGGGGCTTAAAGATCTCCAACCTTTGAACTCCAACCTGCAAGCCCTGTCATAGTAAGCACAGAGTTGAACTAAGTATGACTTAATAATAAGCTCACACAAATGAATAAGTGAAAAAAAATAATAAGGAAGAGTAATGGAACAAAGGAATAAGGAGGAAGTGATGATTGAAGTGAGGATGGTGATGAGTGACAAAAGGAGGAGAAGGAAAAAATTTGGGGACTAAAAGGATAAGGAGTGATGGCACGTGTTGGATGAGGCCAGGAGTGGAACTAAGAAGATAAAAGTGATGGAAGCAGATCGTAGGAGAGAGAAGGATTTGAAATTTTTTTTTTTTAAGAATATTACTTTGTGTGACGTTTCCTTAGCTAGGTGCCACACAAAGTACACAGCAGCTGTGGCACTTCCTTGAGCAAGCGCCACAGCTGCTGCTTCAGTTTTTTTTCTTAAAAAAAAACACCTTAGGTGGAACTTTCTCAAGGAAGCGTCACCTAAGGTCACCAAGCAGCTATGACACTTCCTTGAGAAAGCGCCACCTAAGGTATTTTTAAAAAAATTAAAAAAAATCTTGAAAGAAGATGTGGCATTTCTTTAAAGAAATGCCACAAAAAGTGCGTCACTAATTTCTATTTTTCCAGTAGCGTACAAGCCTAAGATAATATGATGATATATATTTATAGGCTTATACTCTCTATTCTCAAGCAATATGAGACTAGTTTCTTTAAAACACCCACACATATACATATATTTACAACAAATATGAATAGAATGATTTTTAATATCAACTCAGGCGTACTATAGCAAAAAAGCAGAAAAGAAGATTTTTGTATTAGAGACATATTTAAAAGTATCGATAAGGAAATGATAGCCTTTGTTAAACAGTCTATACTATTTGATTAAAACAATCATACTGTGTCTCAAATTCCCTTTTGATAAAGTTACTTTTTTTTATAGGCAAATGTATTTTTCCATTGGAGGTAATTATATTTGAGATACACACTGTCAGATACTACATATAGATATCTCTCCCAGCAAGAATTCAAAACTTTATTGACCACATTGTGAAAGACTAGTATCTTCCGTTCCGTTAGAGCCACTCCATTAGTTTTCGATAAAGTTACTTTTGTTAAAGTAAACTTTAGTTATGTCAGTCTATTCTATGTCAACTATATGTCATTTGTTTCGTTTTGTCACAAATATCCAAGTGCTATCTCTATAGTGAAAGATGCTTGCGTCTCGGGAGGCCTGCCGGCATGGAGAAATTATGTCAGCCACAATGTCACCTATTCAAAATGTAGCACCCGGGTGAGAGCGAGATATCAAGTATGCTATGCCATAATCTCATTAAGAGAATCATTGCATAAAAAAGAATCAGAATATGACCCACCAGCATAATAGAGACATAGTTCTGATGCTAAGAGATTTACGTCGAAACGTGGCCTTGTATCTGAGTTGTTAATAAGGTCTTACTTGAAATAAGATCTCAACATATTTTAAATAGTTATCTACTGCCTTGCAACCAACATGCATTTGAATTCAGCGACGGAGTTAAGACAATTTAAGAAAAGTCTTAGATTCGAACTTGCGCATTTATATATATACACGTACAAAAGACATCTATAAGTGATCTACTCACCTAATAATGCTCAATGTGGGACTCAAAAATGCAATCTCTTCTACAAAAAAAATGTTCCTAACGGCTCCAAGCCACAAACACTTCACTCGACTTATTACCAATCATAATCCTCCGTAGGTAACTCTCTCTATGAGGATTAATTGATCTTTTAATGAAAGTCTCTCTGTTATGACTGATAATCATAAGTCTAAAAGGAGAGAGCTCATATCAAAAAATTAGCCTACTGGGATGTGAAAATTTCTTAATTTTATAAAGTACACTTCATTTGTAACATTTTCTAATATGGGACTCATAACATGCATCCAATTATGTCTCTAGGGTTTTATTCTAAAATTGTTCATCTCCATCTATTTCTTTCAATAATGAGAACCGTACATGTGCATGCGAATTCCCTTCAATCTATGAGATTGATATATATGTGCGTGCGTAATATTTGAATAATTTTAACTATTAAACTTTCAACTTACAATTTTTCAACGCTAATTTCTCCGGTGACTATTATACTCATTGATTGCATTCTGCACAGTAATTACACGCATAAGCAAAGAAACCACGAAAGAAGGAAAAAGACTAGCCATTTTATATATATATATATATATATGTTCATTTGAATGCATCCTTTATTCATAGTTTTGTGCATTATTTGTTGTCAGCTGATACTACATATTTTAAACCAAAAATTTTGACGAAAGTGCAATTCATTTTGACAAGGCTGACCGTGAATAATTTTTCATTTTCCCCTTGTTTGTTTAATTATTCGATTTTTTATTTTACTTAAATTTTGTTCTACATCACGTGGTCAAAGATTATACACCGCTGGCCTTACTATTATAATTAGCATGTGACACCTCACTAAAGTCTGATTATAGAACGTCTTTTAGACTAAATTCTTAATTAATTATTCATTTATAATATAAGTTACTTGATATGTCATTAATATACTTTTTTCAAATATTGGCCTTATTACAATTTACTGAGAGAGGACTTCAAGTCTAACATAGTGTTTTTCTATGTTATTAAATATGTACAAAGTTGAAATAATGTTTTATTTTCATATAAATTAAAGTTAATGAGTTAACCATACCTCATTTGATTCTAATGTCCCCTTGGAAACAAATCCAATAATAGCAAATTAAAGGTTTATTTCTTGCATTGGCTCTTTGATGGAGAATAACCCAACCATAATTGTTGAGAGCGTGATATGATAACGGAGTAGGACCACCGGAGATATCAAATTAAGCAAATCAATATGTGAGAATCATAATCAATCAAGCAAGTTGCAAATATTTCTATCTCTAGCCACGGAACAAATGAAGTTATTCTGCTGAATATTTCCTTTTGCCATTTGCTTTCTTGTTTAAATCTAGTTAATGCTTCACATGCTGTATTCTCTAAATTTTCTAGTCCTTACTCATCTTCGTTACTAAATTTATAGTGTTACTTTTTCTATTTATTAATCTTATTTGCTTTTTTGCCCCCAAAAAAGACTTATAATATGAATCGAAGGGAGAATTATTCTTTGACTGTTAAACACATGAATTGTGATTACTTATATGTGAGGTATCATATGTAAATATAGAATAAGATCTGATGAGTATCTAACAATACTTGAATTTTAAAGGGAAAATTACATTCAGGTCTCAGAAAAGAGAAAAAAAAAATGGTCCCTTAAAACCTCAAAATTGTCAAAAAGTCCCGTGAGACATTTTTAATTCCAATCATGGACTTGTCAATGGACGCTTATAGATTTGCTAACAGATGCCTCTGAATTTGTCAATGAACGCCCCTAGACTTACCAATAACACATCCCTGGGATTGTGAGTGGACACCAATGGACTTGTCAACGGAATTGGAATTTATTATAAAAAAATCCCATGGGACCTTTTGGCAATTTTGAGATTTCAAGGGACCATTTTTTTCATTTTTGATCTTGTCTAGGACCTGAATATAATTTTTCCAATTTAAAACAATAGTATTATATAAAGACATAAAAGATAACTATAGCACTACCATAGAAAATTACGATATATGACGGTTATTAATTATTATACATAAAGGTTTCGAACCGTAATACACACGGGCATTATAAAATATACATTATGGTTCCAAACCATTATTTATTCCGGACATATTATAACAGTTATAATATAACACCTATTATGTATTGAGATTTGGTGAGACAATGATCTACCCATTGTTTGTAAACAACCGTTATAATATATGATAATGCTAGTATCATACATAACGGTCATGCTTTAACAACCATTATTTATTAACATACATAACAGTTTGTATATAAAAACTGTGACTTTTAATAAAAATTAATAACGGTTTCATTTATACAGCCGTTATGTATTAAGTACATAAATAATGGCTAATAAATAAGAAGCATAACATTTATAATATATTACGGTTTTTATATAATAACCGTGATGTATGGATATAAAACCCTTCAAATAAGAGTTTATGAGCTAGTTGATCTCCTGTATATATATAATAAAACAACAGTGCCTTCCACATCGAGTTGCTATGCACCACTGCCATCCTTGTTATCCTGTTTATCCCCATCTTCCTCATTCGCTTCCTCATCCTCATCCTCATTCTTATCATCAGAGGAGGGAGATGAAGGTTGGGTTAGAGTATTATTATCAATGTGGGGGGGGTGAAAGGTTTCGAACCATCACGGTGTTTGTTATTTCATGACGGTTTTTCCTTAACAATCGTCATTCTTGTGAGATAAAATATAAAGGTTATTGCTGATCGCTGTTATTTATTTGTTTGGATTTATATTAAGTGATGGGTTTTGCTTACTAACTAACCCTTATGTATCTCAAGAACTAACCACGTCGTCCCCTCCGCCAATCCATTTTTGCATTGAATGACAAGATGTCACAAGAGAAAAGAGCACTGGAGAAGGGTCTGGTTGTCATAAAGAATGTTCAAAAGCAAATTACAAGATAGGGGAGGAGACTTGCTGTGAGGTGGAATAAGAGAGGACAAATTGTGAACTTTGTCAGATTTCAAAATTTGACATTTTTTGCTCTATCTACAGTAGGTTTCTTCCCCTCTCTCTTAATTTGCTTTATGGACCACCTTCATGACAAGAAGACGCTTCCACAGTACTCTTTTCTCTTGTTCCATCACATCATTCAACATAATAGATGGATTGACAAAGTGGGAGGGGCATTGGCAATAGCAGGGGGCGAAGTGGTGTATTTGAGCCATTTATTGCCCCCATCAACATTAGTGGTGTTAGAATTATATGTTAATGTTGTTAACAAAAAAATTTGATTCAACAAATTCAAATGATAACTATGTAATTAAATGCTATTAATCTTGAGTTTAAAATAGGTGTGAATTGAAAAATAATTTAAAAATCTAATGAAGTAGTCAACATCAAAACCTCAATTGCATATTTGTATTAAAAAAATAGTTTAATAGTCTAAATAGCAAAACCTTGATTTCATTTTTAGTGATTTATCGGTTTATTTTACTTTGATATATTATTTTAAAAAATTAAAACTTAAATATGTTTTGTCAGCTACACAATCATCATTTGAGTTTGTTGCGTCAATAATATCCATTAGCAACATTAACGTGTTAGAAATATAGTGTCAAAAGTATACTTTATAAAATTAAAGGACCAAAATTATACTTCATGTAAAATTTAAAAGACTAAAAATATATTTTAACCTTAAAAATCTCTCCCTTCCCACAAGGCAAAGTATCGTTACGGGCACTCTGTTCGCTCTCTCCCCTTGCGTCCCTCTCTTTTAAATCAAACACTTTCGTAAATAGAAAATGCCCCAAAAAGTGTGTTTTATTTTCCCCTTTCTCTCTTTCTTTATAATTTGTTGTACTTCACCTCTCTCCCTCGAAACCAAAAACCCAAAAATAGCATAAGCCCCAAAAGGTGTGCGTTTTATTTTCCCCTTTCTCTCTCTCTCTCTCTTTTTTTAATTTTAAATAAAAAGGTTTATTGTCCTAAAAGAATAAAAGGTTTAAATAACTTGCACAGCTCAAGATGCTTCTCTAGAGATGCTGTTTAGAATAGCATCACTAATTTTCGTCTCTTTGTAATAAGTGGTGTTAGTGTGTTATCACTTTTTTTTAATGTAACCAGATGCTATATTTAACCAACTTCTTGTTAACTTATAAATATACTGCCTCCTCACTATTTTATAAGCTATTACAGTTGCAATTTTTTTTAAAAATGAGTTTGGCCTTTTCATAAGTTCCACTTTGAAAATGTATGAATATTTATGCTTTTTTTTGTTTGTTCATTTTTACTATCAATTATTCATATATGTCTCTCTCATAATTTTTCCCTTATTATCTCTCATATCTTTTTCATCTCATTCTCTCTCAAACTTGTGATAAACTTGTGATAAACATTGTGATCAACACGAAAAGAAAAAGGAACTAATCAATACCAGCGTTAATATAAGATCTTTGAAATTTATAACTTAAAACAATGTGACTAGTTTATCATATTAGGTTTAACATATAAATTTGTCCCAGAATTTTTCACCGAAGAGTCATATTATCCTGAAAGTTTTTTTAGATTCAATGTTACCTCAAAAATGCTAAAATGGGGCAATGTTGCTCCTTACTATTAAAATGTTGATAGTAAACGTCAATTTTTAAATGATTAATGTTAGTATTTTAATGTTATAGAGCAACATAACTACGTTTTCAAACTTTTGGAACGACTTTGAACCTGAAAAAACATTCAGAATACTATTGATCCCCAGCGAAAACTTTCAAAACAAATTTATAAATTAACCCCTCATATTATGTGAAATAATTGAGCCTTGAACTCTAGATTTAGTATCTTATTGAACAAAAAAAAAAAAAGATACTCCTATGAAATTATAAATCTGAAACATATATTCCGTCCAATCAAAATATATATAAGATGCTTTCAATTATTTCATCATAATTAAGGATGAATTATTGCTTTATTAAATATGATTTCAAGTGAAAATTTGTGTAACCATATCCCCAATCTGTCTGATTCTTCTTTTATGTTTTTTATATTTAATGTATATCATCAATAAATATAATATAGAGTAAAATTAAGAAAATAATAAGTAATAAATTTCTAAATGAATGATATTATGGACTAAAAATTTTTCTTAAAAATATGAGTTATAATATATTTTGGACCTGGCGGAATATGTTTTAGTTAACTGTGATGTCAAAAAGCTTTTAAATGCGTGTTTGAAATGATGATTGAGATCAACTTCAATTCCTCCTATTATTCAAAATACGGAGATTAATAAAGGTTAGCCCTATCTAGTTTGGACGTAAGCAATTTTTTAATCAAGATTTATAATATATAAAGTATATAAACTATGAAATGGCCAAAAAAAGTAAGTATATATATGAAATAAATTTTATCTCGACTTGATTAATAGTATTTATAATTATAAGCTCCAAACAAGCTTCAATTATTGGAATTAGAGATATCATGAACCTTGTGTGAGTTACTATTACAAATGAGAAATAGGGTCAAAAAGTAAGAAAAGAAGGGTAATAATATCATAAGTTGATAGTTAATTAGTTATATGTATATATATAATGTTATATCAACCATAAGTTCATAATATACCGATGGCAAGTTTATTTTATTTTATTCCCTAGGTAAAAATGAATTTTTCCATTTTCTTTTATTAAAAGAAATGAAAAATATTTGTATGGTGGAAAATTGGGAAATGGTTTGAAAAGACCATTGTGCCCCCATGTTGTCACATCTTCGAAGCAGCATTTTCTAACTTTGCCTCCCCGTCGTCGTTCTTCGGCCTCCATCGCCGTCGCCGGCTTTAGCCTCCATGACGATCACTGTCTCCAGCCTCCACCGCCGCCGCCCTCTCTACACAATGCACCAACACCATAAAGCAACAACTGGTCAAGAAATCGCCGAGCACTCTATATCCAAATTCAGATAATTGGGCAGCGTCAGAGCATGAATCGGAAGAGGACTGATGCGACATGCAAGCAAGCAGGTAATTGGGTTTTTTTCCTTAATAAAAAATCCTAAAATATTTTTGGTCTACATGTACTACCCCGGTTTTTTACGAGAAAAATGTGACTTTTTTTTTTGAAGAAATTTAGGAAGTTAATTAAATTATTTTAGAGTATTTATATTTATTTTTTAAAAAATTAATTAATTTAACTAATAAATTGATATATAATATAAAAACACACAACATATAATATGATTAAGTAACTTATTTAATTTTTTTTTTTAAAAATGAACTATGTGTTATATATATTTAAAAACGGGGGAATATTTATTAAAAAATTATATCAGGAAGCATTATTTTATTTCATCCCGCTGGTCAGGAAGGAGGCTTGGACTTCAGCCATTCTCTAAGCTATCCCTTCCCTTTAAATAGAGATGAGCAAGCGGCCTCAGTCTCCAAGTCCCAAAAACTCAAATGCTCTCTGCCTAGGCCTAAGCTCTTCCTCTTCTTTCTTCAACCTTTAATACTAACCATCATGGCATCTTGCGGGTCCTTCATCAAGCCAAACCAGTCAATCCCGCTAAGCCGTAAGGCTCCCAAGCCAATTCATGGTGGTAGAAAGCAGGTTGGTTAGCCTACTAGGCACTGCTTTTGTGTAGAATCTCGTTATGGGTTACAGTTACTTTCTTCTACAGCTTCTTTGGTTAGCAGACTAGGCACTACTTTTGTTTAGAATCTCTTTATGGGGTTACAGTTATTATCTTATAAAGCCTTTTCATTTAACAACTACTGTTATACTTGTTGTTGGTGTTGATGATGATGTGTGATTGTATATGTGCCAGCTCTGTGTAAGGGCATTGGGTAACAGCTATGGTGAGGAGGAGAGAACGATTATAAGGAAACAAAATGAAGGGTGGAAGATTAAGTATTCTGGACAGAAACCAGCAACACCATTGCTGGACACTATCAATTACCCTGCTCATATGAAGAATCTGTCCACACAGGTGAACCATTTGTTTAAATGATTGTGTACTGACTGGTGATTTCTTGTCTATATAATCCTAACAAAATATACTTGAAATTTTTTCAAACGTATATATCAGGATCTTGAACAACTCGCAGCTGAGCTGAGGGCAGATATTGTGCACACTGTTTGTAATACTGGGGGGCATCTTAGCTCAAGCTTAGGAGTGGTGGAGCTTGCTGTGGCTCTGCATCATGTTTTTAACACCCCTGATGACAAAATTATATGGGATGTTGGGCACCAGGTCTTTATTATCTTCCTTGAAATTATTATTTGATCTTATATTTTCTTTGGTTCCCATGATTTTCTGGTGTTGGTTTTTCATGAGAGGGTCTAAGAAGCTATGAATTTGCAGGCCTACCCACACAAAATCCTGACGGGTCGAAGGCACAAGATGCATACCATAAGGAAAACCTCTGGGCTAGCTGGATTTCCCAAGAGGGATGAGAGTGTTCATGACGCTTTCGGGGCAGGACATAGTTCAACAAGCATATCTGCTGGCCTGGGTGAGATTCTTAAACCTTAAGAAACAGTTTTTCTGAATAGATTAAAAATTTGAGAAATACTGAATGACCTGTTTTTGCCTATACATGTAGGGATGGCTATTGCGAGAGATCTTTTGGGAAAAAATAGCAACGTCATTTCGGTGATTGGGGATGGGGCTATGACTGCTGGTCAAGCTTATGAAGCCATGAACAACGCTGGATTCCTCGATTCTAATCTCATCATTGTTCTTAATGACAACAAGCAAGTCTCCTTACCAACAGCTACCCTTGATGGTCCGGCAACCCCAGTCGGAGCACTCAGTAGTGCTTTAAGCAAGATTCAAGCCAGTACCAAATTCCGCAAACTCAGAGAAGCTGCAAAAGTAAGTTTTCATCTTTGGGTCTATGCCCCGACCGGACAAATAATGAATAAACATGTGTGAGCGTGTGTGTATGTACATGTACATGGAGGTAGGTAGGTATGCATGTGTACTTTGACAGAATCAACCTAAGAATTCTTCTTCAACTTTTGCGCTTGTGTTGAAATTTCAAATAGTCTGGGATTTGACTGTGTTTTGGTCTGGTACAGAGCATCACAAAGCAGATAGGAGGACAAACATATGAAGTTGCAGCAAAAATAGATGAATATGCAAGAGGGATGATCAGCGCTAATGGGTCCACTCTTTTTGAGGAACTAGGCCTGTACTACATCGGCCCTGTGGACGGTCATAACGTGGAAGATCTGGTCCATATTTTTCAGAAAGTGAAATCCATGCCTACACCAGGCCCAGTTCTGATACACATCGTGACAGAGAAAGGAAAGGGATATGCCCCGGCAGAAGCAGCAGCTGATAAAATGCATGGTGAGATTGAAAATTCTGATTTTGTTTTATGATCTTGCATAGTAATGATAGATCATGGTAATGAAGGATGCTAATGCTCTCTCTCTCTCTCTCTCTCTCTCTCAGGTGTTGTCAAGTTTGACCCAAAAACAGGAAAACAATTCAAGCCAAAATCCCCTACACTTTCCTACACCCAGTACTTTGCTGAATCTTTGATCAAGGAAGCTGAACAAGACGACAAGATTGTCGCTATTCACGCAGCCATGGGTGGTGGGACAGGCTTGAATTATTTTCAGAAAAATTTCCCAGATCGCTGCTTTGATGTGGGTATTGCTGAGCAACACGCTGTGACATTTGCAGCCGGGTTAGCTGCTGAGGGTCTCAAGCCATTCTGTGCCATCTACTCATCATTCCTGCAACGAGGATATGATCAGGTGAGCCAAAAACTGTTGAAATACTCTTGCTTTAGTGGCAGCCAAACCATCATAGCAATCTCACTGAACCATGGTTCATAATTGTTTGCTGTGTAGGTGGTCCATGATGTAGATCTTCAGAAACTACCCGTCCGGTTCGCTATGGATAGAGCTGGTTTGGTAGGTGCGGATGGACCAACTCACTGCGGAGCATTTGATATCACTTACATGGCTTGCCTGCCTAACATGGTGGTCATGGCTCCCTCTGATGAAGCTGAATTGATGCACATGGTTGCAACCGCAGCAGCGATCGATGACAGACCAAGCTGCTTTAGATTTCCAAGAGGAAATGGAGTTGGAACCATTTTGCCTCCAAATAACAAGGGAACCCCACTTGAGGTTAGCAGAATAGTACCTCCCAGATCTTTCTTAATTCAACTGAGCATATAAGCAATCCAATTATAATTACCTTTTGTTCCCGTTATGCAGATAGGAAAAGGAAGAATACTAATAGAAGGAACCAGAGTTGCGATTCTGGGATATGGCTCAATGGTTCAACAGTGCCTGCAAGCTGCAAAATTGCTAAGAACACAAGGTGTATCCACGACTGTTGCTGATGCCAGGTTTTGCAAACCCCTTGATACTGATCTGATTAAGCGACTAGCGAAGGAGCATGAAATTCTGATCACAGTGGAAGAGGGTTCTATCGGAGGTTTTGGATCTCATGTTTCACAATACCTTAGCTTGGCTGGTTTACTCGATGGACGCCTGAAGGTAATAATAATAGTTCTTCCCTATATTATTACTCTTCCTTCACCATGCCAACAAGATTTTTCTGTTTCTAATTTCTGTTCTGAACTTTTTGGTTGCAGTGGAGGGCGATGATGCTTCCCGATCGATACATTGATCATGGATCGCCCCAAAACCAGATTGATGAAGCCGGCCTTTCATCAAAACATATTGCAACAACAGTGTTGACTCTTTTGGAGAGGCCAAAAGAGGCTTTGCTGCTCCTGTGATAAAGGAACGTTAAGGGGATCGGCCATGGATGCCTCTATATGAATTACAGAGAAATGATCATAAGCCAATGAAAGGCGCAAAAATGCTCTGGCAACAATGCTTAATGAATTGACCTCAACAACAATAATAAAACCTTATCTCATTTAGTGGATCGGCTATATAGATCACAAACCTCATTGAGTGTTTGTTTCGGTCTTTCTCAACATCTTTTTAGAAGACTTTATATTGCTTGATCAACCTTTCTCACTCACTGACGCACTCAATAGTCCTCTTTAAATGTGTAAAATAATATGAATTATACATTTTTGTACATTATTGGAACTGTTGTAATTAGTGATATTTTGAAAAATAATGTTATTTCAATAATTGGCTACTCTGTTTCTTGTTCTTCCTTTTGCCCCACAAAAATCTGCACTCAAATAATTAACTAATCTTTATTATCATCAATATCAGCTCAATTGTTAACCAACAGAGCTACGGAAGATCCCCCCCCCCCAAAAAAAAAAGCACCTAAGATGAGGCTTAATTCAGTGAAGCTAATGGTGTTGTTGCTCGTCTATTAGCTTAAAACGCTACTATTTGAACTGATTAAAAAAAATATCTTTTTGCAGGTTTTACTTTTCATTGCATTGTATTTTGTGTAGGGCATAGATTTCTCAATTGAGCAAAAATAATAATCTTATATCATGATATAATAGTGTCATGGAAGAAGTTATAAATTTATTTTTGACAAATGTGCACATTTAGTGCTTTGGTTTTAGAAAAAAAATCAATTCCCCAATCCTTACAGTTTTCATGAGTCTTGAATTAGATCCCTACATCTTTTTTTTCTTTTTTATCATGTCCTTTAGGCTTACTCCATCAACTCCTTTAATTCTTACATCTAATAAATGGAATACGATTATCCTTGGCCCTTCCTTTTTTTTCCCTTTTGATTGAAAAAGGAAAATAAAAACTAGACCAAGTATTCGCAGACAATCTATCCTTGTACGTGTTACCTATCGTCGGCGTCGGCGTTGTCATCGGAGCTAACTAGCTCGAAACGCTAGGTCCGCACGTTGCCGATTATAGTGCCTCTATGATTCGTTTCTTAACGGATGGTCACTTTATTACTTTACAAGGATTTAGGGGTCCGACCGCTCAATTTCATCATCTGATTTGTTTGCACAATATAGATGCTATAGCTGAATTGTTCATGGTCAATCACCTTCCTGATGACAACCTTCCCACTATAGCAGACGACTGTATTCCCGCTGACATGGCACAACTATTGACACAATTTCACAGCTTGTTTGACACCCCACACGCCTTGCCTCCCCAGCGTGGTCATAAGCATCACATTACTCTGCTTCCTGGGATTTAACCAATTAAAGTCAGTCCCTATCGTTACTGGGACTGGCCCAATTAAAGTCAGGCCCTATCATTACCCTGTGAGCCAAAAGGCCGAAATAGAGAAACTGGTCTAAGATTTATTGTGTGATGGGTTGATCCAACCCAATTCAAGCCCATACTCTGCTCCAGTTATTTTAGTTAAAAAGAAAGATGGATCTTGGTGATTTTGTGTTGATTTCCGTGCTCTTAATGCTGTTACAGTTAAAGATGCTTTTCCTATTCCAACCGTTGATGAACTTTTAGATGATTTACATGGTTCTGTTTTTTATTCTAAATTAGATCTTCGATCTGGTTACCATCAGATTTTGATGCATGAGGCTGATAGAGAAAAGACGGCTTTTAGAACTCATTTAGGGCTTTATGAATGGTTGGTTATGCCCTTTGGTTTATCTAATGCTCTTGCCACTTTTCAATCTTTAATGAATAATGTTTTCTAACCATTTTTATGGCAATTTGTCCTCATTTTTTTAATGATATTTTAATCCATAGTGCTTCTTGGGATTCCCATCTCCAATATGTTGCTTTGGTACTGGATCTGTTACAACAACATCATTTATTTGCTAAATAATCCAAATGTTCCTTTGGCAAGACTCGGATTGATTATTTGGGCCACATTATGTCGATCAAGGGGGTTGAGATAGACCCTTCAAAGATCCAAGCCATTAAGGATTGGCCCATACCCAGTACTATCACTCAACTCAAAGGCTTTTTAGGCCTCAGTGGCTATTACCGTCAGTTTATCTCTCAGTATTCACAAAGGGCCGGTCCATTAATTGATCTCTTACGCAAAGATGGTTTTCGATGGTCTAAGGAAGCACAGTCTGCTTTTGATGATCTTAAGGGTGCCCTCTCTAATGCCCCTATTCTTCATTTACTAGATTTCAGCAAACCATTTGTTTTGGAGACGGATGCTTCCGGGGTTGGCATCGGTGCTATTCTTAGTCAGGAGAATCATCCCATTGCTTATTTCTCAAAGAAGCTGTACCCACGAATGCAATCTCAATCCACGTATGTTCGAGAGCTTCACGCCATCACTGAATCAGTGGTAAAGTTCCGACACTATTTGTTGGGTCATTTTTTTGTTATCAAGACGGATCACGTCAATTTTCGCCATCTGTGGGATCAGACCATGCAAACACCAGAATAGGTGTCTTGCTTACCTAAGTTGCTCGGTTATCAATTTTCAATTGAATACAAATCAGGAAAGCACAATCAGGCCGCCACGCACTTTCGAGAGTCTCTTGTATGGCATTATCGTCTCTAACTAACACTTTTATGGATTGGGTTTATCAGCAACTTCGATCTTCTTCTTTTATACAAGATTTCAAGACTAAAATTGAGGCTAATCCGACTGCTTTTCCTCACTATTGTATTAAACAGGGGTTTATTTACTCTCGCAACCGCTTACTACTTCCCTTTGATAACTCCGAGCTTCTTCAACGAATTCTGGGTGAATTCCATGCCTCTGTTATTAGGGGACACTCTGGGTTTGGCCGCACTTTTTCTAGAATTGCTCCTCTTTTTTATTAGCATAAGATTTGTGAGGCTATCCAATCTTATATTCGTAGTTGCTTAATATGCCAACAAGCTAAATCTTCTTAGTTACAACCTGCTGGTTTGCTTAATCCATTACCCATTCCTGATCGCATTTGGGAAGACATTGCTATGGACTTCATTGTCGACTTACTGATGGTTAAGGGATTCAATGTTATTATGGTTGTTATTGATCGTTTATCCAAGTACGGTCATTTTGTTCCTATCCCTCCTCATTTTCCTAGTCTTACAGTTGTAGAAGCTTTTGTGCAACATATTGTTAAACTTCATGGCATTCCCAAATCTATTGTATCTGATCGTGATAAAGTATTTACTTCTGGTTTTTGGCAACATCTCATGAAATTGCAGGGGTCTCAGTTGAATTTTAGTTCTGCCTACCATCTACAGACTGATGGTCAATCTGAAGCTTTAAATAAATGTGTTGAGATGTACCTTCAGTGTTTCATTCATGATTTCCCTAGGAAATGGTTGCAGTTTCTCCCTTGGGCTGAATTTTGGTAAAACACTTCCTTCCATCATTCTACGAGCATGACTCCTTTCAAAATAGTTTATGATTGTAATCCCCCTCCTGTCCTATGACATTCGTCTTTGGATGATACTCCAATTGACGTGCATACCCAGTTGGAAGAACGTGATGCTTTATTAGAGGTGTTAAAGGTACATATTCAGCGGCTCAGGCGAGAATGAAGAAATATGCTAATGCTAAACAAACTGACATGGAATTCCAAATTGGTGATTTAGTTTGGTTAAGTTACAACCTTACAGTAAGCATTCTGTGGCCCTAAGAAGTTTTCAGATATTAGCTTTGGTTTATTTTGGTCCATTTAAGGTTGTGGAGCATGTTGGTAACGTTGCTTATCATCTAGAGCTTCCAACCCATGCCAGAATTCATCCTGTTTTTCATGTATCGGTTCTTAAGAAATTCTTTGGGGAGGAACCAACTGTATCATATTTTCCATTGCCTTTAAATTCGATGCTAGAGGGTCCTATCAGTACGCCAACCACCGTTTTGTACTCCATAGTGGTCAAAAAAGACTCTACCACTTTTCAACAATTTATGGTTCAATGGGACAGTTCCCTCACTCCTACCTGGAAAGACCGAATTTTTTTGGAATCCAATTATTCGTCACTTGACCTTGAGGACAATGTCGATTTCTGTGGGGGAGATAATGTAACAGATGCAGGCCCAAGCACAGCAAAGGATGAAGGCCCAGTGGAAGGTATAGGGCCCAAAACACTAAGGAAACGCTTGAGGATCAAGAAGAAACCGTGGAAGCTTTGAGATCTAGAGAATACTGGCAATATATGAAGGACAAAAATGGTTAGAAGTGGGTGTGAGATATTTTGAGTGATCTTCTCTCTTGATGGAATCTTCCGTACCCCTTCTGTGTACGTTTTCTTTCTATGCTTTCTGCCATAGCATTTTCATTGTACTGTTTCTTTTCATTTCCATTGTGCATTTTCTGTGTAATTTTTGTGATTTAACAGAATTGACAATTATAATATATATACAAAGCCAGTACTTTGACATATATATTCTCTGTGGATTTATTACGTGTAACACAGAGTATCGAGAATCTGCATACACGGTAGACATAACCACTCCCTCCCTAGCAATTGTTGAATCTCCACAAGAATGGCATAATAAGGATGATCTTCATGCACGGTAGACATAACCAGCTTGATGACCTCCCGACAATCACTTTCAACTATGAGATATAAACACTTACGATCTTAAGCTAACTTTAGTGCCCATAAAAATCCCCATGCCTCCACTGTGATAATTGTCCTGCAACCCACACGATACATGAAACCTTGTACAAAGTTCCCATTACAGTCACGCATGACGCCACCACAGGTACAGTAACCAGTAACAACATCATGGGATCCATCAACATTATACTTCAAAACACTCATTGGAGGGGAACACTAACTACCACGTAACCTCTCTTCTGTCAAAGAACTATTAGGATCCGAGATACCCCAAGAAAGACAAGCTCTTGACCTCACAAGAATTGCATTTATTTTCCATGCCTTGCCATTAAAAATATGATAATTACGTCCTAGCCATATATTCTGACTAACGATGGCAAACCACAAGCGGAACTTAAAGCCCCCAATCTCCTCTTTGAGATGAAGACACCATTTAATCCAACTCACCGAGTCTAATAGAGTAAAAATTGTGGAAGGCATTTATGTGGAAGCAAAGCTTCCCAAACATGTCTCATGCGCGAACTGTTCCTTAAAGCATGAACAATAGATTCCTGTGTAGCCTCGCAGACACCACAATATCCCATAGGATGAAGATCGTGAACATGTCGAGCCAGATTAGTAAGAATACGGTTATAACAACATAACCAAAGAAAGAGTCGATGTAGCTGGGGAACACGAAGCTTCCACACCAACTTCCATATAGGGTCCCTTAAAGAATGCCCATACTTAGAAAGATACGCATAAGCCGATTTCAAGGTGAATTGCCCATTAGTAGACCACCTCCAAATGGGGGAGTCAAGCTCAGTTAAAGAACCAGTACGTACCCTTTTAATGATATCAACTACATAATCTGGGAGATAAATTGAAAATTTTCCAAAGTCCCAGTCACCTAAAGGGGTTTAACAATCAAGAACCTTCCATTCCAAAGATTCCTATGGGTTATGTCTAGTAGCCAATGTTTGGAGTGCCCATAGTATGGGACCCAAACATATTGCCAAAATGACGTGGATTTTCCACTTTGTACTCGCCAAGCTAGTCCATGTTTAACAGAGTCCCAGTTAGAATGAATATCATTCCAAGTACTAGAATCAAACCGTTGTTTCTCAATCTTAGTAAGTAAATCCATCCCATACTTTTACTTTTCGCAGGGAAGCTTAACCCATAACAAATCTGTCTTGGTTACCAATGACCAACCTAGTTTTAACGTGAAAGCATTATTTTGAATGTTAGCTCGGCGGAATCCTAAACCACTTTCCTCCTTACAGTAACACACGTTATCCCGTGATCCCATATGGACCCACCGATAACCGGTAGTACTTCCCCACAAAATCTTCTTGCATCTCTTATTAGTTTCCTCACACGTGGATTTAGGCAGAGGGGCTGTTTGCATAGCATATGTAGGTATCATAGAAACCACTAAAGTAACTAGCGTGTGACGCCCAGCTAGCAAAGAGTGTTGGCTTTCTAACTAGCTAAGTGTGAATCCATCTTATCTATCAAGAAGCTATATGTTGTTCGAGATAGCTTTTCATGTAATAGAGGCATCCCCAAATACTTTCCCAGATTTGAGCATGGCACAAAGTTGAGAAAATCACTTATTTCTTTACACCTATTATGATTCACATTCTTTGAGAAAAATATTCGAGACTTTGCATCATTAATTTTTTGCCCAAGACTTCACAAAAATAATCAAGGGTAGCCTTCACAATAGCTGCCTAATCCATATCAACTTCCGCAAATAGAAGAAGATCATTAGCAAAAAATAAATGAGAAATCGGTGTACCTCTTTTACTAAACTGAAGAGGAAGCCCTTCGCCATGTTCAATGCATCCTGTATCAAATGCCCCAGACTCTTCATGGCTAAGACAAATAAAGAGGGAGAAATTGGATCTCCTTGTCTTACCCCTCTAGTCAGGCAAAAATCACTTGCTGCAGAACCATTCTAGAGAAGCTTCATTTAAGGAGTAGACATACAATAATCAATCACCCTTAATTCTAATATTTTCTAAAAGTTTGAGCTCCCATATACCGTAAAAAATAAAGCTCCATCTCACTCGATCATAGGTTTTCTTGAGATCAATTTTAATAGTCATAAATCCTCAACACTTTTTCATCCCTCACATAGAATGAATAATCTCCTGATTCAAAATTATATTATCTAAACTCTATCGTCCTTTCACAAAACTACACTAGTTCAGCTCAACTACCAATGGCATAATAGGCTTCAACCTATTAGTAATGATCTTCATCACAATTTTGTAAATTACATTATACAAGCTAACTAGTTGAAAGTCTCTAATCATCATCTGAGGATGCTCAATTTTTGGGATTAAAACAATCTGGCTACCATTTATCTACTCCACAGTATGTGGCTCAAGGAACACCTTTTTCACCTACTTAATCACCGACTTGCCAACAGTATTCCCTTGACTCTAAAATAATATGGGGTTCAAGCCATATAGTCCTAGAGCTTTAAGAGGCCCCATGTCAAATAATGCTTGTTTAATTTTTGTATCCAACATTGGCGATCCAAGAGTATATAAATGGATATCTATCATTTAAGGAAGGGCAGGTGCACCCAAAAAGTAAAGAGCTCGTACCTGAGCCATCCTTTGCATACAAGTTCTCAAAAAATTTTCTGCTCATCTCCATAATCTCATTCACATCGTAGGACCATTCACCTAATTCAAGTTTTATTGCCTCTATTTTATTTTGTCTCCTCCTCCCATTTGCAACCTAATGGAAGGAGAGAGTATTTCGATCATCATTTACAAACCATTGGGATCTCAAATACTGTATCCACATCAACTTTTCTTTGTGACAAAATTGCCCCTAATTCACACCATAATTTGAGCTATATATTCTCTACATAATCAGATAAACCTAATGAAGCAATCTTGTTGTTCACTCCTTCTAATCTATGAAACACTATATTTTCAACTTATATCTCCAAAGATATCCCTATTCCATATTTGCACTTTCTGTTTGAAGTCTGAGACCAATTCATTCCAATTATGGTTTACAACCCACATTTTCTTTACAAAATCTGGGAACTCTTTATGGAGAACCCATGGAGCGAAAAATCTAAACAGTTATTTTTGTTAGTTAGGTTATAAGCAAAGTTGTCCGTATTAATAAGAAGCAATGGATGGTGATTCGATTTGAACTTGGGCAAGTTGAGAATTGAAGCCCCTAGGAAAGACTCATGCCATCTATCATCCACCAATACCCTATCAAGGTAACTTTGGCTCCCCACACGACCCCAAGTATACTGAGGTCCACTGTAACCAATATTGATAATCCTACTATCAATGATCCAATTAACAAAGGGATGCTTAACCCCTGAACTTTCTCTTTGGTGCCTTCTTCTTCAGTCATTACCATATGCTATAGCATTAAAATCTCCTGCCACTACCCATTTCCCCTGCATTGTATTATTGATCTCTCCAAGTGCTGCCCATTAGTCTCAACGTAGAGCAAGATTTGGATGTCCATATACCCCCGTAAAGTGTAATATACCAAATTTTGCAATACTAAAAACGTGTAAATATGGAATTAGTAGAATAAAATAAATATCGGTATTTACAATTAAAGGTAGAGTTACTTTCAAAATTCCTAGATATCCATTGTGTCTTTCACAGAAATTGAGAAGTCAATATTGTAACAATACAAGTGTTAGAAGTCAGAGCAAAATTCGTCGGTGGCTGCAGGGTTCAGGGGCGTCAGCTGCGAGATCGGTTGAATTTGGGCATTTCGTGATCTGCCTCGATATGTGTGCCATGGTCCAACGTGGGTCCCACATGGAATTCCGGGTAATGCACCAATGGAGCAACTTTATTAAAAAGAACTTTAGTAAAGCATGTAATGACAGCTTATTATGACTCATGATGACACATCTTTCGTGTTGGCTAAATAAGGAAATGACAAGTGTCCCGAAATTATTACAAAGTAAAAACATGTTTTTGTGTTGGCCAAATGAGGGGGTGACATGTGTCCCTCATCATTACACATCATTACACCCACTTTAAGCCTTTCGTGTTGTCATCTCCGAAGTATGCCACCTAGCGTCTGAGTCCGGGGAATCCACCGGTCTCCGGTCGGGTCGCTTACTTTACGAGTCGAGCACCGAACCCAGGAGTCCAGGGAAATTGTCAGGCCTTCTCTACCCCTGACCATTTATGACCCACCGAAGAAAGAGAAAAGTGGAAGACCAATAGTTGCATGACACGTGGCACTCTTAAGCATTAAACTTGTGACACGTGGCAAGATGAGATGAGATCATTTTATGTGATTAAATCACAACCATCTATGCCTAATTAAATGGCAAAATTTTGTGCAACCATGGAAAGAGAAAGGGAAATCATATTTCTTAAGCGTAAAAACACAAGAAGAGAGAAGGAGGAGTGAATAGTGAGTTTTCTTGACTACCGGAGCCAATTTCAACCCTGAATCACCGTTATTGTCCGGTAAGTCCTTCAGTAAACTTCCTCTACTCACTATAAGCTTCAATTCTATGGTCTTAGATTTCTCATCTGAGGTGTTTTGTGCCAATTAGTCTACCAGAGTGCCGCCGGAATACCGAACCACTTATAGAAACGCGAAGAGGTAAGCATAGGCTTTCTTTTGAACCGAATACTTAGTGATTTCATTGAGTATTTCTTAGCTCTTCAACCACCCATGTATTTCATTCAAGGGGTGTTTTTGAAGAAGAAAGATGTTTTAATCATATATATATAAGGTGATATATGATGTTTGGAGAAGAATTAGACTTGTTGGTTGTTAAAATCACAAAGTGGAATTTTTGTTGTTTTGGGAGGCAGATTTCGGTTGAGGGCTAAATCTAGTAGAAATAATTTGATTTTGGTATTTTTGAGCTTTCCATTGGATTCTACACGAAAAATTGTGTGGGAATAAGCTCTGGTTATAATTTTTGATAGACTGGTTTAAAGAATCAAAAATTGGAAATTAAGTCTACTTGTGCAACAAAGTTGCCAGTGTGCATTTTTGTCTGGCAGTTTTTTTGTGGCGAAACTTTCACTGTCCAAAATTCATCTGTTGATTATGAGATTTTCCAGAATTAAATTATACTTATAGACCTTTAATTTGATAGGTATTATGAAGGATTTCGATAAGTATACTAGGAGTTATGAATGTTTGAAGTAGACCATTAAAACTGGTCAGATTTTCTGGCAGCAGGGAGAAAACGAAAAACTAGGAAGTGTGCGCAGTCTTTCAGCTACTGAAAGTATTTTTCCCTTAAAATAGACTTAATAAGGGTTATATAGAATTTTGGATCACCTCAATTTTATTTTTCTAGAATTAGTTATGACTTTTCAAAGTTTAGTGAAAAATCTGCCAGCTTTTGGTAATTGTGCAAAAATTCAAAGCAAAGAGTTTTTGTAATAAAATTGGACATTTAAGAGTTAAATTAAGCATTTGGAGTAGCTTGAGCTCATTAGCTTCATATTAGGCCTAATGTAGTAACCCTAATGGTAACCAACAAAAGAGAATAATTTATGAAGAGTTGGACTAAGAAATAACTCATTGCCCGTAAATTATAATTTATAGGATTTGACATTTTCCCAGGACGTTCAAAGCACGTCATTCAAGATCAAAACTTGGAAAAATTGTCAGGTAGTAACTTATCCCTCACATACTATGTCATATGTTATATGCATGTTTGTACCATTGTGAATTTAAAACATTCAGATGAGAAGGTCTAAGGCCCAGTAGAATTTCCCAGCGCTGTGGCAAGGGACGATTGTCCTTGAATTGGTAACTTTATGCTTTCTGCATATTGTGAATTTATCTCTGAATGTTGAATATGTTGATTGTACTGTAACTTTGGTTGACATGGCATGATATATGTGCATTTTATATGAGTGATATATGTTACTACTGAGATTCATTGAATCTCACCCTATTTTTCCAAAACAAATTTTCAGCTTGGGCAAGTAGTTCCTCAGGCAAGAAGGTAAACACGGGTGAATGAAGCAAAGGACTTAGAATTTAATTTTCTGTTAGTTATCTATTTTGGAGATTGTATGTAATTTGTATTTAAGTGTGGTCAGTCTCATACTGACATGTATGTAAGTGCCTGTATATAAGCGAACGCGCAACGACATTCGTACCAATAGTGGACAGTCGTTCACCTAGGGCCGTTAATTAAACATAGTAGCTTGGGTTTCAGCAGAGAACTTATTAGTAAACACTCTGATATGAAGAAATGAACCTAAAACGGATGGCTTAAAATAAATCATATGAGACCCAATCTGAAAATGATTTTTGAAAAGATTTTGAAAATCCATTCAAGTGTAGCTCCACACTCTGCTTGAAGTTGGGACTTCCACTGTTTACAAAAGATTACTGGTATCCTTTTTAAAGATATTACTACTCTTATGCCATCTATATGCTTTCAAAACACGGGTGTTACATAAAGTACCATTCATTATCACTTCTACCCCCGATCACACCATGTACAAATTTATCCCTTGATGGTATAACAGAGAAATCAACCTCATCATCCCATAAAAGCTAAATACCACCGCTAAAACCACGAGCTTCTGTTACATGGATATTCATCCATCCTATTTTATGACTCTAGAAGTTTGCCTTCTCCTCTTCTTGATGAGGTTCCAAGAGTACAAAAATGTTACATCTGTATCTAGACTTTGAATCACATAGTAAATGACAAAACAAGGCACCACAGGCACCCTTAGTATTCCATGTTTAGATAATCATAAGTAACAATAGATGAAGGACAAGACAAACCTGACAAACGAACATCATTACAGGGACATAAACCCAAGAATGTCATTGTTATCACCATGCCTAACAATATCAACACCAATGTTCTCCACTAGAGGATTAAAATGTGAAGTAAGCACTCTACGGTGATTAGTGCCGAGATCAGGTGGGTTCAAGCTTGTTGAATTAAGAAGAGGTACTACTACAAAAAGGTTGAAAGGTGGCGCACATTTTGTGGCCCTTCTTTAAAGAAGTGTCACAGCTTCCTTTTTTTTCTTTTTCTATTTTATTTTATTTTTTAATTTTGGGTACCATCTGTGGCACCTAGTTCACCAGGCGCCACAGCTGGTTCGTGCCAAGTGTGGCGCCTACCTTTGGCCACCATGTGGTGGCTAGTGTGGGGCTTACCGATTGGCTGGAAGTGGATAAAGAATCCACTTCCCGCCAATCAAATCTCCCTCCTTGACTTTACATTTTATCTCTTCCCTCCCTTTTTCCTTTTTATTCCCTCTTCCTCAGCTAGCACCCCGACGCCCCTGTAAAAGATATCACTTTCTCTTGCACAACAAACACACACACACGTCTTCTTTCTTAAATTCTCTTGTCCCTTTTTCCATTTTTGTTTCGTCCATCCCCACTCTTGTTCCTAGTTGTTCCCTTTTCTTCGTACTCTCTGTCTCTCTTCCTCTTTTGAACCCCACTCCAGTTAGTCCCCACTCCACTTCACAGCTCACATTTGCTCATCCTCGTCACTCAAGGTAGCTTCACCAATGTGGTCCCCCACTCCCTGCGTTGGTCAATTAAAAAATTTGTAAGTGTATGTACTTTTTTAATTTTTATTTTTTTCAGGTTCTTTTATATGATATACCATTGCTCAATCGAAATTTCTGATTGGTTATAATGTCAAGAAGAAGACTGTTTCGTTCTAGCTTACTTAGTTTAAATTTTTTGGCTGACAAGCTTGCGTTTTTTTAGTAATATTTTAATTTACTTAATTAGCTGCTGATGTATTGTGTTCACATATCAAGTTCTTGCACTGTGATATTTTTTATGTTAACTTTGGAGAGTATTAATGTAAGAACATTATTATTGGCATATGTAAACAATAGATAATTTTTTTTGGCCCGCATAAACAATAGATAATAACACAAATCCTCATAGCATTTCATATCTAGACTTGAACTTTTAAAAAATTTTGTGGGAGAAAAATTTTAATTAATAATATTATAGATGGCTATTTTGTAACAAGTCAAAATTAATTAATTAATACTATATAAATGAAAGATATGTTGGATTTGGAATGCCACTTTTGTTAGTTCCGAACGGAGATTCAGTATTCACATATACATATATAAAATTGTCGCTATCAGTTTTGTGGCATCTCATTTTTCACTTATAATTCCTTATTTATATATATCTACAAAAGAATGACTCATATGAACAATTAAAAAAATTAATTATTTCAAAGGACTATAAATTATAATTATATAGAAGGAGCAAGCTTTTACAGAACTTGAATTTTAAATGTGAAAAAAAATAAACTTTATATATAAAAAAAATTATATATATATATATATATATATATATATATATATATATATATATATATATAATATTGTAGAAGGAAATGACATAAGTGAAAGGAAAATTATTTTAAACAAGTTTTAGCATTTCAATAATAATGATTTTAGTATTGTTAGATATCTTAAATGAATGTGTATTTAAAGTTTCATTTTTTTGGTGAAATTATATAAAACCCTTGAACTTTAGATCAGTTGTAACTAACCCCCTGACATTTTACTAAATTTAGAAAAATTTAAAAAGTTTTTACTTGAAAAGAATTAACACTTGGAAAATACAAAATATAAGTAAATTTCTTAATAAAATATAATTATAATATATTAATATAAGGATGTCAAAATTATATTATTTTATAATTTAATTGGAAAATAAATATATGTGTATATGTGAGATTTCAAAACATATATATTCTTGCTTGTTTGTATATATAAAAAACAAAACATATTAAAATATTTAGTTTACTTTCCTATGATTCATAGTATCATGAAACAACATATACAACAAATTAATTTTTGTGTTCCATATTGCCAAAGCTTGCTTTCCTATGTGTTGGGAAATATGATTTCTGTCCTTATGAGCTATATTATTTGTCAATTAAAACATAAGGTTTAATTTGAGGTTTAGAATGCTTCAATTTTACTTTAAAATTGGTAAGAAAATATAAAAATAATTAGTAAAATAGTCATACAACTAACCACGTACTTTTTTAAAAATAGATTGAAGGTATAGATGGATCGTAAATGGATGTCATATAATCAGTGTTCAAGGGAATATATAGATGGGGTGAAAGAGTTTATTACATTTGCAATCGAGCACACAAAAGATCCTGACAAAATCTTGTGTCCTTACTTATCTTGTTGTTTTGGAAAGCGGCTTAGTCCACTTGATTTGCTAGATCATTTAGTGTGTTACGGTATTGATCAAACATATATAAGATGGACAAGGCATGGTGAGACGAACGATACATGTAGTGATCGGGTGCATACCACATGTGATGCTTCAAATGAATTTGATCAAAGCATATTTGATGAAGATGATGGTCTTGAAGAAATGCTAAATATGGTTGAAGGGGTCCTTCATAACTACCTTAACAAATTTGAGAAGTTGAAAGGTAATGCAGAGAAACCATTATATGTCGGTAGTACTAAATACACAAGATTGCTAGCAGTGTTGAAGTTGTAAAACTTTAAAGATCGCTACGGATTGAGTGATTCGGGTTTCACCACACTGCTTGAACTATTGCAAGATATTCTTCCAGAAGAAAATGTACTTCCTACCAAGACATACAAGGTAAAGCAAATTCTTTGCTCTACAACTGGTATGGGATATGAGAAGATGCATGCATGTCCTAATGATTGCGTATTATTTCGAAATCAGTATGCAACGTTGGAGAAGTGCCCTAAATGCAACGCATCTCGATATTGGAAGAAAGGAAAGAGTCCTTTGAAGGTCCTATGGTATTTTCCCATTATTGCGAGATTCAAGCGACTGTACAGTAATGCAGAGATTGCTAAACAGTTGACATGGCATGCAAATGAAAGAATTAAAGACACGAAGTGTTATTTTCATATTACTTGGATAAAGACATGTATTATAGGGATGAAAATAGACTGGACTAAACTAGGTTTTTAGCTAAATAGACATGGACCTACAATAAAGATGTAAATCATGAGCCTACGTCTGAGCCTGTATATAGGATTTTTTTAGGCCTACGTTAAAAGCCTATAAAAAGCCTACGTTATGTTTTACATCTTCGCTGTTGGCCCAAGCCTAAAAGATATAAAGCATGAGCCTTTATCTAAGAATGTATAATCCTCAAGCCGATTTAAAAGCCTACGTTATCTTTTAAAACTTTAGGATCCTTCTCACCTACAATATAAGATTTTGGCAAGGAAAAAATAACTAGTGGCAATAGGTGTCTGAGCAAGTAGGAATAAGAAAAACAAATCATATTTTGATCAAGGAGATTGATATGTCCCTATTTTATTATATATTTTTATATCTATTTATGGGACTTTATCATTGCTAACGTGCTCCAAAATAATTATTATGATTATTTTGGACCAAAAGGTGTTGCACAAAATAAATACTAGCAAGTATCAAATTTTCATATTTTATTTCCCTAGATTAAACTGATTTGAATAGAAGTGTTTTTTGTTGTGTTTATTGTAGGGAAATTAAAGAATTAAAGTCAAAATGACAATCAATCCCTAGAAAAAGGGATAGAGCATGGAAAAGGCAGAAATTCATGTAGGTTGAAGGATCTATGAAAACAAAGCCTTAAGACTACTTTTGGGCCAAATTACAACATCGTTAGGGTCTATATGTGTTAGCATATGAATTATAATCCTTAAGTGGGCCCTATGACTACCATTTAAGCCTAAATGCATGTCTTCCATGACTCATGAAGATTAAAAAATGTAGCCATCTCATTAATAAAGGGCATGAAGGACATTTTACATGGTTTTTTTCCCTCACAAGGTATCATATGGTATATTGTGAGTATTACCATGAGAATTAATTAGGGCCTTGAACCTCAAGTTGCTACGTATCACTATGAGAATTAATTAGAGATATTTTATTAAAATCCAAAAGATATCACAATTGTATCTTAATTCTCATGGCACCCAATGTCATTTTCACAACTTTCACAACCTGTGTGCGATTACAAGTTTCACAAGTCCCAACTTTCACAACTGCATATGAATATTTTGACAATTGGTTTTGCCTATTTGCACAACTTAATGAGTCATTTTGACAACTTCTTTTTCATACCTGCATGAGATTACAAGTGTAATATCCCAAATTTTGATTAAGGAATAATCATGATTATTATGGATAATTATGGGTTTATTTGGGATTATTATGTATTTTATGACAATATTAATTTATGTCATAATTAGTGGAAATTGGAAATATTATTGTATATGTATGGTATTCAAGATCAAGGGTTGTGATCCCTTGACCGTGGGTCGGGATCCAGTGTGCTTAGCTTGTGTGAGCATATTGAGGGAATGAAGGAGATGCTGACATGTGGCACTGTGGTGGCCATCGGATGAAGACACAAGAGGACAAAGGTCTACTTTTCCTCTCTCACTCCATCTTTTCATCCCATCTCTCTCTCTCTCGTGCTCTCTCTCTCTCGTCAGTTTTGTGGCCAAAGGAAGGAAGAAAAGATTGATCTTTGGGTAAGTAAACGATCTTCTTTGCTCAAACATCATTCTTAAATGTTGATCCTTGAATCATGGGCTTTATTTTGGTGTGTATAGTGTGGCCATTTGGTGCTGATTTGTGCTACACGAAAATTTGGAAAGTGGTGAATCAAAGAGTGTCTTTGGAAAAGTGAAAGAGGTAAGGGAACTCAATCTATCTATCTATGTTTCATACCACTTGAAGTAGTTTATAAATTCTATAAATTCTGGCTTGAATCCGAAAATTGGATGCCACTGTTCATTTGGTATGTTTTTGGCATGAGAATGGTGTTTTGGAATGAGTTATGATAGATAGATTGATTGGTAAATGAAATGTGAAGTTTGGTTAAGATTGGTGTTTTGTTGAAATTGTTGCCCAAAACCCAAAGCATGATAATGGAATAGGATTTTGATGATTTTGAGTATTCCATTGAGTTTGTTGGGTGTTTTTGTGTGGGAATGGCTTTGGGTTAAGTTTTGAGTCCATAGGAAGCAATTGGGCAAGTGTGAGGGAAAGTGCCTCTGTTTCTGCGTTTTTTGCTATCTGTGGGATTCACTCGAGCAGAGAGGGGTCTGCTCGAGTGAAGGATGAATATCACCCGAGCAAAAGGGGTCTGCTCGAGTGAGGGATGAGTTTCACCCGAGCAGGGATGAACTCTGCTCGAGTGATATGAGGTTTTTCCCCTTTGTGCTTCGAGTTCGTCTGGGTTTTCATGTGCAATGCTCGAGCACATCGTTTTGTGCTCGAGTGAGCGAAGAACATGCTCGAGCAAGCATGGTCTGCTCGAGTGTTAGTGGGAGTTCAGAGTGAAGGATTTCTTTCGAGTCTTCACTTGCTGGTGGATGCCACGAGTGTGCTCTGACACTCGCGAGCATAGCCTTCTCACTTGAGCACTGGGGGTCATGCTCGAGTGAGGTTGTGCTTCAGGTGGGAGGTGTGCTCGCGGGTGAGAGAGGTGCTCGCGGGTGAGAGGAGTGTGCTCGCGGGTGTGAGTTGTGTGCTCAAGCACATATGGCTGTGCTCGAGTGATCTTGTGCTTGGAGAGCTTGGTGTGCTCTCGGGTCCTCACTTCCTGAACTTCTCTCACGGGTGCTCGAGTGAGGCATTTGGCCTTGTGCTCGAGTGAGGATTTTGTGCTCGAGTGAGCCGGTTCCTGAAGGTTTCTTTGTGCTCTCGGGTGCTCACTCGCGGTCTCACTTTCTCTTGTGCTCGAGTGCTGTCCGTACCAATGCTCGAGTGAGAGCATTTGTGCTCGAGTGATGTCCGTACTTGTGCTCGAGCATGGGCATCTGTGCTCGAGTGAAACAGTGTAAAATCTCAGTTTTGTGCTTCCAAAAGGGGATCTTTGGGATAGTTTTTCCTACCCTTTAGGAGTTTTGTTAGGGGTGTTTAATGACTCTAAAAGAGCAATAATGATAACCAATTAAGCATTATAAAGTGAATTAAGTCTTGGAATAGAGAATAACTCTTCGTCCCTAATTGTGACTATAGGATTTGACATTTGCCTTCCTCGGGAGAGACCGGCGTTAGGACACGCACGGAAGGATCAAGGTAGTGACTTTTCTCTCATATCTTGTATGATGTTTTGGCATGCATATCTTATCATTGAACTTGTGAAATGTGTACCATGGTCCATTACGGCGTGAGCAGGTCAGCGTGAGCCGTATAGGGAGTGACAGTAGTTATCTCTAGTCGGCCGTTGGACTGCCGTCGTAATCGACATGGATCTTTGTGAATCCGACCCGTGGGGGCGGCGTATGTGAAAACCAGCCGTGGGCTGTGTGTGTGTATCTTGCCTATGTGGCTTGCGAATATGATATGCTTTATATGGATCCCAGCTGTGGTGAATTATACTGTGTTGATTGTTGTGATGCAATACAACGTGAGCAATTCAGCGTGAGCAATCGTCAGGGATGACATGTGTCATACTAACCATTGCCGTTGTAACTGCTTGCTTGTGTGGATAATGATTTGATTACATGCATTATTGTTGTACATTATATGATTGACTTGTTACTACGGGGATTCTTTAGAATCTCACTCTCCCAAAATTAACCATTTTAGACAGGGATGAAGGATCGAAAGGCAAGCGGGCGACGAAGAGTAGTTAGAGCTCCTGTTTAGGAGTATATTTTGGAGTGAATGGTTATCATTGTATATCTTGGCATTGTATATGGTAGATTTTGTGTAATCCCTAAGTAAAAGGGTATGAATTGTAGGCTTTGTGCCTTGTGTAAATCCCTTTTAATATGAATGGAACCCGAGTGAGTCGGGAACTTATTTGCACTCTGATAATTGTAAATGGAATCCACCTGTTCAGGCCAGTATTATTTTGTATTGAGAACTTGGGACCATTGTGAATAAGTTTAGAAAAGTTTTTGAAAAATCCGATTTTTGGGCAAATGAGTATCTTAATAAGTCCCATTTCTAAATATGGTCTCTAAGTACAACTTAATTATGAGTTTAAGAACTTAATCTCGGCCTAAGGTGGGAAGGGGGTTACAACAAGCATCACGTCCAACTTTTCACAAATGCATATGACAATGTTAAGAACTGGTTTTGGCTTTTTTCATAACTTGATGAGTCATTTAGAAAACTTCTTTTTGATACTTGAATGAGATTACAAGTTTCACAAGTCCCAAATTTCACAAATGCATATGAATATTTTTACAATTGGTTTCACCTATTTTCACAACTTAATGAGTCATTTTGACAACTTCTTTTTCATACCTGCGTGAGATTACAAGCTTCATGTCCCAACTTTTCACAAATGCACATGACAATTTTAACAACTGGTTTTGCTTATTTTCAGCACTTGATGAATCATTTTCACAACTTCTTTTTCATACCTGCATGAGATTACAAGTTTCACATGTCCCAACTTTCACAACTGCATATGACAAGTTTGACAACTGGTTTTGCCTATTTTCATAACTTAATGAGTCATTTTGACAACTTCTTTTTCATACCTATGTGAGATTACAAGCTTAAGTCCCAACTTTTCACAAATGCATATGACAATTTTAACAACTGGTTTTTCCTATTTTCAAAACATTATCCATCATTTTGACAACATCTTTTTTACACCTGCGTGATATTACAAGGTTCACAAGTCCCAACTTTCATAACTACACGTGATGTAACCCCCTCCGTAATTATTATTCAAAATAAGTGATTAAAATGAAATAGAGACCAATAATAATCAAAACTCATTTACAATCCCATCTTCCCAATGGGGTTTTCTCAAATATCTTTTAAAATCCAATTTACCTGGTCTCATATTCACATTTCAAATTTAATTACTTTACGAAGATAAATCACACTTATTATAAACATCAGAGTACACAATAATAATTCCAGCAAACCCCGAGTTCCATATCTTAACTAAAAAAATTCATAAGGCACATTTGCCCATATACAAGTTCTCATACGGGAATTACACGATTTCTCATTCCAAATATACATCCAAATACTCATCTGAACATATACACATCTGAATAACCAAATATACATCCAAACCATATACAGTCATCCCAACTCATATTAATAACCAACTACTAAATCAAATATCCCTCGGGAGTCCTCGCCACCCTTGGTTGCTTGCTCCCTCCTCGATCCACTTACCGTATCTAAATTGTTAGTAGGGGAGGGTGAGATTCGAGAGAATCTCAGTGGGAAACAGATACAAATATACATGCAAGATAAATATTTAATGCATGACATGCTTGCATTACATAACTCATGCTCACACAATGACAAATCTGCAAGCTCAGAGTTTTGAACAACATACTTATGGCCATAGCATAAATTGAAACAGTGCTTCAATCATTCATATATGTTTCACATAATCAAGCAAAGCAATAACATGCATCAATACACAAAAACAAATATCAGAGCATGCAGGAGAGGTAAGTTCCCTACACTTATTCTTTCCAATCGTGCTCCGGCACTGGCTACTCACGATTAGGGCAAATACCAAACCCTATAATCAAATTAAGGACATAGGGTTAATCTTTAATCCTAATCCTTACTTTCGTATCACTTAAAGTTGGTTATCATTCACAACCTTTAGGTGGCTATGATAAGCTCAACGAAAGCCTAAAGGATTGGGAAGTACTTGGTTGGAAATCATCTTTCAAAATCACAAAGTGCTAAAGACAGGGGTTGGCTGTGGCCTAGGAATCTCTAACTATGGCCAAAAATATCACAGAAGGTTTTTGGCTGCAGCCAAGATTTTTTGGCTGCGGCCAAGACTTACACAGAAAGTTTTTGGCTCCAGCCAAGATTTCTAGCTGCAACCAAGGAAACTTCAAAAATTCATAAATAATTTTAGAAAATTTGAAACGAGGTGATCCTAAAGCCTAATGAAAGATATTTAAGTCCTCTACATAGAAAAAATATGAATCAAGGCTGTCCATAACCAAAAAAATACTGAATTGCACAAAGTCCATACTGCTCCAAAACAGATTCCAGTTTTAATCCCAAACTTTGGACAATCATAACTCTCAGCACACAAAATGAAATGACAAGAATTATATGTCCATTTTGAAGCTTCGAATGTGAACTTTAAGACTAGAAAGTTTCAAAATTTTAAGACATCATTTTTCCATTCAAAAATTCAATACAAAAAGACTGCCCAGAACAAAATTCACACTGGACAGAATTTCAGTTTTTGCTCAATTGCTTCCAATAGTCCAATTTTCACATCAAACATCATTCTCACACAAAATTTCACAAGGAATCCATTGAAAACCCTAAATCAACCAAATTCACATTACATTGACATGTTACATAATAACCTCAACTTGTCATCACCATTCCACAACACAAACTCAACATTGCAACTCTTTCCATTTCAAATTCAAAACCAATTCCAGGGCACCAAAGCACAATATGACACCATTTTTACCACAATACACTATCAAATTCATCCATTTCATAATTACATCAAAATCAGGGTAAATTCCATAATTCTCAAAACTCAACCAATAACCACAAAACTTAGGTTAAAATGTATCAAATACTCACCTCTTCCTTTTTCTCAAGCCAATTTATTGATTCCTCTAACTTCAAGTTTCCTCAAGCTCTCAAAACACCTTATTTAACAAATCTAAAACCATAGCAATTAAACTCTTATCACTATGAACAATATTATAGAAGGGTATTTAAGCTAAAGAAGACATTAAGCAAGCCAAATCTCACCTTTTCCTTTTCTCTTTCCACCTTGGCTTGGACGAACATGGAGGAGGGAGAGAGAATGAAGATGATGAAGGAGAGATCAGATTTTTGGCATGCCAAAGGCCTCTTGGCCGACCTAAATGAAAAAGGGAAGAGAAAAAGCAATATTTGATACTTTGACCCAATCCAATGGCTCACATATTGCCACTTATCACTGTTGGAAATTGTGCCCTAAGGGCCAATCATTGTACTTTGATATTTTAATGAAATTTCTCCATTCTGTTATCATATTATTTGCATGTTAACTGTGATAATTGTATCCTTGGATAATTCATAAAGATTGTCCTAAAATGTCCCTGGTCGGTCATCTATGCGGAAGCAGAGATGAAACAAGATCAGTATGACTTTGATAAGATATGGAGATACGAATCAAAGTCTTAGGCACTTGTAAGAGTACAAGGTGCTGGACCGACCCACTATGAGAAAGCTACATGGATCAAGTCATTAGCTTTTCTCATGTATAACAATGCCCTTAGACCTGAGGTCATCATGGATTCCTACATGAGAGTTGCTAAGCTTTGAACTAGTCAAAAGTCACTTTTGACCGGGTGATGATAAAGGCTACGATCGGGCTTAGTGGATTTTCATGTAGAGGAATATGAATGATCAAGATGGAATTTGTCCCTCACATTAGTAGAGAGATATTACTGGGCCCCTCGATCAGTGAGTCTGAGAAATGTATGGCCATACTATGAGGAAAGGAGTTTCTGTCTCTGTTATCAGGCTACTCAGGAATCGAGAGAGTAATGGTCAGTAACAAGAGAATGACATTATCCATGCCTTATCCTTGATCGATATATCGTGTGACAAAAGGGACGTGACATGGTTGTATAACAGGTTGCATTGAGATAACGATCCTCATATGAATTGGGTAGTCATAATGTCTTGCTAAAGGCCGTTTGCGACTTTTGGGTTAGTATAGTTATTGGCCCACTGCCAACTTCATATGGGCCTACAGAGTCGCACACAAGAATAGCCCAACACGAGATAATATTTAATTTAGGGTGGACGAATTTTATATTTATATATATATATAATATAAAATTCATTAATAATATATAGATATATATTTTTGAAATATATATATCTTATATATATATATATGTATATATATATTATATGATATTATTATATTGTGTTAGTTTTAAATTTAATTTATTAAGATATATTAAATTTAATAACTAACATGATAGAGATATAGTATCTCAGATTTAATTTATGAAAATAAATTAAATCTAATGGCTCTTTATTTGGATTAAATAAATAGGTTAAATTAAAACTGTTGGACAGATTTAATTTAAACTAAATTTATTTAACTAGCTCATCAAGATAATTAATAGTTAATTAATTTCAAAATTAATGATGATTAATTTTGAAATTTGAAAATAGCCTCATAGGTTATAAAATTTATAGAGCAGATATATTGATACATACATGAGAATTGAGAGCCGCAAGTGAAATCCTAGGAGACATTAGAGGCGCTAGCACGCAGTCTTAGTTGGAGAGCATTCGTGTGGATACCAGTACAGGGAGCGGCCCTGACGTGTTGGCTCCTAGAAATCGTGAAAACTCTGAATCATCAAAAAGTATGAATCCTTACAACTTGGTTTAAATGCCGTTGATAGATCCTCGATTAGGATCGGTGAAAATTTTTCGAATTCTTCCACTGTGCCTACCGATCCTAATAGTGGCATCAGAGCCAAATCAATTGTGCGTTTAAATTGAGGTTATGATTCTTATACATGTGATATATATGGGATATGTACCTATGTTTATAAGAAACACTCGAATATGCATGTGATTTGGTTAATACGAAGCAAACTTATTTAGAAAGATGTGATCTTGTAATTCCGTTGATTTTCGTTTTCGTTTAAATTGAATCTTGAAATTGTTTCATTTTCGGTTTTGAAACATGTATGTGATTCTCGTTTTGGAACAAGCATGAAATCAATTCCAAACATGTATATCTTGAAACATGTATGTGATTTTCGTTTTGAACAAGCATGAAATTGGGTAGGGTACCTAAGATCATAGTTGGCGGCAATCAAATCGAGTCTAGGTTCGGATATCTATTCGAGTAATAGGGATCCGAACTATAGGGAAGACAATCTGGATCAGAAGCGTTCTGGGCCATTATTGTTTTTGTTTTGAAAAATTGGGTCCGAAATTTAAAAATTTAAAATTTTCAAATATTTCTTTTAAAAGGAATGTGCCTTTTTCAAAAGCTTCAAGGGCGCCGTGACCACCTCTGCGTAGCGCAATATAATCTGATCACGACATTTATTGCTTTTCATATTGTATGAATTCTTGTTGTGGTTTATTATTTATCCTTGTTTGGGTATGGTGAACAACATGGCTTTAGAATTTTACAAAGGTTGTAATATTTAAATACGGCCTGCGTGCCGTGCCTTTCTCTAAATACTCTCGATGTACATTCTCTTCTCATCTCACTCCCCTCGAATGTTTAAACGAGGTTTCTCTTAATGTATTTCTCTTTTTTTTAGAGAAGTCCTCTCATTGGCTTGGGAGGATTTTAGGTTAGGTAAGCCATGTTGTGTCACGTTTAAATTATGCTTTTGATAAGATCATTGCATGATTACTTTTACGTTTATATGTATTTATTTGTATGAGATACGACCACGAATGCATCCATATAAACAAAATTAATTAATTAAGCCCTCTGAATCAAATCTTAAGTCATAATGCCGTCAATTAATGAATACTTGTCAAAACCTAGATCGCTCAATTGTGGAAACCACCAAAGTGGATGCACTTGAGTTACCTTGATGAGACAAGCTTGAGTAATGGTGCTGCTCATAATATTCATTATTGTTTTGACTTAATTGAGATTAACAAAACGGTTTTGAATCTCAAGGCATTAGATGGGGTTAAACATGCTAGATCATATGATGATTAAATCCCATAAAGATCTAAGAGTTACATGTGATGTAATTGGTAAATAGGTTACCTACCTAAAATAACTTGAATTTAAGCGGCTTGCCAAAGCAGACTTAAGTTTAAGCCAAATATAGATCTTAGCCCACTAATTATTATATTGAGGGTTGTTAATTTAGTGGGAGATTACTAACTAACTTTGCATATTTTAATTGTAGAATCATGTCGACTAGTAATACTGCTACACTATCATTGCGATCGGTTCTTGAGAAGGACAAACTCAATGGGACAAAATTTCTTGACTGGTTCAGGAACTTGAGAATTGTTCTCAAGCAGGAAAGAAAGGCTTATGTCCTAGATCAACCCATTCCTGAGGAGCCTGCAACCAATGCTCCAAGAGCTCAGAGAGATGCTTACACAAAGCATAAGGATGACTCTGTGGATGTAGGTTGCCTGATGCTTGCCACTAAGGTTCCAGAGCTCCGAAGAGATCTGGAACTCATGGAGGCTCATGAGATGATTGTACATCTCAAGGAAATGTTCCAGCAACAGGCAAGGCAATAAAGGTATGAGACCACAAAGGCCTTACATTCCTACAATATGGATGAAGGTGCATCAGTTAGTATTCATGTGTTAAAAATGAAAGGCTATATTGATCACCTTAAGGGGCTAGTATTTCCCATGAGCCAGGAGTTAGCTACGAATTTGATCCTCAACTCACTCCAGGAGATTTATGACCAGTTTGTTATGAACTACAACATGAACAACATGGAGAAATCAATTTCTAGCTGCATGGGATGCTCAAAACTGTTGAGCAAAGCATTAAAGAAAAAGCCTAGCACAGTTTTGATGGTTCAGAAAGGAAAGGGTATAAAAAAGAAAGGGAAGGGCAAATGGAAGGGTAATGGCTCAGGTGGTAAGACCAAAGAGTCAAACATGCCCGAAACCAAGCCTGCACCCAAGAAGGCAAAGCCTCCAAAGTAAGGAGTCTGCTACTTTTGCAATGAACCCGGTCATTGGAAGAGGAATTGCAAACTCTACCTGGAAGATCTGAAAAAGAACAAGAAGGATAGCGACTCTATCGCTTCAAGTATTTATGTTATAGACATTCATTTTTCTACTTCCTCTATATGGGTATTAGATACTGCATGTGGTTCTCACATATGTATAAATGTGCAGGGTCTAAAGGACACTAGAAAGCTGAAGAAGGGTGAGGTGGACCTACGAGTTGGAAACAGAGCAAGAGTTGCTGCTTTAGCCGTAGGCACTTATGAATTAGTTCTGCCCAGTGGGCTTTTGTTAGTTTTGAACAATTGCTATTATGTTCCTGCTTTGAGTAGTAACATTGTTTCTCTTTCTTATTTGGATAAGGAAGGTTATACTTCCATTACTAGGAATGGTAAATGTTCTATTTATCGTAATGACATTTTCTATGATGATGGTGATTTGCATGTTGGTCATTATATATTAAATTTGGAACATATTAATAATGGGAATATCTATAACGTAACTACTAAGAGGATAAAATCAAACGATTTGAATCCGACCTACCTATGCCATTGTCCTCTAGGCCACATAAATGAGAAATGCATTTCTAAACTCCATCAAGATGGATTTCTAAACTCATTTGATTTTGAATCATATGATACATGCAAATCTTGCTTATTAGGAAAGATGACTAAGGCGCCTTTTACTAGGCACAGTGAGAGGGCCACTGAATTATTGGGCCTCATACATACAGATGTATGTGGACCATTAAATATAGTTGCCAGAGGAGGTTATGTCTACTTCATTACATTTATAGATGACTTTAGTAGATATGGCTATGTCTATCTAATGAAACATAAATCTGAATCTTTTGAAATGTTTAAAATATTCCAAAATGAAGTACAAAACCAACTTGGTAAAACAATTAAAGCACTTTGATCTGATCGAAGTGGTGAATATTTGAGCCAAGGATTCATTGACCTTCTTAGGAGTTGTGGGATAATCTTACAATTGACTCCTCCAGGAACACCGCAATGGAATGGCGTTTCTGAACGGAGGAATTGAACACTATTAGATATGGTTCGATCTATGATGAGTCAAACAAATCTTCCACCGTCCTTTTGGGGACATGCCCTAGAGACAGCTGCGTTCACACTAAATCGTGTTCCATCTAAGGCAACTGAAAAGACACCATATGACATATGGACTGGCCAGAAACCAAGTTTATCTTTTCTCAAGATCTGGGGATGTGAGGTATATATTAAGCAACATACATCTGATAAATTAGCGCCCAGATCCACAAAGTGCCTTTTCGTGGGGTATCCTAAAGAAATGAAAGGATACTATGTCTACAATCCCACCGATAACAAAGTGTTTGTTATTCGAAATGGTAAGTTTCTAGAAAGAGAGTTTTTCTCTAAAACAACCAGTGGGAGCGACGTACATCTCAAAGAAATTCAAGAGCCACAAGATGGTACAGAACCATATATGGAAATTAGAGAAGACTCAGAACAAGTTGCTGAGCCTCCTCAAGTAACACATGGTCCACGAAGATCGTATAGGACACGGCATCAGCCTCAGAGATATGGATTTCTGATTACTGAAGGCCGTGATGTGTTGCTCATTGAGCAAAATGAGCCCACCACCTATCGAGAAGCCACAGTGGGACCAAACTCTGAGAAATAGCTAAATGCCATGAAGTATGAAATGCAATCCATGTACGACAATCAGGTATGGACCTTAGTCGATCCACCTGAAGGTGTAAAAACCATTGGGTATAAATGAATGAGAAAACTGACATGGATGGCAATATAAATGTCTTCAAGGCACGACTAGTTGCAAAAGGATTCACTCAAACTCATGGTGTAGACTATGATGAAACCTTTTCCCCAGTTGCAATGGCCAAATCAATCAGAATCCTTCTTGCCATTGCAGCATATTATGACTATGAAATATAGCAGATGGATGTCAAAACAGCCTTCCTTAATGGAAAGCTGCTTGAGGATGTGTACATGTCACAACCTGAAGGTTTTGTGCATCCAGAGGACTCTAGTAAAATTTGCAAGCTTCAAATATCCATTTATGGATTGAAGCAAGCATCTCGAAGCTGGAATCATCATTTTGATGAAGTAGTCAAAGAGTTTGGATTCATTCAAAATATCGATGAACCTTGTGTTTACAAGAAGGTTGGTGGGAGCATAGTTGTATTTCTAGTGCTTTATGTAGATGACATCCTACTTGTTGGGAATGATATTCCTACCTTGTAGAGTGTCAAGTATTGGTTAGGAAAGTCCTTTTCAATGAAAGACTTAGGTAAAGCCACCTATATCCTAGGGATTAGGATCTACAGGGATAGATCCAAAAGACTAATAGGCCTAAGTCAGAGCACATCATAGACAAGACACTGCATAGGTTCAGTATGCATGATTCAAAAAGGGGTTACATGCCTATGTCTCAGGCATCCATCTTAGCAAGGATCTATGTCCTAGTACACCTGATCAGCGAGATCGCATGAGTAAGGTTCCATATGCCTCGACCATTGGATCCATCATGTATGCCATGTTATGTACTCGACCAGATGTCTCGTTTGCCTTAAGTATAACCAACAGATACCAACAAGATCCTGGTGAGGGTCATTAGACTGCCGTCAAGAATATCCTAAAGTACTTAAGAAGGACTAAGGACTTATTTTTTGTCTATGGTGGATTGGATGATGAGCTCTGCGTAACTGGTTACACAGATGCAAGGTTCCAAACTGACCAAGACGACCTTAAATAGCAATCTGGATATGTATTCCTCCTGAATGATGGAGCAGTAAGCTGGAAGAGCTCCAAACAGAGCATTATAGCATATTCTGCAACAGAAGCTGAGTATACAGTAGCATCATATGCAACTAAAGAAGCCGTTTGGATCAGAAAGTTTATTACTGAACTAGGGGTGGTGCCTACTATCTCAAATACAATAGATTTATTCTGTGACAATAGCGGTGCTATTGCACAGGCTAAGGAGCCTATGTCACATCAAAGGACCAAGCATATACTCAGGCGATTTCATCCTATTAGAGAAATCAATGATAGAGGTGATATAAAGATATGCAAAGTAGCAGGAGAAGACAATGTTGCTGATCCTCTTACTAAGCCACTTGCACAGGCAAAGCATGAGCTTCATGTTAGGGCAATGGGAATTAGGCAAATTAATGATTGCACCTAGAGCAAGTGGGAGGATGTTGGAAATTGTGCCCTAAGGACCAATCATTGTACTTTGAACATTATTATTTTAATGAAATTTATCCATTCTGTTATGATATTATTTGCATGTTAACTGTGATAATTGTATCCTTGGATAATTCATAAAGATTGTCCTAAAATGTCCCTGGTCGGTCATCTATACGGGATCAGAGATAAAACAAGATCAGTATAACTTTGATAAGATATGGATATACGAATCGAAGTCTTAGGCACTTGTAAGAGTACAAGATACTGGACCGACCCACTATGAGAAAGCTACATGGATCAAGTCATAAGCTTTTCTCATGTATAACCACGTCACAATGCCCTTAGACCTGAGGTCATCATGGATTCCTACATGAGAGTTGCTAAGCTTTGAACTAGTCAAAAGTCACTTTTGACCGGGTGATGATAAAGGCTATGATCGGGCTTGGTGGTTTTTCATGCAGAGGAATATGAATGATCAAGATGGAATTTGTCCCTCACATTAGTAGAGAGATATTACTGGGCCCCTCGATCAGTGAGTCTGAGAAATGTATGGCCATACTATGATGAAAGGAGTTTCTATCTCTGTTATCAACTACTCAGGAATCGAGAGAGTAATGGTCAGGAACAAGAGAATGACATTATCCATGCCTTATCCTTGATCGATATATCGTGTGACAAAAGGGACGTGACATGGTTGTATGACAAGTTGTATCGTGATAACGATCCTCATATGAATTGGGTAGTCGTAATGTCTTTCTAGAGGCCGCTTGCTACTTTTGGGTTAGTATAGTTATTGGCCCACTGCCAACTTCATATGGGCCTACAGGGTCGCATACAAGAATGGCCCAACACGAGATAATATTTAATTTAGGGTGGACGAATTTTATATTTATATATATATATATATATATAATATAAAATTCATTAATAATATATAGATATATATTTTTGAAATATATATCTTATATATATATGTATGTATATATATTATATGATATTATTATATTGTGTTAGTTTTAAATTTAATTTCTTAATATATATTAAATTTAATAACTAACATGATAGAGATATAGTATCTCAGATTTAATCTATGAAGATAAATTAAATCTAATGGCTCTTTATCTGGATTAAATAAATAGGTTAAATTAAAATTGTTGGACAGATTTAATTTAAACTGAATTTATTTAATTAGCTCATCAAGATAATTAATAGTTAATTAATTTCAAAATTAATGATGATTAATTTTGAAATTTGAAAATAGCCCTCATAGGTTATAAACTTAATAGAGCAGATATATTGATACACACATGAGAATTGAGAGCCACAAGTGAAACCCTAGGAGACATTAGAGGCGCTAGCACGCAGTCTCAGTTGGAGAGCATTCGTGTGGATACCGGTAGAGGGAGCGGGCCTGACGTGTTGGCTCCTAGAGATCGTGAAAACTCTGAATCATCAAAAGGTATGAATCCTTCCAACTTGGTTTAAACGCCGTTGATAGATCCTCAATTAGGATCGGTGAAAATTTATAGAATTCTTCCGCTGTGCCTACCGATCCTAACAGTCACAATCTTGTTTTATCCTCATGAGCTCACATGAACATAAACACATGAGATTCCACCATTTTAATCTCATAACAATAAATCACAACCATTGATCTTAGAGTTTCCAATGAGCTTCTTCTTCAGTAACATATCAATTGGTCGGTAACTTTCCCGTTTTGCCCCTGATTTGGGTAATTCATACTAAATCACCACCAAACACATCATATCTTTTCATTTCACCACATTATTCACCCTCCCTCTATTTTAAGTCAATTTAGATGTTAATCCATAATTGAACTTAAATATAGGGTTTCGGTACTGCTCACAGCACATACAAATCCCAATTCACATCGTATTATCCAAAATTCATCATTTTACTTTCTTTAATACCCCAAAGATATAAGAATCATTAGGGAATAAATTTGAGCTCTTGCTAAACTGGGGGCTTAGCAGTCCACTTATTTCAAGCTTATTCTCTAGCCTCAAATCTCAAAATTCAGGGTATTACACGTGACAATTTTAACAACTGGTTTTTCCTATTTTCACAACTTCATCCAGCATTTTGACAACTTCTTTTTCACACCTATGTGAGATTACAAGTTTCACAAGTCCCAACTTTCACAACTATGTATGACAATTTTAACAATTGGATTTGCCTTTTTCACAACTAGATGAGTCATTTTTTACAACTTCTTTTTCATTCCTTTGTGAGATTACAAGGTTCATAATTCCCAACTTTCACAACTGCATATGACAAGGTTCATATGGTTCATCTTTGAAGGCTTAGGTAGACCTCCTTTATGGACGGTATAGGTAGTCCTCCTTTATGGATGGTATAGGTTGCCACCTATATGGATGGTTTTATATCCTATAAGGACTGTTAGATTTCTCCATTTTCATGCAACTTGTGGTAGTATTTTTATGTTTTAGAATTTAATATTCAAGTTTTATGCAATGTTTATAAAGTTTTCTATTTATTTTGGTTTTGTATTTAGTTCCATTATGAGGTAAATTTTTATTTTCTTAGGGTGATGATGTAGCTTACTAATGACGGATTGAATCTTAACTTATTAAATCTAGTTTTAATTTTTCCTTCATGATTGAGTTTTGATTATTATTCTTAATGCTTTCATTTGATTGGCCATCTTTTCAATGATTTTAATATGTATGTTGAGACCAAAAGGGGATACATGTGTGTAGATCTTATAATTAAAACCATAACTTGCATATGAAATAAGAATATATTCATATGTGTTGTGTAGTCTTAATGAGTTCCATATGCATGATTAATTGCTTAAATTTATATAGGAATATATTGAATTAGCAATTAATTATAGAATTACTTGACCTTGGAAAAGGCTAGTAATTAGATGAGGGAAACTTAGCTATTAATCATATGGAATAGATTGGACTAGAATAGATAAGAGATTCAATCCAAAATTTATTAAGTGAAATCTGGTCCCTAGCGCTCTTACTCATAGTTGTTTTCATATCATTTGCATTCATATTTAATCATTTTTAATTTTTGTAATCCCAATTACCAACTAATCAATTAACTAGACAGAATTAAAATTACCCATTTTGGTACTTAGTGATCAATCCTCGTGGGAACGATATTCTAATCACTTCTATATTACTTGTTTATGACATTTATACTTGCACCATTTAATAGACCATTTACAGTCGTAACATGAGACATTTATTGGAATTAAATGGTGAATTTTGGTGAGCATGGAATGTCAAAAATAAAGCAAATAGTGGTCATATACAATATGAAAATGTTTGGAACTCAAAATTGTAAGAATTCGGATTTGCCACAGTGTAATTTCATGTGTGGTAGTCTGGTTGTGTGATACTTTTAAGTGCGAACATGATGTCCAATGCCTATAAAATTTTCCCCAATAAAAGTAGACATATCAAGCTTTAATTTGATAGGTCATATAAATCATTTGGACCTATACACTGAGAGTTATGTATTTTTGAAGTTAGCCAAGTAAAATTGGCAAGTTAATATGGCAATGTCCAATCAATGGTAATTCTGGAATGATGATAAAGGCAATATTTTTCCTTCAAAATAGACTTAACAAGGGTTACATAGCCTTTAAAACCACTACAATTAGACATCTATAAATAAATATATGAATTTTCAAAATTTGATGAAAATTCTATGAGCTTTTCGGCAAGGTGTGAAATAAACAAGGCAATGGCAAAATAGTCATTTGGCTAAATTAAATCGACAGCTCATATTTTTCCCTTTTTCTTGTGTGTGGGATGTCTAAAAAGGTAAGAGGAACAGGAAATGAATATTTGAGATAAATATGACAAAAGTGTAAGCAATTTTGACAAAGCAAATTAAAGTTTGAAAAGTCAAAAAAGTAAATTGTGTAATAAATGGCCCTTACACATTAGTTGTAAGGGAATGGATGAAGCTAGTTCAAGAGCTTATTTGCTTACTTTAAAGGATTAATTTTCATCAATTTGGCAAGAGGAAAGAGAAACATTTATGATCAAAATTAAAGGGGTAAAGCACAAAACAAATCACATGTACAAAAAGGCAATAAATTAATATATTTGTAAGGAGGTGGAGATGATATTTTAAAGCTACATATCCTCTTCCTAAGCCTTCATTTACGTCAACTACTAAGAAGAGAGAGAGAGGGAGAGAGAGAGAGAGAGAGAGAAAGGTTTGAGAACATAAAAGGCAAGAGAAAGAGCAAAGGTCCAAGATCTATATCAAGGTGAGTTTGGTTATAAAATTCACTTGTTCTTGTCTTCAATTTCCTGTACACCTCTTCTAATCTTCATATCCTCCTTGGAAACATATGTAGCAAGAAGAAAATCAAAGGAAGGAGGAGGAGGGAGTCCATGGTTTTGAGGACGAAGAAGAAGGAAAATCAAAGGTAACGCCATAAACCTTGATTATTTTAGTTGATTCAAGGTGTATATTGTGGTTGTGCTTGATTATTGGCTTTGTATTGGTTTATTTTGTAGTTTGGGAAGCTCAAACCGTAAGGGGTTATGCTTCCCAAATTTAAAATAATCATGTTCATTAGGAGTTTGGGTGGTTAAATAAGCAATTACAAGTGAAAGGAAGATGATTTATGGATTGAATTCATAAAAATCCAATTTTTCCTAAAACTTGGTATGTTTCGGCCAAACCCGGAACTGAGGCTTAGAGCTGGAATTTCATCAACTTCATGGTTCCATTGAGTTTAGAAGGAAAAATTGTGTAGGTATATGTTATTTGTGAAGTGTGAAATGCGTTAGAATGTGAAATGAGAAACTTATCCCTGAAACCCTAAGTTAGAGGCTGCCAGGGCAAAATCATCTTTTGGTAGTGAATTTGGCAATTTCGAGGTTAAAAATATATTCTACACAAAAAATTATATAAAATTAGCCCGGGTCATAATTTTTGAAAAAGTACAGTTGGACCGCCCGAGTATTAAGGGACTTGGACCGAGTCCCTAAGGGTATTTTGGGCATTTTGAAGTTTTAAGCTAAGATAACCAACAAAGTGAGTTTGGAAAAGTATATGAATGAGTAATAACTAATTTCTTTGTAAATTTGGAATTTTAGCACCAGACAATTTGCCCAAGCCAAGACAAGACTTGTAGTATAGGAAAAAGGATTTAAGGTAGTGACTCTTTCTTTCATACACTAGGTGAATTTGTATATGCTTTGTGTATGTCATCTTCTGTGATATGTATAATGCACACACATTATCAAACTAGTATAGAAAAAGCATAAGTACCCCAACGGTCCAAAGGGGATCCAGTTATGATACATAATGCCTATAAGGTACATTGCCCAATATGTGGTCTTGAGTTCAGCTGAGGTACAGACAAGTAGGGGTTCTAACAATAGTTGGCCCTGAATTTATACACATACTGATGATTGTGATTTCAATGTTATTATTCTGTTGCATTATATGGTGCTTGGCATATTTATTTATCACATTTTTTATAAATGGTTGCTTGTTACTACTGAGATTTGTTTGAATCTCACCTTTTCCAATATTTAAAAATATTGCAACAGAAGCTAGAGGTGTAATGACTGAAAAATGTGAATAATGGATCATGACTCCAAAAGTGAACCTAAAGAATGTTAGACAAACACTTTTAGAGAATAAAGTGAGAATTATGACCTGAGTTAGAACCAGAAAGTGCTCAAACCCTGTATTTAAGTTTAATTATTTGGCAAAGTCTATACTAGACTAAACGAGAAGGGGAGGGCGCATGGCATGAGAAATGGGGTCAAATAATATGTTAAGTGGTAATCTAGTGGAAAATGCCCAACCCATTTTCTAAAATTTAATTGTGATAACAAGTCTAATTGGGATATTTTGAGATATTATTATCCTCTTCCAATGGGTCATAAATTTTGTCCAACATGAGGCAAGAGAGAGAAAATGAGTATGTGAACACAAATGGTGACCTTGGGAAGCCATTAAAGTCAAGTGGAAAAGATAAGAAGAAAAGTCAAAATTTGTAGGCTAAAGTTGTGACATTTGAAGAGGCAATTGAAGTAACATATTTTTTTATTAGGAGGAGCCCATTTACGTCACTTTATGGGCATAAGGTAAAGAAAATAATGATTGAAATACAAATGCCAAAAGATGAAGTATTAGAGTTAAGTAAGAGGTGAACTTTGAAAAGTGAAAGTGTCAAACTCTCTTTTCTCTCTCCTCTCCTCTCTCAAAGTCAGTTAAGTGTGTGTGAGGGGGCTAAAAAAATGATCTCATCACTTCTCTCTCTCTCTCCAAGCTATCTCTTAGACGTGCATGGTGAAGGAGGAAAGATAAAGAGGATTCTTGTGAAGGTGAGTTCTCTTCTTACATTTTAACCTTGAAGATGACCTCTAGTGCTAAAAACCTCTTCTTTAAACTTGTTCCTCTTGATGTAAGCTTTATTCCTATGGTTTTAGATTTTTAAGAGAAGGTGTTTTGTGTACTCAAGGAAAACTAGAGGTTGTGGAATCAAAAAAACAAGCTAGTGGAAGTAATAGAGTTGAGCAAAGGCTACACTTTGATGTGCATATTGTGATTTGGGGTTGGGAACTTTGATTTATGGAATTTGCCCTAATTTTCATGTAATTAGGGGTCTAGTGAGTTTATGGCGTTTTGTTAGTGGTCATGGTCTCTTGAGGTGTCCTTTGGATAAATGAATCGATTTGGAGAATTGAATATGATGTTTGGCACTTGTGTGTTATTGTGTTGAATTTATGTTCAAAATAGAACATGCTAGTAGAGTGAGAATTTAGTGGTTTTGATGTTTCCATTAGATTATATGCGAAAAATTATATGGGGAGTAATCTTGGTTGTGAATTCTAAGCCATTGGAAACATTGGTTGAAAATTGGAAATTTTGTCAAGTGACAACTCTGTATAGGGTAGTCAGTTTGCACCACAGTTTTGAATGAGTAATGGTGTCTAAAAATTCTGAAACTTTTTAGTCTCATAGTAGACAAGCCAAGCTTTAAATTGATATATCTTGGCTGTCATTTTAATGTGTATGCTGGAAGTTATGTATTTCTAAAATTTGAGGTTGAACTGGAAGTTATTCTGGAGCAATGTGGAAATTCGTTGAAGTCTTTATTTTTGTGGTTGTAGATGGCAGTGATTTATATTTTCCCTATATAGAGGACGTAAATAGCTTTCCATAGGACTTAGTGTCACCCCATTTCGATTTTTGTAGATTTAGTTATGATTTTTTTTAGTTCAGCTAAGAAACGGAAATTTTCTTAGTCATGGCCAGAAGGTTCTTGGCCGCAGCCCAAATGTTTATAACCTATTGTTGGCCATGGCCAATGGTTTTTGGTTGCGGCCAAGGGTTTGTGACCACTTCTTGGCGACGGCCGACCCCCAATTTTAGTATTTTACCTTTTTTAAAGGTGGTTTTTGGTCTAGCTCTTCCCAATCTTTTAGGCCTTTGTTTAAGCTTCCAGAAGCTACCTAAAGGACCCAAATGATAACCAACCCTAAGTGTTTTGGAGTTGAGAATTGGAATAGTGAATAACTTATCGTTCTTGATTATGATTTGTAGGACTTGAGATCCAACCTGAGTGCGTGAAAATGGTGCCCGAGTAGGAGTGGAATAAGTGTAATACCCTAAATTTTGAGACTTGAGGCTAGAGAATAAGCCTGAGATTAGTGGACTGCTAAGCCCCAGTTTAGCAAGATCCTAAATTGTGATTAAGAGATAATGACTCCAAAAGCGGAAGTGATTAGTGATAAATAAACCCTTTTAGAGATTATGGTGTGAGTTGGCACCCGATGTGATTCGTATGTGCTGTGAGCAACGCCAAAACCCTGTATTTAAGTTCGATTATGGATTAACCTCTAAATTGACTTAAAATAGAGGGGAGGGCGCATTGTGAAAGAAAATGAATGAGAAAATGTATTTGATGGTGATTCAAGAGAGATTACCATAATCAGGGGCAAAACGGTAAAGTTACCGACCGATTGATCGGTTACCGAAGAGGAAACTCATTGGTAACTTCAAGATCAATGGTTAGGATTGATTTGTGTTGAGATCAAAGGGTGGAATCCAATGTGCATGTGCCTATGTGAACTCATGAGAGATGTGATAAGGGTGACACTTGGCACAATTTGAGCCCTTATGTAACACCCCGATTTTCGATTAAGGACTAATGGCATTGAGATTGATTATAAAATTGTGTAATTAAATATTTTGGGAGAAATATGATGTGAATTTGGTGTATATGTGTGTGGTATTAGAGATTAAGGGATGAGATATTGCCAAGTGGCATTATGGTGGACCATAGGATGAGGCATATGAGACAAAAACCACTTTTTCTCTCTCCTCTCTCTCCTATGCGTTTTTGGAGGCATGTGAAGGGGGTGGGGGCAGTTTTTTTTCTGCACTTCATCATCATATTCACCTCTCTTCCTTCTCTCTCTCACGTTCTCTCTCTTCTCTCTCTTGGGCAGCCATTTTTGGCCAAAGAAGAAGAAGGAAAAGCTTGCATTTAAGGTAAGATCTTGACCTCTAATGCCAAAACTCCCTTCATTAAAGTTGATCCTTGAGTTAAGAGCTACATTTCTATGGTTGTAGTTTGTTCATTGGTTGTGGTTTGTGGCCACACGAAATTTTGGGAGGAGGTGAATCAAGAACTCCCTTTGAGAAAGTTGATAAGGTGAGTGAGACCTATCTATCTATCTATGTTTCATACCATTTGAAATAGTTTGAAATTTCTGGAATTATTGCCCTAATTTCGAAAATGAGGGCCACTGAGAGTTTGGTATGTGTATGGTATGGAATTTGTATGTTGGGAATGCATTTGGATAGATAGAATTGTTTGGGTTGAAATTGTTAAGTTTGGAGATTTTGGAAGTTTAGTGTTTCATGTACCCAAAACCCAAAGTATGATAATGGAATAGGATTTTGGTGATTTTGACATTCCCATTGGATTCCTTGAGTGATTTTGTGTGGGAATAAGCTTGGTTGTTGATTTTGGATTCATTTGAGTCACTTGGGAAAAGTTGGAAAGTTGTCTTGTTTAAGCTCTGTTTTTCGCTGTCATTTTGGACGAGCGTTTTGAGTGACCAAATGGTTTCAGAAAATTGTGAAACTTTCCAGTCTTAAAGTTCACATCCCAAGCTTCAAAATGGACATATATTTTGTGTCATTTCGTTTAGTATTCTGTGAGATATAGTTGTCCAAAGTTTGGGATTGAAACAGAACTCTGTTTTGGGGGCAGTGATGAGTGTTGTGTAATTCTGGAATTGTGTAGTGATTTCCAGTGAAGGGCTATATTTTTCATTGAAAGAGGACTCATATACCTTTCATTTGGCTTTGGAATCACTCCGTTTCGATTTTTCTAGAATTAGTTATGGTTTTTCGAAGTTCAGCCCAGAGTCAGGAAATTTCTGGGCCGCGGCCCAAGAGTGGCGGACCGCGGCCCAAACCTTTCTGGCCTGTTCTGGGCCGCGGCCCATGAGTGGTGGGCCGCAGCCCAAGGCCTTCTGACCATATTTGGGCCGCAGCCCAAGGAATGGTGGGCCGGGGCCCACCCCTGTGTTCCAGCCCTTTGTGATTTCGAAAAGTGACCTTCAACCTATTGTTTCCCAATCTTTTGGGGCTTTGATTAGAGGCATTTGGGGCCTCTTAATGGTCAATTATGATAACCATTTAAGTGATAAGAAGTCATTGAAATTTGGAAAAGAGAATGACCATATGTTCTTGATTTGGTTATAGGGTTGGGTATTCACCCTGATTATGATTCGATATCCGCTTGGATCGTGAGTAGCCGACGCTGGAGCATACGTGGAAAGAATAAGAGTAGGGAACTTACCTCTCCTGCATGTATTGATAATCGTATTTGTGTATTGATGCATGTTATTGCTTTGCGTGATTATGTGAGACATGTATGAATGATTGTAGCTCTGTTTCTAGTTATGCTATGGCCATGAGTATGTTGTTGAAACATTGAGCATGCGGATATATCATGATGTGAACATGAGTTATTGTGATGCAAGCATGTCATGCATTAAATACTTATCTTGCATGCATATTGGTATGTGTTTCCTACTGAGATTCCCCAGAATCTCACCCTCCCCTATCAACATTTTAGACAGGGAAGGAAGATTGAGGATGAAGCAAGCATCCAAGGACGAAGAGGACTCGTTTCTGGGTGAGAGCTTAGTAGTTGGTTATCAATGCGTAATTGGGATTATGTATTTGTTTATATGGATCAATACTGGAGTATGTATTCGAGTAGGTTGTGTAATCCCTATTGGTTGAATTGTATGGGCTAATGTGCCCTATGATTATTGAGCGAAGATATGATTCCGGGATTGTCGGGAATTTATATTGCGTACTCTGATAATTGTATAAATGTAATTTATCTTCGCATAGTAATTATATTCGGAGTGTGAATGTGAGACCGTGTTTTAAATGATTTCGAAATGTATTTGGGAAAACCCCGTCTGGTTGATGGGTTTATAAATGTTGTTTTGTCTTATTGGTCTCTATTTCACGTTAATCGTGTAATCCGGATATTAATTACGGCAGGGGGTTACACCTTAGATCTTGGTCAATTTGTCAAAGCTTTCCCTCTCTCCTCTCCTCTCTATTTGGTCGTCCAAGTGGCATTTATTTCTCCAAAAATCTGATCTCTTCTTCATCTCATCCCTCTCTCTCCAAAACCTCCATTTTCGCCAAGCTTGGGAAGGAAGAGAAAGAGAAAGGTGATGTGTTGGCTTTGTTCTTGTCCTCTAATGTTCAAACACTCTTCATTAAATTTTGATCATGTTGATGAGAGCTTCATCTCTATGGTTTTAGATTCTTGATTGGAGGTGTTTGTTGCTTGAGCAAAAGTGGAAAGATGAAGAATCAAGAAATTGGTTTGGGAAAGAGGAAGAGGTGAGTATTTGAAGCCTTTTGATCCAAGTTTTGCGAATTATGGTTGAGTATTGTGATTTGTAGAATTTGCCCTGATTTTGGTGATGAATTTCGTGTGGTTTGGATTAGATGAATTGGGTTGTGTTTTATGTTGGAAATGGTGCCATGTTGTGGTATTTGGTCATTGGAATTGATTTGGGAACTTGAATTGGAAGAGTTGTAATGTTGTGGTTTGAAATGTGATATTGTGTGACATGTTGCAATTCATTGTGAAACATGTCAATATAATGTGAATTTGGTTGATTTGGTATTTCCAATGGATTCCTTGTGAAATTTGGTGTGAGAATGATGTTTGATATGGAAATTGAACCATTGGAAGCCAATTGTGCAAATTTGGAAATCTGTCCACTGAATTTCTGTTTTGGGCAGTCTGTTTGTGTTGCCGTTTTGAATATGCAAATGATGTTATAAAATTCTGAAACTTTCCAGTCTTGAAGTTCACATCTTAAGCTTCAAAATGGACATACAATATGTGTCATTTCGTTTTGGGAACTGGGAGTTATAGCTGTCCAAAGTTTGAGGTCGAAAATGGATTCTGTTTTGGGATAGTCTTGAATTTTTGGGAATTCTGTATTTGTATGGTGATTTCCAGTATTGCCCAATATTTTTCCTGTGTAGATGACTTGAATAGCTTTCATTTGGCTTTGGGATCACCTCATTTCGATTTTTTTGGAATTAGTTATGATTTTTGGAAGTTCAGCCAAAAACTGGATTTTCTAGGCCACAGCCCGTGGATTCTGGGCCGCAGCCCAAATGTTTCTGAGCGTTTCTGGCCAAGTGTTTCCCAAGCCTTTAGGCATATGTTTAGGCTTTGATTAGCCACCTAAAGGTGTTAAATGATAACCAACATTAAGTGTTTGAGAGTTAAGGAATTGGAAAAGGGATTAACCCTATGTCCTTGCTTTGATTATAGGGTTGATGTTCGCCCTGAACGTGGTTTGGTATTCGTTCTGATCGCGAGTAAGCGGAGCTGGAGCATACGTGGAAAGAGAGTAGGGAACATATCTCTTCTGCTTGTATTTGATATATGTGTTAGTGTGCTGGTGCATGTCTTAGCTTTGCATAATTATGTGTAATTTGAAGCTATGTTTCAATTTATGCTATGGCCATAGGTATATTGTTCGAAGCATTGAGCTTGCAAATTGTCATTGTGTTATCATGAGTTGTGTGATGCAAGCATGTCATGCATTAAACATCTATCATACATGCATATTGATATTGTTTTCCTACTTAGTTGGGATGTATATTTGGATAATTGTATTTGATTATTTGGATGAATATATGTGGATGAGGTTTTGATTATTTGTATTGAGATTTGTTGTGTAATCCCCATATGAGGGCTTGTATAGGCGATTGAGCCCTGTAAGGCTTGATTAATGAATGGAATCCAGTGTAATATCCCGATTTGTGATTAGGGCTGATAATCCTGATAATCATTGAGATTTGTGTAATTAAGCACTTTTGGGATTAATGCAAAGTGATTTTGAGAATTTATGTGTATGGTATTTAAGATCAAGGGTTGTGATTCATTGATAATGGGTCGGGATCCTACGCTTTGAGATTGTGTGTGTTCATGGAGGAGTGCTTAAGATCATGACATGTGGCATTGTGGTAGTGGTTGGATGATGCACTAGAAGACAAAACCTCACTTTTCTCTCATTTTCTCTCTCCTATTCGGTTGGAGGCATGGGCAAGGGAGGGTGATGTGCTTCTTCATCATCATTGCATCTCCTCATCTCTCTTTCCTCCATTTTGGGCGCTGGACAAACAAGTAGAGGAAGAAGAAAAGCTTTGATTTTGGTGAGTTGTGATTCTCCTTTGCTCCAATCCCTTTCTCTAACATTGTTCATCTCAATGAGAGCTTTATGGTGGTGATTGTAGAATCTTGAGAAGTGGTGATTCTTGGGTGAGTCGAATTTGGAAGTTTGGGAATCAAGATTCCGGATTGGGCAAAGTGAAGAGGTAGGCATTTAGAGCATTTTGGTGTATTGTTTGTGATCTTTGGTTAAACTTGGTAAAATCTGGAAATTTTGCCCTAAGTATGCCAAATGTTGAAAATGTGAAGTTTCATTGTGTTTGATGTTAGAAATGAGTTAATGTTAAGTTATTTGATTATGGGAAATGATCTGAAATGGTAGAAATGTGTTGAGGGAAATTTGGAGAATATGTGTCATTGAGACCTTAGTGGATGATTGTGGTCAAATGGGTTTTTGGAGTGTTTATGAGGTTGCCATTGTGTTCCCTAGTTAGTGTTTGAAGTGTATGTGCATGTTGGAGAGTTTGGGAACCTTTGGGTGAGGATTTGACCATCTGGTGTTTTCTGGTTTTCTGCAATTCTGGGTTTCGGATGAGCATCACTCGAGCAGAGGAAGAACGTGCTCGAGTGATGGGAGAGTTTTCCCTGTTCTGCTTCGAGTGCGTCTGGGTTTCTTTGAGTGATGCTCGAGCACAGCGCTTTGTGCTCGAGTGAGCGAAGAACATGCTCGAGCAGGCATGGTCTGCTCTAGTGATAGTGGGAGTTCAGGTGAGAGTTGTGCTTTCGGGCTCTCACTTGCGAGTGAGGTGCTCGCGGGTGAGAGGTGTGTGCTCGCGGGTGTGAGGTGTGCTTCTGGTGGGAGTGTGCTCGCGGGTGGGAGTGTGCTCGCGGGTGTGGTTTTGTGCTCGAGTGATCCTATGCTTGGAGAGCTTTGGGTGCTCTCGGGTCCTCACTTCCTGGTTTTCTCTCGCGTGTGCTCGAGTGAGGTATTTGGCCTTGTGCTCGAGTGAGGGTCAGCGTGCTCGAGTGAGCCAGTTCCTGCAAGTGTCTTTATGCTCTCGGGAGCTCACTCGCAGTCTCACTCGCACTTGTGCTCGAGTGATGTCCGTACTTGTGCTCGAGTGAGAGCATCTGTGCTCGAGTGAGAGGACCAAAAATCTGTGTTTTGCCTTCGAGTAAGGGGTCTTTTGGGTAGGTTCTTCCAACCCTTTAGGCATATGTTTAGGCTTATTTTAGTCACCAAAAGAGTCCTAAACGATAACCAACTTAGAGTATTATTGAAATATGAGTATGGAAAAGAGATTGATCAAATGTCCCTAATTTATATAGGATTTGATATCTGTCGAACGCGTGAGCCTACTTTGCCAAAGATTGTCAGGAAAGCTTCAGGTAGCGACTTCTCTCTTATACTCTGTGTAAATGTATTGTATGTTTGTCTGTCATTCATTGTGTGGATGCTGCTGCTACTGCTTTGTGATACCTTGTGCATTGAGATACTTTGTGGAGCATAGTGATACATCGTGCTTTGAGATGCGTTGTGATGCTTTGTGCTTTGTGTTGCTGCTACATAGTGTTCACCGCGAAAGCGGGCGTTGTGCATAGTGATTACAGCGAAAGCTGGCATAGTGTTCACCACGAAAGTGGGCGTAGTGCATTGTGATTACAGCCGTGAGTGCTGTCGTATGTGGCGTGAGCCCGAGATCATTGTGAAGCTGCTGTATATGATGAACATACATGCTCTATGTTTATATATTGTATGAGTGAGTTGTTGCTCTGGGATTCTCAAGAATCTCACTCTTTCCATATGACTAACCTTTTCAGACAGGGCAAGTGGCTCGAAGGAGAAGCGACCAACCCGGAGTGGTTAGGGTCTCTTAGGGACGTTCATATTTTGGGATAGTTGGTTATATTCGTTTTGGGATTTGGGATTGCCAAAGTGTAAATAAATGTAAATGATTATTTTGATCGTGTAATCCCCTTTATGGGAAAACAGCTAAACCCATGATATATATGTAGTAACCCGGGGTTTACCGGGATTTTGGTTTCCGCACTTTGATATTTATTATGTACTCTGATTTCTCAAGTAGTTATATCCGCACGTGAATGTGAGACCAAGAACATATATATATGTTGAAAAGATTTTGAAATACCCCATCTCTTGGATGTGGGATTATAAATTGTGATTTTGTTTTATTGGTCTCTATTTCACTTAAATTCATAATCCGGATGTGATTACGGTGAGGGGGTTACATTTTTGGTATCAGAGCTGCAGTTCCTGGCAAGGGTAGAGTTTGCTAGGATAGCTCCCATAGTGTGTCCTTAGTGATAATGGATTGGTAGTGAATGTTTGTTCGTTTACACATCTTTGAGTTATAATTGTGGATATATGAGCTCTGTAGAGATGTGTATACCATAATTGTTGGATTAATGGGGTGAGTTCTTTGTAGAATGAAAAGAACAACAAAAGGTCGCCCCAGAGTACAACAAGAAGATCCCGATGTGGAGTTGGTCAATGACAATCCACCGGATCCTATGCAAGAGTTAATGGGCTTGATAAAGGATCAGAGGGATATGATTGCGGAGCTTAGAGAAGAGCTTAGAGCTGAAAAGGCCAAGAACAATGAGGGCCGGGGTCAGTCTACTCATGAAGGAACTCGAGGGGAAACCCGAGAGGAGACTAGAATAGAAGATACTGCTGAGGGGTCGGCACGACCACTTGAATCTCCTTCTCATGTGATTCCGAACCAAGGATCCCATGGAGTGCCAGTCAGGGAGGAACGAGACCTTGAGTATTGGGTCTCCAAATTCTGTAAACAACTACCTCCGGCATTTAAAGGGAAGTTTGATCCTCAGGCGGCTGAAGATTGGCTACACCGTCTTGAGAAAATTTTTGAAGTTTTAGTGTGTCCCTCAGAAGTGAAAGCCAAGTTGGCAGTGTACAAGCTTGAAGGCGATGCTGATCGTTGGTGGCGTAACATTGCCTTATCAATGCGGTTAAAGAATGAGCCATTGACCTGGGAGGTGTTTCAGCAACACTTCAACGAGAAATACTTTCCTAAGTCAGTGAGGCTTGAGAAGGAAACGGAATTCCTGAATATCAAGCAAGGGGACACGGAGTCTTTTGACGAATATTTGTCCCGATTTACCCGCCTATCCCGATATTCCTCCTATCTTCAGAAAATGGACGATGAGGAGTTGAGCTCAGATTTGCTGATTCGGGGCTTGAGGCGTGATATGAGAAAGAGAATAGCAACTCATCAGTTTTCCAAGTTCAACAAGGCCGTTGAAGAATGTCGGATTACTGAGAATAATCTTAGAGAGTTGTATCCGGCTAAGGCTGGTAGTGGTCATAGTGAGCCTAGTAAGGGCGGTGCTTCTCAGAAGCGGAAGGGCTCGGGATCATCCTCTTCATTTAGAGGGGGTAATAAGAAGCCTTATCAGTCTGGGAGTCGTGATCAGCAGAGGGCTCCTAGTGTATGGACATGTCCTCGTTGCAACCAGCCACATCATGGCAAGACTTGTGATGGCCGGGTGATTTGCTTCAATTGTAAGCAAGTGGGGCATACATCTGTTGAGTGCAAACAGTCACGACCAGAGAAGAGACAGAGGACTCAGGGCCGAGTATTTGCTATGACTCATGAGGAAGCCCGGAAATCCCCAGAGCTGATACAAGGTAAAGTCCTTATCCATGGCATTGAGTTACAAGCGTTATTTGATTCGGGTGCAAGTCACTCCTTTATTGCTTATGCTTGTGTGAAGCGTCTGGGAATGAATGTGCATAAGTTGCCATTCGATCTGATTGTGTCAACACCGATGGGTGTGAAGGCTGTAACTACAGAAGCCTGCTTAAATTGTGTTATAACCGTAGAGGGCCATGAGTCTGTAGTAGATTTGATTTGTTTGCCGCTCTGCCAGTTAGAAGTCATTTTGGGTTTCGATTGGTTGAGAGCTAACAATGTGTTGTTAGATTGTGGGAACAAGAGGATAGTGTATCCTGTTTCTCAGAGCATTGAGGGCGAAAATGCCGGTTTGAATTTCCTTTCGACAGCTAAGGCTGAGAAATATTTGAAAAAGGGTTGTCAAGGGTATATGGTTTTCTTTTCTGTACAAGGAGAGACCAGTGAAGCTGTAAGCAGTATACCCGTAGTGAATGAATTCCCTGAGGTTTTTCCGGATGATCTAAGCGGATTACCTCCGGAAAGGGAAGTTCAGTTTTCGATTGACATTGTGCCTGGAGCGGGTTCGATATCCAAAGCCCCATACCGTATGGCCCCAAATGAAATGGCCGAGTTGAAGAAGCAGATTGAAGATTTGCTTAAGAAAGGGTTTATTAGACCCAGTGTGTCGCCTTGGGGTGCTCCAGTTTTGTTTGTGAAAAAGAAAGACGGGAGTCTTCGTTTGTGCATTGACTATAGAGAGTTGAATAAGGTTACCATTAAGAATAAGTACCCTCTCCCTAGAATCGATGATCTCTTAGATCAATTATCTGGAGCATGTGTGTTTTCGAAGATTGATCTAAGGTCGGGGTATCATCAGCTGCGTGTGAAAGCGGACGATGTTCCGAAGACTGCTTTCCGGACCAGGTATGGTCATTATGAGTTCTTAGTGATGCCATTTGGGTTGACAAATGCACCTGCGGTATTCATGGATTACATGAACCGTATTTTCCGACAATATCTGGATCAATTTGTTGTGGTATTCATTGATGATATTTTGATATACTCTAAGAGTAGAGAAGAGCATGAGCATCATTTGAGAATTGTGTTGAATACATTGCGTGAGAAGCAACTCTATGCTAAATTGAGTAAATGCGAGTTTTGGCTATCAGAAGTGAAATTCTTAGGCCATGTTGTCTCGCAAGGTGGGGTCGCTGTGGATCCTAGTAAAGTGGAAGCAGTACTGGACTGGAAGAGGCCAGAAACTGTTGCTGAGGTACGCAGTTTTCTGGGTCTTGCTGGTTATTATCGGAGATTCATTCAGAATTTCTCCCGCATTGCGTTGCCGATGACCAAGCTCACGAGAAAAGATCAGCCGTTTGTATGGGATGAACATTGTGATAATTGCTTTGTGGAGCTGAAACAGAGGTTGACTACGGCACCTGTGTTGATCTTACCCGATCCCAGTACGACATATGTTGTGTACTCTGATGCCAGTGGGCAGGGATTAGGGTGTGTCCTTATGCAGCAGGGACGTGTGGTGGACTACGCCTCTCGACAGCTCAAACCCCATGAATTGAACTATCCCACACATGATCTGGAGCTTGCGGCCATAGTGTTTGCATTGAAGATTTGGCGTCATTACCTGTATGGTGTGACCGTGGAACTGTACTGCGACCACAAGAGTCTCAAATATCTGTATGATCAGAAAGAATTGAATATGAGACAACGGCGCTGGATGGAGTTGCTTAAGGACTACAACCTGGAAATCAAATATCATCCGGGTAAGGCAAATGTAGTCGCTGATGCTCTGAGTCGGAAGACAGTGGTTGTGGCAGCAATGATGATACACGAGAGGAAGCTGATTGCGGATTTTCGTGATATGAATCTGGCGAACCAGATCATTTGTGCCAACTATAATGTTTCCCAAGGGGAAAGTGATTTGAGAGCTGAGATTGAAGAAGCTCAGAGGCAAGATGACTGGATTCAGCGTAATCTGGCCAGAATAGAGCGTGGTGAAGCTCAGGGCTATGATGTGTCACCTAGTGGATTGATTCGTTATCAGAAGAGAATTTGTATTCCACTTAAGGTGGAGTTGAGACAGAAGATCTTAGATGAGGCGCATAAGAGCCGGTATACCCTTCATCCTGGTATGACCAAAATGTACCATGGGTTGAAATCTGTGTATTGGTGGCCAGGAATGAAGAGTGATGTGACGAAATATGTGGCGAGGTGTCTCACATGCCAGAAGGTGAAGATTGAACACCAAAGACCGCCTGGTTTGTTGCAAAGTCCTGAGATTCCGGAATGGAAATGGGAAAGTGTGACCATGGATTTTGTTATGGGATTGCCCAAGATCAGGAACTATGATGCGATCTGGGTTATCGTGGACCGGTTAACGAAGTCAGCGCACTTCTTACCGATCAATGTTAGTTACTCTCCGGACAAGCTAGCAGAGATTTATGTTCGTGAAATTGTGAAGCTCCATGGTGTACCAAAGAATATCATCTCCGATCGAGATCCTCGTTTTACTTCGAGATTTTGGAAGGCATTGCATGAGGCACTGGGTACTCAGTTGAGATTCAGTACAGCCTATCATCCTCAGACGGATGGTCAGTCAGAGAGGACTATCCAGACCTTAGAGGATATGTTGCGGGCATGTGTTCTTGACTTCGAAGGGAGTTGGGACCGTTTTCTTCCACTTGCGGAGTTTGCCTATAACAATAGTTATCATGCGAGCATTCAGATGGCGCCGTATGAAGCGTTGTATGGGAGAAAATGCCAATCGCCGTTGTGTTGGAATGAGTTATCCGAAAGGAAGCTTTATGGGCCGGATCTTGTGGATCAAACCTCAGCCCAGATTCGAATCATTCGTAAGAGGCTTCTTGAAGCTCAGAGTCGGCAGAAGAGTTATGCAGACAAGAGAAGAAGACCTCTAGAGTTTGAGGCTGGTGACCATGTGTTTCTTAGAGTATCTCCTGTCACTGGTATTGGGCGAGCTATAAAGCGAAAGAAGTTGAGCCCAAGGTATATAGGTCCTTTTGAGATCCTTGATAGGATTGGGCCTGTTGCTTATCGAGTAGCCCTACCTCCAAGCCTGAGCAGACTCCATGATGTATTTCATGTTTCCCAATTGAAGAAGTACCAACCGGATCCATCTCATGTCGTTGAGTATGAGAATGTGGAGTTGCGAGATAACTTCACGTATGCGGTGGAGCCAGAGCGGATTATTGAACGAGAAGAACGTCGGCTCAGACACCGAAGTATTCCTTATGTGAAAGTGATCTGGAAGGGAATGACTCAGCGGGAAGCAACGTGGGAAACGGAGGAAGATATGCGAAGGCGATATCCGGAGTTTATGGCTCAAGGGATATCACAAATTTCGAGGACGAAATTTAATTAACAGGGGGAGAATTGTAATATCCCGATTTGTGATTAGGGCTGATAATCCTGATAATCATTGAGATTTGTGTAATTAAGCACTTTTGGGATTAATGCAAAGTGATTTTGAGAATTTATGTGTATGGTATTTAAGATCAAGGGTTGTGATTCATTGATAATGGGTCGGGATCCTACGCTTTGAGATTGTGTGTGTTCATGGAGGAGTGCTTAAGATCATGACATGTGGCATTGTGGTAGTGGTTGGATGATGCACTAGAAGACAAAACCTCACTTTTCTCTCATTTTCTCTCTCCTATTCGGTTGGAGGCATGGGCAAGGGAGGGTGATGTGCTTCTTCATCATCATTGCATCTCCTCATCTCTCTTTCCTCCATTTTGGGCGCTGGACAAACAAGTAGAGGAAGAAGAAAAGCTTTGATTTTGGTGAGTTGTGATTCTCCTTTGCTCCAATCCCTTTCTCTAACATTGTTCATCTCAATGAGAGCTTTATGGTGGTGATTGTAGAATCTTGAGAAGTGGTGATTCTTGGGTGAGTCGAATTTGGAAGTTTGGGAATCAAGATTCCGGATTGGGCAAAGTGAAGAGGTAGGCATTTAGAGCATTTTGGTGTATTGTTTGTGATCTTTGGTTAAACTTGGTAAAATCTGGAAATTTTGCCCTAAGTATGCCAAATGTTGAAAATGTGAAGTTTCATTGTGTTTGATGTTAGAAATGAGTTAATGTTAAGTTATTTGATTATGGGAAATGATCTGAAATGGTAGAAATGTGTTGAGGGAAATTTGGAGAATATGTGTCATTGAGACCTTAGTGGATGATTGTGGTCAAATGGGTTTTTGGAGTGTTTATGAGGTTGCCATTGTGTTCCCTAGTTAGTGTTTGAAGTGTATGTGCATGTTGGAGAGTTTGGGAACCTTTGGGTGAGGATTTGACCATCTGGTGTTTTCTGGTTTTCTGCAATTCTGGGTTTCGGATGAGCATCACTCGAGCAGAGGAAGAACGTGCTCGAGTGATGGGAGAGTTTTCCCTGTTCTGCTTCGAGTGCGTCTGGGTTTCTTTGAGTGATGCTCGAGCACAGCGCTTTGTGCTCGAGTGAGCGAAGAACATGCTCGAGCAGGCATGGTCTGCTCTAGTGATAGTGGGAGTTCAGGTGAGAGTTGTGCTTTCGGGCTCTCACTTGCGAGTGAGGTGCTCGCGGGTGAGAGGTGTGTGCTCGCGGGTGTGAGGTGTGCTTCTGGTGGGAGTGTGCTCGCGGGTGGGAGTGTGCTCGCGGGTGTGGTTTTGTGCTCGAGTGATCCTATGCTTGGAGAGCTTTGGGTGCTCTCGGGTCCTCACTTCCTGGTTTTCTCTCGCGTGTGCTCGAGTGAGGTATTTGGCCTTGTGCTCGAGTGAGGGTCAGCGTGCTCGAGTGAGCCAGTTCCTGCAAGTGTCTTTATGCTCTCGGGAGCTCACTCGCAGTCTCACTCGCACTTGTGCTCGAGTGATGTCCGTACTTGTGCTCGAGTGAGAGCATCTGTGCTCGAGTGAGAGGACCAAAAATCTGTGTTTTGCCTTCGAGTAAGGGGTCTTTTGGGTAGGTTCTTCCAACCCTTTAGGCATATGTTTAGGCTTATTTTAGTCACCAAAAGAGTCCTAAACGATAACCAACTTAGAGTATTATTGAAATATGAGTATGGAAAAGAGATTGATCAAATGTCCCTAATTTATATAGGATTTGATATCTGTCGAACGCGTGAGCCTACTTTGCCAAAGATTGTCAGGAAAGCTTCAGGTAGCGACTTCTCTCTTATACTCTGTGTAAATGTATTGTATGTTTGTCTGTCATTCATTGTGTGGATGCTGCTGCTACTGCTTTGTGATACCTTGTGCATTGAGATACTTTGTGGAGCATAGTGATACATCGTGCTTTGAGATGCGTTGTGATGCTTTGTGCTTTGTGTTGCTGCTACATAGTGTTCACCGCGAAAGCGGGCGTTGTGCATAGTGATTACAGCGAAAGCTGGCATAGTGTTCACCACGAAAGTGGGCGTAGTGCATTGTGATTACAGCCGTGAGTGCTGTCGTATGTGGCGTGAGCCCGAGATCATTGTGAAGCTGCTGTATATGATGAACATACATGCTCTATGTTTATATATTGTATGAGTGAGTTGTTGCTCTGGGATTCTCAAGAATCTCACTCTTTCCATATGACTAACCTTTTCAGACAGGGCAAGTGGCTCGAAGGAGAAGCGACCAACCCGGAGTGGTTAGGGTCTCTTAGGGACGTTCATATTTTGGGATAGTTGGTTATATTCGTTTTGGGATTTGGGATTGCCAAAGTGTAAATAAATGTAAATGATTATTTTGATCGTGTAATCCCCTTTATGGGAAAACAGCTAAACCCATGATATATATGTAGTAACCCGGGGTTTACCGGGATTTTGGTTTCCGCACTTTGATATTTATTATGTACTCTGATTTCTCAAGTAGTTATATCCGCACGTGAATGTGAGACCAAGAACATATATATATGTTGAAAAGATTTTGAAATACCCCATCTCTTGGATGTGGGATTATAAATTGTGATTTTGTTTTATTGGTCTCTATTTCACTTAAATTCATAATCCGGATGTGATTACGGTGAGGGGGTTACATCCAGAATTGCTGGAATTATTACATTGCGTACTCTGATATATTTAAATGTGATTTATCTTTGTGTAGTAATTATATTCGGAATGTGAATGTGAGACCAGGTGTATTATATTTTGAAAGGTATTTATGAAAACCCTATCGTGAAGATGGGACTTTGAAATAGTTTTGTTTCTTATTGGTCTCTATTTCACTTTAAATCGCGTATTTCGGATATAATTACGGCAGGGGGTTACAATAAGGTAGTAACTCTTTCTCTTATATCATGTATAATACTTTTATGTTTATGTTATCATTGAATTGTGAAGAACGTGGAAGCTAAATTGTGAAGAAAGCGATAGCCAAATACAGCAAAAGCTGTTGTCATAATCGTCACGCATCATTATGATAATGCTTACATGCTTTGTTTATTATATACCATATGATTGAAAGTGTTGCTATTGAGATTCCTTTGAATCTCACTCTTTCCACTACTAACCTACAGCTAGGGCAGGTGGATCAAAGTAGAAGCAGGTATACAAGGGTGACTAGAGTTTGTGGTTAGGAGATTTATTTTGTGTTAGTTATCAAATGTTGGGATGATTGTATGTGTAAATATAGACCGATGTAGTAGATTTACGTGATTGTCTGTAATCCCTATTTGAAAATGGGCAAATATACCCTGTAGGATCTTATAGTTAAAGGTTGAATCCTGAGTGTCGTTGGAAATTTCTTTGAGTATTCTGATATGAATGAATGGAACGGTACTGAGCGGGCCAAATAGTTTTGAAATGTGGGCATGAGACCTGATTAAAACATATTGTGAAAAGTTTTGAAAAAAACCACAAGCCCAAGTCCTGTCTTGAAGTTGGGATTGCAAATGAGTTTTAAATTGTTCTTTGGTCTCACACTTGCTTTATGACACATTTTCGAACCATATTATCCACTGTGAAGGTAGGGGTTACATTTATGGTATCAGAGCTGAAGTAACTAGCAAGGGTAGTTTTGATAGGATAGTTGTGATAGCTCCTTGTTTAAGTATAGGTAGTTAACCCATAACCATTGTTGTATACACATAAATGTTCCTATTATTAGTTGGTATCTGAGTTTTAAGGAAAATGTGTATGCACCTAGTATGATATTGATGTTGTGAATTATTTGTGTTAGAGAGAAAAAAACACAATGATTCGATCAGAGATTTTACTAGTAGAACAGGAGGTGGAATAAATAAGCCATAATCCACCTAAACCCATACAATTGATGATGGGTATGTTGTTGGAGCAGCGGGATATGATTCATGAATTGAGAGATGAGCTTTGAGAGGTGAAAGCATAACAGAATGAAGATAAAGTTCAAGTGACACAAGACAAGATGAATCACGAAGAAATGGCAGAAGGGTCGATTTGACCTCAGGAGTCAGAACTATACACTGAGCCAAATAAGAAATCATGGGGTGCTAGCCCAGAATAATAGAGATCTACAATTTTGGGTCTCCAAGTTCTCTAAGCACTTGCCTCTGATGTTTAGGGGAAGATTTAATCCCTAAGCATTTGAAAACTAGCTATTTCAGCTAAAGAAGAGCTTTGAGGTATTACAATACCCAACTGAGGTAAGGGCAGAGCTGGCCATTTACAAGCTAGTGGGAGACGCTAAAGGTGGTGGCAGAATATTGCCATGATGTTTTCAACCCGTAATGTGTAATTGAACTGGAAACTATTCCAAGAGAAATTTAATGGCAAGTACTTTCCCAAGTCAGTGAGGTTCGAGAAAGAGTGAGAGTTCCTATTGTAAAGCATGGTAGTGAAGAGACGTTTGATGATTACCTGTCTCAATTCATCCAACTAGCCGTTACTCCTCGTACCTACGACTCATGGATGATGAAGAGTGGAGTTCTGATATGTGATCCGATGATTGAGGTGTGAATTAAGGAAACGGTTGACCTCCGACAGTTCATTGAATTCAACAGAGCTGTGGAGGAGTGCCAAATCGTAGAGAACAATCTGAGGGATATGTACCCAGCCAAGGGTGGTAGGAGTTACAATGAACCCAATAAGGAAAATTCCTCCCATAAGCAAAAGGGGCTAGAATCCTCACCTAAGGGTGGTGATAAGAAATCCTACAGACCTGAGGATCATAAGTACCAAATACTTTCAATGACATGGTTATGTCCTCGTTGTGGCGGGATGTATAGTGGTAGAACGTGTTTAGGTACAAGTCATTCCTTCATTACTTATAACTGTGCGAAGCGCTTGGGATTGTGTGTGCATAAACTACCATTTAAGTTAGTTGTGTTAACACCGATAAGTGTCAAGGCTATGACTACTGATAATTGTGTCAATTGTGTGACAACCGTAGAGGGGCAGGAGTCCACAGTTGCTTAAATTGATTGCTACTCTATCAATTGAAGTCATACCGGGTTTTGATTGGTTGACGGCGAGTAATAGATCCATTATATATGTGGATTATATGAATTGTTTGAATCTCAGCCTTCCCAATACTTAAAAATATTCCATAGAAGCTAGAGCTATAATGACCCAAACTGTGAATAACGGCTCATGACTCTAAAGTGAACGTAATAATCGTTAGACGAACACTTTCAGAGAATAAAGTGTGAATTATAACCCGAGTTAGAACTAGAAAGTGCCTAAACCCTATGTTGAAGTTTAATTATGTGGCAAAGTCTATATTAGACTAAACGAGAAAGGGAGGGCACATGGCATGAGAAGTGGAGTCGAATAATGTGTTAAGTGGTAATCTAGAGGAAAATACGCAAACCCATTTTCTAAAATTTAATTGTAATAACAAAGTCTAATTGGGATATTTTGAGAGATCATTATCCTCTTCCAATGGGTCATAAATTTCGTCCAACATGAGGCAAGAGAGAGAAAATGAGTATGTGAACACAAATGATGACCTTGGGAAGCCATTAAAGTCAAGTGGAAAAGATAAGAAGAAAAGTCAAAATTTGTAAGCTAAAGTTGTGACATTTGAAGAGGCAATTGAAGTAACATATTTGTTTATTGGGAGGAGCCCATTTACGTCACTTTATGGGCATAAGGCAAAGGAAATAATAATTGAATTCCAAATGCCAAAAGATGAAGTATTATAGTCAAGTAAGAGGTGAACTTTGAAAAGTCAAAGTGTCAAACTCTCTTTTCTCTCTCCTCCCTCTCTCAAAGTCAGTTAAGTATGTGTGAGGGGGCTAAAAAAATGATCTCATCACCTCTCTCTCTCTCTCTCTCTCTAGAAGCTCTCTCTTGGACGAGTATGGTGAAGGCAGAAAGAAAAGAGGATTCTTGTGAAGGCAATATCTCTTCTTACATTTTAACCTTGAAGATCACCTCTAGTGTTGTAAACCTCTTCTTTAAAATTGTTCCTCTTAATGTAAGCTTCATTCTTATGGTTTTAAATTTTCAAAAAGGAGGTGTTTTATGTACTCAAGGAAAACTAGAGGTTGTGGAATCAAAAAACAAGCTAGTGGAAGTAATAGAGTTTAGCAAAGGCTACTCTTTGATGTGCATATTGTGATTTATGGTTGAGAACTTTGATTATAGAATTTGCCCTAATTTTCATGTAATTAGGGGTCTAGTGAGTTTATGGTGTTGTGTTTGTAGTCATGGTGTCTTAAGGTGTCCTTTGGATAAATGAATGGATTTGGAGAATTGCATGTGAAGTTTGGCACTTATGTGTTTTGTGTTGAATTTGTGTTCAAAACAGAACATGTTAATGGAGTGAGAATTTGGTGGTTTGATGTTTCCATTGGATTTTGTGCAAAAAAATGTGTGTGGAGTAGTCTTGGTTGTGAATTCTGGACCATTGGAAATATGGGTTGAAAATTGGAAATTCTGTCAAGTGAAAACTCAATACAAGGCAGTCAGTTTGCATGGCAGTTTTGAATGAGTAATTGGTGTCTAAAAATTTTGACACTTTTCAATCTCATAGTAGACATGCCAACCTTTAAATTGATATACTGTGGCTATCATTTTTATGTGTGTTCTGGAAGTTATGTATTTCCAAAGTTTGAGGTTGAAACTGGAAATTGTTCTTTACTAGTATGGAAATCTGATGAAGTATGTATTTTGGTGGTTGTAGATGCCAATTATTCATATTTTTCCTATATAAAGGACTTAAGTAACTTTCCATAAGACTTGAAATCACCCCATTTCGATTTTTACAGATTTAGTTATGATTTTTCAAAGTTCAGCTAAGAAACAGGAATTTTCATGGCCGCGGCCTAATGTTTCTAATTTATTTTTGGCTAAGGCCAAAATGTTTATGACCACTTATTGGCTGTGGCCAGGGGATTTTTGGCCACGACCAACCCCTAATTTCAGTATTTTACCTTTTTGAAAGGTGGTTTTTAGTCAGTTCTTCTCAACCCTTTAGGCTTTTGTTTGAGCTTCCGGAAGCTACCTAAATGACCCAAATGATATCCAACCCTAAGTGTTTTGGAGTTGAGAATTAGAATAGTGAATAACTCATCGTCCTTGATTATGATTTGTAGGACTTGAGATCCGCCCTGAGCGTGTGAAAATAGTGCCCGAGCAGGAATGGAAAGAATAAGGTAGTGACTCTTTCTCTTGTATCAGGTATAATACTTTTATGTTTTTGTTTATCATTGAATTATGAAGAACATAAAAGTGGAATTGTGAAGAAAGCGGTAGTCAAATACAACGAAAGTTGTTGTCAAAATCATCACGCATCATTGTGATTACAGCGAAGGCTGTCGTTTTGTGACGCAAGTCACACATTATTGTAATTATAGCGAAAGCAGTCATTTTGTGACGCATGTCATAAGTCAATGTGATTATAGCGAAGGCTGTCATTTTTTGATGCAAGTCACACATCATTGTGGATACAGGGAAGGTTGTCATTAGTGACGAAAGTCATGCATCAATATGGTAGCTGAATACAGTGAAAGCTGTTGTGATAATCGTCACGCATCAATGTAGAAGCTGCTGAGGCTGCTGTTGTGAATTGTCACTGAGAATATCATTGTGTCGTCGTTTTGTGATAATTGCTTATATGCTTTGTTTATTATATATCATATGATTGAAAGTGTTGCTATTGAGATTCCCATGAATCTCACTCTTTCCACTACTAACCTACAGCTAGGGCAGGTGGATCAAAGGAAAAGCAGGTATACAAGGGCGGCTAGAGTTCATGGCTAGGAAATTTGTTATATTGGTTATCAAATGTTGGGATGATTATATGTGTAAATGTAGACCGATGCAGTAGATTTGCGTAATTGTCTGTAATCTCCATTTGAAATGGGTAAATATTCCCTGTACGCTCTTATAATTAAAGGTTGAATCCCGAGTGTCATCGGGAATTTCATTGAGTACTTTGATATGAATAAATGGAACGATACTGAGCAAGCCAAATAGTTTTCAAATGTGGGCATGAGACCTCATTAAAATATACTGTGAAAAGTTTTGAAAAAAAACCCTCTTTACCATAGGCCCAAGTCCTATCTTGAAGTTGGGATTGCGAATTATTTTTAAATTGTTCTTTGGTCTCTCGCTTGCTTTATGACACGTTTTCAAACCATATTATTGGCTTTGAAGGTAGGGGTTACAAGCAACTCCAAGGGCAAAATGGTAAATACCGGCATTTAAGGATTTCGAATTAAGAAAATGTAGTTGTTGGTTATCGTTAGTTTATTTTGTTAGTTTTGGAGGATTGTATAGTTTTTCAAACACTATAGGGATTTCCTATATTGTAAACAAGTACTTATTATAAGTAAATTATTATAAGTAAATTTGTACTATTTCTGTAAGTTTATAGAATTATGCCTTTATTACTCTAGCAAATGTTGAAATTTTAAGGGGTTTGATATTTTTGGTATCAGAGCTAAAAGTGGTTCTAGTAATAGAATAGTATACTGATATAGTCTTGATTATATAGAGGCAGGACATATGCATAGAAAGGGGTACTAGAGAAGTGAATTGTCCCTGTCTATGAATCAACCCCAAAGGATCAGTGAATACCCAAAGAGCAGCAAGTAGTGCAATACCAAACTGAGGATGGTTTAAGAATATTGTGAAATCTAAGGAAGCGGGTACGGCCAAGGCTAGTATACAGACCACACTCAGTATTTAGTTAGCCAGAGATAGTCGGCATGACTTTATGGAGTAAGGGCAATCATAAGGTATCAGTGATCAAAAGCAGATAAAGCCGGTATCTGCATTTTTGCATTGATACACAAAAGTTAAACTGCTCAACCTAGGAAAATCTCAGGATGGGTGACCCCCTTGGAAAGCACCTTGGGAATTTGAAACATTTTTCTTAAAGGTTTGGAATTTTGATTAGAAGTTCTTAGATGACATAAAAAATGATTAGAGGCATGGAGATGAAGTAAGTATTGATCTTTAATCCGAACCATTTCTATTGCAGTGAGTACTGCCCAAAACAGTTCATTTGATGGGGTTACGAAAACTCGAGGCATAGAGATTATTTTGAGGCTTCTCCATGCTAGGTAATGATCCTTAGTAATACCGTGGTGTTAAAGATATGTAGGTATGATATACGGTGATGCATGATTAATGGTGATTATACCGTATATCGATCCTAGAGGATCTTATCTGATGATACTGAAGGTTGAGGATAGGCTTGAATAAGATCTAAGCTGAAATAGTGCTTAAGTCAAAATGTGAATCAAGTTGCACTATGGTTTTGTTTTATGAAGAAAGTTGAACCTTGTGAATATTATGGATGATGTTGAACCTTCAGTAATGTTTTGAGGATACTACCTGAATACCGTGGAGGTTAGAATAGGTGCTATTAATTCTAATTCTTAGCATGCCTATTAGGTATGATAGAGGCAGAATGAATATTGACTAAATTAATTTTGAGATTATGGATCCAGTATGAAATTAAGTGTTGGATTGTAATCCAAGAATCAATTTGAGCCTTGGGTTTGTAAGAACATTGAAATGGCTCAGAGTTGTTTGAGGCACATAATATAGTTAAGAATGCTTAGTTGATAATGGGGCATGATCTTGAGATTAAGAAGCAATGAAAGAATGTTATATGTTGCTTCTTTACCAAGAATGATATGTTATGATATCTGAACAATGATTTGAGGTGATCCGAGGTATTAAGGGAATGATTTAAAGAACAGAATCTTGAAGCCTCTATAAGACAAATCGAGGTAGAAGAGTAAAGTTCTGACATGTTGATGCAGGGGTTGAAGGCAGATCTAAAAAGAAACTGGTTTCTAAACACTATACAATATTCAACAAGGTGGTTGAAGAGTGTCAAATTACCGAGAACAACTTGTTGAGCATGTACTCTGACAGAAGCAATAGCAACAGGGTTTCGTCTGGTAGTGGGAGATCCTCACAAAAACACAAAGATCAGGGTGGATTGTTCAGAGGGAATAACAAAAAGCCATATCAGGCTGGGGGTCGTGGTAATCAGAGACCCTAACAGGACAAAACATAATGGCATTGTTACAAACCATTCCATCTTGGCAAAACATGTAATGATGCACCAACCAGTTAGGATCTAGCTTGACAGATTAATTGTTTTCAATGTCAGAAACCAGGGCATTTTGCTAGAGGTTGCCTATAGCAACAACATCTAATGGAACCTAGAACTAGAGCTCAGGGCAAGGGCTACGTGACAACTCAAGAAGAGGCCAAAAACTTCCCTAAACTGATTAAAGGTACGGGTTCTTTTAATGGCAATTCATTATAAGTAATATATGATTTAGGTGATAGTCATTCATTAGTTGCATATAACTGTGTAAGATGGCTACGCCTGAGTGAATACAAATTTTCATATGACTTGGTTGTGTCCACACCCATGGGAGTCAGAGTTGCCACAATCGAGGTCTATTTGAATTGCATAATAAATGTTGAGGGACATCAATCAACAGTGAATTTGATATGTTTACCATTGCAAGTCTTAGAAGTAATCCTCGGTATTGACTGGTTGACAGCAAACAGTATGTTGCTAGATTGCAGAAGAAAAAGGGTTCTTTATCTCAACCTACAATCAAATGGTAGTACAGAAATCAACCTTAACTTTCTTTCAGCAGCTGAGGTTGAGAGATGTTTGCACAAAGGTTGCCAGGGGTATATGGTGTTCTTCTCCATGCAATTAGAAACTGAAATAGCATTTGAAAGTATCCATGTAGTAAATGAGTTTCCAGAAGTATTTCTGGAAGTTATCAGCTAATTACCTCTGGATAGGAAAGTAGAGTTTGCAATTGAACTTAGACTTGGAGCGGGATCAATATCTAAAGCCCCATACATAATTGCTCCAAATGAAATAGCAGAATTGAAGAAGCAGATTAAAGAGCTGTTAGAAAAAGGGTTCATTCGACCCAATTTTTCACCTTGGGAGCTCCAATACTCTTTGTCAAAAAGAAAGATGAAAGCCCACAACTCTGTATTGATTATAGGGAGCTGAATAAGGTGACCGTTAAAAATAAGTATCCACTCCCTAGAATTGACAATTTTCTTGATTAGTTATCTAGTTCTTGCATGTTTTCAAAACCTGACTTGAGATCGGGATATCACCAGCTCAAGTAAAAAGCAGAAGGTGTACCAAGAACTACTTTCAGAACCAAATATGGCCATTACGAATTTCTAGTAATGCCATTTGGGCTGACCAATGGACCTGTCGTGTTCATGGACTACATGAATCAACTTTTCAGTGTATTTAGACCAATTCATAGTAGTCTTTATTGATGATATTCTGGTATACTCTCATAGAAGAATAGAACATGAACAATGATGTGCGCTTCTGTCGCTAAAGCGATCAATTAAACTAGGTCCTAACTAATTATGCAGTTTAGGGTCAACCTAGGTCATTCTCCCAAGGAGCAAACTATAGGTTTTCTTTAGGATTGACTTTAAGTAGCAAAAGATGCAATGGAATGGACCTAAATTAGAATGCAAGACACTACTTCCTAAATGCAATTAAACTAACTAAATGCAATAATGCAATTGACTCTAAAACCTATATGAGAATAAGACTAATCTATATGAATGCAATTTTTTGGGGGTTTTTTTTATGAAAGAGGAATTAAAATCTTAAGTAACAAGATAATCAAAAGCAAGATAAACAACAAAGATTTAGTTCAGTTATGATGATAAAGGGAACAACTTAACTTTCATAGCCCAAATTAATTAATTAGACCAAAGGGAGGTTGATGAAAGATTGGAATTAATAAATTTAATCACCTAATTGAGACATGGGAAACTCTCAAGCTTAATAACACCTAATCCACTAGAAAACTCATAATGAAATAAGTGGTGGTTAATTAAATCCATTAAAAATAAGTCACAATTAATTTCAAAATAATTTTAGAAATCTTGTTTACAATTGTCCAATTGAACAACTAGACAATTAACTAACTCAATTAAAAAATTAAGAGGATAAACCAAATTGACAATTAAATTGTCGCTGAGGTTGGTGATCATGTATTTATAAATGTTTCGCTTGTCACGGGTATTGGAAAGGCGCTGAAAGTGAAGAAACTAAGCCCGAGGTACATTAGTCCATTTGAGATCTTGTCAAAGATTGGGCCAGTAGTGTACCGGATAGCTTTACCCCTAAATCTGAGCTGATTGCGTGATGTTTTCCATGTTTCACAGTTGAAGAAATATCAACCCGATCCAAGACATGTAATTGAATATGAAGATGTGGATATGTGGGATGATCTGACATATAAGGTCACACCTAACCAAATCATTGATCAGTAGGTAAAACAACTCAGATACAAGAGTTTCCAGTTCCTGAAAATTGTCTGGTAGGGATTATCTCCTAAAGAGACAACATGGGAAACAGAAGAAGATATGCAAAACTGTTACCTAGAGTTCATGGCTATGTATATATAGCAAATTTCAGGGACGAAATTTACTTAAAGGAGGGAGAGCTGTAACATCCCAATTTTATTCACCGATATTCCTTATATGCATTGAGACATTTAATGGAATAAAATGGTAAATTTTGGTGAACATGGAATGTCAAAAATAAAGCAAATAGTGGTCACACACAATATGACTAAGTTTGGAACACAAAATTGTAAGAATTGGGATTTTCCACTAGTGTAATTTCTTGCTTGGAAGTCTAGTTGTGCGATGTTTTTAAATAGGCAAATGATGTCCAATACCTATGAAATTTTCCAAAATAAAAGTATATATATCAAGTTTTAATTTGATAAGTCATATAAGTTATTTGAACCTGTACACTGAGAGTTATGTATTTTTTAAATTAGCCAAGTAAAACTGGCAAGTTATGTGGCAGTGTCCAATCAATGGTAATTCTGAAATGTTGTTTGTCTATTTGGCTAAAAGTAATATTTTTTTTCTTCAAAATAGACTTAATAAGGGTTACATAGCCTTTGGAACTACTACAATTGGACATCTATAAATAAAGATATGAATTTAGAGTTTTGATAAAAATTTTGTCAGCTTTTAGGCATAGTGCAAAATTAATAAGGCAATGGCAAAAATATATGGGCAAAATAGTCATTTGGCTAAATTAAATCCATAGACCATATTTTTCCCTTTTTCTTGTGTGTGGGACATCTAAAAAGGCAAGAGGCAAGGGAAATGAATATTTGAGATAAATATGACAAAAGGTGAAGCAATTTTGGCCAAGCAAATTGAAGTTTAAAATGTCAAAAAAGCAAAGTTTGTAATAAATGGCCCTTGCACCATTAGTTGCAAGGGAATGGATGAAGCTAATGCAAGAACTTATTTGGTTACGTTAAAGGCTTCATTTTTGTCATTTTGGCAAGAGGAAAGAGAAACATTTATAATCAAAATTAAACGGCTAAAGCACCAAAAAAATCACTTGTGTAAAAAGGCAATAAATTAATATATTTGTCAGGAGGTGGAGATGATATTTTAAAGCTACATATCCTCTTCATAAGCTTTCATTTATGTCAACTAGTAAGAGAAGAGAGAGAGAGAGCTTTGAGAATATAGAAGGCAAGAGAAAGAGCAAAGGTCCAAGATCAAGATCAAGGTGATTTTGGTTGTAAAACTCACTTGTTTGTATCTTCAATCTCTTGTACACCTCTTCTAATCCTCATCCCCTCCTTGGAAACATATGTAGCAAGAAGAAAATCAAAGGAAAGAGGAGAAGGGAGTCCATGGTTTTGAGGAAGAAGAAGAAGAACCAAAGGTAAAGCCATAAACCTTGATTATTTTAGTTGATTCAAGGTGTATTTTGTGGTTGTGGTTGATTATTGGCTTTGTTTTGGTTTATTTTGTAGTTTGGGAAGCTCAAATCCTAAGGGGTTATGCTGCCCAAATTTACATTAATCATGTTCATTAGGAGTTTAGGTGGTTAAATAAGCAATTACAAGTGAAAGGAAGATGTTTTATGGATTGAATTCATAAATATTCAATTTTTCCTAAAACTTGGTATGTTTTGGCCAGACCTAAAACTAAGGGTTAGAGCTGAAATTTCATCAATTTGATGGTTCCATTGAGTTTAGAAGAAAAAATTGTGTAGGGTATATGTTAAGTGTGAAATGTGAAAAGCTTTAGAATGTGAAATGAAAAAATTATCCCTAAAACCCTAAGTTAGGGGCTGCCAAGGGCAAAATCATCTTTTGGCAATGAATTTGATAATTCTAAGGTTAAAAATGGATTCTACATGCAAAATTATGTAGGATTAGCCCGGGTCATAATTTGTGAAAAAGTACAATTGGACTGAGTATCAAGGGACTTGGACCAAGTCCCTAGGGGTATTTTAGTCATTTTGCAGTTTTAAGCTAAGATAACCAACAAAGTGAGTTCAGAAAAGTATATGAATGAGTAATAACTCATTTCTTTGTAAATTTGGAATTTTAGGACTGGATAGTTTGCCCAAGCCAGGACAAGACTTTGTGTAGGAAAAGGGATTTAAGGTAGTGACTCTTTCATTCATACACTATGTGAACTTGTATATGCTTTCTGTATGCCATCTTCTGTGATATGTATAATGCACACACATTATCTAACTGATACAAGAAAAGCACAAGTAATGTCTGAGGGAAAAAGCACAAGTACCCCAATGGCCCAAAGGGGATCCAGTTATGATACACAATGCTTATAAGGTACATTGCCCAATATGTGGTCTTGAGTTCAGCTGAGGTACAGACAAGTAGGGGTTCTAACAACAGTTGGCCCTGAATTTATACACATACCGATGATTGTGATTTCAGTGTTATTATTCTGTTGCATTATATGGTGCTTGGCATATTTATTTATATAAATGGTTGCTTGTTACTACTGAGATTTGTTTGAATCTCACCCTTTCCAATATTTAAAAATATTCCAGCAAAAGCTAGTGGCTCCAAGGAAAAAACGGTAAATATCGGCGTTTGAGGATTTTGGATCAAGAAAGCGTAGCTGTTGGTTACCGTTAGTTTATTTTATTAGTTTTGGAGGATTGTATATATTTTCAAACCCTATGGGGATTTCCTGTATTATAAACAAATACTTATTATCAGTACATTTGTGCTATTTTTGTATGCCTTTGGAACTATGCCTTTATTACTCTGGCAAATATCGAAATGTTAAGGGGTTTGACAGATAACTTCTTTTTCATATTTGCGTGAGATTATAAGGTTCACAAGTCCCAACTTTCACAACTGCATATGACAATTTTAACAACTGGTTTTGCCTGTTTTCACAAGTTAATAAGTTATTTTGACAACTTCTTTTTCATACATGTGTGAGATTACAAATTTCATGTCCCAACTTTTCATAAATGCATATGACAATTTTAAGAACTGGTTTTGCCTATTTTCACAACTTTATGAGTCATTTTGACAACTTCTTTTTCATACCTGTGTGAGATTACAAGCTTCACATCCCAACTTTTCACAAATGCATATGACAATTTTAAGAACTGGCTTTGCCTATTTTCACAACTTGATAAGTCATTTTGACAACTTCTTTTTCATAGCTGCGTAAGATTACATGCTTCACGTCCCAACTTTTCACAAATGCATATGACAATTTTAACAACTAGTTTTGCCTATTTTCACAACTTTATAAGTCATTTTAACAATTTCATTTTCATATGTGTGAGATTACAAGCTTCACATCCCAACTTTTCACAGATACATATGACAATTTTAATAACTAGTTTTGCCTATTTTCACAACTTTATAAGTCATTTTGACAACTTCTTTTTCATACTTGCGTGACATTACAAGTTTCACATGTCCCAACTATCACAATTGCATATGACAATTTTAACAACTTGTTTTGCCTATTTTAACAACTTGATGAGTCATTTGATGACTTCTTCTTTATAACTACGTGAGATTACAAGCTTCATGTCCCAACTTTTCTCAAATGCATATGACAATTTTAACAATTGGTTTTGTCTATTTTCACAACTTGATGAGTCATTTTGACGTACAACTTCTTTTTCATACCTACGTGAGATTACACGTTTCACAAGTCTCAACTTTCACAACTGTATATAACAATTTTAACAACTAGTTTTGCCTATTTTCACTACATGATGAGTCATTTTGACAACTTTTTTATACCTGGGTGAGATTACAAGCTTCACGTCCCAGCATTTCACAAATGCATATGACAATTTTAACAATTGGTTTTACCTATTTTCACAACTTGATGAGTCATTTTGACAACTTTTTCATACCTAAGTGAGATTACAGGTTTCACAAGTCCCAATTTTCACAACTGCATATGACAATTTTACCAACTGGTTTTGCCTATTTTCACTACATGATGAGTCATTTTGACAACTTCATTTTCATACCTAGATGAGTCATTTCCTTCCCCATAGGAGTTTTGAAATTTCACAACTACATGTGCCAATTTTAGCAAGAGCTTACGCTTATTTTCACAAGTCCGAATGCATATATTCACAATTGCATGACTTATTTTGATAAGCTTATTTTAACATATCAAAATTTCATATGTCCCACCTATCACAATCTGCAACATACACTTTGTATTAACAACTGCAACAATCATATTAACAACTACAACTATACGTATTAACAACACTTTTTTTATCTCATATCAGCGTTTCGTAAGCAAACCAACCTTCATCATATTCAACCATTCCCACTTAAAACAGAGAAATACCTCTGTTTCCTAGCCGAAAAACATAGCAGAATTTTATTCACACTACCCAATCACGGGGAAACCCCAACTTCAATGGTCAAAATCATGTCTTTAGCAAAATCTTAGCATTACTTACTTAACTCCTAGCTTAGCACATAGTCCACTCATCTCTCATATTTACTCGCCTTTTATTTTCTCTTTCTTCTCTCTGTTTTAGTTTCATATCTCGGCATGGCTTTTGTTGCTCTTTGAGTGTTCGTCGTCTTGGGCCTTTTGGCTACTTCTTGCTTTGCTCAAGCTCCCAGAGCTTCCACCACTCAACCTCCCACCGCAACCCCAACTGCCACTACTCCATGACCTGCAACACTATAGCTTTCTCTATTTTCTCTTTCTCAATTTTGTCATTGGGGGCAATTTAATCATTTCACATTCCCAATTAATCACGGAACTTTTTTGATTTGGGAATTTAGATTGAGACGTTTTTGTGGTTTTTTTAGGTCTTTGGGACCTATCAGTAATTTTCCCAACTAACTTCTTTATTTGAACATTATATTTAATAAACCGCTAGTGAGGGAAAGAAGTAACCGGGTTTATCTACAATTTCCGCAAACCATATGCCTTGGTTAATTGTGCAATGCAATAGGCACGTACATGCAGGACGCAATATCCCCTCGCGGGACACCCACACATGGGATAAATTATACTACCTCTGGTCCTAAATTTAAGCCCTAATTGATGTTTTTGAAGATATTAATAAAGCTAATTAAATTATTTTAAAGTATTTATATTTATCATTTTTCTCCAAATTATTTTGCCTAACTTATAAACTGATATGTAGTCTAATGATACGCAACCTATAATATGATTAAGTAACTTATTTATTTTAATTAATCTCTCCAAAAAAAAAAATCAATCAGATCTTATATTTAGGACTGAAGAGAGTATAGGATTATCCCATTTTATAAATGGGTTATCACGTTAGAGGCAGATGGAGTCACCATCTTGTGCAAACCATATGCCTTGATTCAGTGCATTATATTTATCATTTTTCTCCAAATTATTTTGCCTAACTTATAAACTGATATGTAGTCTAATGATACGCAACATATAATATGATTAAGTAACTTATTTATTTTAATTAATCTCTCCAAAAAAAGTCAATCAGATCTTATATTTAGGATTGAAGAGAGTATAGGATTATCCGATTTTATAAATGGGTTATCACGTTAGAGGCAGATGGCGTCACCATCTTGTGCAAACCATATGCCTTGATTCAGTGCATTAAATTTAGGCCTGCTCATCTCATCTGTTGCAAGGGAAAGAAGCTTGCATGTTTTTCTTTTGCCCCAAATCTGCAGTTGTGCGCTTTACCTGTGTTTATGCCTTCAATCATTTTTTATACATCGTGCGGAACTAACAAGGCGTTAGGGTTAAAGAAAAATTGTCAGAGTTTGCCCCTTGATTTTTTTAGTTGGCCAAGAACACTATTTATTTACTTCTATGATTGTATTGCTCAATAGCCCTAATTGACATAACCGTTTTCCTTTTTTCTCCCCCTTCCAGATGATTTATGATACGAGGTGGATACTCAGTCATAAATATATTAGAAGGGTATTATAGTTTTTTAACAATATTCAAAAATCTCTAATTAGGCCCCTCGGCCTTATTAAGAATTTAATTTGTTAAAAGCTTTGGCCAAATTTAGATTTAGATATTTCAACGGGATTTAAATGGGATTCTCCCAATACAATACAATACAATATAATATAGTTTTCTAAAAATTATAATTTCATCTTTGGTCATTTATCATATCATAGATCTTTAAATTTTTTTAAAATAAAGTATATCTTACATAAAGATGGATCCCGCATAAGTTTTCAAAGTTATTCTTTCAACTCGAAGTGGAGGTTAGATTTTAAAAAATTGTGAACACCTTTTGAGTATTGATATATATATATATGAATTATGCTCTGATTTATTAATCTTGACCTTTGGTCGCCTTTTTTTCAATTCTATGTCAATATATACATTGCGTTTTAATTTGATGTTAAACTTTGTTTTTATTGATTAAGCTTTTTTTTCAAACAAGTTTTTTTATTTTTAAATTTTCTCAAATACACTACTCTTACACTCTTGTTAAATAAAAAAAACGATATCCTAAAAATTTGATAAACACTCATGTCACCTCTCTTGGAAATTGCCAGTTATTTACGTAAGGGAGAGACATAACAAGAGATCAGGTTTTATAGCCCAATGACACCGAAGTTTTCCTTTTTAAGTCTTAATTTAAGCATGAAGTTATGACTTTAGAACCCTCTATATATGAACATGATTGATACGTGAGTCACTGAAAACAGTAGAGAAATAAAAAGATCGGGAAAATTCTTTGTAACATCTCATTATGGAAAAGTGGCTTGTGTTCAGCACAAAAGAGTGATAGACTTTTCAATTTTCTTAATTTTTTTTTTCCAATCCTAGTGATGAAACAGTACATATTTTTTGTCTCTCTTTTTGACTTAATGTAATAAATATCCTAAAAAATTACGAATGGTCCTAGACCTTCGCTTTAGTTGACCCTGGCCACTAAGAATTCTTCATGCAATTAAAACATGAAAAAAAATTTAAAAAATCAACATTAGCTTAGACTGAAACAATTAATTATGAATATTATTCTCTCTCCACGCAATTGACTTATAGACTGAAAACAATTACTAGTAGTGATATATATATATATATATATATATCTCTATATATAATTGGGAAAATCCCTGAAACATAACTTCAAAATCATGAAAAGACAAACAGGTGTTCTAAATTTGTATAATCCTGCAGAGGTGCTAGTGCCTGAACTGAAATTTACAAATTCAAAGGAAATAACCAATTTGCCCTTACTTGTTTTTTATTAAAAAAGTAATTACCCCTATCGGCCGGCTGCCGGAGCGCCAGCACTCAATTGGCGGCCGAAGCTCCAGTGGGAATATTCTGAGAATATTCCCTCACTCTTGGGAACATTCCCTCGAAATATTCCAAAGAATATTCCCTTAGAAATTATTTTTCCCAAAGTGGTGGGGGTTGGTTCCACAAAAATTGTGTGACCATTGGGTCACAAATGCACTTTAACATAAGTAATACAAAATATAAATATATATATATATATATAGCAACCTTTGATCTTTAACCAAGCCCGCCAATAAATTCAGATAAGGAATTGACAAATTGATATAAGAAATTAACAAATTTATATAAGGAATTCGCAACATTCATTTTTTAAGTGCAAAATCCACTTACTCTCTCAAACTATTCACAAGTAAGGAATTCTCAAAGTCAGATAAGGAATTGACAAGTTGAGAAAAGAAATTAGCATGTTCAAATTAGGAATTCGCAACTTTCATTTTTTAAGTAAAAATTCCACTTACTTTCTCATATCATTCACAACTTTAGATAAAGAATTATCAAGATCAGATAAGGTATTTACAAGTTGAGATAAGGAATTCACAAGTTCAGATCATGAATTCACAACTTCGTTTTTAAGTAAAAATTTCACTTATTCTCTCAGCCCATTCACAAGTTTGGATAACGAATTCCTAAGCTCAGATAAGGAATTAACAAGTTGAGATAAAGAACTTGTAAAAATCAGTAATTCACAACTTTGATTTTAGTAAAAATTTCACTTAGGCTCTTAGGCCATTCACAAGTTTATATAAAGAATTCCCAGGTTCAAATAAGAAATTGACAAATTGAGATAAGGAATTCACAAGTTTAGATAAAGAATTGACAAGCTGAGTTAAGTGGATTTTTTAGTTAAATTAAAAAACAAAAGTTGCGAATTCCTTATCTGAACTTGTGAATTTTTTATCTTAATTTGCCAATTCCTTATCTGAACTTATTGGTGGCCTTGATTAAAGATCAAAGGTTTATATATATGTGTGTGTGTGTGTATATATATATATTGCCTTATATATGTTAAAGAGCTTTGGTGGCTCAATGGTAAGGCACTTAATGTGCAACCAAAGTGGTGGGGTTCGAACCTTTGATCTTTAACCAAATCGACCAACAAATTCAAATAAGGAATTGATAAATTGAAATAAGAAATTCACAAGTTCAGATAAGAAATTCACAAACTTTCATTTTTTAACTAAAAAATCCATTTATTCTCTCAAACCATTCACAAGTTTATATAAAGAATTCTCAAACTCATATAAGAAATTGATAAGTTGAGATAAAAAATTTGCATGTTCAGATATATATAGTTGAGAAATCCTTATATAAACTTGTAAATTTATTATCTCAATTTACCAATTTCTTATCTAAACTTGTTAGTCGGCTTGATTAAAGATCAAAGGTTACTATTTTTTTTTTTTTTTGCATTATATATATTAAGGGACATTGGTGACCCAATGGTCATGCACTTTTTGTGTATAAAAGTGGTGGGGGTTCCCCACCGCCACCACTTTGGGAATGTTAAGGGAATATTCCCTGGAATATTCCCAATAGCCAGGACAACGGTTGGTGGAGATAATTATTTTTTTAATAAAAAAAAAGTAAGGGCAAATTGATCCTTTTTTCTAAATTTGTAAATTCTAGTTCAGATACTAACACTTTTATAGGATTATACAAATTCAGAATGCTTTTCTGTTTTTTCATGATTTTGAAATTCTTTTCAAGGATTTTCCCTATAAAATTATCTCTCCACATTTCACTTGGGTCGCCATTTTCTTGTTTGGGGGCTCCTGCATACTATGTGCTTGCTCTTGGTTACGCTCAATCCCCGCTAATGGCGTTGTGTCTCAATCTTGAATAAACATGCACAAATTTAAAACCAAATGTACATTTAAAATATTAAGTACCACCAAAGGATAATGTTTCATGCATTAAGTACGTCTAGCTGTATATACATGTTCTTTTCTGCATGTCACGTTGTACAGCTCATGATATTTATATAGAGGAAAATATTTAGATCAAGTTCCTTATATCCAATTCGTCTCGTCAAGTTTTCTAAGCATACATATGTGATCATGTATCCTATTTTTGAATTATTACCTCCGGTCCTAATTATAAGACAAAGTTGACTTTTTTTGGAGAAATTAAGGAAGCTAAATAAGTTACTTAATCATATCATATGTTATGTACCTTTAGATTATATATTAGTTTATTAGTTAAACTAATTAGTTTGAAGAAAAAACTAAAAATATAAACACTCTAAAGTAATTTAATTAACTTCCTTAATTCCTCCAAAAAAGTCAACTTTATCTTATAATTAGGACCGGAGGGAGTATTATTATTTAACTATAGACTGATATGAAAAATTAGGGCACAATGCCCTCTACAGTAGTGATTGATTAAGAATGGGGTGATTCGTCATTAGTCAAACTCACCAACACGGGGTGGTTTTGAGATGGGTTGGTTCATGATCAAGCCGTCGTTTTCAAAACTCGAAATTATCAGAAAGCGGAATAAGCGGAATAACAGTTTTTAGGCAATTGGGGATGGCTTTTTGAGCCTGATGAAAAAATTAAAAACTAATCTATAAAAGAAAGAAAGAATGAAAGTATTTTTTTGACCTGTAAAGAAAGATTGACCCTCTCAAATACTGCAAATGAAAGTATTTTTGTTGACCTGTAAAGAAAGATTGACCCTCTCAAATACTGCAATAGCTTTTCATAATATTTGTAGCTATATGATATTATTTTATTGAAAACTTTATCAATTGTGGTGTTATTAGGTTGAACAGTACACTTATTATGGATTTTATTTCTTACATATATTATTATATATGCATATGATATTTTTATTAAATTTTTATCCAATCATTATGTTAGAGGTTCCGCCGTCGGTCTAATAAGTTGGACCATGAGAAATCGAGAACGGTGAACTGCTAGCCTTTCCAATTTCACGCTCGATCCTCTTTTTAAAACATTGCTTTTGTAGTTGGAATATGCTCCTACATTTGGTGCATCACACAGTCACATTTTGAACCAATGCAGAACAACAGCAACGCATATGATCCTTAATATAAAATCTCGTTTATGATACAAATTGAACTGTAAACAATCTTATATTAAATATAGGAGTTATGTATATTAGAATCTACTCATGAATACTACTAATGCACGCCTTTCTTCTATGGAAAGAAACATTATAAATTATTTGAGTTTATACATTTAATTTAACCTTTTTCTTATCAACACTTTTATTTAATCTACCGGTGTACCACTGAGGTGCAAATTAAAAATTTGGATCTCTTTGTTAAACAGCATTGAACACATGCTGGCAATCAACCCGATAGATTCTTGTGTTATGATAAATGAATAATTATATTTGAAGCAGCCTTCTTTTAAAAAAATTTTGGGATGAGAAGCAGCCTTTAAATTATATATTCCGTCAATTTTGATTTTGAACATTAAATAGGTTGCCACCAACTGTGACTAATAGCTTCAAAATATTTCAAGAAAATTGCAAAGCCTTTTTTTATTATTAATGTGTGTTTGAATGTATAAAAAAAATTAATGTGTTTAAAAATTTGTTGATTTCAGTTTTGACTAAAGCAATATAATAATAATTTTATCTTGAAAGTTGCAAAATCTTTGTTTCAACTAGAAAGCAAAAGAATTTTGAGTTACTTAGTACAAAAATTTTGAAATACACGTGTACACATAATTTAAATAAAATAATATGAAAGATATTTGTAAATATACCCTAACCCGTATGTATTTTGTGGAAGCCGATTTTGACCTTTTTTGGTGGAATTGAATTCCTCCTGGGAAGTATAATGGGGCATACCAAACAGCTTAAAATTTGAATTCCATCTTTAGTTCCATTCCCATGTCCTCAATGATTGATAGCAAGAAGGAAAGAGAAACTAGGGGTATAGACCGGAAAAATTTGAGATACAAATAAAATACTTAAATATTACCTACTTTATTCAATTCATTCAAAAAGCATAGAAATAAAAAAAAAAATTTAAAGCGTATTTATAGGTCTTAGCCCTGGACCTAACAATTAAAAGCAGTAAAAGCAAATATTCTGCTGGGCACAAAACAAAAAGCAAATATTCTAGAAGTCATAAGAACTAAATAAAAGTTCTAGAATAATCTAGAAAAACTTTTTGGTAGTACTTATATTCTCCTTTCATTTTTAATTTGATACCTATATTTTTTTCTCTATTGATTAAATCATTTAACTTTATTCTATTAAAACAATTAACCTCTATGCAAAAATTATAGGTATCAAATTAAAAATTGAGAAAAAAATATATTGATACTTACCAAATGGTTTTTCCTCATCTAATGAATAACCTAGTAATTTAAAAGACCACATTTATTCAAACTAAATCCAAATTCAGATCCAAGAGATTATTCTAATAAAAGAAAAACCCTAAATTTGATTATTCTTGTATCCCATCACTCAAATTCTACCAAACAGACTCGAGTTCAAAAAGATCGGCTCAGCCAAAGTTATCTGTTATCTCTGGACAAAGATGGTGGCCTTGACATTTCTCGTTGATTCTTCAACCGGAACAAGTTTTTTTATTATTTATTATCATTATTATCATTTTAAGCTATTAAAAACTAAGGACCAAGTCAAATCTAGAGCAAACAAGCACATACAGCCACACAAATACGAGTTTACTAAAATTATTTGGCTGTTTCCTCACCTAACAAAAAAATTTCAAAAGGTGAGTAAGTTATTATTGGTGTTCTGGTCATGGTCAGATGTGGAAGAGAAAATTTAAGAAAAAAATTAGTGGTTACCAACTTTTTTTTTTTTTTTTGGTTCAAAAAGTGGTTACAAACTTTGATAAGAATGATCTGCGAAATTAAAATGTTTGCTATTACTACAATGGTAATATAATTCGGCGTGACTTTCTTGTCTAAAAATTATTTACGTTACTTGTTTTCCATAACAATGTTTCCCACTACTTGTGAAATTATCTTTCTTAAAGCATATCAACATGGTTTATGTAAGCATATTAACGGTATTTGGCCTTGTTGATAAAGAGCTGACTCATAATATATAAAGTTACGAGTTCAAATCTCATTCTTGATATAAGAATCTTAGTAGGTAATTTGTAAGTACTTTTTAAATATAGAAATAGGCCCAGATTCGGGTGAACACTGGGGACCAAATTAATTCACTTAATTTTTTGTGTATAATAGAAACATGTTATAACCCATAGACTTTTAACTAATTTGGTTTGACGTTTTATATTGTTTTTAATTAAAAAATTGATTATTTGTGGTTAATTCTTGTCAAAGTTTTTACTTTTACCAAGTACTATCATTGCTTGCTACAACACTGACACATAATCTCTAAAGATTTCGATCAAAGTTTGACCATAATACTAGAGGCTAAGTCTTAATTTTTTAAGAAAAAAACTATAGAAACTTTGACTCAAGTGTCAAGCTTAGCGAAAAGTATAAAGACTGACAGCTGTGCATACCAAAAATATTATGCCCTCGGATTATTATTATAACTAACTCACAAATTAGTTAATATTCCTAAAACATTCTCATATTTCCAAATATATACTCTTCATTCATTTAGAGGGGCAGCCACTAACAATATGAGTTACATATATCATCACTACAAAAAAAAAGTACTTTCAACGACGACTTTCAGCGGCGACTTTTAATGTCGCGGCTGAAGATGTCACTTTCAGCGGCGACACTTTTGTCACTGCTGAAAGTCTCACTTTCAGCGGCGACTCTAATGTCGCCGCTAAAAGTGGTGTTTGAAATTAAAAAAAAAAATTTTAAAACACTTTCAGCAGCGACTATTAAAAATCGTCGCTGAAAGTGAGTTTCAGTAGCGACTTTAGTGTCGCCGCTGAAAGTGTTGTTTGAAATTTTTAAAAAAAAAATTTTAAAATACTTTCAACGGCGACTTTAGTATCGCCGCTGAAAATCTAGTTTAAAATTAAAAAAAAAAATTTAGAACACTTTCAGCGGCGACTATTAAAAGTCGCCGTTGAAACTCACTTTCAGCGGCGACAACTAAAGTCACTGCTGAAAGTCAATTGCATAATTTTTTTATTAATATTTTTCAAAAATAATATTTATAAAATTAAAATAATATTTATAAAATTTAATTATTAATTATTAAATAATTCTATTTAACCTTAATTATTAAAATTATATTATTATTTATTAATATTATATTTATAATTTTATATTAAAAATAATATTTATGATATTAAATTATTATTTATTAAGTAATTTTAATTAAAAAAAATTTTAATTTAAATATATAAATATTTTTTTCGTTTTATTTTATTTTTTATTATTTTAATAATATTATATTTAATTAATAATTAATTAATTATATGTATGTATGTTTATATATATGATAATAGTATATATATATATATAATAATATGTAATAATATGATATAGGTTTATTTCGGCGCAACTGGCAGAGACTCGCGCGCGAAGGCATTGGCTCTCTGAGGTCACGGGTTCAAATTGGAGGAGAGTAACCTGGAGGAATTATGAGGAGGCGACACGTGGCAGCACGAGGAGGCGACATGTGGCAGCACGGGGCGAAGACACGTGGCAATTGTAAATTAAATTTTATTAAAAAAAATCGAATTTTTTTAATAAAAAATTTAATTTTTCGAATTTTTTTTAAAAAAATTAACACTTTTAGCCGCGACAAAAGTCACCGCTGAAAGTCACCTTCAACGGCGACAAAAAAGTCGCCGCTAAAGGTCACCTTCAGTGGCGGCAAAAGTCGCCTCTGAAAGTATACTTTCAACGGCGACAAAAATTGTCGCCGCTAAAACTTTCAGCGACAGTCGCATAGGCGGCGACTTTTTGTCACAGCTAAAAGACTTTCAGCAGCAACTTTTAAACTTTCAGCAGCGACAAAAGTCGCCTCCAAAAGAGTTTTTTTTTGTAGTGCCTTCAGTAACACGTTTTTTTTTTTTTGCCTGCCATTACACGTATTTTGAACAAGTATTATTTTTAAGAATCAAATTATTCCATTCGACTTGGGATTTTTTCAAATGAAAATTATATCATTCTCACGTATTTTCACTAGCTAAATCTAAAGTGTAAATAGCACGTGTGCAATTTATATAAAATTTGATATATATATATATATATATATTGATATGTGAAATTGATTTCTTCTAAATAATTATTTTATTCACACCCAACATATTTATTGTCTTTCTTCTTCCATATGGCTGAATAAGTTATTTTGAAAAATCCGCCATAACCCCTCATCTCAATTTTGACAATAATATTTTCTATTAGATGCGCAGAAAAAAAATTAAAAAGTTGGTAGTTCAGAAAACTAAAACAGCACGTTGTTCACCCTAAAAAAAGCCAAAGTATCTGTTATAAATATTAGATATGTGGGTGCCCATAAACTCTAACAACTTTTGGCCTTTCATTTTCTACACCCCATAACCTCTCTAATGAATATTGTCTTTAGGAGTTTTTATGTCCATAACTCAAAAGTTGTAATTTGTGCACTCATGATGATTAAATTTACTATTTACTTTATATAACTCTTGGTTGAGTCTGGGGACCTATAAATAGAGCATTATATACTACACTTGGGTTGCATCTAAATAAATACGATATTACTCCTTTTTCTCTCCAATATTCTCTCTTCATCTCTTTCATTTCATCTGTTGTGTTTCCCCGTTTTCATAGCAATATCTTAGTTTAACTTAAGAGTCAATAGTGAACTTTTTCTCCTTATGTACACTAAATTATGCGTTCTTAAATTTAATGGAAGTAAGTTTATTAGTACTATTTTATTAAAACAATATTAAAAAAGGAGAAAGAATTAAAAGCAACCCTAGTGATTGTTTACTTTGAAGTCATCGACGTAATCAATTAACGAGTGTTCTAAAGAACTAGGTGAAGTTTACAATCACAAAATCATTCCTGAGATGCGATGCACAAGTTCATGGAAAATTCAAATCAATATATTGTCACAAAAAGAAATTCAAATCAATTTAGTAATACACATATTAAAGCTCCGTTAATTAAGGGTTAATTTGAAAAACTACTCATGAGTTTTTATGTAAAATACATAAGCACCATATGCTTGTTCAGATATGAAAAATACTAAAAAAAACATTCAAAATGGGAGAAAAATGTCAGGACCATTAAATATAACCTAACACTATTATTTTTTGTGGTGCGACCCATGTTATATTTGCATATGCATATGGCCACTCATACTTTATATGACATATGGCATAAGTCATCTTATATTGTTGGTATGATTTAAGAACAGTGTGAAGTGCTTCTACATATTTTAAGTTTAGAGTGAAAGCCTTATAAATCATGATAAGATATAATTAAGTTGTATCCTTTGATTCTATTTTTGAATTTTAATTATTAGAAAGGGCTAAAGTACATATCCAATACTCTAAAGTATTTTTCTTGGTGCATCAATCCAATGCCTTAAAGTATTTCGAGTGCATTCAGCACTTTAAAGTATTTTTTTTATGTACATTCATGATTCATTACCAGTAGTTTTTTTTTTTTTTTTTTTTGCAATTTTTCCCCCAACAATTTAGGTAATTTAGGGGTTGTTTGGTATAAGGGGAGGGGAGGGAAAGTGAGGGGAGGGGCAATTTTTTTTGGATCAAATTTAAAAAGTTAGAGAAGTGGTGTTAAAAAGTTTTAATTAAGTTTTCTTATTATTTTATCTTATATATTCTATTTATAAAAAATTTATAACCTCACTTCTCTAATTTTTTTTAAAATCTGATTTATAAAGATTTTCATTCCCCTCCCCTTCCTTCCAACTCTCTCGTACCAAACAAGCTCTTAGGGTGTTGGATACACCTGAAAGAATATTTTAAGATTTTGGATGCACTAAAAAATAATTTAGGGTTTTAGACCCACTTAAAAAAATATTTTAGGATAATGGATGCACTTGAAAATTACTTCATGGTATTGGATATATGCACCATAAAATACTTTAGTGCACTAGAAGCACTTGAAAAAAATATTTTAAGGTGTCAGATGCATATTAACATTATTAGAAACATAATGTGAATTAACATCATGATTAGTGGCTTTATTAAAATCTAGTATCAGAAAAATATGATCATGCCTGTTGGCCTAAACGACAAAATTAACTTTTAAAATACGTGGAAATTAACTAATTCATAAGCCTTTATTTTCATATGTGGATAAATTAAATGAACAACTAATACTATGTCTCAAGTTTAAGTGAAGGTAAATGTAAAACATGCTTTTATGAGACTTGCCCTGTTTGGGTTAACAATGCTCAAATCCTAATCCAACAATACTCTCTTCGGTCATAAGACGCACACACACACACACAAGATACAAAATTTTGGGGTGATATGATCCTATATTTATAATATACACTTAAATTATGTGTAAAATTTTAACTAACTTTTTTAATATTTTTCCCCAACAAATTACAGGTTATATCATTGTATTAATTATCTCTTACCCACTTTTTTAATGCAAATTTGAAACACCTTCTAGATTTATTTCTTTTTTAGCAAAAAAAAAAAAAAACACCTTCTACATCTTGAATGAAGTTATCTGCAATGTTTTAAAAGCCGGACCGGACATTGAGCCGAAAAGGTCAGCGGGTTAAGGTTCAACCGGTTGGACCGGTTGAGCCGTTGAGCCGAACCGGTGACGTAATAATTAAATTTAAAAATAATATTATTTATATATATAATGATATAAATATAATTAGTCTAATTTAATAAAAACATAACAAAGTCACAATATATATTTTGGTCATATAAAAAAAGAAAATATATTTTAATTACATATCACTTATTATAAATAAAATTAAAATACCAAAAATTTTTTTTAAGTATATTAGTTCACACATGGAAATTTAAAAAATAAAATTGATAAAAATTTTAATTATATTATGACGCATGGAACATAAAATATGATTAACGTTTGTTTTTTCGCAAAAAATGTTTAACGTTTGACAACATGAGGTATATATAAAATCTTGTATTATTAATAATAAAATTAGAGAAAAGAGCAAGGGTTAAAAATCACATTCAAGATATCCCCCCCTGCAACTTCACGTGACCAAACGCATATTTTCAAGGTATGACATGAGAGATTGATCAGGTAATAGGTTATAGGTAGTCCTTGATGGCTAAAAAACAAAAGGCTAATAGGTATTATTATGATATTTATTTTTCTTTCTTTGACTTCTTTTCAAAACTTCGCAAGTTTTCATCTCCCAATCTGACTTCCTCCGGCGGAATTTGGACTGGAGCCAGGCTATCATCTTAGTTGGCGCAGGTTCAAGTTCTTCGATCTCTATTACAACGTTTTTTTTTCTTATACTCCTTTTTTCTTCTTCTCCGATGGTCACTGGTTCTTTTTCTTCCATCTTCTTCTTTCTGCTTCGTCATTGGTAGCTTATATTTGAGATTATGGGTAGAGGAGGGCAGCCATAGATGTGTGTTCAGAGGTGTGAAACAGCCAAAAACTTCAGAGATTTGAGGAAAACTCAGGCCGTCCGGCTACTCAGAAACCGTTCCGGCTCCCGGCTTAATGGCGGTTTCCGGCCGAACAACCGATTCACAGCGGCTCAAAACGGCTCAACCTCTAAAACGGTTTTCATATGTGACTCGAACCGGTGTCTTCTCCGGTCGACGGCCGGACCGGCCGGACCGTCCGGTCCGGTCCGGCCCTAAAAACATTGGTTATCTGTCTAAATGTTAAATTTTAAAATTATGAATGAAGAAACGCCAATTAATTGATTTAATTTGGCCATCGAAACTAAATCAATATGGATATATTTCTCTTTAACAAACTGAATTTAAATATTGATTTGCTTAAGAACTTCATAAGAATATTCTTCAATACATAAGATCCATTTTGAACATGTAACAGCGCAGCCAGGTATTCCACATTTTCCCACGGTGCCGGATACAGATACTCCACATTTTCCTGTGCCAGAATTTGTCTCCCCTTCGCCTCTTTGAGGCTCAAGGATTTTGCTCTTTGGGGTACTCCACATTTCCCCCAAAGAGTCTATTCAATTTTTTGTTCCATGCTAGGTACAAACTGACATGACTCCCTCCTAAGTAAGAGTTATACTCTTTTGACTTTAAATAAATAAAATTTAATTATGTCTTTTTTATAATAGTGAAATTCCTTATGACAATTAAATTTTAAATATAATCAATCAAATAAAATTATTTTCTATATTAATATATACATCTATTTTTCTAATTAATTGAAAGCATTTTTCAATAGGAAGATAATTATAATTTGTGGAAGAGTAAAAGTTAAAAATTAAAGAATGTGATGTTATTTTTTCTTAAGAATAATTAAAGGCCAAAGCTTTATTATTTGAGATGATCAAACATATTATATTACATTTTATAAGTTCAATAAAAATATTTTTATGTAAGTAATATGAGGAAAAAATATATTTTTATATATAACTAAATATTAGGGCCTTTTAAAAATTAACTGCGGAGGTAATTAAACTTAAATTTGATATATGACGATCTAGCTTGGTCAGACTTACCTTTTGTCGGTCCAATTGGAGATTACTCTATCAAAAGCATTTTCTACATTCAGGTGGATTTAAATACATGTTGATTAAACTAAATGATTTTTCACTTCAGTTATATTAAATTGAAGTATTAATATATACAGTGAAATTGTTTTACATAAAGTTAATAATTTATTTATTTTTGTGTTAGTATGTTATCTAATTGATGTCATAAGAGCAATTTTTGCGTCATGTTCAAAATCAACTGGCATATTTTTTTTTTATTACTGTGTACACTTTTTTTATTATGGTGTCAATAAATTGAGATGACTGACGTCATCTGTCAGCCAGAAATGTTGTTCTTTTTCAAAGAAAAATCTTACACATTTTTTTACGTAGGCTTAAAAAACCTACATTTGTCCCTTAGGGGACATGCCATAACATTGGATAACAAACTTACATTTTTTTTATTAAAAAAATAGCTTTTTGGGCCCTTCTTGATTACTTAAGATAAGAACCTGAATACCTTATAATTAAGTTATGTACATGATATAAGCATGGTTGTTAGAAGCTAATTAGCTTGGAAGAGAGAGATGTGACAAGTAAATCCTGCTTTTTTTAGGGGAAAAAAAGATCATGTGCCAAAATTTTAATTTCCATAGATATATATTAGGTTCTGTATATATAAACACGCACACTTATAGTACTCCATTATTTTAATTTCATAAGTTACTAAGAATTTGAAGATCAGATCGTCTTGTCCATGCTTTTTTGAGGGCGACAAATTGTCATAGTTTCGTTTTGTCACAAATATCTGAGTGCTATCACTGTAATGAAGGATCGTGTTCTTATCATATTAGAGATATTATTGATGAAACTGTTTGTTCATACGGGCTAAAGAGTTTCAAGCAATCATATGGTTAGTGAATTACCAACAACGGAGTTGAGTCACAATATATTTTGCGATGAAATAGTCAAATTTCGTTGCTAATCTACTATTTTGTTGTATGAGGGAAACTAGACTTAATCTTGTTTGTAGCTCTGTTTTGAGTTAAATATAATTCAGTATTATTCAAAAAAAAAAAAAAGACATGTTATCGTGTAAATACTAAATTCATGATCGTTTCACGCAGGACATTCATGCATGTTTGTGCAAAGAAACTTTATAATATTACCTCCAATCCTTAATATAAGATCTTGTTTGTAGTATAAATTGCACTACCAGCGAGATATTATATTAAGAACAAAAGGAGTATGATTTATAACGTTGGAAACATAGAGGAAAGAGGTGAAGAACAGCACTTCTAACTGTATTTTGAAGATATTAGAATGGATAGTTGATAAATATGAATCAAATGATTGTGAATATCAACTCAGGCTGCCATACCAAAAAAGCAGAAACGTAGATTTTCTATATCTTATTTGATTACGAGCCTATTTAAAAGTACTTATAAGTAAATGACAGGCTCAGTTAAACAGTCTAAACTACTTAATTAAAACAATCATACTTTGTTCCAAATTCTTTTTTTATAAAGTTACATTTTTTTATAAATCCAGGCATCTTTCTATTGGAAGCAATACATATGGGATTGAGGGAAATTATACAAGGCACCTTCAAGCATTAAATATGAACTTCTCTCTTAGTGGGGATTTGAAACTTAGTTCACCATATTGGCACATAGTCAGTGATTACAACTTTCCTCTAGACTAACCTCCATTAGTTTGATTAAGTTACTTTAGTTAAAGTAACTTCAACTTTAGTCATTTCAGTCTTTTTTTATGTCGACTTTATGTCATTAGTTTCGTTTTGTCACAAACATCTGAGTATTATCTCTATAGTGAAACATGCTTGCGTCTCAGGAAGCCTGTTGGCATGGAGAAATTATCTCGGCCACAATGTCGCTTGTTCAAAATGCAGCACCCGAGTGAGAGCGAGAGATTATAGAAGAGGAACATATCTCTATGGTGAAATATCATGTTGTTATATTCCTATGGATTCTTTCTAAAACTCTCATCTCTTTTGGAAGCTTGACCTACGAATATCTTACTTTTGTCTCCAACAGATTAAAGTATGCTCCGCAATTAATAATCTCATTTAGAGAATCATGTGCATAAACAAAGAATCAGACTATGAAACCCCCCCCCCCAGCATAATAGAGAGCATAATAGAGACATAGTTCTAATGCTAAAAGATTGACGTCCAAACGTGGCCTTGAATTTGGGTTGTTAGTGAGGTCTTACTTGGAATAAGATCTCACCGCATTTTGAACTATTATCTACTCCCTGGTAACCATCATGCATTTGAATTTGATGAAGATGTTGTGACAATGTAAGAACAGTCTTAGATTCCACCTGCGCATGTGTATATACGCACAACAGACATCTATGAGCGATCTACTCACCTAATAATCATCAATGTAGGACTCGTAAGGATGTAATCTCTTTGATAGAAGATGTTCCTGACGGCTTCATTTGACCTATTACCATTTAGAATCTTCCATAGGTAACTTTCTCTGTGGGGGTTGACCTTTTAACGAAAGTCTTGTTATGATCACAAGTTTAAAAGAAGAGCTCATTTTAAAAGATTAGCATATTGGGTAGGAAAATTTCTTAAATTTTCCTAGTACAATTCATTTGTGAGATTTTCTAATATGAGACCCCTAACATGCATTCATTATGTCTCTGGGGTTTGATTCTAAAATTGTTCATCTCCATCGATTTCTTTCAATAATGAGAACCATATAGTGTGTATGCTAATTCTCTTTTAATTTATGATATATATATATATAATATTTGAATAATTTAACTATTAAACTTTCAACTTAATTACAATTTGTAATGCTAATTTCTCCGGTGATTATTGTACTCATTGATTGTATTATGCACATTAATTACATGCATTAAGGGTGAGCATGGTGTCTAAGAGTTCAGTATGCCCACCGGAGACAGGTCAAAAATTGCCCTGCCCAGGCCCAAAGCCGAAAAAAATTTGGGCATCTTCGGGTGGGGCATATATAAAATAAATAGTATTCTAAACATATTATTTTATATATATATATATTATTTCATTTTTATGAAACATTTTATATTATGATTTAATATTCATCCACCACAGTTTACATATAACTCATTGTTTTTTGGATGGACATGGTTTTTCGAGTTGGCCTAGATGGATGATACAAAACATTAAAAAGTTGAGATCAAAGACACAAAATTTTGTTTCTTTGAAGTCTTTATCGCAATTGCACCTATTTATATCAATCAATATTCATACATAAACACATTATTTCTTTGTCATGTAATTATTAAAATATATGGTGTTTTTTTTTTTTAATTTCAAGACTGAAATTATAGATTTATTTTAAGATATCTCAAGGTGTGAAATTATGGGACGTATTTGAAATTTTTAATAGTATTTATTATGTATAATTGGAGTTTTGTACATATGGTATTATTTAGGGAATTACCACTTGGGCAAGGAAACCCACCTTGCCCAGCCCACATTTACCTTGCCCGAAATGATTAGGGCTTCTACCAGACAGGGCTGGCATCAGGCTGCAAAATGCAGCATGTTTATCCCTTGGGCTAGGCATCTCATGCCCACCCCTAACACGCATAAGCAAAGTAAAGAAACCACGAGAAATGGATAAAGACTAGCCATTAAAAAAATATATGTGATCATTTTGAATGTATCCTTTATTTATAGAAGCATTATTACAGAAATCGTAATATATAACGGTTATTAACTGTCATATATTACAGTTTTAAACTGTCATATATGTGCACGCTATAAAAGCTTGGCGCAAATTCTGAATAGTTATTTATTCTAAATCTATTATAACTGTTATAATATAACACTCATTATGTATTGAGGTTTGGTGAGGCTATGATCTGCCCATTACTATGATAATAATTAACAGGCACTCATAAACAACTATCATAATATATGGTAATACTTGTATGATACATAATGGTCTCAGTTTACAATCATTATTTATTCAGTAACATGCATAACGGTTTGTATATAAGAATCGTGACTTTTAATAAATTTTAATAACGGTCTCATGTAGACAACCATTATGAAATAAGTAAATAAATCATGGTTTATAAATAAGAACTGTGAACATTTATAATACATAACAATTTTTATATAATAACTATGATGTATAGATATAAGACTCTTTAAGTGAGAATTTATGAGCTAGGAGACCTCCTTTATATATATATATATATATATATATATAACAGAACAGCAGTACCTCCAACACCGTGTGTCTATTCAATTTGGCATGGATCAAGACATTACAGGCTTTGTGGGGAGAATCAATGGCAATTGTTGCAGTATATAGGTGATAATGTAATTAGTGACCTATATATAATTGGGTTTCTTTACAGGAATTAACCACCAGAAAAGCAAAGTACTCTAAGAAAAAACATATATCTCCATCAAAAAGAGGTGGAGGGTTATTCAAACCCTTAAATTCAAGTGTTTGCATAACCCATGCGTCCTTTTTGAAAGGTTACTTTGTCCTCGTTGATATAAGTGTTTAGAAGATGAATCATTTATAAGTGTTACATAATGATTGTTTTTTAAGAACTATCATTTTTGTTACTAAATAAATTATGGTTATTAACTACAACCGTTACTTTTATGTTTTCGCGAATTCTACCTTACAATATATGATGATATATATAATTAACCATTACGTTTAAATGTTATATATCCTTGTGTAACTTTCGTCTTGACATACATAACGTTTATTAACTGTAACTGTTATGTATCAGACATTATACGTGCCCAAATCTATAGTAGTGTTTTGTGCATTATTTGTTGTTAGCTGATACTACATATTTTAATCAGAAATTTTTGATAAAATTGCAATTCATTTTGACAAAGCTGACCATGAATAATTTTCTTTTTTTCCCCTTGTCTGTTTAAGTATTTGATTTATTACGTTCATTAAATTTTGGTCTAGCTACATTGACGTGCGTGGTCAAATATTATACACCGCTCGCCTTACAAATATATAATTAGCACATGACACCTCAGTTCGGTCCAAATATACGACGTCTCAGAAGAAGTTATTAGTCTATATTATGAGTCAGTTGATGCGTTATTAATAAAAAAATTTTCAAACATTACCATTATTAAATTTACTGAGAGAGGACTTGGAATCGATCTAATGTAGTGTTTTTCTATACTAACTAAATGTGTCAGGTTGAAATAATGTTTTATTTTAAAGTAAATGAGTCAACAATTTCTTATTGGTTGTGATGAAGTAGTCAGAGGTAACTTATAATTTTTTTAGTATTATTTTTAGGGTGTTAAACACATGACCCGCATTAAATGAGTTATGGCTCCTTACATGTGAGATATCAGGTTTAAATTTATGTAAACATAGATATCAATGTAAGAGGAATAGTTTAAATTAATTTGACAATACTGGACAATTAAACAATAGTGTGTGTATAAAAGATAACTAATACGTGTGTGTCTGTGTGTGTGTGTGTGTGATGTTTTATGATCTTTGGAAGAAGTCAGTGCAATTTCTACGGTGTGTGATGATATTCCTTTTAGTTTTAACTTAACGTTTTTTTTAATAGCCTTTAATGAGTTTGTTAATAATGATAATTAAGTTTTATGCATGTTTAAATTAAACAAAATTATATATTATGTGTCTCTTTTGTGTTACATAATTTTTTTAAGGGATAATTAATCTACAAGTCCTTATAGTTTCAATCAATTTTGAATTGGATCCCTATAGATTGTTTCTTTCTTTTTATTAGATTCTTATACTTTTACTTATTTTTAATTAGGTAGCTGTACTTTTTTTTATCAGGTCTTTATAATTTCACGTGATTATTATTCAGGTCCCTGTAATTTTTTATTTATCAATTCAATTTAAAATTAAATAAAAAAATAAAATATTAATATTAATATTAATAATAAATTTAATTTAATAATTACAGAATTATAAAAATAATAATTAATATAATAAACTTTTTTACATATAATTAGAAGAATTAATTATAATTTTATTTTAGAAAATTATATTCCTATGATTCCAAATTTATCATCATAAAAATAAATAAAAATATAACTATGAAATAAACAATATAAATATGTGTTTGGTTAAATATTTTAAATATTATTAAAAAAATTATTATAATAACTCACTATTTATAGAGTATTACTATTTTTACAATATTATTAAAAAATTTATAATTAATAATATTATATTTTATATTATAAAATAATATTATTACGGTTTATAGATTAATGAAAAGAAAGTTATAAAGACCTAATTAAAAAAATAAATGAAACTATAAGGACATGATAAAAAGGAAAAAACTATAAGAACTTGGTTAAAAACAAATGAAAGTATAAGGACCTGATTAAAAGGAAAAAAAAATATAAAGACCCAATTAAAAATTGATTGAAACTATAAAAAACTGCTGATTAATTATCTTTTCTTTTTTTTTAATAATTCAAAAGACAGCCAAGTGGTCCATAAATGCTTCCATATAACCAAACAAGATAAGCACGAATCTCCATTAATCCCCAGTTATATATATAATTATATATATATATATATATATGAGATAAATCTTATATCATAAAAGATTTTGATCACATTATCCCTAAAAATAATCATATTTACTTTAAGAATAGTCACATATGATTTCTCATATCAGACAATATAATATTCGACCAATACAGTTATTTACTGTGTGTTTCCAATTATATCAAGTATGTCGGTATATACATATTATTGTCAAACTCATGATTTGATGCTCTGAGTTTACTGTTTTTATATTTCTAATTTATAAAATCGAGTTGAATTGTTAGTAAATTCCTGCTAGTTATAACTTTGGTTAAACTCATGAGTTTATACATCGAGTGTACTATTTTTACATTTCTAACTTACAAAACCGTGTTAACTAATTCTTAAACTTGTATAAACTTTTTTTATTTGATCATGCTCAATGGATTTATATATAATTTTATCGAAATCTCTTGTCAAATATGATAAATTATGAATGTGAATGGATTTAATTTTAATTGTTTAGATTTAAAATATATTTAACTCAAATTATTGTCAATTTTTTATATTTTAATTATTTAATTATATACTATTTATACATATTTAATGAAAAAAATAAACTCTTATAAGTTTATGGTACTAGTTTACATCACTGTCACAAATTTATTTAAACTCATAAGTTTAACAACCTTATATTTACATACATATGTTATACTATTACTGACTTTTGTTGCTAATACATTAACATTTTAAATTCCATTTATTTTAATTTGAATGCAAAATTTATAAAATATATCAAGTTCAAACGGGAGCCAAAACTTACCCTCCCCCCATTCTCATTTCCCCCCTCATTAATTTTGGTTTTCTCCAAATTGGATTTTTTTTTTAGGGGTGCCAACTTTTCCGACTAACTTAATTCCCATTTTAAAAAAAAAAAAAACTCCTTAACGTGATGTGTTTCACTATATCAGAGCATATTGATTACATTTAAATTGTGAAGTAAAATAATTGTTAACTTAATTTCTTTAAATATATTATTATATTAATTAGAAATAAAAAATATCACTTCTTTTATCCACACGTTAAAATGTTGGGGAAAGAGAATTTTTAATAAATCATATAATTCGAATCAAAGTGTTGATTAATTTATATAACATAAAAGTCAAAACTATACATTAACATGTAAGTGTAAAATGATAAATTAGTCCTTATTAAGACCCTGTTCCCTTCTTCAAAAAAAAAAATGGCAAGGGAAAACCATAGTATAGGTAACTACATTTTTTTCAATTTTTAATTTGGCACCTCATCTTTGTTTTTTTTAATTAAATCCTTTAACTTTACTCAGTTAACATTTATTAGCTCTTGTAATGGGGATAATGATAATTAAAAATCTCTCTCTTTCAACAAAGCAAATGTAATGTACTAATGTTAAAGTCCTGTTGGTTTGAGGGAAAGGGAAGGGAGGGAAATTTTTCTTGAGTTGGATTTTAAAAAAATGAGAGAAGTGTTGTTAAAAGTATGGGAAAATCCCTTTAATTAAAAGATATCTGAAATACCCAAATATTATTTTATGTCACTGAATTTAACAAATCAATAATTAAGGCGCTAGGCACAAAATGGGATTTAAAAATTGGATCAAATTATCTCAATACCCTGAAAACTTACAATATAATATCTAATAAAGTTACAAAACCTTTGCAACCAATAAATATTTAATTTGGATGGTTTAGATTTGATGTCTTGTAAAATTATGATTAAAATATTGAATTAAAAAATATTAAAAATTAATTTTAAACTGTTCATATTTAATCTGATATAATTGTCATAAAACTAAAAAGGTATAAAAAAAGTGTTATGTGAGAGATCAAAAATTAATCGTGCATATATTAATCATATAGTTCGCAAAGAAAAATTTAGCCCCAAAAAAAAAAAAGTTAGAGAAGAAAAAGATGAGAGGGAAATTAACCACCAAGTTGCTTTTAAGTATTAACTGTTTTTTCACCTTTCTAATAGTTTCCATTCATATAAAATAAATAAAGCAGCCAAACAATCCTGCTACAAAAAAAAAAAGTAAAGAGAGTCTAATTAAAGAAAGGGTTACGGGCAAAACTATCCTTAAACTTTTTTTAAAAGTGCACTCATCATCATAAACTTTTTTTATGTGCAAAAATAACTATAAACTTTTAAAAATGGTGCAAAAGTAATCATAAATTTTTAAAAAATAGGCAAAAGTGACATTACCGTTAACGGCCGTTTATTCAAAAGTTTTTAAGGGGCAAAAATATCCATAAACTTTTCTTAAGAGAAGAGTGCACTCACCACCATAAAATTTTTTTGTGTGCAAAAATAGCCATAAACTTTTAAAAATGGGGCAAAAGTAATAGTTATCTTACTAGATTCAAATGTAATCTTTTGATTATTTTAAGTCCAGGAAAAAAACACATCGATTTATTCACCATAATTTTCCAAACCAAAAATTGAAAAACTCATCTTCAATGAAGATGACATCGCTATCCTGCTTTCACCGACGTGCAGTAAATGGAATTGTTGAGATCCTTCCCCATCAACAATTTTGGCAACTGCATTTACGACACCATTGATATCAACAATTCCATTTACGGCATGTCGATGAGAGCAGAATGACGACGTCATCTTCATTGAAGATCAGTTTTTCAATTTTTGGTTTGAAAAAATCATGGTGAACAACTCGAGGTGTTGTTTTTCTGGACTTAGAACAATCAAAAGATGACATTTGAACATAGTAAGAAAACCATCACTTTTGCTCTATTTTTGAAAGTTTATGGCTATTTTTGCATAAAAAAAATTTTTATAGTGGTGAGTGCACTCTTGAGAAAAGTTTATGGATATTTTTACCCCTTAAAAACTTTTGAATAAATGGTCGTTAACGGTAATGTCACTTTTACCCCTTTTTTGAAAGTTCATGGTTACTTTTGCACCAATTTTAAAAATTTGTGGTTACTTTTGCATCAAAAAAATAATTATAGTGGTGAGTGCACTTTTGAGAAAAATTTAAACTTAACCCTTTAAGAAATAACACAAATGCGAATAGAACAACGGACTGCAACGTCGATGTTCGGATCAACCAATTCCAGGAGGATCATTGTCACCGCTTCAATCATCTGCATTTGTTGGCATTTAGAGAAGCTACACACAAATGTATACACAAACCTGTGTTGCTATTAATAGATCATTTATTATACAAATAAATTACAATATGTAAAGAAAATGGCATGCATTTTTATAATAAAATGAATTTTTGACTAAATTTAAAGTTTATGGCGTATTAATGTGTGCGTTAGGTATGCAGACCCGTCTTGCATGTTTTTTTTTTTTTTCTTTTTTGTTGATTTGATTATGGTCATGATTTGATGAGACATTGATAAAGGAAGAGAAGGGCATTGAGATAAATTAAGAAAATTTCTAAATCGTAATTTAGGTCATGTATCCTGATTAATTATTTGTTAAATTTAGTGACCCAAATTAAAATTTGGGTATTTTATATAGCTTTTAAAGGGATTTTTTCCTAAAAATTTTTAATTAATTTTTTTACTGCTTTATCTTACATTTTGTTTAATTAAAATTTTGTAATACAACTTTTCCAATTTTCTTAAATCTAACTTATAAAATTGTCTCCCTTCCTCTTCAAATCCCTCATACCAAACATACCCAAAAGCACTCTATTTAACTGTCATTCCTTGATAAATAGGAATAAGTTACAAGTGACTTTTACTGAGAACCAAAATAATATTTATTCATCTATTTAAAGTAAATGGAATTATTTACAAAATTATGACAACGATTTTCTTGCAGAAAATGGTTTGAACATGAAAGTTGTTAAATGTTTTTTAATTATTGTATATTTTATATAATGACTATTAAAAGCAAGGTATTAAAACCCGGACCGGGTATTGAACCAGTCAGGGTACTGGGTTAAGGGTCAGTGGGTCAAACCGGGACCAAACCGGAGCTAAACCGGGACAAAACCGGTGAGTAATTGAAAATTTTAAACTTATAGTATGAAATTCTAAAGGAAAAAGTTAAAAAAATTTTTTTTTTTTTAAATTTGGGACCCGGACCGGACCGGTCTAGTGACCGGTCCGGCGGGTTCCGGGCCGGACCGGCCGGTCCGGTCCGGGTCCGGGTCCCTGAACACTGATTAAAAGAAGGACAAAACTTAGACCTACTTACTTATATCCATTATGCCCAATTCTTCAATTAAATATTGTTATATATGATTTTTATTATTATTACTACTCATTTAATAGAATTTTGAAATTTTATCCCTATAAATTTATATTATTAAACAAATCATTGTACAATGATTTGATTAAAAAAATTTAGACATTGTATAAATACAAGGAAATGGACTTAAGTTTTGTCCAGCCACCATATCAAGTTCGAGAGTTATGTTAAACACGAAAAAATGGAACTAATCAACACCAGCATATATGAACTTTTGAATTTATAACGAAAATAAAACAATGTGACTAGCTTTTCATATTATGTGCAATGCTTGAAGCCTTTAACTTTAGTATCTAATTGCCTAATAAAAAAAAGTTAGGTTACGGTGCAAAAATATAAATAAGCTTTTCTATAAAATACTTTCAATACTAAATATTTTTTTTAGGGGCAAAAGTGATTATGAATTTTTAAAATAAGTGTAAAGTATATAGTAACTGTTAGTTGACTCTTTATTTACTTTTAAAGTTGATATGGATGAGAAAGATATAATTTGAAATAACAAGATGCTGGCTGGCCAAGAGAATCAAATTTGTATTGATGGAACTCGATCCATTAATGGAAAGCAAACCTAAATTCCCATCCTTCCTCCTCACCTTCTTCTCCTTCTGGCTTCCTCGCATAGTCCCGTAGGCCTCTAACGCCACGACGGTGACGAAAGGGAAGGAGGACGTCGTTTACGTCACACCCTAACCCCCACTCTCATTCTGATCAACCATAACGACGGGACCACCTGAAGCCGCCGAGATCGAATATGACGGTGCCGGAAGCGAAGATGCGGTGTTCGCCAAGAGGGGTTGCTGTTTCAGGATGCTGTGCTTAGGGTATGATTCGTCTTAGACTTTGTCCACACCTAGATCCATGTAGTGGGAGCGGATGCGGATCCCGAGAGCAAGGATCACTGGTGGAGCTGTAGGTGGAAGAAATTCGGAGATTGTGGCATGACCCAAATGGAAGACCATCATCTGTTGCTTCAATAAAGGGAGGTCCAGTGGAAATACGAAGCAAGGCTCATTCTGGTACCTTGCATCCAGTTACACCCTTAACTTTGAAGATAGCCCGGATGGTGCAGGGGATTCCTAAGCTATGTGAACAATATCTCGACCAAGTATGCCAAATCCCGGGGTCGGCGAAGTTTTCAATGGACCTCGGGAAGGATGGGTCCACATTCGCATGAGGGGTAGGGTTGTGGAATTTTGCAGATCGAATTCTTGCATGAAGGGTCCGAGGTCGTAGCGCTTTTAGGAATATGGCCACGCGAGCATGTTGTTTGAGAGACTTTACCATATTCATCATCATCATCCATGTGAGCCTTAAAAGTAAATAAGCAATGGTTAATGGTTAATATGTATTTTTACATCCATTTTTAAAATTCATAGTCACATTTACCTCTAAAAAAAATTTGGTGTTAATTATATTGTGGGGAAAAACTCATGTGTATTTTTACATTTTAATCTAAAAAATTACTCCCATGAATTTATAAATCTGAAACAATATATTCCGTCCAAGTCAATATATATAGAAGTTACTTTGTCCTTCGAGGACCTCTGATAAAATAGGAAATACACACACACACATATATAATTATTTCATCATTATTAAGGGATACTGGTTGACTCATTCTTCTTTAATTTCTTTTATTTAATAGGTACCATCTAGCATTGGGAATTCGGACTAGTCCGTTTAAGCTCTGCTCCTTTGGGCTTGCTAAGACAGGTTTGGGGGGCCCAGCCTGCCAATGTGTCAACTTTTCTTTTTTAAAAAAAAGTTATTTTACTCATTTTTTCTTTCATCCACTCATATCACATTTCTTTTCTTTTATATTTTTTTTTATTAAAAAGTCAATTTCATTCTTACTTCTTTTTTTTCATCTACTTACATTACAAAAACATATAAACACATTTATTTTAAATTTAATAATAGTAGTATAAATAAATATAATATGAAAATAAAAATATCAAATAAAAAATACGAGGGGATAGTTAAACACAGCATCAAAGAAAAGGCTATCAGGGCATTTGGATTTAATTTAGAAGAAAAATTTAAAAAAAAAAAACAGGGCGAGCTGGCTAAAGCCCACCAAATTTAGCGGACTATCCGTTTTACCAGCTGTAATCAATAGATAGAGAATAAAATTAAGAAAATAATAATTAATAATTTTTTAAGTGATTGATATTATGTACTAAAAATTACTCTTAAAAAGCATGAGATATAAATACAATGAACCATTAAACCTTGTGTGAGTGAGTTACTATTACAACGAAAAACAGAGTCAAGAAGTAAGAAAAACAGGGTAATAATATCATAAATTGATAGTTATATATATATATATATATATATATATATATATATATATATATATATATATATATATATATATATATATATATATATATATATATCAACCATAATATCAAGGGAAAATCCCTCAAAAAGAACCTTTAAATTGTTAAAAGACGGAGACGTGCGCGGAAATATAATATCCCGTATCAGTGCGAGTACGTTAACTGGAATATTAGAATTGAACGTAAAATGACAAATTTGTCCTCTAATGATGAAAGAAAAGAAGTTGATGACAAAAGAAGGTGACGCGAAACAGGGAGAGCGTCATCGCGCGGGAACGTACGTGGGAGGCGATACAAACAGAGGTATGTACTTCATTAGTCGACAATGTTCTTCCCCCTGTGGTCGAGCTGAAGCAAAACCATTTTCGTCTTCATTTGGGTGGGAAACTTTGCGGGGTATTTGGGTTTGAAGGACGTGAATGTTGAAGAGTGGTATGGCGAAAAATGCAGATGCTGCCTGAATCGAGGAGGAGGTTGGGATGGTTACTTTCAGGGTTGTGGTTGAAGAGAATAAATGGGGTGGATTTTTTAAGAAACGATTAATATGAAGTTGGAAAACCCTAATATAGATTTGTGAAAGATTGAGGTACTCATGTAGTTTTGTGTTTGTCAACTAACTAAGTGTTATTTATTTGTCGCAGGAAGCGTAAAAAAATGGATGGTAATATTGGTTCAAGCCGTGCAAAGGAGTTGTTTTGTTATTTCCACGTAGGGGGGAAATTTGAACATAATAATGACGGTGAAGTTAAATATTTCGGAGGTAGTGTGAGGGTAAAGGTACTAAAAGATGGGATAAGAATGGAAGATTTAAGAGAAATTATATCAACATTGACAGGTTATGAAGGGAGCAGTTGGGACATTAAATACACAGTAATGTTTGATGAGACATTAATTGAGCTTGACAATGATAATGAAATTGAAAACCTTTTTCGGTTCAATGAAAGCAGTGCGCATGTGTTTGTAGCCAATATAGAGAATGGCAATGAATCCTTGCCAATGAATAATGCACATGTGTAAGTTAGTAATATTTTGTTCATTCCCAAACTGATAATAAGTTATAAAGTGGTGTAATTGTTGTATGATAATAAGTTATCAAGTGTTGTAATTTTGTATGCAGGAGCCAGAGATTATTGGAACGGTCACCGGAAGCAGAGGTATCTCCCATGACACATGGCAATGATCTTGAGGCTGTGTCATTTGAAATTGGTGGTGGGTGTATAACTTATGAGACACATCAGACAAATTTGAGTGACACTAGCTATTTGAAATGGTCAGGATTAATTTCTGGGGTGGGGCAGCATTTTCCTCATGCCGATGCATTAAGAGAAGCCTTGTACAAGTATAGCATTGCACATAAGTTCATGTATAAATATGATAGGAATAGCAAGGACAAGATGTATGTCACGTGTAAAGTAGAGGGTTGTCCTTGGAAATTATGTGCGTCTGCAGTGGGCAGGACTTCTGGAATACTGTGTGTGACAAAATTCATCAAAGATCATGTTCATTCAGCTCAAGATCATTTGCAAGTGAGCGGCCATGGTGCAAGATCTACTTTGACATCATCAATAATAATTGACGAGATTAGGAATCACACCGAGAAGCGTCCAACTGAGATTATGAAGACACTGCAAAGGGAGTATGGTGTGAAGCTAACATATAAACAGGCATATAGGGCAAAGGAAAAGGCAATGGAAGACATACATGGAAGACCGGAACAATCATACTTGTTAATCCCATGGATATGCCAAAGGTTGAAGGAAACTGATGCTAATACAGTTGCTGAATGGGTAGCAGATGGTTGCAGGTTTGAAAGAGTTTTCATTGCATATGGGTCATGTGTACAGGGTTTCATGGGGGGTGCAAGGCATGTACTATATGTTGATGGAACTCATTTAAGTGGCCCTTATAAGGGGACTCTACTTGCAGCTTCAGCGTATGATGCGGATAATGAGCTGTTGCCGTTTGCCATAGCAATTGTGAAGGGAGAGACAATGGACGATTGGACTTGGTTCATGCATATGATTAAAAGGATTGTTGGTTCTATGGACTTGACAATTGTGTCAGATCGTCACAATGCCATAATAGGTGCTGTGGCAGCAATATTTGGAGGGCATCGTCATGCATTCTGTTATAGACATGTGAAGGAGAACTTCAGTGCAGAGATACTGAAAATAAACAGGGGCAAGAGAAAGACCAGTAACCGGTCAAAGGAGGATGGACTGATGCTTCTTGACAAGATTGCATATGCAAGGCGTGTTGATGAGTTTGATAAAGCAATGGAAAAGATGCGGGAGCACTGTCAAGAGTTATATGAATGGATTAACAATCATGGTGACGTTGATAGGTGGGCTCTTAGCAAGTTCCCATACAAACGATGGGATAACATAACAACCAATATCGCCGAGTCATTCAATGCATGGATGGTGAAGGAGAGGAAGTATAATGTAGCCCAATTAATTCACGCACATCGCGAGAAAGTAGCAAAGAAGATGCATGCCTCTTATGTGGCAATGAACAAGTGGAAGAATTGTGTTGGACCAAATATAGATGCAAAGGTTATGGAAAATGTGAGTGGATGTGAGCATATGTGGTGTGAAGATTATGGGCAGGGTAGATTCAGTGTGCATACAGTACGTGGAGACCATGAGGTTAACTTGCGATCACGACAATGTAGTTGTGGGGCATGGCAGATGAGTGGGATTCCATGCACACATGCGTGTGCAGCTGTCAAGGTTGTGCACGGCAACATCTACGATTATGTTGAGGATTGTTATAAGATAGAAGCTCAGCAACGGATCTACCAGCACAGCATGATTCCGGTTGTGACAATAGACATGCCGAACGTCAATGATTATAGGGATTATCACATGGAAAACATGTCCGAAGCTACGTTCCTCCACCCTCCAATCACAAGTCGACCTCCTGGAAGACCAAGAGTAAGGAGGCAGGAATCACAGTTCCAAAATAGAAAGATCTACCATTGTACAAGGTGCCATGAAGCAGGACACACAAGAAGGACGTGTAAAAATCCCAACCCATGTTGAACTCTAATGATCATCTTTGATGCTTCATCTTTTATGTTGTATATATGTTTTCGTTTTACCCTTCAATGGTTTTTGGAATGAAGGGATGGGGTGCAGGGAAGCAGTTTTTATATGTAATGTATGCAGTGTCATGTCAGTGACAAAAAAACATTAAGAAGCAGTAAGATCTTAATGTTATGTTGTCACTGAAAGTTGAAAGTTTATGTAAGTAGCCACTGCTTTTGTACACAAGTATAGTGTTGATTATGTATAGTTTGGCAATTATTTCTCAAGTTGTAATCAATGTAGAAATACAAATGTATAGTTTATCAGACTGCTCTGTATTATGTAGTTTTTATCAGTTGGTTGGAATGCTGGTGCTCTCATGTTGTAAGACATAGTTGACCCCAGCATCTATGGCACCAAAATATCATCACCTTATAAGACATACTGATATAGTTGACCACACCAATGCCACCAAAAAGTTGTTCATTCATGTAACCCAATGTTAGTACACAATAAAATAAACTGGTGATCTGTGTTAATGACCTTCTAACATACAGTTTACCACAGCAGATATGCCACAAAAAATTCTGCTAGAGCTTCTAAGACATACTTGACCACAGCACCTATGCCACCAAAAACATCTCCTATCATGACCTTCTAAGACATACTTGACCACAGCATCTATGCCACCAAAAACATCTCCTATCATCACCTTCTAAGACATACTTGACCACAGCACCTATGCCACCAAAAACATCTCCTATCATGACCTTCTAAGACATACTTGACCACAGCATGTATGCCACCATAAACATCTCCTATCATGACCTTCTAAGACATACTTGACCACAGCATCTATGCCACCAAAAACATCTCCTATCATGACCTTCTAAGACATACTTGACCACAGCATCTATGCCACCAAAAACATCTCCTATCATGACCTTCTAAGACATACTTGACCACAGCATCTATGCCACCATAAACATCTCCTATCATGACCTTCTAAGACATACTTGACCACAGCATCTATGCCACCATAAACATCTCCTATCATGACCTTCTAAGACATACTTGACCACAGCATCTATGCCACCAAAAACATCTCCTATCATCACCTTCTAAGACATACTTTACCACAACACCTATGCCACCAAAAAGATCTGAGTTCATGACCTTCTGACATATACTTCACCACAACACCTATGCCACCAAAAAGATCTGAGTTCATGACCTTCTGACATATACTTCACCACAACACCTATGCCACCAAAAAGATCTGTGTTCATGACCTTCTGACATATACTTCACCACAACACCAAGAAGATCTGTGTTCATGTAAGCCAATGTTAGTAGACAGTGAAGTATATTGTTTGTGCATCAATGTACCCTGCTTGAGACAATCCGTTCCACACTTGGAGGGGTGGGATGACAATGGTGTTTTTTTTTACACAACTTTAAATCACATCAAATTCCCTCTTACACAACTTTAAATCACATCAAATTTCTTCATGTAACCCAATCTGTTAATAACAAGAACACTTGATGTACCAATTCCACAACACCTATGCCACCAAGAAGATCTGTGTTCATGTAAGCCAATGTTAGTAGACAGTGAAGTATATTGTTTGTGCATCAATGTACCCTGCTTGAGACAATCCGTTCCACACTTGGAGGGGTGGGATGACAATGGTGTTTTTATTTACACAACTTTAAATCACATCAAATTCCCTCTTACACAACTTTAAATCACATCAAATTTCTTCATGTAACCCAATCTGTTAATAACAACAACACTTGATGTACCAATTCCACAACACCTATGCCACCAAGAAGATCTGTGTTCATGTAAGCCAATGTTAGTAGACAGTGAAGTATATTGTTTGTGCATCAATGTACCCTGCTTGAGACAATCCGTTCCACACTTGGAGGGGTGGGATGACAATGGTGTTTTTATTTACACAACTTTAAATCACATCAAATTCCTTCTTACACAACTTTAAATCACATCAAATTTCTTCATGTAACCCAATCTGTTAATAACAACAACACTTGATGTACCAATTTATATTTCAAAGACTTGTGGTAATACAATCTGCTATTTGATGCCGATGGGAAAAGCAGGCCCATGCCTAGTGATGCTACCGACTGTTTATTCAAACTTTCTTTGCTCACGAAAAGGTATGATCTTGTTATGAATATGATAAGAGTAAGTGATAACTCGAGTTTGATGGAATAGAAACTCGAGTTGTACGCATAACTGGAGGGTAACCAGCCAGTTATCGTGTGCAGGCGTGGAGAACTCGAGTTGGACATATCGCACTCCAGTGCGAAACTATGATCAGTCGACGTATGGACTCGAGTTGGGCCATGAGGAACTCGAGTTGTGCGCATCACTGGAGGGTAACCAGCCAGTTATCGTGTGCAGGCGTGGGGAACTCGAGTTGGACATATTGCACTCCAGTGCGAAACTATGATCAGTCGACGTGTGGACTCGAGTTGGGCCATGACCAACTCGAGTTGTGCACATCACTGGAGGGTAACTGGAAAGTTATCGTGTGCAGGCGTGGGGAACTCGAGTTGGACATATCGCACTCCAGTGCGAAACTATGATCAGTCGACGTGTGGACTCGAGTTGGGCCATGAGGAACTCGAGTTGTGCGCATCACTGGAGGGTAACCAGCCAGTTATCGTGTGCAGGCGTGGGGAACTCGAGTTGGACATATCGCACTCCAGTGCGAAACTATGATCAGTCGACGTGTGGACTCGAGTTAGGCCATGAGGAACTCGAGTTGTGCGCATCACTGGAGGGTAACCAGCCAGTTATCGTGTGCAGGCGTGGGGAACTCGAGTTGGACATATCGCACTCCAGTGCGAAACTATGATCAGTCGACGTGTGGACTCGAGTTGGGCCATGACCAACTCGAGTTGTGCGCATCACTGGAGGGTAACTGGAAAGTCACGAACCAAAAGGGAATACTAACTCGAGTGAATGAACTATAACTCGAGTTAATCAGGATTCCACGCTTTAATTCCCTCAATCACCAAACATTTCTGTGCACTCCACTCGACCTCCGACTAAATGAGCCCTCGAGTTAACTGACGAGAAACGTACTATTAGGCAGTTGAGCTCTATGCAACCTTCAAATCCCGTTCAACCAACCGTGGCGTAACAGCTCCATTCCCCCTAACCCTCAGTGAGTCGAGAAGCAGAGTTTGGACTTGCCCTAGCATCGCACTTTCTCATTCTTCCATCTGGTGCAATGGTGCGAACAAAGGGCTCCGACAGTGGGAAGAAAGATTCTCGTGATTCACAGAAGCTGCCGTCGAAAGGGAGTAAGCCGTTGAACAAACCGAGGAAGACTCGGCCAAAAGTTCAGGATCGACTACCACCGGAAAAACCGAGCAGGTCACAGGGGGTTGTGATAGCAGAATCACAGCAGAAACGGCCAAAAGTAGCCTCTCCCACTTCGAAGGAACTAGTCGTGTCAGTGCCTACAGAACATTTGGCCTCAACCTCCACAGAGAAAACAGAAGAAGACTTAGAGCGGAAGATAACAAAGATTGTGACTCAATTGGTTGATCAGACATTGCATGCACCCACAAAATCCAGATATGGTGGTGCATCAACTTCAAATCAAAAAGCAAAGTGTAATGTACCTCCTGAACTGGAGGATGAGCTTCTGGGACCACCACCAGGTTTCAATTCAGAGACACTAGAGCCTAATGATAAGAGCAGGTATGACGATGATTTCGCTCATAGATCATTCTGTCCTGTTGTTTATCTGGATCTACAACATATTAAGGACACACTCGCTTTAGATCTGTACCCTTGGTTTCAGTACTATGAACCTTGGTTGACCATCAAAACGTCATATAGTCCCTCTGTAGTGAGGCACTTCTACTGTAACTTGGAGGTGGTTGAGGTTTGTGATGAGGTGGGCGAACTGATAGAAGAAAGATTAGAGTCAACTGTTAGGGGCCAAAACATTCAACTATCTGCTGCATTGATTAACACTTACCTTGGCATAGACAATCCTCCAACAGGGCCTGTAAAAGAATTCAGTGATGTAGAAATATGTCAGATTCTGAATCCAATTGGTGGAAGTAAAACTTTAACTTTCAAACCTAGCTCCTTGAGTGATGTACATCGGATTGTGTGGTACATATACTCACGATCTATGGTCAACAAATCGAACAATTTCACTCACTTCGTGGGACAAGATTACCAGCTGATGGCCTCAATTGTGTCTAAGGAACAGAGGAACATAGGGCAACACATTTACAATGAAATAAACAGATACAGGAAGTCTTCCACAAGGAGTACCCCTCTACCGTTTCCCCAACTGATCTCTCACTTTCTGACGCTGCACAATATCTGGTACCTCGAACCTAATGAGCAAATTGTTCGTATTCCAAGGTTTGACAGCATTCACCTGAGCAGAATGAATATTAAGCTGCCAGTGGGTGCTTCTACAAGTATAACAACGAAGAAAAGGAAGGAGATGGAATCTGAGAGACCCAAAGTGGATGAGGGACAATCATCAAGAGCTGGGTCTCCTGGACCCCCACTCATGGCAGCCACAATTCAGACCTACATCCAGGATGCATTGAAAACAACCACAGACCACATAAAGGTCTCAAATGCCTATCTGGTCGAAATGGTTGACCATCAAGTCAAACGTCTGGTTATTGGCATTAATGAGAACTTCGAGAGGCTATTTCAAATGCAAGATGCTCATACTCAGCAGTTGAGGGAATTTAATCATCGCCTTGATACTTATGAAGCTGTCCTCAGAGAACACTTCAACTTTCCTCCTTCTGATATGCCGTCACAGTGTAATGCTGCACCTGTTCCATGTGGACCTGAATCTACAACTCCTGCAAACTTAGTCACTCAAAATGCTCCATGTCCTCCTACGTCATCCAATGTTATGTTGACACCCCCGGATCCTGCCACACTGTCAAAGGTTCCCATCCCTCAGGACCCACAAGCTATTCCACAATCCAGTTGTGAGCCCTCAGGCACCACTCCCATAGAGGACCCCATAAACGTTACATGCTCTGGCTCCCATGATCAAACCTCTGCCCCCATTGAACCTGCCACTGCAGTTACACCCTATACACCACCTTGTTGTACCACTGAGACAGACCCTATTCCACCGGTAGCTCCTCTTCGCAAGCCACCGTCTTCCTCTGCAACCTTGGAATTGTGTACGACATTTACCCTTCCAGATGACGACAACAAGGGGGAGACATGACCGTGAGACATATTCCTAGTATGAGCGACCGTAGAGAGCATTGCTTCTCTGTATAATGTCTTCTTCAATGTACCTCCTGAATGTGTTGCGTGGTGCCTGACGAATATATTTGTGGTTTGATTTTGCTGTAATTAAGTCACACAAACCTTAGTCTGTGCAAATTTTATAAGTTTTGTCATCATGAATACAGATCCTTTTAGTGGCACTGCTGCTGTGGTAAAGTATTTTTTGCGCTGCTCTCATGTAATTGCATGTTGTACCTCTCATTATGTGACTACTTAACTGGAGCGTGTTATTTTAAACGCAGGCTCGGTGCATGTTGACACCATACGTGCTCTGGATATAATATGACCTTCAGTTCAGTTCATTAATGTGCATAAATTAGTCCATACAAATTATATACGCGTGGCCATGACAAACACATTCACTTGTAAAACAAAACACAGTTCAAACACAAAACGGAAGGAAAAAAGACATGCAATACCACATAAACGTTACATGCAACAGAACAGACTGACATTACTAATTTCAGTTACGAATGCGAAGCACTCTGGTAACCGGCAATGAACCCACGACATCAAAAGGCGTACACCACAATCAACCAAGCAGCACAACCGCCACGTTCCACCCACCACCACGAACAAAACTAAAACAGACGATAAAATAAAACGGCCACGCTTGGTCGTGCACTAAAAACTACAAATAGTCCGCACCCCCAATTATTTAGGCCGCAGGCAACAAAACAGTCTTGCAGGAACAAACACGAAAAAAGACATGGCTGACTTCCCACCAGACCACTCCAGACATAGAAGAACGACCAGCAACGATGACTCACCGCTTCTGAAGCTTCCGCAAACAATATTAATAGAACTGATGTGCTACATAGCATCATCAAGTTTGAAAGACTATTATCACTTCAAGAATTCATGCCGCATCCTAAGGATAGCAGGAAATTCAACAGAATTCTATAAGAACGTGCCTCTGGAGAACTATGATCATCTAGGATGGACAAGAAGCGAGCAACATATTCATTTCCTGCTGACATGTTTCCATAACGGTAATCCATTTAGTCTATTCATTAGAGGTCTTAAATACTACACCAGAACAGCAGATACAGGAGAGAAAGGACTGTCACAAATACGGGAGGCTGCAGTGCTAAACAACTGTGATGCAAGTTACTCATTTGCCATATTAGTCCTTGCAAAATGGAGTAAGTTTAACGACACACCAGAAGGGAACGAAGCAATACACAGACTTCAAGCCATTATCGACTCAGGCCAAATATCTTCAATTAAAGAGCGAGTGACACGACACCTACAATCAATGAACTGGGGACTGAACAGGAACATATTCGACCGTCCCAAACATAGATTCTGTGAGAACCAACCATGCCAGGCCGGATGCAGAAATTGCATATACGACACAGAAGTAAGCTGGCTCTACCACATTATGAACGAACCAGAAGGACCGAATGTTGAACCACAGCCGATTGAAGGAATCGACGCAGGGGAGGAGGAAGAAATTAATGAGGGAGTCGACAACGATGAAGACGTTAATCCAGATGCCTAGACGACGATAGTCCCCACGTTTTTTTTTAATTCTCGTCACATGCAGTTCACCAAAGAAATAATTTTAGAGTAAATGTTTCAAACAGTTCGTCCATGCGTCAGGTTTAACGACGTTCATATGGTTTATCTTTTTTTTTTTCTACGGACTCCAAGTATGACCAATTACGTGTTGCTTTTTGCACATTACTTATGCACATTTAACAACAAAAAAAACAATCACCGTCGGGTGACCCTCCAGTGATGACGGCAACTCGAGTTGTTCATCTGGAAACTCGAGTGACCTTCGTAAGTCATCCACGAACGGCGGCGAGTGACCTTCTACACAACTCGAGTTCGGTGCCGCTTCTCACAATCACCGTCGGGTGACCCTCCAGTGATGACGGCAACTCGAGTTGTTCATCTGGAAACTCGAGTGACCTTCGTAAGTCATCCACGAACGGCGGCGAGTGACCTTCTACGCAACTCGAGTTCGGTGCCGCTTCTCACTAGCACCGTCGGGTGACCCTCCAGTGATGACGGCAACTCGAGTTGTTCATCTGGAAACTCGAGTGATCTTCGTACGTCATCCACGAACGGCGGCGAGTGACCTTCTACGCAACTCGAGTTCGGTGCCGCTTCTCACTATCACCATCGGGTTACCCTCCAGTGATGATGATAACTCGAGTTGGTAATTGGACAACTCGAGTCCGTACTGCTAAGTCTTGACGCAAGCACTGTCTGGAAACCGTCCAATTATGCAAGTAACTCGAGTTGTAATCCTCAAGTCGAGTGGAGATGCGGAAAGAAACGCAAGGCTGTAAACAATAAGTCGCTTGTTACCGTCCAGTGCTGATATCAACTCGACTGCTCAATGGCCAACAATTCAGAGACACCAAAGCACTGTCTACGTAACATCAAGTTATGACCGCGCTATAGTGTATATGCCTATGGATTTGTTGCCGCCAGAGATAATCAGAGTAATGGCAGTTGGAAAAGGAAGTGTCACACTTGGTTAGCAGGGTGTATTGACTGGACACAATCATTATGTAATGTGTGCATCATCACTGTTTACTATGGATTGTTAGCACTGCTGATCAGATTATTGGCAGTGGAAATGGAAGTGGCGCACGTGCGTAGTATCCTTATGTAATGTGTGCATCATTCAACCCTAAATTGCATATTATTCATTGTGCCTCATTACATCAGCCCTTTCTGTTAGGGATATTAGTTCTCTTACAAAAATTTTGAACCTGCCTCTTGCAAGGACATAGTTACATTGAAAGGGGAACACAGATATTGTTGGTGGCATACAAGTACGTTTTAGAAGGTCATGATAGAGGAGTGAACTTGGAAACATTGCATGGCAACATATTTGTCATTAATGTACCTTAAATTGCATGTTCTGTCCTGTCAGTGCACTATACCGTACATTACTCTACCGTACATTACTCTATGACGTTAACAATACTTTACATGGACAAGTGTTGACATTACTATATCGCGGGGACATAACCTAAGCACGTCTTTTGCTGGACTTTTGTCCAGAGGGAATGAGGGCCAGAGCTGTGTCCCGCAACAAATTCAGCGGATGATTGACTAACCACCACATAATGTCGCTCCGCAATTGCTGAATTTGTTCCTGCAAATAAGTAATTCCCTCAGTGTAAGGTTCAATGCAAACCATAATGGAAATCACAAGTATATAAGAATGCGAACAGAGGGAAATCTGAAACACTTACATTTTCGTAATGGAAATCACCTTCCGGGGTCCACTGGCTCAACCAAATAATAACATGAACACCACAGTCCCTCCTGTACTCTCACCCACACGAAAACGTTGTGTTACTTAACGAAACAATGCAAGGTAAATTGTAAGAGGCGAATGTGAAGAAGCTTACAGATTATTCTGTTGCACAACAGGAGGCCACACAATATCTGACATCTTCTTCTTCCCAGCCAGATGCGGGTTAACAATGTGCATGATGTCAACGAACCTATCTCTCTGAAAAAACAACATTTATGCGTCTTACGATGTGGGTCAACTGAAGTTAACCACCTCAACTACAGCAGTGGAGTCAGGTGAACTTACAATTAAGTTTAACACAAATATGTAATCGTCTGTCACGCCACCCTTCCTCGTCGTCTTCTTGCTGCCTAGATCAGGCTTCATTGAGTCCAGCACGTAGAAGGTCATAGTCTTTGTCTCTAACGCAACACAGAACCAGTGGCCACGGACAAGTGCCGGACCCATTATCAAGTCACACTCGCCTATATTGTAACCGACGGTTTTTGGCAGAGAATTCTTTACTCGCGGAAGACACTTTCCACCCTATTGGGTGACCTACCAACTTTGTCTGCATAAAAACACATAGTCCTGACTAATGTGCACATAATTTGGTCAAATTAAATGTTGTTCCACTACACAACAAATGAGTAATTACCATGAACCATGCATCAAAAATATGGCGCTTCGGCTGTCCTCCCTCCAGCTTGAAGTGATACATTAAAGCCTTACACACAACGGACATCACCTACAGCAGCAAAGAAACCATTGCATAAACTACATATAATATTCACCATAACTTAATGAAACCATTCTCCACGTAAGCCATACATACCGTATTACTTAGTCTTTGAATTCCCCCTAGCGTATACAACTGGTCTCGACACAGTTCTTCATCCAAAATCTGAACCAACGGCCTACAAAAACATTTCAAATGCAATGCCAGTTAGTTCATCGCTTCCCGTGTTGTGGTAATATACTAACTGCATAACAGTCATTCAATCACATGACGTTGATACTTACACTTCAGCCTCAGGACCTCTGGCCATTGTGGAAACTATGTTGAACAACGTTTTCTGATCATGCGTTGGCGTCTTCCTTTTTCGACTCCCATCCAACTGTATAAATGGACATGTCATCGCTTGCAGTGGCTGCCTCTTTGATCTCCGCACTCGAGTTGGCCTCTGAATTGCATGGTCATCCGTGGGGACTTTTTCCGCCACCTCAGTTCCCTCTGCATCAGTTCCCTCTGCATCATCATCTTCGTCGTCATCAACATGATAAGGTTCTGCGTCTGCATCATCAGAATCTGAGTCGTGAGAAGCATCTGTCGCATCATCATCATCCTCATCTGTATGTTGCTCATCTACTGTCACACCAGGGCCGTCTTGTTGTGCTTTGTCCCTGGCCTCTCGTGCGAGCTGGACATTGAGTAGCTCCTGCACCACCACGTTTACAAGTCTGTTTCGGTTTTCATCGATAACTTTCACCAACCGCGCATAGACCTCCTTCAATTCCTACAGTGACAGCACAACTTAATTTGTCAATTACATGATTAAATCGTTTTTGCATTTTAAATTAGCTTCCACAGACACATACCGGGTCTAAATATGGCACATTATCTGTGTCCTCATTCCCTGCCCTAACTTCATAGCCTTTTCCTTTATACAAAATTCCCATATTGCTCGTCCTCTCAGTCTTCACCATTTCGTTGATCTTTTCCTTTGTCCAGAATTCAATCGGTGTGGTGGACTGTTCGCGAACACTTTGTTTCAAAGGGAAATTTTCCCCAAAGAACAACTGCACCATAGAAAATATATGGATCATTATTTTCGGCTTTAATGATAGCTACACATTTAATGTAAACAGTGACATACCAGGAGTAAGTACAGGCAACCACCCACGTTGCTGCTCCCTTCCCTTTTCTTCTTCTCCCTGTACTCTTTGACATAATCACTCATTTCCTTCCACAAGTCTTTCATCATGTATGTTGCCCAGTCATAATGTTCAAAACCGTCCATTGTGCAGAACATAACCCTCAACATCCGGTCACTTATCAGCCCACTCGAGGTAGGGCATAACAAAGTCCCTAAACTGTAGAGCACAAACATAAACTCAAATTTATCGCCAGCTGTCCCAGATTTTATGCGCTTCAGAATGTCCGTATATTTCTTCCTCCCATACTCCCTCTTCAACCACTGATATCTTCTATTGGAATCCTCCACATCCACCTTCACCTCCTCCCCTGAATGAGGTATACCCAGCAACTTGTGCACATCTGATGCTTCTATTTCTTTTGTCTTCCCCCTAATCCTGAATTGATGTGTTGCTGGGTCATATGCTCTCAGCATGGACACAATCAGGTCACGGGGGAGTCTCTCCAATTGCACCTTCAATAGGTTTCCAAATCCTATTTTGTTAACCCTCTCCTTCAAATGTTCTTTACCGTTCACAAACTGCACCAACGATGTAAATCCTCCCAGTGAGCAGCGGGTATGAAATGGCAGTTCCTTTTTCCTCATCTCCCTTTTCGGCTGTCCTTCCATAGCTTTATCATTGTACTCCTTCTTCTTCGCCTCTGGCAACTCACGCCATGCCTTCCCTGCCGACCTACTTTCATCTGCCATCCTTCTCTTCTTCTCCCCTAACTTGGCCACATACTCGTTTCTAAACAGCATAAACCCACTCATCACTGGTTTAAGCTGTTCACCATCGCCCTTTATTGCCTCCGACTTTTCACTTTCTTTCGTTACTTCTCTACTTTTGACACTTGTTGCCTTTACTTTTTCTGTCTTTGATGTCTCACCTTTGTGTCCCCCCATCTCCTTTTACCTGCAAAAAATTCAGTTTACACTCATCAACTATGGATTTCAGCAATTTTAATAACATTTTTATTCGTACATGACAAGTTAACGCATCTAAGCTATGTCATCGCAACTTCTCATACCATTTTGCAACCTTCCCATCACAACCACAACTATTGGAAATATCTATTTCCCCACAGTTAAATGAGGTCTCACAACTTATGGAGAAAAATTCACAACTTCTGCATAAGGATTCACAAGTTCGTCTACGAATTTCACAATTTCCTCGCCTAAATTGACCTCTACACATATTTACCAACTTTTCATTACGCTTTCACAAACTCCGATAATGTTTTCACAGGATAACATTCGATTTTCAAATGTTATCTTACGGATTCAGCACTTCACTTAAAACAATCCACACTATCAATAACATTTTCAATACTGTGAAATCGGCGATTCCTATATCTACAAACCCTTTCGCAACTTCTACTCACATCCACAACTTCATATGCTGTTTCACAGGTTACCAACGTGTCATTACCGTTTTCACAGATTCTTCTTTTGTGTTCACAACTTCACATGCAGTTTTCAGAGATTTTGTTTCACAACTTCACTTAAGCCATTCGCAAATTTATGTATAAGATTTTCACAACAATAAAATCACAATACGCTACGTCTGAACACCCTGTCACAACTTCACAAATTGACGCGTTCATATGCTGTTTCAACGGTTTACAAATTTCAAAAGTTGCAATTCAAACTTCCCAACTTAGCAACTTATTTTCACAACTTCCCCTCAACGATTCCCAACTTCGTACCACTTCATAGCTTTTATCCACATTGGACCAAACTAATTTTAACCCAACGAATTTGAACCCCCATTCTAATCAAGTGGATAAGTTAAAATGAAATACAATTTTAAACACAACCACTTACCCAACTTCAACACCGGAGCTCAAATTCGCAGCCGCAAACTGGTGCCTCTGCAACTCTCCAATGCCTTTCACCACAACCTCTTCTTGCCTTCGCTCCTCCTCAAATCCACCCCAAATTCGCCGCACAATGTCGCTGCTACTATCCTCTATCAACGCCACGGAACCACGCTCCACCAACGACAACGACGACGCCGGAAGAAGATGAAGAGTCTCCACAGAGTTTTCGCGCAATTTCGCCCTTCTTATTTCCTTGCCGTTTTTCAATTTTAAAACTTCCAGGGTTACGCACGTCATTTTGTCTACAATTTCAATATCCCAGATCAGGTACTCGCACTTTTGTGGAAATATGGAATTTCGGAACACCTTTCCGTCTTTTGCTATTTTAAAAGTTCTTTTTTAGGGATTTTCCCCAATATCAACAAGACAAGTTCATTTAATTTTGTTTTATTCCCTAAAAATGAATTTTTCCCATTTTCTTGTATTAAAATAAAAAGGAAAAGATTGGATGACGGACATTGTTTGAAAAGACCATTGTGCCCCCATGTTGTAACATTTTCGAAGTTGCATTTTTACCTTTGCCTCTCCGTCATAGTTCTCCGGCCAACATTGTCGTCGCCGGTTTCAGCCTCCATGGCGATCACCTCTCCTGCCTCCACTGCAGCCACCCTCTCTACACAATGCATCAACAGCATAAAGCAATAAATGGTCAAGAAATCGCCGAACCCTATAAATCCAAATTCAGAGAATCGGCAAGCGTCAGAGCAGAAATAGAAATCCGCCCCTTCTGTTGGTCTGATCTCGTTTAATGTTTCTTCACGGTGGTGTTTTCATGGTTTTTCACGGTGGATATGGTTGTGAAGAAGAGGTCTCATGCGAGAGAGCAGGTAATTAGTTTTTTTTTTCCTTTAATAAAAATTTTTTAAAAATTTTTGGTCTTTTCATCTTGAATACATATATTTGTTAAAAAATTGAGCATTATTTTATTTCATCCCGCTCGTAATGAAGTAGTCTTGGACTTTTTGCTATTTTCTAAGCATTCTCGACCCTTTAAATAGATATGAGCAAGCAGCCTCAGTCTCCAACTCCAAAAACTCAAATGCTCTCTGATTAGGCCTAGGCTGTAAGCTCTTCTTCTTCTTTCTTCCACTTTCAATACTAATCATCATGGCATCTTGCGGATCCTTCATCAAGCCAAACCAATCAATCCCTCTAAGCCGTAAGGCTCCCAAACCAATTCATGGTGGTAGAAAGCAGGTTGGTTAGCCGACTAGGCTCTACTTTTGAGTAGAATCTCGTTATGGGGTTACAGTTAGTCTCTTATGAAGCCTTTTCATTTAACAACTGCTGTTACTCCTGTTGTTGATGATGATGTGTGATTGTATACGTGCCAGCTCTGTGTAAGGGCATTGGGTAACAGCTATGGTGAGGAGAGGACGATTATAAGGAAAGATAATGAAGGGTGGAAGATTAATTATTCAGGACAGAAACCACCAACACCATTGCTGGACACTATCAATTACCCTGCTCATATGAAGAATATGTCGGCACAGGTGAACCATTTGTTTAAATGACTGTGTGCTGAGTGATAAGTTCTTGTCTTTATCCCTACGCAGTACTTGAAAAATTTTCAAATATATATGTCAGGATCTTGAACAACTCGCCGCTGAGCTGAGAGCTGATATTGTGCACACTGTTTGTAATACTGGAGGGCATCTTAGCTCAAGCTTAGGAGTGGTGGAACTTGCTGTGGCTCTGCATCATGTTTTTAACACCCCTGATGACAAAATTATATGGGATGTTGGGCACCAGGTCTTTATTATCTTCCTTCTTCTTGAAATTATGATTTGATCTTATGTTTACTATTTCCCATGACTTTATGGTGTTGGTTTTTCATGAGAGGGTCTAAGAAGCTATGAATTTGCAGGCCTACCCACACAAAATCCTCACGGGTCGAAGGCACAAGATGCATACCATAAGGAAAACTTCTGGGCTTGCTGGATTTCCCAAGAGGGATGAGAGTGTTCATGATGCTTTTGGGGCAGGACATAGTTCAACAAGCATATCTGCTGGTCTTGGTGAGATTCTTAAACCTTAAGAAACAGTTTTTGCTGAATAGATTAAAAATTAGAGAAATTCTTAATGATCTGTTTTTGCCTATTCATGTAGGGATGGCTGTTGCAAGAGATCTTTTGGGAAAGAATAATAACATCATTTCGGTGATTGGGGATGGGGCTATGACTGCTGGTCAAGCTTATGAGGCCATGAACAATGCTGGATTCCTTGACTCTAATCTCATCCTTATTCTTAATGACAACAAGCAAGTCTCCTTACCAACAGCTACCCTTGATGGTCCCGCAACCCCAGTTGGAGCACTCAGTAGTGCTTTGAGCAAGATTCAAGCCAGCACCAAATTCCGCAAGCTCAGAGAAGCTGCAAAAGTAAGTTTTCATCTTTGGATCTATGCACAGACCTAACAAATAATGAATAAACATGTGTCTATGTGTGTATGTCTATGTACATATAGGTTGCATGTATACTTTGACAGAATCAACCTATGAATTCTTCTTCAACTTTTGCGCTTGTGTTGAAATTTCAAATAGTCTGGGATTTGACCGTGTTTTGGTCTGGTACAGAGCATCACAAAGCAGATAGGAGGACAAACATATGGAGTTGCAGCAAAAGTAGATGAATATGCAAGAGGGATGATGAGCGCTAATGGGTCAACTCTTTTTGAGGAACTAGGCCTGTACTACATCGGCCCTGTGGACGGTCATAACGTGGAAGATCTGGTCAACATTTTTCAGAAAGTGAAATCCATGCCTGCACCGGGTCCAGTTCTGATACACATCGTGACGGAGAAAGGAAAGGGATATGCCCCGGCTGAAGCTGCAGCTGATAAAATGCATGGTGAGCTTGAAAATCCTGATTTTGTTTTATGATCTTACATAGTAATGATAGATCATGGTAATGAAGGATACTAATGCTGTCTCTCTCTCTCAGGTGTTGTCAAGTTTGACCCAAAAACAGGAAAACAATTCAAAACAAAATCCCCTACACTTTCATATACCCAGTACTTTGCTGAATCTTTGATCAAGGAGGCTGAACAAGACAACAAGATTGTAGCTATTCACGCGGCCATGGGTGGTGGGACAGGCTTGAATTATTTTCAGAAAAGGTTCCCAGATCGCTGCTTTGATGTTGGTATTGCTGAGCAACACGCTGTGACATTTGCAGCTGGGTTAGCTGCTGAGGGTCTCAAGCCATTCTGTGCCATCTACTCATCATTCCTGCAACGAGGATATGATCAGGTGAGCCAAAAACTGTTGAAATACTCTTGCTTTAGTGGCAGCCAAACCATCATAGCAATCTCACTGAACCAAGGTTCATAATTGTTTGTTGTGTAGGTGGTCCATGACGTAGATCTTCAGAAACTACCTGTCCGGTTCGCTATGGATAGAGCTGGTTTGGTCGGTGCTGATGGGCCAACTCACTGTGGAGCATTTGATATCACTTACATGGCTTGCCTGCCTAACATGGTGGTCATGGCTCCCTCTGATGAAGCTGAATTGATGCACATGGTTGCAACTGCAGCAGCAATAGATGACAGACCAAGCTGCTTTAGATTTCCAAGAGGAAATGGAGTTGGAACCCTTTTGCCTCCCAATAACAAAGGAACCCCACTTGAGGTTAGCAGAATAGTACCTCACAGATCATTCTCAATTCAACTGAGCATATAAGCAATCCAATTATAATTACCTTTTGTTCCCGTTATGCAGATAGGAAAAGGAAGAATACTAATAGAAGGAACCAGAGTTGCAATTCTGGGATATGGCTCAATGGTTCAACAGTGCCTGCAAGCTGCAAAATTGCTAAGAACACAAGGTGTATCCACGACTGTTGCTGATGCCAGGTTTTGCAAACCCCTTGATACTGATCTGATTAAGCGACTAGTGAAGGAGCATGAAATTCTGATCACAGTGGAAGAGGGTTCTATAGGAGGTTTTGGATCTCATGTTTCACAATACCTTAGCTTGGCTGGTTTACTAGATGGACGCCTGAAGGTAATAATAATGGTTCTTCCGTATATCATTACTCTTCCTTCACCACCATGCCAACAAGATTTTTCTGTGTCTAATTTCTGTTCTGAACTTTTTGGTTGCAGTGGAGGGCGATGATGCTTCCCGATCGATACATTGATCATGGATCGCCCCAAAACCAGATTGATGAAGCCGGCCTTTCATCAAAAAATATTGCAGCAACAGTGTTGACTCTTCTGGAGAGGCCAAAAGAATCTCTGCTCTTCCTGTAAAAGGCAGTGGCTGATAAAGGAACGTTAAGGGGATCAGCCATGGATGCCTCTAAATGAATTACGGAGCAATGATCATAAGCCAAAGAAAGGCACAAAAAGGCTCTGGCAACAATACTTACTTGATGAACTGAGGCCAACAATAATGATAAACCCTTATTTCATTAGGTGAGGTCGACTATAGAAATCACAAACCTCATTAAATGTTCGTTTTGGTCTTTCTTGACATCTTTTTAGGGGACTTAATACTGTTTGATCAGCCTCTCTCACTGACGTACTAAATCACCTTCGGACTTGGTTTCAATAGCTCTCCTAACTTATCAAATCTGGGCTGTTCAAATATGATTTTGGATGGTCCGAACTTGAGTTTTTTTAAAATGATGATTTCATTTTTTTTGAAAAAATAGTAGTTAAGATATTATGTTTATTTTAGATTATATTGTTGGAAATTGTGCCCTAAGGGCCAATCATTGTACTTTGAACATTATTATTTTAATGAAATTTCTCCATTCTGTTATCATATTATTTGCATGTTAACTGTGATAATTGTATCCTTGGATAATTCATAAAGATTGTTCTAAAATGTCCCTGGTCGGTCATCTATGCGGGAGCAGAGATGAAACAAGATCAGTATGACTTTAATAAGATATGGAGATACGAATCAAAGTTTTTGGCACTTGTAAGAGTACAAGGTGCTGGACCGATCCACTATAAGAAAGCCACATGGATCAAGTCATAAGCTTTTCTCATGTATAACCACGTCACAATGCCCTTAGACCTAAGGTCATCATGGATTCCTACATGAGAGTTGCTAAGCTTTGAACTAGTCAAAAGTCACTTTTGACCGGGTGATGATAAAGGCTACGATCTGGCTTGGTGGTTTTTCATGCAGAGGAATATGAATGATCAAGATGGAATTTGTCCCTCAAATTAGTAGAGAGATATTACTGGGCCCCTCGATGAGTGAGTCTGAAAAATGTATGATCATACTATGATGAAAGAAGTTTCTGTCTCTGTTATCAGGCTACTCAGGAATCGAGAAAATAATGATCAGGAACAAGAGGATGACATTATCCACGCCTTATCCTTGATCGATATATCATGTGACAAAAGGGATGTGACTTGGTTGTATGACAGGTTGCATCGTGATAATGATCCTTATATGAATTGGGTAGTCGTAATGTTTTGCTAAAGGCCGCTTGCGACTTTTGAGTTAGTATAGTTATTGGTCCACTACCAACTTCATATGGGCCTACAGGGTCGCACACAAGAATAGCCCAACACGAGATAATGTTTTATTTAGGGTGGACGAATTTTATATTTATATATATATATAATATAAAATTCATTAATAATATTATATAGATATATATATTTTTTCGAAATATATATCTCATATATATATATATATTATATATGATATTATTATATTGTGTTAATTTTAAATTTAATTTATTAAGATATATTAAATTTAATAACTAACATGATAGAGATATAGTATCTCAGATTTAATTTATGAAGATAAATTAAATCTAATGGCTCTTTATTTGGATTAAATAAATAGGTTAAATTAAAACTGTTGGACAGATTTAATTTAAACTGAATTTATTTAATTAGCTCATCAAGATAATTAATTTTTAATTAATTTCGAAATTAATTATGATTAATTTTGAAATTTGAAAATAGCTCTCATAGGTTATAAACTTGATAGAGCAGATATATTCATATGCACATGAGAATTGAGAGTTGCAAGTAAAACCCTAGGAGACATTAGAGGCGCTAGCACACAGTCTCTGTTGGAGAGCATTCGTGTGGATACCGGTAGAGGGAGCGGACCTGACGTATTGGCTCCTGAAGATCGTGAAAACTCTGAATCATCAAAAGGTTTGAATCCTTCCAACTTGGTTTAAACGCCGTTGATAAATCCTCGATTATGATCGGTAAAAATTTTTAAAATTCTTCCGCTGTTCCTACCGATCCTAACATATATATCTATTAAAATAATTTTTATTAAAAAATATAGACTTTTAAAAACTTAGATTTGGATCGTCCAAATCAAATCTAATGGTCAAAATCTGATGAATTAAAAGAGCTAAACATGTGCCTAACACTAAAACCAAGTCCAATAGCCTTCTTTGAACATGCAAAAAAATGTTTGAATTATACATTTTTCACATTATTGGAACTGTTGTAATTAGTGATGTTTTCAAAAATAATGTTAGCTCAGTAATTGGTTGCTTTGTTTCTTGTCCTTCCTTTGGCCCACAAAAACCTTGTCCCTCGAATAATTAACTGATTTTATTATCATCCATATCAGCTCAATTGTTAACAAACAGAGCTACGGAAGCTCTTTGCCACCAAAAAAAAAAAAAGGTACCTGAGACGAGGTTTAACTGAGTGAAGCTAATGGTGTTGTTGCTCGTCTATTGGCTTAAAACGCTACTATTTCAATTGATTAAAAAATTTCTTTTTGCAGGTTTTACTTTCCATTGCATTGTATTTTGCGTAGGACATAGTTTTCTCAATTGAGCAAAGATAATAATCTTATATCATGATACAATAGTGTCATGGAATCAGTTATAAATTTATTTTTGACAAATGTGCACATTTAATCCTTTAATTTTAGAAAAAACCAATTCCCCATTCCTTATAGTTTTCATGAGTTTTGAATTAGATCCCTACATTTTTTTTTTCCTTTTTATCATGTCCTTTAAGTTTACTCCATCAACTCCTTTAGTCCTTACGTTTAGTAAATAGAATACGATTATCGTTGGCCCTTCCTTTTTTTCTTCTGTTGAACAATGAAAATAAAAACCAGACTAAGTATCTGTAGACAATCTATCCAAGTCCAACCGCAACATATCGCGTATGCAATCAATCAAGTATCGAGAATCTGCTCATCCACTACCATGTTCCTCGCTTTCATTGTCAGTGAATCGGCCGCTCCATTTGCATCTCGAAAACAATGAAGAATCTCAACATTCCAATGCCGCCCCAGCAACTGTTAAATCTCCATAATCAGGATTATCTTCCTGCATGGTAGACATAAGGAGCTTAATGACCTCCCGACATCACTTTCAACTGAGATATGAACACTTACGATCCCAAGCTAACTTTAGTGCCCATCAAAATCCCCATGCCTCCACTGTGATAATTGTCCTGCGACCCACACGATACATGAAACCTTGTACAAAGTTCCCATTACAGTCGCGCGTGCCGCCGCCACAGGTACAGTAACCAGTAACAACATCTTGGGGTCCATCAACATTATACTTCAAAACACTCGTTGGAGGGGGACACCAACTACCACGTAACCTCTCTTCTGTCAAAGAACTGTTGGGATTCGAGATACCCCAAGAAAGACAAGCTCTTGACCTCACGAGAATTGCATCTGTATCCCATGCCTTGCCATTAAAAATATGATCATCACATCCAAGCCATATATTCTGACTAACGACGGCAAACCACAAGCGGAACTCAAAGCCCCCAATCTCTTCTTTGAGAGGAAGACACCATTTAATCCCGCTCACCGAGTTCTGTAGAGCAAAAATTGATGAAGCCATTTACATGGAAGCAAAGCTTCCCCAACCTGTTTCATGCTCCAACAGTCCCTTAAAGCAAGCGCAATATATTCTTGCACAACCTCACAGACACCACAATATCCTGTAGGATGAAGGCAGCGAACATGTCGAGCCAGATTTGTAAGAATACTGTTATGACAACATAACCAAAGAAAGAGTCAATGCCGCTGGGGAACATGAAGCTTCAACACCAACTTCCACATGGGGTCCCTTTAAGAATGCCGATGCTAAAAAAGATACACATAATCCGATTTCAAGGTGAATTGTCCACTAGTAGACCACCTCCAAATGGGGAAGTCAAGCTTAGTTGAAGAACCAGCATGCACCCTTCTAATAACATCAACTACAGAATCTGGGAGATAAGCTACAAATTTTCCAAAGTCCCAATCACCCGATGGGGTTAAACAATCAAGAACCTTCCGTTCCAAAGATTCCCCTGGGATATGTCTAGTAGCCAACGTTTGGAGTCGCACATGGTGTGGGACCCAAACATCTCGCCAAAACAACGTGGACTTGCCACTTCGTACTGGCCAAGCCAGTCCATGCTTAACAGAGCCTCAGTTAGAACGAATACCCTTTCAAGTACTAGATTCAGACTGTCGTTTCTCAATCTAAGGAAGTAAATCCATTCCACACTTATACTTTTCATGGAGAAACTTAATCCATAACAAATACTCCAGTTTAGTCTTTTCTTAATTATATGCATTTTATGATTTCCTACGACTAGGATTGAATTTCTATTTTCAAGACTTTGATTTCCAGTTGGATAATATTCATGATTAAACCTTTGCATTTTTTTATTTGAAGTTATATTTCGAATTATAGTTCAAGAGTTTGGTTATTTCATGTTTTCTTTCAAAGTCTTCATAGATTATATGTTTACTCTTACTCTGAGCATATCAGTTGATTGTTCTTTAGAAAATTCATTTATGATTTCAATATAACTTTGCATGTTAAGTGATGTTTAAACAATCAATTGACATAATCGTTTTCTCTTTTTTTCCAGATGATTTATGATGAGGTGATTCTCAGTCATAAATTTATTAGAAGGGTATTATGATCTTATAACAATATTTAAAAATCCCTAATTAGGCCTCTCGACCTTATTAAGGATTTATTAAAAGTTCAGGTTTAAATCTAAATTTAGATATTTCAACGAGAATAAATGGGATTCTCCCGATACAATAAAACATAATATAGTTTTCTGAAAATTATAATTTTATCTTTGGCCATTTATCGTATCATATATCTTGCAGGTTTGAATTTTTTTTTTTAAAAAATAAAGTATATCCGACTCAAAGATGGATGCCACGTAAGTTTTCAAAGTTATTCTTTCAACTCAAAGTGGAGGTTAGATTTAAACAAATTGTGAACACTTTTTAAGTATTGATATATGAATTATGCTCTGATTCATCAATCTTGACCTTTGGTCATCTTTTTTTTTTTTTTAAAATTATATCACAATATATACATTGCGTTTTGATGTTAAACTTTGTTTTTATTGGTTAAGCTTTATTGCAAACAAGTTTTTTATTTTTAAATTTTCTCAAATACACTACTCTTACGATCTGTTAAATAAAAAAATAGGTATCCTAAAAATTTGATAAACACTAATGTCATCTCTCTTAGAAGTGTTGCCAGTTAGGACCAGCACCACTAGGCGCAGTAATCACTAAAGTGCTCTTAAGCACTCGCCCCGGGTTTCGAACCCGTCACGTTGTAATAAAAAAAAAATTTGTTGCCAGTTATTTTTGCAAGGGAGAGACTTAACAAGACATCAGGTTTTGTAGCCCAATAACAGCGAAATTTCCGTTTTGAAGTCTTAATTTAAGCGTGAAGTTATGAATTTAGAACCCTCTATGAACATGATTGATACGTGAGTCATTGAAAAAAGTAGAGAAATTACTAGATCGGGAAATTTCTTTGTAACATCTCATTATGGAAAAGTGGCATGTCTTCAGCACAAAAGTGGCATCTCATTATAACTTTTCAATTTTTTAAACATGTTTTCCCAATCCTAACAATGAAACATCTCATCGCCTCTATGCGTGTTCTTTGCCTAGGGCTCTCCTAGGGTTTGTGGAAGCGGAGTCTTCCTTTGGTTTTGGTCATGGAAAGCCAATCTGAATTGTCAGCAATGAGCTTTCGAGGGTTCTCACTTGGGGCTTCAGCAGGTGAAGGAAAGAACAAGTTCGATGTCGGTGGAATCTGTGCACAAGCAAGTCGACTTTTTATCACTCCATTTATGAAATTTGAAGGGCTGGAGCTCTGGGATAATCTGAGCATAGGGGAGATGAAAGATCTTCAAGACTGGTGCGCGGATCTGGACAATCCTCTTATGGATTTTTCTCTGCTGTCCGGTGGCTGGTCTACAGCCACCCAGGTACCATAGGGGCTTTTTACTTATCAGATCAGGGATTTGGGGCTTCTCTGGTCATGATTTTAAAGTCTTGGTCTTTCATTAAATTTATGATTCGTGTCTTGTTTTTGCTTATGCTGTGGAAGTCTATTGGGTTTGGGTTTTGCTTCACTTTGTGGGTTAATTTTGTTTATGTTGAGTGCTGGCTTGTTTCTACCATGATTACTGGTTACCTGGAGTTTGTTCTCAAAATCCAGTTGGTTTGCCCCTTTGAAATAGAAGGTGGCCTTAAAGCTGCATATGGTTTTGCAGCATTTGCATATAAGGGGGTGGGCTCAGGAGAGCAAGTCTTTGGACAACCACCCTCTTTCACTTTTTCCCCTGATCATGGTGGAATGAAAGTTGGCCTCCTCATCTTCAATCTGCAAGGTTTAAGCATTGGTTGTTCTAGCTTTGATTTTGCCTTTAGGCATATGCTGTTCTCTTCTAGTTTTGGGTTTTGTCTTGGTAGTGATTGTGGCCCCGGGCTTTTTTCAGTGTGTGTGTTGCTTTGGGTTTATTTAGAGTCTGTAATTCTATTTTAATATAATGAAATAGCCCTTTGATCAAAAAAAAAAATAAAAATCCTAACAATGAAACAGTATATATTCTTCGTCTCTAATTTTTGACATACTGTAAGTTGACCAAAAATTTCTTTTTGACATACTGTAATAAATTTCTTAAAAAATACGAATGATCCTAGATCGTCGCTTTAGTTGACCCTGACTACTAAGAATTTTTTTGTTTTAAAAGGAATCAACCTTAGCTTAGCCTGGAACAATTAATTATGAATATTATTCTGTCTCTCCAAGCAATTGACTTAGACTGAAAAAAAAGTACCAGTAGTGTTATATATATATATATATATATATCTAATTGACTTACGTGACCTTTTTCTTGTTTGGTGGCTGCTCTTCGTTACGTTCAATCGCCGCCAATGGCGTTGTGTCTTAAACTGGAATAAACATGAACAAATTTAATAACAAATGTACATTGTAAGGCCAAAAATTTAAGTATTTGGGCCCACAGCTAAGACGACTGACTGAGACAGGCCCAACAAGACAGGTCTTATATACACAGCCCACACTCCTACCCAGTCAAACCCACGAGCAACTAACGCCTGGATCCGAGGAAAAGGGAATTATCCCCATGATCCACCGAGATCCACCAAATGTGGAGTTGGAGAGGTTTTAGAACCAGCTTCATTCCCGGTCCGGTCCGGGTTCTAATTAAAAAAAAAAAAAAATTTATATTTTTTCTTTAGAATTTTATACTATAAGTCTAAAATTTTCAATTCCTCACGAGTTTGATCTCGGTTTAGCTCTGGTTTGACTCCAGTCTGACCCACTGACCTTTAACCCAGTACCCCGACCTATTCAATACCTAATCCAAGTTTTAATACCTTGCTTTAGAATTGACGTATGTGTGTACGTCAATGCCCTTCAATTGATTATATAAATATATATATATATATTTGAATAATTTGACTATTAAACTTTCAACTTAATTGCAATTTTTTAACGCTAATTTCTCCGGTGATTATTATACTCATTGTTTGCATTCTGCACATTAATTGCAGGCATATAAGCAAAATAAAGAAACCACAAGAAATGGATAAAGACTAGCCATTATAAAAATATATACGATCATTTTGAATGTATCCTTTATTTATAGTTTTGTGCGTTATTTGTTGTCAGCTGATACTACATATTTTAATCAGACATTTTTGACGAAATTGCAATTCATTTTGACAAAGCTGACTGTTATGAGTCTAGCATCGAGAAATCTCACAAGTAAAGTGGGCTTTATAAGTTGAAGAGGCTCTCTCTTCTAATAGACTAGTTTTTTGGGATGGATTCTTTTTTTAGATTTGTGATCATCATATCAGTGCTTTCATTGAGAGCCTGATGTTCATGGAAAGGATTACCCATGGAGGGTTCTAACTGACAAGAAGCCAAGTGAAGTGCCGTGGTGTGAAGCCGCCGGGGTCGTCGGCTCTTAAAGGGGTGACTATGTTATAAGTCTCATATCGGAAAATTTTACAAGTAGAATGAGATTTATAAGTTCAAGGTGCTCTCTATCCTAATAGATTAGTCTTTTGGGATGAACTCACCCTTTAGGTTTGTGATCATCACACTGACCATGAATAATATTTCATTTATTATTTTGCTTAAATTTTGTTCTATCTGGATTCACGTGGTCAAAGATTATACACCGCTCGCCTTACAAATATATAATTAGCAGATGACACCACAGTTGGCTCCAAATATGGACGTCTTTTAGAAGAAGTTATTAGTCTGTAATATAAGTTACTTGATGTGTTATTAATCAAATTTTTTAAAATATGACCTTTATTACAATTTATTGAGAGAGGACTGGGAGTCTAATAGTGTTTTTCTATACTAATTAAATATGTGTCAAGTTGAAATAATGTTTTATTTTTACATAAAGTTCATGAGTTAACCACCCCTCATTACTGGCAAAAAAAAAAAAAAAAACCACCCCTCATTAATTTTGATAAAATAGTTAGAAGTAACTTATAACATAGATTGGAGGGAATATATATATATATATATATTTTAAGAGTGTTAAACTCATGCACGGGACGTACCCGCATTTGGTTTCAATGGAACGAGTCATGCATGGGTACTTATATGTGAGGTATCAAGTTTGAATTTACGTAAATATAGAAAATCACTTTAAGAGAAATAGTCTAAATTAATTTTGATAATACTCGAATATTAAACAATAGTATGTATGTGTATTAAAAATAACTAATACTAATAGCTATATATGAATGGTAATTATGTTTATGATCTTTGGAAGAAGTCCGTACAATTTCTATGGTGTGTGATCTTCCTTTCAGTTTTAACGGAACATCTATTTACTGGCCTTTAGTAAGTTTGTAAATCATGATAATTAAGCTTTATCCATGTTTAAATTAAATACAATTATATATTATGTGTCTCTTGTGTGTTACATAATTTTTTAATAATTCTCAGGAAAGCCAAGCCTATAGATGACTCCATATATTATACATACGAGATAAAATCCTGTATCATAAAAGATTTTAATCACATTATCCCTTCCAGGTAAAAAAAAATCACAATATCCCTAAAAATAGTCAGTTTACTTTAAGATTAGGCACACATAATTTCTCATATCGGCCAATATAATATTCAACCGATATATTTATAAAGTGTGTGTTTCCAATTAAATCAAGTCATCATGTGTGTGTTATTCTATTACCGACGACTTTTGTTGCTAATATATTAACATTTTAAATTCCACTTATTTTAATTTGAATGAAAAAAATTATTAAATATATAAAGTTATAATGGGAGCCAAAACTTACACTCTCCCATTCTCATTTCCTCCCCTCATTAATTTTGGTTTTCTCAAAATTGAATTTTTTTAGGAGAGCCAATTTTTCTGATTAACTTTCCCTAAAAGATTTTGTGATATTCCATTAAATCCCATAAAAAAAAACTCCTTAACATTATGTGTTTCACCATATCAGAGCATATTGATTACATTTGAATTGTGAAGTGAAAAATTGTTAATTTAATTTCTTTAAATATACTATTATATGAATTAGAAATAAAAAATATCACTTCTGTTATCCACACGTTAACAACATGTTGGGTAAAAGTGAATTTTTCCTAAATCATACCATTCCTAATATGGTGTAGATAAGTTTATAAGAAAAAAGATAGAAAAAGAATTTTGAAATTATAAAATTCTAAATCATATTTGTTACCAAGAGTTAATAAGGGAGTGACAAAATTTAATAAGCAATTCATAACTCATTTTTTCAGAAACATCTTATTTGGAATTTTGCAATTTCAAATTTTTTTTCTGTCTTTTTTCCTAATTTGTATAACATAAAAGTAAAAAAAAAAAAGTAAATTAACGTATAAGTATAAAATAATAAATTAGTCATCACAACCCCGCTCCCCCTCAAACCGGGAAAAAAAAAAAGACAAGGAAGAACCGTAATATAAGTAACTACAATTTTTTTTTCCAATTTGGCACCTTGTGTTTGTTTTTCTTAATTAAATCCTTTAATTTTATTCTGCTAGCATCATTAGCTCTTGTAATGGGGTTAATGAATAACGGTAATTAAAATTCTCTCCCCTTCAACAAAACAAATGCAATGTTAAAGTCTTGTTTGGTATGAGGGGAGAGGAGGGGAGTAATTTTTTTTTAATTGGATTGTTCTTTTTTTAAAAAAAAAAGAAAAAAAAAAGAAAAGTGGGGTGTTAAAGTCTTGTTTGGTATGAGTGGAGAGGAGGGGAGTAATTTTTTTTAATTGGATTGTTCTTTTTAAAAAAAAAAAAAGAAGAAAAGAAAAGAAAAGTGGGGTCACATGTTTTTAATTGATTTTTTTTATTATTTTATCTTACATCATCTCTTTATTAAAATTTTTCACCCCATTTTTTCAGTGTTCTTAAATCAAGCTCATAATTTTCCCCTCTCCTCCAAACTCCTTATAGCCGACAGCCTAAAACCACTCTCTTCTTTGCTCCCTCCATCCCCCCCCCCCCCGGGTCTTTTTTTTTTGGTACAAACAGTCATTTTTATTAATATCAAAAAAAAAAATATTACACTCACTGATCAAACTCAAAGAAATAAAAGACTCGAACCCCGCAGTACCATCTACTCAAAATATAACAAAAGCATACTATCCTATCATTACAATACCTACAGTACATAATATCTATGCAACCCCTGTCTTCACTTGTCTCATGCACTTATCTTTTCTGCCAGACTTCTTGCAGTAATTCAGATAAGCTATTAGAACTTCCATTAAAGGAGGTGCATGGTGCCACAACCTGCTATCCCGAAGTACCCAACTTCTTGATTCCCAAAGCTACTAAACAATCTGCAGCTGCATTCCCCAGACGACTTACCATTTCCGTCCCTCTCCTTTAAATCAAACACTTCACTGAATAGAAAATACCCAGAAAGTGTGTTTCTCTCTTTATATATTTTTGTACTTTCCCTCTCTCCCCTCCAAGCCAAACACCCCCAAAAATAGCATATGCCCCAAAAGTGTGTTTCATTTTGGGAGAATCCCTAAACAAGAATTTAGAATTTGAGAAATGAAAAATGAATTTTTTTATCAAGAGTTGATTAGAAAATGTCAAAACATGATAAATAATTTCCAACTTTTTTCTTAAGAAATGACTGACTTGTTATTTCCCAATTTTCAGGTTCATTTTTAGGGATTCTCCCTTTCATATTCCCCTTTCTCTCTCTCTCTCTCTCTCTCTCTCTTTTTAAATTTTATTTGACCTAAAAAGCTTTACTGTACTAAATAAAATAAAGGGAGAATTACAGTTAGGTCTCGTCCAAAGGAAAAAATGAAAAATTGGTTCCTTGTGGTTGTTAGGCTCGCTCCTCGGGTTATTAATTCAAGCTCCTGAGGTTGTAAGCATAACCAATTTTTTATTTTTTTTCTTTAAACAGGACCTAACTGTAATTTTCCCTAAAATAAAAGGTTTCAATAACTTGCACAGCTCAATATGCTTCTCGGGAGATGCGGTCTAGAGTTGCATCACTAATTTTCTTCTTTGTAACAAGTGTTAGTGTGTCGCCACTTTTTTTTTTTTTTTTTAATGTAACCAGATGCTATTTTTAACAAACTTCTTGGTTAACTTATATTGATATAATATACTCTTTCTCGGGAAAGGGTCTCTCTATTTTTCTTACCGTTCACTTCCTTCCGTTTCCTTATTCTCATCATTAGATTAACTTTAAAAGGGTTGAGATTTAATATCCTATAAAAATTTAAAATTATACAAAGAATACCAAGGTTTTGAAACCTGGACCGGTCACTAAACCAGTTGGGATACTGGATCAAGGGTTAATGGGTCATATTGGAGTCAAATTGGGGCTAAACTGAGGTTAGATCGGTGAGGAATGGAAGATTTTAGAATTATTTATATGAAATTTTGAATAAAATAATAAAAAAATAAAAAAAAACCCAGGTCAAACCGTGAGAAAACCGATCAAACCGCATGAGAACCTGTCAAACCGCGGTCAGTTACCAGATCGAACCGGTTGGACCACCAGTCCGATGGTTTCATGGTCGGACCGGCCGGTCCGGTCTGAGCCTGAGAACAATGTAGAATACTTTAATAAAAATATAAAGATATGAACTAATTATATCAAATTTTATTGATTTAAATTTATTTATATATATTTTTGTTATTTAATATTATAATAATATTTTTATAAAATATTAAATCTCAACCATTCAGAATTAATCTAATGGTAAGAATAAAGAAATGGAGGGAAGTAGACGATAAGGGAAATAAAGAGGCTCCTCTCCCCACCCTTCTCTCTGTTTTTTTTTATAAGCTATTACAGTTACAATTTTTTTAATGACTTAGGTCTTTTGATAAGCTACACTTGAGAAATGTACGAATATTTATGTTTTTTTTTTCATTTTTGTCAAAAAATAATCATAGGTCTTTCTCATCAATTTTTTCACTTCTTATCTCTTATATCTTTTCCATCTCATTCTCTCTCCCACTTACCCTCTCCATAAGTTAGAAGTTAGGATGTGTTTTGGAAAAAATGTTTCATTTTTTTTACATATTTATTACTTTAAACAAATTTTAACTAACTTTTTTCCATGGTATTAAAATCTGGACTAGACCGGCCGGATTAGCCCGGAAACCGGCGACCCAGGCACTTGTCCGGTCTAATCGATGCTCAAACTCGGAAGGATTCTAACCCGGACGAACCCATATAACTTGATGTAACTTGGCTAACCCGCTGGGTTGGGTGGGCTACCTGGTTCACTATTTTTACTGGCTTGAAACACGCTAGAACTCTAGGAAAGAAGAAGAAAGTTCATGTGGAAGAATGAGGAAGAAGAAGAGAGAGAAGAGAAGGAAAATACGGCAAGAGATGCAAAGAAAAATATTTATCATAAAAGAGAACATTTGAAAAATCTTGATGAAATGAGCGAAAAATATTTTCAGAATGTTGAGGAAATGATGATTTCTTTTTTCTGGAGATGTTTGTTGTTAAAGGTGTACTTAGGTGAAAAATTTAGAGAGAGATCAAAAAAGAGCAGCAGCACCGACGGGCGAAAATTTAAAATTCAACAGTGAAAACATAAAGGAAATCTTTGTTACATTAATGAGGACCTAAGTCCCTGACATAACATGTTGCAAGTAGCCTTTCCTTTTTTTTCTTCCAAAGTTCGGCTATGTTCATCTCGAAGCAAACATTAAAAACTAATAATATCTTGTGCATTGTCCCATCCGTCTAGATTTCAGTAATTGCATATAAATAAAATTTGAAGAGAAGAAAGAGAATAGAAATTGGCTCACCTGCTTCGTTTTTTTTTGGCCGACATCAACTTCGTTATTGCTATATTATATATATATATATATATATATGCATAATTACTTTTGTTAGTTAATAAGATATTTTTAAATATTATTTTTTTAAAAATATTTTCATACTTAAATATGAATATTTTCATCAATTTTACTTTAAATATATTTTTAAATATTCACCGATCTAACCCCCAGGCTAACTCCGGTCTAACCTACTGACCTTTGACCCACTACCTCACTCGGTTCAGTAATCGATCCGGTTTTTAATACTTTGCTTTTTTCATCTAGTTAATTACTTATTTATAGCCTTTAAAAAGAGTCAGAGAAAGTAATACCACTTTGATATTTGTTATAAATCACTTGTAAGAAAAAAGTTTGGCCCAAAAAATTACCTCCGATCCTCAATATAAATCCAAGTGACTTTTCTTAAAAGATGAAGAAAATTAAATAAATTAATTTAAAGTATTTAATTATATCTATCGTTTTTCTCAAAACTAATTAGTCTGATTTATAAACTGATATTTAATATAATGATACATAATTTATAGTGTGATTAAGTAATATAACTATCATTTCTTGATATGTAGGAATAAGTAACAAATGACTTATAATAAAGACCAAAATGAAAATGAAATTATTTACAAAATTAAACAAATTTTTTTATATCCATTATGTCCAATTCTACAATTAAATATTGTTATATAAGATTTTTATTTTATCCATATAAATTTATATTATTAATATAATGTACAATGATTTGATTAAAAAAATAGACACACACACATAGACTTAAGTTTTGTCTATGGCCAGCATATCAAGTTCAAGAGTCATGATAAATTAAGGTTATTAAATTTTGGCCGGCCTCTGAACATGTCAAGGCAGCTCGTAGTCAACCTAAGAGTTAGACAGGTGGGGAATAACAAATTAAAACATAATTTAAATTCACATCATAGTATCATTTTATTTAAAATTAATTCAATACCTTGAATCACTAACAAAATAATCATATGCTCATATAACATTCTTTAAAATTTTATTTGACATATTGATATCATAATACTACCTCCGGTCCTAAATATAGGACATAGTTTGTAGTACAATTTACACTACAAACTATGTCCTATATTTAGGACCGGAGGAAGTATCAATTTATCATTCAATGACATTATAATCAATAATTATCAAATATTCTTCCTAACAAATTATCAAAATAGATAAATTATACCGCCTAGATTCTACCAAAAAAAAAGATAAATGAAAACTAAATATTCCTACCTATAATCCTTGAGTCACTAAACTAAGAGTTATTAATATAAAAATTATTATTAACTTCAACTAATATTGTGGTCTATAATTCATACCCCATAAAAACATTAAGTTTTTATTTGATAAGGCAACCGGGTCAACCAAACAACTCACCGAGGTTAATTGGGTTGAGCCTGGGTCACCCTAGGTCACAAGTGTCTGGGATGACTTGGCCGATTTAGTTCAGATTTGATACCCTTGTGATAAATTAAAGACTAAAAAAGGAACTAATCAATATCAGCATTAATATATGAACTTCTAAATTTATAACAAAAATAAAACGATGTGACTAGTTTCTCATATTATGTGCAATGCTTGAACTCTAGTATCCAATTGCGCAATTACTGGCCAAAAAACAAAATTGGCCAATAAAAAAAATTATAAATCTGAAGCAATATATTCCCTCCAATTTAAAATATATATAAGTTACTTTCAATTATTTCATCATAATTAAGGAGCAATAATTAACTTATTAAATATATTTTTAAGTGCAAATTTTTGCAACCTTTTCCCCTACTTAAATCTTTCTCATTCTTCTTATATTTTTTTATATTCAATGTGTGCCATCAAGAAATAGAGTAAAATTAAGAAAACGATAATTTATAATTCTCTAAGTGACCCATATTATAGATCAAATTTTTTTCTTAAAAAGCATGACATTTAATATATTTTAGACAAGTCATAATGTGTTTTAATTAATTGTGATATCAAAAAGCTTTAAGTGCGTGTTTGAAATGATGATTGAGGTCTTTATAAGCAGGTTTTTAATTGTAATTTATAATGTACCCCCTCTGATCTTAATATAAGATATATTTGGGTAGTTGATCTTGATTTTAAATATACAACAAAAGTTTTTATATTTGTTAGTTTTTTTTTTAATTTGCCCCTATTGATGCTTCCTTAACAATAATTAAGGAGAATGAAGAAGGGAATTAACGAAGATGACAAGATATTTTAGAAAATACATGTCATATTAACTAACTTAATCAACTTCCTTAATTAAATTAAATTACGAAAGTATGTCTTATATTAAGAACCAAAAGGAATATAAAGTAAAATAAATATGTGAGGTAAGTTTTGTCGCGCCTTATTCAACCGTACTCAGTGTTTATTTGAATTAGCGATAAAAGCTGTTAGTGCAAGCGTTTCACCTAAGAGGGAGGTGAATTGGGTGATACCAGAAATTTTGTTGCATATAAATAAATTAACTGAATATTTAAAGCAGTTTAGAGCAAAGAGAAATATCACCAAAGTGTATACCGGGATTTATACTGATTCGGCCACAATCACTTTGACCTACATCTAGTCCTTAGAACGTCTCTGAGAGTTTCACTATATTCTCCAAGATTCAGTGGGTTCTTGGCACCTCAGTACACATCAAATTCCTTCACTTGAACACTCGCTCCCCCTTACACGTTGTAATCAAATCCCCAACTCAAGGTTCCACAACATTAAGTTATCTTAATAACAAATATTGAGTTTGTAATGAAAAACTCTCTCGCAGAGCAAATATATAATCACTGAAGTACAATGAATAAGTATAAGAAAACAAAGCACTAAGAGTGTGTTGATCAGTGTATTCTCAGTTGCTGTGTCTTGTTTTCTTTTCTTTGAATGCTCTATATATATAGATGATTTGTAGTGTTCGTTGGAAGCAATTCAAACATGTTCGTTAGAGTTACGCAGCAACGGTTGACTATTCTTCGAATTTGAAAACTATCCATTTGCGGTAGGTAGCGGTAGGTGAGATCTCGGACACTTTATTTGACTTTGCTCTTCTTACATGATCTCTTCATTATTTTTCTGCAAATATACTTAGGATACTAATGCAATTAAGAGTTAATCATATAGAAAATAATTTAATAAACATTCGATTAAAAACATGATTTCTGGACTGCCTTACTCGAGTGGCTACTCGAGTGATCATGTCTGTTACTCGAGTGGTCCCTCGAGTAAACCTATAAAAAATATGGCAGTGGATAATTCAACATTTTTCATAAGATATTACTCGGGTAATACATGGAGTGAGATAAATCACAAACCTTGGAAATACCTGATTACTCAAGTGGCCATGTCTTTCCTTCACAAGTTACTCGGGTGCCGACTCTAGTAATCTGATTACTCGAGTGATTACTCGAGTGGTCATGTGTTTTCTTCAGAAGTTACCCGAGTGCTCCCTTGAGTAGAGTTCAAATAAGTTTACAGATTACTCGATTATTCCCTCGAGTAATATCATTTAAATCTTGGCCGAGAGTTTGCTTACCTGGTTACTTGATTGATCCCTCGAGTAATGGATCAAATAACTCTGCAGATTACTGGAGTGCTCCCTCGAGTAATGCCTTTTTCTCACATGGTTACTCGAGTAATTATTCGAGTAAATTGGTGCATTTCTTGGCCGAGAATCGCTGGAAGATTTTTTGCCTTGGTTACTCGAGTGGCTACTTGAGTAAAGCCTTTTCTCATGCGTTACTCGAGTGGCTACTCGAGTAATGTCTTATATAAGTTTGCAGATTACTCGAGTGGTCCTTTGAGTAACTTCTTCCAAATTTTAATAGTGCTTCTCTGGATGAAATTCTTTGTGATTACTCGAGTGCTTACTCGAGTAACAACTTCCCTTACTCGAGTAAGCCTTCATAAAATTTGTTTATTACTCTAGTGCTTACTTCAAGTAATACTTTGCCAGTTTGTTTGAATTCATTTGTTTGTCATCAAATCCTTTTATATCATTGATCCAATATTTGTTATCATCGAAACATATGGGATCTAACAAAAACTGCTTTTCCAACGTGATTTATGTTATATGAGGTAAGTTTGTGAAAAGAACCTTGTCTCGACTTACGTAAACTTACTTTTCCATTATTTTCTCAAACGAACCCCATATAGATACCACTTTCGAGCTCCAAACAAGCACTAAATAAACCTCAATTATTATAGTTAGAGATACTCGTGAACCTTGTGTGAGTTACTATTACAATGAGAAACAAAGAGTGGTAAGAAACAAAGAAGGGAGAGGCCACTGATAAGGGTTGAATGTTTGGTTTGAGAACCAAGTTTGTATTTCCCTTTTAAAGGATTAATGAATTTCAGTATATTATTCAAAAAAAAAAAAGAAACTAAGAAGGGATATATATCAAAGAGAAACAGAGTCAACAAGTAAGAAAAGAAGGGATATATGTATGGAAAATTTCAGAAAAATACATCCGAAATAGGGAAATCCCTAATCAGTGTTGTGAATTTCAAAATTCTAAATCAGTACGCTGTCAGTACGGATGAACAGTGTGGGGCACCAAAAGACGATTTTGCCCTTCAGTCCTCATTTTCGCCATTTCAGAATAACAACACGTTGCTCTTAATTAACAACTCTGGTTTTTTGATTAACAACTCCCATTTCTTGTTTCACAACTTCATTATTTAAGTTTGGGTTAATATAACTATTGGTCCCTAAAGTTTGATCTAATTTTGATTTTGGTCCCTCAAGTTTGAAATCGGTGGTTTGAGTCCCTAAAGTTTCACCTAATTTTGGTTTTGATCGCTCAAGTTTGAAATTGGTGGTTTTGGTCCCTGAAGTTTCACTCAATTTTGGTTTTGGTCCCCCAAGTTTGAAAAGGACTTGGCGACCTGTTTTTGAAACTTGACCTGACCCTGGAAAAAACCAAGTCCTTTTCAAACTTGGGGACCAAAACCAAAATCGGGTGAAACTTCAGGGACCAAAACCACCGATTTCAAACTTGAGGGAACAAAACCAAAATCGGGTGAAACTTCAGGGACCAAAACCACCGATTTCAAACTTAAGGGACCAAAACCAAAATTGGATCAAACTTCAGGAACCAAAAGTTATATTAATCTTTTAAGTTTCAAGGCCAATAATAACACCTCTTTCTTTATTAACAACACGCAGTTCTTAATTAACAATTCCGGATTCTTGATTAACAATTTCGTATTCTTGATTGACAACTCCAGTTTCATCTTTTTACTTTTACAATAATAACACCAGTCTTGTTATTAATAACACCATATTCTATATTAACAACTCCCATTTCTTATTTCACAACTTCGTAATTTTAGTTTCAGGGCCAATAACAACACCTCTTTCTTTATTAACAACACCGTAATTTACATTAACAACACTATATTTTTAAGATGCGAATATGTGGAAGAATAAAGCGGAGTTATTAATCAAGAATCTGGAGTTATTAATAACAAAACCGATGTTGTTATTGTGAAAGTAAAAAGATGAAACGAGAGTTGTTAATAAAAAATATGGAGTTGTTAATCAAGAAACCAGAGTTGTTAATTAAGAGCAACGTGTTGTTATTCTGAAGTGGCGAAAATGAGGATTAAAGGGCAAAATCGTCTTTTGGTGCCCCACACTGTTCATCCGTACTGATAACGAACTGATTCAGAATTTTGGAATTCGTAGCACTGATTAGGGATTTCCCTATTTCGGATGTATTTTTCTGAAATTTTCCCATATATATATATCACAAGTTAATTTTATTTTATTCCCTAAGTAAAACAGATTTTCAAGATTGCAAAAAAAAAAAAAAACAGATTTTCAAAATTTTCCCATTTTCTTGCATTAAAATAAAAGAAAAGGATTTGTATGATGGAAATGGTTTGGAAAGACCATTGTGCCCCCATTTGTCACATTTTGGAAGTTTCATTTTCAACCGTCTCCCAGTCATCGTTCACCGGCCTCCATTGTGGTCGCCGGCTTCAGCCTCCTTGACGATCACTGCCACCTGCCTCCACCGCCGCCACCCTCTCTACACAATGCATCAACAGCATAAATCAACAACTGGTCAAGAAATCGCTGAACCCTATAAATCCAAATTCCGAGAATCAGGAAGCGTCACAGCATAAATCGAAATCCACCACTTTCTATCGGTCCGATCTTGTTTAATGTTTCTTCACGGTGCTGTTTTCATGGTTCTTCCTGGTGTGTATGGTTGTGGAGAAGAGGACTGACGCGAGAGAGAGCAGGTAATTGGTTTATTTTTTTCCTTAATAAAAATTCTTCAAATATTTTTGGTCTACGTATATATATTAAAAAATTACATCAGGCAGCATTATTTTATTCCATCCCGCTCGTAACGGAGTCTTGGACTTTTTGCCATTTTCTAAGCTCCCCCTTTCCTTTAAATAGAGATGGGCAAGCAGCCTCAGGCTCCAATAACACAAATGCTCTCTGCCTAGTCCTAAGCTGTAAGCTCTTCATCTTCTTTCTTCCACCTTCAATATTAATCATCATGGCATCTTGCGGGTCCTTCATCAAGCCAAACCAGTCAATCCCTCTAAGCCGTAAGGCTCCCAAACCAATTCTTGGTGGCAGAAAGCAGGTTGGTTAGCCTACTAGGCACTATTTTTGTTTAGAATCTCGTTACGGGTTACAGTCATTCTCTTCTAAAGCTTTTTCATTTAACAAGTGCTGTTATTCTTGTTGATGATGATGTGATTGTATATGTGCCAGCTCTGTGTAAGGTCTTTGGGTAACAGCTATGGTGAGGAGGAGAGGACGATTATAAAGAAAGATAATGAAGGGTGGAAGATTAATTATTCAGGACAGAAACCAGCAACACCATTGCTGGACACTATCAATTACCCTGCTCATATGAAGAATCTGTCCGCACAGGTGAACCATTTGTTTAAATGACTGTGTACTGAGTAACAAGTTATTGTCTATATCCCTACGCAGTACTTGAAAAATTTTCAAAAATGTATGTCAGGATCTTGAACAACTCGCGGCTGAGCTGAGGGCAGATATTGTGCACAATGTTTGTAATACTGGAGGGCATCTTAGCTCAAGCTTAGGAGTGGTGGAGCTTGCTGTGGCACTGCATAATGTTTTTAACACCCCTGATGACAAAATTATATGGGATGTTGGGCACCAGGTCTTTTTATCATCTTGCTTCTTCTTGAAATTATGATTTGATCTTATGTTTGCTTTGTTTCCCATGATTTTATGGTGTTGGTTTTTCATGAGAGGGTCTAAGTAGCTATGAATTTTCAGGCCTACCCACACAAAATCCTCACGGGTCGAAGGCACAAGATGCATACCATAAGGAAAACTTCTGGGCTAGCTGGATTTCCCAAGAGGGATGAGAGTGTTCATGACGCTTTCGGGGCAGGACATAGTTCAACAAGCATATCTGCTGGCCTCGGTGAGATTCTTAAACCTTAAGAAACAGTTTTTGCTGAATAGATTAAAAATTAGAGAACTTATTAATGATCTATTTTTGCCTATACATGTAGGGATGGCTGTTGCAAGAGATCTTTTGGGAAAGAATAATAACATCATTTCGGTGATTGGGGATGGGGCTATGACTGCCGGTCAAGCTTATGAAGCTATGAACAATGCTGGATTCCTTGACTCTAATCTCATCATTATTCTAAATGACAACAAGCAAGTGTCCCTACCAACAGCTACCCTTGATGGTCCCGCAACCCCAGTTGGAGCGCTCAGTAGTGCTTTAAGCAAGATTCAAGCCAGCACCAAATTCCGCAAGCTCAGAGAAGCTGCAAAAGTAAGTTTTCATCTTTGGATCTATGCACAGACCTAACAAATAATGAATAAACACGTGCCTATATGTGTATGTCTATGTACACATACGTTGCATGTATACTTTGACAGAATCAACCTATGAATTCTTCTTCAACTTTTGCGCTTGTGTTGAGATTTCAAATAGTCTGGGATTTGACTGTGTTTTGGTCTGATACAGAGCATCACAAAGGAGATGGGAGGACAAACATATGAAGTTGCAGCAAAAGTAGATGAATATGCAAGAGGGATGATGAGCGCTAATGGATCAACTCTTTTTGAGGAACTAGGCCTGTACTACATCGGCCCTGTGGACGGTCATAACGTGGAAGATCTGGTCAACATTTTTCAGAAAGTGAAATCCATGCCTGCACCGGGTCCAGTTCTGATACACATCGTGACGGAGAAAGGAAAGGGATATGCCCCGGCTGAAGCAGCAGCTGATAAAATGCATGGTGAGCTTCAAAATTCTGATTTTGTTTTATGATCTTACATAGTAATGATAGATCATGGTGATGAAGGATTAGAGCTGGGAATCAGGGTCGGGCTGGCCTTACAGGGCCGGCCCTTGACGGGTTAAGGCCTAAAAGGGCCGGCCCTAAAGGCCCTGGGGTCAGGAAAATTGCAGTTTTTCAAAGCCCAACTCGAGAGCATTAGGGCCAGGGCCGGCCCACAGGGCCAGGAAGTTCTTTTCACAATATTTAACTATTTTTCCTACGTATTTTCTTTTAGAGGGATATACAAAGTTCTAATTTAACATATAAATGTTGTCAACATTAAAGTTTAAATATGTCTTACGTAAGAAACAAACACAGTTACTAATGCATAATCAAAAGTAAAATCATGCTTATAATAACTTATATAAAGACCAAAGCATAAGAAGGCAAGAAACTAAACACTCTAACCTTTACACAATATTAGTACAACGACTATCATTTTCATCTTCTTCACCATTATCATCAATTTTAAGGATATTTGATTGTGCTTCACTTTGTGTAGTAGGCTTTACTTGAGGAGTAAAAATATCAAAAATTTTTAGACAAGGGGCGACTGGGCAAGGGGTAGGGGTAAAAACAAAATTAAAAGGGCCTAACCTGCCGGCCCTACAGGGCCCTTAGCCCTGTAGAGCTGGCCCTTTTAGGCCCAACTTCCTTTAAAGGCTCCAATTTACAAGCCCTGCCTGAGACTTAACAGGGTTTAAAAGGGCCGAGCCCGCGATTGCCCGGCTCTAAAGGATGCTAATGCACTTCTCTCTCTCTCTCTCTCTCTCTCTCTCTTAGGTGTTGTCAAGTTTGACCCAAAAACAGGAAAACAATTCAAGCCAAAATCCCCTACACTTTCCTATACCCAGTACTTTGCTGAATCTTTGATCAAGGAAGCTGAACAAGACAACAAGATTGTAGCTATTCACGCAGCCATGGGTGGTGGGACAGGCTTGAATTATTTTCAGAAAAAATTCCCAAATCGCTGCTTTGATGTTGGTATTGCTGAGCAACACGCTGTGACATTTGCAGCTGGGTTAGCTGCTGAGGGTCTTAAGCCATTCTGTGCCATCTACTCATCATTCCTGCAACGAGGATATGATCAGGTGAGCCAAAAACTGTTGAAAAACTTTTACTTTAGTGGCAGTCAAACCATCATAGCAATCTCACTGAACCATGGTTCATAATTGTTTGTTGTGTAGGTGGTCCATGATGTTGATCTTCAGAAACTACCTGTCCGGTTTGCTATGGATAGAGCTGGTTTGGTTGGTGCGGATGGACCAACCCACTGCGGAGCATTTGATATCGCTTACATGGCTTGCCTGCCTAACATGGTGGTCATGGCTCCCTCTGATGAAGCTGAATTGACGCACATGGTTGCAACTGCAGCAGCGATCGATGACAGACCAAGCTGCTTTAGATTTCCAAGAGGAAATGGAGTTGGAACCATTTTGCCTCCCAATAACAAGGGAACCCCCCTTGAGGTTAGCAGAATAGTTCCTCACAGATCATTCTCAATTCAACTGAGTATACAAGCAATCCAATTATAATTACCTTTTGTTCCCGTTATGCAGATAGGAAAAGGAAGAATACTAATAGAAGGAACCAGAGTTGCAATTCTGGGATATGGATCAATGGTTCAACAATGCCTGCAAGCTGCGGAAATGCTAAGAACACAAGGTGTATCCACGACTGTTGCTGATGCCAGGTTTTGCAAACCTCTTGATACTGATCTGATTAAGCGACTAGCGAAGGAGCATGAAATTCTGATCACAGTGGAAGAGGGTTCTATAGGAGGTTTTGGATCTCATGTTTCACAATACCTTAGCTTGGCTGGTTTACTAGATGGACGCCTGAAGGTAATAATAATAGTTTCTTCCTCATATTATTAATGTGTGTTCGGATTAGTTTTTAAAGAATAGCTTTTACGGTATACGAGGTAAGTATGTGAAAAGAGTTTTGTCTTGATTTGCGAAAAAATGATTCTGAAACCATGGTTTTGGTTTTGGATGTTGCCGAACACACTTAATCTTCATTCACCATGTCACCAAGTTTTTTCTTGTCTAACTTCTGTTTTGAACTTTTTTTGGTTGCAGTGGAGGGCAATGATGCTTCCTGATCGATACATCGATCACGGATCGCCCCAAAACCAAATCGATGAAGCAGGCCTTTCATCGCAACATATTGCAACAACAGTGTTGACTCTTCTGGAGAGGCCAAAAGAGGCTCTGCTCTTCCTGTAAAAGGCAAATGGCTGATCAAGGAACGTTAAGTGGATCCGCCATGTATGTATCTATATGAATTACAGAGCAATGATCATAAGGCAATGAAAGGCAGAAATTGGCTCTGGCAACAATTACTTGATTGATGGACTGAATGTGCAAAAAAGTACGAATTGTACATTGTTGGAACGATTGTAATTAGTGATGTTATGAAAAATAATGTTGGTTCAATGACTGGCTGCTCTGTTTCTTGTCCCCTCCGCCTAGTCCCACAAAAATCTGGGCACCCAGACAATTAACGAATCTTATTATCATAAATATCAGCTCAGTTGTTAACAAATAGAGCTACGAAAGATCTTAGCCATGAAAAAAAAAGCGCTACTCCTTTTGAAAAAAACATATTTATCTAATTTAATTAGATTAAAGAAGTTATTTAAAGTAGTTAATATGATATGATTTTTTAAAACACTATAGTCATATTCTTTAATTCTTTCATTTTTCTTTTCTGATTATTATTAAGAAAGAATCAATAAAGGTAAATTAAGAAAAGATTGATAAATATAAAAAATATATATATTATATTTAAGCGTAAAAATCTGTATGGAAGATGGTTGGGAAGGTAAAAGCTACAGTAGGAGAGAAAAAAGGTACAATGAACCCTAGATATGTTTGGGAAAGCGTTCAACCGGCTCCACTTTTACCACAAAAGTAGTATTTTTGCCCATGGTGCTTCTGCAGGAAGCCACCTACGCTGTACGGTGAGAATCCCCTCCCCTTTGCCACAAAAGTAGTTTTTTTTTACCCATGGCCCTTGGATCTTATTTTCCTTTACATTTATTGATAATTGTTTTTTGGATTTTGATACATTTATTTATAATTCTTTTTGGCATAATATGAAGCCATATTTTTATTCCTTTATAAATTGGTGCACTTCCATCCTGAGCAAAATCTTCCTGTAACTTTCAATATTTTTTTTAATTTTATATTTATATTTTTATTCATTGAATAAATATAACAATATTTTTTACTATCTACAGAAAATTTTTCAATAATATATCAAATATTTTTATTTTATAATTATAATTTTAGTTTTAATTTTAATTTTTCTCTTAAATTATCACAATACATACCTATAGTATATATGGATTATTTAATAAAATTTATATCTTTTTCAGTTATTTTACATATAAACTTACTTTTTAAATAATCATTTAAACAAGTTTCAATTTGAAAAAAAATCACTTTTATCACCACTAATCTAAACATAAATCATATTTATAATATGACTTTTATCCTATCTTAAATTTATAAAAGTCAGATTGGAAAAAAGTTACTTCAGCCACTATTAATCCAAACAGGTCCTAAGTAGGTCTTATATTATGAATAAGAAGAATTGCCTAAGATGAGGCTTAATACAGTGAAGCTAATGTTGTTGTTGCTCGCCTATCAGCTTAACACGCTACTATTTCAATTGATTATTCAAAAACAACAAACTGTTTTTCCTTTTCCTTTTTGCATTTTTTTATTTTGGGAAAACACTGTGAGGTCTTGAGAAAAAAATGTAATCAATAAGAGGATAACATATTCATGCTGCTATATTAGAGTTTTTTTTTTGGCAATTACATTCTTTTCTTAATAACTCAGGGATTTTCCTTTTTACTCCTTGCATTGTATTTTGGTAGGATTTAGATTTCTCAATTGAGCAAAGATAATAATCTTATATCATGATCTAATAGTGTAAAAAAGAAGTTATAAACTTATTTTTGACATAAGAACACATTTAGTCCTTTAATTTTATACAAAATTTATTTTAGTACCTTAATTTTATAAATTGTCTTCTAATTTTCTAAACATAAGTCAGTTAGTTTCTGTAAAAAAAAATGTCCACATTAAAATTTTAAATCTTGATGTAAAATTTCACAAATACTAACATATTAAGATTAATTTCTTAAAATAAAAATAGTTATAAAAAAAATAATCATATGATAGCACAAGATAATTGAAAAATATATTTTATAAAATTAAGAGATCAAATTAAAATATCCTATAACGTTATACCACCGAAAACGACTTTTATTTTTTTAAAAACAGTAAGTAAAATTTTTTATCTAAATATGATTCAGTTATTTTATTTGCTAGCACGTATTACAACTTACTACAACATTACAGGCATTACTGTCCTAGACATTGTGGTTTGGGGAACACTGATTTGAAATTTCCGATGGTGCTATCTTTTCGTGCTATAAAAAGGCAAACGCCTCTCCAACGGGATTCGTTCCTGTCGCACGTATCCGTTCCTTTTCTTCACGTGCTAAATTTGCTTTGGGGTCTTCATACCGTGCTCACCCAAAATGCTCATCTCTTTTAGGGTGGGGTCCATTTTTTTTTTAATTTTTTAAAAATATTTTTATTTATTTAAATTAAATTGTATGTTGCCTCTCTTTGAAATATTTTTGTGGTGTCTCAAATTAATTAATTTATAATTCTGTATTTAGAAATATTTTTCCTACAACACCAATATTTTAAAGAGAGAATTGTTAAAAAAGACCTTATTGACAACTTATTTATTAAATGGGACCTAGGAAGATATCTTGCATATAGAGGGAAGATATTTGCACATAGAGGGAAGATTTCTACATACGTAGGGAAAATTTTTGCACATGTATAGGGAAGAATTTTGCACACAGGGAAGATCATCTGCACACAAGGGAAGATATTCTGCACGCGTGGAAGATAATCTTTACGTGAAGGTCCCATTTAGCAAATAAGTTGTTAATAAGAGATTTTTTTTCACAATTTTCCCTATTTTGAAATATTTTTTTAGTAACACCCAATAAATATCTGAAATATTTTTTTAACACCAATATTTTAAGCTAATTACTCCCTTCGGTTATAATTATAAGCCAAAATTGATTTTTTTGGATAAGTTAAGGAAGCTAATTAAATTATTTTAGAGTATTTATATTTTTAGTATCCTTAGATTATATATCAGTTTATTAGTCAAATTAATTAGTTTGGAGAAAAAAATAAAAATATAAATACTCTAAAGTAATTAATTGGCTTTATTAATTTCTCTAAAAAAATTAAATTTATCTTATATTTAGGAATAGAAGGAATAAGTTTTAACGCATGAAGTATTTTTTCAAAAAAAATAAAAAAAAACCCAAAATTGGGTATAGACGAGCAGGGAATGTAGATTCATTTGCTGTTGGCTTTTATTTCCCAACAAAAATAAAAGGGAACAGATAAGCCTTCGAACTTCGAAGTTCAAATACGCTTGTACTCTCTATTGTGCTTAGTGCTAGCCTTATCATACAGTGTGAGTGGAAGATCATCTGGTAATGGCACTATGGGCTAGCAGCGTCAAGTTGCTCCCATTCGTGGGAGATTCTGGGTTTGGTCCCTCAACTCGCTCTCAAGTCGTTCCATCTTGCAGTTGTGCGCTCAAAAGCTCAACTCAATTCTCAGAAACGGAAATGGCGAAAGTGGGTAGGATCAAGTTGGGTTCACAAGGCTTGGATGTTTCGGGCCAGGGACTTGGTTGCATGGGTATGACTCCTGCCTATGACGCTCGAAAACCCGAACCCAACATGATTTCTCTCATCCACCACGCCATCCAAAACGGTGTCACATTTCTCGACACCGCCGATGTCTTCGGTCTATATACGAATGAAATTCTTCTCGGAAAGGTATGCTCGATTCCAAGTTCTTTTAGTGTTCGTTGCTTCTTTGCGTTTAATCAGTCACTCTGTGCGGGATTATATGATGAATTAGGTGTGAATTTCTTCGTCCAGGCTTTGAAGGGAGGTTTGAGGGATAAGGTTGAATTGGGCTCCAAATTTGGACTCTGGGTTGCCGACGGCAAGGTTGGTATCCGCGGCGATCCCGAATACGTGAGATCGGCTTGTGAGGCAAGCTTGAAGAGACTAGAGATCGATTGCATTGATCTCTATTATGTCATTCGAATTGATACTCGTGTGCCTATTGAAGTCACGGTCCGTCTTTTATCTGCTTTGGATGTTCTTTTCTCTGAGTATATTACAGCTTATCTATGTGGTTCGTGGTTGGTGTGAAATCCATTTCACTTTGTCTTTTGGCTAAAATTGGGATTAAAGATAGATAGGCTGTTGAATAATACACCTTTCACTTATCCTGGATCCAAATTTAAACGAAAATAGTCATGCAATTAACTGTTATATGTCTGTTTTATTTGTAATTTGAATTTTGTGTTGTTCAAATAGAGTTTCTGGGATTCAAGTAGACATTAATGAGAACTTCATCCTAGTAATAGTCAAAAAGTACCATGAAAATGTTTTAAAACACTAACAAGTAAATATAAATTGTCATTTTAACTTTCACATATTTATATTGGTTGCTAAAATGAGATAAACCAAGTGTGAGACTGCAGAAGATTGAGAACTATTATTCTTTGGTCTGACTCTTCAATAATATATTATTTATACAGAATCGTAGCGAATACTGGAGTCTGGTAATTCTGATATTTTTCATATAAGATTTCCACCCTGTTGAACTGAAAAACTATGTGGGATGTTTCCGGCACAAAATTAATTAGGATTTGGTAACACTTTTGCGTATTATTGCCTCGGTTTATCACACATGTCTTGAATCTTTTCCCTGCAGGTTGTAAAATGTATGCTGCATGATCATATGGTGTTGTCTCAGGCTTTATAAAATGAAACATCATATTCAGTTTTCCTCAAGTTTTGGTCATTTTGGCTATGCTGGATAGACTAAAAGTATAAGGAACACTTTTCCTTTTGCAACGACTTGTAAAATCAAGAAGTCCTTTCTTCTCCTACCCACCATTTTACCATTTTTTGTTTGCAGGAGTTGACCAGATCACTCCACATTATCTTATATGTTTTTGCCGGTTACATAGCAGGTCAATGGCCTAGGGAGAGACTTATGGGGAATGGGGTATAGGAATTGGGAAGGAGTACTTATCAAACCCAGGCATGTCAAGCTCACCTAAACTAAAACATTGGTTTTGGTGCAAGATATGCTCTTTGGTCATTTGCTCTCTTCATAGACTTCATTATATGATAATTTCAGTTTTCTTTGTAAAGGTATTTCTGTGATTCTTTGTAACTAAGAAAACTTTTGTGGATCTGCAATTTTTCTTCCACAACTTATTTCAAAGAGATGCAAGTTTGATAAATGGAACGGACAATTGGTCTGTAACTGATATGCATCCATTTCAACATGTGCATGGTATAGCTGTTAGAGAATGAAAGGTAAGATGTTCTCTAATATTTTGATTTTGTTAACATGTATAAAAATATATGCATATGATATGAACTGTAAACTTATTTTCATATTGTTCATTGTAAGATTGGGGAGCTCAAAAAACTTGTTGAGGAGGGAAAAATAAAATACATTGGCTTGTCTGAGGCTTCAGCTTCAACAATCAGAAGAGCACATGCCGTTCATCCTTTATCCGCTGTGCAGTTGGAGTGGTCCTTATGGACAAGAGATGCGGAGGAAGAAATAATTCCAACTTGTAGGTGAGTTTTGAACTACTAAAATCACTACTTATAATATCTGATTTTCGACCAAAAAAAATATATCTGATTTTCTCTTTATTTAGGCTTTTAATAAAAAACTAGGATTTAGCTTTGCAACCTCTGATGTTGCCTTTGTGAAATTCTCAGAGAACTTGGCATCGGAATTGTAGCATATTGTCCTCTTGGACGAGGATTCTTGGCATCAGGACCGAAGGTGGTTGAAAGCTTTACAGAGAATGACTTTCGGAAGGTTTGTGTTTATTCTAATATGCATTATGCACTGTGGTTGCATTTGTCACAATAATATAGCTTAGCTCCTAATGGTATTATTTCAAGGTCATTCAATGTGAAAGTCAGTAATTGTCAAATTTTTTTAACCTTTTGTGTACTTCAAAATTTCAATTATAGTTTTAGCATTCAAGATTGAGCAGTAGTAAAATGTTGTTGTTGAATTTGATAATCTTTCTTCTGGATTTTATAATCATATTTTTGTAATACTATACCATTGCATTCACTAGCATCAATTTGTTTAAAAGCATTCATAAACTGGACAAATTGTTAAGATAATAACACAATTGGTTCTCAAATGCTTAGTTTAGTTCTCTTGATAAATCTTGAGTAATGTTATTATTTTTGGAAAATAAAAAAATTTTTAAATCGCTTAGCTCTCTTGTTAAATTAAAGAATCCTTTTGTACCTTTTCTTTTCCATGTTCAATAGGCACCATGTTTTCAAATTCAATCGCTGCATACAGTCTTATTCCAATGTACCGTTTTTGTTGTTGAATGGGTTATTTTTCCCTCCTAGTATTTTTGATAAGAAAGGGTGAAAGGAAATTGTAAAATATGAAGACTAGTTCTATTAAAAGAAGAAAAAAAGTACTGAGTCGCTTAAAAATTGTCTTTTCTTTCCCCATTGTCAGCATGTGAGATTATTAATCTACACTGTGAATAACATACGATATTTTAGTTCTAAATCTCTTGGATGAATATTCTAGTTATTAGCATATGTTCTACATAGGCAGACAATGTATTCCTCCGGTTCTAAATATAAGACAGAGTTGATTTTTTTTGGAGAGATTAAGAAAGCTAAATAAATTATTTAATTATATTATATGTTGTATATCCTTAAATTATATATCAGTTTATTAGTCAAACTAATTAATTTGGAGAAAAAAATAAAAAAATACTCTAAAGTAATTTAATTAGATTCCTTAATTTCTCCAAAAAAGTCAACTTTGTCTTATATTTAGGACCGGAGGGAGTATATTTATTAACGGGGCATATAATACACTGATTTACTCACTTCATATATCTATCATGTAATCTTGCACAATTGTGGCTGAGGCAAGGTATAATGTATAAACAGGGATGAAACAGATTGAAAAATGTAAAATGTTATGTTATACTACCCCCATATCTTAATATAAGGGTTAGATAACTAATTTTTAGATATTAAGAAAATTAGTTAAGTTTGTTGATTGTAATAAATGGGTGTTGGCTTTCCTAAAATACCCTTATTAATCATATGCATTGAAACCACTCCTTAATGAAAACTCCTTAATATGTGTAATAAATAAAGTAAACCCCTTGTCTAGCTCTTATATTAGAGACTGAAGGGAGTGCTATATCTGGAATCTCTTAACATGCTGTGACAGACTTATGCCTTGACTGGTGTAGCATCCATCATGAGGCTGAGATTTAAATTTTGTCCTACCTGACAATTTGTTTCAATGTAAATGATGGAAACTGTCTTGATCCGTGCGTGAAACGGCTATTACTGATAAATTGATATTGAGGAATAATCTTATCCCTTGTATGTTATTTGTACCTCATTTCAGCTTGTGCCTAGATTCCATCCAGAAAACTTAGAGCACAACAATATTATATTTGAGAGGGTTAGTAAAATGGCTAAAAGCAAGGGATGCAAGCCGGGGCAGCTAGCATTGGCCTGGCTTCATCATCAGGGAAATGATGTGTGCCCTATACCAGGAACCACCAACGTCGAGCACTTGAACCAAAACATCGGGGCTTTGTCGGTTAAGCTTACTCGGGAAGAAATGGCAGAACTTGAGTCTTTGGTTGCCGGTAATGCGGTCTGGGGCGAAAGAACTCGTCCTGGACTAGCTACATATAAGGTTTCTGATACTCCTCCTCTTTCTTCTTGGAAAGCTATGTAAACAAGTTCATTCCTTATCCTTTGTATATTCAGTGCTAGCAAAACTGATGTACAAAAAGTAATCTAATAGGGGTATTTGACATCAATCTTTCACCATTTGATATGATCGGGGTTTTTTCTTAGTGTTAAATTACTGTAGATAAGTATCAAATAGTACTCAACTTTAGGGCTTGTTTGTTTAATCTTTTTTGCATTAAGAAAACACTTTGTTTTTTTTTTTTTGTTGGAAAAATCACTTTTGTTAAATTTTAGTGTTTTTTTAAATATTTTAGAATGATCATAATTGAAAAAATTAATTTATAATTATTTTGAGCAGTTACTTTGGAAAGCTTCTATTTTTTTTGATACATGAGCACATAGTTCATATTACCAACAAGAAAATAAGCAGATGTCATGCATCTCTTTAGATAAATCGTCATACCAGTATATAGTATAATGAGCGGAGGTTGTTAAGCGTTTAGACGGTGCTGATGTAAATTTCTTTTGATTAATGATAGTTATATATGTTCATTTAAAAAAAATAGTTTGATGCCATAGATAAGAAAATTTTCATAAAAATATGGTGATATGTAAACGTGTTATACAATTAAAACTAATTAATTAAATAATAGATCTTTGAAAAAAAAAGCTAAAAAAAATTAAAGAGATGTTCATACTTCGTGTTTAGAAATTTTATTAGACAGAAGGAGCTGATATACCTTCATACACAAAATATGCCAATACTTTGCAAGATTTTATACATAGAAAGTATATTATTAGGTCTTTTGTGTTTTTTTTTTGTTTTTTGCTAGAAGGTATATCTGGTCATTCTAGACAAAAAAAATTTAAATTAGAATTTTTCACTGTTTATCTCATAAAGTAAATAATAAATTAAATTTCATGAATAAAGATACACAGAAGTTTAAAAATTATTAAATGATAATATTTTTTTAAAATATTGTAACTAAATACAAAATAATGTTTTTTTTTTAAATTTCTTAGAAATAAATTACTAAAAATAATCACATTATTCTCAGCTTCGCCTTTGTTGTCATTGGTATTTTTTTTTTAAATTATAGGCCCGGTTTGATTCCATTGTAAACACTATTTTTTCAAAAAAAAAAAACAGAAAAAAAAAACAGAAGTAAATTATTTTTACTTCTGTTAAAAAAAAGTATTTTTACTTGCTTATTTTTTAAAAACCAGAAAACAATCTTAACATGTTTTTGGTCTTTCTTTTTCTTATTTTCTGTTGTCAAACCCCACACTTTTGTTGGACTTGAATAGTCGCCGATGAAGCACCCTTTTGGTCGCTGCCTTCTCCACTTGCTTGCTGTCCCCTCACATTTCGGTAGGTGAGCCTCTACCACTAGCTTAAACTCTTAGTAGGATAGTTGGCACTTTATTCCCAAGGTTGGCTCTTAGGAATGTTACAATTCAACTCACAAGCTCAAATGCATACCTAGTTAAACAAAAATAAGGATGTTACAATTCTCCTCTTCTAAAGAGAATTTTGTCCCAGATTTAAATTCTTTTTAGAAGAGGAGAATTGTAACATCCTTATTTTTGTTTCAAAATCTACAGGCGAGAAAATAAAACTCCCAAAATCTACTCAAAATAGTGCTTCTGACCCTATTGATCCAGGTGCTTGTCAGGAGACTAATTATTCAGCACGTATAAATCCTTTGGGAAAAGAGGGTGACATCGTAATGAAGGAATCAGGTGAAGATGATTATAGGACTATGTCCCAGTAGTTTTTTTGCCTTTGTTAGGGTATCTTTTAATCCTTTTTATCTGTCTTAATGATAGTTATGACATGGAATACTAGAGGTGCCGGTGGTGCCTCATCTCGACGTTTAATCTGTGACATTGTAAATAAGTATGGAGTTAATTTCTTTGCTCTTTTGGAGCCTAGACAGGTTGGCACAAAGGCTAATTTATTGGCCCGAAAGCTTGGATGGCCTAATATGCACGTCGTTGAAGCACAAGGATTTAGTGGTGGCATTTGGCTTTTTTGGGATTCTGGCTGTAATTTTTCAGTACTCTCTGCTGGTGAACAATTTGTGCATGGAATGTTTAATGCAGGAAATGATAATGAATGGTCCTTCACTGTGGTTTATGGTCATCCTAATATAAACTTGAGACGAATGTTGTGGTCTTCATTAGGAGATATTCGTAAGCTTGTTCGTGGGGGTTGGTTGGTAGTTGGTGATTTTAATGTTGTATCATGTCCTGAGGATAGATGGAGTATGAAAGTGTTAGAGCAAGCGTTTCACCCAAGAGGGGGGGTGAATTGGGTGATACTAAAAAATTCGTTGCAAGTATAAAACTTTGACAGTGAATTTAAAACAGTAAAGAGTAAGGAGAAATATCATCGAAGTGTACACCGGGAGTTATACTGGTTCGGCCACAACCACTCTGACCTACGTCCAGTCCTCAGAGCTTCTCTGAGAGTTTCACTATAACTTCTAAGATTCAGTGGGTTCTTGGCACCTCAGTACAAGCAAGTTCCTTCACCTGGACACTCGCTCCCCCTTACAAGTTGTAATCCAATCCCAACTCAAGGTTCCACAACCTTAAGTTATCTCAATAACAAATATTGAGTTTGAATGAAATATCTCTTTCAAGAGTGAATAAGAATCACTGAAGCATAGAATTACAGTTACAAAATAAAACAGAGTAGTGAACTTGATGATATGTTTGTGTGTGATCTTGTTGTTCTCTGTTTTTCTCTGTTTGGATGTTCCCATATATATAGGTATGTTGGTGATGACCGTTGGAACATTTTCTTCTCGTCCGTTGGAGAGTGCGCAGCCACTATTGACTTTTCCAGTTTTTGAAAAATATCCGTTGGCGGTGGGTGGCATTTGAACGTTATAACGTTGACGCTCCGCTTCCGTAATTCCACCTTTTGACTCTTCACATCATATCTTCATTGTACTCCTGGAGAAATATATTAAACACTAATACAATGAAGTGTTAGAGTGATTAGAAGCAAGAAGAATGAGTTATATGATTATTCCATTGATTTCCAGAATCTTCGGGACGTTGTTCTGTTTTCTGGGAAATCAGTTATTCGGATAACATCTGTTGCATTTGAATAGCCTTCTTTGATAATAAGTAATATTTATTCGAATACTTTATTCTCTATCTGAATAAACTTTTGGAACTTGAAGTGTATTCGAATAGTGAATTCCTTATTCGAATAGTTGCTTTGTAAAACAAATGATATTATTCGAATAGTGTCATTTGTATTCGAATAATATTCTCTCATAATGAACTTTAATATTCGAATAGCTGAACCCTTATTCGAATAGCCTTCAAGTGAATTCTTGATTTTGACTCGAAACATGGCAAATTATATATCATCGGAAAGCCCTCATTATCTACATTCCAATGCAACAAGAATCAGCTCCAAACTCGTTGTGTACAGAAAGTTATGATCCAAAGAGTATCTACTGTTCTTAGACAATCTCTGAAATCACGAGCAGCAACTTCCAGATGGCATTGCTATTAGAATATAACCTCAAATATGTCAAATGACCTATCCATGGAAAGCTCTTTGAGTCTTCTTTCATATGGCACTGGTTTCGTCTCAATCCGATATGTATTTTGAGAGTTATGTCTAAAATACCAAAACTGTCCAGGAATATGACGCTGATTCATGTATCAACTTTCGAAGCTTACATCTCTCTCATATGAACTCCTTTGAATGTGATCTTGGTGTCCATAGTTCGTGTTGGGAGTCTAGTTTCATATGCCACTAGTTTCACTTCAATCCGAGTTGTGGTTTGGGAGATATGGCTAAAATACTGAACATCGCCCATGCTGAAAGAAACAGAGTCTGCTGCGTTATTCTAATAACATATGTATTATCATGATAATTGTTTGACTATTCGAATAGCATTATCATGATAAACTTTTAGCTATTTGAATAGCACATGTATTATCATGATAAACTTTTAACTATTCGAATAACATATGCATTATCATGATAATCTTTTAACTATTCGAATAAAATTACTCTTTTTCAGTTATGGACTATTCTGATAGTTCAATTACTATTCGATTAATATTTGAATTTTTGCACTGAGACTATTATGATAGTTTAATTACTATCCTGATAGTCACCTTTGAAATATGTCAAATATTATTCTGATAGTCTCCTTACTATCCTGATAGTAATCTTACTATTCTGATAGTAACTTTACTATCCTGATAGTCTTGTGATATTAGATGTTGAAATTCATCAAAAGCTTATTCGGATAATTATCATACTATTTGAATAGTGCCCTTACTATTCGCATAGTTATCCTACTATCCGAATACCATATTTAGAAACTGAGTTTGAAATCACAATGACTATTCGGATAATGCCTTGACTATTCGAATAATCCACAGTATTAAATCACATGAATCTTTTCAACCCAACTTGATATCTTCTCTCTTTGCTTGACTAATCTACAAGATATTTCACATTAAATATGGTAGTTAGTCAGTGTAGAAGATAATTATATTATACAAACTTTTTGCTCATATTTAACATCTATATTTTACATAATCAAAACTATTCATATCTAACAGAAAGTTCGGGAAAGCAATGGAGTAGACAGATTCTTCAAAAAGTGGATCGTTGAGACTGATTTGATTGATATCGGTTTCAGTGGCCCTAAATTTACTTGGGGGAATTCGTCTAGTCAGAGTAGGATTGATAGAGCATTGGTGGATGCTAGTTGTAATGTTCAGTTTCCTAACGCATCGGTTATTCATTTAGCCAAATATAAATCTGATCATTGTCCTATTTTGGTAAATATAGATAAGTTGGTGCATGTTGGGAACAATCAGAGGCCTTTTCGTTTTTTCGCTCCCTGGGTTATGCATAATAACTTCTCAGGTTTTGTTAAGGATCAATGGAATGTGAAGGACGATTGGTGTGGATCTCTAGAGGTTTTTACTGAGTAGCTGAGAAATTGGAACAAAAGCGTGTTTGGAAATTTGAAGTATATGAAGAATAAGCTATACATACGTCTTGATGGGATTAATAACAAAATTGCCATAGATGGACCGTAAGTGGTTTTGGAGAATTTGCAACATCAATTGTGGAAGGAACTTGAAAAAATCTTGTCACAAGAGGAAGTTATGTGGCTCCAATATTCTCGTTCTACTTGGTATGTTCAGGGTGACCGGAACACTAGATATTTTCACTCAAAGGAAAATGCTCGTAGAAGACGGAATCGAATATTAGCTATCAAATATGATTCGGGGGAATGGTTGTATGATGAGAAGGAAATACGAGATATTGGTAGTAAATATTTTGAAGAACTATATACAGACACTACCATGTATCAGGGGACCTTGGTATTTGGGTGTACTTACCCTGAGATTGATTCAATGAATAGATGTGCTTTGGGAAAACAGGTTGATGACATGGAGATTAAACGTTCTTTATTCAATATGGGGTCACTCAAAGCTCCGGGACCGAACGGATTCAATCCTCTTTTTTATCAGAGCCAATGGGATACGGTTGGTCTTTCGGTGATATCTTTGGTTAAACGGGTATTCTCTGACCCTCAATGGGTCCAGGATATTAATGATACTTTAATTGTGCTTATCCCTAAAATTGATCATCCTCAATCTTTCTGTGATTTTCGCCCAATAAGTCTCTGTAATGTAGTGTATAAGATTGTTACAAAGATTATTTCTATCAAGTTTAAAGCTATTATGCCATTGGTTGTGGCGCCGAACCAATGTAGCTTTGTGAAGGGGCACCAAAGTACTGATAATGTTATTCTAGTGCAGGAAATAATCCACTCTATGCGAAACATGAAGAAGAAGCAGGGATTCATGGCAATAAAGATTGACTTGGAGAAAGTGTACGATCGAGTCAAATGGAGTTTTCTCTTTGAATGCTTAAATGAGCTTAACATTCCTAAGTATCTTTGTGATGTGATCAAGGCTTGTGTTTCTACACCACAAATGAAACTACTTTGGAATGGGTGTACTGCAAATGCTTTCCACCCTTCTAGAGGAGTTCGTCAAGGCGATCCTATCTCTCCGTATCTCTTTGTCATTATGTTGGAGAGGTTAGGACACTTAATACAGACTGCTGTACAAGACGGAGATTGGAAACCATTTAGGTTGTCAAGACAAGGTACGGCTATCTGTCATGTTTTTTTCGCTGATGATCTTATTTTATTTACAGAAGTAGATATGGATCAAGTTGGAGTGGTGAAAGCTGTATTGGATGATTTTTACGAGATATCCGGATAGAAAATAAATGCGGAAAAATCACGGATTTACTTCTCAAAAAATGTGGGACGCACAAGAAGCCAAGAGATTAGTGAGTTCTTAAATTTTTCCTAGTCTTCCAATCTGGGAAAATATTTAGGAATGCCTGTTTTACATGAACGTAGTACCAAGTCTACATACAGGTTTATTCTTGACAAGATCGATACTCGACTAGAAAGCTGGAACCAAACTTGTTATCTATGGCAGCAAGACATACCCTTGTATCGTCCGTGGTGTCAGCCATGCCATCCTATGCCATGCAGTCTGTGCCTCTACCTTTAGGTATCTGTGATTAGATAGATAGGAAGTGCATAAATTTTCTTTGGGGAAGTACATCCATAAATCGAAAACCTCATATGGTAGCTTGGAATCGGGTTTGTTCTTTGAAAAAGGACTGTGGATTGGGATTAAGACAGGCAAGGATTCAAAATCAGGCTTACAAGACTAAACTAGGATGGAACTTGGTTCACAAATGCGATGCATTGTGGGTTCGTTTCTTTTGAGAAAAGTACAAGACAGGTATTGATGTGGTGCCGATTGTGGAAAAAAGACGAAACGAATCGAGCACATGGAAGGGGATTAGACTAAATTGGGAAAGTGTAAGTGAGAGCATTTTATGGAGGATTACTGATGGAGTCTTGGTGTCCTTTTGGCAAGATATATGGGTTCCCCATTTGGATAGATTGGACAGCTTGGTAACTCAACCATTATCAAATGATATCCAAAAATGGAAGGTAGCAGACTGTATTACTCCATCAGGTCAATGGGATCTGAATAAGTTTTCACATTTATTACCGAAAGAGGTTGTGTTAGTGATCCTAAAAGTGAATATTAACGGTAATGCTGGTGCTGATATTCTGAGTTGGCGTTGGGCAGATGATGGTAAATTTGTTCTAAAAGAGGCATACATTAGATTAGCGGGTCAAGGAGATAATCAAAATTGGTTCTGATGGAGGCTCATATGTAAACTAAAGGTTCCTTAACGTTACAAACTGTTCATGTGGTTATGCAGCCACAGTCGTTTAATGACAAATTTGATCAGAATCAGCGGAAAATCCATACGAATGAGATGTGCCCCTGTTGCCAAGATGAGACAGAATCAATTTTGCATGCTCTTAGAGATTGTGCTGTGGTAAAAGAACTCTAGAGTGAGATGCTACCAAGTCAATGGTATCAAAAATTTTTTGACTTAACAGATAGAAACATTTGGTTAACATGGTGCTTAAGTCGTCATGATAAGGTGTTTGATTATGAATTTCGCTACTGGTTTTCTGTTTTATGTAGACACATTTGGTTGGCAAGGAATGACCGTATTTTCAACAATAAACAATGGAGTAAACAACAGTTACTTGCACGTACTAGTTCAGTGCTGTCTTGGGGTGTCTCCAGTGCCATTCAACCGAAATCTTATATCACAACAAGTATGTTTTGGCGTCCTCCACCCGCTGGGGTAGTTAAGATTAACACAGATGGATCCAGGAATGAAGCGTCGGGAAGCTGTACATGTGGTGGAGTGATACGGGATGACCAAGGACAATTTGTTCGAGGATTTATGTTTCGAATTGGAAAAGGGTCTGTGATCACAATAGAGGCCTGGGGAATCCTGTGGGGTTTAAAGTTGGCTTGGGAAGGAGGATTTAGGAATGTTCTAGTTGAAAGTGATTGCAGCAAAGTATTGGAGCTTATTCAAGGAGCGGTCTTTGATGAACATCCAGATGGTACACTAATTTTGGAGATTCAATCGATGCTGGAACGTGAGTGGGAAGTGGAGATGCTACAATGTGGTCGAGACGCGAATAGAGTGGCTGATTGCTTCGCAAGGATAGCATGGGATATAGCGGTTGATTTTCTTGTTCTTCACAGAGAACCTGATGAAGCAAAACAATTGCTTATAGCTGATATTGTAAACCAGAATTTTTGTAATAACTTAGTAGGGTAGAGCCCTTTGGGCTGTTTGTTTATTTCTTTTACTATAAAAAAAAAAAAGAATTTTGTCCCTAAAATTCGACACACAAGTTAAAAGGCATACTAGTTGAACAAATGAGGGTACACCTGCTTCATCCTTTCCTCATCTACCACATGGCATCATTGGGAGCCATTCCTCTCCATACAATCTTCATAAGTCTAATGGTCTTATTCCTTAATTTGCCTATAACATCAACGATCCACTCTGGCTTTGCCTTATATGTCATTATCCCTGATTTCTTTCTCCTCCATTTCAATAACATGGGAAGGGTCTGGTTGATACTTCTTCAATTGTGATACATGGAAGACGTCATGAAAGTTCACAGGCTGTGGAGGTAATGTAATTCTGTAAGCAACTAGTCCTACTCTCTTCAAAATCTCATAAGGACCAATGAAATGAGGTGAAAGCTTCTTTGCTTAAATCACTCTGCCAATGCTTGTAATTGGTGTGACTCACAGAAATACATGTTTGCTATAACCCCTGCCTTTATACATGTAATTATAATTCGAAATTAGGAATTTTAAATGAAATAGAGACCAATAATCATCAAAAGACATTTCCAATCCCTTCTTGTGGAAGGGTTTTTAAGAAAACGTTCAAAATTCTTTCCCTGCTCTGGTCTTAATTTCAAACACCGAATATAATTACCTGTGTAGCTAAATCACATTTATACATATCAGAGTGTGAAACAAAAATCCCGGCAACCCCCGGGTTTCATCTATATCTACACTGAGGGTTTAAAGATCCCAAAAAGGGGATTACATCACTACATTCAAAATAATGATCATATACAGTAATCCCAAAACCAAGAGCGATAACCAGCAACCTACTCAAATGTCTCTAAGAGATCCTAATCACTCCGGGTTATCCGCTTCTCCTTATAGCCACTTGCCTTGATTGAAATGGTAGTTATAGGAAAGAACGAGATTCAAAAGAATCCCAATAGTAACAAATCACTCATACAGTGCATAAGCACATAGCATATAAGGTCATGTTAGCAGCATCACAATATATCATAGTTCACACCACATGCGACAGCACTCATGGCTGTAAACTCTATGCGTCAGCTTTCGCTGTGTTCTCTATGTATTCACAAAGTATTCACAAAGTATCATTATGGGTCAACTTTCGCTGTGGTCTCAAAGTATCACAATGTATTCACAAAGTATTCTCAATGCATGACAAACATACATACAATGTTTTACACATAGTATAAGAGAAAAAGTCACTATCTTGTTATTTCCTGACATCCTTTGGCACTATTGGCTCATGAGGATAGCAAATGTCAAATCCTAAACACCAAAAGCAAGATGGCGGATTAATTCTCTATGCCCAATTTTCACTTTCAAACACTTAACATAGGTTACCACCTAAGTTCCTTAAGTGACTATAATAGGCTCAATGAAAACCTAGAGGAATTGGGAAATACTAGGTTGGAAAACACTTTTCAAAATCAAAAAATTCTGAAAAATGGGGGTTGGCTGTAGCCAATAATCCTTTGGCTGTAGCCAAAATGCGCACAGAAGGTTTTTGGCTGTAGCTAAGAATTTCTGGATGCGGCCAAAACGTGCACAGAAACTTTTGCGCTGCAGCCAAGATTTTCTGCTGCAGCCAAGAAAACTTCAAAAAATCATAATTAATTGTAGAAAAATTGAAATGAGGTGATCCCAAGGCCAAATGAAATCAAGTTAAGTCCTATTCCTAGGAAAAATATTGGCCATTACTGGAAATCATCACAAAAATAAAGAATCACACAAATTTCATTACTGCCCCAAAACCAAGTCCATTTTTGACGTCAAACTTTGGGCAATCATATCTGTCAGTTCCCAAAATGAAATGGCACAAATTAGATGTCCATTTTGAAGCTTGGAATGTAAAATTTAAGACTAGAAAGTTTCATAATTTTATGACTTCAATTTCTCAGTCAAAATGTTCACACAACCTAACTACCCAGAATAGACTTTCAATGGACAACATTTCAATTTTGCACCAATACTTCCAATGGTTCCCAAATTCATATCAAATACCATTCCCACATAAATTTTCACAAGGAATCCATTGAAATCATCAAAACAACCCAATTTAACATCCATTGACATGTTGCACAATGACCACCATATGTCTTACCAAGAACTCAATCAAGCCACCATATTGCAAACCGCTCCAAACCAACATTCCAAATCAATTTCAAATGCTCAAAGACACACTACGACATCAATTTCACACTAAACACTAACCAATTCACACATTTTGAAATTAAGCCAAAATCAGGGCAAAAATTCAAAATCCTCAAAGCTAAACCAATGACCATAATAAATATGTCAAAAGGTTGCAAAGGCTTACCTTAACTTCTTCCCAAGACTAATTCTTGATTTCCACCACTTCCAAATTTTCTTAAGCTTCCAATCACCACTAATAAAAAATATGAAACCATAGGAATAATGCTCTCAACACCTAGAACAATGTTAATAAAGAGTATTTGAGCATTAATGGTCATTTGGAGCACTAACCTTAGGTTTTTCTCTTTCTCTTTCCTTCTCTAGCTGAACAAAAATGGAGGAGAGGAGAGATGAGATGAGTTGGTAAAGATGATGATATATTTTTGGCCCTTCATTTGGTTATTAGACGTCCTAAGTGAGAGAGGGAAGTGAAAAGCAAATTTTGACACTTTGACCTTGATCTATGGTTCACTTGAAGCCAAGTGTCATGATCTTGTCCCTCCTCCCAACTCCTTCCATGTTCATACAAGCATTGGATCACTCTCTCATAATCTGTTGACATGTAATCCCAACCATTGATCTACAATTTACCAATGAGTTGCCTCTTGGGTAACTGACCAATCGGTCAGTAACCTTCCTTTTTACCATTTTGCCCCTGATTATGGCAATTATACTCAAATCACTTCCAACTAATTCCTATCACTCTAATTATCTAATCATGCGCCCTTTCCCTATATTTAACCCAATTAGACATTATTCCAAACTTAATCATAAATATAGGGTTTAGGCATTGATCAAAACATGTTTGAATCAAAATTCACATTGTATTCTTCAAAAGTGCTTAATTACAATAATTACAATCACTTTTGAAGTCATGAGCCCTTAATTGAAATTTGGGGCATTACATTTGCCCACTATGAACTCCAACGGTTGCCTTCTCCTATTGGCATAACTCTTTTGTTTGCTTTGGGCTGTGAGAAGTTTCTGCTGAATCACCTTAATCTTTTGAGTAGTTTTGTCCACTAAATTCGGACCTAGTAAACTTCACTTATTTAATTTTGTCCAACAAATAGAATATCTATACTTCCTTCCATACAATGCCCATAAGGTTCCATCTTAATGCTTAAGTGATAACTGTTGTAATATGCAAACTCTGCTAGATAAAGGTGACTGTCCCAACTTCTTGCCAGCTCAATTGCTTATTCTCGCAAAATGTCCTCTAAAGTCTGTATAGTCCTCTCTGTCTATCTATCAGTTTGGGGATGGTAAGCAGTGCTGAATCTCAAACGAGTCCCCATAGCATCCTGTAATGCTCTCTAAAATCGTGAAGTAAACCATGGATCATGATCTAATATGATGCTCTTTGATACTTTATGAAACCTGACAATCTCCTTCATATAGATCTCCGCTAGTCTCTCAAGAGAGTACTCAGACCCAATAGCTAGAAAATGAGCTGACTTAGTCAATCTATCAACAATTACCCAAATGGCATTATCCTAAACATAGTTAAAGGAAGTCCCATGATAAAATCCATAGAGATGTTATCCTACTTCTATTCTGGGATCTCCAAATTCTGCAATAACCTTGGAGGCTTCCGATGTTCAATTTTGACTTTTTGACGAGTCAAACAACAAGCAACAAACTTAGTCACATCTTTTTTCATACCTCACCACCACCAATTCCGCTTGAGATCATGATACATCTTGGTTTCTCTTGGGTGAATAGTATATTTGCAATTATGAGCTTCCTCAAGCATGATATTCCTTAATTTCCCATCATTAGAGAGACACATTCTTCCTTTATGCCGTAGCATCCCATCTCCACCAATCCCAAATCCTGAATCTCTTCCTTCTTCAACATCTTCCCTGACACCTAATAGATACTCATCCTCAAGCTGAGTAAACTTAATTTCTTTCTAGGTTGTACTTTTAATGATTAGTGCTTTTATAGTAGCAACCAATCTTGACATTATATCAACAGATATACTTTGTACATCCTCTAGCAATTTCTGTTCCCTAACCATCAACTAGGCTGCATGGACTAACTTTTTGCTTAAGGCATCCGCTGCAACATTTTCCTTTCCTAGATGGTACTTCAACTCGTAGTCATAATCCTTGAGAAACTCTATCCACCTCCTCTATCACATGTTAAGCTCTTTTTGGTCAAACAGGTACTTCAGACTCTTATGGTTACTAAAGACCTCAAATTATGAACCATAGAGATTGTAACCCCCACCACAATCAAGGCCGGAATTAGGCATTTAAGCACGTTTAGTAATGGAATGAGAGATCCGGGATAATTTCAAACTTTTTAAACATCTATACAAATAGATCTCCATTCATTCATATATAAACTCAATAGACCTATTCGGTTTGTCACATATATAATATTAGAGTACAAGCACAATTCTCGATGTTCACCTCGGATAATAACACTAATCCAAAAATTTATAAAGGGCATTATTGCCTATCTCAGTATCCTTACTAGGGATTACACATAACTATAACACCATGATCTATTCAATATGTACATTTGTTCAAAATGATAACCAGTTCAAAACCAAAAAGAAATTAGCTAAGACTACCACCGACAGTCCTAATTGTTAGAACCGACTGACACCCAAGAGGGGGGGTGAATTGGGTGTAAGATAAAAATCTTAAGAACTTTGAATATCTTTTTGCATCTTAGAGGAAGCAATAAATATGAAAGTAATGAATCATAAATCAACAGTTTATATATGCTGGAAATATAAGAGTTTAAGGAAGAGAGTGTGCAAACTGTGATTTATCTTGGTTTGGTCCAATCTGCGATAGCCTACGTCCAGTCCCCAGGCTCCTCCTGAGATTTTCAAATCCACTATCTTCTTGTTTAATCCAGGCACAAGAAAAGCCTTTACAACTCACAAGTTTAGCTGGGCACTTGCGAAGCCGTTTACAAATCTCTCATCGAGTTACTCCCCCATACACACCGTAAGGTTACAACTAAGTTACTCCTCCTTACACACCGTAAGGATACAACTTTGATGATGAAAGATTACAATCAATCTTCTATCTCAGAAGTGAATAGATGAATACTGAAGTACAATGTAAATGATCTCTCTCTCAAATATACATGATGTAGAAAATAGATAAGAACAGAGAGTAGTTGGGTCGGAGTGGATGATTCATAATATAAGCATGTTTGCGTTGTTGTGTTCTCGTTGGTTGTTCTGAACTCTAAATGCTCTTCTATTTATAGTTAATGAAGGTTGATGACCGTTTGAGCATTTCAATATATCCGTTGGAGTGTGGCTTCTTCAATTTGGAAACTAGCCGTTATAACGTTGACGCTCCGCTTCCGTAAATTCACCTTTTGACTCTTCACATCATATCTTCATTGTATTCCTGGAGAAATACATTAAACACTAATACAATGAAGTGTTAGAGTGATTAGAAGCAAGAAGAATGAGTTATATGATCATTTCATTGATTTCTAGAATCTTTGGGATGTTGTTCTGTTTTCCTGGGAAGCATTACTTGAGTGCTCACTCGAGTGGACATCAAGTTTCTTCACAGGTTACTCGAGTGGCTACTCGAGTGGCCTTCCATTTTCTGCATAGCTTACTCGGGTAGTGACTTGAAGTTCTCTTCTAAATAACTCTGCATACTCGGGTAGTGACTTGAAGTTCGACTTGAAGTTCTCTTCTAAATAACTCTGCATACTCAGGTAGTAACTTAAAGTTCTCTTCTAAATAACTCTGCATACTCGGGTAGTGCCTCGAGTGAAGTAATAATAGAATTTCAAGTTATTCGAGTATTACCTTTAAGTTTTGCTTACCATAGTGAGTTACTCGAGTAGCTCCTCGAGTAACATTGGCAGGGTTGAAAATGCCGAGAGCAACTGCAAGTCTTTCTCTTGGTTACTCGAGTACTTACTCGAGTAACGTTGGCAGGTTACTTGAAGGTCGACTTTGGTTACTTCAAGTTTCTGTCTCTTTACTCGAGTACTGACTCGAGTAACATTGGCAGGCCGAGAGCAACTGGAAGTTTTCTATCTGATTACTCGAGTACTTACTCGAGTAAAGTCTTTTGTTATCAACTAGTTACTCGAGTGGTGCCTTCAAGTGAATTCTTGATTTTGACTTGAAACATGGCAAATTATATATCATCGGAAAGCCCTCATTATCTACATTCCAATGCAACAAGAATCATCTCCAAACACATTGTGTACCGAAAGTTATGATCCAAAGAGTATCTACTGTTCTTAGAACATCTTTGAACTCACAAGCCATCACGAGCAGCAACTTCCAAAAGTCATAGCTCCTAGGATATAGCTTGAAATGTGACAAATTATATATCCATGGAAAGCTCTTTGAGTCTACTTTGATATGGCACCAGTTTCATTGCAATCGGATGTGTAGTTTGGCAGTTATGTCCAAAATACCAAAGCTGTCCTGAAATATGATGCTGATTCATGTGTCAACTTTCGAAGCTTATATCTCTCTCATTTGAGCTCCTTTGAATATGATCTTAGTGTCAAAAGTTCGTGTTGGAAGTCTAGTTTCATATGCCACTGGTTTCAATTTGATCCGACATGTGGTTGGAGAGATATCATCAAAATACCGAACCTCTATTCTACCGCGCGAAAACAGAGTGCCCATTACTTCAAGTGCCACCTCCAGTGATTTATCAAGTAACCCAGCAGATTACTCGAGTAGCTACTCGAGTAATCACCTCCAAAATGAGGCAGTACCCTATTACTCGAGTGATTACTCGAGTAATCATCCCCAGAGGCATCATAACTTCCGTATACATCATTTTAGCTTCGTATTGACCCTTCTAACTTCCATTTGACTATAGAAACCTCCGATATCACTTCTAATAGCTTGAATGTTGATATTCTCATGTGATCTTGCAAGTTCTTCTTTCTTTAATCTCTTTCTTCTTGTTTTGCCACTTGATGATCATTCTTTATCACCCAACTTCAACCTTCTTGATGAATATCTTCAATCTTCATCTTTCTTTCTTCTTTCTTCAATTCCTTGCCTCTTGATTTTCTTCTTGATGATTGTTCTCCATTTATGAGGTATTATAACATCAACCCACCATTGGGTTTATGACTAATCTACAAGATATACAACATTAAATATGGTGTTAGTCAATGTAGAAGATAAGTATATTATACAAACTTTTTGCTCATATTTAACATCTATATTTGACATCATCAAAACTATTCATATCTAACACTAATCACCCTTATCTACTTGCTTGCTTCTTGATCCACTTGCCCTGTCTAAAAATGTTATTTGGAAAGCGTGAAATTCAAAAGAATCCCAGTAGCAACAGTTTATGAATATGATGCATATAAATAAAGCAAGTAAACATATATCACAATGCAACAATCAATATTCAAGGCCGGCCACACTGCCACATCCCCTTTGTAACTCCCTTCGTAATTATCATTCGAAATACGTGATTATTGCAAATTAGAGACCAATGGAAATTCAAAATGCATTTAAAATCCCATCTTTACAATAGGGTTTTAAAAAAACATCTTTTAAAATATAATACACCTGGTCTCATATTCGCATTTCGAATTCAATTACCTTATAAAGATAAATCACATTCAAATATATCAGTGTTCACAACACAATCCCTGGCAAACCCCGGGTTCCATATATTCTTTAAAGAGTATACAAATTTCCATTTAGGGGATTACACAATATCATCCTTGATATATATCTAAATACACATCCCAAATCCAAAGATGAATACAAATTATACAACACTTTCAATCTATCATAACCAACTACTAACTAATGCTCCTAACCAGGAACTTAACCCGCCCTTGGTTACTTGCTTCTTCTCGAACCGCTTGCCCTATTTGAAAGGTTAGTCAATGGAAAGAATGAGATTCAAAAGAATCCTAGTAGTAAAAAATCACTTATACCACATATAATCACATAGCATGCAAGAAAATCATCATACCATGCAGCAGTATAACCACAGCCCACAAGCTGTCACAGATACATGTTGCCTCACTGGCATACACATATTGCATTGTCTCTCTGACAACGCACAAAGCCACTCTGGCTTTCATATTGCCTCTCTGGCAACTGCATAGCCGCTCTAGCTTGCACAAATCACATTGGCTTTCTGGCATTCACATAGCCACTTTGGCTTTCACAATACAATGCTAAATCAAACATACAATGTATCATACACAGTGTAAGAGAAGGAGTCACTACCTTATTCTTTCTACGTGTGCTCCGGCACAAATAAATCATGATCAGGGAAAATACCAAATCCTGACAATCAAATCAAGGATATAGGGTTATTCCCTTTTCCAATTCCTCAACTTCTAAACATCAAAGTTGGTTATCATTTAAGACCTTCAGGTGGCTACTATAAGCTCAAACATATGCCTAAAGGCTTGGGAAACACTTGACCAAAGATCATCTTTTAAAAGTCCAAAATGCTGATTTTTGGGGGTTGGCTGCGGCCCACAAATCCACTGGCCACAGCCAAAAAGTGGTCAGAAACATTTGGGCCGAGGCTAAGAAAATCCTGTTTCTTGGCTGAACTTCCAAAAATCGTAACTGATTCCAAAAAAATCAAAATAGGGTGATTTTAAAGCCAAATGAAATCTATTCAAGTCCTCTTCATAGGAAAAATATGCTTCATTACTGGAAATCACCACAATAATACAGAATTCCCCAAAATCCACTACTGCCCCAAAATAGTGTTTAGTTTCAATCCCAAACTTTGGACAGTCATATCTCCCAGTTCCCAAAATGAAATGGCACAAATTATATGTCCATTTTGAAGCTTGGGATGTGAAATTTAAAACTAGAAAGTTTCATAATTTTCAGACATCATTTTCCCAGTCAAAACGTTTACACGATCAGACTGCCCAAAATAGACTTCCAATGGACAACATTTCAGTTTTTACACTTTGGCTTCCAATAGTCCCATTTTCATACCAAACATCATTCCCACACAAATTTTCACAAGGAATCCATTGGAAACACCAAATCAATCAAATTCACATTACTTTGACATGTTTTACCAACAATCACAACATGTCATCACACAATCTCAACACAAACACACATTGTCATTCCTTTCATTCCAAGTTCTCAAACCAATTCCAATGACACCAAAACACACTATGGCATCTATTTAACCACAATTCACCATTCAAATCATCTAATTCAAAAATCACACAAAATCAGGGCAAATATCACAATTCTCAAAACTCCACCAAAAACCACAATCAATAGATCAAAAGGGAGCAAACACTCACCTCTTTCTCTTTCCCAAACAAATTCCTTGATTCTTCATTTTTCCACTTTTGCTCAAGCCCTCAAACACCTTCTTTCACAAATCTAAAACCATAGAGATGAAGCTCTTATCAACATGATCAAGATTAATGAAGATGATTTAAGCATTAGAGGCCATTAATCAAGCCAAATATTTACCTCTTGCTTTCTCTTTCCTCCAAGGTTTGAACGAAAATGGAGGTTTTGGAGAGAGAGGGATGAGACAGTGAAGATGTAACCCCCTCATCATATTACATCCGGTTTATGAAACTTAAGTGAAATAGAGACCAATAAGACAAAAAAATCATCATTCATAGTCCCTCATCTAAGAGATGGGGTAACCCGAAAATAGTTTAAAACATAGTTCACCCTGATCTCACATTCACTTGTGAATATAATTACTTGAGAAATCAAATCGCATTGATAAATATCACAGTGCATAACTAAAATCCTGGCAACCCCAGGTTACTTGCATATGTAAATAATAGGTTCAAAGTTCCCAAAATGGGGATTACATATCCAAAATTATTATTTACATCTCATATACAATCTGTAATCCCAAACCAAAAATAGATAACCAACCCCAACCAAGCATCTCTAAGAGATCCTAACCACTCTTGGTTGTCCGCTTCCCTTTTGAGCCACTCGCCCTATCTGAAATGTTAGTTATTGGAAAGAGTGAGATTCTAAAGAATCCCATTAGTAACAAATCACTCATACAATATATAAACACAAAGCATGTAAGTTCATCATGTTCAGCAATAACATTATGAGTCATGGCTCATGCCACAACCGACAGCACTTATGGCTGTATCACAATGCACTATGCTCACTTTCGCGGTAATCACTATGCCAGCTTTCACTGTAACCACTATGCCCGCTATCGCGGTAAACACTATGCAGCAGCTTCACAAAGCACAAGGTATCATAAAGCAGCATCATCACAAGGCAGAAAGCATCACAAAGCTCCATAAAGTGTTATAAGGCACAAGGCATCACAAGGCAGCAGCAGCAACACAATGCATGACATGTATACATACAATACATTTACACAAAGTATAAGAGAGGAGTCACTACCTGTATCTAGGGGTGGAAATAGGCCAGCGGCCTGTTAGGGGCCTGTAGCCTGGCCTATGATTGGCCTATTCAGGCCTGGCCTGTCAGGCTAAAAGGCTAGGCTAAGGCTAAAACAAAAGCCTGTTTTGCTTAATAGGCCAGGCCAAGGCCTATTGACAGGTCTGTTAGGCCTGTCAGGCCGGCCTGAGCTTGTAAAAATATTTTTTAAAAAAATCAAATAAGGGTTAAAGGATAATTTCACTTGAGCTTGTAAGTTTTAGCCTGTTTTCGGCCTGTGGCCTGTTAGCCTGTTTTGTAGTGTGACCTGTAGGCCTGTCAGTTTGCTTAAAAAATTTTAAAAATTCAGGCTTCCTTAACAGGCTTTAAGCCAGGCCAGGCCTAAGCCTAAAAATTAGCCTTTAACAGGCCACAGGCCAGGCTCAGGCCAATTTGTGCCTTAACAGGCCAAGCCTGTTAAGGCAAAAGCCTGGCCTGGCCTGGCCTGTTTCCACCTCTACCTGTATCTTTCCTGACGTTCTTTTGCACAGTGGGCTCACGAGTCTGACATATGTCAAATCCTATAACCAAATTGGGGACAACCGATCAATCTCTTTTCCAAATGCATATTTCCATAATACTCTAAGTTGGTTATCATTTAGGACTCTTTAAGTGACTATTAGAGGACTAAACATATGCCTAAAAGGGTTGGAAGAAACATTGATTTTTGGCTAGCTCACTCGAGTAAAGATGACCTCACTCGAGTGATGAAAGACTCGTACTCGAGTGAGTCTGGCTCTCACTCACGAGTGTTTGACAGTAAGCAACCATCATAGCCAGAAAGTGCTCATCACACTTAAGTGATAGCCAAATGCTTCACTCGAACACTAGAGAGTAAAGTCCAGGAAGTAAGAACCTGAGAGCAATGAGAATTTTTAAAGGGGAGAAGCACTCGAGTATGAGACTCCTTACTCGGATGGAAACTAAATACCCACAAGTGCCAGAACGTACTCTTGCTTATTAACCACGAGTGACAACCCGAGAGGCTTGTTCTTAGTGTCAAATACACCAACACTCGAGTAAGAAGAGGCTCACTCGAGTGAGAACCCACCGCACTCGCAAGTGAGGCATCACTCTTGATCTTTTCACTAAAATGCAATACAGGAATTGAAGGAAAATGATGAATTTCACTGACTCACCCGAGTGGAATCCAACCTCACCTGAGTGATATTCATCCCTCACTCGAGTGAATCCCAGATCACTCGAGTGACCTTATCAGAACCTAGAAAATGTAGAAACAAATGATAGTTTTCTAGAATTTTTACCAAAAGCTACCAAGGGACCCAAAACTTCAACCAAAGCTACTCCTACATAAAAACACCCAAGGAATCCAATGGAAGTGTCAAAACTATCAGAATCCTACTTCATTATCATGTTTTGGTCTTGGGCAACATTAAACACTAAATTCTCAAAATTACTAAACTCAATCATTAAATCCCCAATCAATCCTATCTATCCATGTACATTCCAAACATACCATTTCTATGCCAATAACATACCAAACTTCCCATTAACCTTCATTTTCGAAAATAGGCAAAAATTCCAAAAATCTAAAGTTAATCCATTTGGCATAAAACATAGATAGATAGGTCTCTTAAACTCACCTTATCAACTTCTTCAAATAATCTTTTTGATTCACCAACTTTCACAATTCCTTGGAGTCACAAACCAATACCAATAGACACACTACAACCATCAAAATGAAGCTTATCACTCAAGGAAAAATTTTAAAGAAATGAGTTTGAGCATTTGAGGTCATTTCCTTTACCTTTTCTCAAGCTTTTCCTTCTCTATTTCTGTAACAATGGCGCTGAAATGAGGAGAGAAGAGAGAGAACGAGAGAGATGAGAGTGAGGAAGAGTGAAGAGATGAAAAAAATAATCATACTCCCTCCCACTATACTTGTTCAGCGTACAAAGAGGGAAGAGAGGAGAGAGAAATTATTTTTAATTGCATTTGACTTTTCTTAATACTCTCCCCACATGTGAGCTTGCCAAGTGTCCCATGGTCAATCGTTCTCATAAAGTAAACACTCAATTAGCCTCTCTAATCTATCTATTAGCCATTTAATCACACTTCTCATTTTCTCTTAGTGAGTAATTAATTTCCCATTAATCACCAACTTATGACTAATAATTTCATTCTTTCAATTTTTCACCAATTTTGACATATTAATTAATATTGTCACAAACACATAATAATCCACTCTAATATATAATTACATTCTCAATAATCAATATTAACCCTTAACCAAAATTTGGGCCATTACAGAGATGGTGCCTCCAAATCTTCAAAGCAAATACTACTGTTGCCAACTCTAAGTCATGAGTGAGATAGTTCTCTTTATGTGGCCTTAACTGTCTTGAAGCATAAGCAACTACCCTGCCATTTTACATTAGCACACATCCAAGACCCTTCTTAGAAGCATTAGTATACAAAGTAAAAGTGTGAGTGGGATATGGAATCACAAGTATCAGTGCCATGGTTAGCTTAGTCTTCAAATCCTAAAAAGCTACCTCACACTTCTTGTTCCATACATACGGTTGGTCTTTTCTAGTAAACTTGGTGAACATGGCTATCTGTGAAAAGCCTTTAATAAATCTCCTATAATAGCTTGCTAATCCTAGAAAACTTCTAATCTTGGTGACACTTTGTGGCCTTTCTCAATTCAACACTCTATCAAGCTTATTAGGGTCCATTGACACACTTTCAGTCGATACAACATGACCTAAGGCCTTTACTTCCTTCAACCAAACCTCACACTTAGACAATTTCACATAGAGCTTATATTCTCTCAACACCTGTAACACAACTCTAAGATATTCTTTATGTTCTTTCTCATCCTTAGAGTAAATAAGGATATCATTAAAGAAGATCACTACAAATTTATCTAAATAAGGCCTGAAGATTCTATTAATGTAATCCATAAAGAAAGCTGAAGTATTAGTTAACCCAAATGGCATAACAAGAAATTCACAGTGGTTATAACTGGTTCTGAATGTAGTTTTTGAGATATCTTCAGCTTTGACCCTTAACTGGTGCTTAATCTCAAATAAATCTTAGAGAATATGGATGTCCCGGTCAACTGGTCAAGTAGACCATTGATTCTAGGCAAATGATATTTGTTCTTTTATAGTTAGCTTATTCAATTGGCATTAGTCAATGCATAGCCTTAGACTCCAATTTTTCTTCTTTACAAAGAGCACAAGTGATACTTGTAACATATTGAAATTAAGTAACCGATGTTGCTTAGTGTGTGTAATTAGTAGGATAAAATATACTTGTGGCTATGTACATACAACATCTTCTCAAGACATACATACACTTGGCACCATTTCTATGACATACACAAGCACACATATGGCGCCATCTTGTGGTGTATACCCACACATACCTTACTTTTACTTTTGTGTTGGAACCACTATAAGACACCACCAAAGTCCCTTTAGCTTTTTATTCTTTAGTTGGAGCAACATCAAGCTACCACCTAGCTCTTTCATAAACATATGCATGATTATGGAAACACCTTATCTTTCTTTCATTAGGCCACCTGACCGTCCTCCCCTGACACCACTCATGCAAGCCAGATAAAATCAATAGACTACCCTTCTCCTGATGCTTAAATTCGGCCAAGACAAATAAAGGAAGAGAGAGTGTTACACTTAGACAACATGTCACCTTATGAACCAAACACTTAGACACACATGTAACCATTTAAACCTAATACTCCCTCACTCTTATAATTTGGACAAGGAGTAGAAAAATAAGACAAAAATAGAGAGAAAAAGAAAGAAGAGATAAGGTGACCAAAACTTTAAAGAACAAGAGAAAGAAAGTGTCTTTGAACCAATTTCATCCCTAAAATCGCATTTCTAACACAAAGTGTCTTCACCAATATTTTTCCTCTCATCAAGAGCAATATTCCTATGATTTTAGTTTCTTGAAAAGAGAAGTTGGTTACTGTGTAGGTGGTGTTGAAGTTGGGAGAATCAAGAAAGAGTTATAGCAAAAGATAGAGGTAAGTGTAAGCTTTGATTTGAAGCTAGTATCTTGAAATTTGGTTAAGTTTTCATGAGGTTAGTATGCTGCCTTAATTTTTGGTCAAAGGTAATCTTAGGGTTTTAATGATCTTGTGAACATGAACAAGATGTTAGAAGAGGTTTAAGTATGGTAGGAATGAAGTAGAGCAAGTTTTTTGGATTAAAATTTCAAAATCACTTTGTTTAACCCAAAGGTGAATTTCGGCCAAGAGTAGGGCAAGAGGAAGGAGTGATATTTTGTTGATTTTGAGGTTTCCAATGGGTTTAGAATAAAAAATTGTGTAGGAAAAAGATGAGGAAGTGACTTTTGAAGAATTGGAATTGAAAACAAAATTTTTGCCTACAAACCCTAATGTTTTGGTCATAATTAGTTCACAAGGGAAGAATTGGATTTTTCCAAATTTGAGGTTTGAAATGGATTCTACATGCAAACTTGTGTAGTAATAGCTTGTAGAAACAATTTTAGAAGGATTAAAAGCCCAAAAATTGGAGTTAAAGGTTGTTAAGGGTTGATGTTGCTAGATTGATTCCAGGAAGTCAGGTTGCTTGAGGTTTGGTGTTAGTTAGACAAACCTTGTCCAATGATTGTAAAATATTAAAGGTCAATAGTTCATATCTTAAGCTTTAAAATGAGCCATAGAATGCATTATTTGGGTAAGTAGTTTGTAAGTTATGAATTTTTAAAGATAAGATATCAAAACTGGAAAGAATTCTGAGGCAGTTAGGTTGGTTGAGGATCCTAGAACTTAGCACCTATAATTGGGGTTGGCTAATATTTTTCCTGTACATAAGACTTAAAGAGCTTTACATAGAAACTTGAACCACCTCATTTTGAGTTTTTGAGATTAAGATTTTCAAAGTTGTCTAATGAAATTTGGCGGATTAGGGGTCGATTTTGAAATTTTCAATATTTAGAGGTAATTGTGATTAGTAGGAATATTAGGATTAGAAACATGTTTTAGAGACCAATATGACCACATTGAATACTCAAATCACAAGGGACGAAATCGTCTAACTTGTCCTAAACTAGATATTTATTTGACATAGCATAAGAGAAGTATTAAATATAACCAACAAAACTTAAGTAAAGGACAAGAATATGGATGGGTCAAAGAATAACATAATCTTTATTATATCAATAGAATTGGAACAAGTAATGACCCATCTATTCGTGAATTCTAAATTAGAGGATTCAACATTTCTCCAAGCTCAGAAAAGGAGCTTGCTGATAAAGGTAAAGTGTGAGAAACGCAGTTAGGTAGTAACTTTTTCTCTCATATATTATGTAATTGTTCTGCGTGTATGCTTGTACCATTGAATATTCATTTCTTGAATATATGGCTATGATGTTAGACCAATCAGTCCTGGGACATTCAAACTGATATGCATTCAGAATTGTACCGAGTAGTGACTCGAGGCAGTAAGACCCGATGTGCATGTTTGCATGTGGCAGTGAACCTCTGCTGTAAGACCTAATTTTTACCAAGCATTGTGCTATTGGACTAGTGTGTCCCATCATTGATATTTGTGATGCATCTTGTTTGCTGAACGCTGTTCGTGATGAATGCTGATTATATGATATTTGTTTAACATGCTTCGTGAACCTAAACATCTTATGATTGATTGTGGATACTACTGAGATTCTCGCAAATCTCACCCTTTCCAATAATTGACATATAGCGAAGGCAAGCGACTCAAAGGGTAAAAAGGTAAACATCAATTAGTAAAAGAATGGATATGAAGGGCATAAGATTTCTGTCGGTTATCTGCGTAATAATTTTGTTAAGACTTGGGATGTTTTGGTAGCCTTTTTGGTGCTACCTGTATTGTATATAAATGTAAAAACATAACCAAAGAACCAATAGTAGTAGTAGTAATAGAGATAGTAGTATAACACGTATAGCGAATCAATATTTTCCCTTAACACGATAATTGAACTAGGATTGGGCAATCGCGTGATTGGGCAATCCTCCGAGGTTCACTGAAATGACTCCTTGAAGGTCCACCAGAATGATTACTTGCGGGATGATTAAACTTCTTCTTCACACTATTAAAGCTATGACTATTTGATAGAGCTCAATATTTATATATTTTTATTAATTAATCTTAGGCTTTTGTGATACTTAATTGAATATTTTGGGCATAATCAAGTGTTAATGTGAGATTTTAGTGAAATGATAATTTGGGAGTTATAGTGGTCAAATTGTTATATTTTTAATTAATATTTATTATTCCCATTATTCTTTAATTGTGAGCAAAAGATATTACCTTTGTGAATTTATTTTTGTAGGTGATGATGTGGCACAACTTACTCATTTAACCTAAAGAGAATTGAAGAAAGAAAAAGAAGGAGGGGACCATAAAGGAGTAGCGGTTGGACCAAATGGGCACTATTGAAGAAAAAGAAAGATGACTGAATTTAAAGAGGAGCAGCACCGAGTAGACAATGAGAGGAGGAAATGAATTGATTAAAAAAACGAGGAGTTGACCAAAGGAGAATAATCGCTGTGAAGAAATTGGAGAGAGGAGATCGAATGGATTAAAGAAAAGAAAATGGAATAGTTGGCCGAAATGGATTAAAAAGAGGAGGAGATGCAAGTGATGGGTTGGACCGATTAAAGGGAAGAGGAATAATGGAATAAGGAGGAGAGCCTATGTGAATTGGAAAGAAAGGGTTCGGCAACTGTACATAAATTAAAAGGGGACCACGTGAATGAAGAAGGCGGTAGCGAATGAAATGAGAAAGAGGAAGAGGCACTGGTTTTTAGGAGAAGAGTGAACTAAGTGTGAAAAGAGATCAAAGCTGAGTATAAAAGAAAGAAATGAAGCACCGAATAAGAAAAAGGAGGCTGTTGATGAGAGGTGCTCACATGCAAGTAGAGAGGCTGAAATGGTGGCTACTAAACCAATGATTTGCTAGACCAAATGGATGCAATGGAAGACCAACAAATGAAAAGGCGCAAGAAGCAACTAGCTGGACCGAATGGATATTGAGGAGGAAGCAAGCTGCTGCATTTCCATGGCTAATTTCTTCTCTTTTCTTCAAGCTTTATCTTCCTCTTCTTCCATGAGTAGTTAAGCTTTGGTGATTTCCTTGAGTTGGGTAATGGTTTGAGCTTATAAACTTCAATGGAATTCCTTTAAGCTCTCTTTCTAGTTCATAATTATGTAGCTTGGTTAAGTATGTAATTGTGATCTAGATTGTTCTATGCCAAATGAATAAGCTTGGTGGTTGAGCTAGGAGTTGATTAATTAAGCTTTGTATGATTCATATTAGGAGTTGTATGAATTGTTTATTCCGAATCGGTTGAGTGGATTTAAATGATTAAACTGAATATTTTGATTTTTTTGTAATGGTAATTACAATTTAGAATTGGAAGTTAATTATTCATCTCCTTGAGTCACAATTAATTGGTGGTATTCATTTAATTACTTCGGTTGAACAAATTAAATGATTATTATAAGTATGAAGCTAGTGGTAGCTTAGTTTCATCCTCTTGGCTCATTATAGAATTGAAATCATTATCAAGCAAGGAAGACTAAAACCTCAACTCAAGGGAATCTCATTTCATTATTATTCTAGTTTATTAAATTTACTTTGTTGTTATTGTTAATTTCAATTCTGTTTGCTTCTTTGTCTTAAAAATCGAAAAATACAAAAATATTGCTTTAGCTTAGATTACTTCATTAGTTTAAAAATCAAATTCTCAAAATGATTTCTCATAACTTTAAGGTTTTTTTATTACTTTACTACTTAAAAACTTGGAAATTAATCTCCTCACTAGAGCGACCTAGCTTGAGCTACTACTCTAATTTTCAAACCTAGTTTTATTTTGAGAGCTCACACGATATGGGTTCATCACTATTCTTCTTTGTGATTTCCCCCATAGGTCTCATGGAAGGTATAGATCTGACTTACAATTTCTTTATTTTCTTAGCTTCTTCTTCTCGATTGCTTCTTGCTTTTGTGAGTAGTTTGTCACACATCTTTTCAAAATCCTTTACTTGATCAGGGAATAGTGACAAAGCCATTTTCAAATCCGGCCTAGCTTTCTTCATTAATAGATCACATATCCACTTGGAGTTGTTTTGTGAATACTTGCAAAACTTGGACAACTCCAAAAAGCGAGCAATAAATTCTTCTTCATGTAAATCCTCTTGCTTGAATGTAAGGAACTCCATCTCTTTCACTACTCTAATGGAAGTAGGAAATGATACTTCTGGAACTTTTACCAAAACTCTTCCCAAGTCATCTCAGCATCATAATCTATTTTGGTGCTTTTCCAACATTCTTAGGTTGCTTTTAGCCTCAATTTATTGGTAACTAGCACCCTTTGTTAAGAGCTGATCTCAATAACCTTAAAAGTCTTTCCTAGTCTCTTCAACCACTCTAGTGCTTCAACTAGGTCTAGCTTCCCCCAAGCATTGGAGGAGTAAACTTCCTGAATTTTTCCTAAACTTTAGTAATGGATAGGGTGTGGTACTAAGAATAGGAATTGTTACCACCTCTTGATTTGGTGCTTATATAGCTTCCACCTCTAGAATTATGATTAGTGGGGGTATCTTCATTGATGGAACTCTTCTCCTTATCATGATCACCACCTTGACCTCTTCTTATTGCCAATTCATCTTTATGCCTGTTCACTTTCTTTCTCACATCCAGGACTATGTCCCATAGCTCTAACAAGATGGCATTGTTATCCAGAGTAGGAGGACCATCTTGACGAGGTGCATGGGTTGAATTAGTCTTTTGAGTCCTCCCCATCCTCCCTATCTATGAAGAACACCACAATGACAATAGGTGAGAAACAAATAACTAAACAAATTCTAAATCTAAATAAAGGGAAGTGCACATGTTTTGGTATTTAATTTTCCATGACCTTTAAAAAGTTAAAAAAAATAGTTAGCAAATCAACTAAATAGCCACAGAACATTTAGGCTTTGATACAAAAAATGTAACACCTTGAATTAAACAACCAAAGACTTAACCAAAGTATTTCAAATATCGCCAATAAGGATGTTCAACATCCAAATCATCAAAATACAAAACTAGTTCCAATAAAGCCTATATGATAGTGTTAAATCAAATTCTCAAAATATTTCATCGAAATAAAATAAAATGCAGAAGTCTTATGGTTATGGAAAATAAAATCAATATAACATGTGCTTCAGGAGAACAATAGAGCCTTCAAGGCTTACTCCATAGGAGCCTTCCCTTGCTCCCTACTAGAACATTCACCTAAAAATGTTAATATAAGAGATGAACTTCCATGTTTTAGTAACTATTGAAAGTTTTTACCGTACACAAGTAAACCTCTTACGATTTAAAATAAAGAACTGATTACACACACACATACAGATATTTGCATATACTATAATCCTCATACAAAACAATTGCAAATTAATCATCATAATGCCAATTTATATTTTCATCACATGTAATATACAATTATGCAATATGCAAGATGCAACCTCCCTTATATCACTTTCTATCTTTATTCCGTTGACTGGAGCAATAGGCTAACACATAGTCTAACAAAAACTCATCTATTTGACTGGATTGTCCCAAGCTCACCAGTTCTTAAGATATACTCGGCCAAAGATGTAGAGCTTAAGTTTGGTCAATAGCCCTCTTCCTTAAAGAACAAAACTAATAAATACAATGTGGTAAAAGATCTTACCATACAAATTCCTCCTTACCTCAACCCATCACATATACAACTACCATGACAGTATATTTAATCACCAATAAATACAATATCATTAAAAGACAAGGCACTATCATCACATATACAAACATGCTTACAAGGAAACAATAATCCAACAATACATTAATTATCATTAAAATATTAACTATGCGAATAAAGTGAGTTATAAAGGGATTTACTTGTAAAATTACTTACTTGAGAATTTACAATACATATATATATACATATAATTCAGTTCATTTTTTTAATAAAAGATTGTCATTCACAATCATACACAATTCACAAGTATATGGAGGAATATTTAGAGTTACCTATTACTCCCTAGCGTACAGTAATCACACAAGGAGTTACTCCAATGCTCTCAATAAAAGTCTACAAATTCACAAACATGAATATATATTAATGTATTACCGAAAACTACTCTAGAATTACTCTAATACTACTTTAAGCCTCAAGCTACCCTCTAAAAATTAATATTATATTGATAAATATTTACTAGTTACCACATAAATTTTATATCAAGAGATTTTATATTAGTTAGAAATTAGAAGTAAAGATTATTATATAGTACCAAAGTTTTAAATATAAAACAACATGTGTGTATTATTAGGTGTAGGTAGATAAGAAGAAGGAAGGGCTTTTGAAGCATTGATTAATAGCCACTGAGTACATTTTAGATACACACACACACACACACACACCTATAAAAAAAGACAAACCTAAGGATTTGTTGGAGAAAAAAACTAGAGAGTACTCAACTCTTAACAAGTCAAAAGTCAGATTTGGCATTTGGAAAAAAGAAACAATCCAAAATAAAATGAATAAATAAATAAAAGGTGAAGAGTGGTTCAGATGTAGGTAGTATGTGCTAATATGTTATAAGACAAGTTTGACTGTCACAAACCTAAAGTTGGTAGGTTTTCTCTCTATCGAAAGTAGTGCCAAGTAAAGATTTGAAATGGAAGAAGCCAGTGTTCAAAAGGTATTGCTGGACCAACCACTGGAAGATCAGAGTGTGATTGTTGCTACTAAAAAGTCAAAGAAGGAAGTTAAGGAGGATGCAGAAATGTATGATCTAATGAATGAAGTAGAGCATGGAGATCTGGAGATGGGGATCGGTCAAGGCTCGAAATGCGGTAAGGAAGGAAACAATGCCGTGCAATAGATCTCATATAAAGAATCGCTCTTGGGTTTTAAAGGAATTGAATTTAATCGGATAGCTTATGGAGCGTCGACTATGGAAGAGGACCCACTGTTGTTGGACCTTATAGATCAAATGTAGGGCATACTGGAGCCGTCGGATGAGATTAAAAAGCTGATGGATATTTACCCAGTTGTTCCTATGACTGATGAGGAGTATAATAAGAGCTGTGTACCATGGAACGCACTGATCATCACGATACTCAGAGCTAGTCTAAATTTCTATAAACTGAAGGAAATACTAGGCAGAGCATGGAGGTTTAATGAGTTTGATTTGATCGATCTTCCCAACAACTACTATGTAGTCAAGTTTACTAATCAGGAAACATGGAATCTTCATTACAAGCATATATTATTTGAAGGTCTATGGGTGGTGGCGCAACATAGTGTTCTTGTACAAAGGAGGTCACCGTACTTCGATCCCTTTAACAATCTACTAGGCAAGATTGCGACCTGGGTGAGAATTCCTAATATTCCTTTGAACTGCTATACCAAAAAATAAATATCAAGACTGGGAGATATGATCGGAAAGACACTGAAGGTGGATTTACATACCCTGAGTGGTGGGGATGATGGCTATCTGAAAGTGGCAAGAGGGAGGTATGCTAGAATATGTGTGGAGCTGGACCTTCAGATAAAATTAGTGCCAAGGAAAATCCTAGCCTCTGCTTTGTATAACATAGAATATGTGGGATTAAATCTGATTTGCTTTGGGTGCGGTAGATATGGGCATAGAAAAGAAAATTACTCATGGAACTCAAATTATGGTGCTTCGTTCAGCAACATAACAAAGCCAATACCCTCAGTGAAGAGGCCACCAACGTCACCTGAAAAATCTATGCCGGTGGAAGGGGAGGAGTTCGGACCGTGGATGCTAGTACAGAAAACTCAGAGATATCGGGCACCAAGATTTGAAAGGCAGAGAGTTCATTCGAACAATGGATTTCATGGTTTATGAAAGATAGGAAAATCGGAAGTCAAAGCACATGTCTCAAGATTTACTGCAATGTCAGAATGGGCAGAGGAAAAAACTACATCATAAAATCATGAGGAGGTCACGGGAGGAAACTTAAAGCCAACAGGATAATCTTTAGTATTGTATGAGGGAAAAGTAAGAGGACCCTATAAGGTTGGGCTGCATGGTGGGGCAGGAGATAAACAAAGAATAAATGACCAACTGGGCCTGAAAAATGTGTATAAAGTAAAGGAAAAAGAAAAGGCCCAAGTGCCAACTCAAAGTGGGCTGAAGCTAGTCTTAAAAGAAGACCAGAACAACCTATGACAGTCACAAAATCAACGTGTAATTAGAAAAAACAAGCCCCAAAAGATGCTAAACAAAGGACCCACTGCGTTGTTAGTAGATGTGCTGATAATCCAGTCTCAGTTTGGTTAGATCAAGAACTACAGAATTCCTATGGGCAAAACTCAACTAAACTGAGGGGGGAAAAAGAAGGGGAGCTAAAATAGAAATCAACAGAAGGGAAGATGGACAGAATAGTGTTGGAAATTGTGCCTAAAGGGCCAATCATTGTACTTTGAACATTTTAATTTAATGAAATTTCTCCATTCTATTATCATATTATTTGCATGTTAACTGTGATAATTGTATCCTTGGATAATTCATAAAGATTGCCCTAAAATGTCCCTGCTCAGTCGTCTATGCGGCAGCATAGATGAAACAAGATCAGTATGACTTTGATAAGATATGGAGATACGAATCAAAGTCTTAGGCACTTGTAAGAGTACAAGGTGCTGGACCGAGCCACTATGAGAAAGCTACATGGATCAAGTCATAAGCTTTTCTCATGTATAACTATGTCACAATGCCCTTTGACCTAAGGTCATCATGGATTCATACATGAGAGTTGCTAAGCTTTGAACTAGTCAAGAGTCATCTTTGACCAGGTGATGATAAAGGCTACAATCGGGCTTGGTGGTTTTTCATGAAGAGGAATATAAATGATCAAGATAGAATTTGTCCCTCACATTAGTAGAGAGATATTACTGGGCCCCTCAATGAGTAAGTCTGAGAAATGTATGGCCATACTACATTGGAAAGGAGTTTCCATTTCTATTATCAGACTACTTAGGAATCGAGAAAGTAATAGTCAGAAATAAGAGGATGACATTATCTATGCCTCATCCTTGACCGATATATCGTGTGACAAAAGGGACGTGACATGGTTGTATGACAGGTTGCATCGTGTTAACGATCCTCATATGAATTGGGTAGTCGTGATGTCTTGCTAGAGGCCGCTTGCGACTTGTGGGTTAATACAGTTATTGGCCCACTGCCAACTTTATATGGGCCTACAGGGTCGCACACAAGAATGGCCCAACACGAGATAATGTTTAATTAGGGTGGACAAATTTTATATATATGTATATATGTAATATAAAAAAATTCGTTAATAATATTATATAGATATGTATTTTCGAAATACATATTATATATATATGTATATATATATTATATGATATTATTATATTGTGTCAGTTTTAAATTTAATTTGTTAAGATAAATTAAATCTAATAACTAATATGATAGAGATATGGTATCTCAGATTTAACTTATGAAGATAACTTAAATCTAATGGCTCTTTATTTGGATTAAATAAATAGGTTAAATTAAAACTGTTGGACATATTTGATTTAAACTGAATTTATTTAATTAGCTCATCAAGATAATTAATATTTAATTAATTTCAAAATTAATGATGATTAATTTTGAAATTTGAAAATAGCCCTCATAGGTTATAAACTTGCTAGAGCAGATATACTGAGATACACATGAGAATTGAGAGCCGCAAGTGAAACCCTAGGAGACATTAGAGACGCTAGCACGCAGTCTCGGTTGGAGAGCATTCGTGTAGATACCGGTAGAGGGAGCGGACCTGACATGTGGGCTCCTAGAGATCGTGAAAACCCTGAATCAAAAAGGTATGCATCCTTCCAACTTGGTTTAAACGCCATTGATAGATCCTCGATTAGGATCGGTAAAATTTTTAAATTTCTTCCGCTGTGCTTGCCGATTCTAACAAATAGAACAAGTGAAACTGGAGGTAGAGAATCCACAGACAATAAGATCAAAAAGTTCATCAAATTGAGCACAAGGTGGAAACCGAACCAGTAAAAAGACCAATAAATAGGGGATTCCATCAAAATGCAATCAAGAGAATGAACCACCTGATAAGTAAGTGTTTCCTTTGTTATGACTTAATTAATAGTTACTTATGATAGTTGCATCATGGAATTACCGTAGGGCAGGTAGTAAGTCGTTTCCATGTTTGATCAGAGAGATAGTTCAAAAATACAACATTAATGTGCTAGGTCTTCTTGAAACTTGAATCAGTGGTACAAGAGCAGATGGAGTGTGAGGAAAATAGGCTTTAGTAATTGGTTGAGGGTAGAGGCTACAGGATTTGTGGGTGGTTTATGGCTGTTGTGGAATGATTATGAAGTGTCTGTTGAATATATTTATTCAAATACCCAAATTCTCCATTGTCGTCTATCCGACAAAAACTCTAGTGAAACACTCTTTATTTCCCTTGTTTATGGTGAACCAAGAAAGGTGAATAGGACTAAACTCTGGGCATCCTTGCGAGCACTATCAAACATTACCCAGGAAGCTTGATTGATCTTGGGGGATTTTAATTCTTTTTTGGGCACTTCTGATAAGCATGGAGGAGTACCTATTACTGACTCACATAATCTCCAATTCTGAACATGCATTAATGATTGTGGTTTTCTGGAGGTTCTGACTGTTGGTGAGAAATTTACTTGGGAAAAAATGATGTAAAAGAGAGGTTAGATTAGGTCTTTTACAATGTGGCTTGGGAATTAGCTCATCCAAATTTCAAGGCTTTTCATCAACTTTGGTTTAAATCAGATCACAGGGTAATTGTTGTCTCAGCTGAATCAGGGGGGAGGTATCAAAATCTGAGACATTATTTTAAATATCAAGCTGGTTGGTGTCTATAGGAAGGTTTCCCGGATATTATTAAGGAAGCTTGGCATTAAAATTCATAGTCAACAGGGTTCAAAAAACTCAAGGAAACTGCTTTAAAATGGATCAAGGAGGTAATTGGGAACTTGTCAAAAAAGAAAAGAGAACTCATTAGAAGACTGAAAGGGGTTGATAAGGCGTTGTCGAAAAACCCCTATAGAGGTTTAGTGTGCCTAAAATAGAAATTATGGCAGGATTACCTGAAGGTGATAAATCAAGAGGAATTATTATGGTACCAAAAATCTCGTTGCAAGTGGCTATAGTGTGGGGATAAAAACACTAGTTTCTTCCATGCCTTAATAGTAGTGAGACAAAAACGTAATCAAGTAGATATGCTACAAAATGAGCAAGGTCAGTGGGTTACAGAGCAGGCTGAGTTGAAACAAATAGCGGTGAATTATTTCAAAACCCTGTACACCCGAGATGAGGGGGTCACCTCAGTACAGACCTGGCCAACAAACTTTCCCTTGCTAAGTCAATCTCAACTAGATCAGAGAGAGATATCGGTTGCCAAAATCAAGAATTCAACCTTTGAAATGGGTGCTTTTAAAGCTCCTAGTCATGACAATCCCCATTTTTTCCAATCTTAATGGGAGATCATGGGAGTAAAAGTATGTGATCTGATCTTTAAAGATATGAGGAATCCACAAAAGATTGAGGATATGAACCACATAAACATTATGCTAATTCCCAAGGTGGAGACTCCAATTGCTATTAAGGACTTTTGACATATTGCACTATGTAATGTGTACTTCAAGATTCTTAGCAAGGTTCTAACTAACAGGCTGAAGAAAATCATGCCACAATTAATTCACCCAGCACAATGCAGCTTTATCAGCGGGCGCCAAAGCTGTGATAACATTATCCTTGCCTAGGAAGCCATTTATACTATGAGAACCAAAATGAGAGGTAAAGGGTACATTGCAATTAAAGTTGATATGGAGAAGGCCTAAGACATACTAGATTTGGATTTTATTAAATTCAATCTACAAAGTCTGGGGTTTCAAGATCAATTTGTGTAGCTCATTATGAAGTGTATCTCATCGACTTCAATGAAGGTATGCTAGAATAGAGATCTTTTTGACACATTTCTTCCTATGAGGGGAATAAGGCAAGGGGATCCACTTAGTCCCTATCTCTTTGTGATATGTATGGAGAGGCATGGACAGATCATTAACCATGAAGTAGAGGCTAGAAGATAGAAACCATTGAAGATTGGTACTCAAGGTCCTTCTATCTCCTACTTATTCTTTACAGATGACCTTATACTATTTTGCGCGAAGCATTAAACAACCAAGTGGAAAGAGTTCACAACATCATGAAAGAGTTTTGTTACATTTCAGGACATAAGGTTAGTCTCCCTAAATCTAAGTGTTTTGTCTCTCATAAGGTGTATTTTAGTAGAGCACTTGAACTTAGTCAGATTTTGGGCATTGGGCTTACTGCTGATCTTGGGAAATACCTCGGGGTACCTCTCTTACACAAGAAAATGACAAAAGTGATCTTTGCCCCTCTAATTGCCAAGGTTAATAGAAAACTCTCAGGTTGGAAAAGGAAATTCTTGAGTATGGCAGGGAAATTGGTGCTAATCAAGTCGGTTTTGTCTACTCTCCCCTTCTATCAAATGCAAACTCTACTCATTCCTAAAGGGGTACTGAAGGAAATAAAGAAGCTAAGTAGGGAATTTTTTTGGAATCAAGGATCACTAGCAAAGAAACTCCATCTAATTTCTTGGGAGACTATCAAAAAAGAGAAAGAGAGTAGAGGACTTGGAGTCAAAGACCTTATTAAACAGAAAAAAGCATTTATTATGAAACTATGTTGGGGCCTTGTTACCAAACCTGAAGCTCTTTGGGTGAGATGTTTGAAGAGTATATATGCTTGTGGAATATAATTGACAGAATTCCCAATGTAAATAAAAAAAGCAGCAATAAGTAGTTTAGAGTACCATAGTCAAGGTCTACGATCAATTCAAAAAATTAGGAAGGAAACTTAAAAGTGGAAGAAATACCAATGCCTAGTGGGAGTTATGGTCCCTCCTTGAACAACCATTAATCCAGTATGTTGATAAGAAATTTGAGTGGGTTAGTTATGAGGAGTCAGTTTGAACATTTGTATCACCGAGTAGTTCTTGGGACCTCACAAAATGGAGCCTCTTTTTACCAAAATGGGTGGTTGACAAAATCAACATGGTAAAGCCGCCAAGCATAGAAGTGGATGATATCTTTTATTGGAGGTGTAACATTTGTAATACCCCGACTTTTGAGACTTGAACTTAGAGAATAAGCCTGAGATTAGTGGATTGCTAAGCCCTGGCTTAGCAAGATCCCAAATTGTGATTAAGGGTTAATGATTCCAAAAGTGGATGTGGTTAGTGATAAATAACCCTTTTGGAGAATATGATGTGATTTGGCACTCAGATGTGATTGGTGTGTGTTGTAAGTAGTGCCGAAACCCTATATTTGAGTTCAATTGTGGAGTAACATCAAATTTGACTTAGAATAAAGGGAAGAATTGAAAAGGTTATTGTGTTGGAAATGGTGTCATGGTGTGTTTTGATGTCATTGAAATTGCTTTGGAACTTTGGAATGGAAAAGTTGCAATAGTAGGTTTTGAAATGTGAATTGTGTTGACATATTGAGATTGTTGCGAAAACATGTCAATTTGATGTGAATTTGATTGATTTGGTGTTTCCAATGGATTCCTTGGGGAAATTTATTTGGGAATGATGTTTGGTATGAAAATGGGACCATTGGAAGCAAAGATGCAAAATCTGAAATTCTGTCCAGTGAAACTCTTTTCTGGGCAGTCCGTTTGTACGAATATTTTGAATGAACAAATGATGTCTACAAATTCTGAAACATTCTAGTCTTAAATTTCACATCCCAAGCATCAAAATGGACATATAATTTGTGCCATTTCATTTTGTGAGCTAGGAGATATGACTGTCCAATGTTTGGGATGGAATCTAAACTCTGTTTTGGGGCAGCGATGAGTTTTATGTAATTCTAGAATTTTGTGGTAATTTTGGGTAATGGACCATATTTTTCCTATAGAGAGGACTTAAATACCTTTCATTTGGCTTTGGAATCACCTCATTTCTATGTTTCTAGAATTAGTTATGAGTTTTCAAAGTTTGGGCAAAAAATCTGCCAGAAAAATCTGAAAATAGGAACTATGACATCATCAAAATAAAAGATGACATCAGTATGGAATTAAATATTTTCTCATCAACTTCAGCTCTCATTTATGACGTGCTGAACCAGCTGAAACTAGTGAGAGAAAGTTGAGGGCTCTTAGAGAGAGAAAGAGGAGAAATCTCACAAGATAAGCCGATTTCTCCAACGATCTAGCTTCTAAAGAGTATAACCTTGCTCCTAAACTTCTCTTTCATGTTCTTTAAGGTGTTGGAAGCTCAATTTTCATGGTTAAGATGGGCTAGGGTTTCAGCCAATCTTGAGAAAAGCTAGTGGGGCTTGAGGTAACTTCCAAACTCTTGTGTATTGACTATTTTGGCTGCTGTGGATAATTTAATCGGTGAAATTTCGCAGGATTGTCATTGGTTTCCAAAATGGAAAATGGGTGTGTGGGGCTGTTATGCTACCCAAATTGGTAATAAATGGTAGTTGTAACCTAATGGAATAGTCAATAAAGTGGTTAGGAGTAGAAGGGAACGCGTTCACGGAGCTGGAGCTGAAACCGAAAATCCCCAATTTTCCTCAGAATACTTGCGAATTTCGGTCAGCTCTAGAAATGGGTCTTAGGGTTGGATTTTCTATGATTTGAAGATTCCATTAAGTTCAGGAGAAAAAATTAGGTGGGGTTACAGTTGGACACTTTTTCAGAAAAGGCCGAAAAAGCATAATTATGAAAACGCCCCTGAAACCCTTAAAGTGGGGCTGTCAAGGGTAATTTTGTAATTGATATTGAATTTGATAATTTCAAGTTTGGAAATGGATTCCTTGGGCTGAAATATGTTAGAATAGCCCATATCAAAATTTCAGGAAAAGTACAGCCGGACCGGGTACGGTGGGGCCGGGCCGGGTCATGGGGGTATTTTAGTAAATTTTCAATATAACCTCATATAACCCGCAGAAATACTATGGAAGTGTCTAAATAGTACATTTGACATTATAAGATTGAATATGAAGCCCCGAGCTGTTTGTACGTAAATTGAGGCACACGTTTCGAGGTATAAAAGGGTTAAGGTAGGGAACTTATCTCTCTTGCATGCTCTGATAACTGTATTAATGTGTTGATGCATGTTATTGCTTTGCTTGATTATGTGGAACATGTATGAATGATTTGAAGCTATGTTTCAATATATGCTATGGCCATATGTGTATCGTTCAAAGCATTGAGCTTATAGATTTGTCATTGTATGTGTGCATGAGTTATGTGATGCAAGCATGTCATGCATTAAACACTTATCTTGCCTGCATATTGATAATGTTTCCCTACTGAGATTCTCTCGAATCTCACCCTTCCCTACCAACAATTTAGACAGGGTAAGTGGCTCGTGGAGGGAGCGGCTAGGAATCCTTCGGGCGGTATCATACGGGGGGTGAGACTCTATGACTTTGTGAAAGCCACCGTGATGATAAGCCCTAGTATGCAACCACCGTGATAACGAACTGTATAGAGCAGTCATCGTGACATTGAATCGTAGAGTAGAGCTGTGAGAGCCCATGTTCTTAATGCAGCTCAATGGTACCAGGGATGCATTGAGACTCTACTTACCCCCAGGTAGTGGCTTCGATCCCTGGGGAGGCAAAAAATCCTTCTTGGGGAGTGGGGAACCCTTGTGAGTCCTGGGTGGTGGGTTAGCCCAAGAGGGGTGAGACCAGCCAGCCCAGCCACCGACGTGGGGCATCCCCAGAGGGGGTAAAATTGAGGTGGGTGTGACAATAAAAAGGCGCGATGTATTGGTTATGGCTCTGAATAATTTGAGTTGAATCAGGCCAAAATTGGGCACAGATTGTGAGTGTGGTTAGTTGTAGTGGGAGTTTCCTACAGGACTCCTATTAAATCACCCTGACATTGTTAAAGCACAGATGAGGAGAAAGACCTCAGAGTATGCAGCGGAAGCGTGGTGAATGTGATGTGTTTGAATACTACGCTGAGTAGGAGCTCAAGTTTGCTGAAAGTATGATGTGTTAGTGATGGCTTCGAAGAGTACAACTCTGAAGTCTAAATTATCTTGTGAGAAGGGGTCTTGAAGGATCCTGATTTGGTGAAAAGAATTCTCGGTGTGAAGGTGAAGCCGTTAAGATGCCATTTCCAGCTTGTTGTGATTGTATTGTGAGTCCATCTCCCCGGTTGGGCCGGATCGGGTTGGTCCGGTGGGCTGAGCCTGGTAGGCATAAGCTCAGTATGTGACGGATATTTGTGTGTCTTTCACTTGAGGCAGCATGGGGTGATTCCCATGGCGGAGGACCATTCTGCTGGGGTGGTAGTTTACGGGGGATTGACTATTTGGAAGCCAGAGTGGCTTTGTGATTTCTAGAGAGGCAATGTGATATGTGTATGCCAGTGAGGCAACATGTATGTGTGACAGTTGTGAACAAGCTGGGATTGAGGTATGGTTATGGCCACAGAGCAGAGCTAGTTCAGCTGTTGGCGAATTCAACTACATGATCGGGGGTTCTCAATTCTGAGGGCACTTACCCCGACATGGCCAGCATGGCTAGCCACCAGGTTGGTTGCACCGGTGTCAACTTAAGGCTGAAAGGCGGTGCATAAAATTAGAGTCTGCGATGTGTGTTATTATGGAAGCTATGTGAATACAGCAGGAGAGCTGGCATTGGGATAGCAGCACAAGTTGTAGTATGTGTGCAAGTGGCGAAAGCCGAAGTATTCTTGCAATATGTATATGTATAGCCATGCCAATGATCCCTGAGCTGCTAACAACGGTTCGGGTAAGGACTGTGTGCCTTCCGGCGGTAAAAGGGGATGAGGGTGGGATGTAAATGGGGATCTTGTGACTTATGAGTCATGCATCAATGTGAAATCTGCTACGGATCTTGTGTAGTGCCCAAGAGTCCCGGTTACCACTAGTGGGGTCACTGGTGGGTGTATGGGTGAGGGTAATATTGTGAAAGGAATACAACAAAAGCTGGAATATTTGTGTATACAGTAGAGGCTGTCGTTTTGTGTAATAAATTTGTGGTGTTTTGGGGTTACTCCCGGAAGGGGTAACTAGATTGAGTTGAGTAGAGTGGTGGCCTATGCCTCCTAACTGCTAAGATGTTATGGCTCATAATTTAGAGCCTCTGGATATTGTGGTTATATGATTATAGAGTTCTGTGGCAATCATACGTGGAGGCGGTTGTATCTATTTGGCAAATGCATGGAGATTGAGTTCGCACGAAAACCATGGGATGGGCCGGTTGTGACAATTGTGGCAATAGTGTTACATCTGTATTTGTGCCAAAGATGTGGTGCTATTACTTGTATAGGGTGGTAGCAAAATTATACGGTGATTATAAGAATTTTGAGTGTTGTGTGGTTGGAAAGAAACCGAGCACGACACATTAGTCCGTACATGATTTGATAATTATGATCGAGAAGGCTTGAAGTCAGGCTGAATGAGGTCAGTCTACTTGAATTATGATCATATAAGGTAGACGCCTCTCGAATTTGAAACGGAGATCACGTGCATGCAGGAGTGTTTTCGAATACGGTGATCAGTAAGACGATCAAGCGAAAGGCATTAAGCTATGACGCATTGGTCTGTTTTGATTCTTGCCAGAGTCAGACCTGTTGTGTATGGGTTGTGAGGGTGGTTTAGAAGGTACCATCCGAATGTGAAATGAATTGTGAAATGGAGGCTGTCATGAAGAAGCTTCCGTAGTCTGTGGATTAAGTGATGCGACCAATTTCAAGGACAAAATTTATTGAACGGTGGGAGAAATGTAATACCCTGACTTTTGAGACTTGAGCTTAGAAAATAAGCCTGAGATTAGTGGATTGCTAAGCCCTGGCTTAGCAAGATCCCAAATTGTGATTAAGGGTTAATGACTCTAAAAGTGGATGTGGTTAGTGATAAATAACCTTATTGAAGAATATAATATGATTTGGCACTCGAAAGTGATTCATGTGTATTGTGAACATCGCTGAAACCCTGTATTTGAGTTTAATTATGGATTAACATCAAAATTTACTTAGAATAAAGGGAAGATTTGAATGGGGTATTGTGTTGGAAATGGTGTCATAGTGTGTTTTGATGTCATTGAAATTGGTTTGGAACTTTGGAATGGAAAAGTTGCAATGTTAGGTTTTGAAATGTGAATTGTGTTGACATGTTGAGATTGTGGTGAAAACATGTCAATGTGATGTGAATTTGATTGATTTGGTGTTTCCAATGGATTCCTTGTGAAAATTTATGTGGGAATGATGTTTGGTATGAAAATGGGACCATTGGAAGCAAAGATGCAAAATCTGAAATTCTGTCCAGTGAAACTCTATTCTAGGTAGTCAGTTTGTGGAACATTTTGAATGACCAAATGGTGTCTACAAATTCTGAAACTTTCCAGTCTTAAATTTCACATCCCAAGCTTCAAAATGGACATATAATTTATGTCATTTCGTTTTGTGAGCTAGGAGATATGACTGTCCAAAGTTTGGGATAGAAACTGAACTCTGTTTTGGGGCAGCGATGAGTTTTATGTAATTCTAGAATTTTGTGATAATTTTGGGTAATGGACTATATTTTTCCTATAAAGAGGAATCTCCTTATTTCTATGTTTCTAGAATTAGTTATGAGTTTTCAAAGTTTGGGCAGAAAATCTGCCAGAAAATCCGAAAATGGGAACTATGACATCATCAAAATAAAAGATGACATCAGCATGGAATTAAATATTTTCTCATCAACTTCAGCTCTCATTTCTGACGTGCTGAACCAGCTGAAACTAGTGAGAGAAAGTTGAGAGCTCTAAGAGAGAAAAAGAGGAGAAATCTCACAAGATAAGCCAATTTCTCCAACGATCTAGCTCCTAACGCGTATAACCTTGCTCCTAAGCTTCTCTTTCATGTTCTTTAAGGTGTTGGAAGCTCAATTTTCATGGTTAAGATGGGCTAGGGTTTCAGCCACTCTTGAGAAAAGCTAGCGGGAGCTTGAGGTAACTTCCAAACTCTTGTGTATTGACTATTGTAGCTGCTGTGGATAATTTAATCAGTGAAATTTCGCAGGATTGTCACTGGTTTCAAAAATGGAAAATGGGTGTGTGGGCTATTATGCTGCCCAAATTGGTACTAAATGGTAGTTGTAACCTAATGGAATAGTCAATAAAGTGGTTAGGAGTAGAAAGGAACGCGTTTACGGAGCTGAAATCAAAAAACCCCAATTTTCCTCGGAATACTTGAGAATTTTGGTCAGCTCTAGAAATGGGTCTTAGATTTGGATTTTCAATGATTTGATAATTCCATTGAGTTCAGGAGCAAAAATTAGGTGGGGGTTATAGTTGGACACTTTTTCGGAAAAAGGCCGAAAAAACATAATTACGTAAATGCCCCTGAAACCCTTAAAGTGGGGCTGTCAAGGGTAATTTTGTAATTGATAATGAATTTGGTAATTTCAAGTTCGGAAATGGATTCCTTGGGTGGAAATATGTTAGAATAGCCCAGGTCAAAATTTTGGGAAAAGAAAGCCGGACTGGGTACGGTGGGGCCGGGCCGGGTCATGGGGGTATTTTTGTAAATTTTCAATATAACCTTATACAACCCCCAGAAATACTATGGAAGTGTCTAAATAGTACATTTGACATTATAAGATTGAATATGAAGCCCCGAGCTGTTTGCACGTAAATTGAGGCACACGTTACGAGGCATAAAAGGGTTAAGGTAGGGAACTTATCTCTCCTGCATGCTCTGATAACTGTATTAATGTGTTGAGGCATGTTATTGCTTTGTTTGATTATGTGGAACATGTATGAATGATTTGAAGCTATGTTTCAATATATGCTATGACTATATATGTATCGTTCGAAGCATTGAGCTTATAGATTTGTCAATGTATGTGTGCATGAGTTATGTGATGCAAGCATGTTATGTATTAAACACTTATCTTGCCTGCATATTGATAGTGTTTGCCTACTGAGATTCTCTCGAATCTCACCCTTCCCTACCAACAATTTAGGCATGGGAAGTGGCTCATGGAGGGAGCGGCTAGTACTCCTTCGAGATGAGAGTTGGTAGTTCTCAAATCTCACCCTTCCCTACCAACAATTTAGGCATGGCAATTAGCTGGTGGAGGGAGCGGCTAGTACTCCTTCGAGATGAGAGTTGGTAGTTGGTTATCAATGAGTTGTGAAGACTGTATATGATTTTGTTGAATATAGGGTTATGAATTTGAGATGAGATTGTGTAATCCCCATTTAAAGAATCGTAATGGGCAATTGTGCCCTATGTATCTTTAGCGAAGGTATGTACTCGGGATTTTTGGGATGATTATGTTGTGCACTCTGATATTTATATGAATGTGATTTATCTTTGTGTAGTAACTGTATTCGAAATATGAATATGAGACCAAGTTTATAAATGATTTCGAAAGGTATTTGTGAAAACCCCGCCTTGTGATGGGTTAGTAAATGTAAATGGGGATCTTGTCTAAAATTTGTGTTTGGGAGAGTGAGATTCTAAAGAATCCCCGTAGTAACAAATCACTTATAGTATGCACAACAATAAGGGATGAAAGCAAATAATCACACACACACACAGCAATTACAATGGCAGTTACAGCGGCAAGGGCAGGTATGACTCATGTCACCCTTACGTTTGCTCATGCTGTATTGTACCACAAAAGTTCACACAATATATTTTACCACCGCTGAGATTCATATAAATCATTTCATACACAAGCCATACAGGCAAGATATATAACACACATCCCACGATTGGATTCACAACACGCGCCCCACGAGTTGGATTCACAAAGATCCATGTCGATTACAACGGCAGTTCAATGGCCGAGCTAGAGATGACCAGCGTCAATCCCTAAATGGCTTATACTGAAGTGCTTACGCTGTAATGGACCATGGCAAATACAGTTCACAAAACTGAATGACAAGTCATGCATATCGAAACATCATACACAATATGAGAGAAGAATTACTACCTTAATCCTTCCGTGCGTGTCTTGGCGCCGGTTTCTCCCGAGTAGGGCAAATGTCAAATCCTATGTCCATTATTAGGGACGAAGTGTCAATGCTCTATTCCAATTCTCAACAACTTCTTAACACTTAATTTGGTTGTCATTATTGCTCTTTTAGTACCCATAAATAACTCTATCAATGGCTCTAAAGGGGTAGAAGACTATCCCCAAAGATCTCCTTTTTGAAAGCTCAAACTTGATATTTTTCACTAAGACACTCGAGTAAAGATGGCCTCACTCGAGTGATATTGTACAGATACTTGAGTGATGGAAACCTCACTCGAGTGATAGTACGGTCTACACTCAAGTACTAGAGAGTGAACAACAACGAGTGAATACCCGAGAGTCCAAGAAACTTCCAGAGACAAGAATACTCGAGCACAGAAAGAAACACTCGAGTGCTAGCCAAATGCTCACTCGAGTATTAGAAAGTGAGATACAAAAAGTGAAGACCCGAGAGCATAAAAATTTTCAAGGATCAGAGCACTCTAGTGGAACACAAAGCACTCAAGTGATGGCTTAACACTCGCAAGTGTTTAGGTACACTCTTGCGTTTTACCCACGGAAGTGCAACATAAACTAGAAGCAGAGAGGAAAATTGCACTACCACACTCGAGTGGAACCCATCACCACTTGAGTGATATTCATCCCGTACTCGACTGAACCCTAAATCACTCGAGTGATTTTATCAGAAACCAGAAATGCATAAAATAGACCATACATCCCAACTATTGCCCAATTGATTCTAATAGTCCTAAACTCTAACTCAGGCTACTCCCACATAAAAACACCCAAGGAACCACATGGAACCATCAGAATTACCAAAATCCTATTCCATTATCATACTTTGGTTTTGGGCAATATAAATATCCAAATTCCAAAATCATCCAAACAAGGCATTTCAATCCCAAATCAATCTATATATCCTAAACTCACCACAAGGTACCATTTCCATGCCAATATCATACCAAAAACACCAAGATCCTCAATTTCAAAAATTAGGACAAAAATCCCAGAAATTCCAAACTAAACCATTTGGCATAAAACATAGATAGAAGGATTGGTTTCACTTACCTTAACAACTTTCTCAAAGACACTTCTTGACTCTCCAAACTCCAAAATCCTTTGGGAGCTCAAACCAACACCAATGGCCAAACTAGAACCATCAAAATAAAGCTCTCAACATAAGGAACAACATTAAAGAATTGAGTTTTGGCATTAAAGGTCATTTACTCAACTCAATCACAAGCTTTTTCTTTCTCTTACTTGGCCAATAATGGAGGATGAAATGGAGAGAGAGAATGAGAGGGATGAGTGTTGGAGAGGATGAAATGATGATGATTTTCCCTTCCCCATGCTGCCAGCCGATATGAAGGGAAGAGAGGAGAGAGAAAAACAATAAAATATGCCATTTGACTTTTCTTTCTACACTCATTCTTCATACCAAATTTTGCCACATGTCCACTTGTCATTGGCTCTCCCAAAATAAGTCACCAATTAGCTACTCTAATCCCTCCATTAACCATTTAATCACACTTCTCATTTTCCTCTTAGCTAGTAATTAATTTCCCATTAATCACTACTTATGGCCAATAATTTCATTCTCTCAATTTTTCTACCAATTATGACATATTAATTAATATTTTCATAAAACACATTATAATTCCAATTTAAATTCACAATTATCCATAATAATCCTCATTAGCCCTTAATAAAAAATTGGGGCATTAAATTCTACTCTCTGGATAAATATCAAATCCTAAAGTCATAATTAAGGACGATACGCTATCACTTATTCCAATACTCAAATAACTTCTCAACACTTAAACTGGTTATCATTACTATCTCTTAAATACCCATAAATGCCTCTAACAAACGCCCTAAAGGGTTGGAAGAACTATCACAACAATCCACTTTTTGGAAGCATAAAATTGTCATCTTTCACTGTTTCACTCAAGTGAAGACGACCTCACTCGAGTGATGGTACAGTCTGCACTCAGGTACTAGAGAGTGAAGAACAGTGAGTGAAAACCTGAGAGCACAAGAACCTTCCAGAGAACAAGAACACCCAAGCACAGAATGCAATACTCGAGTTATACCAAATGCTCACTCGAGAACCAGGAAGTAAGGTGAAGAAAGTGAGGACCTGAGAGCAAATGGAAATTTCAAAGAAGAGAAGCACTCGAGCATGGATCTTTGCACTCGAGTGAAGGCTGAATACCCACGAGTACCAGAATGTACTCTTGCTCATTAACCGTGAGTGTTAACTCGAGAGGCAAGTTCTATGTGTCAAATACACTAGCACTCGAGTGAGAGGAAGCTCACTCGAGTGAGAACCCACCACACTCGCAAGTGAGGCAACACTTTTACCAAAAGTGCAGTTGCAAACTGAAGGAAAACTAGAAATCACAAAACCTCACTTGAGTGACACCCCTTTTCACTCGAGTGATGCATATTAGAAACCAGAAAACACAGAAAATCTGACAGCATTTCCGAAAATTTTCCTAAGTGTTTCCAATAAACCTAAAACCTCAACCAAAGCTACTCCCACACAAAAATGCTCAAGGAATCCAATGGAAATGCCAAAACCTCCAAAATCCTACTCCATTATCATGCTTTGATTTTGGGCAACATTAAACACTAACATTCCAAAATCACCAAACTCAAACATTCAATCCCAATCCCTTTCTATCTATCCACATACATTCCAAACATACCAATTCCATACCAATAACATGCCAAACATCCCAATGACCATCATCTTTGAAAATAGGCAATAAATTCTAGAATTTCAAAGCTAAACCATTTGGCACAAAACTTAGATAGAAAGGTCTCTTTAACTCACCTTAACAACTTTCTTAAAGAAACTTCTTGATTCTCCAACCTCCACAATTCTTTGGAGTCATAAACCAACACCAAATGGAAAACTACAACTATCAAAATGAAGCTCTTATCTCAAGAAACAACTTTAATGAATGGAGTTTGAACAATAGAGGTCATTTGCTTACATTAATCACAAGCTTTTCTTCCTCTCACTTGGCAACTATGGCAGATGAAAATGGAGGAAGGAATGAGAGAAAGAGAGGTAAGGAAGAAGAAGAAATCATGATTCTACTCCCCTATACCATTTCAGCGTGAACTAAGGGAGAGAAGAGAGATAAAACATAAAAAATTCCATTTGACTTTTCCACTACTTTACTTGTGAGCTTGCCACTTGTCATTTTATTATTGGCTCTCATAAAGAAAACACCTAATTAGCTACTCTAATCCCTCCATTAGTCATTTTATCATACTTATCTTTTTTCCCTTATTTAGTAATTAATTTCCCCATTAATCACTAACTTATGGCCAATAATTCCATTCTTTAAATTTTCCCACCAATTATGACATATTAATTAATATTGTCACACAACACATAGTAAATCCAATTTAAATTCACAAATCTCTACAATAATCCTCATTAGCCCTTAATCAAAATTTGTGGTGTTATAGGAGGGCCTCTAATGATGGAAATTTCAGCATTAAATTAGCCTACAAGATATTAGAGAGAAACAACAACTATGTAAGAGAGCCGTTCTGGTAGCACATTTAGCGTTGGCCAATTTCAGAAAGAGCAAAATTTTTTATGTGGCAAGCTTTTTGAGGAAGGTTACTTACCAACTTTATTCAAAAGATGTGAGGTTTGAGTGATTCATATAAATGTCCCTTTGAGTGTCATAGTGAGGAAACAATATTGCATACTCTGAGAGACTGCGAGGCAGCATACACAGTATGGCTTAAATTAATTAACCCTATATATTATAGTACTTTCTTTAGTGGTAATTTGTAGGAATGGATAATGTGGAACAGCAGGCAAGAACCGGGGAGCAAAGCATACAATAAGTGGCCCTGGCTGTGAGTATTCGGATCTATTTGCTGGCTAATATGGAAAAATAGATGCTGAAAAGTCTTTGAGGGTGTTTATGTTCAACCTCAGAACATCATCCAGAACTGTCTTCATCATTTAATGGAGGTTGTGGAGTAGGGGAAGCTATGACACCAGATTTCAAACAGAGATGTTGTCAAGTGGAGTGTTCCGCCTTATGGTTTTATTAGAGTGGATGTAGATGGATCAGTAAACTGCTATAAAGCCGCGGCATGTGGAGGTATTGTGAGAGATAGCTCTGGGGCATGGATGATAGGATTTCAACATAGGATCAGTTTCAGCTCTATCACTACAGCAGAGTTACAAGCAATCAAAGTAGGGATGCAGGTTTGTAAGATACTTGGGTCGAAAAGAATTAAACTGTGCCTAGACTCTATAGAGGCAATCCAGCTATTGACATCGGAGTATGGGCCATATCATCATTTGGCTCAAGAAATTACTGAAATTAAATCTTTGATTTTTTCTGACTGGGATATAGAGATTATTCATTCAAATAGGAAAGCACTAAAATGTGCAAATTTCTTGGCCAAAATGGCAGAGGAGGCGAACACTGAGCTGAGTTTGCTACAGGTTCCACCAACTTATTGTTCATATCAAATGCTAGTTGACCTAGGTTAAGAATGGTTGATGTTGTATCACTCCTTTTTGGTTCTATAGTGTTGTTGTGCACAACTTCAAGAGGCAACTCTTGTTTTTCTTTAAAAAAAAAAGTGTTATGAGATAGATGTACACACACAAATCGAAAAGGAAAGCACGTGGGTCTTTGATATGAAGAACATAATATGTGTGTGTGTGTGTGTAAACACCCATAATGTTGTTCTTGGGAGTTGGTGGCTTATGAAGAAAGAGAAAATAAAGTATGTATATAGGCACACACCAGGAGCAAAACAAAATGGGAAATATATCGGTCAAAGGAAGAAACAAAAATAAATAGATTTCGTAACCAACACTCTTCCAAAAGAAAGGAACGATTCATAGATTACAAATAAATTTCATACACAAGTTGGATGAATAGTCCGAGAGAGAGAGAGAGAGTAAAATATGTAGACTAAGTGCTTGTTTGGGATAATTTATTTTTTACTTAAAAGTGCTTATAAATCGTGATTTATGGTATACGAGGTAAATATGTGAGAGGCGTTTTATCTTAACTTACGTAATAAAAACTTATATCACAAAAATAAGTAATGCCAAACATAGCTTAACAAGAAAATATTAAGCAGAATTTGAGTTTTGGATCATTGAAGAGACAACACACAGTAATGGAAATAGTCATGTGGGGTATGAAGTAACCGAAAAAAATAAAATAAAAGTAGACCTATACCTACTCAATAGTAAAGGAGAGAGGGTAGTTATGATTAGACAAGGCATACAATATTGAGAAAATATGAGAAGAAAAATATGAAATGAACAGTTAAAAGACATTGTTCAGAACATGGGAACTATGGAAGTAACAAAGTTGAACAATAAAGGAGAGAAAAGTGGACTTACAGAGGAGCAATTTAGCACCTAGGGATACTCAATAAGTGGGGAAGTTTAGGTATTTATAGGAGAGAGAATTAGGACTAGGGTTGTCTTTTGAATAAAATAATAATTTTTTAAAAAGAATAAAATAATAATGGGTATAATATTCAAAAACATTTTTTTATATTACTTTCCAATAATAAAATAAGCTTACACACACCCATATATTTAAAATAATTACTCCATTATCATGCTTTATTTTAGAGAGTAATAATTTTTTTGAACTTGATACTTCTTTTAGAGTATTAATTTTTTCTAACTCTTTGACTAAATAAAACTTAAGTTACAATTAACTTAAGGCGCTAAAAATAAGAATGTTACACTTGATCGTTGTCTCTAGTAACCCACAATTAAACTCATGGAAATACTATCCCATTTTCACATAGGAACCTTTAAAAGATGAAATATTCTTGGAGGCCTCTTATACTCAATCTTCACCTTCTGATACGTTAGGCATTTTATCACGAAATTAGTGGTAAGACCCTTATGTTATTTCCACATTTTTTAGAGTGTTTGCACATAGTTCTGTTGGCACATAGGAATAGCATAAATATACTGACAATATATACATGATTATATTACAGGAATTCCCCTTAGGGATTGTACATAATGCTTTCAGACTTAAAATATAACAAAAGCTTGCAGATAACCAACTACTTCCCTTGGACTCAATCGAAACCTTCTTTATTTTCCTTTGGCAGTTCTCTCCTCTGTTCTCAAAACACCTCCTATGCCCGCCTGTCTAAATGATTAGTTGGGGGAGGGTGAGGTTCGAGAGAATCTCAGTAGTAAACAGTTACCATAATGCATGCATGATATATACTAAGTGCATGACATATTAGCCTTAACTAGATGTATGCCACATAATGACATTTCTGCTTGCTTAATGCTTCATATACTATACTCATGGTCATGGCATAAACAAAAACAAAGCTTCATCATTCAAATATGCTCTACATAATCAAGTAAAGAAATAACACACATCACTACACAAGCATAAATATCAAATAGATGCAAGTAGGGTAAGTTCACTACTTGGATCGCTCTTCCCCTGCCTATCTATCAGTCCAATACTCAATGCCTGGCTCGGGCTACTATTCGATCCTAAAATCCCAAATTTGCAATAAATGAGTTATTACTCATTCATATATTATTCTAAACTCATTATGATGGTTATCTTTGCTTAAAACTGCAAAATTATTAAAGTGCCCCTAGGGACCTGGTCTAACTGTACCTTACAAAAAATTATGACTTAAGCTATTACTACATAATTTCGAGTGTAGAATCCATTTTTGATCTTGGATTTGTCAAAATCATGCTCAAATTATAGAATTAACCCTAGCAACTACTATGTTAGGGTTTTAGGGTTAAAATTGTCATTTCACACCCTAAAGCCTTTGCACTCCATATTATACATGATCCCTACACAATTTTCCATTCTAAACACAATGGAATCATCAAATTTATGAAATTCCAGCTCAAACCCCTCCTACTAGGCCTAGCCGACACATAGGAAAAAATAGGGAAAATAAAGTTTTATGATTTCATCCCTTTAAACACCTTCCTTTCCAGGTCAACAAAAAAAAAACACCTTCCTTTCCTTTCTAATCCCTTGTTTAACTATTTAAACACCTCTTAAACATGATTAGTGTGAAATTGGGTAGCACCTCCCCTTAGGGTTTGGCATTCCCAAATTACAAAGCAAACAAAACAAAGCCAATAATCAACCACAACAACAACAACCTTGAATCTAACAAGATAACAATGTTTTATGGCTTTACCTTCGATTTCATTCTTTCTCTCTCTAAAATGCCATCTCTCCCTCTCTCCTTATTTCCTCTTGATTTGTCTTGCTACAAGTGTATTTTCTGAAGGCATAGAGATTAGAGAGAGTTGTGCATGATTTAGAAGGCATAAATACTTGAATTTCAACCTTCTTACCTTATTCTTGCTTCTTGAACCCTTGAGCCATTTCTTTATGTTCTTGTTCTTCAACACTCTTTCTTTCTCTATTTGCTTGAGTTGGACGAACATGAGGGTTATTGAAAGAGGATAATGAGCTTTGAAAATATCATTTCCACCTCCTTAATAATATAATATTTAATTTCCATTTTTATAACATGTTTTACTTTATGCTTTATCCTTTCACTTGGCCACAATATCCTTCCTTTTCCTCTCTCCTAGTTGACTTAAATTAGGACTGTTGAAGGAGTCTAATAAGCTTTTATGTTATCTTCATCCATCTCTTTGCAATTAATATGCAATGGCCATTTATCACTTAGGTTGCTTTTTGACTTTTCAACTCCATTTACTTTGCTTAAAATTCTTCAACCTTTAGCATATGTATCTCAGACATTTATTTCCCTTATTGCTCCCCTTTTGAAGGTCTAACATCATGAGGAAAAGGAAAAAATATGGGCTTTCGATTAAATTTATCCAAATGACTACTTTACCCATATATTTTTGTCAGTACCTTTTTAATTTCGCACTTTAATTAAAAGTTGGCAGAATTTTCTACAAACTTTGAAAATTCATATATTTAGTTATAGATATCCAATTGCAGTGGTTCTAAATGCTATGTGACCCTTATTAAGTCTATCTTTAAGAAAAAATATTTCCTTTAGCCAACTGGACGCATAGCATTCTAGAATTATCATTTATTGGACACTGCCACAGAAACTTGCCAGTTTCACTTAGCTAACCTTCAAAAATACATAACTCTTATTGTACAGGTCCAAATGACTTATATGACCTATCAAATTAAAGCTTGATATGTCTACTTTTATTCTAAAAAATTTTACATTTATTGGACATCATTTAATTATCCAAAAACATATGACAATATCAATGCCATGCAGGAAAACACATTGGCAGCAAATTTCAATTTTTACAATTTGTGTTTCAAACTTAATCATGGTGTGTGTGACCACTAATTGCGATATTTGACCATTCCAAATGTGCCAAAATTCATCATGTGTTCCTTTTGATGCCATAAAGGTCGAAGGAATTTTGGTGATTAAAATTTGGGATGTTACATTAGCCACATCCCATCTCATCTTAGTCTGTCAAAAACCTCAATTCAGGCCTCGGTGCCTCCTAGTTAGTCCCAAATGAATTGTATACTTACTCCAATGAGCCCCTCAAGGATAGCCTTCTTGATCTTTTTGTCATTTGGGGTATAAATCCTCTTTTTGCACCTCAATATACATTTGTCCCCAATATTAAAATCCGCAACTTTACCAATTTCCAACTCTTTTTTGATCTTCAGCAGTCAAGCAATCGATCACCTTCCATATGGGAGATTCTCAAATCCCCAAAGAAGTCATAATCCCTAAGTTCTGCACTTGGGATCATCCAAAATTCTATCTCAAGATATACCTCTGATAGTCCCTCAAATAGGTTATGATCAGTCACACACATATGGACATGTATACTAACTTTTGGCTCAAAGAATCTATTATTACATTAACCATCCCTATATGGTATTTCAACTGTTAATCATAATCCTTCAAGAATTCCATTCATCTCCTTTGTCAATTGTTCAATTCCTTCTGATCCACAAGGTACTTCAAACTCCTATTGTCACAAAAGAGCTCAAATTAGGATCTATATAGGAAATGCCTCCAAATCTTTAAGGAAATCACCATGGCAGCAGATTCAAGATCATGAGTCAAATAGTTCTCTCCATGAGGTCTCAACTATCTAGATGCATATGTCAGGTTGCTCCTTCTTAGTTAATCGAGTGAGTGGTGTAGCAATTCGAGAGAATCCATGATTGAAACAACGATAATACCTTGCTACCTAACAAAACTATGTACCTCTGTCATTGACTTTGGTGGCTCCCACTTTAACACCACATTAACTTTGATTGGGTATACTTTTACTCCCTTAGTTGAAACTACGTGCCTCAATAACTTCACTCCCTTCAGCCATAATTCACATTTACTTAACTTCACACACAGCTTATGCTTTCTTTGTATCAACAACACAATCTGTAGGTGCTCTCGTTGTTCCTCTTCACTCTTCACATAGATCAAGATGTCATCAATAAGCACCACTCTAAACTGATCTAAGTAGGGTCACAATATCCAATTCATGTAAACCATGAATACCACGAGAGCGTCCATTAACCTAAAAGGTATGATAAGAAATTCAAATGGCCCTAGCAAGTACAAAACATAGTCTTAGAAATATCTTCTACCTTCACCCTCATATGATGATACCCAGATCTCAAGTCAATCTTCAAGATCACTGAAGAACACACAAGTTGATCTAACAAATCATCTAATCTCAATAATGGATACTTATTCTTGATAGTGACATTATTTAGCTACTGGTAATCAATGTAAAGCCTCAAGTTGTCGCCCTTTTTCTTCATAAACAGAACTAGTAAACACTATAAGGTTATACTCGGTTGAATAAAAGCCTTCTCTAACAGATCCTCAATTTGCTTCTTGAGTTCAGCCAACTCCAAAGGTGACATCCAATACGTAGCCTTAGAAATTTGCTTTGTCACCAGTGCTAACTCAATAGCAAACTCAACATTAGACTCAAGGGGTAACCTAACATTTCCTTTAGTAGCACATCTAAATTCCTTTGCCACTCCAATTTGATTGATACCTCCGTCTCATTCAACCTTGATTGGAGAAGAATACAATGTAGGGTTAATAAAATTTCTCGATTAACCTTTCTTAATACTTGTCTCTACTTCAGCTGCTATCAATGACATAATAATACTATGGCCCTTAACTAACACAAAACAATGATGCATCTCAACAGTCTTTCTTTTCTAATCCAAAGTGTCACCACTAAGTGAAAACCAACTCATATCCATAATTATATCTTTTACTTGTAGTGGCAAAAGGTCAAATAAATGGTCATTAAACTACCCCCAACTACAAGTGTCCAACTTTAACCCACTCACCTCAAGAAATATCATTTCCATAATTGTCTCACATTTATTGTGCTTAATTATATTTAATTTCTATAATGGCATAATGTGTCAAATCTAGTTGCTATTCTGATTATAGCACTTATTGTCAACACTTATTTACATTTTGATATGCGTAGAGTAATAAAGACCAAGTTCCACAGGCATATAAAAAAGTATAAATATACTGATAAAGGTGATTGTTTACATACAGGAATCATCCCCGTAAAGTTTGATAATATTCACAAATTTGTCCAAAATATTTGAAGATAATGACAACATATAACTACTATCCCTATCTCGGGATCCGCACTATCAGTTACCATGTCTACCACCTTGCCTTAGACTTGTTGGCACATTTATCATTTATCAAAAAGAATGAAATTCCAAGGAATCCTAGTAGTAATATACAATCAATCATATAAAATGTGATAATTAAATATGCAATGCACTATATAATGTAAAATGAAAATTCATATCATAACTTGTTCATACAAAATGCTTAGGGCCAAATGACTATTTGGACCCCCTACATGTACCTCTGCTGAGTCCTTAACTACAACAGGTAATATTTGTGTACCTTAGCTAAGTCCCAGACCACAGCTAGATAATGTGCCCCAGGCACGTGTTCATATCACATAATACAACAACATACAACATATCAATAATCACATAGTGTTTGAGAGATAATAATTACCACCTTAAGCCTTCTTCACCTTGAAGTGCATGCCTTGTAATACGTGCCAACAACTCAGTATTAAAATTGTAAATGTACAAGAATTAGGTTCAAACCCATTCATGTACTACTTTAGACACTTTCATAGTGTTTTTAGTGGTTATGAGTCTATACCAAAAAATTACCAAAATGCCCCTAGGGACCCAGCCTGGTCCGACTGTACTTTTCCTAAAATTTTGACCTGGGCTATACTGACATATTTTTGCCTAAAGAATCTATTTTCAGCCTCAAAATTACCAAATTCACTGCCAAAAGACAAAAATGACCTTGGGAGTCCCTTATTTAGGGTTTCAGGGGCGGTTTGGTCATTATGCTTTTAAGGCTTTTCTGGAAAAATGATCAACTGTAACCCCACCTAATTTTCACCCTAAACACATTGGAATCATCAGGTCATAAAAAATCCAACTTTAACCCCTTGAACTAGAGCTGGCCGAATCCCATGATTCTTTGAAAAAACTTAGGGTTTTCCAATTTTGACTTCGCAGACTTGCTCCTTTTTATTCCTAATCACTTTGTTAACTATGTAATTACGTTATAACTACCATTTAGACCCAATTTTGGCAGCATAATGCCTAGGGTTCAATGTTTCTCAAATTTTACAACAACAACAAATTAATCAGAAATTCACCGATTAAATCAATCACAACAGTCAGAACAACCAAAGATTGAAGCTTATGAAGTTACCTTTAACTCCTTCTTGTTGTTCTCTTGTTGGCCAAAACCCTAGCCTCTTAAACTTCAAATTTATTTCCTTCAACAACCTTGAATCACATAGAGGAGAAGCTTAGGAGAAGGATTACACACGTTAGGAGCTAATTTATCGAAGAAATCACTTAGTTTTTTAAGTTTTTTCCTTCAGTCTCTCTAGAAATCAAACAAGCTCACACACACACACACTCTCTCTCTCTCTTGGACACTCAAAACTGATGGAAATGAAGGGAAAGAGGAAGAGAAATAGCTTTTTTAATTATTACTTAATTTCTCTATTTATTTAATTTCCAAAATCCCCATTTTCAGATTTATGCAAATTCTAGCAAATTTTCTACCCAAATTTTGAAAAATCATCACTAAATTTGTAGACATTGTATTGGAGTGATTCTAAAGGTTATAGAACCCTTATTGAGTCTAGTTTCAAGGAAAAATATAGTTCTTTACCCATTGGAAGCACAAAATTACTAGAATTAAATTATATGAATGCTGTTCCAGAAAATCAATAGTTTCTCTGGGCTAACTTCAAAAATTCATAACTTTTTGTATATAGCTTCAATTGATTTATATGACCTATCAAATTAAAGCTTATGATGTCTACTTTCATTTTGGAAAATTTCTTAAATTTGTTCATCATTTGGTTATACAAAACCATATGATAAACTCACTGTCTTGCAGGCGATTTCACTGGAAGCAATGTTCACCTTTCAATTTCCAATATTTAATTCATATGGCTATGAATATTCACGATTTTATTGAATATATATAAATAACTATAATACATTTGATAAATAAAATTTGGGGAGTTACACTGACTCTTTGATTCCTTATTTCCTTAACTTATTTATTGCTTTGAATACTTTAACACTTCTAAATGTCATAACATTACCTTTTCGACTGTGACTTGCAATAGTCTACAAAAATCTAATTTGTCAACAATACCATACTGAATAACCACTTCTAGGGTCCAACAATTCTTAAATGGTATAAACATTAAAGTTATACAAGTTCTTATTCATAGACATTCCTTCTAAAGTACCTATACAATTTATAATCCTCTTTCTTACTAATGAGAGAGAGAGAGAGAGTATCTACTCACATAATGACAATCTTCTACAATAATTATTTGACTTAAGAACGTAGCAATCGTGTTTACAACAATCATTACATATCCTTGGAAGAACCTAGTCTAACCATATTTTATCCCTTAAGAATAATCGAGTTTACTGATTCCAAAGTCCTAAACTTATAAACAAAGACACCTCACATCTTGCAATTTTTCAATCTATAAAGCATGAGGTCAAACCATCACTTCTTCCACTAAATATTCTTCTTTATTAAAGTTACTGAGACCTCATCATATATCCATTATATCCATCTATACTCATATTCTCTACTCAATCTATTAAATAAGAATACTCTTCTACTGAGCCGATCACCAAAATCCGGCTCCTACATGCTTGTCTCACAAATCACTATTCATAAGCACCTACTCGGCTATAAAAAAGTATCGGCTCCTCCAATTTGTTTCAACCAGCTACAAAAAGATGTGGGTCACTGTGCGTTAGATGAAGTATAAGACCTATTCAAATTTCAGCCAACGCAATCAAAAAATTCAAACCTCCTGCCCTTCTTTACTTTTACTTCTGTACATCTTTTACTTCCATTGAATCATACACCTTGAGCATCTCTTTTTTAGCGCTGAAAAACTAGGTGCTATGTTCTTCAATCTAGCCTTCCATTTCTGAATCTGCCCATGGCCGTAGAAGGAACAACGCTGCAACACCACAAAGACCTTGAGTCTCTGTTTTGGTGGGTTCTCCAATCTAAAACGAGATGACTCACTCCTCAGTATGCTGCATCAATGCCACCACCCAGTAATTATTTATTCGAATGTTCACACATTCCTTTATTTATAGAGGGACAACAACTAAATGAATTCTCAGGCACAGCTCTGTTAACATCCCCTCTTTTTTTTGGCTCTGCATTTAGGTGTTTTGGCCCATAGAAGTTGACGGTCGTGTTGCGTGTCTTCAGAGCTTGCTTGAAGGTCTGTCTGAAGAAATTAACTTAGGTAAGGTGGAAAAGATCATAACCGTCCAACATATTTCTATCTTGCTTCAAGATCTCTAACTTGGAACAGATCGGTACACTTGAGTTTAATTAGCGTTTTGAGTCAAATGTTGGTATCTGCTGACCCATTTAAAAATAGAGATCACTTTGGCAGACAGCATACATGTGCTTACCATCCATTCTGCCTGGGACGAGTTCAACTAATGGATCCATTGCATGTAAGATGCATTACTATTTATAATTTTTTATATTCTTTAATTTTTTCCTTAATGCAAAGTATTCAAAGCCATTGATGTCTACATTTTGTGTGAGTTAGTGATTGCTTCTACTTTTTACAACTCATTGTTTAGATGACCCGCAAGATAGCTGTCCTGGAAAAAAAGACATTGATAGAGTGACTTGGTCCTATGTTTGGTGAGGATCGATGGTACAAAAGCTTGAGTTTTTTGGTATTGCAGAGTAGGGGAGGTAGTCAGGTAAAACTGTACATGAAGCTCCAACCTACCACCCATGTCCACTTCAGAAATCAACATCTAACGAAACATTGTTTAGCTCTTAGAGAGAGAGGACTAGAGGATATCCATTCTGCATATTTTTGTTGTGCCTCTTCCACATAATGCTTCTCTCTCTATACCATGAGGAGGTGCATATTCTGCTTACAGTGTGTTTGCTAAGCAATTTCAAGAAAGCAGTTCAGTGTGCTTTACATGTTATATCAAGAATGTTATCACTGTGTTTCGACCCATTGTTAGTATCCTTCTTAATTTGTGTGTTTGTCCATCATTTTATAAGTTCTTGCTTTGTAGTTATCACAGTTTGTTATTAATTTGCATGTGGAAGTTGTGAGTGGAGAGAACCTTCATGTATGCTATCCTACCGACAAACATCAATGTTTTACACATAAATATTAATAATTTCAGCTATTTATATATGTATATGAGTATTTTGTAGATAATGTTTAAATTATAATATTTAATTTAGAGGCATGTTCTCGATACCATGGCTCTTAACCTTATATGGAGTATATGAATACTTATTGATGTATGTATGACTTAGTAAATATTATTGATGTATGTATATAAATATCTTGAAAGCATGGCATAAGAACTTATATGCAAATTGGTGAGGCCCACTACACGTACAATTGTTCAAAAAATTTGCTTGGTTCATAAGAGATTGTTGGGCCCAGTTAATTATATTTAGTTGTCAAACCTTAATCATGAGTTATTGTTGGGCCCAGTTAATAAAAGTTGATTGACGGAGTTATCTGATGTAGTACCAAACAACTATGATAAGGTGGGAACGAGTTTTGTTAAGACTTATATTCCAAGCGAACTACAACCGATGTCAATTAATAGGCCAAACAATAGATGCCGAAATTGGAAACTGGAACTTACACTCTTTTGTGAGTCATTAGTCCTTAAAGTTAACGCGTTTAATAAGAGAAAGACCTAATTAATTGGTCCCCTCATTATCGGTATTAACAAATCCTAGCTCAACGCCTAACTCCTCACTTGCTGGCAAACCTAAATCATCTTTTATCCTGTGAAATTCAATCTCTTCTCGTCGGTGCCATATGCGTTGAATGGTTCGACAGCCACGCCTTATTGGAGTGATCCTCATGTAAGAGTGGCACCATAGGTTAAGAAAAATCATCCGCTCAATCTCGCCTTCCTGCATTTGCACCGCCATGTATGGACTGTAGCTTCAATTACTCTCACATCAGCGGTGTTGAAGCTGAAATGATGGACGTCTGTGGCTTCCCGGTAACGATTGAACAGTCCGTGATTCCTGATAACACCGTACAAGCACTGGAATAGTTCATATTTGGAATTATAAAAATTGTAGGATCCTGCTTTTACTTGCCCGATCTCTACTGTCACTATTATAAGTTCGGTTTCATCAGTGTCTAATTCTTCAAACACTTGCAATGGACCACATGTTATTCATATACTTGATACTTGATTCTCCCTCCAATGAGAGCACATCCTATATAAGGCACTGTGAGAAAAATCCATGAACTCACTCATATCTCAATTTGTTTACCAATGCCTACAAGTTATTCACCATATTCATATGCTTCATACAGTTCTTTGGTGGTTTATATAATTGTTGGTGCTTTGGTTCCTCTTTTCCCAATGGTTAAATCTTAGTCAACTGGGTTTCCATTTTCCTTTTAGTCTTTACCTTTTGCATATATTCATATGTATGCACTACGACCGTTTTTGTGCATATGACAGTATGGCTATTTGTATAGCTGTTAACTTTTGGCATGTTTTGATTCAATGTTTTCATTCTCATGGATAATTTTTACATTTACTTTTTTTTTGTGGTTAATATTTTAACTACTTTCATGAAACATCCTTACTTTGATGTGTTGCTTTGAGATGCTTGAATTGATTTGTGTTCCACCTTTTCCTTAATTTCTCTTAGTATGTAAGCTGGGCTCACACTATACTTTCGGTTTATACCTAATGGCATAGCTAAAAGAAGTATATCTGGGACTTTATTATATTGATTTGATCCTTCAAATCATGTTTTTCAATTTGCTTGTTCCTTTTTCATCTTTTAATGTAGTCTAATCATAAAATATATTTATGACCCATTCACCTTTTAAGGTTTTTCTGGTACAGATATGCTGCAAATGACTAGCCTATCTCCTTTAAATAATTAACATTTGTGTTATTATACTTTTTAAAAAAAGGGACCATACCGATTCAGTCAAATCTTACCCTTTTGGTAAAGATACTTTTCCATGTTCTGCATTTCTGCATAATACAGTTTTATATACGTAATACCTATGTTAGACACAAAACGAAGCTATAATATATTTCATTGTTAAATTACCAAATACATCTCAAACTTCCAATTTGTTTAAAGGAGTTTATTTCATTTTCTCCCTTTTGATTGTAGTCCAACTTCCAAATTATTTTATTCCAATTCAACCAAAGCAGTTTTAAGATCCACCCTGTCATGAACGTCAAAATATTTGCTTAATAGATGGCGTACAAATTGCTTGTTTCCTTTTCCTAGCTGTATTATGAACCTGAGTTTATGAGAGGGTTTTACTTTAATGAGTCTCTTAAAAAGCATGCTCCTATCCTTTTTTATGCTCTGCTTGATATCAACACAGTCTGACGTTGTTTTTTGGAAGCATCCTAGAATTTGTCCTGTCATATTCATCTTTGACTTGCTTTTGTTCTTTGTGTTTGAGTGAATCCTAAATTGAAATCGTCCTCTTACATTAATTTTGCTGTAGCCCTTTGCAAAATTTCCAACTTTAAGATGTAACTAATGTGACTTTTGTCTGTTGACAATACAAGACATGAAGGAAGCAACCTACGTCTACTATTATGCTGACCTTGCATTGGGTGATTATGAGCTTCTGAAAGCTATTCAAAGATAGGGTCTTCCACCTTTATGTCTTCTATCTATCTGCAAGTAGGAAAAAATCCGATAACTTTTCTTTTGTTTGATTGCATTGTTGTATTTCCCCTAGACTATTTCTGTGGCCTATATATAAAGGCTTTTTTCACATTTAAGGTATGCTTATTAGTCCTTCATATAAAGCATCGTAGGTTCAAACCTTAAACATGAATAACAAGCATGCTCCTGTCATTTTTTATGCTCTGCTTGATATTTACATAGTCTGAAGTTGATTTTTGTATGCATCCTAGAATATGTCCTGTCATCTTCATCTTTGAATTGCTTTTGAATTCCTTATTACCCTGGCTACTTTTATCAAACTTTACCTAATGTCTTGTCACACTGTCTTTCAATTTTGTGATTCATGATCTGCCTTGTGTATTATATAGTGCAGCTTTCATGTTTATGGATTTGTGGCCACCTGTTCCCAACATTTCTTCCTAACTCCCTTTACCATACCTACATCTGTAATATCCAGTTACTACATCTTCCAATGCATGTTTGTAGTTACTCAAGTAATCCATCTATAAGATTTAAACTTGTGCTTGTTGCTTTTGGAGGGAAGCTTCAACAGTTATCAAATTTGTATTTAAACTTTCACAATTTAAATTTCAACTTTTCACATTTCCTATCATCCCATGAGTTACCCACCAAATATGAAAATCCATCCTCCCTATAAATAATTTGTTACCATAATATGCCATAGTTCACATTTAATCCTATTACTCTTCACTTGACTGTAATCAGTTCCCCTCAATTTCAAGTTCACTTCCAAATTTTATTCCTTTTCCATCTTCACCATGTCTCATCATTCATTGCTGAGGGAAGTTCACCATCGGATTGATAGATGGACACTTAATGTTCGTGTACTTAGATTATGGAATGTTTATCAAAAGGCTTCTCCTTCAGAACTATGTTGTACTACTATGATTTTAGTTGAAAAGGAGGTATGTTTATTGTTACTCTATATGATCACAATTATTATTTTGCATATATTTCCACTACTTGCCTTATTACGATCTTCCTCTCTTCCCTGTAAATAAAATTCTAATTTGACTTATATGCAGGGAACCAAAATCCAAGCTAGCCTTATCCTCAAGGACCTTCCTGATAGATGTCCTTATGCTTTGATTGAAGGGAAGACTTACTTCATTGCTAACTTTGTGGTCTCCCAGAATTCAAGCTAGTACAAAGCTATGACACATCAGTTCAAAATCCGTTTTACACAACATACATTTATTCATGAAAAAGATGCTGATTTACCAACCTAAGCATTTTCCTTTGTACCCATTCCTGAAATATTGAAGATCAATGAGAAACATTTCCAAGATTACTTGATAGGTAACAACTTTGGTTTTTGTTTTCTCGTATGATTTATGACTTATTCTACTACTCCCTTACTTCTGTTTATTTGTTTATTTAGATATTGTTGCTTTTGTCAAAACGATGGGCACCCTGGAGGAGTATCGCAGAGACAATCAAACAAAAAACAAACTCAAGATGATCCTCACTGACATAAAGTATTCATCATAGACTCCCTAAAGAAATACAAGTATACTTCTATTATAATGCTAACATATCTAACCTTGCTTTGTTCTGGTTATTTATTAATTAATACCAGTGACAATGATGTGGAATGTGTCCTATTTGATGAATGCTCCACTAATGCTTACATGGCTCAACTGGAGAATTTGGAGACACCTGTTATGGTCCTGCTTAATCTTGCTAAGATTGGTTGGTCTAAGGATGGTCAGATTTTGTTGTTCAACTTTTCCTTTCATATACCATCATGTATTATAGTTATATCTTTGTAATACCAACAACTTAACACGCTTTTATTTGCAGGGAAACCGCAAATTTGTAGTTTGTTTAATGCTACTCGAGTTCTTTTCAACCCCTCATTCCTGAAGTAAAAGAGTTAATTGAAAGGTCCATTTATTAACTAAAGTTATATTTAAACTATAGTTCTGACATGTATTTGTATCAATATTAATTCTGTTAAAATACATTATTGATATCATTAAATATTTTCTTCCTTTACAGTGCTAAGGACAGAGCCTCACCTATCATCACAAGTTTGAGTCAAGTCATGCCAACACAATCAAGTCAACAGTCTTGCTTTAGCATATTGTGTAACAATTATAGGATCCCTATCTCCCAGATTGCTGAATAGAAGATTGTACATCTCCAAACCTATATTCTAAGCTTATGATTATAGCCCCCTTTAGTTGTTGATTCTGTAATCTTACATGTTATGTGCACAGGGATCAAGCTTTGTTGTTAACTGTCTCATATATAAGCTTGAGACTCGACATGGTTGGGCTTATGATGGTTGTGCCAAGTGTGCCATAAAGCCAAGAGATGAGGGAAACACCTTGGTTTGTCCAACTTGCAAGAAGAAGCTAGATTTAATTGAACCTAAGTAAGTTTATTCCCCCTGTCACTTTTATGGTTTGAAAAGCGGCTTCAAGCAATATGAGACAAACTTGCCTCCCAATTGTTGATGATACCGGAAGTGCTTCAGTTGTCTTATGGGACAAACTTGCCTCCCAATTGTTGGGAAAAAATGCTGCAGAGCTTCAACAGTGCTTAAAGAGTGTATAATTTCTTATATTAACTTACTATTACTATTACTGACTGATCAATCTACTTCTTTTGGTTGTTTCTATATAAAAATCCTCCTCCATTTATTTCAGCAAGATCGTGAATATGATTTCCCAGACCAATGCGATTCTGTTGTGGGAAAAAGGATGCTTGCTTAAACTCAAACGAAATGAATACAATGGCAAGTACATTGCCTCCAGTATTAGTGTTCATCAATACATATTGTGTGAGGACCTAACTAAATAGTTCAATGAAGTGTCTAAACAAGCATCTACTGATAAGGTCCCTCAGGAAACAGCTGACCCCATCCCAACCCCTGAGGATAATGCAGCTCCTAATGAAACTCCTACCCACAGAGAAATAAATGAGTCTGAGGACATTACTCTGTTGGAGCTTTCTCAGAACACCAACCCTCCTGCTCCAAAAGGAAAATGAAAGTGTGCATTGAGAAGAAATGTTGTGGACACAAATTATTGTTCTAAATCACAACCTTTATCTATCTCTATTCCAACCAGCAGGATGCTAAAAGTTGTGAAGCAAGAGAAGCAGTAGATGTGACAAGCTGAATTCCCAGCCATGCTTAGAACTATGTTTTCATTTGAAGTTTTTTCATTCTAGTATTAGGTTTAGACTGCTTTTCAATTGTTGTATTTCGGCTTCAACTTTTAATTTGAATGAATCGTACTATTTGCTCTGTTTGTTACAACTTCAGTGCATTTAAATACTTGCTGTTAACCTATAGTATGTAGTTCGTTAAACTTACAACCATATACCTTAACTGCTCACTTATACCAATTAAGTTTTTAATATACTTAATTAACCTTCTTGTGACTTTTACCCTGATAGGAACTTAATATTAACATGTCTTTTCATATTAACCTCCATGTGCTTCGAAATAGAGTAAACAACAAACCAACCTTAATATAATTGTTGTTTTAAAAAGCTTTGTAAACATCTTTCCTTTTGTACTATTTTCAGTTTCATTCCATTAAACTAATAACCTAAAATTTGGATATGTAAAAACATATATTATCCATTTAATGAATACCGACTTAAAACTTGCAACTAAAATTACTCATGTACTATCATACTCTTAATCATTAATTAAAGTTTATATATAGGTAACTAAGGCCAATTACATTTAATATTGTAACCATATGCATTTAACTATATGAACAGACAAGACAAAGATGCATCTAAGTTGGATGGTTAAGTTGAAAACAATAAAGATCGATCTCTGTGTTAAATAACATCATATATGAATAATGTACTAATATCAGCTACACGTTATTTAAGAATTGTGTAGTCATACACCTATGATCGAAAAGCACATTCTCTAAGCATCATATATCATATAATAGTCCATAAAATTACATTATTACACTTTTTTATTATATTGTCTTCCTTCATAGACATGTACAAACTCTTCTCGTATCCCTATGTTCTGAAGGTTGTCCATTTGGAATGGAAAAGGCCTACCACCTGCATAAAGATATACAACAACAGTATACGTATGTTACTTTAAAGGAAGGTGTAGATGTAGCAAAAACCATTGACATCAGGTTGGAACTAGCCGCTCAACGTTTATATGTAGCAAGAACCATTAAGATCGTATTCTAAAGCTGTGCATGTGCAAGCACCGAGAACAACGCCGACCTTCCATCTCTGCCTATAAACGATGACTGAGGAAAATGTTGATTCTGCCATTAAAGAAAATACTGGAAATCCTTCATCCATTGGACTTCATGAAGACTACCTTCAACCTTCCACTAAACCTTCTCAGGTTTTATCTGCGACAAATATACAGGGTATACACAAGAAGCCAAAGGAAAGAAGGTTGTTGTAGGACCTTACAAATCTTTCTTCTGATCTCTCCAGCTGCTTTACAAGCCTTGCTTCCATAGGTAATACTTACACACATACTCAACAGTATCTATATATGCTTGCAAGATTTTACATTGTTTGCATAGCTCAAAACCCAAGCAACATCCTAAAATGAACATTTGTAAATGTGAACAAACATCTCTGCCAACAAACATCTCTGCCAACAAACTATAACCAATCTATGTGCTTCATCAAATTTATCTGCGAGGGAAAATGCTGCAACTCCATCCATTACAGTTCTTCATGACCCTCTTTATCCTTCGACACAACCTTCTGAGGTCTTGTTTTCCATAGAGGTCCATCTTTTGTTTGGCTCCTTTTGTACATCATTTGTTTTCCATAGAAACAAATGCTGTTCAGAAAGAGCCAAAGAAAAGATGGACCTTAAAAGTCGTAACAAATGTTGCTTCTAATTGATCTAGCCAATTTACAAGTCATTCTTCCATAGGTTAATACCTATACACAGCCACAACTGTCTCTATATATAGCTGCAACATTTTGACAATGTTTTCATCCATCCTTTAAACAGCTAAAAATATGAACCAGCAGCCTGCTTTACATAATACTTTCTTTAATGAGTGCGTCACAAAACTTAAACACAACTGGAAGCGAAAAAGTGTGAGGTTGAAGGGGCTACTCAATAATAACGAATCTACTCCTGTACATAGGAAGAGATTTTGCAAGTCAGATCTGATTCAAAAGGAAGTACCACCTAACAACAACGTTCCTATGATATTTCCAGGTTTTTCCTTCCTATCTCATATTATACCTAAACTTGTACTATATTTTTTTTACTTTACACTACTATTAATCAAAGTTCATTTATTTTCTTTTGAGTCAAACCTGAACTATTTTTTTCCTTCTTTGTGTCTTTGACAAAGAACAAAATATAACAAACCAGTCAACTGATTCTACACAACAGTTTCCATATTCACATTTGGAAACATCACGTCGAATTAAAGCTTCAGAGAAAATGAAAGTTCAGAAGAACAATTCAGATGCCATCAATATAGGTACATATTTATAAATGATCTTCATGTTTGTTACCAATACTAAACACATCTATATAAACAACAAATAAAATTTATCTCATTAATTGATATACAGTGAAAGGAGTTAACTATGAAGACATTGAATTCAATTTGGACTTTTGTGAAGTTGATGAACATGATGATGCCTCATCAACATCAGATGAAGAACAAGGTTGCTTATTGTCTACTCTGCTTCACCCTTTGCTGCCATTTGTCATCTACGTTAAATAAAAAATGATTAATAGTGCTAAACACATTTCAGCCTATCATGCAGATATGTTAGCCTCTTTACAATCTTCAATTGAAATAGAGGATGATAGCTGCTTCGGAACAACTTATTGCCATAGTACTGAATCTGAAGGTATTGACACTCATATGACTAACTCTCAAATATCAAATGAAATTTATTATAAATATTTAATTTAGTTTTTATGCCATCAGAATACTTAGATGAAGGGGACCCTATACATGTATGCAAATATTATGGTGCATTATTCTGGTACAATGAAAAAGCAAAGAAAGACGAACGCAAGAGAATTGCCAATACCTTCTCAATGTGTTGCCTCCAAGGTAAAGTGCAATTACCAATAATGAAGAAACCACAAGCTATGTTGCATAGACTGTTTTATGATAAGAATTGGAACAGTACAAGAAACTTCCATGCAAACATAAGGCAATACAACATGTTCTCTTTTACTTCAATGGGAGGGAAAATATATCACTCAAAAAACTCAGGTGGTGGACCATATTCTTTTGTACTTTCAGGAGTGAACTACCACAGAATTGGTAGCTTATTACCACCATAGGGTGCACGACTAGTCTACTCTCAACTCTACATCTATGATACAGAAAATGAAGTGAGGAATAGAATAGAAGCAGTCAGGTAATTTAACACTTCACTAAACTTGCTTTCAAATATTAATTTACTTGTGTTTTGTAATCATATAGAATACTTATCCATTTCCTATTAATAGCAAACATAAAGGTGACTCTACTTTAGATGTTGGAATTATTGAAGAGATCAAGAAAGTACTTGATGATGTTAACCCATTTGTTAAACAATATCGTTTTGCATCATCTCATCTTGTGAACCAAGGCTATCATGATTTGAAGCTATGCTTAATGAGCACAAGACAACATGATGGGTGGACATACAATGTGCCAACTGCTTCAGAAGTTGTTGCGTTAATTGTCGGTGACATAGATATGTCTTTCAATGTCAGAGATATAATTGTCGAGAAACAATCATGCTATCTAAAGCGTATAAATGAATTGCATAGTTCATATTTACCACTAAAATATCCTATTTTATTCCCTTATGGTGAAGATGGTTACAGAGATGATATTGAACATTGAGAGGAAACACTTTCAACAACAAAGACAAGGAAGATGCTCAGTATTAGAGAATTTTTTTGCCTTTCGGTTGATGACAAGGGAAACTGAAGTTTCGATGTTACTTCATGCAAGTAGATTATTTCAACAATTCATTGTTGATGGCTACACAATGCTTGAAGCCCAAAGATTACATTGGGTTAGAACCCACCAAAAGGAACTTTGAGTTGATTTGTACCAGGGTTTATCTGATGCAGTTATAAGAGGGGAAACAAATGCTTCATTTACTGGTAAACGAATAATACTACCTGCCACTTTCATTGGAGGAGCTAGGTATATGCTGCAAAATTATCAAGATGTAATGGCAATATATAGATGGGCTGGATATCCAGATATCTTCGTTACTTTCACTTGCAATCCTGCATGGCCAGAGATAACAAGGTTTTACAAAAAAAACACTCAGTAAGCCCTTCAGATAGGCCTGAAATGCTTTCTAGAATTTTCAAGCTTAAATTACAAAGACTTATGAAGACCCTCAAAGAAAAGAAGATTTTTGGAGCTATACGCGCAGGTTTATTTATATCCTATCCTTTCTAATGTTTAAGTTTCATTGATTTTTCTATCTAACTCTATGTATTATACTTTCATTCGTAGAGGTGTATACTATAGAATTGCAAAAGCGTGGCTTTCCACATGCTCATATACTACTATTTCTTGAAAAAAATGACAAGATTTCATCACCGGAAGCTATTGACAATGTGATAACTGCAGAAATTCTAAACCAAAAAACATCACCTGCACTGTATGATTTGGTCAAGAAATTTATGATTCATGGTCCTTATGGTTCAGGCAATCCTAAGTCACCATACATGAAAGATAAAAAGTGCAGCAAGCATTTCCCCAAGAGATTTAATGATCACACAAATGTTGATGAAGATGGTTATCCTACATACAAAAGAAGGGATGATGGTAGGACAATTGAAGTTAAAGGGGTAGAATTGGACAATCGTTTTGTTGTGCCTTATAATCCTTGCCTGCTGCAAATGTTTCAAGCTCATATTAATGTTGAGAGATGCAATCAATCATCTGCAATAAAGTACTTATTTAACTACATTAGCAAAGGCAATGATAGAGTTGTTGTTGGAATTTTTGACAATAACAACAAAAATGGTGAAGTGCTACTTGATGAGATCAAACAATATTACAACTGTAGATATATATCTGCTTGTGAAGGATCATGGAGAATATTTGGGTTTCCTATACACTATAGATTGCCATCAGTTGAAAGGTTAAGTTTCCACCTACCTAATCAACAATTCATGATCTATTCTAATACTGATGATGTGTCTGAGTTGTTGGACAAGCCACGCGTTTGTGAATCACAATTCTTTGCATGGATGAAAAAGAATGCAAAAGATAATTTTGCTGCTACACTTACATATGTAGAGCTTCCTCTTCCTTACATATATAAGAAGAATAAACAGTTATAGAAGATTCGGCAAAAAGGATTTTCAGTAGGTCGGATTGCAAATGCATCACCAAGCTCCAATGAATTATACTACCTACGTATTTTACTTACAAAAGTGAGGGGGCCAAAATCATTTGATGACATAAAGATGGTTGATGGAGTTATTCATGAATCATTTCGTGCTGCATGTGATGCTCTTGGCCTATTAAATGACGATCAAGAATATATAAATGCTATCAAAGAAGCATCATTATGGGGTACTGGCATCACTTTGAGGAAACTTTTTATCAGTATGCTTTTATCGAATTGCTTGGAATGACCTGATATAGTGTGGAACCAATGTTCTAAGATTTTATTGAAGGATATGCTATACATCCCACGTAATCATCCACAATATTCCATTAAGATAACCAATAACACATTTTTTCCCACTTTAATTTACATTCTCTAGTGAAGGACTCTAATGTTTTGTTCATGCTTTTCTTATGTCAGGTGTGCGTATTTCAGATTCTGACAAGGAGGACGCAGCTTTGAAAGAGATTGATGACAGGCTTAATTTAAATGGGAAGAGTTTACAGGACTATCTTAGCCTTCCAATACCTATTGCATCAGTAGGTCTAGATGTCACAAACAATCTAATCCTAAAAGAGATGAGTTATGACAGAGTTGCACTTTATCAACAAGCGATAACACTTATAAGTTGTCTTAATGCTGAACAGAGGATAATCTTTGACAAGGTTATCTCATTACTAGAATCAACATCAGCCGGATTCTTTTTTGTCCATGGCTACGGTGGCACAGGAAAACATTCTTGTGGAATGCATTGACTTCAACTCTTCGTGCTAAAGGACATATTGTCTTGACTGTTGCATCAAGTGGCATTGCAGAAACTTTACTCCTTGTAGGTAGAACAACTCATTCACGTTTTGCAATACCAATTCAAATTAATGAGTATTCTATGTGCTCAATCAAACAAAATTCAGCCCTTGCAAACTTACTTATCAGCACTAAACTAATCATATGGGATGAAGCTCCAATGGTTTAATGCTATTGTATTGAGGCATTTGATCGTACTTAAAGGGATATTATGCATTCTGACATGTTATTTGGTGGCAAATGCATTATTATGGGTGGTGACTTTTGTCAAATCCTTCCAGTGGTGCCAAAAGGTAATAGGGCAACTATTGTTAATGCATGCATTAACTCTTCTCCTTTATGGGATTATGCTACAATCTTCCACCTAACAAGGAATATGAGGTTGACTACTAGGCGGTCAGAACAAGAAATTAAGAAGTTAGAATGGTTCGGTAAATGGCTCCTAGACATAGGTGATGGTAACTTAGGTTCATCTGAAGATGGTGTTGCACAGATTGAGATCCTTAAAGATTTATTGGTGCTAAAATCTGAAAATCCAATACATTCAATTGTGTTAGCTACCTACAACAACTTTGAAGAAAATCTAGGCAACAATGACTACTTCAATGATTGAGCAATACTTGCACCAACCATAGAGATGGTGAGCAAAATTAATGACTACTTGTGCTCTTTATTGCCTGGTGAAAGTCATGGTTTTTTAAGTTGTGATTCTGTATGCAAATCTACTGAGGATAGTGATAGCTTCGATAATCTTTCCACAACAGAATTCCTTAACACAATTAATAGTTATGGGTTGCCTCTATACTCACATTGAAGGTTGGAGCTTTAATTATGTTGTTACGTAACATAGACCAATCTTCTGGATTGTGCAATGGTATAAGGTTGCGCATATCAAAGCTTGGAAAGAATGTCATTGAAGCCATCACATTGAATGGGTCTAACCCAAACAAAAAAATGCTAATCCATAGGATGGACATGAATCCTTCTGAAAGTAGATTGCCATTCCATATGCGTAGACGACAATTTCCAATCAAACTTAGCTTTGCAATGACAATTAACAAAAGTCAAGGGCGGTCACTTTGTCATGTTGAGTTACATCTATCAAAGCCTATGTTCACACATGGTCAATTATATGTTGCACTATCTAGAGTTAAGAGTATGGATGGATTGAAAATATATGTGCCCACTAATGATGAAAATACATGTAGGGCTACAAAAAATGTTGTCTACAAGGAGGTGTTTAGGAATTTGGCTGCCTGATTTGTGTTGTCCATTTTTTATGACAATGTTCTCTATCACATACTTTAATTTAGTACTTTACATGTGATTCATGTATGGGTAATGTCATGGAATGAATACGTGTTCTGTTACATGTATCTGTATTGTGAGTGTTGACAAGTGTAGTTGTATTTGAGTAATGTATTGTATCCTATTAATTAGGTGTAACCCCCTGCCGTAATTAATATCCGGATTACGCAATTAAAGTGAAATAGAGACCAATAAGTCAAATCATTTATAAACCCATCAACCAGACGGGGTTTTCACAATCACATTTCGAAAACATTTAAAACACGGTCTCCTATTTACACTCCGAATATAATTACTATGCGAAGATAAATTACATTTATACAATTATCAGAGTACGCAATATAAATTCCCGACAATTCCGGGATCATATCTTCGCTCAATACTCATAAGGCATAATAGCCCATACAACTCATTCAATAGGGATTACACAAATCTCTTTCGAATACATACTCCAAATACTGGTCCAAACATACATATACATAATCCCAATTAAGCATTTATAACCAACTACTAAGCTCTCACCCAGAAATGAGTCCTCTTCGTCCTTGGATGCTTGCTTCATCCTCAATCTTCCTTCCTTGTCTAAAATGTTGATAGGGGAGGGTGAGATTCTGGGGAATCTCAGTAGGAAAACAAATACCAATATGCATGCAAGATAAGTATTAAATGCATGACATGCTTGCATCACAATAACACATGTTCACATAATGATATATCCGCATGCTCAATGTTCACACAACATACTCATGGCCATAGTATAAATAGAACAGAGCTACAATCATTCTCATATGTCTCACATAATCACGCAAAGCAATAACATGCATCAATACACAAATACAATTATCAATACATGCAGGAGAGGTAAGTTCCCTACACTCTTTCCACGTAAGCTCCAGATCCGGCTGCTCACGCTCAGGAAATCATCAAATCCTATAACCAAGATCAAGGACATAGGATTAATCCCTTTTCCAATTCTTTAACTTTTAGACATTCAAGTTGGTTATCATTATTGCCCTTTAAGTGCCCTCAAACACCTCAATCCATAGCTCTAAAGGGTTGGAAGACTATCCCCAAAGATCCCCTTTTGAACACTCAAACTTGATATTTTTCATTGCCTCACTCGAGCACAGAAGCTCTCACTCGAGCACAAGTACGAACATCACTCGAGCACAAATGCTCTCACTCGAGCATTGGTACGGACAACACCCGAGCACAAGAGAAAGTGAGACAGAAAGTGTAATATCCCGATTTGTGATTAGGGCTGATAACTCTGATAATCATTGAGATTTGTGTAATTAAGCACTTTTGAGTTAATGTAATGTGAATTTTGGGAATAAATACATGTGGTATTTAAGATCAAGGGTTGTGATTCATTGTTAATGGGTCGGGATCCTACGCTTTGCGATTGTGTGAGCTCCTAGAGAGAGTGCTTGAGATGTGAACATGTGGCATTGTGGTAGTGGTTGGATGAGGCCACAAGAAGACAAGACCTCACTTTTTCCTCCCTTCTCTCTCTCAATTTCGGTTGAGTATGTGTGACAAGGGGAGGAAGTGACATCTCATCATCATCTCTTCCCTCTACCATATTCTCTCTCCTCTCCTCCATTGTTTCCGGCGATCAAAGGAAGAAGGAAGAAGAAAGGTGAGATTTTGATGCTTTGTTTGATCTCTAATGCCCTAAACCTCTTCTTTAATATTGTGTGTCTCATTGAGAACTACATTGTGGTAATTTCAGAATCTTGAAATAGTATTGATTTGTGATTTGGTCGAAATTGGGAGTTGGAGAAACAAGATTCTGGATTGAGCAAAGGGAAGAGGTAGGCATTTAGAGCATTTTGATATATTGTTTATGAGTTTTGGCTAGGTTTGGTAAAATCTGGAATTTTGCCCTAAATATGCCTATTTTTGGAGATATGAAGTTCATTGTGATTTATGATTGGAAATGATGTACTATGGAGTTAATTGAGTATTGAATATGATCTGGAATGTTGGAATGAGTTTGGATGAAATTTGGGTAATGTGTATCTTAGAGACCTTAGTGTTGATTGTGGTCAAAGTGGTTTTTGGGGTGTTTGTGGAGTTGCCATTGTGTTCCCTAGATAGTGCTTAGGGTGTATGAGCATTGTGGGGAGTTTGGGAACCTTTGGGCATGATTTTGACCATCTGGTGTTTTCTGGTTTTCTGCAATTCTGGGTCGCGGATGAGCATCACTCGAGCAGAGGAAGAACGTGCTCGAGTGATGGGAGAGTTTTCCCTGTTCTGCTTCGAGTGCGTCTGGGTTTCTTTGAGTGATGCTCGAGCACAGCGCTTTGTGCTCGAGTGAGCGAAGAACATGCTCGAGCAGGCATGGTCTGCTCGAGTGATAGTGGGAGTTCAGGTGAGAGTTGTGCTTTCGGGCTCTCACTTGCGAGTGAGGTGCTCGCGGGTGAGAGGTGTGTGCTCGCGGGTGTGAGGTGTGCTTCTGGTGGGAGTGTGCTCGCGGGTGAGAGGTGTGTGCTCGCGGGTGTGAGGTGTGCTTCTGGTGGGAGTGTGCTCGCGGGTGGGAGTGTGCTCGCGGGTATGCTTTTGTGCTCGAGTGATCCTATGCTTGGAGAGCTTTGGGTGCTCTCGGGTCCTCACTTCCTGGATTTCTCTCGCGTGTGCTCGAGTGAGGCATTTAGCCTTGTGCTCGAGTGAGGATTTGTGCTCGAGTGAGCCAGTTCCTGCAAGTGTCTTTGTGCTCTCGGGAGCTCACTCGCAGTCTCACTCGCACTTGTGCTCGAGTGATGTCCGTACTTGTGCTCGAGTGAGAGCATCTGTGCTCGAGTGAGAAGTCCAAAAATGAGTGTTTTGCCTTCGAGTAAGGGGTCTTTTGGGTAGGTTCTTCCAACCCTTTAGGCATATGTTTAGGCCTATTCTAGTCACCTAAAGAGTCCTAAACGATAACCAACTTAGAGTATTATTGAAATATGAGTATGGAAAAGAGATTGATCAAATGTCCCTAATTTATATAGGATTTGATATCTGTCGAACGCGTGAGCCTACTTTGCCAAAGATTGTCAGGAAAGCTTCAGGTAGCGACCTCTCTCTTATACTTTATGTAAATGTATTGTATGTTTTCCTATCATGCATTGTGTGCTGTTGCTGCTTCGAGATGCATTGAGATACGTTGTGGAGCTTTGTGTACTGTGGAGCATTGTGCCTTGTGATGCATTGTGTCTGGAGATGCTTAGTGATACATTGTGCTTTGAGATGCTTTGTGGTGCTTTGTGCTTTGAGTTGCTGCTACATAGTGTTCACCGCGAAAGCGGGCGTTGTGCATAGTGATTACCGCGCGAGCGGGCATAGTGTTTGCAGCGAAAGCTGTCATTGTGTTTACCGCGTAAGCGAGCATAGTGCATTGTGATACAGCCGTGAGTGCTGTCGTCTGTGGCGCGAGCTATGGATCATTGTGTTGCGGATGATGTTGGTGAACATGATACATTACATGCTTTGTGTTTATATATTGTATGAGTGAGTTGTTGCTCTGGGATTCTCAAGAATCTCACTCTTTCCATATAACTAACCTTTTCAGACAGGGCAAGTGGCTCGAAGGAGAAGCGACCAACCCGGAGTGGTTAGGGTCTCTTAGGGACGTTCATATTTTGGGATAGTTGGTTATATTCGTTTTGGGATTTGGGATTGCCAAAGTGTAAATAAATGTAAATGATTATTTCGATCGTGTAATCCCCGTTGTTGGGAAATATAAAACCCATATTATTTATGTAAGTAACCCGGGGTTGCCGGGATTTTAGTTTCCGCACTTTGATATTTATTATGTACTCTGATTTCTCAAGTAGTTATATCCGTACATGAATGTGAGACCAGGAATATATAAGTTTTGAAATGATTTTTCGAACGCCCCATCTCTTGGATGAGGGATTATAAATTGTTAAACCATCTTATTGGTCTCTATTTCATTTAAATTCATAATCCGGATGTGATTACGGTGAAGGGGTTACAGAAAGCACATGCCCGAGAGCACAACCCTCACCTGAGGCACAAGCTCACTCGAGCACAGATCCGCACTCGAGCACAAGGCCAAAAGCCTCTCTCGAGCACCCGCGAGAGAAATCCAGGAAGTGAGGACCCGAGAGCCCCCAACGCTCTCCAAGTACTGGATCACTCGAGCACACTACTCTCACCCGCGAGCACACACCTCTCACTCGCGAGCACACCCGCGAGCATATGCCTCTCACCCGCGAGCACACACGGCTCACTCGAGCAGATGCCCCCCCACCCGCGAGTGAGAAGGCACACTTCTTGCACCTTGCCCGCGAGTGAAGACCAGAAAGCAACTCTTCACTCTGGACTCCCACTATCACTCGAGCAGACCATGCTCACTCGAGCATGTTCTTCGCTCACTCGAGCACAAAGCGATGTGCTCGAGCAGCGTTAATGAAAACCCAGGCGCACTCGCAGCAAAACAAGGGAAAACTCACATATCACTCGAGCAGGTACTTCCTCACTCGAGCAACATTCATCCCTCACTCGAGCACACCCCTGTCTGCTCGAGTGAATCTATCAGATTCCAGGAAAACGCAGCAAACATACCACATTCTCCTAACTCTTGCCCAATTGATCCAAATGGACCCAAAACCTCTACCAAAGCTACTCCCACACAAAATCACTCACTGAATTCAATGGAATCAACAGAATTACCCAATTCCCATTCCATTAACAAGCTTTGGCCTAGGGCAATATAATCATCCATTTTCCAAAATCATTAACCTTACACATTTCAATCCCAAATCCATTCTATCTATTCAAAACTCATACCAATATACCATTTCTATAACCATATCATGCCAAACTACCCATTACCCATGTTTTCGAAATTAGGGCAATAATTCCAGAAATTCCAAACATAATCATTTGGCATGAAACATAGATAGAAGGATTGGTTTCACATACCTTATCCACTTTCTCAAAGACACTCTTTGATTCTCCAAGCTTCATATTTTCGTGATCCTCAAATCACCACCAATGGAGAAGCTACAATCATCAAATTGAAGCTCTCACTCCAAGGATCAACATTAATGAAAAGGATTTGAGCAAAGGAAGCCATTTACTCACCTTTTCCCAAACTTTTCTTTTCTCCTCTTCCTTCAACCATGCGCGCGAGAGAGAGAGAATGAGAGAGATGAGATGGAGAGAGAAAATATGAGAGAAAAGTGGCTTTTGTCACTTAGTGCCACATCCAAGGGCTCACACAATGCCACTTGTCAACATCTCACTCCAACTCTCATGGGATCACATGCACACACATACACATGATTATGCCCCTTGCTCAATTACACAAATCAATCATAGCCATTGATCTTGGAATTACCAATGAGTTTCCTCTTCGGCAACCGATCAATTGGTCGGTAACTTTACCGTTTTGCCCCTGATTATGGAAATTCCTCTTAATCACAATTTGGACTCTTGCTAAACCAGGGCTTAGCAGTCCACTAATCTCAGGCTTAATCTCAATAATTATCATTAGTCCTTAATCGAAAATCGGGGTGTTACATTAGGTTGGTAGGTTTTTTTGTTGATGCTATTAATGTACTGCTCCCTGCTCATCGCGCGAGGGAGTTAGTGCTAGTTTAATACTATAACTATTATACCTCACCAAATTGCATCATTTAGAAGTTCAATTACAATAATGGTGAGCAAAATATCTTGGTTGTACATCCTCTCCCCCACATAAGGATGTAATCCACCATGCAAAGTGAGTAGTCAAGCAAAACACAAAAGAAATAGCAAAATAGGGAAGATATGTGTGAATATTATATATTGCCACTATATGAAAGGCATGTAACACAGTTCGCAAAATTGTTGAATCTGATATCAATTTGTAAAATCCATTCTATATAACAACACTTGAATTTAACCAAATCATTCATCCAAGAACTATTATGGCTTTGAAAGAGTATTGATTATTAAAACATGTTAACCATGATATAAAAGTTTAAAACTTAATTTTCAAAAGCACTATCTTTGTTAAAAGAACATAACCTCTTAACAATAATTCAACCACACAATTGGGCTTTGGATTTCTCAAATTTAGACTAAACATTGACCATCAAATCCAAACTCTTTTATCTAAATAATTATTCATCACATAACAAAATATCCAAATAAACCTTAAGTGTGAATCCACAAGTTTAAAACTCAATAATACTAAGGCATACAGGCCACCCGAAATCATAAAAAGTAATCTAGTAATAGAAAATTGAAAGTATATAGTCAATGTATCAAATCTTCAAAATAAATTAGAGTATGCAGGATGAGCATTAATATGGCAATATACAATGATCCAGCATAAACCAAAAAGATGGAAGCACTACTCTTAGCAAAAGTAGCTTAAGCTTCTAAAGTCTTCCTTGATGGACCCATACAAGAACTATTACCTAGAAAAATGTTAAATCAATAGGGTGAGACAAAAGCCTCAGTAACCAACAATCCATCTTATTGGGCATACGAGTAAGTGCTCGTGAGGTGTCAAATGGGACAGTTATAAACTCAAAGCAATGTATATCAATTTTCAATACCATAATCTCTTTCTCATATTTATCACATGGGTACACAAAAATTGAGAACAACAATTTATTCTCAATCCTTTCTTGTTTCCTCCAACCTTATTTCCTCTTTCTAAACCCATAGGTTAGCACCCACGTGAATGGTAGCTCAACTCAACAAACTCACCAATTAAGTGATATGGACTGACCAAAATCCACAGAGCATAAAACCAAACCATGGGTTCCTCTTTAATGTATTAGTGAGGTGTCAAGACCCTATTAAACATCAATGGCCCAAAGGACTAACCAATGTACACCTAGAAGCCCACAACCTTATTTCCTCTTTTTGTATAGGAATCCACCCCCTTATTTTCTCTATGAAAAACATCCCATCAAATCAACATCCACCATCCACTTTATAATACCTTATATTTCTACCCCTTTATTATGTCTACGGAAGCGTTATTCTATAATTGCTTAGGGGATTATTACTCATTTCTGGCTGTTAAGCCATTATTCTTACCAAGTATCTGAGTTCATTCTATTTCTCAACTCTTACTTTTAGTCTTGGTGATCCCGATTATCGTTCAATTCTTATATGCGTCTATTCTTACTATTCATGCAAATATCTGGGTCATGTAAATAATTTACATACAGTAAATTATTACACATTATTTCTTCTAAGTTCTTCGTCTTCTTTCCTTCTGGTACATCTTCAGCATCCTTTTCTTTTGTACTCCAGTGCCTATATAGTTGGTGGGGAAGGGTGAGATTTGGGGGAATCTCAATAATAAACATTACAAATAATGCATGTAAGATGAATGCTAGTGCATGATATGCTTGCCTTACTTAGACTTATGTTCACATAATGATATTCTGCATGGTCAATGTTTCATGCAACATACTTATGGCCATAGCAAAAATAGAAACAGAGCTTCATTCATTCATACATGCTTCACATAATCTAGCAAAGCAATACATCAAATCAATACATAGCATAAACATTACATACATACAAGTAAGTAAGTTCACTACCTTGTGGACAAAGTCCTTCTTCTTGTGCTCTTTTCTTCCAACCATTGAAGCTTTTTGGAAATTCTTCCATGCTTCTTATTTCTTGGCTTCTTATGGCCCTAGATATATAATCATATAATTCATGCCATGATAAAAAAATTCTCAATGGGCTACTTTAGCCTCGTGAGTTTTATTTCACCCTTGGAGTTCACACAAATTACATTTAGTCTATTTGACCAAACTTTGAAAATTCATAACTAATTCTATAGAACTCTAATTGGGGTGGTTCGAATTCCTAATTAAAGCTATTTGAGTGTATTTTAAAGATAAAATATTACTCAGAGCAAATTCTAGCCACAGAAATACAGAATCACGACCAAAGCCACACTGGTCCAGGATTCTGTCTAGATTCAATACCTAACTTAAAAAATTCATAATTCTTAATGTACTAATCTATATGGAACAAATGACCTATCAAATTAAAGCTTGATAAGTCTACTTTCATAATGAAAAGTTTCATAACCATTGGACAACATTCGATTACCCAAAAACACAATACATTCCAGCCACCACACAGGAAACTCTAATTGGTATAATTATTCCAACTTTTGGATTTCAATTCTATTCTTTCTAAAATTTCACCAACCACTTATTCCCACAAAATTTTTCCCAAGGAATACATTGGAGACATCAAAATTGGCAAAATCATTCTCCTCCTACCTGCCCTATTCAAACCAAAATTAGGGTTTCAAACCAACAATTCACAAATTCTTAATTTGTCTACCAAACTAGGTTCATATGCTTCCCAAACATCATATAATTATGTATATGATCAAAGCTTCATGAACCCTAGAAAACCCTAAATAACCAAAATTAGGGCAGCAAGAACAAGGCCCAAAAATTCCACCAAACAACATAATACATAGCTCAAATAAAGCTTTTTCTCACCTCTTGCTCTTTCTTAAGCTCCTTTCTTGATTCTCCAACTTTGGCTCTCGCAAGATGACATAAAACACCTCCCCTTGAAGCTCTAAAACCATAGAAATGAAGCTCTCATCAAGGGAAACAAGGTTCATGAAGAGCTTTTGAGCCATATAAGTGGTTAAGAAGGTGAAAATAAAGCTAGAAGAGCTTACCTTGTGTCTTCTTCTTTTTCTCTTTCCTTTGTGTTTGGCCAAATTTTTCATGTGAGAAGGAGAGTGGAAATGTTCATATTTTTCTCTTCCTTTGACCCATAATACTTGGCTGAAAATGGCCTAAAAGAAAAGCAAATCATGTGGCTTAAATTTACTCTTCTTAGACAAGCTAATTCCATTTACCATGTGCGGTAAAGTCTAATGGACAATATGTTGACTTTCCTTTTCCTCTTTCCTCCTTGGTTTGGATGAAATTGGGTTGCCAAATGGAAGAAAAATTGTTGATTAATTGTCTCAATTTGCCTTGCCATTGGTCCATAATTTTCTAAGTTAAAACTTCGACCTTTTTGACCAAAATTCTTCTTCCTTCTTTTACCCCTTTTTGGACGTTTTTTGTGACTAAAAAGGGAGAGATAATTTGGTCTTCATTCTCATAATTACTTCTTACTTTTGAAGAGAAAATCTTGGCCCTTCATTTTATCTTCCAATTTTAACCTCAAGATCATGTGACAATTGTCTCTTTTGCCCTTGATTATAGCAATATTAATTCTTATGCCATTAATCCTTTCAATTCTCCTTCTTAATTCTTTCTAGACACCATTTCCCCTTTTCCTTTTGATCCAGTTTAGGTTCTATGTCAGTCTAACACATCTTAAAGGAATTGAGTATTTTCTTTCGATTAATTCGCACTGAAATTTATACTTTATTCCGGGTGCAGTTTCTAATAGTCATTCTATTTCTTATTCATTCCTAGGACTCTTACTAAAATAGGCTTAATAATCTACTTTATTCATGCTTATTCTTTAGCCTCTAGTCCCAAAATTTGGGGTATTACACCTTCTTATATCAATAATCAAGAGATATAATCACAATAGGTTATTACATGTCATTATTAGTGCACAAGTTGTCAACAAAATTTTTCCAATCTCATAAATTGATATCAATATATATATATATATATAAATATGATGTCACTAGCCATTTCTCAATTAAAATAAGTCCCACAAGATAATTTTTATTAACAACATATTTTCAAAGTCCATATCACAAACCAATAGCAATTTTATAGTTCTATATAGTTAAAAATCACTCACAAATATCATACAAGCATGCACAATAAGAGGAAAGTAGTTACCTCCTGCAAAAGTAAAGTAATACCACAATAATCCAAGGTCCAAGCTGAACTACAAGTAATAGATAAATCTATAACAATCAATTATAACCACAATTTAGTATTCAACTAATTGAGTGGTTAAACAAGGCAATTAGAAGCTATACATCCCTCTAAACAACCCAACTCTCAACAACATTCCAACTTAATCATCCAAACATTAAACCTCCAAGTAAAATATCTCAACTTACTCATTTAAATCAATAAGCAACTCTATATTACTTCAATTAACTTAAATCCCCAATTTCACACTTAGGATTCTACCTCAAAATACCCATTTGATAAAATCAAGTTTAGACAACAATCTCAACAGATTAAACCTCATATATTAATCATATTGACATAACTCAATTATCAAAACTCATTTCCAAACATCGCATTTTCATATCTTAGCAAAAATATAACTCTAGAGTCAACCCCATGCTTTAAAATCCATATAAATTCAAATCCAACAAAGTTAAACCAATTAAACATATTATCTAACTCATATATTCCATTTAAACTCAAAGATTCGGTAGAAAGCTCATCAAATTCGAAATCCACTTAGAACCCTAGATTTTGAAAACTAAAAATCTAAAAACTAAGAATAAATGAGAGAAATCAAGATAGGATCACTTACTTTGGTGTTAGAAAGCTTAAAAACACTCCTAATCGATTTAAAATATGAAGCCTAGCAGAGCCCAAGCCACGCCCTCTTCATTTTCCTCCGTTTTTCAAACACCTAACACCCTCTTTATAAATATCTATGACATTAACACCTGGGTGTTGATATGTATGCCTAGGCGCTGGTGCTCTCTATCCCAGCGAGTGCCTGGGCCCTCATTTGAGTGACTAGGCGCTGGTGCACTTTTCCTCAGCCCACTTCTTGGGCCCTCGTTTAAGAGCCTAGGCCTTAAAACTCTATTTCATATTTGTCTCTCTTTTCATATCTTTTTCCAATATTTCTCACTTCCAATATCTATAATCTTGAATACAAAAATTAAACTACTCTAAAACCTCATTCATAATCTCTCCAAGATTTAATCAATAATTAATCACATAATTACTCAATTTCCACACAAATCATTACTTAATTAAACTTAAACCTTGGTACTCCTCCGGTCCTTAGTATAAGACACATTTGGAGAGTCAATCTTGGTCCTAAATATAAACAAAGCTTGCATATTTGTTAACCTTTTCCTAATTCACCCCTATTGAAGCTCCCTCAACAATAATCAAGGAAGAGAGGAAATGAAAGAATTAAGGAATATGGCTATGGTGTTTTAGAAAATACATATTATATTAACTAACTTAACTAACCTAATATAATCAAATTAGGTAAATATGTCTTATATTAAAGACCAGATGAGTATTAAAATTTAGGATGTTACAACTAGTCTCTTATGACTTTGTGGTCCACTAGCTAAACCTGATCGACACCCCTTGCTAGACTTGGGATGTATCATTCCCTTCTTCTTAAAAGAGTTTCGTCATCGAACCTTTCAATGGAAGTGAGATTTAAACCTGTGCTGGCTTTGATACCAAACTATAAGAATGAAGTGCCATCCATCCAGCTAAAAGCTTAAGGGTGTGTTTGGCATGGCGTTTGGCCATCCTAAAAGTAACATTTTCATGGAGAAATGTGTGGTTGGGTAGTGTTGGTTTTTTTCAAGTTTTTGGGATAGCTCTGTTTTTTTTTTGGGAAAATGCCATATAAAGCTATTTAAAATAGGATAGTTCCAAATCAGGTTGGTAAATTTAATAAATCCCTAATTAAGTCATCAACTTAATTTAGGATTTCAAAATGTGGGTAAAATGACTTTAATATCATCTTCTCTCTCCTCTTTAAAGAGTTTCATTACTTTGTAATTTATGTTTGTCAATATAATATATATATATATATATATAAATCAATATTAATATTTTAATAAAATAAAATATGATTTATTGATAGTTTAAATATATTAACTATCATGGTAATAAAAAAAATTTATAATATTTTTAAGTAAGGAGTTCATTTTATTAACATGAACAAATTTTTTCAATATATATATGCCATTATAAAAAATATTTTTTAAATAAATATATTAATTATAAATTTTACTATATTTATTTCATATATAAAGTTTTTCTTAGAAAATTCTATATTTAAATAAGTATTTTATGAAATTTTAAGTGCATTTAATATTTTTACCTAAAATGTCCTTATACATCAAAGTTTAACACCTTTCTAATAGAAACAAATAATTCATATTAAAGAATGGAAAAGTTAAAAAAATTGAAATCTTAACTAAATTATTTCTTAAAAAACTCCCATTTATGTGTTAGGAAAAATTATTTAGAGATTGTTTAGATTAATGTTGGTAAAAATAGCTTTTATTTCATTTGATTTTTGCAAAATGAAGTTTGGCAAGTGTTATCCTTTTCTTTTTCTTTTTTCTCAATTAAAAAAAATAACTACATTATTTGTTTACGAAAACTCAAAATTTTTTATTATATTTTTGTTTCTTTAATATCAATTGAATGATTTTTGGTTGAAAAAATCAAATTTTTTAATATAAATTAAATGATTTTTAGTTGGTATGTATCATGGTTCCATTTTTTGCTTGAATTATTTTTTATGATCCTTTTAGAACAAAAAAAATCCTTTGATTTAGAAAAATTATATTTTATTTGATTATATATTAATGTTGCTATATATAGAGCAATAAAGTCATATAGCATTAAAACTCTTTTAAGAGTGAGAGAAGAAAGGGGAGGGTATTAAAGTTATTTTACCCACATTTTAAAATCTCAAATTGAATTAATGACTCGATTAAGGATTTATTGAATTTAACAACCTAATTTAGAATTTTTCTATTTTAGGTAACTTTATATGGGATTTCCCCCTTTTTTTTTCAATTGGGCTTTTGGAAAAAAAGCAGCTTAAGCCATAGGCCAAAATTTCTTGCTTTTCGCCTTTTCCACTATGGAGAGATAAAAGCAGCTTATGAAAGAAAGATGTTGGGTCTCACTTTTTTTAATTGAAATACTATTCTGGCCTTTATTATAAATCCTTATGGATGAATTTTTTTGTCATAAATATAAACTTATAACAAGGATCGGAGGGGTAAATTTTTATGACAATACTCTGACTTAGGTTTATGAAAAATTTAATTGGTGAGAATTACTTGATAAATTTTTATATAAAAATTATGACAGTACTCTGATTTAGGTCATTCTCATCAATTTTTAAGAGACTTTTCCCCAATTTTTCCAAAAAATTTAAGTAGTTTACTATTTTAAAATTTTTCCCAACAATACATTACCTATTTTTAGTTTTATAAAATTTATGTCTTTTTCAATTTTTTTACCTCTAAACTTGTTTTTCTATTAATCATCCAAACAAGTTTCTTTTATCAAACTGACTTTTATGAAAATCAATCAAAACATAAATGACATTATACAATCTGATTTTATATTATCTGAAAATTGCAAAAGTTAGATTAAAAAAAGCCACTTTTACCACTGCTTATCCAAACACACACAAAAATTAGTAGGAGAGCCTATCCTAATTTCTTTTAACATAGATTAGACATAGGTCCACCAGTCTCCCACGACTTTGTGGTCCACTAAACCAAACTTGATCCACACTTTGTCCCATATGTTGGAGGTATTAAATAGAGTTATCAGTAGTACAAGTTATAGAAAAGCCTTTATAAATGGGTGAGTTGTCACAGGAAGACACGGTGGAACAACTTTTCCTCTAATTAGAAGTATTGTTTTTCTGGGCAATATCTACTGCCTTAAACATGCCTTTTAGTGGAACAAATATATCTCTACCATTGATATATTCCATGATGATCTTTTGTGAAACCCCCTACCTTAATAATCATAATTATAATTTAAAAAATGTGTCATTAAGATAATTTAGAGACCAATGGATAATTCAAAACCTAATGGATGCCCCAACTTCAAGACAGGGTTTGGCCCTATGAAAAATTGGGTTTTCAAAAATTTCTTTCAAAGCACGGTCTCACGATTACTTTTCGAATACAATGAACCTGTGCAGTTCAGTTGTATTCATACATATCAAAGTGTAATTAAAATGCTCGACAACACCTAGGTTTCATGTATTAACTAAAGGGTTTATGGGGTATTTTCGCCCCTTTTAATTTCCCATATAAGGGATTACACAACATTATCCGAAATATACATTTACAATATGTACAGTAATCCCAACCAAAATATTACAACCAACTACTAAAACTGCATCCCATAGAGGAGAGCTAGCTGCCCTTGGTCACTTGTTTCTCCTTTGACCCGCTTGCCTTAGCTGTAGAGTCGGGAATACGGGCCGGCCCTTCACGGGCTCGAGCTTAAACTTATTTTAATTTAAAAAAAATTCTTTTTCAATTTTTAAAATTTATTTATTATTTTGCTTTAAATTGAGATACATTATTTTTAAAACTCATAAATTTTTAGTTAAAATAATCATCTAATGTCCAAAGTAGCCTTTTTTTTTAAGTTTAAATGAATAAACCATTATAGAAAATAAAATAAATCAAACCAATTAATAAGTGTTTGCTTGTTATTAATACTCTATTAGGTATTTAAGTGTCTCTCATATTGATAATTGATATAATAATATTATATTTATTAATTTATTTAAAAAAATATTAAATAGGCCTAAAAGGGCTGGCCCTACCGGCCCTTTTAGACCCACTTCCCTTTTTAGCCTCTAAATCATAAACCCGGCCCTTAAGGGCTCGGGCCTAAACGGGCCGGCCCGATGGGATCGGCTCGATTTCCTGGATCTACCTAATTGTAGGTTAGTTAATGGAACGAATGAGATTCAAGAGAATCCTAGTAGTAGCAATTCACTCATATCATATATAATCACATAGAATGCAAGCAAATCACAAAGAGCAGCAGTAGCAATCAACAACATAGTGATGCGTGACTTTCATCACAAACGACAACGCTCACGGTTGTATCCACATGATGCGTGACCTACATCACAAACGACAGTGCTCACAGTTGTATTCACATGATGCATGACTTACATCACAATCGACAGCACTCACGGCTATATACACAAAGCCTGCACAACAGCATACATCGCAACATTTGTAAGCAACTCAATTCAATGATAAGACATACATACAATGCATTACACACAATATAAGAGAAAGAGTCACTACCTTGTTCTTTTTGTACGTGCTTTGGCACCAATTGATCATGTGCAGGAAAAATGTCAAATCCGATAAACCATAAACAAGGACAACGAGTTATTTCTTATTCCAATACTTAACTCCAAAACACTTAAGGTTAGTTATCATTTAGGACCTTTAGGTGGCTACTAGAAGCCTAAACAAATGGCTAAAGAGTTGGGAAAGACTTGACCAAAGACCATCTTTCAAAAGTTCAAAATGCCATGTTTGAAGGTTGGCCGCAGCCAAGAGATGGTTAGAAATTTTTGTGTTGCGGCCAAGATCCATTGGCCTCGGCAAAATACATGTCAGAAACTTTTAGGCCGCGGCAAAAAACAGGTCAAATAGTTTTGGGTTGTGGCCAAGACACTATTGGCCACGGCCAAGAACTAGTAAGAAGGTTTTGGGCTGCGGCCAATACTCCCTTGCCGAGGCCAACCACTGACCTATTTCCTAACTGATTTTCAAACATTTATAACTCCTTACACAAACATCAAAATGACTCAAACTTTATATAACTGGAAAGTTTGTAATGTGAACTATAAAAATGGAAAATTTCACAACATTTTGACACAATTTTCTATTTCAAATCACCATGCAAAGTTGGTCTCCTGCATAACATTTACACTTAGCAAATTTCCAGAATTTCCAATTTTTCACCAAGTGTTTCCAATGGTTCAAAATTTACAACAAACACTATTCTCACATAATTTTCCACAAGGAATCCAATAGAAACATCAAAACACTCAAATTCTTACTCCTTTCCCATGTCCTATTTTAACCACAACATTTCTACACAAAACCGTAATATAATGTCACACAATTACCAAACTCCACATTCAATGTTCCAAACCAATTCCATTGTTCAAATGACACAACTACACATCATTTCCATCAAAAAACATCATGCAATGCATGCAATCCCATATCACACAAAAATCAAGGAAAAATTCAAAAATTCCAAGGCTCAACCAATAATCACAACATATATATCAAAATGTAACTTTTGCTCACCTCTTTCACTTTCCCAAACTTGTTTTTTGATTCTTCAACCATCAAATTTTCTTAATCACTCAAACACCTCCATTTAAGCTCTTATAATGTCAAAATCTCACCTCAAGCTTGATTTATTCTTCCTCTTTCCTCTTTCTCTTGGACAAAAATGGAGGCTTGAGAGAGAGAAAATGAGATGATAATGAAGATCAGAATTTTTGGCTCCCTATGCCCCTTTAGCCGACTTGAAGAGAAGAGGAGACAGGGAAGTGTATTTGAAACTTTGACCATAATCAATGACTCACATGATACCACTTGTCATGATCTTACAACTCCTTCCATGTGCATGCAACTATGTGATTCCTCTCTTTTATTCACTTGGCCATTAGACACTCCACTCACTCTTTGAGTGATTAGTGAATTCCCTCTTCTGTTACTGACTAATTGGTTGATAACTTTTCTTTTTCCCATTTTGCCCCTGATTATGGCAATTTCCATTATATCACCACTTATCACATTCTTTAGCCCCATTTCTCACTTCCATGCGCCATCCCCTCTATTTTAATTCAATTTAGGTGTTAACCCATAATTGACCTTAAATACAGGGTTTGGGTATTGACTACAACTCATTCATATCACAATTCACATTATATTCTCCAAAAGTGTTTATTTAACAATAATTACATTCACTTTTGAAGTCATTAGCCCTAAAACATATTTTGGGGCATTACATTTTGGCTATTCTGAAAGAGGCCTAATTACCGCTACTAATATTATTATTAATATTGTTGTTTTTAGTTAGTTAATCTCCTTGTTGTTGTGGATTCTTCAACTAATCTTTTTGATGATGGTGATCTATCTTGTTGTGATGACCTGATGAGGGATTAACCACAATGTTCTTCTTCTGATTGTAGCATTGGAAAATGGTTTTACAATATTTTATAGTGTGTCTTCTCATTGTTGTGGTGGTATTGGCATAGTGACGTGGTTTTATGAGGGATAATTAAGTGTTGACAACTTTATATGCCTTAGAACTTTATCGACATCTTCATTATGTCCCTCCATTTATTCTTATCATGCTTCCTTCTTTTCCTCTGTTGTGCCTATACATGTACATATATTCACATTTTCAAACAAATTGTCAACAATTTCCACAAAAGGCCATTTACTAAACCTTCTCTTTATTTGGCTAGCGTTTTTGTTCACATGATTCTTTGTTGTACAATTATTCTTTGAGTGATGAATATTATATATATATATATATATATATAAAAGTTTTATCTTGTTATAATGAAGGCAGATTGAGTTCTTTTGTTTTGTTTTGGTTTTTCATGAATATATTTAAGGAAAAAACTTATATCTAGCTCCCAATGAATTACGGTCATATATCTTTAAAATATATCATCATTATCTTTTAAATATATTATCGTTAATGGCATAACCCACCCTTTCTCTCTTTCCTCTTCAACATCTTATAAACTCTAAATTGTATCTTTTATCCACTTGCTTGTCTCTCATTTCTACAAATCTTAATCCAGGATTCTCTTATCCTCCACACCCACTCAAAGGAATAGCCCAAGAGGTCAAAACAAACCAATCTAGCTTGGAGAAGAGAAGAGAAGTTTGAACATCTAGCCTCCAGCAGCTTTATAGAAATTAGAGACTGACAAGTGGATAAAAGATATAGTCAAGAGTTTGGATGATAATATTAAAGAGGAAAGAGAGAAAGGGTGGATTTTGCCATTATCGGTGATATATTTAAAAGATGATTAGATATTTTAAGATATATTTAAAAGATAACGATGATATATTTTAAAGATACAAATGACATTAATTTATTGGGAACTGAATATTCATGATATTAAGTACTAGAAATAAGTTTTGTCCTATATTTAATCTTGTTGCATATGGTTGGTTACATCTAAACGATAAATGGTAATCTAGTAATATTAGTGCGAGACCTTTCTTCTTACTCTATATCAAAACAATATTTTTTTAAAAAAAAAACTTGATTTCAAAGATAATTATCCAAACAATTTTTTTTTGGTTTTCTCCCTAGGGTTTCTTAAGGCTTCTTATTTTCTCATCCGTACCAGTATTATGCAGCCCTTTCGTTTTTTAACTGATAGGGCTATATTGGATTTTCAAAATTAATATTAATTAATTTTGAAAGCAATTAACACTTAATAATTGTTTTGATAAGCTAATTGAATAAATTTTGTTTAATTAAATCTATCCAACAGTTCTAATTTAACCTATTTATTTAATTCGAATAAAAAGCCTATGGAATTAGATTCAATTTATCTTTATAAATTAAGTTTGAGATATTATATCTTTATCATGTTAGTTATTAAATTTAATTTATCTGATAAAACTAAATTTAAAACTAACACAATATAATAATATTATCATATAATATATATAGATATATATGTGTGTGTGTGTATTTCAAAAATACATATATATAATATTACTAATATTCTTTTCATGAATTTTATATCATATACATATATATAAATATAAAATTCGTCCACCATAGATTAAACATTGTATTCATTGAATCTTAGACACATCCTAGATTCAATGAACCTGGACATTATAGCTCGTGTTGGGCTATTCTTGTGTGCGATCCTGTAGGCCCATAAGAAGTTGGCAGTGGGCCAATAACTATACTAACCCACAAGTCGCAAGCGGCCTCTAGAAAGACATTACGACTACCCAATTCATATGAGGATCGTTAACATGATGCAACCTATCATACAACCATGTCACGTCCCTTTTGTCAGATGGTATTTCAGCTAAGGATGAGGCATGGATAATATCAACCTCCTGTTCCTGACAATTACTGTTCTGATTCATGCGTAGTCTGATAATAGAAATGAAAGCTCCTTTCCATCATAGTATGGCCATACATTTCTCAGACTCACTCATCAAGGGGCCCAGTAATATCTCTATACTAATGTGAGGGACAAATTCCATCTTGACCATTGACATTCCTCTGCATGAAAACCACCAAGCTTGATTGTACCCTTTTTCATCACTCGGTCAAAGGTGAATTTTGACTAGGTCAAAGCTTAGCGACTCTCGTGTAAGAATCCATATTGATCTCAGGTTGAAGGGCATAATGATGTGGTAATACATGAGATAAGCTTATGACTTACTCCATGCAGCTTTCTCATAGCGGGTCGGTCCAGCACCTTGTACTCTTACAAGTTCCTAAGACTTTGATTCATATCTCCATACCTTATCAAAGTCATACTGGCCTCACTTCATCTTTGCTTTTGCACAGATGACCGACCAGGGACATTTAGGACAATTTTTATGAGTTATCTAAGGATACAATTATCATAGTGAACATGCGAATAATATGATAACAAAAGGAGAAATTCATTAAATAATAATGTCCAAAGTACAATAATTGGTCCCTAGGGTATAATTTCCAATAATATCATCATATTATCTTGGGCTTGTAAAGAGGCTTAGAGAAGTGGTGGGCTTACATACACAATAACGGTCCAATATAAATCTGGTGACACCCCCGTGCATGTGAGTCAATACTTGGTACCGGCACCTTTTGTAAAAATATTTTTCTTCCCATAAATATTATTTTTGATTTTCTAAAATAATAATTTACTTGGCCTTACTGAAAAATCTCCATATTTTGGAGTTTGAAGTTTGTAACCCTTCGTGGCCAAAAGTTGTCAACGGTCGAGCGCTTCCTCGATCGTTCTTTTCGTTGTCAGGCTACATGTTTATCTTTCTGGTGGTGTCTGTTTAGTCTTGAGGGACACAGTGTTCGAAATGTCTTGTGTCTATTGGCTATCCATGGATCGTGCCTATAAAAGGGGCAAAGACAAAGTCCTTAGTACCAACTTCTAATCTATCCTCCTTTGCATGATCTTTTCTTATTGTGACACTACAAAAAAAATGGTATTATGTAGTGGTGGCATTGTAGCGGTTATATCAAACCGCTACAAATTATAGTATTTGTAGCAGTTTTAAGCTAAACCGCTACAAATTTGTAGCGGCAAGCTACGCGCCAAGTGGCACGACAAATTAGCAGCATTTTTTGTAGCGGTTAGGTAGAAAAAACCGCTACAAATTTGGCACGAAATTCCTGTTAAAACTTGTAGCGGTTAATAAGCAAAAACCACTACAATATTCCTACCACTTGGTGCTACCAAGACCTGCCAACAGTGTAGCGGTTATAGCAACAAAACCGCTACAAAATCCCAAACGTCAGGTATTTGTAGCGGTTATAGGAATATAACTGCTACAGAATTTCAGGAGTCTCTAAGTTTGTAGCGGTTCTGGACTATAACCGCTACAGAATTTCAAAGGTTCTTGTACTTGTAGCAGTTATTAGAAAACTGCTACAAATTTAAGTTGCCCTTAGTGATTTGTAGCAGTTAACATAGCGGTTATTGGGATAACCGCTATAAATTGCTGGCCTATTTAAGGCCCGCCTCCCTCCTTTTTTCCGTTTGCTCATTTTGTTTCCTAAAGTTTATCTGAGTGTTTTCTCTTAGATTTGAGCGTTCAGATGTCTGTGAAGGAGTTTTTGCTGCAGTATTTCTCAGTATTTGCACTTGAGGTACGTAGATAAGACGTATTTTATTTGTATTTGTATTTGTATTAGATTTTTGCATAATAATGTGACTAAAATATTTTTTTTGAATTTTTACAGTTGATATGGCTTTAAGAGAGGATAGGGGAAGGCCCCTAAGGTTCCCAGACCAATTTTACGGGGTAGCAGCAGCCGAGTAGGGGGCAGAGGAAGGGGGCAGGCGGAGGCAGGGCGACCGTGGCATTTCAGCCTATCTCCCCACAGGAGTCGGCCCTACCACAGGCACCGCAGACTATCCCACAGGAGACGACCGCACCAGAGGTGCTTGAGTTTGGGGGCAGATATTAGCATCGAGGACTACGACCAGGAGGACTTTGAGATCTCGATTTGGCTCAAGGAGATGGAGCAATTCCTATATGAGGGGAGGCTCGGGAGCAGAACAACCCACGAGGGTCATCTTCACGGTCCACTGGGTTTGAGGTGTAGGTCCAAGGTAAATAAATTTTTTAATTTAATAAATTATTTATTTAAATTCAAAATGTTAAATTTGAATTACAATTTATCTAACGTGTGGTAAACTGTGCAGATGAGCAGGGGAACATGTCGATGAGGAGGCTGGATGTGGCCGGTCTGAACAGCATGGATCGGACCCTGCGAGTTATAGTGCCGTGGAATGAGGGCACTAACCAGCCCATCAACAATGAGGGTCACCTATTCAACCGCTTCCTGAACGACCTAGGCGTGAATTGGATACAGTTCCCCTTTCACTTCAAGATGTGGAGGCATATTTCGAAGGGGCCGATGGACCAGGCTTGGGACAAGGTGGTTCAGGTAATTAATAGTATTTAATTAATATTTTTTGTAATTAATTATATTTAATTAATATTTTTTAATAGGATTTTTATAATTATTGATATTTAAATAATTTTTTTACAGCTGCAGTTTGCCGTTCGGGCCAACCGGAAGAGGTATACCCTTATGGAGATGGGTGACGGCTGGAGGAACAGGAGGAACCATTTGTTCCATAGAGTGGATAAGGATGGGACGATGCCTTTGGAGCAGCTGATCGAGAGTGTCCCGAACGGCGTACCGCCGAACGACTGGGCGAGTTTCGTCCAGTTCAGGAGGAGCCCTGAGGGGCAGGTAATGTATTTATTAGATTCTTTATATATAATTTTGTAATTTTTAATTATTAAATTATAATTTCAATTTAATTATTTTTAATTTGAACTTTATTAATTTTAAATGTTTTTTATTGTTTTAATACATTTACTATTTTTTTTCCAGGAGCTTTCTCAGAGGAACACCAGGATCCGTGCGCAGCAGACAATCCAACACACAGCAGGATCGAAGACCTTTGCTATCACCTACAGCGAGCTGGTAAGATTTCAAAATATCACTGAATTTTAGTTGGTTATTTCATAATACTAATTGAATTCTGTAATTGTTTTAGGAGAAGAAGGCACAGCAGGAGAACCGTCAGACAGACTCTGGGGAGTTGTACGCCATCACACATAGACACCGTGACGGGACTGCAACCTCTCAACAGGTAGAGGCGGCCATTGTAAGTAATTTTATTATTATAATTTTTATAAAACCAACTTAATAATGAAAAATGCTAATCAGTAATTGTTTCATAAAATAGCAGGAGTGGATGCAGCAGTCGCAGGCTAAGCTGCGACAGACCCAGGCTGAGGAGTCACAGGGGTCAGTGAACCCAACGGCTCCTTTGAAGGAGGGTCTGGGTCAGGCTGAGCACCCCGGACGTGTGTGGGGGATGGGAATAGGCGCCAGACCTAGCATAGTCTACGGCAGGAGCGCCGCCTCTGAGGGTGGCAGCTCTAGAGGGGTTAGACGTCCGAGGGACTAGTCTATTGACCAGCTGCGGTCAGATTTGGAGCAGCAGATGGCACAGCAGCAGCAGCAGATGCACTAGCTGCATCTGCAGTAGATGCACCAGCTGCATCTGCAGTAGATGTAGCTGTAGGCTAATTTAATCTACGCTCACCAGACGCAGTGGCATGATATCGCAAACAACATGCTCGAGCAGTCATAGAGTCGCCTGTTCCCGGACGAGTAGCATCCACAGGTTCCCCCTGTCCCTCGGTATTTCATCCAACCTACTCCTCCTCATCCTGATGATGATGGTGTGGTTCACTCTACCCAGCGGCCTGATCCAGCAGCACATGAGGGAGCACCAGATGATCAGCCCTCAGCTACTTAGTTTAGGACATCTTTTTTTTATTTGTTGTTGAAACATTTGTAAATAAATATATATAATTTTGTATTTCAGAACTTAAATTTTTATTCCATAATTATATTTATATTATTAGACCGCGTTGTTGAATTTGTAAATTAATTGCAACAATATTATTTATATTTCTAAAAAAACTAAAGCATATATGTATTTGTAGCGGTTTTATAATAAAAACCGCTACAAATATATATGGTTGTAGCGGTTCTACAATAAAAACCGCTACAAACATATAAGGTTGTAGTGGTTCTACAATAAAAACTGCTACAAATATACATAATATTTATAGCGGTTCTACAATAAGAACCGCTACAAATATACAAAATATTTGTAGCGGTTTAACAATACAAACCGCTATAAATACTCAACATTTGAATTCTGAAATTTTCCCTCTTTGTGCATATTTGTAGCTGTTATTTTATGTCCAACGGCTTTAAATTAGTAGCGGTTGTAGATATAGGACCGCTACTAATACCCAACTTTTAAATTTTGAATTTCCCACCACTGTGTGCAAAATTCCAACGGCTTGAAAATCATATTGCAATGGAATTGCTTCAATGGGAAACCAAAAAAAAGAGGACCACCTCAAACTTTGTCCGGTACAGATATCTTACAGCAGCTTGAGCATATTGATTTCAAGTTTGGAAAAAGCGATGATTCAGCACAAACTCGCCAAAAGACGTGCAGGACTTCGGCGCCTCAGCAGTGGAAGAAGATAAGTATTTTATTCACTCTTCTATATTGGAGATCTAATTTACTTCACCACAGTCTTGATGTAATGCACATTGAAAAGAATGTTTGCGACAATGGGCTGTATATGCTGCTTAACGAACCCGGCAAGACAAAAGATCACCTTCAAGTGAAGACGCTTGGCCAGATGAGCATGACAAATTTCAGCCGGCAAAGTTTACCCTCACAAAACCGAACAAGGAAGTCTTCCTTGCGACGTTGAAGAAATTAAAAGTTCCTTATGGGTATTCAAGCAACATTTCTCGATGTGTTGACTTGCAGGCTCGAAAGGTTGCTGGCCTGAAGAGTCATGACTCACATGTTCTTATGCAGCAGTTGTAACATCCTTGTTTTTAGAATATAATTATAATTTAAAGATAATTATGAATTTAGTAGTAACTTTTTGAAAAAAAAGAGGAATTCAAAAAAAAATAATATAAATATATATATAACTGTGGGTGCCAATTTGGCCCCATAGTTGAAAAATGAGGGAGGCACCTCCTCATTCATAAATTGGCGCCTTATGGTGCCAATTATTGGAGGTGGAGGAGGGAGGTATTATAAATACCCCCTCTCCCTTCTCACTTCACGCAAATCGTCTGCGTGGAGTGATTGTGCAGAAGGTGTATGGTGTGATATTGATAGGAGTATTTACACATATTTGGGGATCAATAAGGTACTCAAATTCTTTTCTGATCACAACACTTCTTTCGTTAAAATGTTCTAAATAATTTTCTCTTTCTTATGATAGTAATTTTGTGTGGATTAGAGAAAATTTTAAGATTAGGATTTTGGACAAATTTGAGTTTTGTTAATATAAGGCTATAGGAATATAGAGAAGAATTAATAGTTAATTTTAAACAGGTTACTGTTGTTATGTAGTTGGTATATAATTTTATAATGAATTTTCTATATAATTAATCTATGAATAATTATATATTAGGCTCTTTATCCGATTAAATTTGGATTAAATAATTTATTTGGTTTGTTGGAGGTATTATGGAAATTCTAATCAGTTTAGTTTGGTAAATTTTGTTGTAAAAGAAATTATAAATTATAATTTGATATTAAGAATTAGATTTTTTATATGATTTTAATTATGTGGGAGTTTCAAATATTGTTTAATAATTAGACTATATTCATATAAATTAGAAAAAGAGATTTAGTTATTTTAGAAGGTTGATATTGATGATTATATAATAATAGATATGTTAAAGGTGAAACTTTAATTTATAAAAATTAAGTGGTTGACGAGAGAGAATGATATAGAGGTTGTTTAAGGATTGTTAAGGAAGTTAGAATATTTAAGGATAATAATAGTAGAGGAAAATTGGAGATAAATTGTGTAAATTATTTATTTTAGTATTGCTTGAGGTTAATTGTTACTTAAATTGATAATGTAGAGTTTTCTTGGGATCGGTGATTGTTTGTATTTGGTATTCAAGTTAAGGTTAAGCTTGGAATTGAGGTAATCGGGGTTAATTTATTTTATATGCTTGTTTTGGACTGTAAGGTGTTTTCTAAACCTTACTTTCATCTATACCACTTGTATGTGTTTTAAAAGATTATGTGTATGTTTGAATATGAACCTAGTTTGGTGAAGCAGTGTATTTTCAAAATTGTATATATGAGCATAGATATTATTAAAATTGTTACTGTTGTGATGGTTATGATGTTTGAGATGGAATGTTGTAGAAGATATGATAATTTTTAAATGTTTCGAGAATTATATTGATATATTGTTTTTCTGTTATGGGATATGGATATGGTGGGTTGTGTGGAAGAGATATGGGTGAAACTGTGCCCATCGGTTCTCTCATTCCTGGCCCGGATTTTGAGTTGAGTGTTTTGGGTGGACACTTCCCTGTTACGGTATATTGGTGGTGGCATGGAAGGGGCAGTATTCTTGAAGTGACTAGCCAACCTTTGGCCGGGTGTACTAGCACTGATAGGCTGTTCCACGTCCAGAAGCTATAAGGAGGAGCAGGATGGATGAGTGGGGATGATTCTAATTGTTGAACATATTATATGAAGTTTAATTATTGAGAATATTATTAATATTATGTTAGTTAAAGCTGCTTCTCTGATTTACAATCTTTTCCTGCATATTTTGTAAATTAATTTTTGGTTACCGAGACTTTATGTCTCACCCCGTCGTTATAAATATTTTTCAGGCGCGACCTCTAATTTGGCTAAAGGCCAAAGGGAGCAACTAGAGGCATAGACGTTGAGAATCCTGTAGCCTCTTGTGGTATTGGTGTTGTATTATTCTCTATATTGCCATTATAGGACATATTATGTTTTCGGAGATATCATATTTAATGTTTGGATAACTGTTTTAAAATATTTGTTTAACTTTTGTTAGGTGTGAGGTTTTATGTTCGTATTCTAAGATTTTGGTGAACCCACAATCATATCTGTGTTAGAAAAATTATTTTGTATGAAATCTTATTTGTGGGATTCAATGTCGTAAAACTCGTGGGCTATAAGTTCTTCTGTTGTTATATTTGCCCTGAGTAATGAATATCTTTGTAGTAGGTTTGTGGACGAGTTTGTGCCTTGAACTCTGATATGTTTTAAATGGAAAATTGTTTTTGAATATCACTGGTTAACTAGATTTTGTAAAATCATTACGGTTAATTGTTGTTCAGAGAAAGGGTCGTTTCAACAGTTACTCCCTCTGGCTATAAAGAATACACTTCCTCCCGATGTTTCCATCATTTTGGTGGAACATTGTTCTTTCTTTCGGAAGTTGTGTTCTAAAGTTTTAATCGTTGAGGAGCTCGATCAGCTGCAGTCCAAAATCATTCTTACGCTTTGTCATTTGGAGATGATCTTTCCTTCGTCCTTTTTTACTGTGATGGTTCACCTTACAGTTCACCTCATTCATGAAACAAAGCTCGCTGGACCATTACAATATCATTGGATGTATCCGATTGAGAGGTACTCATTTTAAATATGTGTTTTATTCTCCGTATTTAATGTTTGCTAGTTGTCCTTTTCAGCATTTTATATCAACTTTCTCTTCTGTACTTCGTAGGTTCCTTGGGAAATTAAAATCTTAGGTAAGGAATAAGGCGTGGCCAGAAGGTTCTATAGCTGAAGGCTATATAGTGGATAAGGTGCTATATTTTTGCTCAAGGTACTTTGATGATCTTGAGACGGCTTTCAACCGCCAACCTCGTGTTGACGATTGTCCTGAACCTGCGCCGACATCAGGAGAATTTATCCCTCGTGTTGGTAAACCAGTTGGAGCAACTGAGAACTTCAAACTAACGGCAACTGAGAAGTTGCAAGCACATAGACATGTCTTGATTAATTGCACTTAAGTTGAACCTTTTATACGGTAAGAATTGTACACTCACTTGTTATTCGATCTATATCTTTCGTAACATTTCTCACTTTCATTTCACTATCGCCTTTCTATTATTAATTGCAGGGAATTCAGAAGTCATGTTAAGCGTCAACTCAGGATCCGTATACATACATCCTCGGAAGTTGATAGGAGGGTCTATAAAAAATTCCCAAGCTGGTTTGCAAGCAGAATACTAAATGACCACAACCCACACTCACTAGATTTCATAGCTCTCGCAATCGGCCCTCTTGATCATGCAAAAAGGTTTATAGCATACAATGTCAATGGTTTTAAGTTTTGCATGGTTTCACGGGATCAAGGATTGCAAACTCAGAATTCGGGTGTTTATGGCACATTTGGGACAAGGAGTTATATGAGTAGCAGTGACGCCAACATGCAATTCGGAGGCGTCCCTTACTATGGCAAGCTTCTTGATGTGGTCGAACTTAATTATCAAGGCCGTTTCACCGTGACGCTATTCAAGTGTTTGTGGGCAAATACCACTACTTCTTGGGACTGACATCTGACGACTTAGGGATCACATCAATCAATTTCTCACGGCCGATTCATACTGGTATTTCTCAAGATGATAAGCCGTATATTCTAGCTTCAGAGGCACATCAGGTTTATTATGTCAAGGACAAGAGGCACAGGGATTGGCACATGATTGTTCATTTAAAGCCACGGGACCTTTACGACATGGGTGAAGGAGAGATAACATCGCCTACGAGAGTGAGCCATTTCAGCCAGCCGATTCTGAAAACTACTTCTTTGGAAGCAATGACAATTTACCTCTACTGCGGTGAGTTTTTTTTAAGTCCACGTCATTTAAATTAAATTTTTTAAATTTAATAATACATCCCTAACAATACTTTTTCTACATAATTTATGTAGGGATGGCGACGATGAGTGATCAAATTCAAATTATGCTTTTGCCTTTAAAAAAACTGGAAAAAAATTTTTAAAATAAAATTTAAAAAAAAATAAAAAAAATATAATATTTGTAGCGATTATTAAACCGCTACTAAATAAAAACCGCTACAAATAGTACGTGGATCCCTATAAATATCCTTACCACAACTCATTTCAAACACTCCCCAATTTCTTTTCACCTTACATTTCTTTCATTTTCTCTCATTTACAACTTCTTTTAAATGAGTAGAGGAGCTGAATAATACAATCAAATATGGTACTAAGTTTTTTTATTTTTTTTACAATACTTCTTTCCTTTATATAAAATTTATTCTCACCATTTTTTTTCCAGATATTTTAGAGCTATATCTCATTTTCATCTATTTTTCATACACAATTAAATTATATTAGACAACATAATAATTCCTTATTACTTACGTATCCTTAATAATATTATTAATATAATTTTTATACTAATCCAATTAAATTAAATTTTTCCTTTTAATTTATTAATAAGTTAAACTATTGAATAATAAGATAATTAAATTAGATAAACTAATAAAAAAAATAAACTAATTAATTTAATATTAAAAGAACAGAAACAAATGATCGTATATTTTTAAAAACTTTTTAAATATTTGTAGCGGTTATTAAACCGCTACTAACAAACGTGCCTTTTTAAACTCAATTTAAATTTTTTAGCGCTAAATTTGAATTTCATGAAATTAGTAGCGGTTTTATAACCACTATAAATTTCATAAAAATTCAAAATTAGTAGCGGTTTCTTAACCGCTACAAAATTGAAAAAAAATGTCATTTTTCTTTTTCCGCCTTCAAAATTTCAATTTTTTATATTTGTAGCGGTTATATAACCGCTACAAATATCTTTGAAAAAAAATTTCATTCATGGGAATGTTGTAGCGGTTTTTTGTAACCACTACAAAGGATGTAGTGGTTATTTTCCGTGAGTAGCGATTTTATATAACCGCTACAAAACTGCTTGCAACATACGATTTAGTAGCGGTTTTCATAACCGCTACTAATGTTGTTTGTAGCAGTTAAAACCGCTGCTAATACCCTTTTTTAACCGCTACTAAATCACATTTTTTTAGTGCGATTGCAATTATCTTCTACTAGTTATGCCGCCTTGACTTGTTCAAGAAGGGTCTGTTTAATCCTAGGGAGTAGCACTTCCTCTCTGCGATGGTTGCGGAATAACTCTATAGGACAATATCCTTATATGTGACTCAAATCATCCATTTTTTCATTCTTCCAGATTGTTCATGAACTACAACAATCTATAGAGTTATTCTCAACAAGTATGGAGAATGACACTATTAACAACATTCCTGAGAATCATGATGCTGATAATCCCAATTTGACTGTGGTTCCCTTTTCAATGCCACTTCCCAGGCCTTTTCCCAACACATACAAGATTGATGTCTTTGATGGAAAGAATTTTAGGCAATGGAAGGAATGAGTTTATTTTATTCTTGACATGCACCATGTGGCTTCTGCTCTCAATCAACTAGAACCTTCATCAGAGTCTGACGAGGGTATGAAGGATGCTTGGACATATCCCAGTAAGGTTTGCAGAAATACCCTTATAAGTATTATGTCTAATGATCTGTTCATTGTTTATTGTGTGTACAGAAAGCCATAAAATATTTAGGAGTCCTTTATCCTAAAATACACTATTGAGGACGCCAAAAATCAAAATTTTGTTGTGGGGGAATTTCTATAAATAGGAAATGGTCAAAGGCAAATATGTGCCTAAACTTAGAGTAAATTTGATATCTGTGGCTCTATAAGGAAAATTTGGGGTTAAGGTGTCATTCGAATCTGTTAAGATCATTATGACAAAGAAAAATGTTCTGATAGGAAAGGGTTATTGTAATCAAGGCCTTTCTGTACTCAGTGTTGCTAAAAATAATGATAATACATCCTCTTCTGTTTACTTGATTGATTCCTTGAATTTATGGCATGCTAGACTAAGACATAAGATCTTATATAAAGAAGGCTACATCTTAGGATAATTTTTGGGATTAATATTAGTGATATTAATAAATCTTAAGTATGTGCAGAAACAAAACAAACTGGCAAAACACATTTTGTTGCTCAAAGAGAAACTGAACTGTTGTCTTTAATACACACTGACTTAGGAGATCTAAAACAAACTGAGACAAGAGGTGGAAAGAGATATTACATTACTTTTATTGATGATTTCACAAGATATACTAGAGTATATTTACTTAGAAATAAAGATGAGGCCTTTGAAAAATTCCTTTTATATAAGGAAAAGGTAGAAAATCAATTAAATAAAAAGATAAAAAAGGGGTTAGGTCAGATAGAGGAAGGGAATACTTATTGCTTAATGATTTTTGTGAAATGGAAGAAATAATCCATGAAGTAATTCCCCCATACTCACTTAAATCTAATGGTGTTGTTGAAAGAAAAAATATAACTCTAAAGGAAATGATGAATGCTTTACTTGTGAGTTCTGCTGCACCTAATAACTTGTGAGGGAAACTTTATTGTCTACATGTTTCCTACAAAATAGAGTACCCCATAGGAAAACAAAGAAGACACCATATGAGTTGTGGAAAGGTTTTACATCAAACCAGAAATATTTGAAAGTGTGGGAGTGTCTAGCAAAAGTGTTATTACCTGATCCTAAAAGGAAAAAGATTGGTTCTAAAACTGCTGATTGTATGTTTATTGGTTGTGCTCAACAAAGTCCTGTATATCATTTTCTAGTTTTGAAAAGTGATTTTTTTAGAACCCAGTAAGATTATTGAAACTAAAGATGTAGAATTTTTTAAAATTTGACTATATTCCTAAGAGAGTTTAACAATTTTCAAAACAAAATTCAAATGAAGACGTGGTTGAAAATTTATGGAGAGGTAAAAGAAAAAGAAAAGAAACATCTTTTGTAGATGATTTTTTATACATATTTAATACAAGATGAACCTAAGAATTATTATGAAGTTGTTTCTTCTTCTGATATAAAGTTTTGGAAAAAAAGCTATTAAAGTTGAGATAGACTTTTGGAATCAAAACAAAACTTGGGTTTTAGTAGACTTGCCCTTAGGAGCAAAACCTATTGGATGTAAATGGGTATTTAGGAAAACATACTTTCCTGATAGGTCCATAGACAAATATAAAGCTAGACTAATAGCCAAAGGCTTGACCCAGAACGAAAATATCAATTACTTTGATAGCTTTTTGCTTGTAACTCGGATTTCCTTTGTTAGAGTCCTAATTGCCTTAGCATCAATTCATAATCTTGTTATTCAACAAATGGATGTCAAAACAGCATTTCTAAATGGTGACTTAAAAGAGGAAATTTATATGGTTCAACCTGAAGGATATATTGTTCTTAGGCAAAAAAAAACAAAGTTTGCAAGTTAGTTAAGTCATTATATGTTTGAAATAAGCACCCAAATAGTGGCGTGTACACTTATATGAAATCACCTCTACGCATGTGAAGTGTGGCCGCTCCTATGAGATCATGGTGAAATCTGTAGAGCATTTGTTATGCATCAGGCACATGTAAGGCCATCTTAAAGTATAAAACCATCATTAATAGTGGAAATATTGGGATATAATCTAATCCTTAATGCCTCTGGCACACACCAAGACTTGTTGGTTCATAGAAACAGGCTTAACTGACAATTTTGTGTATCAAGTATTATTGGTCTAGATCTAGTTCATAGTTCTAAAGACCACCAGATACAATCGTTATACTTCTGTGGGTAATATAGCGGGTTTCTATAACATGTGAGGGATTGTTGTAAATATATGCATATATGTGTGGGTGAGTCAAATAAACTAGTCCCACATTGCTTGGCTAATTTCCATGTGACTGCACCACCACCAAGAATAAAGATATCCCTTATTTCCATCGTGATCTGATAAGCCTTTATACAACATATTCGAACCACTAAGCTAGGTTTCAATCCTGGGACAATTATACCTTTTAAAAATAAGCTTAGGTCCCCATATCAACATAAGGATCAAACCTGTAATTTGATTAGGCTTTTCTGAAAAATTTCAAACTTTCAAAACTAGTTGCATAGTGATTCTCAACTTTATCATGACTCATTAGTCCTTAGCTTCATTTATTATTATCAAAGTGCTTCTCTACTTGGAAATTGGTATCTAGTTCATTAACTTATGGACCCTAGTTCAATTATCATGTTAAGGGAGAATTTTAATTTGCTGCGTATGTAATATTACTATCTCTATTACTACTACTACAAGTACAAACTTTAATATAGTTATGTCTTTATATTCCTATACAGAATATGTAGCCACATAAGGCTATCAAATTATCCCAAGTCTTAGCAAAATTAAGATAACCAATAGACACCTTAATCCTTCATCTTCACTCTTTACTTATCAAGGTTTACCTCTTTGACCTTTGAGCCGCTTGGCTTCACTATATGTCAATTATTAAACAGGGTGAGATTTGTGAGAATCTCATGAATCTCAATAGTAACATCAATCAATCATAATATGTGCAACTTCATAAAGCATGCTAAACAAACCATTACATAGTTGGCATTTAGCAAACAAGATGCAGCACAAATACCAATCATGGGATATATTAGTCCAATACCATAGTGCTTGGAAAAATCAGGTCTTATAGCCTAGGGTCACTGGCCCATGTAAACTTGCATATCGTGTCTTACTGCCCCGAGTCACTGCCTAGCACAAACTAGCCCAACATCAATGCCATATATTCATGAAACAAATATATAAGATGGTAAAAACATACATGCATAACAATACATATTATATGAGAGAAAGAGTTACTACCTGACTTCCTTTCTCATACCCTACATTTACCAGCAAGTTCCTTTTTCGGGCTTAGGTAAATGTTAAATCCTATCATTTAGAATTCATTAATAGATGGGTCATTACTCATTCCAATTCTATTGACATAATGAAAATTATGTTATTCTTTGACCTATCCCTATTCTTGTCCTTTACTTAACTTTTGTTGGTTATCTTTAGTACTTATTTATGCTATGTCTATGAATATATGATCTAGACATGATATATGTTTTCCTCCCTTGAGATTTGGGTAGTTAATGTGGCCACATTAGTCTCTAAAATATGTTTCTAATCCTTATGTTCCTACTAAACACAATTCTCTTTGAAAACTGAAAATTCTAGAATCAACCCTAATCTGCTAGATTTCATTAGACAACTTTGAAAATTCATATCTTAATCTAGAAAACTCCAAATGACATGGTTCAATTTCCTGTGCAATTTCTTTAAGTCCTCTATAAAGGAAAAATATTAACCGATGCCAATTATAAGTATAAAACTATATGATCTTCGACCAACATATATGCTTCAAAATTCTTTCCAGTTTTGATACCTCAACTTCAACAATTCATAACTTACAAATTACTAATCCAAATAATGCATTCTACACCTCATTTTAAAGCTTGAAAGGTGTAATAATAACCTATAAAATTTCACAATAATTGGATAAGTTTTGATGAACCAAAATCAAACCCAAAGCAACCAAATTCCCTGGAAACAAATTTGACAGCACTAACCTCAAACAACCTTTAACTCCTATTTTAGGGTTATCAATTCAACCCTTCTAAAATTGTTTCCACAAGCTATTCTCACAAAATTTTGCATGTAGAACCCATTTCTAACCTCAAATTTGGGAAAATCCAAGTCCTTCTTGCTGTACTAGCTATGACCAAAATATTAGGGTTTCTAGGCTAAAAATTCCACTTTCAATTCTAATGCTTCCAAAGTCATTTTCTCACTTTATCCCACACAAATTTTCATTCTAAACTCATTGAAAACCTCAAAATCAACAAAATCTCATTCCTCCTAGTGCCCTGTTCTTGGCCAAAATGTAATATCCCAAATTTTGGGATTAGTGGCTTGAGAATAAGCCTGGATTAAGTGGATTGCTAAGCTTTGGTTTAGCAAGTGTCCCAAGAATGCATAAAAAATAGTATGGCTTATAGAAATCGCACTAAGAATAGAATATGAATTTCAGTGTGAATTAGTCAAAAGAAAATACCTAATTCCCTTTGGATATATCATAATGACATAAAACCTAACCTAAATCCAAAGGAAAAGGGAGATGGTGTCTAGAAAGAAGAAACAAAGAGAAATGTGAAGAAAGAAAGGAATTAATGGCACAAGAAATAATATTGTCATAATCAAGGGGAAAGAGATAATTACCAATTGATCTTGAGGTCAAAATTGGAAGACAAGGTGAAGGGCTAGGATTCGCTCTTGAAAAGCAAGAGCAATTATGTTAAAGAACCAATAGGTATATTCTGATACCCAAAAAAAATAAAAAATAAAAAAAAGAAAAAAATCAATTGGTTTGATTTTTGTCTAGCTAAAGACGTTAAAGAAGGGTAGCTATTTGGGAGGCAACCCAAAACTTCTTTTCCTTACTCATTAATTTTTCTTTCCTACTCACTGAAGAACACTGCATTACATTAAAAATTTTAGTTTTCATTTCAAGTTAACATGGAGGAATATCTTGTAAAGCTTAAAAATAGGTTCCCCACTCTTCCCAAAGATGTGCTTAGGAAGATCTATAGCTATCGACTTGAAAGAATGAAGATATTCAAGCGTTTAGGCCTTCCTAAGGATGTACGTTGGATCATTGACGCTAAGGTGCATTTAGTAGGTGAGATTCATGAGTCATTAATTGACATTATGCTAAGAATGGGAAGAAGTTCTTACTTCAAAAAGATAAGAGCTAAAAGAATGAAGGTCTGCCATAAATGTGCAAGGTGGACATGTGATAAGCGCTGTAACAGCAAAGGTATGATTTCTATAAATCGAGAAGATAAAATTCAATTCATAAAGGATAGATTAAGTAAGGAATCATTGGATAATATTATTCAAACTCTTGATATGCATCTTAGTGGTGATGTTCATTATACTCTTCTCAATTTAATAGACATGGGAATTTGATGGGCTATTGTCATGGGAATTTGACGTTAAAAGACCCTGTTTTCTAGTTTATAAGAAAACTGGATGGGAAGTAAATCCTTGATTCATAGAAAGTGTTTAAGCAGTTACTGGAAGTAAAACCAGAGGAAGATGTGAGTCAAAATCACAACTACTATTCATAATCATGCTTTTGTCTAATATGTCTTATCTTTTTAGTAACTTTTGACTTTTTTTTTCTTATTTTGCTTAATTTCTTCATGAAACGGCCTACCAATCATTTGTGTTGCAAATGTTTTCAAACTTCTTTGAAAAATGCATGTTTTGTATTATCTTATTGTCGCTATTTTAGTAGTATAAATATGCACTCTTCCACTTGTAAACACAAAATGTCTGAGTGAAAAGCTGAGAAAAAGGGTATCATACTATAATGTAGATTTAAATCTATCTACATTTTTGGTGAAACTGATGTAGGAAAGGATGGAGAGTTTCTAACTGGAGCAAAAAAACTTGGAAATGCATTAGTTGCTAGAAAGATCAACTTTGTATATGGGGGAGGCATCCAGGGCCTAAGCGGAAGTGTGGCCATTTCTATAATCATTAACAGAAGCCAGGGTTTGAGTGTAAAGGTGAAGGAGTTGGATGGTCACATCTTTTCTTTAGGACAAGAGTTACAGGTTTCAGACTTGCTTGAACATATGGGACGTATGTTCAACCAGGCTGAAACTTTTATCGCTCTACCGGGTGGTTTGGAAATGTTAGATGGTATTTCTTGTAATGCCCCTAATTTCAATTAAGGGCTAATGATAATTATTGAGGATAATTATTAAATTAAAGTGGAATAATTATGTGTTTTGTGGCAATTTTAATTAATGTTCCATAATTAGTGAGAAATTGGAAGAATGGAATTATTGGCCATAAGTTAGTATTTAATAGGGAAGTTAATTGCTAACTAAGAAAAAAATCAGAAGTGTAATTAAAGTGGCTAATGGAGGGATTAAAGTAACTATGTGGGTGTTTACTTTATGAAGAGCCAATGAAATGAGGACATGTGGCAAGCTCATGTGAAGAAGAATGCTTGAAGAAAAGTTAAATGGCAATATTTTATTGTTTTCTTCTCTCTCTCTCTCCTCTCCATTTTGGCTGGTGGAGTATGGGCAAGGAGAAGCTCATCATTTCTTCATCTTTCTCCACACTCATTTCTCTCATTCTCTCTCTCTTCATTCAGCAGCTATTGAAGCTTAAGGGGGAAGAGGAAAAGCTTGAGAAAAAGGTAAGGAGATGACCTCTTTTGCTCAAACTCTCTTCTCCAAAGTTGTTCCTTGATTCGAGAACTTTATTTTCATGGTTCTAGTTTCTCCATTGGTGTTGATTTGAGCTCTCAAGGAATTGTGAAGTTTGGAGAATTAATAAACCTCTTTGGAAAAGTTGAAGAGGTAAGTGAAACAAATCTTTCTATCTATGTTTTATGCCAAATGATTAAGTTTGAAATTTCTGGAATTTTGGCCTAAATTTTGAAAATAAGGGTCATTGGGTATTTGGTATGTTGTTGGTATGGAAATGGGTGTTTCGGTATGTGTTTTGGATAGATAGATTGATTTGAGAATGAAATGTTAGTTTTGGAGATTTTGGAAATTTGCATTGATTGTGGCTTAAGACCAAAGCATGATAATGGAATAGGAATTTGGTGATTTTGATGTTTCCATTGGGTTACTTGGGTGATTTTATGTGGGGATAGCCTTGGTTGAGAGTTTGGGACCATTGGAAACATTTGCGTAAAAATCTAAAAGTGCTGTCAGTTTTTCTGCATTTCTAGTTTCTGATAAGCATCACTCGAGTGATCTGGGGTCCACTTGAGTGCGGGATGAACACCACTTGAGTGAGGAGGGGTTCACTCGAGTGCTGTAATGCATTTGTTCTTCTGGCCTTCAGCTTTTCTGTTGCATTTTAAGGTGAAAGGCAAGAGTGTTGCCTCACTTGCAAGTATTGTGGGTTCTCACTCAAGTGAGCCTCCTCTCACTCGAGTGCAGGTGTATTTGACACCATAAACTCTTTTCTCAGGTTGTCACTCGCTGCCAAGTTTTAAGGGTGTGCCTTAACACTTGCTAGTATTAAGCTGTCACTCGAGTGCGGTCTTCTTCACTCGAGTGCTTCACTTCCTAGAACTCGAGTAAGCATTTGGCTATCACTCAAGTGTTAACCTTTGTGCTCGAGTACAATAGTGAAAATTCTGTTCTTGTGCTTCCAAAAGGGGATCTTTGGAGATAGTCTTCCAACCCTTTAAAGCTATTGATAGAGTTAGTCATGGGTACTAAAAGAGCAATAATGATAATCAAATTAAGTGTTGAGAAGTCATTGAGAATTGGAATAGAGAATTGACTCTTCGTCCCTAATTATGAATTATAGCATTCAACATTTGCCCTACTCAGGAGAGACCGGTGCTAGAGCACGTACTGAAGGACCAAGGTAGTGACTTTTCTCTTATGTTGTGTATGATGCTTGGTATGCATGACTTATCATTGTTTGTTGTGTAAATCTTTAGCATTAGGCCATTATGTTATCTCCCGTAGTGTATTACAACTTGAGCAGTTCAGCATGAGCAGTCGTAGGGGGTGATTGTTATCACACCTACCCCTGCTGTTGTTCCTGCCGTTGTAATTGCTAGGGGTGCATTGTGGAATCGTGGATTCTTGTTTGAATATCTGGCCAGTATGGCTGTGTGTGAATGTGAAATATTTTATATAGATCCCATCTGTGGTGATATATGTGATATGATCATGTGATTGTGCAATACAGTGTGAGCAAATGTAAGGGTGACATGAGTCATACCTGCCCTTGCCATTGTAACTGCTGTTGTAGTTGCAATATGTGTGTGATGATTTGCTTTCATGCTTTGTTGTTGTGCATACTATGAGTGATTTGACACTACAGGGATTCCTTAGAATCTCACTCTCCTATAAACCAAATTTTTAGACAGAGCCGAAGGATCTAAGGGAAAGCGGGCGACGAAGACCGGATAAAGCTCCAGTATAGAAAATTATTTTGATAGTGGTTATCATGTAAAAATTATTTGGATGATTTTGGAAAACAATTGTATATATTTTGGATTAATGTATAGTTTTGTGTAATCCCCAAGTAAACGGGAAAAATTTTATAGGCTTTGTGCCTCTGTAGAACCCTTATTTGTTGAATGGAACTCGAGTGTGTCGGGAATTTGCATTATACTCTGATATTTATGAATGAAATCAACACGTATAGGCCATTTATGTTTGAAATGTGAGTATGAGACCATTGTGGAATAGGTGTTGTAAAAGTTTTTAAAAACCCTGATTTTGAGAAATTTTATTTTGTCTAAGTCCCAAATCATACATGGTCTCTAATTCAAACTTAATTATGTTTTTACGAACTAATCTCGGCCTTGATCGTGAAGGGGGTTACATTTCTAGGATTGCATATTCGGTTAAACTAAACTTTCACAAAAAGCTATTAGGATTATTAAATGTTAATGGTTTTTATGATAATATGTTGTCTTTTTTTTATCATGTTATAGAAACAAGATTCATACCCCAAGCTACTCGCCATGCCATAATTTCTGTACCAGTTGCTGATCAACTGCAAACCTATAAACCTAAACCAGATCTCTTAGTCAAGCAAATAGGTAGGCAATCTTCATATAGCAGTCAGAAGTTGAATCAAGATACCACTCTTCGGTTGTAACTTTCCTTAATCTTTTGGTTTTACCTTTAGCATTTTGTTTTACTTTATTACGTGTTTAGTTTTTTTTAAAAAAAACTTTCTCTAAGCTCTAAACGATATTGAGAACAATGTCTGATTTAGGTTGGGAGGAGTTGTAAAAAAAATTAGTTAGTTAGTAAAACCATTAGATGCATAGGGTGTGAAAAAATGGCAGAGTAAAGAGTTATTCTTAACTCTTGAGACGCATTTTATTAGTTGTATGTTTTTGTATAAGTTTATGCAAAAAAGAAGATCATGCTTAGGTGCTTTTTAATGATTTTAAGAAGTATTTTGGTTTTAAGTATGGATCAAATGAATTTAGAGATTTCATAGCATGATTGAACAACTGATTTTTGCCATTGGTGATGAATTTTGAGATTGAATAAGATGAGTTTGAAAGCCCTTGACCGTAAGCTTTTGAGCTTATTTGATAAGTAATGATTATTTCTCTTGTGTGTGATATTTACCTCCTAAGTTGTCACTCTAGAACTTGCTTCAAATATGATTGAGATTACATTTCACATACACATTCAAAAATGATAAAGGCATTCATTTTCTTTCTTTAGCCAAAGCCAAATAGCTAATCTTGCAATTATATCATTGATAAGCTCCTTTAAGCTAATTGATTTTGTCTTTGCTCTCAACCCATTAACATATATTTTAATGATATATCAAGTGCTTTTACCTCATTCAGAATAATTAGCAGAGCATTTGAAATTTTCATGAAATGGGCTTTTGACAAGTATGAGGGTGTATATATCATCTACGTTATAGTTGCTGAATTATACAAAAAAATGAAAAATAATGAAAAAAAAAGAAAAAGAAAAAGAAAAGATATTGAGTATTTGAATTAAAATTGTGGGTTATTGTGATGAGATAGATTTAATCATAAGTTCACCCATTTTTCAATTGCTCTATTAATTTCTTAAATGTAGCCCTTCATATCATGTTTTAAATTCCTTTTACCTTAATCTCATTACAACCCTTAATAAGTCCTTTTGATTTGAATTATGCATATGAATTAGGTAGTGGAGATTAAGATTTTTAACAAGCTTATGGTAGTGTAATTTTTTTTGTTGAATTTGAGTGAAACACTTACCCTTAAATACTAAGAGATTGAGAGAATGATTCAAATTACAAAATCGGTTCATTCATTTTCAAATAAAGTTACCAATTTATATTTTTGTGAATTCATGTATACTATGATCTCTTTATTCTTCAATTATGTTCTTGCTTGTGACTTGACATGTCTGCTTTTGTTGAAAGCACTTATTAGTCACTCCTTGTCCAAGGACATCCAAAAGTTAAGTGTAGGGGAATTTGATTAGTAAAATATTTGCATATTTATTTTCCCTTATATGATGATTTTGTGGATGATATTTGAGCTTAATTTAATGAATTTGGGTGTAATTGATAAATAAATAATGATTTTGGCATAAAATAGAATTTATTGAAACATAACAAATTTGACCCTGTTTCAGTTTTTAGGCAATATCTGGAGCTCTAGAAGTTGGATTGGGACATTTTTTATATAGATAGAAAGCTAAGAAAAAGCTTTACAACTTTTATCTTGAAGCCAAAACCTAGTTCTATGTTCAAGGGTTTCGAATTTTGCTTGGAAGTTGAAAACATGAATTTGTCCTGATTGACCTTTACCCACTAATTTGACCATAACTTGAGTTGCAAATGTTGAAATGGGAGCTTTTAGTGCATCTTTAAGCTAAGATCCAGAACTGCAACTTTCATGAAGATCACATGTGAAATTCCACCGTTTTGACTATCAAAATTAGGTTGCAATCAAGAAGTTTGGCAGCCACAGGGTCAATATTGGTAGCTTAAGGTCAAAATTCATGCCTAACAATATGGAAATTTTTGCACCCCCTCCATCTATAAATAGAGGAGCTCAAGACACAAGGAAACACACCATCTTAGAGTTAATTTCATACATTGTATCTACTTCCATGCTTCCTTCATGGAAGGCTTAGGTAGTCCTACTTTATGAATAGTATAAGTTGCCACCTACATGGAAGGTTTTACCTCCTATATGGAAGGCTAGATTTTTCCATTTTCATACATTTTGTAGTTGTATCTTTGTTTTTTGGAATTTAACAATTAAGTTTCATGCAATGTTTATGAAGTTTTGAATCTATTTTGGTTTTGTTTTTAATTCCATCATGAGCTAAATTTTCATTTTTCTAGAGTGATAATGTAGCATACTAATGACGGATTGAATCTTAACTTATTAAAGCTATTTTTAATTTTTCCTTCATGATTGAGTTGTGATTATTATTCTTAATGCTTTTGATTGATTAGCCATCTTTTGAATGATTTCAATATGCATGTTGAGATTGGAAGGAGATGCATGTGTGTAGATCTTATAATTAAAACAATAATTTGCATATGAAATAGGAATATATTCACATGAGTTGTATAGTCTTAATGAGTTCTATAAATCTTAATGCATAATTAATTGATTTAATTCATAAAGGGATATATTGGATTAGCAATTAATTATAGAATTGCTTGACCTTGGAAGAGGTTAGTAATTAAATAAGGAAAACTTTTCTATAAATCATGTGGAATTAATTGTACTAGAATAGATAGGTGATTCATTCAAAAATTTGCTAAGTGAAATCTAATCCCTAGGCTTTTTCTCCTAGTTATTTTCATATCAACTGCACTCATATTTAATCATTTTTATTTTATACTCTCAATTACCACTAATCAATTGACTAAATAGAATTAATATTACCAATTTTGGTACTTAGTATCAATCCTTGTGGGAATGATACTCTACTCACTTCTATATTACTTGTTTATGATGGTATATGCTTGCACTTTTAAATAAACTATTTACACTAATAACAAAATGTATTAAGAATGAGCAAAGAAATGCTTTGATGTTAATAAAAGGAATTAAGAATCGATGAGTAATAACAAAGTTGCTAACTATTAGAATATGCTTCCTTAAGATTTTAAAATATTCAGAAAAACCCACTCAACAACAGGTTCGAATCATGTCTTGAGGTTGGGATTTGAAAGAGTTTTGAAAAAGAATATTGCATAGTAGTTCAAATTCATTGAGTAAAACTCATCAAATCGATTATGGAAATAAGGTGTTACACAAAACATAACCTTAGGTCAAACAAAGTGATTTTGCAATTTCAATCCACAAAACTTATTTTACTTCATTCCTACCCTTCTTAATCCTCTTCTAACATCATATTCATGTTCAAAAGATCATCAAAATCCTAAGATTACTTCTTGACCAAAAATTAGGGCAGCATATTAACCTCATGAAAACTTAACCAAATTGCAAAATATTAGATCCAAATCAAAGCTTATGCTTACCTCTATCCAGTGCTATAACTCTTTCTTGATTCTCTCAACTTCAATACCACCTAGATAATACCAAACTCCTCTTTTCAAGAAACTTAAATAGTAGAAATATTGCTCTTGACGATTGGAACAAGATTGGTGAAGGCTCTACAAGCTAGAAACGAGATCTAGGAGGTGAAAATGGCTCAGGAATCCAAATTTCAGCACCTTCTCTCCTTTTTCTTTTTCTCTCTTATTTTCCCTTCTTGGATAAATTTTTAAAGGGTGGGGAATGTTAGGTTTAATTGGCTCATATATGTTTAAGTGTTTGATTCATAAGGTGACATGTGTCCTCTTTTCTTTCCACTTGGTGCCCTTGGCTAACCTTAATCAATCGGGGAAGGGAAGTCTGTTGATTTCATTTGGCTTACATGAGTGGTGTCAGGGGAGGACGGCCATATGGCCAGATGAAAGATTGATAAGTTGTCCAAATAATTAGTCATGTGTTTTTCATGGGGCTTGGTGGCGACATATTATTGAGCCAACATAAAAGCAAAAGTTAGGTAAAAAGCCAAGGGACTTAGGTGGCATCATCTTGGGGCTCCAACCCAAAAGTTAAAGAAAAGCTACTTTATATGTGTCTACCCTAAGAATGTGCCACATGTGTGTGTGGGATTAAGAATGTGCCTAGTGTGTGTGTGCCCTATGATATGGCGCCATGTGTGCTTGTAGACATATGCATAAGTATATTTATCGGTCTAATTTCACACACTAAGCAACATCGGTTACTAAATTTCAATATGTAACAAAAGTTGAGTCATATTTGAATGCTACAATAAGATAAGCTATAGCTATTGGGATTATTAGGTGAGTAAATAACGTCCCACTTGGATATAAACGTGGCATTTTTAATTAAATTCTACCTTAAAGATTTTTATCTATTTTATTTTCTTAGAAATTATTTTCTTGACTACTTTTAAAAGAAATGAGAATATGTTATGTTTGACTTTGTTTTCCTCTATTCAAGTTTAACATAAAATACATACATGGAAGGGATAAATGTTCTTAAAGAAAACACTTGTTCATGTCGTACTAAAGTGAATGGAATGGCATGATAGTTTACTTCCATGTATACTGGGAAAAAATGTTTTCAAGGGATTGAAAGCAGAACACTGGTTGCTAACAACAGTTCTGTAGCCCTTGCCGAGTGATTAGGAGGTACTAGCCCTGTTTGATGACCAACACACATGGAATAGAGGGAGGTTTTTGTGAGTATCATTCATGCCAATTTTTCCTGGCTTTTAGCCACCCCTGTTTTCATGGCTTCTAGCCACACCGAATTGGTTATTTACCCTCGTGGACAGCATGTTCACGCTTGTTATTATTTTGTCTAAGTCCTCTTAAAGAATAAAAGATGTTTTCAGATTAATTTATTGATTTTCAAATTAATAAAGTTCTTTAAAATTATTTATTTAGTTATTTATTTATTAGACAACATGATTATTCCTTCCCTTATTATTTAGTGCTCTTAACTACTAATGTTCAATGTTTACATAGTAGGTTGTTTACTACTTAAATAATTTAGTTATTCTACTGAGTTAATCAATTTATTTTGCCGCATATTATATTTTATTTTAGGGACATTATTTACCAAAAATTATTTTGACATTTAGATAATAGAAGTGGACTTGCACCTTCAATTGACCTTTGAAGGCCTACCTTGGATAAGAAGCTTTTAACTGCTGTCAAGATCAAGTAGATTATTGTTAATATTTAAATGACACTTTTGTAGAATGTAGTAGAATCACTCCTCGCATTATATAGGCAAGATCCTTTCCTTCTTTTGATAATTTGGATTTATGTAAATGTATATGCTATAGTAGAGCAGAGCTCCTTATGCTATTCTAATTTAACAAGTTGTTTTACAAATTATATATATACATATCAAGACTATCACATTAAATATGAAATTGCAAATGTTATTATATTTACAGCTAAACTAATCATTCTTATTTATAAAGGCTTATCAAATATGAGATTTTCTTGTATTCTATTCTTCTCACCCTTAAATTTTTAGGGCGTGACACTTGTTATTAGGATTTAAGGCCTTCTTTAGGATTTAATTGGGTTGGGTCTAATAGTATGAGCTTATCTTGTTAGAACAAGCGTTTCACCCAAGAGGGGGGTGAATTGGGTGATACTAAAATTTCGTCGGAAATATAAAACTTTAATAGTGGAATTAAAACAGTAATGAGTAAGGAGAAATATCACCGAAGTGTACACCAGGAGTTATACTGGTTCGGTCACAACCACTTTGACCTATGTCCAGTCCTCAGAGCTTCTCTGAGAGTTTCACTATAACTTCCAAGATTCAGTGGGTTCTTGGCACCTCAGTACAAGCAAGTTCCTTCACCTGGACAATCGCTCCCCCTTACAAGTTGTAATCCAATCCCAACTCAAGGTTCCACAACCTTAAGTTATCTCAATAACAACTATTGAGTTTGAATGAAATATCTCTCTTACAGAGTGAATAAGAATCACTGAAGCATAGAAATATAATTTCAACGTGAAAACAGAGCAATGAACTTGATAATTCGTTTGTGTGTGTTCTTGTTGTTGTTTCTCTGTTTGGATGTTCCCATATATATAGATATGTTGGTGATGACCGTTGGAACATTTTCTTTCGTCCGTTGGAGAGTGCGCAGCCACTATTGACTTTTCAAGTTTTTGAAAAATATCCGTTGGCGGTGGTTGGCATTTGAACGTTTAATTTGACTTCCCTTTCTTGACATGATTCCTTCATTGTTTATCTGTAAATATGCTATAAATACTAATACAATGAAAGATTAATCATATAGGAAACAATTTAATAAATGTTTGAATGATTTCTAAATTTCTGGGTAAGCTTACTCGAGTATTACTTGAAGTTTACTCAAGTACTTACTCGAGTATCATCGGGAAATCTTTGATCAACTGCAAGTCAATGAATAAATACAAGATTACTCGGGTAGTGCATGGAATAACCAATTTTCAAACCTTTGGAAATATCTGTTTACTCGGGTACCTACTCGAGTAATGCACTCATAACTTTATGAGTTACTCGGGTACCAACTCCAGTAAACCTTCAAATAAACTTGTGGTTACTCGATGCTCTACTCCAGTAATGTTGGCAGGATTTCAAGGCCGAGAGCACTCACCTCATTACTCGGGTACTGACTCGAGTAATGCACTCATTTTTGCACAGGTTACTCGGGTACCACCTCGAGTAAATGTACTTTTTGTGTATGACTTACTCGGGTAATGACTTGAGGTTTACCTTGAAAATATTTCTGCATACTTGGGTACTTATTCGAGGAATCCACTTAAAATAGAACGTTAAATACTTGCATACTAGAGTAAGGACTCGAGGTAAATGAGATAAATTAATATCACGTTAATCGGGTACCACCTTCAAGTTTTTACTTACTTCAGTGCGTTACTCGAGTAGCTCCTCGAGTAACATTGGCAGTAGTACAAAGTACCGAGAGCTCCACATTTTCAGAAACAGAGTTACTCGAGTAGTTACTTGAGTATCATTGGCAACCTGAAGGCAACTTGAAGTTTTTCACATGGTTACTCGAGTAGCGCCTCGAGTAACATTGGCAGGCCAAGAGCAACTCCAAGTTTTTACCTGGTTACTCGAGTCGCTCCTCGAGTAACATTGGCAGGCCGAGAGCAACTTGAAAATACTTACACTATTACTCGAGTAGCTACTCGAGTAACATTGGCAGGTTACTGGAAGGTGCCTTTGGTTACTTCAAGTTTTGTCTCATTACTCGAGTAGGTACTCGAGTAATGCCTTAGAAAACTTGCTTCTGATCAAGTTCCTCAGCATTTACTCTTGGCCTTTCTTCATTACTCCAATGCTAACTTCAAGTGATGCTTATCCTTGTTATTCCTTTATTCAAACTTGTTTATTAATCATTTCCTTTTCAAACCATTCTTTTGTTATCATCAAAACATGAGATCTAACATTCTCCCCCTTTTTTGATGATGACAAAACTTTGGTGATGTTGGACATGGTTTTTCAAATTGAATTTTCAAATTAAATATGTCTTATTAAGTTTGAATTCATAACATGCACCTTGCATACACAACAACTTCATTAGTCCAAACATGTATCATAATTCAAAGCTTAAATAAACTTAAAATGAAATCATAACTTAAACACACTTGCATTAAACTTAAAATTTTTAAATTACAAGATAAAGTTCAAAAGAATTCAAAATGCTCCCTAAAAACCCATGTACAACCAAATGCCCCAAAATGCTCAGATACTTCCACAAAATCACTCTCAAGCTCAAGCTCTTCTCCCCCTTTTTGGCTTCATCAATCAAGTGGAGGGCTAGGAGGCTTGGCTATGGAAATAGGTGTTACTGGAAGGACCATAGAATCATCTGAGTCCAAGGAATCAAATGAACTAGAGGGAATTGGGTCAGGCAGATTGACTGGAGGAATATGGATGTTATCGACGGGAGGAGAAGGTTGGAAGACAACCATAGTAGAGGTTTCTCCTTCTGGAGTGGTCTGAATGTCAGGAGTAGTCTCAGCCTCAGGAGTATGATGTTCAGAGGAGGAAGAGGAAGATATTTCCTCAGTTTGGGTAGGTGATGGAATCGGTTTAGGAACGGTTTCTGGCTGAGGTTTTGGAGGAGAATCATCAATGGTGATGTGTATGGTCTCGTTGGTTTCTGGGTTATCCACTGAGTAAAGGATGTCTTTGGCTTGAAGCTCAGGTAGACTAGAAACCAGAGGAGTAGATGGTTCAGCCTCAGTAGTGTCTGAAGGAGGGTTCACTGAAGTTAGTGGTGGTGCAGAAGAGGAGGGACCGGCTGAAGGTCCTGGACCCAATGAGTCCAAGCGTGCCAGAATCAATCTTAGTGTCTCGCCCTGGGCACGTTGCTTAGCTAGCAACTCCTCATGCCTCTTGTCCATTCTCTCAACCAACTCTCCCATCTTGATATTCATATGGGTTATCAGTTCGGCATTCGTGTTAGCGATATCCACATGAAAACCTCTCAGCATATTTTCCATATAATGCTGGAGGGTGGTATTGAGGAAGGATGGCGATGATGTGGTAGCAGCTGGAGCCGATGACTGAGTGTCATCCAACCTACTGGTCTCTGCCTCAGTGGTCTTCCTCTTCTTCTTTGACCCAGATTCCAAAGGACCTTTGAGAGGAATATCGATGTTCAATTTCCCAATCTGGTTTCTCCCAACTGGAGTCAACCTCTCAATGGGCTCCTTGCTATCCAAATACCATATTTTGTTCTTTTTCAGGATTAGAGACACAATCTGAGGATATGGCATTGGTGTTGTAGCCTTCCCATCCACCTTATACCTTTTCATTTCTGAGAAGATATACTCTCCCAGATCCTTCTGCTCCTTCAGGAGAAGTGAAGCAAACCACCTAAAGTCCCTATCAGAGAAGTGGGTATAGTTGTTGGCTTTATTCATTAGGGACCTAGAGTAGATGTACCATAGGACCCTGTGATGATCACACATATCACTCGGTTTAAAATTTAAGGGGCCAACTAGCTCACCGGGTTTGAGAACAGAAAAGATTTGATTTGGGTCAAGTTGGGAGTAAACATCATCCGGGGGATTTTCAATTCCTAACCACAAGTTAATCCTAGAGGGTGATATAAGTATCTTCTGGCCTCTAACTGTGGTGGTCATCTCTTCCTCAACTGAGGTTCGGTTAAGCTCATCTATGATCTCTAAGTTACAATAAAAGTGAGTGATCACCTTTGTGCAAAAAGGTAATCTAATGGATAACCAAGGCATAAAAGGATCTAAATAAGGACTTAGGTCATGCTTCACTACCTCTTGAAGTAACTTCAGATCAACATAGTGTGTCCTACACACCTTCCTTCTGGAGAACTGAGACAAGTACTTCGGAGACTCCACCAATTTGCTAACATTGAATCCCTTTGGTGGGTTGGTGATCTCTGCTTCCGGTACTTTGGTCTTCTTAGAAGTTTGACCCTTCTCCATTTGATCAATGATGTTTGCCATAGCTGCAGCCACATTCCTATCATATTTAGGCTTTTTGGTAGGCTTTGGAGTGAAAGAAGGGGTAGAGGAATCAGAGGGAGGAGGTGAGGGAGATTTGGCACTTTTCCCTCTTCCGGTTGAGGTACTCTTTTTGGATTGAGCCCTTGTAGCAATAGGCTCTTTAATCACCACACCTTTAGGTTTCGATTGAAGAGGAATTTTAGCTTTTGGTCTCGGGGTAAGTTTTCTTCTCTTTTTGGGAGGAGAAGAAAGAGGATCAGAGTGTTGTTAGGAGTCAGATGGATCTATGGGAGTAAGGTTTTTGGTCCTCATCTTTCTGAAAGATTGAAATACTGATATTTTCAGAAAACCAGAGTGACTGACGCGAATTAGGGCACAGAGAATCTGAGAAAAATAGGAGGTTTTTGGAACTGAAATCTCTTGGGTTTTGACGGAAATGAAGCTGGGAATCACTTGTGAAATGTTTTTGTGAGGGAGAATAGTGATTTACTTGAGGAGATTTTGTGGAAATGACCAAGTTTGTGACAGATAAAGACCTAGAACCCGACGTTACTCGAGGCCTTACTCGAGTAACCTTCAAGTTTACTCGAGGCCTTCCTCGGGTGTTCATATAGAAAAATTCTAAAATAATTCATTTAAATTGCGTACCTGGCATGAATAATATAGTAATTATCCATGGATGTTCCCTCGATCATTTATAACCCATTCTGATCAGATTTGAGTCATTCTTTATCAATTTGAGAATCTGGACTCCGACATTACTCGAGGCCTTCCTCGAGTAAGCTTCAAGTTTACTCGAGGTCCGCCTCGGGTAACCTGCTTTTCAACTTCTGACTCTTCATTTCTTTGAAAACTGAACCGTTAAATTTAAATTTCAAGTAACTTGATCCATTACTTCCAGTTTTGGGGGCCATTACTCGAGTACATACTCGAGTAAAGTGTTACTTTACTTCAAGTTGTTCCTCGGGTATTGTCTCTCTGTTAGTCATCACTTCAAGTTGATACTCCAGTAATGATGTACTCTGATAATCTCTGTTTTTGTTTCTCAAAACAGAGTTTCTTTCTTCCTGCAAAACAAGTTTCTATATACTCCGATGCTTAAGTTAGTGATCATCAAAACTTTAACAAATGACTTCATCTAATATTATGAGAAACTGAAATAACTTACAACTCATTGGGATTTACCATTCCCAATTCTCTTCTAATGTATAGAAATTGATCTTTTGCAAGGGGTTTTGTAAAGATATCAGCTAATTGAAGATGAGTAGGGATGAATATTACTTTTACATCCTTCTTTTGGACATGATCTTTGATGAAGTGATGTCTGGCATCGATATGCTTGGTTTTAGAGTGTTGAACTAGATTCTTTGCCAAGCTAATCGTACTAGTATTGTCACAATAGATTGGTATTTCTTTGAGACAAATACCAAGATCTTGTAATTGTTGTTTTAACCATATCACTTGTGCCCAACAACTTGAGACTGCAACATATTCGGCTTCCTTTGACGAAAGAGACACTGTATTTTATTTCTTGCTGAACCATGATACAAGAGATCCTCCAAGAAATTGTCCTTGTCCCCTGGTGCTCTTTTTGTCTATTTTGTATCCTCCATGATCTGAATCTGAGTATGCAACAAGATATTCACTTCTTCCTTTCGGATACCATAAACCCAATTCGGGTGTGTCAGCAAGATATCTAAAGATTTGTTTGATGGTTTCAGCATGTGGTTCCTTTGGTGCCGATTGATATCTTGCACATATGCCAACACTAAATTGGATGTCTGGTCTACTTACCGTGAGATAGAGTAATGATCCAATCATTCCTCTATATTTCGTGATGTTGTAGTCTTTTCCTTTAACATCAGTATCAAGTAATGTAGTTGAGCTCATAAGTGTGTCCGTGCCATTTGCTTCATCCATTCCATACTTCTTCAATAGCTCTTTCAAATATTTTGTTTGAGATATGAAGATTCCATTCTTTCTTTGTTTGATTTGCAAACCAAGAAAGAAATTCAATTCTCCCATCATTGATATCTCAAATTCTCCCTGCATTATCTCAGAAAATTCCTTACACAAAGATTCATTAGTAGCACCGAAAACAATATCATCAACATATATTTGAACAATTAAAATATCGTTGTGTTTTCATTTTATGAAGAGTGTTGTATCAAATTTTCCCCGTACAAAACCTTGATCAATAAGAAACTTACTGAGCCTTTCATACCAGGCTCTAGGAGTTTGTTTCAAACCATATAAAGCCTTTTTGAGTTTGAAAACATGGTCAGGTTTAGTAACATCCTCAAATCTTGGAGGTTGTTCTACATACACTTCTTCCATGATGTAGCCATTTAAAAATGCACTCTTAACATCCATTTGATAGAGTTTGAATCCTTTGATGCATGCAAAGGCTAAAAGTACACGTATAGCTTCCAATCTAGCCACTGGAGCATACGTTTCCTCATAATCAATCCCTTCTTCCTGATTATAGCCTTTGGCTACCAATCTTGCCTTATTTCTGACAATAATTGCAGATTCATCGAGTTTGTTCTTGAATACCCATTTAGTACCAATAATCGGATGATCCTTGGGTCGGGGTACCAAATCCCAAACTTGATTTCTCTCAAATTGATTTAGTTCTTCTTGCATTGCTATAACCCAATCATTGTCTGATAGGGCTTCATCAATGTTAAAAGGTTCAATTTCATAAATGAATGCAGAAAAACTTACTTCATTAAAAATTCTATTTCTAGTTTTGATCCCTTCATTTACATCTCCTATGACTTGATCTAAGGGATGACTTCTATTGTATTTTCAAGCTCTAGGTTGACCTAGGGATTGCTCTTCTTCCTTAGTTTCATCAACTTCTGGAATAAGAGACTTAGAAATAGATTGACCATTCTCTTGATTTAAAACAACTTCCTGTTCTTCATTAAAGGTTTTGTCAGAGGATTCAAATTCATCAAATACAATATGAATTGATTCTTCAATAATACAAGTTCTTTTATTGAAAACTCTATATACTTTACTTCGGTTAGAATATCCTAGGAAAATTCCTTCATCAGTTTTAGAATCAAATTTTCCTAAGTTATCTTTACCATTATTATGAATGAAACACTTACAACTAAAGATGTGAAGATGAGCGATGTTTGGCTTTCTTCCTTTGTATAGTTCGTATGGTGTCTTTCCAAGTTTTGTTTTGATATATGCTCTATTTGAAATGTAACATGCTGTACTCATAGCATCAGCCCAGAACACTTGAGACACATTCTTTTCATTCAACATTGCTCTAGCCATTTCAGTGAGCACTCTATTTTTGCGTTCCACAACTCCATTTTGTTGAGGTGTCCTTGGAGCAGAGAAATTGTGATCAATGCCATTAGTATCACAATACTCTTCAAAGGCTTGATTTTCAAATTCTCCACCATGATCAGTCCTAATACCTGCAATGGACATACCTTTCTCATTTTGCACTTTCTTGGCAAAAACAATAAATTCTTCAAAGGTTTCATCTTTTGATGATAGAAAAATAACACATGTAAATCTAGAGAAATCATCAACAATGACCAATGAATATAGGTTGCCACCAAGACTCTTTACTCTTGCTGTACCAACTAAATCCATATGTAGTAATTGTAATGGTCTATTTGTTGAAATCTCATTTTTCAATTTGAAAGATGATTTAGTTTGTTTACCCTTTTGACATGCATCACAAATCAAGTCATTTTTGAAATTAACTTTGGGTAATCCAAGGACTAGATCCTTTTTGAGTAATTTGCCTAGTTGATGCATATTGACATGAGCCAATCTCTTATGCCATAGCCAACTTTCATCGGCATTACTCAGAAAACAATTTTCATATTCATTTCTACTAATATCTAGAGTGTAACAGTTACCTTCCCTTTTTGCTCTTAGCTTAGCCTTGATATTCTTCTTATCAAGCTATAAGTCATTCTTATTGATGATTAAACATTCTTCTGAGTCAAATATTACCCAGTTGTTTTTATCTGCACTTTGACTGACGCTCAGCAAATTGTGACACAAGCCTTCAACATAATATACATCTTTGACTTGTATTCCTTTGTCATTTTTTATTTCACCAATTCCTGCTATTCTTCCGGATTGATTTCCTCCAAATTTTACCTTTCCACCTTCCTTAGGTTGTAATGTGGTAAAACTTTCAAAATCTCTGGTCATATGTCTAGAGCATCCACTATCTATGTACCACTTGCTATTTTTGGATGCTTTGAGACATACCTGCAATCAAATGACTAAGTCTTAGGTACCCACATCTTTTTGGGTCCTTTTGGGTTAGTACAAATAATTTTCTGAATATATGAACCTTTAGGTACCCATTTGTAGGTTCCTATTGTTCCTTTCTTCTTATGAATGCATGAAGAGGTATATGTCCATTTCTATTACAGTAGTTACAAAATGCAAAATGATTTGATGTATGCACAGAATGTTGGAAATAATTCAAATATGACTTACCTCCTGCTTTCTTTCTTCCTTTTCTTTTATCTGATTTTGGATCATATCCAATTCCAGATCGATCATTTACAAATCGTTGAGCTTTTAAAATAACATTTAGCATCTCACTTCCTTATGTAAATTTTTCAAGAGTTTTTGTGAGATCAATGTTTTTCTTTTTCAAAGATAAACAATTTTCACAATCCTTTCCCTTAAGTTCAGTTTCAAGAACTTTGTTTTTCTTTTTAACAACAATCAATTCTTTAACTACTTTGATGAATTTAGAATGTAAAGCATTATATTCAGAAAGTAATTCATCATAGGTAGGTTCAGAATCATTTACCTCTTCTTCTGTTTCTTCTTGAGCAACAAGACATATATTAGCTACTTCTTCCTCATCACTTTCTTCGTCTGAGGAGCTGTCACCCAATATAGCATATACGAAAGCCTTCTTTTTGTTGAAGAACTTGCCTTTTCTCTTTTTGTTCAAATCTAGACATTCTGACTTGATATGTCCTGGTTTCCCACATTCATAGCAAATGATATGATCTTTGCTACTATTTCCTCCTTTCTGAAAATGTTTGAATCCTTGACTTTCTTGTAAAATTTTCTGAATCGTTTTATGATTAGGCCCATTTCATTATCATCAAACTCCTCATCCTCATCCTGATTCTCTTCTTTCGCTTTCAGTGCTAGGCCTTTCTTTTTCTTGTCACCAATGTCATCTAGTTCTCGTTTGAACTTTAGTTTGCTTTCATATTCAGAAAGACTTCCAAATAGAGAAGCAACTGATCTCATTGATTCTCCTTTTGCTTCTTCTATTGCAGTAACTTTAGCTTCCCACTCTTTAGAAAGAATATTCAAAATCTTTCGTACTTGGGTGTGCTGATCATAGACTTTCCCAAGAGCTGCAAGTTGGTTAACAAGATGAGTATATCTAAGTTCGAATTCAGAAATCGACTCACCTGATTTCATTCGAAGTAGATCGAATTCGGTGACTAAAGTGTTGATCCTATTCTCCTTTATTCTCGAAGTTCCTTCATGAGCTATTTCCAGAGCTTCCCATATTTGTTTTGCTGTTGGAAGTGTGCAAATTCTGAAATATTCACTTTGACTCAAGGCGCTTTGTAACATCAAAATTGCTTTACTGTTGAGAGTGATAAGTTTCTTGTCATTCTCATCATATTCCGCTGACGTCTTTGGAATTTTCTGAGAATCTACAATCTTTGTAGGTTGATAGTTTCCACTCTCAATTACATCCCATAGCCCATATTCAGTAGCCATCACGAACACTCTAAACTTAGCTTTCCAGAAAGAGAAGTGTTCTCCATTGAAACCAGGGGGTCTAGTGATGGATGCTCCGTCGGGAAGAATTCCTTCACCTATGCTTGCCATTGGATCCTTCTTAGGCTATTAAACCTTAATAAGAAGACCTACGCTCTGATACCAAATGTTAGAACAAGCGTTTCACCCAAGAGGGGGGTGAATTGGGTGATACTAAAATTTCGTCGGAAATATAAAACTTTAATAGTGGAATTAAAATAGTAATGAGTAAGGAGAAATATCACCGAAGTGTACACCAGGAGTTATACTGGTTCGGTCACAACCACTTTGACCTACGTCCAGTCCTCAGAGCTTCTCTGAGAGTTTCACTATAACTTCCAAGATTCAGTAGGTTCTTGGCACCTCAGTACAAGCAAGTTCCTTCACCTGGACACTCGCTCCCACTTACAAGTTGTAATCCAATCCCAACTCAAGGTTCCAAAACCTTAAGTTATCTCAATAACAACTATTGAGTTTGAATGAAATATCTCTCTTACAGAGTGAATAAGAATCACTGAAGCATAGAAATATAATTTCAACGTGAAAACAGAGCAATGAACTTGATAATTCGTTTGTGTTTGTTCTTGTTGTTATTTCTCTGTTTGGATGTTCCCATATATATAGATATGTTGGTGATGACCGTTGGAACATTTTCTTTTGTCCGTTGGAGAGTGCGCAGCCACTATTGACTTTTCAAGTTTTTGAAAAATATCCGTTGGCGGTGGTTGGCATTTGAACGTTTAATTTGACTTCCCTTTCTTAACATGATTCCTTCATTGTTTATCTGTAAATATGCTAGAAATACTAATATAATGAAAGATTAATCATATAGGAAACAATTTAATGAACGTTTGAATGATTTCTAAATTTCTGGGTAAGCTTACTCGAGTAACTACTCGAGTATTACTTGAAGTTTACTCAAGTACTTACTCGAGTATCATTGGGAAATCTTTGATCAACTGTAAGTCAATGAATAAATACAAGATTACTCGGGTAGTGCATGGAATAACCAATTTTTAAACCTTTGGAAATATCTGTTTACTCGGGTACCTACTCGAGTAATGCACTCATAACTTTATGAGTTACTCGGGTACCAACTCCAGTAAACCTTCAAATAAACTTGTGGTTACTCGATGCTCTACTCCAGTAATGTTGGCAGGATTTCAAGGCCGAGAGCACTCACCTCATTACTCGGGTACTGACTCGAGTAATGCACTCATTTTTGCACAGGTTACTCGGGTACCACCTCGAGTAAATGTACTTTTTGTGCATGACTTACTCGGGTAATGACTTGAGGTTTACCTTGAAAATATTTCTGCATACTTGGGTACTTATTCGAGGAATCCACTTAAAATAGAACGTTAAATACTTGCATACTAGAGTAAGGACTCGAGGTAAATGAGATAAATTAATATCACGTTAATCGGGTACCACCTTCAAGTTTTTACTTACTTCAGTGCGTTACTCGAGTAGCTCCTCGAGTAACATTGGCAGTAGTACAAAGTGCCGAGAGCTCCACATTTTCAGAAACAGAGTTACTCGAGTAGTTACTTGAGTATCATTGGCAACCTGAAGGCAACTTGAAGTTTTTCACATGGTTACTCGAGTAGCGCCTCGAGTAACATTGGCAGGCCGAGAGCAACTCCAAGTTTTTACCTGGTTACTCGAGTCGCTCCTCGAGTAACATTGGCAGGCCGAGAGCAACTTGAAAATACTTACACTATTACTCGAGTAGCTACTCGAGTAACATTGGCAGGTTACTGGAAGGTGCCTTTGGTTACTTCAAGTTTTGTCTCATTACTCGAGTAGGTACTCGAGTAATGCCTTAGAAAACTTGCTTCTGATCAAGTTCCTCAGCATTTACTCTTGGCCTTTCTTCATTACTCCAATGCTAACTTCAAGTGATGCTTATCCCTGTTATTCCTTTGTTCAAACTTGTTTATTAATCATTTCCTTTTCAAACCATTCTTTTGTTATCATCAAAACATGAGATCTAACATATCCCTCATAACATGACCAACGATGGTTTGAATTCTTTATAGAAAGGTACTCACATTGAGTTTTTTGGTGGATTAAATAATAGAACGCAACATAACAAATATCATATGCTAGTTCTACTTTAGTTGATTTGTTTTTCAATCTCTCTCACATGCAAATAGTATGACCCACATGAAATAGAGTTATTTCTTCCCGTAAAAGATATGGTCCTTTCTTTTTAATCAAGAGAAAACCAAACTGGTTCCCTTTTCTATTTAGATTTAATGCATTCTTTCTGGACTTTAGTATGATTCCATATGTTGTCCAAGTCTTCAAAAGAAACTCTTAAGTCCCATAATATGTACATATATGGTCCTTTCTTTTTATTCAAGGAAAAAGCAAACTTGTTCCCTTTTCTGTTTAGATTTAGTCCAATCTTTCTGGACTTCAGTATGATTCCATACGTCATCCATGTCTTTAGGAGAAGCTCTTAAGTTCCATCATATGTAAACATTTGTCCCTATATCTATGACACGGTGAAATTTGCTAACCTAAAAGCACCCAAGTACAATTTTTAGCTAGTATGATAGAGTTACTTTTTGCACAAGTAGACAAATACCTTTACTTTACCTATAAAAGCAAACTTGGTCCCTTTTTTTAATATGGAGAAGCAAACTTGTTCCCTTTTTTGTTTAGATTTATTCCACTCTTTCTGGACTTCAGTATGATTCCCTATCCATATTTTTAGGAGAACCTCTTGAGTCCCATAATATATAAACATTTGAACCTATATCAAAGGCACAATCAAATTTGCCCGATTAAAAGCACCCAAGTACAACTTTTAGCTAGTATAATAGAGTTACTTTTTGCACTAATAAGAAAATAATTTCACTTCCACTCGTGAAAGATATGGTCCCTTTGTTTTAATCTAGAGAAGCAAAGTTGCTCCTTTTTCTATTGGGATCTAGTCTACTCTTTCTGAAATTCAGTATTATTCATGTCCATCTCTTTAGGAGAAGCTATTGAGTCCCATAATATGTAAACATTTGTCTCTATGTCAAAGACATAGTCAAATTTGCCCGCCTAAAAGCACCCAAGTACAATTTTAAACTAATAATAAGAGTTACTCTTTTCTGAACTTAAGAGTTACTCTTTACACTAATACGCAAATACCTTCACTTTTACCAATGAAAGATATGGTCCCTTTTTTTATTGTAGAGAAAAGCATATTTGTTCCCTTTTTGTTTGGATTTAGTCTACTCTTTTTGGGCTTTAATATGATTCTATATCATGTCCATATCTTTAGGAGAAGCTCATGAGTCCCATAATATGTAAACATTTATCCCTATATCAAAGGCATGGTCAGATTTGTCTCAACATACCTTGACTTTGTTAAAATTTCAAAATGACTAAATCTAAACAACATTATTTTCTTTACAGTAAAGACACGGTAATTACTTTTCATCTTCTTTGTACACAACATTATTTGTTACAAATTTTTATCATATTTGCCTCGAGATTGTTGTGTTTACAAATCATTTTATTATTTCAAATATTAGAGTGTTTAATCCACCCCAAACACTCCATGTGAGCACCTTTTCTATAAAGAATTCAAACCTATATTGGTCATCTCATGAGGGATAAGCCCATACTATTAGACCTAGCCCAATTGAATCCTAAAGAAGGCCTTAAATTCTAATAAGAAGTGAGTAACATCATTCTATGAGAACTATTTATATGCCCCAAGAGACTCAAAACATTCATATGGGCCTATATTTATTGTTTCACGTTTTATTTGGTTTTTTAAAAAATATTAGGTAATCATTTTGTGTTTGTTTTTTTTCAAATTAAGATGTTATTTTTCTAAAAAACAAAAGAAAATGTAAATTATTCCAAATGAGTAATCAATTATTGAGGATTAACATGATATGAGTTGTTGAGTTTTTATCATATAGAGTTCAAATAATGTATCTCTCTTAAATATGTAAGTATTTATCTAGATATGTTATTATTTTTTTGTAGGACCAAACTTAAGTCAAGTTGCTTCGAGCCAATGAGGTCCTGCTACCTAATTAATTTTACACATAAGCCTTCAATCCTGTTTAAGCCTCCGTTAGCCCCAAAATTTTCTGTTCCAGACTAAAACATAGCGGGGATTAAGAGGCAATCATGAAGAGTACACCAACAAACAAATCAGTCGATTCATCAATACCCTGTTGGCTTGGTTCTACTAAGAAATCATACCACAAAACTCCAATTAAATTGAAGGATTCATGGAATAACTAGACCAAGAAAGGAAAAAAATAATTTGAGATCAATAAACAAGTTAGAAAATTCAGATGTGAAGCATATTATCTCGAGGTCCAAGGTATGGACTGTGGGAGCTACAGAGAGAAGAGGAGGGGGGAATAGGAGTAGCAATAGAGTGAAAAATTGGATTTGTTTTTGGCCAAAAGTGAAAAATCATATTGATCTATTATTGAATGGAGAGCATCCCTATCCTATTTGGTTTGAGTGGCAATAGGCTTTGATTATTAGCTCATTTTCTTCTTAGATGAAATTTCCAGTGTAAAGTCAGGATGGGGTAGTTGATCCAACAAAGGCGGTAGTTCTTGCCATAGTAAGGAGACCACTAGATCATTGCCATTGAAAATAAGCAATAATGATTCGATCGTCTTCCTCCGGCCACAACCCTTCTTTCTTTCTTTCTTTTTTCTTTTTTGAAAATTTTTTAAGGCTATTAAGGAGTTTAATGGGGTTAACGGCTTATGTGTCAAAATAATTTAGTGTTTGGATTAGCGGTGAAAGCTGCTTTTCCGATGTAATTTATAATATACAAGGTAAGTATGTTAAATGAGTTTTGTCTTGACTTGTATAAACACGCTTTTCAAATGTCAACTCAAGCAGACCCTTAATTGGTAGAATCTTATTGGCTAACTTGACTTAATGGTCCTATGCAACTTGACCCAAGTTTGGTCGAATTTTGCACTAAAACCTACTATTACATATTGGTTTAGGGCTTTTGATAATTACATGTCATCTCACATTAATTCTCTCAGATAAACAAATAAAATGTTTATATAATAAAGGGTTAAAGGTCATTTTTGCTCCAAAAATATTCACTTGGTGCCATTTTTTCCTCGGAATTTTTTTGAGATGCAATTTTGCCCCAGAAGTGTCAAATTTGGAGCAATTTTACCTTACATTAGTTGAGCATTAGGTGGCTGTTAGCCGGGGTAAATTTGCTCCAAATTTGACACTTCTAGACCAAATTTGCACCTTAATCTAATGACCGTTAGTTGGGCGCATCTAACACTAAATGACATGCTATGCTCTTCCAGCCGTTGGACCCTACCTCCAACTGAGCCATTTCCAGGGTGGGCAGACTGTTAAATAGAAAAGAGAACTATTCATGAGGCCCCTATGTAATTCCCCAAAACATGATTAAGGGCCAATGACTCTAAAAGCGAATGTAATTAATGTTAAACAAACACTTTTGGAGAATACTATGTGAATTATGATCTGAATCTGTAGTAATCAGTGTCCAAACCCTGTAATTAAGCTTAATTGTGTGTCAAGATTAAAATAAACCACAAGGGAAAGGGAGGGCGCATGAATGAGGAAATGGAATGAGAAAATAGGTAAGGGGTGATTCAATAGGCATTGCCATATTTAGGGGCAAAATTGGAAGAATGAAAAATTTGTCGGCCAATTAGTCAGCTACCGAAGAGAAATTTATTTACAAGTAAAAGAGTAAGAGTTTTGACTAATGGGTAATGAACTTGGTTAGTGTAACTAATTGGTGAATTCCTTTTGTGAGAAACCATGAGATTATGACAAGTATAAGACATGGATGAAGTAAGGAAAATTGAAAAGCCAAATAAGTAATTTTTAAATCATTTTCCTCTTCCCTCTCGCTTTCATAGTTGGCTAGAGCATGGGAGGCTAAGGGAAAAAATTTGTTTTCAACATCATCTCACACACACTCTCTCTAAGCTCTATTTTCATCCAAAGAGAAGGAGGAAAGAGGAAGAAAAAGCTTAAGATTAAGGTGAGATTTTGACATTGAATGCTCAAACCCTCTTCTTTAATTTTATTCATGTTGATAAGAGCTCTAATCCTATGATTTTAGATTTTCCAGAGAAAGTGTAACATCCCAATTTCTGATTAAGGGCTAATGATAATTATTGAGAATAATTATGTGGGTTATGGCAATAATAACTAATAAGCCATAATTATTGGAAATTGAAAGAGTGAAATTGTTGGGAATTAGTTAGTGATTAATAGAGAAATTAATTACTAGCTAAGAGAAAATGAGATGTGTGATTAAAATGATCAATGGCTAGGATTGATTGTGTAGTGGATCAAGGGGCATAATCATGTGTATGTGTGTGCATGTGAGCCCATGAGAGTTGGAATGAGATGGTGACAAGTGGCATGTGGTGAGCCCTTGGATGAGACAAGAGACACATCACCATCATCTCCATCTCCTCTCTTCTCTCTCTCTCTCGTTTTCTCTCTCTTCTCTTCCTTCCTCCATTTTCGCTGAAGGTGCTTGGGAAAGAGAAAGGAAAAATGGAATATTGAGGTAAGCAAATGGCCTCTTTAGCTCAAACTCTCTTCTCTAATGTTAATCCTTGAGTTGAGAGCTTCATTGTGGTGGTTGTAGCTTCTCCATTGGTGGTGATTTGAGGATCACGAAAATATGAAGCTTGGAGAATCAAAGAGTGTCTTTGAGAAAGTGGATAAGGTATGTGAAACCAATCCTTCTATCTATGTTTCATGCCAAATGATTATGTTATGAATTTCTGGAATTATTGCCCTAATTTCGAAAATATGGGTAATGGGTAGTTTGGCATGATATGGCATTGGAAATGGTATATTGGTATGAGTTTTGAATAGATAGAAGGGATTTGGGATTGAAATGTGTGAGGTTAATGATTTTGGAAAATGGATGATTATATTGCCCTAGGCCAAAGCTTGTTAATGGAATGGGATTTTGGTAATTCCATTGATTCCATTGAATTCAGTGAGTGATTTTGTGTGGGAGTGGCTTTGGTAGAGGTTTATGGTCCATTTGGATCAATTGGGCAAGAGTTAGGAAAATGTAGTAAGTTTGCTGCGTTTTCTGGAATCTGATAGATTCACTCGAGCAGACAGGGGTGTGCTCGAGTGAGGGATGAATGTTGCTCGAGTGAGGAAGAACCTGCTCGAGTGATATGTGAGTTTTCCCTTGTTTTGCTTCGAGTGCACCTGGGTTTTGTGTGCAATGCTCGAGCACATCGCTTTGTGCTCGAGTGAGGGAAGAACATGCTCGAGAGAGAGCATGGTCTGCTCGAGTGAGCCGAGTGTGCTCGCGGGTGAGCCGAGTGTGCTCGCGGGTGTGAGTGGTGTGCTCGAAGGGATCCAGTGCTTGGAGAGCGTTGGGTGCTCTCGGGTTCTCACTTCCTGGATTTCTCTCGCGGGTGCTCGAGTGAGGCTTTTGGCCTTGTGCTCGGGTGAGGATTTGTGCTCGAGTGAGCCAGTTCCTGAAAGTGAGAGTTGTGCTCTCGGGTGTTCACTCGCGGTCTCACTTTCTCTTGTGCTCGCGGGTATGGGCAGCGTGCTCGAGTGAGCCTCTTGTGCTTCGAGTGAGCTTGTGCTTCTGGAGTGGGTTTGTGCTCTCGGGCATGTGCTTTCTGTCTCACTTTCTCTTGTGCTCGGGTGTTGTCCGTACCAATGCTCGAGTGAGAGCATTTGTGCTCGAGTGATGTCCGTACTTGTGCTCGAGTGAGAGCTTCTGTGCTCGAGTGAGACAGTGAAAAATATCAAGTTTGAGTGTTAAAAAGGGGATCTTTGGGGATAGTCTTCCAACCCTTTAGAGCTATGGATTAAGGTGTTTGAGGGCACTTAAAGGGCAATAATGATAACCAACCTGAATATCTAAAAGTTAAGGAATTGGAAAAGGGATTAATCCTATGTCCTTGATCTTGGTTATAGGATTTGAGGATTTCCTGAGCGTGAGCAGCCGGATCTGGAGCTTACGTGGAAAGAGTGTAGGGAACTTACCTCTCCTGCATGTATTGATAATTGTATTTGTGTATTGATGCATGTTATTGCTTTGCATGATTATGTGAAACATATGAGAATGATTGTAGCTCTGTTTCTATTATACTATGGCCATGAGTATGTTGTGTGAACATTGAGCATGCGGATATATCATGATGTGAACATGAGTTATTGTGATGCAAGCATGTCATGCATTAAATACTTATCTTGCGTGCATATTGGTATGTGTTTCCTACTGAGATTCCCCAGAATCTCACCCTCCCCTATCAACATTTTAGACAGGGAAGGAAGATTGAGGATGAAGCAAGCATCCAAGGACGAAGAGGACTCGTTTTGGGTGAGAGCTTAGTGTTGGTTATCAATACGTTATTGGGATTGTGTATTTGATTGTATGGATCAGTATTTGAGAATGTATTCGGATAAGTTGTGTAATCCCTGATATTTGAGTTGTATGGGCTAATGTGCCCTATGTTTATTGAGCGAAGATATGATCCCGTAATTGTCGGGAATTTAATTTGCGTACTCTGATATTTGTATAAATGTAATTTATCTTCGCATAGTAATTATATTCGGAGTGGAAATATGAGACCGTGTTTTAAATGATTTTGAAAACCCCGTCTGGTTGATGGGTATATAATTGTTGTTTTGACTTATTGGTCTCTATTTCACGTTAATTGCATAATCCGGATATTAATTACGGCAGGGGGTTACATTTTGGTATCAGAGCTACAATTCCTGGCAAGTATGGGAATTTGCTAGGATAGCTCTCTTAGATCTCTACCTTGGTGGTAGATGATGTTATGTGATAGTGATTATGTACACACATGTGTGATTGGTTATTGTGGACACAAGAGATTTGTGGAATGTGTGTATACATTGTTAGTTAGTCTTGAGTGACGAATCATTGTGTAATCGAAAGATATGGTGATTCGTCCGAGAATTTGAGGTGTAAACCCAGAGGTGGTTATAGTCAAACCATCATCTGATTTGAAGCTGAGGAAAAATGGTTTCCGAGGCGTGTGATATTGATGTTCTAGGTATCAGGACTAACCTAGATATTGGGTATGTAACCCAAGGTGGTATGATGTTACATGTGGTAATGTCATACTGATCTTATATGTGTAAAGACCTTAAGACCTAGGGGACCGGTGTGCCTTAGGCTGGCCGAGATGTTTGAACTTGCATATAGGAGTATGGTGCTCCGTGGAAATGAGGGAAGTGATTTCCCGGTTCAACTGAGGTTGAAAGTTTGAAAGATGAGATGTGATCTAAGGATTAGACTCAATAGCTGGGTTGATTCTTAGGAATTGGATTTGGCCTCAAAGGTATGTGGTACCAGGGTATGGTACTAGAAGTGAATTGAGATGTGTCTCAGGTATTCTGAGAGTGTTGGTTGTTGATCCAGCACAAGGAAAAAGTTATCTACAGAGGATTCGGATCGGAGAACGCTATCTACGGGGACTTTTGATAGGAGAGGGCTACCTACGGTGAAATTCGATCGGAAAGGGCTACCTACGGTAAGATCCGATTGGAAAGGGCTACCTACGGAAAACTCTGACCGGAGGGGCTGACCAGTCAGTGGACTGAGTGAAGCACCGAGTGCAGTAGCGTAGTGTGGAGCCACCATGACGATGAACCCTAGAGTGGAGCCACTGTGACGATGAACCCTAGAGTGCAGCCACCTTGATAATGAACCGTGGAGAGCAGTTGCCGTGACGTTGAATCGTAGAGTAGAGCCGTGAGAGCCCATATTCTTAACGATGAGTTGATTATGGCTTTCAATGATTCGAGTTGAATCAGGCCAAGATTTGGTATAGATTGTGAACGTTGTCAGTTGTAGTAGGAGATTCCTATGGGACTCCTGTTAAATCAACTTGACATTGTGAATGCACAGATGAGGAGAAAGACCTCAGAGTGCGCAGCGGAAGCGTGGGAATGTAATATGTTTGAAAACTGTGTTGAGCAATGGCTCGAGGTTGCTGTGAGAATGATATGATAACTATAGCTTCGGGAGGTAAAACTTTGGGGTCAAGTTGAGTTGTAAAAAGGGGTCTTGAAGGATCCCAGTACGTGAAAAGAATTTGAGATGTTGAAGGTGAAGTGGTTAAGATGCCTGGTTCCAGCTTGTTGCAATTGTGCATTGTGAGTCTCTAACCTGCGGCCGCATGGGGTGATTCCTATGGCGGAGGACCGTGCCTTCGGGGCGGTAGTTACGGGGGATTGACTATTTGAGAGCCACGAGGCTATGTATATACACTGCCATGCCAATAGTCCCTGAGTCGCTAACAACGGTTCGGGTGAAGACTGTGTGTCTTCCCGGCGGTAAAAGGGGATGAGGGTGGGGTGTAACTACGTGTGTTCCATGCCAATAGTCCCTGAGTAGCTAACAACGGTTCAGGTTAAGACTGTGTGTTTTCCTGGCGGAGAAAGGGGATGAGGATGGAATGTGACATGTGATTATGTGAAAAGCCGAAAGGCTATTTGTGAAGGCCGACGGGCCGATTGTGAAAGCCGGTTAGCTGTATGAGCTATAAGGCTATTTGTATGCACTGCCACGCCAATAGTCCCTGAGTAGCTAACAACGGTTCGGGTAAGACTGTGTGTTTTCCCGGCGGAGAAAGGGGATGAGGGTGGAGTGTGATGTGGAAGCCGAAAGGCTATGTGTGAGCATCGCTACGCCAATAGTCCCTGAGTAGCTAGCAACGGTTCGGGTAAGACTGTGTGTTTTCCCGGCGGAGAAAGGGGATGAGGGTAGGGTGTGATTATGGATCTACTATTGTGAGCCTGAATGGCTATGTGTGTGCACTGCCACGTCGATAGTCCCTGAGTAGCTAACAACGGTTCGGGTCAAGACTGTGTGTCTTCTCGGCGGAGAAAGGGGATGAGAGTGGAGTGTGATTGTGAATCTGTGAACATTGTAAATAAGCTGGGACTGAGGTATAGTTGTGTAGTAAAGCAGAGCTAATTTGGCTGATGGCTAATTCGACTACATGATCGGGGGTTCTCTATTCTGAGGGCAATTACCCTGGCATGGCCAACCTGGCTAGCCACCACGTTGGTTGCACTGGTGTTAACCTTAGGCCGAAAGGCAGTGCGTAAAATTAGAGGTTGCGATATGGATTGCGGTGAAAGCTATGTGAATTGCAGCGTGTGCAGGTCATCGTGAGCCGTTTAGGGTTTGACACTGGTCATCTCTAGCTCGGCCGTTGGACTGCCGTTGTAATCAACATGTATCTTGGTGAATCCGGCCCGTGGGGCGGCGTGTTGTGAATCCAGCCGTGGGCTGTGTGTTGTGCATCTAATCGATGTGAATTGTGGTAAAGTGCTATGCAGCGTGTGCAGGTCAGCGTGTGCCGTTCAGGATTGACGCTGGTCATCTCTAGCTCGGCCGTTGAACTGCCGTTGTAGTTGATTCGTGTGGTGAAGGAGCATGAAGGTGATGTTGGGAGATTGAGACTCTCAACCGGTCGCCTGGATAGAAGAGACTGAGATTCTAGGTGGACCATTACAGTCAGGTACTTTGGATAGAAGAGATTGAGACTCTGGAGTGACCTGAATCTGTGATATGTGTTGTGATGAGAATGCCGGAAGGGCAATGTGTATTTGTATAAGTGGCGAAAGCTACGTACAATTGTGTATACAGCCGTGGGTGCTGTCGTCTTGTGACAATCGTCACGCATCAATGTGAATTTGTCGAGAACATTGTGATTGAGACCCAAAAGTCCCGAATGGGTGAGGGTAATACCGTGGAATTTGATACGGTAATGTGATTGTTGCGAATACCCGAAAGTCTCGGTTACCACTAGTGGAATCATTGGTGGGTGTACGGGTGAGGGTAATGCTGTGAAAGTGGATACACAAGCACTTGTGCGGAAGCGGAATGTTTGTGTATACGGCTGAGGCTGTAGTTTGAAATGAGTTGGTGGTGTTTACTCCCGGAAGGAGTAACTATATTGAGTTAAGCAGGTTGGTGGCCTATGCCACCTAACTGCCAAAATTTTATGATATGGCCCATGAATTAGAGTCATCGGATATTGAGATGCGCTAGCCACTCATGAACTGGGGCAGGCTTGTGACGATTGTGGCCATGTGGTGATAGAGTGTGTGACAATCGTATGTGGAAGCGATTGTACTTGTTTGGAAATGGTGTGATGATTGGGGTTGTATTGCAATCGTGATATGGGCCGATTGCAGTTATGGCAACTAGGGTTGCATTTATGGTTTAAGATTCTTACAAGAATCAAGTTGAGACGCTCCATTGTGTAGGTGGTCTAGAGGGGATCATCCAATGTGAAATGAATTGTGAAACGGAAGCTGTCGTGAAGAAGCGTCCGGAGTTTATGCCCTTAGTGGTGGAACAAATTTCGAGGACGAAATTTATTGAACGGAGGGAGAAATGTAACATCCCAATTTCTGATTAAGGGCTAATGATAATTATTGAGAATAATTATGTGGGTTATGGCAATAATAACTAATAAGCCATAATTATTGGAAATTGAAAGAGTGAAATTGTTGGGAATTAGTTAGTGATTAATAGAGAAATTAATTACTAGCTAAGAGAAAATGAGATGTGTGATTAAAATGATCAATGGCTAGGATTGATTGTGTAGTGGATCAAGGGGCATAATCATGTGTATGTGTGTGCATGTGAGCCCATGAGAGTTGGAATGAGATGGTGACAAGTGGCATGTGGTGAGCCCTTGGATGAGACAAGAGACACATCACCATCATCTCCATCTCCTCTCTTCTCTCTCTCTCTCGTTTTCTCTCTCTTCTCTTCCTTCCTCCATTTTCGCTGAAGGTGCTTGGGAAAGAGAAAGGAAAAATGGAATATTGAGGTAAGCAAATGGCCTCTTTAGCTCAAACTCTCTTCTCTAATGTTAATCCTTGAGTTGAGAGCTTCATTGTGGTGGTTGTAGCTTCTCCATTGGTGGTGATTTGAGGATCACGAAAATATGAAGCTTGGAGAATCAAAGAGTGTCTTTGAGAAATTGGATAAGGTATGTGAAACCAATCCTTCTATCTATGTTTCATGCCAAATGATTATGTTATGAATTTCTGGAATTATTGCCCTAATTTCGAAAATATGGGTAATGGGTAGTTTGGCATGATATGGCATTGGAAATGGTATATTGGTATGAGTTTTGAATAGATAGAAGGGATTTGGGATTGAAATGTGTGAGGTTAATGATTTTGGAAAATGGATGATTATATTGCCCTAGGCCAAAGCTTGTTAATGGAATGGGATTTTGGTAATTCCATTGATTCCATTGAATTCAGTGAGTGATTTTGTGTGGGAGTGGCTTTGGTAGAGGTTTATGGTCCATTTGGATCAATTGGGCAAGAGTTAGGAAAATGTAGTAAGTTTGCTGCGTTTTCTGGAATCTGATAGATTCACTCGAGCAGACAGGGGTGTGCTCGAGTGAGGGATGAATGTTGCTCGAGTGAGGAAGAACCTGCTCGAGTGATATGTGAGTTTTCCCTTGTTTTGCTTCGAGTGCACCTGGGTTTTGTGTGCAATGCTCGAGCACATCGCTTTGTGCTCGAGTGAGGGAAGAACATGCTCGAGAGAGAGCATGGTCTGCTCGAGTGAGCCGAGTGTGCTCGCGGGTGAGCCGAATGTGCTCGCGGGTGTGAGTGGTGTGCTCGAAGGGATCCAGTGCTTGGAGAGCGTTGGGTGCTCTCGGGTTCTCACTTCCTGGATTTCTCTCGCGGGTGCTCGAGTGAGGCTTTTGGCCTTGTGCTCGGGTGAGGATTTGTGCTCGAGTGAGCCAGTTCCTGAAAGTGAGAGTTGTGCTCTCGGGTGTTCACTCGCGGTCTCACTTTCTCTTGTGCTCGCGGGTATGGGCAGCGTGCTCGAGTGAGCCTCTTGTGCTTCGAGTGAGCTTGTGCTTCTGGAGTGGGTTTGTGCTCTCGGGCATGTGCTTTCTGTCTCACTTTCTCTTGTGCTCGGGTGTTGTCCGTACCAATGCTCGAGTGAGAGCATTTGTGCTCGAGTGATGTCCGTACTTGTGCTCGAGTGAGAGCTTCTGTGCTCGAGTGAGACAGTGAAAAATATCAAGTTTGAGTGTTAAAAAGGGGATCTTTGGGGATAGTCTTCCAACCCTTTAGAGCTATGGATTAAGGTGTTTGAGGGCACTTAAAGGGCAATAATGATAACCAACCTGAATATCTAAAAGTTAAGGAATTGGAAAAGGGATTAATCCTATGTCCTTGATCTTGGTTATAGGATTTGAGGATTTCCTGAGCGTGAGCAGCCGGATCTGGAGCTTACGTGGAAAGAGTGTAGGGAACTTACCTCTCCTGCATGTATTGATAATTGTATTTGTGTATTGATGCATGTTATTGCTTTGCATGATTATGTGAAACATATGAGAATGATTGTAGCTCTGTTTCTATTATACTATGGCCATGAGTATGTTGTGTGAACATTGAGCATGCGGATATATCATGATGTGAACATGAGTTATTGTGATGCAAGCATGTCATGCATTAAATACTTATCTTGCGTGCATATTGGTATGTGTTTCCTACTGAGATTCCCCAGAATCTCACCCTCCCCTATCAACATTTTAGACAGGGAAGGAAGATTGAGGATGAAGCAAGCATCCAAGGACGAAGAGGACTCGTTTTGGGTGAGAGCTTAGTGTTGGTTATCAATACGTTATTGGGATTGTGTATTTGATTGTATGGATCAGTATTTGAGAATGTATTCGGATAAGTTGTGTAATCCCTGATATTTGAGTTGTATGGGCTAATGTGCCCTATGTTTATTGAGCGAAGATATGATCCCGTAATTGTCGGGAATTTAATTTGCGTACTCTGATATTTGTATAAATGTAATTTATCTTCGCATAGTAATTATATTCGGAGTGGAAATATGAGACCGTGTTTTAAATGATTTTGAAAACCCCGTCTGGTTGATGGGTATATAATTGTTGTTTTGACTTATTGGTCTCTATTTCACGTTAATTGCATAATCCGGATATTAATTACGGCAGGGGGTTACAGAAAGTGTTTGAGTACTTGAGAAAAATTGGAAGTTGAAGAACTAAAGAGCAAGTTTGGGAAAGTGCAAGAGGTGAGTGATAGCTATCTTTTGATGTATAGGTTGTGACCATTGATAAAACTTTGAATTTTTGGATTTTTGCCCTGATTTTCATGTGATATGGGATTGGCTGAATTGCATGGTGTTTTAGGTTAAAAATGTTGTCTTGTAGTGTCATTGGAACAATGAAGCTGGTTTGGAACTTTGAATGTTGAGTTTGGCAACTTGGTGGTTTGGTGTTGCATTGTGGTTAAAACAAAACATGTCAATGTAATGGGAATTTGTCCATTTTGATGTTTCTATTGGATTCCTTGTGAAAAATTGTTTCAGTAGTGTTGGATGTGAATTTTGAACCATTGGAAACTTAGATTTAAGAGTTGTAAGATTTGGTTAGTGAAAACTCTGTGCAGGCAGTCAGTTTGCAAGGACATTTTTAATACGCAAATGCTGGCTAAAAATTATGAAACTTTTCAGTCTAATCGTTCACATGCCAAGCTTTATATTGATAAATTATGGTGGTCATTTTGATGTGTGTGTTGAAATTTATGTATTTCCAAATTTTGAGGTTGAAACAGGAATAGGTTTTAGAGGAGTATGGAATTTCATGTAATTTTGTATTTTGTTGGTGATGTTTGGTTGTAATTCATATTTTTCCTGTATAGAAGACTTACATAGCTTTCTATAGGCTTTAGAATCACCTCATTTTGAATTTTCTAGATTTAGTTATAATTTTTAGAAGTTCAGCCAAGAAACAGAAATTTTCTTGGCCGTAGCCCAAAAGCTTATGGCTTGCTCTTAGCTGCAGCCAGAGGATTCTTAGCTACCACCCAAAAACTTCTGACCTATTTTTTGCTGCAGCCAAAGAATTTCTTGGCTGCGGCCAACCTCTAAAAATCAGCATTTTACACTTCTGAAAGGTGGTTTTTGGTATAGTTCTTTCCAACCCTTTAGCCATTTGTTTAGACTTCTAGAAGCCACTTAAAGGTCTCAAATGATAACCAACTTTAAGGGTTTTGGAGTTAAGTATTGGAATAGAATAACTCTTCATCCTTGCTTATAGTTTATAGGACTTGATATTCGCCTTGAGCGTGTGAAAATAGAGCCCGAGCATAAATGGGAAGAACAAAGTAGTGACCCTTTCTCTTATATTATGTATAATGCATTGTATGCATGCTATATCATTATGAAACATGTCGTTGTGAAATATGCCATTGTGCATATGAAACATGTCGTTGTGTACCATGCCATTGTTAAATATACCATTGTGCATATGAAACATGCTGTTGTAAAACATGCCATTGTGTAACATGCCATTATGAAACATGTCATTACAAATACAGCGAGAGCTATTACATAAATGTTGTTGATGTGTTGTTGCTTGTGATTTGGTTACATGCTTTATGATTATACAGGTTATAAGTGAATTGTTACTACTAGAATTGTTTTGAATCTCATTCTTTCCATTGACTAACCTAAAGCCAGGGCAAGCGGTTTAAAGGAAAAACAAGTGATAAAAGGCGGTTAGAGCTTCTAGCTGGGAGTTTTAATTTTGGTAGTTGGTTGTCATATTCTGTTGGGGATTAGTTATACATGTTGTATATATTGGATAGTTTCATGTAATCCTCGATATGGGAAACTGTTAGGGGCGAGTATGCCTTGTAAACCCTTTATTTAATGAATGGAACCCCAGTGCTGTCGGGAATTTTTGGTTACACTCTGATATGTTTGAATGAAATCGTACTGCACAGGCCAAAATATATTCAAAATGTGAATATGAGACCGTGTTGAACAGGTTTTGGAAAATTTTTTGAAAATCCTGTCATACAGATGGGATTTTTTATAAGCTTTAAATTAACCATTAGTCTCTAATTCAATAGAATGACGTATTTTTGAACTATAATTCCAACTATTAAAGTAAGAGGTTACATTTTTGGTATCAGAGCTATAGTTCCTAACAAGGGTAAGATTTGCTAGGATAGTTGCCATAGTTCTTTGGCTTAATGATAAGAGATGACCTATGATTGTTTCTTGTATACACATGAATGTTCCTACAGTTTATTGATATATGAGTTTTAAGGAATATGTATATACATTATTGTGATATTGACGTGGAGAATCATTTGTAGAGTTAAAAAACACAATGGTTTGCCTGAAAGTCAAATGAGTAGAACCAGAGATGAATGATATACAAGACAACCCACTTGATCCCATGCAAGTAATGATGGGTATGATAAAGGAGCAATGAGATATGATCAATGAGCTCAGAGAGGAAAGGGCAAAATGCAATGAAGCACAAGCCCGGTCTACTCAAGAAGAGATCCATGGGAGACACGACATAAAGAAACAGCTAAGGGGTCCATTCGAGCACCTCATACCACCCCGAACCAAGAGTCGCATGGGTGATAGAGCTCAATATTTATATATTTTTATTAAATAATCTTAGGCTTTTGTGGGGCTTAATTGAATATTTTGGGCATAATCAAGTGTTAATGTAAGACTTTAGTGAAAGAATAATTTCGGAATTAAAGTGGTTAAATTGTTATATTTTTAATTAATATTTGTTACTCCCATTATTCTTTAATTGTGAGCAAAAGATATTACCTTTGTGAATATAATTTTTTAGGTGATGACATGGCACAACTCACTTTTAACTTAGGGAGAATTGAAGAAGCAAAAGAAAAGGATGTGGGGACCATTATTTTTGAGAGACTAGCGGCTGAATTGCAATATAGAATGGAAGAGGTCGTTGAATTGAAGAAGAAGGAGGTGTGAACCATTTTAAAGAAGCTGGACCGATGTGAAGAAAGGAAAGAAATACAGCTAAAATTGTTGACAAAAAGGGGGAAAATGAAGAAAAGGGAATAAAGGGGCAGCTGTGAATAAAAGATATGAGAGTGTTGGACTGAAATCAATAATTGATTATTAAGGAGTCAACTGGACCGAAATGTTTGCAGAAAGAAAAAAAGTGAGTCAACCACATGTGAAAAAGGAAGAGAGGTGCGATGGCTTAATTGAGAAATGAAGAGTTGACTGAGTGGAATGAAGAATTGAAGAGGAGGTTATTGGACCAAATGGGAATGATTAGAGAAAAAGAGGGCTGGACCTAAAAGAGAAGCAGCCGAATTTGTTGACTAGAGGGTGATAGAGCTCAATATTTATATATTTTTATTAATTAATCTTAGGCTTTTGTGGGACTTAATTGAATATTTTAGGCATAATCAAGTGTTAATGTGAGACTTTAATGGAAGAATAATTTGGGAATTAAAGTGGTTAAATTGTTATATTTTTAATTAATATTTGTTATTCCCATTATTCTTTAATTGTGAACAAAAGATATTACTTTGTGAATATAATTTTGTAGGTGATGATGTGGCACAACTTGAGTGGTAAAGGTAAAAGATGCTATTTTGGAGCTTAATGAAGGACAAAAGTGGAACATCACAAGTACAGAATTTATTTTCACATTTTTTCTAAGAGGAGGTTCAATGAGTAAGGGCCTTGTTTGGTGGTTGCAATTTTGTGTCTAATGTTAAAACACATTTTTATCTCTTATCCAAACAAGGCACAATTCACTTTTAACCTAAAGAATAAAGGAAGATAAGAGGAGGTCATTGTTTTGGCAATAGAGTGGCGGCTGCTGAATTGAAACATGCTGAACCGAATTGGAGAAGAAAAGCAAGCTGGACCAAACCAAAAGGGACCTTGACCGAGTTGGACAAAGAGGAAGAATAGAAAAAGGAGGGACACGAGACAAAGAAGAGTAGTTGACCGGTTGAAAAGGAAAAAGGTTAACCGAAATTGAAGAATGAATCAGGATGCAAGCTGGACCGTGAGGGAATTGAATAGAAAGAAGAGAAAGAGTGAGCCGATTTTGTTGACTCAAGGTGAGCTTGCTGAACCGAAAGGGAAGGGAGCATCGGATGAAATAGAAAGAAAGGGAAAAAGTGGCAGCCGTCATTGTGGACCGTGAGGATTGAAGAAAAGAGAAACCGATGGATTAAAGAGAATGAAGAGAAGTGATTGCACGGCTGGGTTTGGTGTGAAGAGCAGCAAGAAAATTGTGCTGTGACCGTGAAGAAAAGAGTGGATATGCTGGACTTGGAGATTGAAGATTTAAGGGTTGTTCGATGCTTCTCATTTATTCTCTATGGCCAATTCCTTCTTCATATATCAAGCTTCATCCTTCTCTTTTTCCATGAGTAGCTAAAATGTTGGTGATTTCCTTGAGTTGGGTAATGGTTTGAGCTTCTAAACTTCAATGGAATTCCTTTAAGCTCTCTTTTTAGTTCATGATTATATAGCTTGGTTAAGTATGTAATTGTGATCTAGATTGTTAAGCCAAGTGAATAAACTTGGTTGTTGAGCTAGGAGTTGATTAATTAAGCTTTGTATGATTCATATTATGAGTAGGTTGAATTGTTTATTCCAATTTGGTTAAGTGGATTTAAATGATTAAGCTGAATGTTTTGAATTGTTGTAATGGTAATTACAAGCTAAAATTGGAAGTTGATTATTCATTTCCTTGAGTTTGAATTATTGGTGGTATTCATTTAATTGCTTCGGTATAATGAATTAAATGATTATTGCAAGTATGGAGCTAGTGGTAACTTAGTTCCATCCTCTTGACTCATATTGTGGAATTCATATCATTAGCAAGCAAGGAAGACTAAAACCCCAACTCAAGGGAATCCCATTTCATTATTATTCTAGTTTATTAACGTTACTTTGTTATTAGTGTTAAATTCAATTCCAATTGCTTCTTTGTTTTAGAAACCAAAAAATTACAAAAATATTGTTTTAGCTTAGATTACTGCATTAGTTTTAAAGGAAATTTCTCCAAATGATTTCTCTCAACTTTAAGGTTTTTTGTCACTTTACTACTTAGAAACTTGAAAATTAATCTCCTCACAAGAACGACCTAGGTTGAGCTACTATGCTACATTCTTAAACCTAGTTTTATTTTGTGAACTCACACGACATGGGTTCATCAAAATTGGCTTTGTTAGCTTTTTGCCTTGGTAACCTCTTCAAAAATAACCAAGGATTGCAATATAGGGTACAATCCCGGATCGTCTCTCGAAGAGCCTTTTATTAATTACCTAGAAACTAAGTACAATAATTGACATGAAATGAGTTAAAAATGATCTTTGAGCTTTTTATCTAACAACTAAATTGCAATTAAACTAAAATGCTTTTAAAACTAATATTTTTGGATTTTTGTAATAAAATTGAAGAAGGAATGGAAATTGGTTAGAAATGCGAGTGATGAAGATGCTCTTGGAAATGATTTTCAATGGCTATCCTTGCTCAATTAAAATATTTGGGGAGTTAATTCACTAAACTTCTAATATATCAAACCTCAATTACCATTGAGTCTAGCATCACAAGAGAGGAACCCCTACCCTTGAAATGCTATTAAGCCCTCTTAGTGTAATAAGTTTCTCTAAGTTTTCTAATATACCAAACCCCAATTACCAATGAGTCTAATGCTTAAACTCATGAACCCATTTATTTAAGCATTATTAAAACCCCTTAGAGAGTGATTATGGAATAAGTAATGCATTTAGGTTCAACTACAATTCCAATTCAATCAAACTATCCAACAATACCATGTTAAATAGATAAAAACAATAGAATCATAGATAAACATATATATAACCATATATATTGATGAGTACAAATCCTCATTACAAATTCCAAATCACAGCAACTCAATCCATAGAAATCATAACTAAAATCATAGTTTCATTACATAAATGAATTCTTAAACCTAAGAAATCGTAAATATAATGAACTATAGATAAAATAAACTCCCCTTTGAAGAAGTATATGTGAGCTCAATTCATCTCTAATTCATCTCCAAGAGCACAAAATTGCCTAGGTTATCATGTGAATAGCTTCAAGAAAAATACTCAAACTCTGATTCAAACACCCAGCCATAAATCAAAGATTAAAATAACCAATTAACACTAAATCAATTTAATGCAAGGGACGGATTTGAATCAAAGCAGAACAGAACAGAGATAGCCACGGCTGAAACAAATCAGAACAGAGGAGCTACGCCTGGCAATCAAACCGATGAAGAAGCAATTTTGGAGGTCCGAAAATGGAGAAAGAAGTTGAACTTGAAGTGGGGCGGTGATGATGAGACTTGAGGCTTGCGGCAGCTCCCCTGTAGATCCCAACTTCACTCCCAGCTCTCTCCCAATCTGTGGCAGCTCCTTCTTGTCTTGGGATGGCAGTCTAGCCGGCCACAGAGGAAGGGAACAGTGTCGCCGACGAGGAGGAAGGTGGAGGTATGGAGGAACGAAGCTCTCAGGTTCTGATTCTCGCGGCTCTCGCCTAAGCTCCTGTGTCGTCTGTTCTGAACTCTGTTCACGGTGGGGCTTAGCTGACGTCGCTGGCGACGTTAGAGGTGGAGATGGACGCCGCCAGCGACGTTGATGATGATGTGAGGTGAAGAAGCTAATGCGATGATGGTGATCTGCGATTCGCTGATAATCCCCCTTTTTCTTTGCGCGGCGCCCCCTCTGGATATAGCTCTCAGATGCCTCACTTCCATGTCGGATCGGGTCTGCCATATCCATTGGCATATCCACCGGCTTGGGTCCATGGCAATCTGATCCTCTGATTTCTTCTTTCTTTTTTTTTATATCTATCGGGCTTTCTCTATGGGCTGTTCTCTCTGTTTTTTTTTCTTTTGGCCCAGCTGCGTTTCTGTCTCTTTTCCTTGTCTTTTGGGCTCTCTCTATTTCAGGCTTTCCAATTTCAACATTAGCCCAATTCCCTCAAAATAATTAATTTGGATCTTCAAAATCTTCAATTTCTACTTTAATACCTACAATACAAAATTTAAGCATAAGTAGCATTAAAAGTCCAAGAAACAATTGTACAAAATAATTAATAATTTTGATCATTTTGACCCTAATTATCATTAATTCAAAACAATTGTTCCTGACCAAAATTAATGCTTAATCATGTAATAATGCTTCATAAAATGCATTTAAATCCCAAATAAATAATGAAAAATCATGTAAAAATATGGTTCAATCAATTCCCCCACACTTAGACCTTTGTACTCCTGAACAAAGGTAATGAAGTACAATTTCTAAATTCAAATCATCAATGCAATTGAAAGACGAGCAATTTCATAATTAGAAAACAATGAATCAATTAATCAAATTTCTCAAGTAAACACTAGTCATAGTCAAGTGATGCAAAGAAATTAGCTAACTACACAATCTCAAAATATTAGAATGAAACACAAGAGAACTCTCAAGGTATTAGTGTGTAGCTCATCTCACCTCATTGGGGTCATTTCACTCCAGTTCACTTAATAAACACCTTACCATATGCTTGTAACAACTCTAATATCTCCACAACTAATAGCACTTCATGCAATGAATCAAGAGGGCTTTAAAGGCTTGTAATGATGGATGAAAGCTAGATGAAATAAATTAATTAGAAAAAGAAAATAGTTGATATGCAAGTCAAAGGTAATGGTCAAGTTCATAGCATATAAATTACTTCAAAACTCTTGCCAATTCTTTTCTAAATTCATGAACAAATGCCTTCTTGATATTTCTTTTGTTTTTCTCTTTCTCTTTTTTTTTCTATTCAATTTTTTTTTCTTCTTCTTTTCTTTTTTTTTCAATACTTTTCTTCTTTCTTTTTCTTTTTTTTTTCAATTCTCTTCTACTTCTCTTTTTTATATACATGTCATTTTAATATATACCTTGTTCAATTTTTTTTTATTTGGCAAACCACTTTGATTTTAAAATGCCATGAACACTATAATTAATAACATGACATGCATACAACATAAAAATGGCTCAAAGGGGTAAGCAAATGGTCATGAATGAGAGTTTGTGTTTAGGTTAAAAAGGTTTAAAATGAATGCCTCTTTCATTTCCATCACACTAATGCAAATGCCGTTTCAAAGAAGAGTTGAAACAAATTCTAGAAGATGAAAGATTAAGTGAACATGCACACATGGAAAGAATTCAAAGCTCAATTAACCTTCCAACAAGGTTTCTCTCTAATGCTCACTCCAATACAATCAATTGCATAGGAAGCTAACCACAATACATTTACTTCACTATTCCTAATGCTAACCTTACAAACATAATCAATCAAAACATTGCAATCAATTATAAAAATGCTCAACTCTTAAAAGCATTAATGATATAGAAACTTTCTTTTCTGAAAACAAGGAGTAAACAAAAATCTAATTGTGGGTTCATTTCTCTCACCATTCACTTGAAAAGAACAAAATATGGTTTCAACAAGTTGCCAAAACACTAGATCACATGAAAGCTCAAAGAATTACCGACAAATCACATTCCAAAGTGGCAAATGCGACCCTTTACCACTTAGGACATGCATCAAAGCAAGTCATTCTTGAAAAATTTTGAAAAATTTTCTAGTTAATGGCATTTTTCATTTGAAAACAACTAAATAGATTCAAAATGCATTTCCCTCCCCCACACTTAATTAACACATTGTCCTCAATGTGGAAAAACACTCAAAAGAGAATGTTGAACAAGTTGAAATCCAAGGCACAATAGTAATTAAGTAGGGTAGTGGCCACAAATACAAAGCATACAAAGGGGGTTCTTATTATACCTATTAAAACTAAGCAACTTCTACCTTTTTCTACTAATTTGTGTCCCTCCCCCACACTTATCTTTCTCACACAACAATTAAGCTCAAAGAATCATAGAAATTAGGAAGAAAACAAGTGAGGAAAGAGACAACCTATGTTAGAGAATCTTCAGTCACTTGAAGGAGAAGTTCTCATCCCTGATGAGAATCATGCATTTGTCGTTAAAAATAACTTCTCCCGCATTGGATTTCCTTGGTGGAGGTGGCTTAGGATCAATCGGAAGAGGTCTAAGGAAATACGGTGGATGTTGGTTCCTCCGATGACCTTTCCAAGAATGTGTCTGCAAAGAAGACAGGCAACCATCAGTATCCCGTCCAAAAATAGAAACATGGAGAGATTTCAAGTGAAATAAAGGCATGTGAAGTGCTAAACTCTCCAAGTAACTATCGCATCCAAGGAAATCAATAGCACTCCCATCAGTAGGAGTCAAACAAATAGTTAAATTCTCTTGTGTTTGCAAAATGGAAGGTGCAGAATCCAACTTAGTGTTGGGATACACCACATCATCATTGCAATCACAAGAGATGGAAGGGAAAAGAGTGGAAGAAGAAGGAGAATTTTTCAAATCATTACCACCCAAAACTTTTGAACTTTCAAAAGAATCATTTTCCTTTTCTATATCGGGTGGCAAATCACAAGAAAGAATCATATGGAAAGAATCATTTTCATTTGTAATATTATCAATCAAAACAGTTGAATCTTCCCTTATGATACTATCAAGCAATTCATTGGAATCAAAAGAAAGATCTTTTTCTAGGCAATGGTCTTTTTCATTCACAATAATCACATTAGCATCCACACAAGATTCAACATTTTCACAAGTGTCATGCTTAGAAACATCAATAGTACAAGGAGATGTATCAAGATGAACTGTAGAATTAACCACTTCACTAAATGCTTTCTTTTGAAACTCAACAAGCAAGTGGCATTTATCATGATAACAATCAACACATATTTGATCTACCGCACAAGAACATAAAGATATATCATTCAGTTGACCACAATCATCCCTAGTACTATGAAGAGAAGCATTTTCAACAATAGAAGCATCACACAAAGAAGTAGAAGCACAGTCATCGACAAGTACAATCGAATCACTACTACTTAAACTAATGGGTGGAGCAATTACATTTTCAAACAGTTGAGGGGATTCAACAATGATTTCCTCATCCACCTCTTCATCACTCAAATCATGAATTGCTGCACCAGTTAAAGTAGTAGAAGAGTCTACTTCTATAAGGATAGGATCATTACCGAATGGTAGAAAAGCCTCTTTAATGTTCTTTTGTACTCGTTGCACTTCTTTTACTTGTGTGGGAATAGGCAACGGAGGTTCGAAATCTTCCACTTGTGAAGTGGCATGTGACTCTTGAGCTTGGACTCCTTGTTCCTCCTCCATAGGAAGGGAAGACTCCTCTGGAAGTTGAAATCGCACCTTTTTAACTTTCTTGACTTGAATAGGTGGATTACATGTAGGCAATGGAGGAAGAGTCTCTTGTGGAGTGATGCACTTAGAAATCTTTTGTGACAGCAACTCCATAATTTTCTTAAATTGTTCAACATCTTTCTTCCATCCCTCCGCTTCTTTTGATGGCTGAGTGAGACGCTCAAAGTCCTTGTCCAAACTTGCACGCTCTTTATCTCTTTGTTCCATTGATCTCATTATAGAGGTCATGCAATTGGAAAAGGTGTCCTTGTGTGACTGCTCTTCATTTATAGTACAAGTCATTGGTTTCTGGAATTCTCCAATAACTCCACCAATAGAAGGTTATTGGATAGGCACACATGGTTGAGAATGATGTCCATAAGATGGTTGAAATGGTGGGAATAGAGGCTCATGAGGTGGATGGAAAGTGGAAAGGAATGAAGGAGAAGGGTCATGATATGGCATGTGGTTATATGATGGAGGATTAGAGTGAGGCTCATGATATGGGTTGTATGGTGGCGGAGAAGGTTCATGGTATGATCTATAGGGTGGGTGTGGTGGGTAATGAGATTGGAATGAAGGTTGAAATGAAGGTGTTTGGTAGGGTTCATGGTATGGAGGGTGGAATGAACCTTGGCATTCTTGACCAATTGGACTATCTTGATATCCCAACTTGGCTTGAAGAAGCTATAATGTTTGTTGAATATCATGGATGCTTTCAGAGATAGATTCTTTCCTTCCAGTTGAATCTCCTACAGAAGAGTGAGATTGAAAGGATAAACCTTGATTACCATTAAACCAAGCCATGAAATCCAATCACAATAAATTCCAATGAATCACAAAGAGGATTATCTAATAAAAAACTATAAAAACTAGGGGAAGCAAAAAAAATCTAAGAGAACACAAATGCAAATGAAAAAGGGGAAAAAGATTTCAAAATGACAAAAGATGCAATATGCTTTGAAAAACATGCAAAACTACCTAAACTAACTAAAATGCAACCTAAAGGCTCAAGGTACCAATTAATCAAAGATTGACACTTAGCTACTAGGGAACCAATTACTTGGCTCCCCGGCAACGGCGCCACTTGAAGAATTAGGCTTTGTCGGCTTTTTGCCTTGGTAACCTCTTCAAAAATAACCAAGGATTGCAATATAGGGTACAATCCCGGATCGTCTCTCGAAGAGCCTTTTATTAATTACCTAGAAACTAAGTACAATAATTGACATGAAATGAGTTAAAAATGATCTTTGAGCTTTTTATCTAACAACTAAATTGCAATTAAACTAAAATGCTTTTAAAACTAATATTTTTGGATTTTTGTAATAAAATTGAAGAAGGAATGGAAATTGGTTAGAAATGCGAGTGATGAAGATGCTCTTGGAAATGATTTTCAATGGCTATCCTTGCTCAATTAAAATATTTGGGGAGTTAATTCACTAAGCTTCTAATATATCAAACCTCAATTACCATTGAGTCTAGCATCACAAGAGAGGAACCCCTACCCTTGAAATGCTATTAAGGCCTCTTAGTGTAATAAGTTTCTCTAAGTTTTCTAATATACCAAACCCCAATTACCAATGAGTCTAATGCTTAAACTCATGAACCCATTTATTTAAGCATTATTAAAACCCCTTAGAGAGTGATTATGGAATAAGTAATGCATTTAGGTTCAACTACAATTCCAATTCAATCAAACTATCCAACAATACCATGTTAAATAGATAAAAACAATAGAATCATAGATAAACATATATATAACCATATATATTGATGAGTACAAATCCTCATTACAAATTCCAAATCACAGCAACTCAATCCATAGAAATCATAACTAAAATCATAGTTTCATTACATAAATGAATTCTTAAACCTAAGAAATCGTAAATATAATGAACTATAGATAAAATAAACTCCCCTTTGAAGAAGTATATGTGAGCTCAATTCATCTCTAATTCATCTCCAAGAGCACAAAATTGCCTAGGTTATCATGTGAATAGCTTCAAGAAAAATACTCAAACTCTGATTCAAACACCCAGCCATAAATCAAAGATTAAAATAACCAATTAACACTAAATCAATTTAATGCAAGGGACGGATTTGAATCAAAGCAGAACAGAACAGAGATAGCCACGGCTGAAACAAATCAGAACAGAGGAGCTACGCCTGGCAATCAAACCGATGAAGAAGCAATTTTGGAGGTCCGAAAATGGAGAAAGAAGTTGAACTTGAAGTGGGGCGGTGATGATGAGACTTGAGGCTTGCGGCAGCTCCCCTGTAGATCCCAACTTCACTCCCAGCTCTCTCCCAATCTGTGGCAGCTCCTTCTTGTCTTGGGATGGCAGTCTAGCCGGCCACAGAGGAAGGGAACAGTGTCGCCGACGAGGAGGAAGGTGGAGGTATGGAGGAACGAAGCTCTCAGGTTCTGATTCTCGCGGCTCTCGCCTAAGCTCCTGTGTCGTCTGTTCTGAACTCTGTTCACGGTGGGGCATTGCTGACGTCGCTGGCGACGTTAGTGGTGGAGATGGACGCTGCCAGCGACGTTGATCATGATGTGAGGTGAAGAAGCTAATGTGATGATGGTGATCTGCGATTCGCTGATAATCCCCCTTTTTCTTTGCGCGGCGCCCCCTCTGGATATAGCTCTCAGATGCCTCACTTCCATGTCGGATCGGGTCTGCCATATCCATTGGCATATCCACCGGGTTGGGTCCATGGCAATCTGATCCTCTGATTTCTTCTTTCTTTTTTTTTATATCTATCGGGCTTTCTCTATGGGTTGTTCTCTCTGTTTTTTTTTCTTTTGGCCCAGCTGCGTTTCTGTCTCTTTTCCTTGTCTTTTGGGCTTTCTCTATTTCAGGCTTTCCAATTTCAACATTAGCCCAATTCACTCAAAATAATTAATTTGGATCTTCAAAATCTTCAATTTCTACTTTAATACCTACAATACAAAATTTAAGCATAAGTAGCATTAAAAGTCCAAGAAACAATTGTACAAAATAATTAATAATTTTGATCATTTTGCCCCTAATTATCATTAATTCAAAACAATTGTTCCTGACCAAAATTCATGCTTAATCATGTAATAATGCTTCATAAAATGCATTTAAATCCCAAATAAATAATGAAAAATCATGTAAAAATATGGTTCAATCAGAGGTGAGATGGGCTGAACCAAAAAGCAAATAATGGAAGAAGGAAGAAAAGCCTATATGAAAGGAAAAGAAGGGTTAGGCGGCTGTGCATAAAAGAATAGAGGGGTCCAAGTGAACAAAAGGGGGTGCAACACTGAATTGAGAAGGAAGGAGGGATTGGCAGCTGACCGTGAGTGAGAGAGGCACCGAAATAAAAGGAAATGAAATAGAAGGAGGGATTGGCAGCTGACCGTGAGCAAGAAAGGTACCAAAATAAAAGGAGGATTGTGGCTGTGACAGTAAAACGGGGAAGGGCTGTTCAGTGCTTTCATATGTTCTCTATGGCTAATTCCTTCTCTTTTCATCAAGCTTCATCTTCCTCTTCTTCCATGAGTAGCTAAAGTGTTGGTGATTTCCTTGAGTTGGGTAATGGTTTGAGCTTCTAAACTTCAATGGAATTCCTTAAGCTCTCTTTCTATTTCATAATTGTATGGCTTGGTAAAGTATGTGATTATGATCTAGATTGTTCTATGCCAAGTGAATAAACTTGGTGGTTGAGCTAGGAGTTGATTAATTAAGCTTTGTATGATTCAAATTAGGAGTAGGTTGAGTTGTTTATTCCAACTTGGTTAAGTGGATTGTAAATGACTAAACTGAATGCTTTGAACTTTTGTAATGGTAATTACAAACTAGAATTAGAAGTTGATTATTCATCTCCTTGAGTCTGAATTATTTGGTGGTATTCATTTAATTGCTTCAGTAGAATGAATTAAATGATTATTACAAGTATGGAGCTAGTGGTAGCTTAGTTCCATCCTTTTGACTCATATTATAAAATTCATATCATTAGCAAGCAAGGAAGATTAAAACCTCAACTCAAGCGAATCTCACTTCATCATTATATTAGTTAATTGAATTTATCTTGTTGTTAGTGTTAATTCCAATTTCTTTTGCTACTTTGTTTTAAAAACTGAAAAATACAAAAATATTGCTTTAGCTTAGATTACTTTATTAGTTTAAAAATCAAATTCTCAAAATGATTTCTCACAACTTAAAGTTTTTTTTTTCACTTTACTACTTAGAAACTTGGAAACTAATCTCCTCACAAGAACGACCTAGGTTGAGCTACTATGCTACATTTTCAAACCTAGTTTTATTTTGTGGACTTACACAACATGGGTTTACCAATAGGGGTACAAGCTTGAGATGAAAGAGATCTATAGTTTTGGGTTTCAAAATTCTATAAACATCTACCTCCAGTGTTCAGAGGGAGGTTTAAACCCCAAACAGCTGAAGATTTGTTGAACCAGTTAGAGAAAATCTTCAAAGTCCTAGATTGTCCAACCGAGGTGAAGGCACGCTTAACCGTGTACACACTAGAGGGGGCACCGACCGGTGGTGGCGGAATATCGCCCTGACACTACAAAACCAGAATGTGCCACTAACTTGGGAATTGTTCTAAGAAAAATTCAATGAAAAATATTTCCCCAAGTCAGTGAGGCTTGAGAAAGAATCAGAATTCCTAGCAATTAAGTAGCGGGATGTAAAGACATTTGATGACTACCTTTCTCGCTTCATACGGCTAGCTCAATACTCTTCCTACCTTCAACGTATGGATGATGAGGAATAGAGTTTTGATATGCTAATTCGAGGTTTGAGACATGAGTTAAGGAAGAGATTAGCCACCCATCAATTCACTAAATTTAACAAAGCAGTGGAGGAGTGCAGAATCATCAAAAACAACTTAAGGGATCTATACCTGACCAAGGGGTAGTAGTACCCTCAGTGAACCTAATAAGGGGAATGCTTCCCAGAAGCGGAAGGGACAGGGGTTCTTGGCTAGGGGCAGTGGTAAGAAGCCCTATCAACCTGAGGGTCGTGATAATCATAAACCCCCAATAGTATTGATATGCACTTGTTGTGGGAGGTCATATCCTGGCAGAACTTGTACGGGACAAATGGTTTGTTTTAATTGAAAACAACCAGGATATATTGCTAGTGAATGTCGACAAGGAATTTGTCCATTTTGATGTTTCTATTGGATTACTTGGGATAGAGAATAACTCTTCATCCTTACTTATGATTTATAAGACTTGTACTCATCTTGAGGGTGTGAAAATGGTGCCCGAGCATGAACGGGGAGAACAAGGTAGTGACCCTTTCTCTTATATTATGTACAATGCATATTATGCATACCTTATCGTTATGAAACATGCCATTGTGAAATATGTTGTTGTGCATATGAAACATGCCATTGTGAAACATGTTGTGTACCATGCCGTTGTGCATATGAAATATGTCATTGTGAAACATGCCATTGCAAATACAGTTAAAGCTGTTGCAGAAATGCCGTTGATGTGTTGTTACTTGTGATTTGCTTACATTCTTATGATTGTACATGTTATAAGTGAATTGTTACTACTGGGATTGTTTTGAATCTCATTCTTTCTATTGACTAACCTACAGCCAGGGCAAGCAGTTCAAAGGAAAAACAAGTGACGAAGGGCAGTTAGAGCTCCTAGCTAAGAGTTTTAATTATGGTAGTTGATTGTCATATTCTGTTGGGGATTAGTTGTACATGTTGTAATTGGATAGTTTCATATAATCCCTGATATAGGAAATTGTTAGGGACGAGTATGCCCTGTAAACTCTTATTTAATGAATGGAACCCGAGTGTTGTCGGGAAGTTTTAGTTACACTCTGATATGTTTGAATGAAACCGTATTGCACAGGACAAAATATATTCGAAATGTGAATATGAAACCGTGTTAAACAAGTTTTGGAAAAGTTTTTGAAAACCCTGTCTTTAAGATAGGATGTTTTATAAGTTTTAAATTAACTGTTGGTCTCTAATTCAATAGAATGACATATTTTTGAACTATAATTCTAACTATTAAGGTAGGGGGTTACACCCTGCCAACGTCTCTTGACTCACTAACTTTGTCATCAGCTGCCAAGTCCTAGTTCAGGAATTTTACCCTGATTCCCTTTCGGAGTACGCGTGCTATACGCTATCAGATGGGCTTCCCCCATCTCTTAGGATCGACTACCCTATGTGCAAGTGCCATTCACACGGAATCTTTTGCCTCTTGAGCCTTCAAAGTTCTCATTTGAATATTTGTTACTACCACTAAGATCTGCATTGATAGCCGCTCTGCCTGAATTCCACCCCAGGTTTTGAGAGAAATTCACTGGAAATACCACATGGCTTGAGAGAAGATTATCATGATGCATCTTTATTTAGAGTTTTACTTTCATGGGTTGACCATTAAAACAAAAACTTGTCTCCAACCATCCTGGTTATGCCTACGAGGCTTGTAGATATAATAAAATTTCAATCAACGGGGAACAGAATATTGTCTTGACATATAACCTTAGGGGAGATTAAAAGCTAGCGCCTCTCTTATATACCATCATTGCTCCTCTTTCTGACACTTTATTTCAATGTAAATGAGGGACACAATTCTATATTTATCCTTGAAATGTCCATTGTTGATAGATTGACATCGAGATATAATCTTATACATGTATCTGTTGGACCCCATTTCAGCGATTGGCTAGATTCTATCCCGAAAACATGGAGCACAATAAGATTATATTTGAGAGGGTTAATGAAATGGCTAAAAGGAAGGGATGCACTCTTTCCCAGCTAGCATTGGCCTGGGTTCATCATCAGGGGAATGATGTGTGCCCTATACCTGGAACTACCAAAATTGAGCACCTGAACCAAAACATTGGGGCTTTATCACTTAAGCTCACTCCAGAAGAAATGGCAGAACTAGAGTCTTACGTTGCTGCTGACACAGTTAAGGATGAAAGATGTGGTCCTGGAATAGCTACATATAATAAAGTGGGTGACACTCCTCCTCTTTCTTCCTGGAAAGCTGCATAAACATGTTTATTCCTTATACTTTGTATGTTCAGTACTTCCTGTTGCTACTATAGCAAACTGATCCGTACAGGATGTATCCTTGCCTCAAAGGAGCTATTTAATTAGTCCTTCTCGGGTTTCGGTTTATGCATGTATGCTTGAATAGGCCATGTCATTAAGCTGCATGAAAACAGTCACCTCATTGCAAATTGGCTTGGTTAATATGTCATGTATTGAATTGAATATGCCGATCAGTAATCTATGAGTATTGTTCAGGGAGATAGCTGTAATCCTGAAATGAAGAGATTATTGTTAAATGGGATATTTGCTAAAAGGATTGATTGAATTGGCTGGAAAATGGGTAGGAGTACGTGATGGTGAGTGAGGAACCCGTAGAGACTGAGAACTTGTAGCAGATGATTGGTTAGGCTGGCTGAAATGAATAGGAGTGAGGCCAATGAAGGTGAAAAAGATGTGAAAAATACTCTCCAGTCTCTTTTATAAGGAAAATTCTCTCTCATGAGGGTGATTTTTAATATAAGGAATAAATCCATTTTATCTAAAATTCTGAACTAGTCTTCTCATTTATGCCCCCATTAAGTATATTGATTATGGCCTTTTGTCGCTTGTTATCCTTGGGGTCCACAATCAAAAATTAACCAAGAATTGCGTATAGGCACATCTAGGATCATTCTCTCTTCTCGAAGAGCCTTTTATTGAATCCTAAGTAATCAAAATATCATGCAAATACAAGAAAAACAATGAAAAATTGGTTTTGGGTTTTTTAAATTAATAAGTAAAAGAAAATGCAATTTAATAAAATGCTCGACTAATATTTTGGGAAAATCCCTGGAAAGGGACCTCAAAAGTGTGAAAAGACTGAGAGGTGTTACAAAATTCTGAAATCCTACAGATGTGCATGGTGACTGAGCAGGGATTTACATTTTTAGATCAAAAGACGGGTTTGCCCTTATGAATTGAAAAGGAGAGAGAGGTATGTGCAGAAGTGACATGACAGAGTTGCAAGATGAGAGTGAAGGAGGAAGCCAGCGAAATGTAAGGCAGCTAAGGTATGAACAGATAATCCCTTGCCTCGTCGATCGTCATTCATTATTCTTCCTCATCATCATTTGCGTGGGAAGTGAGCGTTTCGGAGCTGGGTACTTGGGTTGGAGGGACATGATGCGTGGTGTTAGTATAGGGGTAAAATTGTTGAGATTGGGTGAATGTAGTAGAAGATGGCGATGGAAGATAAGGTGAGATAGAGCTATAAGAGTGAAGAGAAAAGATAGGGTGGATTTTGTAGGAAATGAGTAAGATGAAGTTGACAAACCCTAATGCAGATCTATTAAACACGGAAGTGGGCAGTTAGTTTTCTTCTTTTTATTGATAGTGTGCTCATTTATTTGTTGCAGGTGAAGTAACAAAATGGATGAAAATAGTAGGAGAAGTGCAGCGAAGGAGTTGTTTTGTTATTTTCATGTAGGGAGAAACATTGAAAGTAATCATGATGGTGAAGTTAAATACATTGGAGGTAGTGTGAAAGTAAAAATGCTAAGAGAAGGGATAAGGCTGGAAGAATTAAGGGAAATCATTCCAATATGGACAAATGATGTGGGGAGTAGTTGTGACATTAAATATAAAGTTATGTTTGATGAGAGGACTTTAATTGATCTTGATAGTGATGGAGAAATAAGAAATTTGTTTCGGTTCAATGACAGCAGAGCTCATATGTTTGCAGCCCATAAGGATTACTCTCTAGCCTCGAATCTCAAAATTAGGGGTATTACAATGTGAGCCAGCGCCAGTACCAGGAAGGGCTAGGCTGGGTGGATGTGACAATTATAGCCTTTATACCATGCATAATATGTCTGAAAATATCTTCTTGCACCCTCCAATTACAAGCAGACTACCTGGAAGACCACAGGCCGCTGCCAAAAATAGGTCAGAAACATTTGGGCCGCAGCCCAGAATCCTTCTGGCCGCGGCCAAATAAATCCTATTTCTTGGCTAAACTTCCAAAAATCATAACTAATTCCAAAAAAAATCGAAATGAGGTGATTCCAAAGCCAACTGAAAGCTATTTAAGTCCTCTTCATAGGAAAAATATGGACCATTACTGGAAATCACCACAAAAATACAGAATTCCCCAAAACTCAAGACTGTCCCAAAACAAAGTTCAGTTTTGATGCCAAACTTTGGACAGTCATATCTCCCAGCTCACAAAACGAAATGGCACAAATTATTTGTCCATTTTGAAGCTTGGGATGTGAACTTTAAGATTGGAAAGTTTCAGAATTTTATGACATCATTTGCCCATTCAAAAAGTCCACACGAACAGACCGCCTAGCATAGAGTTTCAATGGACAGATTTTCAGTTTTCGCAATTTGGCTTCTAATGGTTCCATTTTCACATCAAACATCATTTCCACACAAATTTTCACAAGGAATCCATTGGAAACTCCAAATCAATCAAATTCACATCACATTGACATGTTTCCACAACATGTCACACAAATCACAACACAAACACCACATTACAACTCTTTCCATTTCACATTCTTAAATCACTTCCAATGACACCAAAACACACTGTGGCATCAATTTAACCACAATTCACCATTCAAATCATCCAATTCAAAAATCACACAAAATCAGGGCAAATATAAAAATTTTCAAAACTCCACCAAAAACCAAAATCAATAAATCAAAAGGGAGCAAACACTCACCTCTTCCTCTTTCCCAAACAAATTCCTTGATTCTTCATCTTTCCACTTTTGCTCAAGCAACAAAACACCTCCTCTCACAAATCTAAAACCATAGAGATGAAGCTCTCATTACTATGAATAAGATTATAGAAGGACATTAGAGCATTAGAGGATCACAAGCCAACCAAAATCTCACCTCTAGTTTTCTCTTTCTTCTTAGGTTTGGACATCCATGGCAGCCTTAGAGAGAGAGGATGTGAGATGAAGATGATGAAGTGAGAAATCAGATTTCCTCACTCTTAACCAAAATGAGAGTAGAGAGAAAGAGAATTTTGAATAAAATACTAAATTGGACTTTTTGACTTAAATCCCATTGAGCCACTTGTCTTGATCTTAAAGCTTCATCTCCATTAGGCTCACATAGGCACACACACTTGATTCCACCCTTTGATCTCTTGCACAAATCAATCACAACCATTGATCTTGAAGTTACCCATGAGTTTTCTCTTCGGTAACTAATCAATTGGTCGGTAACTTTACCGTTTTTCCCCTGATTATGGCACCAAATACATTTTCTCATTCATTCACACCATACATATGCCCTCCCCCTTATTTTCATTCAATTTAGATGTTAATTCATAATTGAACTCAAATACAAGGTTTCGGCACTGATCATAACACATTCAAATCACATCGGATTCTCCAAAAGGGTTATTTCTCACTAACCACATCCACTTTTAAAGTCATTAACCCTTAATCGCAATTTGGGATCTGGCTAAACTAGGGCTTAGCAATCCACTTATTTCAGGATTACTCTCTAGCCTCGAATCTCAAAATTTGGGGTATTACAATGTGAGCCAGCGCCAGTACCAGGAAGGGCTAGGCTGGGGGGGATGTGACAATTATAGCCTTTATACCATGCATAATATGTCTGAAAATATCTTCTTGCACCCTCCAATTACAAGTAGACCACCTGGAAGACCAAGATCATCAAGGCAGGAATCACAGTTCCAAAACAGAAAGATCTATCATTGTGCACGGTGCCATGAAGCTGGGAACACACGAAGGACTTGCAAAAATCCCATTCCATGTTGAAATTAGTATTCGTGCAGTAGTAGGTAAAATCTTTTGGTGTATATATACTTTGGTCTAACCCTTCTGTGTTATTTTTTTGGATGAAGGGATAGGGTACATGAGGTAGCAAATGTTGTAAGTAATAATTAATAGATATAGTGTTATGTCAATGACAAAGGAACATTAAGAGTAACCACTTTCTTAATGTCCTGTTGTCAATGCACATGTTAGAACAATGTTTCTTGTTGCTGGTTTTTTGGCATTATCAGTGAATTCCCCATTTTTGTGTATGTAAGGTCATACCCCTTTATGAGGCCTACATGTAAGTATGTCATGTTTTTTGGTTATATATTGTCCACTCCTTTATTTTGAAACTTATGTATGTAAGGTTTAGATAAAGGTTTTTAGCCTCTTTTGATGTGTTCTGATAAGACAATTGCACTGTCGTAGGGTGCTGATGTTTGCAGAATCATGCTGCAGAAGTTGTGGACGAACATGTTAAATGTTAATGTCCATTTGGGAAATGCTCATCATGTCTTGATGAAATATTAAGCGTTTTTGGGAAAAATGCTGCAACAGTCAGGGATTTTGCTGTCTTAGAAAAAAATGGCAAAGTACGGAAATGGTTATCACAAAATGCTATATACGTAAATAGAGTTAATAACTGTGCAAGAGAAATAGGTAACAAATGTACGTAAATGGGGAAATATCTGAGCGTTATCTGCTGAATTGCTAATAATATATTGCGAAGCACAATATAAAACTTGATAAATCCTTACCTGTATTCAGGAAACCAGTTTAAAGTCGAGGGGATAAAATGTTTGGAATATAGGAGTTATCAGCTGCAGATGGCTTATAAAATATTGCAAAATATTTGTATAAACTTGACACATTGTAATCTATCTTTGGGAAAACGTATTTGCTTCAGGGCTTGTTTGTGACCAAGTTGCCATAGTGACCGCGTATGCGAAATTCTAATCATACATTACGAAATGGAAAACAAACATTGATAAAACCTTAGGTGGAATTGGGGAACCCATTTAACGTTTAGGTGAATATCTAATATTAGTGTTATCAGCTACGAACGCCTAATATAATATTGCTAATTATTAGTATAATTTTGACAAATTATAATGTAATATTGGGAAAAATACTTTGCTTCAGTGCTTGTTTCCGTCCAAGTTCACAAACTTGTGACGGAGTCTGTGAAATGATAATAATAAATTGCGACACAGATAAGACAAAGTTGATAAACCCTTATCTGGATTTAGGGAACCAGTTCAACGGGCAAGGGATTAAAGTATCGTAGCTAGCAAAATGATAGCGATATCAGCTGTGAACCGCTTATCTAATATTGCGAATACTTTATATAACTTTGACAAACTGTAATATTATTTTGGGAAGAATAGGTTGCTTCAGTGCTTATTTCCATCCAAGTTCACAAACTAGTAACGGCGTTTGCGAAATGCTAATCATACATTGCGAACATGATAATAAATAGGTGAGAAACCTTTATCTGGACTTGGAGAACCAGTTTAACGATCACGGGATTAAATTTTGGAAGATTGGCGCAATGTTGGCGTTATTAGCTGCGGAAGGCTAATCTAATATTGCGAATAGTATATATAAAATTGACAAATGTTAATATAATCTTAGGGAAAATGATTTGCTTCAGTGCTTGTCTTCGTCCAAGTTCACAAACTAGTTACGGAGTCCACGAAATGCTAATCATACATTGCAAACATGATAATAAATAGGTGAGAAACCTTTATCTGGATTTGGGTAACCAGTTTAATGATCAAGGGATTAAATTTTGGAAGATAGGCGCAATGTTACTGTTAGCAGCTGTGAAAGGCTAATCTAATATTGAGAATAGTATATATAAAATTGAAAAATTTTAATATAATCTTGGGGAAAATAATTTGCTTCAATGATTGTTTCTGTCTAAGTTCACAAACTAGTTACGGTGTCTGCGAAATGGTAATAATATATTGTGAAATAGAGAATAAAAAGTTGATAAACCGTTATCTGGATTTGGGGAACTAGTTTAACATTAAGGGGATTATACTTTCAAAGATAGGCGAAATGTTATCGATATCAGCTGCGAACGGCTTATCTAATATTGATAATTATTTTTATAAAGTTGATAAAGTATAATGTAGTCATAGGAACAATTATTTTCCTCAGATCTTTTGTGCAACCAAGTTCACAAACTTATGGTGGGGTGTGCGAATTGCTTATCCTATATTGCTAAACGGTTAACAACACTTGATAAACCATAATCCGGCATTGCAGAAGCCATTTCATGTTCGGGGACTTCAATGTTCGGCGAGTGAAAACATGTTTGCGTTATCATCTACGAACAGCTAATGTATGTTTGCGAAACCCATAACAAAAGTTTGTACCTTATAATGTGAACTTGGGAAAAACAAAGTAGCGTCAGGGCATGTTTCTTTATTTTTTTAAGCTCACTTTTTTTCTCTTTTCTATATACATGGCATTTCAATATATACATTATTCAACTTTTTATTGGCAAATCACTTTGAATTTAGAATACCATGAACACTATGAGTAAAATTACATGCATACAACATATGAATGGCTCAAAGGGGTAAGCAAATGGTCATGAATGAGGGTTTGTGTTTGAGTTAACACGGAATCTTTCCCTCTTCAGCCTTCAAAGTTCTCATTTGAATATTTGCTACTACCACTAAGATCTGCATTGATGGCCGCTCCACCTGAGCTTGCACCCAGGTTTTGCAATTACCGCCTCGCCCTCCTACTCATCGAGGCCTGGCACTTACCCCGACGCTGCTCTGCCCAGGTTTGCGCCCCAGGTTTTGCAGTGACCTTCACTCCCTCCTACTAATCGAGGCCTGGCACTTTCCCTGATGGCTGCTCCGCCAGGGCTCGCACCCTAAGTTTTGAAGCGATTGTCGTGCCCTCCTACTTATCGGGCCCTGGCACTTGCCCTGACAGCTGGGTATAGGTCGCGCGCTTCAGCGCCATCCATTTTCGATGCTAGTTGATTCGGTAGGTGAATTGTTAAACACTCCTTAGCAGATTTCGACTTCCATGACCACTGTCTTGCTATCTTAATCAACCAACACCCTTTATGCATTTTGTCGTCTATTTCACTTTTGTTAAGATGTAAATTTGCCTCGAAAGTATTAAATTTGGAGAAAATTTGCCCTGGCTAATGGTCAACTAACGCAAGGGCAAAATTGCTCCAAATTTGACACTTCCTGAGCAAAATTGCGCCTCAAAAAACTTTCAGAGAAAAATTGGCACCAAATAAATACTTCCGGAAAAAAAGGGCCTTTAACCCTGTAAATAAACGATGAAACCTTCAAAGTTCGAACTTTTGCACTTGGTGGAAAAACAAAAAAAAAACCTTTTGCAATAGTCCAACCAAATAGTCCCACAGCCTTGTCGTCCGTCAGTGCCCTATCAATATCGTAGAAGAATGACCCGTAAGGGGTACACTCGTCTCTCGTCTCTAGGAGGTTTTCTCTCGTTTCATCGAGAACAAAAAGTGTTGTCCTCTGTGGCAGCGTAAGGGTACCAAAGCCCACCCACTGTGGTCTTCCGTCAAAAACAGATCTTTACTTCCTTGTTGGGGGTGAGATCAGTGAGGAGAGGGAGGTGTAAATGGAGTATGGTTCATTGGAAATATACGGAGGGAGAGTCGGTTAAAATAATGATGGAGGAAGCAGGAAGTATCAACCAAAGGAAAAGCCTTCGTCTGAATGCCGTCAGGAAATCAAATGGTATACTGAAGAAGGTGAGTAATATGCTCATTGGAAAACTGATTTCTGAAAAAAGCATCAATAAAAAGTCCATTATATCTACAATTCGGAGAGGATGGAACTTGGGTGAGACCACGGAGATTATCGAAATGCCAGATGACGCTTTCATTTTCACCTTCTCTAATTTGAACGAGAAACAGAGGATGATGTGGGGACGTCCATGGTCGATACAAGGGGCACTAATGAGCATCCAAGAATGGTCTGAATACATGACCATAAGTGAGGTATGTTTTGATAAAACGCCTTTTTGGGTGCAGTTTCATAATATGCCAATGGGATTAATGGAGGATGAGGAAAATATTCGTAATATGAGTAACTTAGTAGGGGATCTAGTGTGGTATGAAAAGCCAAAAGTTAATGGAAAATTTGGCCGAAGCTTTGGAAGGTCGAGAGTCCTAGTAGACAGCACGAAACCTTTGGTGCTTGGTTTTTGGGTTGAACGGCCGGATAGATCGGAGGTATGGATATCGGTGAAGTATGAGAGACTACAATTATTTTTTTATAACTGCGGTCTGATTGGACATGATAATAAAATCTGTAAAACCAACAGCACCCTCAACGAAGATGGAGAACGGGTATATGGGCCATGGATAGGAACTGGTGCAGAACGGGATAAGGAAGATAACATGGTGAAATTCTTGCAGTCGTGGAATGAGGAAGATGGTCGGAAAAAGGGGTCGGAGCGTGAGCGGACACAAGACCAGACGCGTGACAGAATGCAAAAAATAGTACGTTATCAATCTGCTGCGAAACCCCAGAAAGATAATTCGCTAAGCTGTGACGAGTTGGTTACCAGTAATAAAGCTCCTGTTATAGCGCCATTATTGCTGGTCTTGCCATCATTAAGGAATGAAAGTGTGAAGTCAAAAAGAGAAGAGGATATTGGCATAAAAACAAAAGAGAAGGACACAGGGGAAAAGATTGGTGGGCCAACTAGTAAAGAAAATGGTGAAAAGGAAGGTATAAGGGTGAACCCAAAGTTACAAGATACCATTAAAATCGTGACGCAGCTGAATCGAAGACCAATAAATAATCCAACCCAATCCCCAATGGATAAGGCACTTTCTACACCAAGTCCAGAAGAAAAAAGCTCAAAAGCACTTGTACCAATTAGCCAACTGTCTCCGATATCTGCTATGGTCAAAGGACTTGAGAAAGTGAATCTTAAACGTGGTGGACCAGATCTAGATAACTCAGAGATAGGGAAACGAAGACATTTGTTCACTGAAGAAGTTGAGCCTATTCCAACAAAAAAATCTCCAGCTCGAAGGAAGAATATTCGGACAATCAAAAGCGGAATACGAGGAGGAAGAGGTACAGGTGCTTTTAATCTTGCAAAGGCCCCTGCTGAACATGAGATAGATTTCCCAAGTAGCTGGCTGAAGTGCAATGACATAATTGGGATAAAGAACGGCGACACAACAATGGCTGAGGGTTCTGGTGGCTGTCCTCAAACAGCCACCCAAGAGCCATGAGTCTTATATCATGGAACTGCCAGGGATTTGGGGTGGCTCTGGCAGTAAAAAACCTGAGGGAGGAGGTTAAAAGAAAAAAACCCCAAATCGTCTTCCTTATGGAGACGAAGAAGCGGAGTGAGTACATGGAGAAAATAAGAAGAAGATGTGGATTTAATGAGAGTTGGTATGTCCCACCTATTGGCCATTCGGGTGGTCTTGCTTTGTGGTGGACCCATGAGGTTACTGTGAACATCATCAGCAGTTCTAAGAATTTGATTTATACTTGGTTGAACCCTCCCTCAAACACGTTCCCAACATACATATCCTTTATCTATGGACCACCTAGAGAAGGGGAACGTAGGATTTTCTGGAATCAGATTCGAAGAATGGCTGGAAATATATCATCCTCATGGCTATGCATAGGAGATTTCAACGAACTTTTGTCACAATCAGAGAAATATGGAGGTAACCCGCATGTCCTTCATAGAATTTGTAATTTCCAACAAGTTATCTCAGATTGTGCATTAATTGAGGTTGAAGCCAAGGGGTCTACATTTACATGGTGTAATCAAAGAGTGGGTGAAGCTCATGTGAAAGAAAAGCTGGACCGAGCATTGGGCAATCTTGAGTTTAAAGAAGTTTTTCCAAAGGCATTGGTATTTCATGTGGAGCCCATAGCTTCAGATCACCATATGCTATGGCTACAGATGTGTTTTTGTGATTCTAAAACTCCTAGAGCATTTCGCTTTGAAGCCATTTGGGTAACACATCCAGAATTCTGTACTATCATCCAAAGCTGTTGGCAGAATGACAAAGATACAAATGTAAATGGAGTTGATATCCTCATTAATTATCTTAATAAATGTAGGATTGCTCTTATCAATTGGAGTAGGAAAGCTTTCCCAAATAATCGTAGAGTCATTACCGAGCTTGTAGGGAAGATTGAAGAATTAAAGGCTTCCGTTTATACTGATGTCACAAAACAGAATATTGAGGCGTTGAAAATTGAGCTCGAACGAGTATGGAAAAGGGAAGAGGTGTATTGGTGGCAAAGGGCGAGGACAGATTGGATTAAAGCAGGGGATCTCAATACTAAATTCTTCCACCAATCTGTCGCTATTAGAAGCCAACACAACATGGTAATTAAATTAAAGGATCACCAAGGGAACTGGATCGAGAATGAACAAGAGGTTAATGGAATGATTGCCGGATTCTACTCATCATTATTCCAAAAAAGTGACTGTGGCCAAATAGAATCGGTGCTTTCTTATGTCAAACCTTGCGTTTCCTCTCAACAGAATTTGTGGCTGACTCTTCCTGTTACAGAGGCTGAAATCCATGCAGCCACATTTCAACTTGGGGCCTTCAAAGCTCCCAGTACAGATGGTTTCAATGGGCACTTTTATCAAAGCTCATGGAATGAGGTACGACCTAATCTAGTAAGAATGATTCATGGTTTCTTTGAGCATGGTGAAAGTCTCGATCCATTGAATGTTACTAACTTGCTATTGATCCCCAAAATTGATCATCCTGAATCTGTCAACCACTACCGCCCAATAAGCCTTTGCAATTTTGCCTATAAGATTGTAGCAAAAATCATGGCAAACAGATTGAGCAGTGTGCTAGATGATTGTATCTCTGAACAGCAACGGGCTTTTATCCCAAATCGATTAATTCAGGATAATAGCATTATGGTGCATGAAGTTTTCCATTATCTACAACACAAAAAAAAAAGGGAACAAGTATGAGTTAGCCTTGAAAATGGACATGAACAAAGCCTATGATAGGATTGACTGGGATTTTCTAGAAGGAATGATGCTGAAACTAAATTTTTGTGAAAAATGGGTGCAATGGATTATGAAATGTGTTCGAAGTGTTACCTTTAATGTACAGTTATCTGGTCAAACCATTGCAAATATAGTCCCCCAACGCGGTCTACGCCAGGGAGATCCACTCTCACCGTACTTATTTATCATAGCATCTGAAGCCTTGTCTGCCATGATCACACACCATGCCAATCACAGAAATTTTGAAGGTATATCTCTCACAAGGGGCGGCCCATTAGTAACCCATTGTATGTTCGCAGATGATACAATTGTCTTCATGAGAGCTAATATCCCAAATTGCAGATTATTTCTGAAAATCCTACAGGATTATTGCAGGGCATCAGGGCAGCTGATTAATTATGACAAATCAAATATATTTTTCTCAACAAATACCTCTTCTCAATGCTGTGAGGAAATATCTAGTTGCCTATGTGTTAATGTAGTGGCAGACCCAGGTAAGTACCTTGGGTTACCTATTTTGTGGGGAAAATCGAAGCAGAGAGCTCTAGCATTTGTGACTGACAAGATGGGCAGAATGGTTCGAGGGTGGCAAAAGAAATGTTTATCCTTTGCAGGTAGAGAAATAATGATTAAGTCAGTTATTAGTGCAATTCCTATTTACTCCATGTCTTGTTTTAAATTCCCAAAGGAGACATGCAGGAAGCTTGATAGCATGGTCTCAAACTTCTTTTGGAGTAATGATGGATCTTCACGTAACATACACTGGAAAGCATGGCAAGCACTAACAGAGGCAAAAAGTGAGGGTGGTATGGGATTCAAAGATTTCATGGGTTTCAATGACGCACTACTTGCAAAAACAGCATGGAGAATCATTCAAAATCCTGATAGCCTTTGGGTACGTATATTAAAAAGCAATTACTTTCCGGAGACATCCTTTATGACTACACAAAAAGGACATAGGGCATCATGGATGTGGGATAGCATTCTTAAAGGCCGCGAGGCTTTGAAAAAGAACCTGTGTTGGCAAGTTGGTACTGGTCACTATATTCAGGTGTGGAGAGATCCATGGATACTCGGAATTCATAATTTCTTATTACCAAAAATCCCTAATGCTGTTAGTAATGATGATATGCTTGTGGCTGATCTAATTGATGAATGAAGGTGGAGCTTAGAACAAATATCTGAAGCAGTGGAACCTCAATATCTGGCCCTTGTCGAGAGTATACCCCTGAGCTTTACACGTTCGTGCGACAAGTTGCAATGGACGGGCTCCAAAGATGGAAAATACAGTGTTAAAAATGGTTACAGGTTATCCAATAAGGCAAAGCAGGACTCAGCTGTTACTTGGGCCTCTTCATCAAATACAATTGACAAGAGAGTTTGGCAGCAGGTATGGAAGTTGAAGGTAATCCCAAAAGTAAGGAACTTTGTATGGCATATATTGAGGAAAGCGGTAGCAACAAAGGAAGCATTATATAGACGCAGAAGCACTTCTAATCCCTTCTGCCCTATCTGCGATAATGAAGTAAAATCCATTGAGCACACGTTCCAGCTATGCCGATGGGCTAGTTTGACTTGGTTTGGCTGCCCTCTAGGAATAACCTGTAATCCAACCAATGTGAAAAGCATACACCAATGGTTGGAGGACATCTTCCTCATGAAAAATTCCCAGGCGGAATATATCAAGGCTTATGTTGCTAATATGTGCTGGATCATTTGGAAAATGAGGTGTGCATGGGTCTTTGAACGAAAACCACCAGATCCTTTATCTGCTATTGAAGTTACTAACCGTGCCATGAATGAATACTGGAGTATACATGAGTTATGGAAACCACTTGAAAATAGGTCGGGGATCGGAATTAATTTCAAGTGGAGAAAACCCCAGTATAACACGGTTAAAATCAATTGTGATGGGGCCTTTTGCAAACAGAAAAACATTGCTGGTATGGGTATAATCTGCAGGAACCATGATGGACTCTTTCTTCGCGGATGGGCTGATCGTTTTCCTGCGAATTCAGCTATCTATTCTGAATTAAAAGCTCTCATAAAAGCTGTAACAATAGCAGATTCTTGGGATCATACTTCAGTCACCATAGAAATGGACTGCAAGGAACTGTACTTGGCAGTGAGTGAGAAGAAAACTGATGGATGTTGCTGGATAATTCATGGACTTCTCCAAGACCTCTTTGACATGTTACAAACCCGAAATTTCATTTCCCTCGAGTTAATCCCTCGTGAAGGGAATTCTGCAGCCGACTATTTGGCTGCTTTAGCTTCAAGGGAGTTGGGACCAAGCGGTCTGATTCTACAATCACCACCTCCTCTAGAAGAGATTCTTTTTCGGGAAGCTAGTGTTGAAGAGTCAGAGTTCGGTAATGAGCATCCTCTGGAAGCAAATAGGGAGGGAATTGGCTGAGTTGCATGTAGCAACAAACTAGCTTTAATAATGTCATGCTTTATGTCTCTTTCAATTGTGTTTTTTCTTTGTGCGTGTAGTTTTCGTGCTTTCATCTCATTAAGACTTGCTGTGTAATGTTTCCCTTCTTTTTATTAAATGAAAGACTACTTTTACCGGCCAAAAAAAAAAAAAGAAGAAGAATGACCCGTAAGAGCCACAACAAAGTCGAGCACACTCGTCCACACTCTATTGTGATACTCCGTTATAACACTCAGAGGGGGGAAGCTCATCTCAGTTCTCAGAAATGGCGAAAGTGGATAGGATCAAGCTGGGTTCACAGGGCTTGGAGGTATCGGCCCAGGGACTTGGTTGCATGAGCATGTCTGGTGCCTATGGCACTCCTAAACCCGAACCCGACATGATCGCTCTCATCCATCACGCCATCCAAAGCGGCGTCACTTTTCTCGACACCTCCGACACCTACGGCCCACACACTAATGAAATTCTTCTCGGAAAGGTATGCTTGATTAGCAATTTCCAAGTCCGTTTGATTTTAATAACTTTCTGGGTGGCTTTTTGACGAATTGGGTGTGAATTTCTTCGCCCAGGCTTTGAAGGGAGGTGTGAGGGACAAGGTTGAATTGGCCTCCAAATTCGGAATCAGCATTGGTGACGGCAAGGTTGATATACGTGGCGATCCTGTGTATGTGAGAGCGGCATGTGAGGCGAGCTTGAAGAGACTGGAGGTCGATTGCATTGATCTCTATTACCAGCATCGTGTTGATACTCGCGTGCCTATTGAAGTCACGGTCCGTCCTTTATCTGCTTTGGATATTCTTTTTTTCTGGGTGAATTGCAGTTTACCTTTTTTTTCGGTCAACGATTGTAATTTACCTATGCGGTCTGTGTTTGATATAAAATCAATTTGACTTTGTATTTTCGTTAAAATTTGGATAAAAGGTATATAGGCTGTTGAATAATACACCTTTCATGCATCCTGTATCCAAATTTAATGAAAATAATCATGCAATTCATTGATATATGTTTGTTTCACTTTTAATTTGAACATTATCCTGTTCCAATGGAGTTACTCTGATTAAAGTAGACATTAATGAGAACTTAATCCTGATAATAGTCATAAAAGACCGTGAAAATGTTTTTACTTACACCCTGGCAATAGATTATCATTGTAACTTTCACATATTTATATTGGGCTAGATTAAAAAAATAAACCAAGATTGTTGACATGAGATGTCTTAAACCTGGGAAGGCATCCAGATTTGACTAAAACGCTTGGGTTAATTTGTAATATGACATATGATTTTATTTTATACTATATAATATCCAGAAAAACCTAAATCCTTGATATAGTTATCACCATGTGAGATTGCGGAAGATTGAGAACTACCATTCTTGGTTATGGTTCCACATTTTTTATTGTATACACAGAATCATATAAAATGCTTGAGCCTGGTGATTCTGATATGTTTTCTTATAAAATTACCACCCTCTTGAACTGAAAGGCTATGGAGTGTTATTTTAGTCCTACCAGATGCAACTAAGAGTACTTTTGTGAATTTGCAATTTATCCTCCATAAGTTTTCTAGGAGATGCAACTTTGTTACATGGAACTGACAATTGGTTGATCATTGACATGCATCCATTTTAACGTGTGCGTGGTATAGCTGATAGAGAATGAACAGTAAGATGTTCTATAATATTTTGATTTGTTACTGAATTGTAAACTCATTTTCATGTTTTTTAAGATTGGTGAACTCAAAAAGCTTGTTGAGGAGGAGAAAGTGAAATACATTGGCTTGTCTGAGGCTCCAGCTTCAACAATCAGAAGAGCACATGCTGTTCATCCTATAACCGCTGTACAGTTGGAGTGGTCCTTATGGGCAAGAGATGTTGAGGAAGAAATAATTCCAACTTGCAGGTGAGGTTTGAAGTACTAAATTTGCTAATTATAATATCTAAATTTTCTCTCTACTGGGGCTTTTGATAAAAAAATCAGGGTTTAGCTTTGCAACCTCTTAACCTCTGATCTTGCATTTGTGAAATTCTCAGAGAACTTGGCATTGGAATTGTAGCATATAGTCCTCTTGGACGAGGATTCTTTTCATCAGGAGCTAAGGTGGTTGAAAGCTTTTCAGAGCATGACTCTCGGAAGGTTTGTGTTTTTTCTTATATGCATTATTACACTATGGTTCCATTTATGATAACAAACTAGTTTAGCTTCTAGTTTGGAAGTCAACAATTTTCAGCTTCTTTTAACCTTATATGTTCTTAATCAATTTCAATTATAGTTTTACCATTCAAGATTAAATAGCAGTAAAATGTCATTGTTAAATTAGTTGATTATGTTTCTTGTAGATTTTATAATTGTATTTGCATAATAAACAATTGCATTCACTAGCATCAGTTTGTTTATAAACATACATAAACTGGATAAATTATCAAGGTAATAACACAATCTTGAGTAATGCCAAGTGCTTTTCATTCTTGACAAATCTCAAGTATGTCATGTTTTCTGGACAAGAAAAACATTGTTAAACTACTTACTTCTCTTGTTAATTTCAAGCCTGATTTTTCCTCCTGCACTTCTGGTCTTTGTCCTATTTTTCCCTCTTAATTAGCTTATGCATTGAGAATTGAGAGCTGAATGCTGAGGAGAGATTGCATGACTGAACCCTGACATGAGAGAAATTGACTGGAAATACCACATGGCTTGAGAGAAGATTATCATGATGCATCTTTATTCAGAGTTTTACTTTCATGGGTTGACCATTAAAACAAAAACTTGTCTCCAACCATCCTGGTTATGCCTACGAGGCTTGTAGATATAATAAAATTTCAATCAACGGGGAACAGAATATTGTCTTGACATATAACCTTAGGGGAGATTAGAAGCTAGCGCCTCTCTTATATACCATCATTGCTCCTCTTTCTGACACTTTATTTCAATGTAAATGAGGGACACAATTCTATATTTATTCTTGAAATGTCCATTGTTGATAGATTGACATCGAGATATAATCTTATACATGTATCTGTTGGACCCCATTTCAGCGATTGGCTAGATTCTATCCCGAAAACATGGAGCACAATAAGATTATATTTGAGAGGGTTAATGAAATGGCTAAAAGGAAGGGATGCACTCCTTCCCAGCTAGCATTGGCCTGGGTTCATCATCAGGGGAATGATGTGTGCCCTATACCTGGAACTACCAAAATTGAGCACCTGAACCAAAACATTGGGGCTTTATCACTTAAGCTCACTCCAGAAGAAATGGCAGAACTAGAGTCTTACGTTGCTGCTGACACAGTCAAGGGTGAAAGATGTGGTCCTGGAATAGCTACATATAATAAAGTGGGTGACACTCCTCCTCTTTCTTCCTGGAAAGCTGCATAAACATGTTTATTCCTTATACTTTGTATGTTCAGTACTTCCTGTTGCTACTATAGCAAACTGATCCGTACAGGATGTATCCTTGCCTCAAAGGAGCTGTTTAATTAGTCCTTCTAGGGTTTCGGTTTATGCATGTATGCTTGAATAGGCCATGTCATTAAGCTGCATGAAAACAGTCACCTCATTGCAAATTGGCTTGGTTAATATGTCATGTATTGAATTGAATATGCCGATCAGTAATCTATGAGTATTGTTCAGGGAGATAGCTGTAATCCTGAAATGAAGAGATTATTGTTAAATGGGATATTTGCTAAAAGGATTGATTGAATTGGCTGGAAAATGGGTAGGAGTACGTGATGGTGAGTGAGGAACCCGTAGAGACTGAGAACTTGTAGCAGATGATTGGTTAGGCTGGCTGAAATGAATAGGAGTGAGGCCAATGAAGGTGGAAAAGATGTGAAAAATACTCTCCAGTCTCTTTTATAAGGAAAATTCTCTCTCATGAGGGTGATTTTTAATATAAGGAATAAATCCAATTTATCTAAAATTCTGAACTAGTCTTTTCATTTATGCCCCCATTAAGTATATTGATTATGGCCTTTTGTCGCTTGTTAGCCTTGGGGTCCACAATCAAAAATTAACCAAGAATTGTGTATAGGCACATCTATGATCATTCTCTCTTCTCGAAGAGCCTTTTATTGAATCCTAAGTAATCAAAATATCATGCAAAATACAAGAAAAACAATGAAAAATTGGTTTTGGGTTTTTTAAATTAATAAGTAAAAGAAAATGCAATTTAATAAAATGCTAGACTAATATTTTGGGAAAATCCCTGGAAAGGGACCTCAAAAGTGTGAAAAGACTGAGAGGTGTTACAAAATTCTGAAATCCTACAGATGTGCATGGTGACTGAGCAGGGATTTACATTTTTAGATCAAAAGACGGGTTTGCCCTTATGAATTGAAAAGGAGAGAGAGGTATGTGCAGAAGTGACATGACAGAGTTGCAAGATGAGAGTGAAGGAGGAAGCCAGCGAAATGTAAGGCAGCTAAGGTATGAACAGATAATCCCTTGCCTCGTCGATCGTCATTCATTATTCTTCCTCATCATCATTTGCGTGGGAAGTGAGCGTTTCGGAGCTGGGTACTTGGGTTGGAGGGACATGATGCGTGGTGTTAGTATAGGGGTAAAATTGTTGAGATTGGGTGAATGTAGTAGAAGATGGCGATGGAAGATAAGGTGAGATAGAGCTATAAGAGTGAAGAGAAAAGATAGGGTGGATTTTGTAGGAAATGAGTAAGATGAAGTTGACAAACCCTAATGCAGATCTATTAAACACGGAAGTGGGCAGTTAGTTTTCTTCTTTTTATTGATAGTGTGCTCATTTATTTGTTGCAGGTGAAGTAACAAAATGGATGAAAATAGTAGGAGAAGTGCAGCGAAGGAGTTGTTTTGTTATTTTCATGTAGGGAGAAACTTTGAAAGTAATCATGATGGTGAAGTTAAATACATTGGAGGTAGTGTGAAGGTAAAAATGCTAAGAGAAGGGATAAGGCTGGAAGAATTAAGGGAAATCATTGCAATATGGACAAATGATGTGGGGAGTAGTTGTGACATTAAATATAAAGTTATGTTTGATGAGAGGACTTTAATTGATCTTGATAGTGATGGAGAAATAAGAAATTTGTTTCAGTTCAATGACAGCAGAGCTCATATGTTTGCAGCCCATAAGGATAATGTGAACCAACCTTTGCGAAGAAATAATTCTGATCTGTAAGTTAGAAAAAGTTGTTGTAATGAATATGTTGGCATTTCGTAATCAAATATCGGTAATCGTCAATGAGATTTTGTAAATCTTTAATGCAGGATCGAGAGATTCATGCAACAGTCACCAGAAGCAGAGGTTTATCCCATGAGTGACTGCAATGATGTTCAGCCTGTGTCAGTTGCATTTGGTGGTGGCAATCTAACTTATGACATTGAACAGACACGTGTCAATGAGAGGAGCAATTTGAAATAAGGCGGACTTATTTCAGGAGTTAGGCAACGTTTTCCATATGCGGATGCATTAAGAGGAGCTTTGTACAAATATAGCATCGCGCATAAGTTTTTGCCCAAATACGAGAAGAATACCAGGGAGAAGATATATGTCAAGTGTAAAGTAGAAGGACGTCCCTGGAAATTATATGCAAATGGAGATGGCAAGAGTGGAACAATACTTTGTGTCACCAAATTTATAAGAGATCATGTGCATAGTGCTCAAGATAATTTGGAAGTGACCGGCCATGGTACGAGATCTAGTCTAACATCATAAATAATCATTGAGGAGGTTATGAACCATACAGAGAAGCGTCCAACTAAAATTATGAAGACTTTGCAAAGTGAGTATGGTGTTAACCTAACATATAAATAGGCTTATAGAGCAAAGGAGAAGGCAATGGAAGACATTCATGGAAGTCTAGAACAATCTTACATGTTAATACCGTGGATATGCCAAAGGTTGAAGGAAACGGATGATAAAACAATGGCTGAATGGGTAGCTGATGGTTACAGGTTTGAGCGAGTTTTCATTGCATATAGGTCATGTTTTGAGGGATTCATGCGAGGTGCAAGACATGTACTATATGTTGATGAAACTCATTTAAGATGGCCCTATATGGGGATGCTCCTTTTAGCTGCGGCCTATGATGCGGAAAAATGAGTTGTTGCCTTTCGCAATAGCAATTGTGAAAGGAGATACATTAGATGACTAGACTTGGTTTATATATATGATTAAAATTACTGTTGTGTCAATTGAAATTACTGTTGTGTCAGATTGCCAAAATGCCATAATAGGTAGTATGGCAGCAATATTTGGAGGTCACCGTCATGCATTTTGTTATAGACATATGAAGGAGAACTTCAGTGTTAAGATAATAAAAGTAAATAAGGGCAAAAGGAAAGAAAGTGCTCAGCCAAAAGAGGATGCACTTATTCTTTTTGACAAAGTTGCAAATGCAAGGCTTCCGGATGAGTTTGATAAGGCAATGGAATAGATGCGGCGGCACTAAAAAGAGTTATATGATTGGATTTTGAATCACGAGGATGTTGACAGGTAGGCAATGAGCAAGTTCCCTTATAAGCGTTGGGACAACATAACAACCAATCTTGTCGAGTCTTTCAATGCTTGGATAGTGAAGAAGAAAAAGTATAATATAGTCCAACTAATCGATGCGCATCGTGAGAAAGTAGCAAAGAAGATGCATGCGTCATACTGTCAATGAGGAAGTGGAAGAATTGTGTTGGGCTAAATATAGAGGCAAAGGTGAGGGAAAATGTAATCGAAAGTGAGTATATGTGGTGTGAAGATTATGGTCAGGGACGATTCTGTGTGCATACGACACTCGAAGACCATGGGGTTGACATTCAGCAATGTGAATGTAGTTGTGCATATTGGCAAATGAGTGGGATTCCATGCACACATGCCTGTGCAGCTGTGAAGGTTTTCTATGGCAACATTTATGAATATGTTGATGATTGTTTTAAGATAGAAACTCAGGCAAAGATCAATAAGCACAGCATGATTTCGGGGTTTACAATAGACATGTCAAACCTGAATGATTATTGTCACATCCCCCTAACCCACCACGCTTCCGCTGAGCACTCTGAGGTCTAACTCCTCATCTGTGCTTTAACAATGTCAGGTTGATTTAGTAGAAGCCCCGTAGGAATGTCCCACTACACCTGACCACACTCATAATCTGTGCCAAATCTTGGTCTGATTCAACTTGAATCATTCAGAGCCATAACCAACACATCGTTAAGAGCTTGTACTCCCAAGGATAGGGTTTTTGATTCCTGCAGAGGCGAAAGGAAATCCCAAGGGGTGGGATTATATTTCTTTGAGTCCTCGCCACGCCAAGCGCACTTAAGAGTGTAGGCAGGGTGGACACTGCCATCGGCCGAGCTTCGTGGAGGTACACAGGTGGGGTGTGACAATAAAAAGGCTTAGCTTAATGGTAGTATGGTTCTCCAAGCATGCCTACTTACCCCCAAGTAGGGTATTCGAACCATGTGGAGGCGAAAGAAATCTACAAGAGGTGTGGAAATACTCCTTGTGAGTCCATCCTTTTCCTGCGGTCAAGAGGACCCAGGGGGCTACCAGGTGTTGGAAGATAGGCCGGGATGTGTGTAATCCCTTGCTGTAATTATATATGAAATACGCGATTAAAGTAAAATAGAGACCAATAATAAACAAAACTCAATTTCAAAACCCATCTACCAGACGGGGTTTTCACATATGCATTTTGAAATCCAAATAACTTGCCCTCAGATTCACATTTCGAATACAATTACCACATGAAGATAAATCACATTCTATATATCAGAGTACACAATATAATTCCAGGCCAACCCCGGGTTCCATTCATTAATCAAAGGTGTACAGGGCATATTCTCCCATATACAATTTCTCATACGGGAATTACAAAAATCTCATCTCAATTACATAATCAAATCCTCATCTACATATACACATCCAAATCCGAATACAAACATCCAAATATACATCCCCACTATGATAACCAACTACCAGAATGACAACCCGAAAGAGTCCTCATCACCCTTGGATGCTTGCCCCATCCTCGATCCACCTACCCTGTCTGTATGGTTAGTAGGGGAGGGTGAGATTCGAGAGAATCTCAGTAGGAAACATATATCAGTAAGGATGCAAGATAAGTGTTTAATACATGACATGCTTGCATCACAATAACACATGCTCACATAATGACATATTTGCGTGCTCAATGTTTCAACAACGTACTCATGGCCATAGCATAACTAGAAATTGAGCAACAATCATTCATACATGTTTCACATAATCAAGCAAAGCAATACATGCATCAATACACAAACACAATTATTGAAGCATGCAAGAGAGGTAAGTTCCCTACACTCTTTCCACATATACTCCAGCTCTGCTTACTCGCAATCAGAACGAATACCCAACCACGACCAGGGTGAATATCAACCCTATAACCAAAGCAAGGACATAGGGTTATTCTCTATTCCAAAACCTTACTTTCATATCACTTAAAGTTGGTTATCATTCATGACCTTTAGGTGGCTAATCAAAGCCTAAACACATGCCTAAAGGCTTGGGAAAACACTTGACCGAAACCCATCTTCGAAAGTCCAAAATGTCATTTTTAGGGGTTGGCCGAGGCCCAAGAATCCACAGGCCGCTGCCAAAAATAGGTCAGAAACATTTGGGCCGCAGCCCAGAATCCTTCTGGCCGCGGCCAAATAAATCCTATTTCTTGGCTGAACTTCCAAAAATCATAACTAATTCCAAAAAAAATCGAAATGAGGTGATTCCAAAGCCAACTGAAAGCTATTTAAGTCCTCTTCATAGGAAAAATATGGACCATTACTGGAAATCACCACAAAAATACAGAATTCCCCAAAACTCAAGACTGTCCCAAAACAAAGTTCAGTTTTGATGCCAAACTTTGGACAGTCATATCTCCCAGCTCACAAAACGAAATGGCACAAATTATTTGTCCATTTTGAAGCTTGGGATGTGAACTTTAAGATTGGAAAGTTTCAGAATTTTATGACATCATTTGCCCATTCAAAAAGTCCACACGAACAGACCGCCTAGCATAGAGTTTCAATGGACAGATTTTCAGTTTTCGCAATTTGGCTTCTAATGGTTCCATTTTCACATCAAACATCATTTCCACACAAATTTTCACAAGGAATCCATTGGAAACTCCAAATCAATCAAATTCACATCACATTGACATGTTTCCACAACATGTCACACAAATCACAACACAAACACCACATTACAACTCTTTCCATTTCACATTCTTAAATCACTTCCAATGACACCAAAACACACTGTGGCATCAATTTAACCACAATTCACCATTCAAATCATCCAATTCAAAAATCACACAAAATCAGGGCAAATATAAAAATTTTCAAAACTCCACCAAAAACCAAAATCAATAAATCAAAAGGGAGCAAACACTCACCTCTTCCTCTTTCCCAAACAAATTCCTTGATTCTTCATCTTTCCACTTTTGCTCAAGCAACAAAACACCTCCTCTCACAAATCTAAAACCATAGAGATGAAGCTCTCATTACTATGAATAAGATTATAGAAGGACATTAGAGCATTAGAGGATCACAAGCCAACCAAAATCTCACCTCTAGTTTTCTCTTTCTTCTTAGGTTTGGACATCCATGGCAGCCTTAGAGAGAGAGGATGTGAGATGAAGATGATGAAGTGAGAAATCAGATTTCCTCACTCTTAACCAAAATGAGAGTAGAGAGAAAGAGAATTTTGAATAAAATACTAAATTGGACTTTTTGACTTAAATCCCATTGAGCCACTTGTCTTGATCTTAAAGCTTCATCTCCATTAGGCTCACATAGGCACACACACTTGATTCCACCCTTTGATCTCTTGCACAAATCAATCACAACCATTGATCTTGAAGTTACCCATGAGTTTTCTCTTCGGTAACTAATCAATTGGTCGGTAACTTTACCGTTTTTCCCCTGATTATGGCACCAAATACATTTTCTCATTCATTCACACCATACATATGCCCTCCCCCTTATTTTCATTCAATTTAGATGTTAATTCATAATTGAACTCAAATACAAGGTTTCGGCACTGATCATAACACATTCAAATCACATCGGATTCTCCAAAAGGGTTATTTCTCACTAACCACATCCACTTTTAAAGTCATTAACCCTTAATCGCAATTTGGGATCTAGCTAAACTAGGGCTTAGCAATCCACTTATTTCAGGATTACTCTCTAGCCTCGAATCTCAAAATTTGGGGTATTACAATGTGAGCCAGCGCCAGTACCAGGAAGGGCTAGGCTGGGGGGGATGTGACAATTATAGCCTTTATACCATGCATAATATGTCTGAAAATATCTTCTTGCACCCTCCAATTACAAGCAGACCACCTGGAAGACCAAGATCATCAAGGCAGGAATCACAGTTCCAAAACAGAAAGATCTATCATTGTGCACGGTGCCATGAAGCTGGGAACACACGAAGGACTTGCAAAAATCCCATTCCATGTTGAAATTAGTATTCGTGCAGTAGTAGGTAAAATCTTTTGGTGTATATATACTTTGGTCTAACCCTTCTGTGTTATTTTTTTGGATGAAGGGATAGGGTACATGAGGTAGCAAATGTTGTAAGTAATAATTAATAGATATAGTGTTATGTCAATGACAAAGGAACATTAAGAGTAACCACTTTCTTAATGTCCTGTTGTCAATGCACATGTTAGAACAATGTTTCTTGTTGCTGGTTTTTTGGCATTATCAGTGAATTCCCCATTTTTGTGTATGTAAGGTCATACCCCTTTATGAGGCCTACATGTAAGTATGTCATGTTTTTTGGTTATATATTGTCCACTCCTTTATTTTGAAACTTATGTATGTAAGGTTTAGATAAAGGTTTTTAGCCTCTTTTGATGTGTTCTGATAAGACAATTGCACTGTCGTAGGGTGCTGATGTTTGCAGAATCATGCTGCAGAAGTTGTGGACGAACATGTTAAATGTTAATGTCCATTTGGGAAATGCTCATCATGTCTTGATGAAATATTAAGCGTTTTTGGGAAAAATGCTGCAACAGTCAGGGATTTTACTGTCTTAGAAAAAAATGGCCAAGTACGGAAATGGTTATAACAAAATGCTATATACGTAAATAGAGTTAATAACTGTGTAAGAGAAATAGGTAACAAATGTACGTAAATGGGGAAATATCTGAGCGTTATCTGCTGAATTGCTAATAATATATTGCGAAGCACAATATAAAACTTGATAAATCCTTATCTGTATTCAGGAAACCAGTTTAAAGTCGAGGGGATAAAATGTTTGGAATATAGGAGTTATCAGCTGCAGATGGCTTATAAAATATTGCAAAATATTTGTATAAACTTGACACATTGTAATCTATCTTTGGGAAAACGTATTTGCTTCAGGGCTTGTTTGTGACCAAGTTGCCATAGTGACCGCGTATGCGAAATTCTAATCATACATTACGAAATGGAAAACAAACATTGATAAAACCTTAGGTGGAATTGGGGAACCAATTTAACGTTCAGGTGAATATCTAATATTAGCGTTATCAGCTACGAACGGCTAATATAATATTGCGAATTATTAGTATAATTTTGACAAATTATAATGTAATATTGGGAAAAATAATTTGCTTCAGTGCTTGTTTCCGTCCAAGTTCACAAACTTGTGACGGAGTCTGTGAAATGATAATAATAAATTGCGACACAGATAAGACAAAGTTGATAAACTCTTATCTGGATTTGGGGAACCAGTTCAACGGGGAGGGGATTAAAGTATCGTAGCTAGGCAAAATGATAGCGATATCAACTGCGAACTGCTTATCTAATATTACAAATACTTTATATAACTTTGACAAATTGTAATATTATTTTGGGAAGAATAGGTTGCTTCAGTGCTTGTTTCCATCCAAGTTCACAAACTAGTAACGACATCGCGAAATGCTAATCATACATTGCGAACACAATAATAAATAGGTGAGAAACCTTTATCTGGATTTGGAGAACCAGTTTAACGATAATGGGATTAAATTTTGGAAGATAGGCGCAATGTTGGCGTTATTAGCTTCGAAAGGCTAATCTAATATTGCGAATAGTATATATAAAATTGACAAATGTTAATATAATCTTGGGAAAAATAATTTGCTTCAGTGCTTGTTTTCGTCCAAGTTCACAAACTAGTTATGGAGTCCACGAAATGCTAATCATACAATGCAAACACGATAATAAATAGGTGAGAAACCTTTATCTGGATTTGGGTAACCAGTTTAACGATCAAGGGATTAAATTTTGGAAGATAGGCGCAATGTTACCATTAGCAGCTGTGAAAGGCTAATCTAATATTGCGAATAGTATATATAAAATTGAAAAATTTTAATATAATCTTGGGGAAAATAATTTTCTTTAGTGCTTGTTTCCGTCCAAGTTCACAAACTAGTTACGGTGTCTGGGAAATGGTAATAATATATTGCGAAAAAGAGAATAAAAAGTTGATAAACTGTTATCTGGATTTGGGGAACCAGTTTAACATTAAGGGGATTATACTTTCGAAGATAGGTGAAATGTTATCGATATCAGCTGCGAACGGCTTATCTAATATTGATAATTATTTATATAAAGTTGATAAAGTATAATGTAGTCATAGGAACAATTATTTTCCTCAGATCTTGTGTGCAACCAAGTTCACAAACTTATGGTGGGGTGTGCGAATTGCTTATCCTATATTGCTAAACGGTTAACAACACTTGATAAACCATAATCCGGCATTGTAGAAGCCATTTCATGTTCAGGGACTTCAATGTTCGGCGAGTGAAAACATGTTTGCGTTATCATCTACGAACAGCTAATGTATGTTTGCGAAACCCATAACAAAAGTTTGTACCTTATAATGTGAACTTGGGAAAAACAAAGTAGCATCAGGGCATGTTTCTTTATTTTTTTAAGCTCACTTTTTTTCTCTTTTCTATATACATGGCATTTCAATATATACACTATTCAACTTTTTATTGGCAAATCACTTTGAATTTAGAATACCATGAACACTATGAGTAAAATGACATGCATACAACATATGAATGACTCAAAGGGGTAAGCAAATGGTAATGAATGAGGGTTTGTGTTGGAGTTAACACGGAATCTTTCGCCTCTTCAGCCTTTAAAGTTCTCATTTGAATATATCTCTATCGTGTTAGTTATTAAATTTAATATATCTTAATAGATTAAATTTAAAATTAACACAATATAATAATATCATATAATACACAGACACAGTTTTATATATATATATATATATATAAGATATGTATTTCAAAAATATATATCTCTATAATATTATTAATGAATTTTATATTATATATATGTAAATATAAAATTCGTCCATTCTAAATTAAACATTATCTTGTGTTGGGCCATTCTTGTGTGCGACCCTGTAGGCCCATATGAACTTAGCAGTGGGCCAATAACTGTACTAACTCAAAAGTCGCAAGCGGCCTCTAGGAAGACATTACGACCACCCAATTCATATGATGATCGTTAACACGATGCAACCTGTCATACAACCATGTCACGTCCCTTTTGTCACACGATATATAGGTCAAGGATAAGACATGGATAATGTCATCCTCTTATTCCTTACCATTACTTTCTCGATTCCTGAGTAGCCTGACAATAGAAATGGAAACTCCTTTCAATCGTAGTATGGCCATACATTTCTCAGACTCACTCATCGAGGGGCCCAGTAATATCTCTCTACTAATGTGAGGGACAAATTCCATTTTGATCCTTCATATTCCTCTACATGAAAAACCACCAAGCCCGATCGTAGCCTTTATCATCACCCGGTCAAAAATGACTTTTGACTAATTCAAAGCTTAGCAATTCTAATGTAGGAATTCATGATAACCTCAGGTCTAAGGGCATTGTGACATGGTTATACATGAGAAAAACTTATGACTTGATCCATGTAGCTTTCTCATAATAGGTCGGTCCAGCACCTTGTACTCTTACAAGTGCCTAAGATTTTGATTTGTATCTCCATATCTTATCAAAGTTATACTGGTCTTGTTTCATATTTGCTCCCACATAGATAACCAACCAGGGACATTTTATGATAATCTTTATTATTTATCTAAGGATACAATTATCATAGTTAACATGCAAATAATATGATAACATAATGGAGAAATTTCATTAAATTAATAATGTTCAAAATACAATGATTGGCCATTTGGGCACAATTTCCAACAATTATTGATACTGATATGAGAATTTCATTAATGGATAATTTATATATACTTTATAGGTACATTTTTTAGTCATGATGCTGGTTTGTTTCACCTATTTTAAGAAATTTTGTATTGTATAAAATAAATATGTTAGTAGAGTTTTGTTGTATAAAGTGTAAAAGTGTTCTTTCAAGTCTCAATCGGCACTTAACTCACCAAAACTTTTGTTTGGGGAGAAAAAAATAAAGTGGCTTTTTTAGTCCTAGTGGACATTTAAGACTTACTCGCCAAAATTTTTGTTGGGGCCGGGAGATCGAAAAAGGAAATACATGAGAGTGATAGTAAAGTGAGATGTATTTTCTCCAATTTATAATAGGAAGATTGTATAAAGTGTAAAAGTCATTAAATCCATGTCATAAGGATTATCCTAAATATAAGAAACAAATCTGTTTGGTCTAAAACTTTAAATTTATCTATTATCTTTCTCCAATGAATTTTCACTCATTGTCTCTCATATTTTTTCTTTAAAAATAAGGGTATAATTGAAAGAAAAATACATATATAATATGTTGTTTTTAACTAATATTTTGAATGACATGATTTTTATAGTTGTTCCTTATAAAAATTATAAGAAGGAGGGAGTATGTTGTTTAGTCAGCATTTTCATCAACATTATTAATAGATTATGGGCATAGTGATTAATGTTTACAATCAAAAATTGTAATGACTCAATAAAAAGAAAAGAAACGGACCACATTAAAAATTAGATCAAATTATAAGAAACGATGCATTATTTTTCCCTTTTTATTCCCATATTCCATCACAACTTGATGCCATTGAAATATTATGGATTAGAAATAGTACATGATTCAGCTGTATTATTCAGCTGCAGAGTGCTCCTTCATGTTTTCAATTAGGGTTGTTGTTTGTATTTTGTTGCTGAACTTTGTTGAATTGTGTTTGGTGCTTTGTAGACTCTCTTCTTTTGTTGAATGATATGAATAATACAAATTTCTCTGGCCCAAAAAAAAAAAGTACATGATAATATAATGATAGAAGATGGATTGAAAGTTCAAGCAAGGTGATAAGAAATGTAAGAAGTAGGGCTGAGTAATGGGCGGGTTGGGCTGACCCTACCCGCCCGTTTATGTCTTAATGGGTACGGGCTAGCCCGTACCCGTTAAGTACCTGAGATAGCGCGGTAATAAACGGGCTGGACATATCCGTCCAAATTTGGGCGGGTAATGGGCAGCCCATTTAGCATATGATATTAAAAAATTCTCTACTATTGCAAAGTGTAAAACAATTCATTGTCATACTTTAAGTCCTACAGTACTGCACTTTTACATTTAACAAACACATAATACTCATATAACTGTTTGCAATGTACCTTTTAATTTAAATTAAAACATCATATAGTAACATTCACAATCATAAATTCAGAATTTAAGCCTTAAATCACAACTAAAAAGAGTATTCAAACTTTGAATATAAAGGAATAAAACTGTTAACAAAAGCCATACAATAAAAGTATTGGCATTTTTCCATAATCAGTCTTCTTAACATGCATCATTCTTACATTTCTATTGAATCTTCAATAAAACCAATAAATAAAAAAAAATAAACAAGCGGGTATGGGCAGCCCGAAGGGGTACCCATAGCCCGCCCGTTTAATGCTTAAATGGGCGGGTAATTTGCCCGCCCGTTATGGGCCTATTTTGGGCGGGCCCAAAATGGGTAAATTTATTACGGGTGCGGGCGGGCTTATCGGGTTACGGGCTCCTTGCTCAGGCCTAGTAAGAAGGGTGAGCGTGGGTGTGATCTGCTACAAATTATTACTTCCCCCAATTTTGTAACTTCAGAAAAATTAGGTTGTGTATAAAATTAATGAACGTTTAGGCATGACAACATTACTCATTTTTAACAATTTTGGAATCACGATGAGCCAAAAACATTTTTAGTTACCCATTACTGCTTCAAGAATACTTCTAAAGCAACAGTAACCTTTAATCCTATTTTCCCATAAAAATACTAAAGAGCAGAACTTGACACATGAAGCCTGTCCCATATACAATCATCCTCACATAAGAGGTTGAAGGAGCATATGCTGAAAACATTTTGATGCTTACAGGTATAGTACTGCATAGAAACAAATAAAATATAAAAAATGATAAAGAGGGGAGCAAGTTTGTGGCTCTTCCATAGAAAAAAATAAGAAAAAGATGAAATTGAAAGGAATAAAAATAAAAAAAAAATACCATTTGAACTTTAAAGTTCTAAATTGATTTTATTGATAATAAGAATAATGGGATTGATAAAATGAATATACCAATTGATATCTCAAATTTTTGAAAAATCACTAATCTAGAATTTTAAAATTTAAATGATATTTATTTATCTTTTTCTTAAATTAAAATCCTTCAAATCTGAAAGCTTGAGACTTTGTTTGATTGAAAAAAACTTTTCAATAATGAAACAAAGATAGTACAGATAGCGTTAGTTCCCTCTCAATCCGGCGAGGGCAAGCAACGCCAACATAGCGTAATCACAGGCGTCAGAAGCCTAACAAAGCAGCTGCTCACTTCCCAATCCAAACCCTATTTATTGTGCTACTACCTTATGGCACTCAGCAGTGGCACATCTCTTTTTTTTTTTTTTTGAACAATTCTGGCTATATTCATTACTGGGCAGCAACTTGCAGACAAAACTATTGCGGTACAGGACAAAGATAACGACAACATACCAAATATCTATAACAAAAAAGCGAAACAAGCAATCAAACAAACAAACGAAGCAAAGAAACTTAGGAAAGACTAGCATTAGCCGAAAATAGATGCATAACATCAGCAACAACTCAGAAGCTCAGTCTGGATCCAAGATTCTAGGACGCGAGGCTTCCTGGTTTTGATGAACCCTATTCTCCTTAGCATCTTCAGCCATCACCAAAGACAAAGGGGGTAAGGGTGATTCCACTCACCCAATCGGGCTCACCCCCTTACAAGCAAGTGCAGCTAGGGTGTCAGCTGCTTGATTCCCCTTACGAGGAGAGAAGTGAGTCGAAAATCCGGCTTCAGATTTCAAGAGAGTTAGAATATCAAGCGGTGGCACATCTCAGATTCTCAGGAAAGCAGAACTCATCATCTCATTTTCTCATTATTTCTTATGAACCCATCTGAATCATTGGTTGAGAAGAATAACCCATTTGGACCGTTCATTAAGAAGAGGAAAGAAAAATTGAAGAAGTGATAACTTAATCTGACTCATTTTTTATTTTTAGATTGATTGAACGAAAAATGATTTAAAGATTAAGAGAGATTATGAGAAATGGGATAATAAGAGAAACCGGAGGCATTTTCAGATCTCAGAAATGGCGAAAGTGGGTAGGATTAAGCTGGGTTCACAGGGCTTGGAGGTATCGGCCCAGGGACTTGGTTGCATGAGCATGTCTTCAGGCTATGGCACTCTTAAACCCGAACCCGACATGATCGCTCCCATCCATCACGCCATCAAAAGCGGCGTCACTTTTCTCGACACCTCCGACATCTACGGCCCTGACACTAATGAAATTCTTCTCGGAAAGGTAAACTCGATTCCGATTTCCAAGTCCGTTTGATTTTGTTGCTTCTTCTCGATTGATTTTAATTAGTCTCTGTGTGGGTTTTTGACGAATTGGATGTGAATTTCTTCGGCCAGGCTTTGAAGGGAGGTGTGAGGGATAAGGTTGAATTGGCCTCCAAATTCGGAATCGGCTTTGCCGATGGCAAGGTTGATCTACGTGGCGATCCTGCATACGTGAGAGCGGCATGTGAGGCGAGCTTGAAGAGACTGGAGGTCGATTGCATTGATCTCTATTACCAGCATCGTGTTGATACTCGTGTGCATATTGAAGTCACGGTCAGTCTTTTATCTTTAGATATTCTTTTCTCTGGCTATATTGCAGTTCATCCATGTGCTTTTTGTTAAATTTGGATACAAGATAGATAGGCTGTTGAATAATACTCGTTTCATATATCCTGTATCCAAATTTTATTGAAAATAATCATGCAGTTCATTGCTATATGTTTGTTTCACTTTCAATTTGAATATAATCCTGTTCCAATGGAGTTTACTCTGATTGAAGTGGGACATTAATGAGAACTTAATTCTGGTAGTAGTCATCAAAGACCATGAAAATGATTCTACACACTCCTGGACAATTATAACTTTCTCTCATTTATATTGGGTCAGGTGTAACAAAATAAACCAAGGTTGTGGAAATGAGATATCTTAAACCAGGTGAGGCAAACAGGCTTGGACCAAAACGCTAGGGTTAATTTGTAATATAACATATATGATATTATACAATATAATGTCCAGTAAAACCTAAAATCCTTGATATAGTTGACCCTCTGTGAGATTGCAGAAAATTGGGAACTATCATTCTTGGTTCTGGCCTGGCTCCTCAATTCTTATATATACAGAATCATATATAGTGCTCGAGCCTGGTGATTCTGATATGCTTTCTTATAAGATTTCCACCCTCTTGAGCTGAAAACCTTTGGTGCGTTCTTTTAATCCTACAAGATGCAACTAGAGTACTTTTGTGAATCTACAATTTATCTTCCATAACTTTTCAAAGAGATGCGACTTTGATAAATGGAACTGACAATTGGTCCATGATTGGCATGCATCCATATCAACGTGTGGATGATATAGCTGATAGAGAATGAATGGCAAGATGTTCTACTTTTGATTTGTCCGCATATATAAAAATCTACTTGTATGCTATCAAAGTCTAAACTTATTTTCATGATATTCATTTTAAGATTGGGGAACTCAAAAAGCTTGTTGAGGAGGGGAAAGTAAAGCACATTGGCTTGTCTGAGGCCTCAGCTTCAACAATCAGAAGAGCACATGCTGTTCATCCTATAACAGCTGTGCAGTTGGAGTGGTCCTTACGGACAAGAGATGTAGAGGAAGAAATAATTCCAACGTGCAGGTGAGGTTTGAAGTACTGAAGTTGCTAATTATAATATCTATATTTTCTCTCTACTGGGGCTTTTGATAAAAAAATCAGGGTTTAGCTTTGCAACCTCTGATTTTGCATTTGTGAAATTCTCAGAGAACTTGGCATTGGAATTGTAGCATATAGTCCTCTTGGATGAGGATTCTTTACATCAGGAGCAAAGGTGGTTGAAAGCTTTTCAGAGAATGACTTTCGGAAGGTTTGTGTTTATTCTAATATGCATTATTACACCATGGTTCCATTTATGATGACTGACTTACTTAGCTTCTTATATGAAAGTCAAAAATTGTCAGCTTCTTCTAACCTTTTGTGTCCTTTAAAATTTCAATTATAGTTTGGCCATTCAAGACTAAATAGCAGTAAAATGTCATTGTTAAATTAGTTTATTATCTTTCTTGTGGATTTTGTAATCATATTTGCATAATACAACAATTGCCTTCACTATCATCAGTTTGTTACTTTGTTTATAAGCATGCATAAAATGGATAAATTATGAAGATAATAACACAATCTTGAGTAATGCCAAGTGCTTATCTCTCTTGACAAATCTGGAGTCTGCAAAAGAAAAACATTATTAAATTGCTAAGCTCTCTTGTTAATTTCAAACCTGATTTTTCAATCTACACTTTGGGTTGTTGTCCTATTTTCCCTCCTTAATTAGCTTATGCATTGAAAATTGAGGTCTGAACGTTGAGGAGAGATTGCATGTCTGAACCCTGGCAGAAGAAAAATTGAATGTAAATATCACAGCTTGATAGAAGTTTTTCATGATACATATTTATTTGGATTTTTCCTGACATGGGTTGATCATCAAATCAAAAACTTGTCCCCATCCATCCAGTTTATGCCTATGAGGCTTATAGATAAATATAAGTTCAATTAACATTCAATAGGTAAATGGATGTTGCCTTGACAATATAACCTTATGGGAGAATAGAATAATATGGCTAGCGTCTTTCTTCTATACCAACATTGCTGCTCATACTGACATATCCTCTTCATAAGGTTGAGATTTAAAATTTGCCCTCCTGACTTTTTGTTTCAATGTACATGATGGAAAACGTCAGTATCCATGCTTGAAACGTCTAATATAGATAGATTGATATTGAGGAATAATCTTATCCTTTCTTGTATTGTACCTCATTTCAGCATGTGCCTAGATTCCATCCAGAAAACTTGAAGTACAACAATATTATTTTTGAGAGGGTTAGTGAAATGGCGAAACGCAAGGGATGCACTCCGTCGTAGCTCGCATTGGCCTGGCTTCATAATCAAGGAAATGATGTGTGCCCTATACCAGGAACCACCAAAATTGAAAACTTGAATCAAAACATTGGGGCTTTGTCAGTTAAGCTTACTCCCGAAGAAATGGCAGAACTCGAGTCTTTCATTGCCGGTGATGCAGTCAAGGGTGAAAGATTTACTGCTGTACTAGCTACGTATAAGGACACTGGCACTCCTCTTTCTTCCTGGAAAGCTGCATAAACAAGTTCATTCCTTATACTTTGTATATTCAGTACTTGCTGTTGCTACTTTTAGCAAACTGATCAGTACAAGAGGTATCCTTGCCTCAAAGGAGTTGTTATATTAGTCCTTCTAGGGTTTTGTGTGTGTATTTACGTCACTACATCTATATGTCTAAATAAGCCATGACACTAGGCTGCTTGAAAATAGTCACCTCTTGGCAAATTGGTCAATATGTCATGCATTGAATTGTTTTTGTTGATCAGTAATCTATGAGTATTGTTCAAGTAGATTGTGACCCAAAAATTTAAGAGACTGTTAAGGATTGACCGAGTTGGCTGGAAAATCTACAGGAGTATATGATGGTGATTGAGGAACAGATAGAGGCTTAGTGAGGTTTGCCGCTAGGATAACTCATGTTCTATAATTGGGATTTTAACTCCCATGAACCAATTTATAGACATCTACACTTTATATGAATCAACATTTAGGCATTTATGCTCTCCATTTTTGGCATTGTTGGAATCGAACAAACTATTTCATAATTTTTTGATATCATATCAAACAAATGCTCTATAATAATTATCCTAATACATTGCATTCTCAATCATTCTTTAGACCAAACTGGCACTTATATTTTGAATTGTGACTTAGTGTCTTCCCATAAGAAAAAACAGTGTTTTTTTAACCCAAAAAAATATTGATCACAACCATGGAATGAAAAACCGGACCGGACCGGCCGGTCGGACCGGAAAACCGGCGAACCGGTCCCAAGTCCGGTCCGGTCCGCTGCTTGTGAGGGAAGGAGGGTCGACTTGGTCAAAACCGGTCGACCCGGCCGGTTCTTGAGTGACTCGGCAAAACCGCCGAGCTAAGTGGTTTGACCGAATCACTTGAAAATAAAAAAAAAAAAACAGAAGCAGAACAGAGTAAGACGTGATTTTTCTGAAATGATCGGATTTAGAAAGATCAAAAGAGGAAAGACTAAAACTCAGGCAAGCAATCTCCTTTCGCAGACGAAAATCAGGTGACGGCGAGCCTGTGCCCTAGCCCAGCATCCGGCGACGACGGCGACCCTATACCCAGATCAGCATTAGACGACGACGACGACCTGCAGGAGATGGGAGATGCCGAGACTATGAAGGTTGATGAAGAAAAGGTGATGTCAAGATCTGGTTGCTGAAGATCTCGTGAAAGGATCTGAAGATGATTTTTTTAAATGCAGATATTGGAGAAGGGAGGATCTGCGGATGAAGACGGAGAAGAGAGAAAACTCAGAAAAGAAAGGAGAAAGATGGAAGAAGCAGAAAAAAAACGAACAAGATGATTTGCATTGGACTCCTCACATTGAACTCCTCCCTTCCATATTTTTTTATTATTTATTTGTTCAACTTCCAATACATTGAAACTTGAAAGGCGCAGAATGATCAGTAGATATGTGTGGATGTGGGGCATATTTTACTGTGCGAGAAGTACTCACATCTCATATGTTATCATTGTTTAACATATTTCACATATATAAAATTATAAATGACTAAATCTTATTATTTATTTAAATCAAAATTTCCTTTTTCATTTATCTTCAAATTATATTCATCATAATATTATACTTAACTACTTATATTAACATGGTAATATAATCAATTAATTTTATCTATAGAAATTTAAAACTATATTAATATATATATTATTACTAATAAATTATAATATTTTAATATGACCGGTTTGACGACCGGTTAGACCCCGGTTAAACCATTAACCCTTGAACCTATTCCATGACCGGTTCATTACCCGGTCCGGTTTTTTGTTCCTTCATCACAACAACCTTACCCTACCAAACAAAATTAACTATATAAATTACTACTTCTTCCGATCTTTAATATAAGATCTATTTTGTGTTTGGCTAGTGTCACTCTAATAATAGCTAATGCCACTCTCAACTACGTTGCTCTTCCCCTAACTAATCTAATATTCAAAATACAGGATTAGAATTATAATTTCCTATCAATACTCCCCTCTTTGACATCCTTGCCCTTAAGGAAGAGCAATAGTAAAATCTGGAAATTTCTCTTGAAACCGAAGGAGTGGCATCCACGAAGCTTCTTCATCTGACAACCCTTTCCATTGCACAAGTACTTATAATGAGCCTTCTTCACCTCTTAACAGCTTAACAGACCTCTGATTAAGGATTTTCTTAGGAAATAAAAAAGGTGGAGGCTCTGGGAAGTTTGGTGGAGGATGCCAAGGTTTCACAGTTGGATTAGGGCACAATTTCAGCATAGAAACGTGGAAAGTTGGGTGAACCCTTGACTTCGATGGTAGCTCAAGTTGATAAGCAATTGGACAAATCTTTTCTAGGACTTGATATGGTCCAAAATATCTTGGAGCAAGCTTTCATCAGCCCCTAACAGCAACATAAATCTGTCTATATGGTCGTTGCTTAAGAAGCACTCCTGACTGACAAGAAATTCACGGTCAGACTTATGTAAGTCAAACTTTTACTTCATCCTATTAGTTGCACGATGCAAATGATATTTGAGCATAACCAACACTTGCTCCCTAGCTTCAAAGGTGCAATCAACCACCTCTAGCACTGAATTGTGAGGCAAGAAGGAACAATAGAAAGGAGGCTTTTGGCCATACAAAAGCTCATATGAAGATGCTTTTGTTGATCTATGAAAAGACGTATTATACCACCACTCAGCTTGTGACAACCACTTGCTCCATTCCTTGGTTTTATATACGACTAGGCCCACCAACTCTGTTTTTAACACCGATATGTAGATGTCGACTAGGTAGTCTTCTGGTAGGTCTAACTTGGCCAAAAGGAGGTCAAAAGAAGCGTTGTAGTTTGCCAATGACCCCGTTTGCCTCTAGTGAGTCAAAGTGCTCATCGGCGTTTCAAACAGAGCACCAAAAGTATCTTGTAATAGCACTACATACTTATCCCAGGGAGGAAGGAGACCTTGCAACCACCACTCTAAGGCTTTATGCCACTGAAAAGACTTATCATCAAGATGCAAAGAAGCCATCTTTACTTTTCTTGCTTTTGGGGTGTCATCCAAGTCAAAATATTGCTCACATTTGAGTAGCCAAGTAAGAACATCATCCCCATTATACTAAGGAAAATCCATTTTTGTAAAATGCACCAGCTTGTGATAATTCTGATTCCCTCCTCATCTTAATTGCATCCTATTAGGCAATGTAACTCTGTCTCCAGGCCATGCCATATTCTAAGGCAACAAGACTCCTTCTTAGATGTCTCAGCGCAAGTTTTCTATAGTAGTAGTGAACCCTGCTACCAAATCTTGACTACTGGTGGTCAGGGGTTGCATTTGTTGTTCAAGTGCTTGGGATCTTCACTCCCTAAGGCCCTGTGCCATTGACAAGACTTATCATCAAGATGCAAAAAAGCCATCTTTACTTTGCTTGCTTCCAAGGTGTCGTCCAAGTCAAAATGTTGCTCACATTTGAGTAGCCAGGTAAGAACATCATGCCCATTATACTGAGGAAAATCCATTTTTGTAAATTACGTCCACTTGTGATAATTCTGATTCCCTCCTAGTCTTTCTCTCGTCCTGTCAAGCAATGTAACTCTTTCTCCATGCCGGCCATGTTCTGAGGCAGCAAGACTCCTTAGATGTCTCGGCACAAGTTTTCTGTAGTGGTAGTAAACAAGGTTTGCATTTGCTATTCAAGTGCTTGGAATCTTTGCTCTACCATACCATTTTTTTTCAGTTTCTTGTTTGAACCATGCTACAAGAAGAGTATGGAAAAGAATCTTAAGCTCTGATACCACAGTCATCAATTCTGTAAGACATAATTGAGTTGAGGAATTTAGGAAGAAGAAGGAGAAGTTAGGTAGAAGAGAGATTAGATAGGGTTGAGAGTGTAACATCCCAAATTTTATATTCACCAAAAAAAATATATATATTGTAATTATTTGAGTAATTCAATAGAATGGTGAATATTCATGGAAATTAGATCTTGTGAATTTTGAAATATTCATATTCATAAGAAAATGGGCAAATAAATTCAAGAATTGAATATTCTTGGTGGAATAAATTGAGATTTATGGAATAAAGTAAAAGCCCATATTTTTCTTTTATTGGTGGATATTTAGTAGAAGGGAAATATTTACTTGGAAGATAAATATGCCAAGTGGCATCATCTAAAGCCAAGAGATTAAATTATAATGGCTAAAGTTGGAGCACATGTTTAAATTGCAATAAAATATATTATGTTGACCAAAGGAATGAGATAATTGTAGAAAACCCAATTGTTAATTGAAGGGAATTGGTTCAATTACAATGAAACTTATGACACAAGTTTGGAGTAGATAAGCACAAGTTGAAAGTGGATAAGGCCAAGTACATAAATGCTTACAAGGGATGGCATAAAGTGGAGGGAGTATGGCCTAAAGCAAGTCATCATGAAGGGAGGTATGGTGCAAGGAAAGGTGTTGCAATCTCAACCATTGATGAGATCAAGGGTTAAGATGAAATATGAAGAGAAGATGTGAGATATTTTATGAAGCCCATGCTTCATCTTTCTTGCTCATTCTCACATCCAAACAACAAAGATAGAGAGAGAGGGAGAGCTTGGGAAAATCTAGAGAGAAGGAGGAGAAATCTTAAGGTAAGACCTTGTGGATCCAAGTTTTAAGGCTTCCAATTTGTATAATCTCCTCTCTAATCTCTTCTTCTCCATGAAACACTATGTTTAGCAAGCAAATCTTGAGCTCAAAGAGAAAGAGAAAGGAGGACCTCTAGAGAAAGGAAAAGAACTCAAGAAGGTAACTTCACAAATCCTAAAATTATGCTAGTATGTGGTTATTGTTGATGATTATGGTTGGATTTGGTTATTTTGTTGAGTTTGTAAATTTGGAAAGTGCTAATCCTAAGGGGTTATGCTGCCCAAATTTCTTTAAATCATGATTAAGAAGTGTTTAAATAAGTTAATCAAGGATTAGAAATGGAAAAGTACAAGTTTTGGGAGCTAAAACACAAAGCTCCATTTTTCTATTTTTCCTTCAATATTTCGGCCAAGACAAGATATGGTAGTAGGAGTTGGATTTTCATGAAATAAATGGTTCCATTGGACTTAGTGGGCAAAAATAGGTGGGGTTACAGTTGGGCACTTTTTCGGTAGAGGCCGAAAAAGCATAATTACGAAAACGCCACTGAAATCCCTAAATAGGGGCTGTCAAGGGTATTTTTGTAATTTGACAGTGAATTTGATAATTTCGAGCGCAAAAATGGATTTCTTGGGCGAAAATAAGTCAGAATAGCCTTAGTCAAAATTTTGAGAAAACGTGCCATCAGGCCGGGTTCCCGGGGGCATTTTTGTAAATTTTCACCATAGACTAATATAACCACAATAAACACTATGGAAGAGTCTAAAATGATACTTGGATAGGTTATGACCTATTTCTGGTACATTTAATATTTTAGGATCGATTTGGAGGCCGGATACGACACGTTCTTCGAGACACATTTAAAAGGGGATATTAAAGCTTTGAGGTAGGGACATTATCCTTCATACACTATGCCATAAGTTATGTGATTGTGTGGATGCCATTGTTTTGTAAATGCACTTTATTAATCAACATGATTTGCCTAGAGAGGGGCAGTTAGTGCCAGAGGTGCACTTACACTGTGAGTTGGCAGAAGTCCAATCGGTGTAGATTGTGGGGCTGGGCCCTACTCATGTATACATGACGATGATGTGTTTATATTGTTCATTAATTTGTGCATACCTTGGCGCATGACATATTTACTTTTCGCATTTTCTATGAACGATATTATGTCTCTACGGGGATTCTCCGGAATCTCACCCTATTTTTAAACAAATACCTCAGTGGGTACCAGTGGGCCAAAAGGCAAATACGTTGATGTCGAAAAGTGAGTGGCACGTGTCTCGAGGCGAGGATATGAACGTGGTTATGCCTTAGTCTATGCCTTAATATTTTGGATAATTTGTAAATAGCTGTATTTTCTGTTTTTCGTTGACGAACGACGTTGGGATTGTAAACAAATATTTTTATCAGTATAATTGTACTTTTCTGTATGCCCATTGAATTTCGTCTTTATTATTCTTTGATTATCGAAATGGAAACGGGAGTTGACAGAGAGAAGAGAGAGATAGAGATACAAGGAATTCACACTGAATCATTCTCTTACAATAGGCAACCATATTAAAATGTGAGGGGATGCTTCTTATATAGAGCTAGAGGGTTTAGGGGCAATAATGCTCTAATTCTATCTAATTAGTTAGGAGACACAACTAGTGTTTTGTTTGACTGGTACTAATAATAGATGATGCCACTCTCAACTGCATTGCTCTTCCCTTAACTAACTTACCTAATATTCAAAATATAGGATTAGAATTACAATTTCATTTCATATGAATTACACCATAAACTACATCTTATATTAAGGACCATAGCTAGTATGTGATATTATTACACTCTATCAATAATAATCTCTGTTGAATTTAATAAAACTTATAAATGCAAGAGTGATGCTATTCCCTTATGAAATTTTAGTTTTATTTATGTATAAAATTCATCTATCAATCAGCTTTCTAACTTCTGATTAAATACATAAAAACATAAACGAAACAACAGCTGAAGTTGAGTTCAAAGGGACCAGGCAGTGCTTTCCCTCATTTGAAAGAATGGAAGTGTAGCGCTTATATCACCACTTTATCATGCAAATAGAACCCATTTCCATTTATTACACACAACACACTTTCTACAATGGAAAAAACTATAATAGCAAAGCACACAATCCATTTCTAATCTTTTCTTCAGTGAATCTTCAAACTAATAATATAATCAACATTAAACACCCTAGGTATAACATGGAGCTCAGCTCATGAAGTGATCTTGATTGCTTACAGAATAGAATATGACTCATGAAACCACATTATGGCTTTAATGGAATCTTCAGATAGATAGAAGACAAGAACCAATACAGGATAGCAGATGGATTAAATAGAATATTCACTTTGTATAATATAAGCAAAGTTGCATCAGGCTAAAAAAGACAATGCAAAGTTGCAGAACATTCAATAGCAGCTCATATGCTATTCTTGAGCTGATCTCCTACCCCTTGGAAGAAGAAACAAGAAAGAGCAAAATCAGCGATGAATATGCCGACGAGAGAGATAACCACAGCTGACGTTGTTGATTCTCCAACACCTTTAGCGCCACCCAAAGTGGTGACCCCCCATGCACAGCTCACTATAGATATGATCGCACCAAAAACTTGTGACTTGATCATTGCACTAATGATATCCCATGATCTGAGAGCTCGCCGAGCGGAGTCCATTATAATGTTGATGCTTACGCCATAAACGCCTTCGGCAAGGAGGCAACTAGACGCCATTCCTAATGTAAAACATAATAGAGTCAAAAGAGGCAGGGCAATACATGTGGCCACCACTCTTGGAGTTATCAGGTAATCGACAGGGTCAGAACCAAGAACTCTCAATGTGTCAGTTTGTTCAGAAACCTGCATAGTTCCTAACTCTGCCGCGAATGCACTTCCAATCCGACCAGCAACCACAATTGATGTAATTACTGGACTGAGCTCCCTTGAGAAAGCCAGAGCTAAAACCCCCCCAACTGATCTGTTTAATCCTAACCTAGTGAATTCTCTTACAAATTGTACAGCAAAGGCCATGCCAACAAAGGAAGCAGTTAAAAGACAGACCCCAACTGATTTCGGACCAACTCTCTCCAATTGTTGAAGTGTATTCCTCCAATGAATCTGTCCCTTCAAAATCTTCATGATTACCTGTCCAGCAATGATAGGAACTGATAATCCCCTCCACAGGTACTTTGGAGGAGACCAATTGCTGAGTATTGTTTCTGATCTTCCATTAGCAGCATGGTTGGTGTTTATTTCATCGTCTGTTGCAGAAGCAGATGGATGACCATCACTTGTGTTTGGAACCACTAACAGCCTGCTTTGTTTCAAGGGGATGGAAATTTTTTTATTCGAGGTTCTCCTATTGAATGCACTTTTGGGAACAGGTTGAGAATGATTTGATGCATGAAAGCTCACTGAACTAGTCTTCACACTTGAGATAAAGTTTCTGCAATATGGTTCATATGTAAGCCAATAACATAAACTCTAATAAAACAAATATAATTCCAAATAGCAAAAAACCAATGAATGAGAGTAAACACCTGCAAGTGATATAGAATAAAGGATGACTATATGATGCTGTCTGCATGGCTGGATTCTTGATTTACAGAGTCAAATTGAATTTGAGGATAATCCCATTTCCTACATTGGAGAAATGAATGAAAAACCAACTGATAAGATCAAAAGTCTAAATCTGTAGGACATAACAGCATACTAGAGGCAGAATAAAATCTGACCTACAGAAGTTAAGCATCACGAGTTCCTAGACACTTTACAATGCTTTGCATCCTACAACCCACTAGAAAAACATAAATCATGCGACAGGCAGGTTTTGATGTTGTCTTCTTTTCATGAATATAAACTAAGGCATGTCAGTTTTCATGGGCAATGGAAAAATTTTAATGAAAAAAAATTCATACCGAATTTATTTTGACAAGCTTTCCGTTCCATCTTTCAGATTAAAAACAGAAAAGAGCAGCAGAAAAAGGAGTGACAAGTCCTCACATAGAAATATAATAAAGAAAATACAAATAGAAAAACATAAATGAAAACATAATATCTACCAATAGTCCTATCCATTGAGAGAGGGCAAAAAAAAAGGAAAAGGCTGAACTGAAAGAGAAGCCAAATAAAGAAAATAAATTATCTTATTTGACATCAAATAAGGGGCAATACTGTGTGGTTTCGTATACCAGTATTCAATCGCCATCATTAACCTCCTTCATAAAAATTTTATTGGCTTGGCTTCTCCAGCCCTAAACCCTTGAAAAAAAGCCTATCACCAAAAAGTTCTTGCGAGGGTCTGAATGAACACACATGCACCCATCACCTCTAATACAAAAAGATTACGCTATCCATATTCAAACCACTAAACAATGCAGTAAAAAAATTACAATTATTCCGAAACCCTTAAACAGAATATCAGTAATGATTCTGTAAAAATGAATAAAACATGTCAAACAAAAGCTTTGACCAGTAATAAACCCTTGGCACAGCCATCTGTAAATCAGATTTATTCAGTGAAATTGTTTCTCAAATTTCCTTTACATTGTTCGTGTAATTGATGACTTAAACGTGAACTACTGGATTCAAGATCCCACATGAAACATAAGAAATTGATGACTTAAACCTGAACTATTGGATTCATGTCCATATTGCACCAGTAATTCCTCAATATTATTATTTTCTAACCATCTTTTCTCTATGCCTTTCAGATTATTTTGACAGAACAAGCTCAGGCTAACCTAAATATTGAAGGTGGGAAAAATGATAATCAAATTTGAAATTCAATGACTTTGATTAATTACGCTTAGGAAATTATGATCATGATTGCAAGTCCTTCAGAACTAACTGAACCAGCAATTAATCTTATCAAACATTCCATAAAACACAACATAAAACCACTTTATTTCAATGATCAAGTTGTCATATATTCCATTGAATGAATTAAATAACTCACTATTTCCCAATGCTCAAAGAAATATGGAAACATGTAATGGAAATCATTAGGTCTCAAATCTAGGCAGGCAAGGGTAATTATATTTATAGGTCCACGCATTGAATACAGCAGTTTCAACGCTTATTACCATTTCAAAGAGAAGATCACTCACTCAACAAAGCTCTACAAGGTTAATCCTCATTGAATCGTATGTTCTGTCATATCAATACTGGAAACTGAGTACAGGCAAGAAGCTTCTAATACAAGGTTATCATCCAGATGGTAGCTCTATACGGTAAAATCTATACATTTGTTGCCTTTTATGACCATTCAATCAAAGCTTTTCATCTTTATACAAACAACATAGGAAAAATGCAATAAAATGCAGAAGAAAACTTTTGTGGGGAAACACGCCAAAATCAGAGAACTTACAGTGCAGACTTTTTATATAATTCACTCCATGATTCACTTCTCAGTGCTTACATGAGAATTATGGCTCTTTATGGAGCCACAATGGGCAGTAAGTGCTCTAACAGCTCTTAACCTAACAAACTACTAACCCCCTTTCTTATTATAGTTTGTACCATTACTATGTTTTCAAAGAGAAAATCTACCATAAGGTGAATTACACATATACATATTCTTTTTTCCCCCCTTTTAGGGATGCAAAGTGCAAACCATCCGTACATCAAAATACTAACTATATTATATTCAAAGGAGTACTTGGCAGCAATTAGAATATTCAAATTTAAAGCAATAGTTGAAGTACCATGTTAGTTAGCTGAATTTAAGAAACGAAAAATAAATGAGCAAATGAAAATATTCAACAACCTGTGAAAAGACAGCATAAAGTCAAACCTAGAACCCTTTAAGTTCCTCAATCCCATCCATCACAAATGAAAATACTGTAAAAAACTATAATCAAATCATCAAATGATTAAAATAATATGACAAATAATTCCAACATCTGAATCATAGGAGTAAAATAAAGGGAAAACGACAATAAAACACTTCTAAAAATATCAAAACCCTCATCAGTGACCCCAATTCACAAAACTCCAAATCAGATTATGAGAATCAAATTGGAATTTTAATATGGAATGAATTGACTTAAATACCCTGGTGTCATCGCTGACCTCTCCTATCTCCTCTCTCCTCCTTCCCTGATTCTTTTCTCCTACCCTAATGCAACACCTTTACCGGCAACCACTTACTTCCTCACTACCCTCACGCCATCATCGTCCCCGCTGTTTAAGAGAAAATTGTGTGTATGAAAAAATTGTTGGTTGAAACATATTGTTTAATATTTTCCCCTTCATTAGTAAAAATCATGTCCAAAAAAAAAAACTGATACAAAACGAAAGCAGCAATAAAGATGATGATGGGTGGAGAGAATTCAACTAATAACATTCAAGTTGACTAAGGGAGTGAGGGAAGTATATAACAGATGCGCTCAATACCAAAGAAAGGAAAGGGAGCGCTGTTGGCAACAAAGGAGACTTCTGGTTCAAATCCCATATTTTTATTAATTTTGTCGATCAATCATCGTTATGGCAGTGCAGAAGTGAATTAGCATCAATAAAAAGAAAAAGAAAATAAAGGAGAATTAGCAGAGAAGATAGCACCACACACATTGACTAAATACCTATGAATCTTAGCTCACGCATCAATCCAAAATGCCAGTACAAAAAGGAGATTTTGATCGCAATTTTCTATCCCGCAATTTTCTAAAAACCACCAGGACAACAAGTGTTCAATGGAAATTCCAAATTCGTATTACAGAGGATGAGAAGAACACAACGACGTCGACATTAGAATAAGAAAATATCAACAATATTTAAATAGTAAAAATTCAACGGTTAAATTTATTGACGCATACAAAGAGGCTTTAGAATTCCAAGAAATCATCGACCACCAGTATTTTCCAACCAGAGCTCACGACATCGACCAAATTAACATCCACAGGAAACAAACAGAAAATCTATTAAACCAAACCTTGAGCTCAGTCTAGGCGCTTCTGCCAATAAATCAAATTTCCACACTTCAATTGTTGCGAGAGGGTGAGGGAAATGGCAGAGAACAATGGGAAAGTGAAGCAACGATTACGGGTTCGGGTTGAGGAAGACGACGGCGTGAGGGTAGTAAGGAAGGAGCGTGGTGGCTAGGGTGGGAGAGGTGCTGCGGCAGACGGTGGGAGAGGTTGCCGGTGATGGTTTTGCATTAGGGCAGGAGAAAAGAATCGGGAAGGAGTAGAGAGGATATAGGAGAGTTCAGAAATGACAACAGGGTGTTTAGGTCAATTCATTTCATATTAAAATTCCAATTTGATTAACCATCGCCATTAGGCGCACTGGTTACTGAAGTGCTGTTAAGCACTCCCCTCAATTTGATATTAAAATTCCAATTTGATTAACCAGCGCCATTAGGCGCACTGGTTACTGAAGTGCTGTTAAGCACTCCGCCCCAAAATCCGGGTTCGAACCCGCCGCCTTGTAATCCAAAAAAAAATATTTCTAATTTGATTCTCTGACAGAGCTTAATCATAAAACGCCCGTAAAATTTGGGAACCCCGAACACACTTGTAATTCTCTGAGCTGAACAGTAATCTAACGGCAAATTGCAAACTAACATATGAATTAGCAAGCTTAATCAATCCAAGTGTGTTTGGAATAACGATTGTAAAAATAGATTTTTTAAAATTTGACTTTTTGCAATCTTACTATTTGTAAAAACCAGATTGTATAATGTAACTTAAATTTGGATTATCGGTTATATAAATGATTTTTGGAAAGTAAAACTTGTTTGGATTAGCTTAAGTATAAGTGACTTTTGTAATAATGGTAGGAAATAAATTAAATTTGAAATTATAAAAAATTTATAAAAGTTAAATTTGGGAAATTTGGGAATTAAAATTAACACAATTTGATGAAATAATATTACATAATTAATTGGATCACATGTCCTATACAATTTGGTCTCTAATTAAGTCACAAATATGATTCATTTGGGAGGAAGATCGCCTACCATAATTTGTGGTAGAAGGCTGTTCATCTACACTATTATTCTCTACATCAACTATATTCTCAGCTTCACCTTGCCGAAACACTACGTCTTCAACATCAGTTCTCCTAATAAAATTATGTAGGGTCATTATTGCGCAAACAATGCGAATTTGTGTCTGGTAGCTGTACTTGCGCATTTTTTTTAACAATTCAAATCAATTCTTCTACACTCCAAAAGTCCTTTCTATGGTAGACCAGAAACCAGAATGATAAAAATTAAAGGTCTCGTTAACATTTCTAAATCCGGGTTGACGGCTAAATTTTGGCATATGATAACGCTTACATCTATAGAGACCAAGATAACCAAGTTGTGTCAGATAGCCAGCATCAACCAAATAATATTTGCTTAATAACTATTGAAATCAATCTAAACTGTTAGATAAATTTAAGTATGGAATGAAAGTAATTGACAGGAAAGTGACAAAAATATACCTGTAGATAGATGAGGGAAATTCATAGATGGATTTCAAACAGTAGATTGACACACACAAGCATAATGTGCAGTACATTCCCAGCCCGCCAACACGAACGTAAAGCACATATCCCAATCACATACAACCATTATATTCTGTGTTGGATATCTCTTTCTCTCGATATATTTATCTCGGTTGGCACCAATGATCACACACCTAATATGAGTTCCATCTATTGCTCCAAAGTATCTTTGAAGTATGGATAATAACGGGGATCATTTTCTATCTTTGGGTGGCATTAAGTGAATTTGGGATTGCTCGATCTGATATTTTCCTACGCTAGACTGATGCAAGCATCTAATACCTTGTGGAAAAGCCTACTAACCGTTTCCCCTAAATGTTGAAAGAGTTCTTGTACCACCTTATTGCCTACTCTATGGCTAACGGTGAGCAAAAACATGGCAACCATTTCCTCGATCCCAATGTTCGTTGAATTTTGTCACCCATGTTCGACCAATTTATGACACAGGCTATGAAAGACATGTTTTTCCACTCTAAACATGTCATGACAGCTTGAACCATGGCTTGCCAATATCTCTTGCACCCATAAATGACCTATGTGTTTACTTGTTTTACGTGATTCTTTGCAAATGAAGGCACCCAATATTGGTAGAGCAACATAGTCAATCATTCATACGCTGTTAACTCGTCATTTATAAAAGACACAACTCGAGATTGGTCATCTTCCTCCACCATGTCAAGTAAGTTTTGATTGTTCTAATTTGTCATTGATTATGTACTCAGTGAGTGTGATTCAATTCAAGTATCAGTAATGGAAGAAAAAAAAACATACCAAATAAGGACTCAATGATATAGGTAAACAAATTCAAGTTTTGGCATAAAATGTCATTCACAAAACATGTTGTCATAGAGTTAAATATTGTCATAAGTTACAAACACAAACATAATAAAACCACGCGGATATAAGTAGTTCAGGTACATATAGGAGTCATAAATCATAAACCACAACCACAGAACCATGAACTCCATGTTCCGTTTACAGAGTAACGCAAACGTTTCCTTGTTAGTCTTATCTATTACAAGCTTGATACAACGGTGACAAAAGTCCTCATCACATATGACTTCATCAAGGTCAAGCAGCTGATTCAAAGTAGCATCGACACTAATATCTTTAATAGCATCTAATGTTGCCGCTCTGTCCTAGGATGCATTTGCAATCACACTAACTACATCCATGAAATGTTTTGAAGCTGGCACTTTCTGCTTCTTTCTCTTTGCCCAGACCCTTAACCCATCTTCCTCTTACCCTCGACTTCCTAACTTAGTACCAACGATTGATGGACTACTTATTGTTAAACCAATGCTAGCCAGCTTATCTGTCGCTCTTATACTATGCACCGGGTTGGCACCGAACATATTATCTTCACTATCCCCTAATCCTTCTTCGTCATCTATTGTTGGTCGATGCAGAAATATCCTCGCCACTTGCCATAGCATCTGTGAATATAATTCGTAGTTCTCTTTCAAACTTGAGGCTTGTGTGTTTGAACTTTCTATATGATAAATTCTCCTGCATGCAAACAATAAACCAAAAAGGCAACTAATTAACCAAAATAAATCAGTGGAGAGGAAAAAAATTAAACGTATACTTGCTATTTTTACCTGTATTTTCCGTTGCCACCACTCATTTGATGCGAGGACTTTGTTTGTTATAAGGTCTCTGCTCACACCAGTCTCTTTAATTAAGGAATCCCAAGTCGTGAAATCTTTCCTAAGGATATCGAACCTATTCTTCAATTGTTTCTTGTCATAATCTTTCCCAGTCTTCTCATTAAAGGTAGAGACAATATTCTGCCACCTTGGCTTTGAAAAATGCATCCCATGGCATTTTTTTTGTATATTTGCTCAAGCCAAGCGTTGATAAAAATCTCAGCTATCTCATCATCCAATACTGCTTTACTTTCCATTTTTACTTGTATGTATTCCTAATTTTCTTAGCTACAAAGTTTCATATTGAAAGAAAATAGAGAATGTAATACCCAGAGTATAGAGTTAACAGAAATGTAACACTAGGAAAAATAGAGTACATGCCAACGCATCAAAACCAAAGTAGGACAGGAACCCATATGCGACAACCATCCATCAAAATAGAGCAACATCAATATCACGAAAAAAAGCATCAACTAAAGGAACGAGAAATGTGGAACAAAACATTTCTGGCCAAAGTTGCAGACAAGAGCGAATGATGAACCACACCAGCCAAAATACAAAAAAAAAACAAATTTCTAGCAATAGTTGCACACCAAATCAAACCATGAACCAGAGCAACCAAAATACGACAAAAAATATATATTCCGGCCAAATCAAACCATGAACTAGAGCAACCAAAACAGTACACTACAGAAAAAAAAATCTAGAGCATACAATACATCACATATCACACACCGCTGTCCTAAGCTTCCTAGAGAATATAAAAAATCCAGAGAATATATATATTCAGAGGAATATATATATATATTCAAAGCATAAAAAAATCTAGAGAATATATATATTCTGGCATAAATGTTGGTTAAGAGGAAATTGTTAATCTTACCACAGTGAAGAACACACCATTGTCCTAAGCTTCCTACCAAACTCCACAACACAACACAAATCAGTAAAGATCGACAGATAGTAGATGTCTCACTAGACACTAGATACACTTCTCGATCTACCGCGACTGAGAGCAAGAGCCCCAACCATAGTGAATCACCAAATAGAGAAGCGAAGTCTAGATCGGCCACCGTTAGCTCAGAAGCTTCCCATCAAATTGTTAGGATTGGTAGGCACAACGGAAGAATTTTAAAATTTTCGTTGATCCTAATCAAGGATCTATCAACGGCGTTTAAATTGAGTTAGAAATATTCGTACCTTTTAATAGAGGTGTTCAAATCCGGGATCAAAACTGGGATCTACCACTCCCGGTCCCGGTTTGGTCCCTGTCTCGGTAATCCCGGGCGGTACCAGGATCAAATCGGGAAATCCCAGTTTTTTTTAAAAAAAATTAAATTTAAAAAATATTATTATATTAGTTAAATTTTCTATAATCTAGTGTTTAAAGTAATTATTTAACACCTAATAAGGCCATAATAATCACACAAATTAATTTAGAATTGAAGAATAACATTTTTTTATTATTATTATCACCTTCATCATTTTTGTTATTATTTTTATACATTATATAGTAGGATTAGTATCACGATATATACAGTTTAACTCCAACTAAATATGTGATACACATTTTATCAAATGATAACTTAAATTATGGGATAAAAAATACAAAAATAAAATAACAACTTAGTTTGTAAGAAAACAATTTTAAACAAATAAAAAAAATCGGGACTGGGATCACAAGATGTGACTGGTCCCGGTCCCGTTTTGGGACGGGAAATTCCCGGGATCAAAATGTCTGGGACCGGGACCGGGACTAGACAACAGGGACTGGGACACTTTGAACACCCCTACCTTTTAATTCAGGGTTTTCGATCTCTAAGAGCCAGCACGTCAGGCCTACTCCCTCTACCGGTATCCATACGAATGCTCTCCAATACAGACTAGTGCTAGCACCTCCAATTGTCTCCTAGGGTTTCCCTTACAGCTCTAAATTCTCATTTGTGTATGAGTGTATTTGCTCTATCAAGTTTATAACCTATAAGGGCTATATTCAAATTTCAAAATTAATTAACAATTAATTATCTTGATAAGCTAATTAAATAAATTCAGTTTAAATTAAATATGTCCAACAATTTTAATTTAACCTATTTATTTAATCCAAATAAAGAGCCATTAGATTTAATTTATCTTCATAAATTAAATCTGAGATACTATATCTCTATCATGTTAGTTATTAAATCTAATTTATCTTAATAAAATTAAATTTAAAACTAACACAATATAATAATATATACAAATATATATAATATGTATTTCAAAAATACATATACAATATATATAATATTATTAACGAATTTTATATTATATATATAAATATAATTCATCCACCCTAAATTAAACATTATCTCATGTTGGGCCATTCTTGTATGCGACCCTGTAGGCCCATACGAAGTTGGCAGTGGGCCAATAAACTGTACTAACCTACAAGTCATAAGCGGCCTTTAGCAAGACATTATGACTACCCAATTCATATGAGGATCATTAACACGATACAACCTATCATACAACTATGTCACATCCCTTTTGTCATACGATATATCGGTCAAGGATGAGGCATGGATAATATCATCCTCTTGTTCCTGACCATTACTTTTTCGAATCCTGAGTAGTCTGACAATAGAAATGGAAACTCCTTTCTATCGCAGTATGGCCATACATTTCTCAAACTCACTCATCGAGGGGCTCAATAATATCTCTCTACTAATGTGAGAGACAAACTCCATCTTGATCATTCATATTCCTCTGCATGAAAAAAACACCAAGCCCGATCGTAACCTTTATCGTCACTCGGTCAAAAGTGACTTTTGACTATTTCAATGCTTAGCAACTCTCATGTAGGAATCCATGATGACCTCATGTCAAAAGGCATTGTGACGTGCTTATACATGAAAAAAGCTTATGACTTGATTTATGTAGCTTTTTTATAGTGGATCGGTCCAACACCTTGTATTCTTACAAGTACCTAAGACTTTGATTCGTATTTCCATATCTTATCAAAGTCGTACTAGTCTTGTTTCATCTCTACTCCCACATAGATGTCCGACCAGGTGTTGGAAATTGTGCCCTAAGGGCCAATCATTGTACTTTGAACATTATTATTTTAATGAAATTTCTCCATTCTGTTATTATATTATTTGCATGTTAACTGTGATAATTGTATCCTTGGATAATTCATAAAGATTGTCCTAAAATGTCCCTTGTCGGTCATCTATGCGGGAGCAGAGATAAAACAAGATCAGTATGACTTTGATAAGATATGGAGATATGAATCAAAGTCTTAGGCACTTGTAAGAGTACAAGGTGCTAGACCGACCCATTATGGGAAAACTACATGGATCAACTCATAAGCTTTTCTCATGTATAACCACGTCACAATGCCCTTAAACCTGAGGTCATCATGGATTCCTACATGAGAGTTGCTAAGCTTTGAACTAGTCAAAAGTCACGTTTGACCGGGTGATGATAAAGGCTACGATCGGGCTTGGTGGTTTTTCATGCAGAGGAATATGAATGATCAAGATGGAATTTGTCCCTCATATTAGTAGAGAGATATTACTATGCCCCTCGATGAGTGAGTCTGAGAAATGTATGGCCATACTATGATGAAAGGAGTTTCTGTCTCTATTATCAAGCTACTTAAGAATCGAGAAAGTAATGGTCAAGAAGAAGATGATGACATTATCCATGCCTTATCCTTGATCGATATATCGTGTGACAAAAGGGACGTGACATGGTTGTATGACAGGTTGCATCGTGATAACGATCCTCATATGAATCGGGTAGTCATAATGTCTTGCTAGAGGCCGCTTGCAACTTTTGGGTTAGTATAGTTATTGGCCCATTGCCAACTTCATATGGGCCTACAGGGTCGCACACAAGAATGGCCCAACACGAGATAATGTTTAATTTAGGGTGGACGAATTATATATATATATAATATAATATAAAATTCATTAATAATATTATATAGATATATATTTTTGAAATATATATATCTTATATATATATATATATGTATATTATATGATATTATTATATTGTGTCAGTTTTAAATTTAATTTATTAAGATATATTAAATTTAATAACTAACATGATAGAGATATAATATCTCATATTTAATTTATGAAGATAAATTAAATCTAATGGCTCTTTATTTGGATTAAATAAATAGGTTAAATTAAAACTGTTGGACAGATGTAATTTAAACTGAATTTATTTAATTAGCTCATCAAGATAATTAATAGTTAATTAATTTTGAAATTAATGATGATTAATTTTGAAATTTGAAAATAACCCTCATAGGTTATAAGCTTGATAAAGCAGATATATTGATATACACATGAGAATTGAGAGCCACAAGGGAAACCCCAGGAGACATTAGAGGCACTAGCACATAGTCTTGGTTGGAGAGCATTCGTGTGGATACCAGTAGAGGGAGCGGACCTTACATGTGGGCTCCTAGAGATCGTGAAAACCCTAAATCATAAAAGGTATGAATCATTCCAACTTGGTTTAAATGTCGTTGATATATCCTCGATTAGGATGGGTCAAATTTTAAAATTCTTCCGTTGTGCCTGCCGATCCTAACACCAGGGACATTTTAGGACAATCCAATGATACAATTATCACAATTAACATGAAAATAATATGATAATTGAATGGAGAAATTTCATTAAATTAATAATATTCAAAGTACAATAATTGGCCCTTAGAGCATAATTTCCAACACGAACTCCATAGCATGTCGTCCTAAGCTTCCCACCGGACTGTACAACATAGCACAGATTAGCACAGATTGACGGATAGTAGAAGTTGCACTGGATAGTAGATCCTCTCCTCGATCTACTACGACTGAGAACACATGACACCACCCACAAAATGCACGTCAAGCAATGGCAAAGATCCAGCTGCAATAAGTTTCGGCCAACGAGAGAGGCAAGATTATGGAGAGAGTGGCGAGAGTTTTCTGTCTATCAGGACCCGATGTCAAACTCAGAGGAGAGGAGAAGAGGAGAGAGAGAGAGAGAAAGTAGTGGACACATTAAATGCTAATAACGGCAATATTCCCATAAGGCATATTGAAAAAAACTCTTGCTGAGGGCTTTTACCAACTTGACGTTTTAGGAGCTTATGGTACCATAAGTCAAATTGAAATATCACCCGCCCAAACACTCATTTTTCCCTAATTGCAATCGGGCTTAGCTCACTCAATCGGGCTTCTTTGGGGACTAAATGCCCCAACCAAATCATCAACAAAAAGAAGAAAAGAGTACAAGACAAGGGCCAGAAACAAAATTAAATCATGGGTACGCAATTTAGTTATTCTAATTACTAAGTCCCTTAGCTGCACACTTTGATTTCTACACTAAATTCGTCCTACAAGTCAAAATTAAGGGAAAAATTACCAGTTGCTCTATCTAGAACCAATCGAATTGAAAACTAAAAAGCAACACTTGAGTAAATTACAGAAAATAGTAAGGGATTTATCATGGAATAGACAGCGTTACCTGAAGAGGCATATCATGGAGATTAATAAGATCTTATAAGTTATCCTTGATCTCCATAGTATTGACCATGAATTGATGAAATGAATAATGGGAGCATATATCAAATAAGGTCAGAAAAAGAAGAACCAAGAGATACTTGGGTTTCCCTTGTACGCTCTTCACCTGAAAGATAGCCAATGGTTCCTCTAAATGATTTAGAGCCTGTTTGAGTTCACGTTAGCACACCCAAAATGCGCAGCCACTCCTAAAAGTGCAGTGGTAGTGACGAAGGCCATTTGGGTTAACGATGAGCTCCACTAGGCTTCTCCGCCGAACATAGCTTATAGAAGAAGCAAATAATAGGTGCTTTTGCCACGACGACAGCTTCACGGTGAGAGACAAGAGAGCTTAGAACTAGAGATTCTTTTCCTCCTTGCTACACCACCGCCGACTGCATTATAGTATCATCGGAGAGCAAAGGCTTAACCGTGAGTTGTGAATGTGTGTTGCGCCGTAGTTTAGAGACAGAGTGAACGGTGTAACAAGACATAAAGCTAGAGATGCTAAGGACTGAGGGGCGACTGAGAGGTTCTTGGACGGAGTGAGTTTGACAGTAGTAGAGCACCAGTGACCATCGTTCGTTCGTCCGTCACCAACCACGCACTATCCTTTGTTATTCACCATAACAAAAAACGTCCAATATGTCTTCGAGGAAGAAGAAATTCTAACTGTTGAGCTCGACTCTCTCTCTCTCCTCTCTGGCCTGTACAATGAAGGTGATGAGAATTGAGAAGATGATGAATAGCCAAATCCTCTACCTTTCACAATCGCCTCCTCCCTTCAAAAAGACAATCAACAGTGCCCAAAACCAGCTTATACTCTATTTTCTCGCCAAACAAAATACAAAACACAAAAATTGCCCTTAATTGTTGGGAAAAATAATAACTTCTTCATTTATGGTCAAAAGACCATTTTGCCCTTAGATTTTTGCAATTAAATTGAGCTCTCTTTCTTTTCTTTCTATGTGGCCAAAAATCACATATTGTTGGGCTAAAAAATTGTGCTCTTCCAATCTCTATGTTTTTGGTCTTCAATAATGGTCCAAAATCTCTTATGTGGCAAAAAATCTCTATGTTTATGAAGACATAAATTAAATTTTATGTCTTATTGTGGCCCAAAATTCTGTGGCCATTAGTTGCACTATTTGGTTAATTCACGTATGCCAATATTTACCATTTTATTTCCTTTAATATCACAAAGGTGTAAATGAATTTTGGTGACTGAAATTTGGGATGTTACATTTTCAATTGAGATTTATGCTATATAAGGAAAGTACGTGATATATATAAAATTCATCCACCCTAAATTAAACATTGTTTGGTCATTCTTGTGTGTGACCCTGTAAGCCCATATGAAGTTGGTAGTGGGCCAATAACTATACTAACCCAAAAGTCACAAGCGGCCTCTAGTAAGACATTACGACTACCTAATTCATATGAGGATCGTTATCATGATGCAACCTGTCATACAACCATGTCACGTCCCTTTTGTCACACGATATATCGATCAAGGATAAGGCATGGATAATGTCATCCTCTTGTTCCTGACCATTACTTTCTCGATTCCTGACTAGCCTGATAACAGAGACAGAAACTGCTTTCATAATAGTATGGCCATACATTTCTCAGACTCACTCATCGAGGGGCCCAGTAATATCTCTCTACTAATGTGAGGGACAAATTCCATCTTGATCATTCATATTCCTCTGCATGAAAAACCACCAAGCCCGATCGTAGCCTTTATCATCACCCGGTCAAAAGTGACTTGTGACTAGTTCAAAGCTTAGCAACTCTCATGTAGGAATCCATGATGACCTCAGGTCTAAGGGCATTGTGATGTGGTTATACATGAGAAAAGCTTATGACTTGATCCATGTAGCTTTCTCATGGTGGGTCGGTCCAGCACCTTGTACTCTTTCAAGTGCCTAAGACTTTGATTCATATCTCCATATCTTATCAAAGTCATATTGATCTTGTTTTATCTCTACTCCCGCATAGATGACCGACCAGGGACATTTTAGAACAATCTTTATGAATTATCCAAGGATACAATTATCACAATTAACCTGCAAATAATATGATAACAGAATGCAGAAATTTCATTAAAATAATAATGTTCAAAGTACAATGATTGGCCCTTAGGGCACAATTTCCAACATCCTCCCACTTGCAAAAATGCAAAAAATTCGTTTAGTCCAATTCTTAAGGGATTTCGGCCAAATTTCAAAAACAACGACCCAGAATGCTTCTGATCTAGATTGTCTACCCCAAAGTTTCAAATCCCTAAATCTGATTAGAGACCCTAACGTGTCTGTACGCCAACTACGATCTCAGGTACCCTACCCAATTTCAAGCTTGTTCAAAACGAAAATCACATACATGTTTCAAGATATACATGTTCGGAATTGATTTCATGCTTGTTCCAAAACGAGAATCACATACATGTTTCAAAACCGAAAACGAAACAATTTCAAGATTCAATTTAAATGAAAACGAAAATCAACGGAACTACAAGATCACATCTTTTTAAATAATTTCATTTCGTATTAACCAAATCACATGCATATTCGAGTGTTTCTTATAAACATACATACACATCCCATATATATCACATGTATAAGAACATAAACTCATTTTAAACACACAATTGATCTGGCTCTGATACCACTGTTAGAATCGGTAGGCATAGCAGAAGAATTTTAAAATTTTCACCGATCCTAATCGAGGATCTATCAACGGCATTTAAACCAAGTTGGAATGATTCATACCTTTTGATGATTTAGAGTTTTCACGATCTCTAGGAGCCAACACGTCAGGTCCGCTCCCTCTACCAGTATCCACACGAATGTTCTCCAACCGAGACTGCGTGCTAGTGCCCCTAATGTCTCCTAGGGTTTCACTTGCGGCTCTCAATTCTCATGTGCGTATCAATATATCTGCTCTATCAAGTTTATAACCTATGAGGGCTATTTTCAAATTTCAAAATTAATCATCATTAATTTCAAAATTAATTAACAATTAATTATCTTGATGAGCTAATTAAATAAATTCAGTTTAAATTACATCTGTCCAACAGTTTTAATTTAACCTATTTATTTAATCCAAATAAAGAGCCATTAGATTTAATTTATCTTCATAAATTAAATCTGAGATACTATATCTCTATCATGTTAGTTATTAAATTTAATATATCTTAAAAAATTAAATTTAAAACTAACACAATATAATAATATCATATAATATATATATAAGATATATATTTCGAAAAAATATATATCTATATAATATTATTAATGAATTTTATATTATATATATATATATATATAATTCGTCCACCCTAAATTAAACATTATCTCGTGTTGGGCCATTCTTGTGTGCGACCCTGTAGGCCCATATGAAGTTGGCAATGGGCCAATAACTATACTAACCCAAAAGTCGCAAGCGGCCTCTAGCAAGACATTATGACTACCCGATTCATATGAGGATCGTTATCACGATGCAACCTGTCATACAACCATGTCACGTCCCTTTTGTCACACGATATATCGATCAAGGATAAGGCATGGATAATGTCATCCTCTTCTTCTTGACCATTACTTTCTCGATTCTTAAGTAGCTTGATAATAAAGACAGAAACTCCTTTCATCATAGTATGGCCATACATTTCTCAGACTCACTCATCGAGGGGCCCAGTAATATCTCTCTACTAATATGAGGGACAAATTCCATCTTGATCATTCATATTCCTCTGCATGAAAAACCACCAAGCCCGATCGTAGCCTTTATCATCACCCGGTCAAAAGTGACTTGTGACTAGTTCAAAGCTTAGCAACTCTCATGTAGGAATCCATGATGACCTCAGGTCTAAGGGCATTGTGATGTGGTTATACATGAGAAAAGCTTATGACTTGATCCATGTAGCTTTCCCATAGTGGGTCGGTCCAGCACCTTGTACTCTTTCAAGTGCTTAAGACTTTGATTCGTATCTCCATATCTTATTAAAGTCATAATGATCTTGTTTTATCTCTACTCCCGCATAGATGACTGACCAGGGACATTTTAGAACAATCTTTATGAATTATTCAAGGATACAATTATCACAGTTAACATGCAAATAATATGATAACAGAATGGAGAGATTTCATTAAAATAATAATGTTCAAAGTACAATGATTGGCCCTTAGGGCACAATTATCCATGTCTTGTGTGAATTGTTTAAATGAGAGTCGAAGGGATGTTGATGTCATAAAAGATCACCTACTTTGTGATAGAATAAATCTGTGATACACAAGGTGGATATGGCATGGTGAGGAAGTAACGGATTGTCCGTCTCATAAGAAGGAAGATGTAGATGTCATAGATGATTATGAATATGCTGTAAGAAATGACCATGGTGAAGGAATATGGGAAAAAAATATAAAGTAAGACCTTAATTCATAAAAGAGAACTGTGTGTTTTTTTTGTTTTACTCCTGCTTAGTTTATTTTATTTTTATTGCAATTTATTTACGTATCTGACGATGTTTTTTATGTCAACAGGAATATGGACAACTCTAGTGACTCAAATCAAAGTGTTGGGGATGACGAAAGGCGTAGAGATGACCAAAGCCCTAGTGATGACGAAAGGCCTAAAGATGAAACCGTTGCAAGAAGGAGGGTTAGAGGTTGTACAAAGATGGGAGCATTGGTTGCACGTCATGAACATCAACAAGAGAGGCTGCATATAGACTTCGATGCCAATTTGAATCTAGTTGGTCTTGAGGAAGACCATTTCTTTAGCTACTTAGGGTTTTGGCTCGAAGCAAAGTGCGCATTACCTACGATAATTGGAGATTGGTTCCCCCAAAAACGAAAGACATGATTTGGCAGCAACTTTTGGTATATAAGTTTTGATACAGCTATGATAATTGTAGCTTTATTCCTATTTTTTAAATATAATTATCTTAAGTTTTACCTTGCAGCAAACATATGATATCCCGGACACCAAGGGGATGTACAAGCACTGGATGGGTGAGTTTCGTATACGATGGAAAGGTTTTAAGAACAAGCTAACAGCAAGGTACATTCAAGGGGCGCAAAGGGGTAAGGATCCATGTCGATATTATTTGTATTTATCTCTAGAGGACTGGAGGTTGTTTGCTGCATCACGGGCAGATCCTCAGTTTTTGATAAGATTTATGTCATTATGATATAGAGCTTTTAATTTTCATATACTTGATATCGTTGATTTATTTGTTGTTGTTTTTCATTCATAGAAATTAAGTACAGTAAATGCACAGAGGCAAGCAGAAAATAAATATCAACATTACATGTCTCGTGGTGGATACCAAAAGCTTGAGCGGCAAATGATGCAGAAGAGTTAGAGAAAATGAAGGAAGCAGCAGAACCTGATCCTAGAGTTGTTATCTAGGCCTTGGCACCTCCTCCACATCACAAAAAATGAAAAGCAGGGAGGATTAATGGTGGGAAGTAGATAAATCCAGTTGTTGCTGATGTTGCTGCGAGGATTGTAAGTAGTTATACCATAAGTACCTAATTTTTTTCATACTGAGAGTGGTTTCTATACATTTACAATAATCTGTATGCTATAGGATGAACTGGAAGATTATAGTAGCCAAGGTTCGTTCAATCCAAGTAGACGGATGAACATCTTAACAACGGCTATTAGGAAGGCAGATGACCTTGGTCATGTTTGAGGAGAGACACAAGGAGTTAGTGTCGCGAGGTATTTTAGATGAGACACACGTTATTCGTCACAAGCTGGACCTAGTAGGGACCTTGTGGCCAAGATTCGAGAAGACCTTGAACAAGAGCTCAAGGCCAACCTTCTCGATAAGCTTCGACAAGAGTTGTTGCCAGAGCTTCAACTTGAAATGGCAAAGATGTTTGAAGTGCAAAGGGCAAGGGACGAGCATAGAACTCAGGAATCCCCAGCCTTCAGTAGCATCAAAGGAAGTTACAACCCTTTGAAGGAACCACTTGGCAACCCTTCTCCTACTCCAGCGTCGGGAGACCCTTCCATCCTCTATTTGGATGATCCACTGTTGTGTGTTGTTACCGATGCTCTTGTTCACACACGTGCTACCACCCACCATAATCAGCAAATTTCGTAGGATTTTCGTAGGGTGAATGTGATGAGTCGTAGAAAGGGGGAAGACGGTACAGCCATCCCTGTTCCTAATCCAAAGGTTAGCACGTTAGGTCAGGCGATAGGATCTTTTATCCTTTGGCCTGACAATCTTATTGGTTTAAAAGCAACACCTCCAATGGTAGGCATTACCTTACTATTACTGAAAATCTATTGGCATCCTAATAACAATTTGGCTTTTGATGTTCTAAAAGGATGACGAAGATGCGAGGAAATGACCCTATTTAGCACGGCTGCAACAGATCTACAAGGGCATTAAACAGATTGACTTGAAGATGCCTTAAGGGATTGTGGGCCTTACATTTGAGTATCCCTATACGATTGACAATACAAATCTCAAGCAGTTTATCAGGTTAGAGGAGATAGATGCAGGATGGGTGAAATTTGCAATCCGGTAAGTTTTTTTAAATTTTCCCATAGAATTCATTTAGAGGTTTTTTCATTTCATACATTTAATAATTCATTCCTTATTTTAATTCTATTATAGCATGTTCCACGGCCTCTATACAAACATGGAAAGACATGATTGGTATGGATTCTTATGCCTTGCGAATACAACAAGGGATACCAATACTATGGCGTATAGGACTCACTATGTAGGCTACACAATGGGATAGACCAAACTTCATTGTTATTTAGCACCTATTGTTCAAGGATACGTATTTTCATTTTCTCAATTTAAGATGTTTAATAAATAATTACTTTGTCATCTAACTTCATTTTAATCTTTACATGTTGTTATAGTTTCCACTGGAGTTTGTGTGTTACATGTCATCGCCGCAACATTGTCTATTGGTTTGATCCTTTAGGTAAAAAGCCAAACAAAGATACAAAATCCGTCTTCGACATGTAAGTTATTCTGTTTGTATTTTATTGACTCTTAAAAAAATGAATAGTTCTAATTTCTGTTGATTTTGATTTTCATGATAGTGCTTGTCAAACATATAGAGTTCTAGGCGGGTCACGTGATGGTACAGTTGTTAAATACCCAAAGTGGTTTTATCTGATAGTAAGTAGTTTCTATTCTAATTATTTCATTGATTATTGTTTTTGACATACCTTTATTGATTTTAACAACCAATTGGCTTTGATTTAAAGTGCCCTCGACAACCTGACAACACTGAATGCTGATATTACGTTATACTTTATATGTATAACATCACTCAAAGTGGAATTACTAGCGATTTTGAAAAGGTAATCGCTTCTTCATTCTCAAATGATAATATTTTTTATGTTCTTATTGAAATACTAATTAATTCATTTTCTTGGTTCATTTCATCAAACCTTATTTTCTAATTTTCTAATTTTTGATAATGAAGATGCCTACCTACGTGAAGACCTTAATTTGATCAGAGACCTTTTGGCTGGACATCTTCTTCAACATATAGAGCAGTAAAATTTTTATTTATATCAATTTGTAGTTGTGTGATGACAGCGTTTTGACACTTTCTGGTTGTTATTGTACATATATATAGTAGTAGGTTGTATGAGTTGTTATTGTATGTATATATAGTAAAGATTGCAGTGCTGGATATCCTTACCATTTGGTAATGTACATTGTGGTTTATAAATCCATTTTCTATTCTGTTTCTGCAGTTTGAACTCGCTGAGTAATGCAGAATGTAAATAATCATTTTGAAAAAATCAAACATTTTAACGTCCCTAATTAAGAATTAGGACATTTAAAGTCTCACTTTAGACATCCTATTTTTTTGGGACCTCTTTTCTTTAAACATACTACGCCTCCCACATAGACGTCCCCCAATTCTTGGACGTTAAAAGGGCCAAATTTGGGACGTTAAAACCCCTTTTTGTAGTAGTGTGAGGGGAGGGAGGGGAATTTTCAAAAAATTCTCCATCCCTTCTTAAAAAATTTATAGTACCAAATAAGAGGAGGGGAGCACCCCTCCCCCTCAAACCAAACAGACCATTAACTTTCAAGTGTTGACTACTAATCCCACGTCGTAAAAAATACCTATTAATTCCAATGGGATATGTGCCATATTATAATAGTCAGGATGACTTGGCAAATTACATGGACTTTTTTAATACTTGATTGATTAAAAACATAGTTTTGTTTAAAGCGTATTTTTGTTATCCAATCAATGTCAATCCCTAATCCCCCTTTCACAAATACAATTATCTCCACCTTTGGACGTCTCTTTCCTTTGGCTTTGGCAGCAATTATGCAGAACACAAGAAAAATAAAACAACATCAATAATCAATGTACAAATCTATGAACAATTCTCTGACTCATGAACGTTGCTTTGTCTTGGATTGCTTACCTATCCTTTCTCTTCTCCAAGAACCGGTGAAGCGATGCATTACGCATAATAGGCAGATATTCCGTTAGAGTTAACCATTTTTTTTCAACGGTATAGTTTAGTAGTCAACAAATGAAAGTTCAAAGTGTTGGTTTTAAACTTTTAAAGATAAGGAGGGTCATTTGCAATTGATATAAAGTTAAGAGGGGTTATTTGTATTTTGACTATATTAATAGTCCAAATATATTATTTTATTAAAATTATTATTATTATTTCATATAAAATATATAAATAAACTTAAATGGTTAAAATTTCATCTGAACAGTTTACGAATGTAGATTATTATTAGGGAAAATTCTAAATAAATACCGTTTGAATTTCAAAATCCCAAATCAGTAATTTGACAAGAACTTGAGTTGTCAATCCCATTGTTTTATTTATCAATCACATTACTCTTATTGTTAATAAACCAATTTGGGATTTTGAAGTTCAAGTGGTATTTTTTTTCTTATTATTATTATTTGCTCCTACTTTTTTCACTATAGTTGTGAATTGTTTATATCCAGTTTTATAAAATGTTAAATCCAAACTATTACAATTTTAAGGCTTAAAGTGTGTCTATGACCTAAAGTATCTGTATCTGGTGTTTTTTTATGCATACAACACCATAAAATTACTGTTAAAAAAAAAAACTCTAGTGTGATACATGCACCTTCACTTCAAAAACTTTTTGGGAGATAATAGCAACGTTAAAATTACTTCCAAAAAAAATACTTTATTAGCAAAAATTTTCTTGCAAAACTGCCTCACAAAATGCTATTGGACACATAAGTAAAGAAAATCCTTTATGGTACTAGATGAAGCTTAAAATATTTTAAGATATTGGACACATCTGGAAAAATATTTTAAGGTGCTAAATGCAGTTAAGTAAATTTTAATGCGATATTGATAAAGCGAGTAGATGAGAGGAAGGGTAGAGTACAGAAGCTACTTCACAAACGAACCTCCATTGATGAGGCAAGTCGCCGTTGCTAAACCTTGTGGCTATTTTTGGGTGTGTCTCATTTAGTTGAGGGAGAAGAGGTAAGGCTAATAAAGGGAAGAAAATTTCCTTCCCAACCACCATTAACAAAAGCAACATTTATATAAGGGTTAATATAATTTTTGGTCCCTGAAGTTTGATTCAATTTTAGTTTTGGTTCCTCAAATTTGAAATTGATGGTTTTGATCCCTAAAGTTTCACTTGATTTTGGTTTTGGTCCCTCAAGTTTGAAAATGGTGGTTTTAGTCCTTGAAGTTTCACCTAATTTTGGTTTTTGTCCCTCAAGTTTGAAAAAGACTTGGTGACCCAGTTATAAAACCCGACCCGATCCGAGGAAAAAACCAAGTCATTTTCAAACTTAAGGGACTAAAACCAAAATTGGGTGAAACTTTAGGGACCAAAATCACTGATTTCAAACTTAAGGGATCAAAACCACCTATTTCAAACTTGAGGGACCAAAACCAAAATTGGATCAAATTTCAAGGATCAAAAGTTATATTAACGCTTTATATAATGTAAGGGACTTAGTTCTAAGGAATGATTCTATAGAGGCTATCCATCTTATTCAAGCTGAGGTTCACATAACGCATATGGATAGGCATCCTAAACATTCAAAACATGATCAAAAGGAATTAGCAAGTTGAACACCCAGTTTGAAACAATATTACCGATACAAAACTTTACAATTTCTAGAGCTTACGCCACTTGTCTATTCTAAGACGTGGCCAAACAATATACCTAAAATTAAAAATAGTAAGCATAAGGGGCAAAAATATGGCAGCTATACATCTTAGTGGCGGATTCTGTAACCCCCTTCGTGATTAAGGCTGAGATTTATGTTCATAAACACGTAATTAAGTTTGAATTAGAGACTGTAAGATGATTTGGGACTTATTCAAATTAAACTTCCCAAAATCAGGGTTTTCAAAAACTTTTACAAAACCTTATCACAGCAGTCTCATATTCATCTTTCAACACTTAAATGGCTTGTACAGGTTGGTTTCATTCATACATATCAGAGTATAGCATAAATTCCCGATACACTCGGGTTCCATTAATTACATAAGGGTTTACACAAAGGCTCAAAGCCCACAATTCATACCTTGTACTTGGGGATTACACAAAACTACACTATACTTCCAAAATATACAACTATTTACCACAAAATATCCAATGAATTTTACATTGATAACCATTAACCAAAATAAACTCCTAAACTAGAGCTCTAACTGCTCTTCGTCGCCCGCTTTCCCTTGGATCCTTCATCCTTGTCTAAAAATTGTGTTTTTGGGAGAGCGAGATTCTAAAGAATCCCCGTAGTAACAAATCACTCATAATATGCACAACATCAAAGCATGAAAGTAAATCATCCATACAACACACAGCAATCACAACAACAGTTGCAATGGCCGGGGTAGATATTATGGGCATCGCCCCCCTACGACAAGTCACGCTGAACTACTTGCTGTATTGCATATCCACATGAACATATCACATATATCACCACAACTGTGATTCATATAAAACATTTCACAACACAGCCCCACGGGCTGGATACTCAACACAACACGCAGCCCCATGAGCTGGATCTCAAATAGGAATCCACGATTCCATAACGCAGCCTCGGCACTTACAGCGGTAGATACAACGGCCGGGGTAGGTATCATGAGCATTGCCCCCCTATGACAGCTCACGCTGAACTTCTAGCACTGTAATGCCCTATGGCTGATAACAAATTCACAATGATAAACATGCATCCAAGTATCATATACAACATGAGAGAAAAGTTACTACCTGAGTCCTTCCAGGCGTTCCTTGGCACCGGTCTCTCCCACTTCGGGCAAATATCATATACTAGAATCATAATTAGGGACGAAGAGTTATTTCTCTATTCCAATTCCCAATATCTTTATAACACTTAATTGATTATCATTATTGCTCTTTTAGTACTCAAGAATACCTCTAACCATAGCCCTAAAGGGTTGGAAGAACTATCCCAAAGATCCCCTCTTTGGAAACACAAACTGACATTTTCTACTGAGGCACTCGAGTGAGATTGTATGGATACTCGAGTGATGGTACGGTCTATACTCGGGCACCAGAGGGTGAGAGACAACGAGTGCATACCCGAGAGCACAAAGAAGTTTTTCAGAGACAGGATCACTCGAGCACACTGGACCTCACCCAAGTGAAAGCCAAATGCCTCACTCGAGCACCTGAGAGTGAAGTCCAGAAAGTGAGAACCCGAGAGCACAAGAGGAATGGTAGTAGCCCAAATGGCTCACTGTACTCGAGCACAACTCAGCTCACTCGAGCGGATACCCCATACCCGCGAGTGAGAAGGCACACTCTTGCACCATGCCCTCGAGTGACAACCCGAGAGGCAAGTCCTTGGTGCCAAATACACCAGTCACTCGACCACAAGGAGGCTCACTCGAGTGATATTCATCCCTCACTCGCGAGTGAGACTATGCACTCTTGGATTTCCCAGAAAGCACAACAGAAAAACTGAAGAGAAACAGAAGATACGTACAGCACTCGAGCATTGTTCAACCCTACCCGAGTAATCATCATCCCTCTCTCGAGTGAATCCCAAATCACTCGAGTGATTCTATCAGAATCAGAAAACACAGAAACAGTCCAAACTTCCTAACACTTGCCCAATTGATCCCTATGGACACAAAACTTTACCTAAAGCCATCCCCATAGAAAAACACTTAATAAACTCAATGAGATCATCAGAATCATCAAAATTCTAGTCCATTATCATGCTTTAGGTTTTGGGCAACTAAAGCAACAAAATACCAATATCATCCAAACATCACATTTCAATCACCAATCAATCTATCTATCCTAAACTCTTTCCAAGATACCATTCTCATGCCAAAAACATACCAAATGAACAGTGGCTCTCATTTTCGGATTCAAGCCAAAATTTCCAGATTTTATAAACTATTTCAAATGGCATGAAACTTAGATAGATAGATTGGTTTTACATACCTCTTCAACTTCTCAAAAAACACTCTTTGATTCTCCAACAACCAGATTTTCGTGTGATCACAAACCACACCCAATGGACAAGCTACAACCATTAAAGTGAAGCTTATTACTCATAGAACAACTTTAATGAATGATGTTTGAGCAATGGAGGTCTTTTGGTTACCTTAATCACAAGCTCTTCTTCCTCTTTCTTGAGCAACAATGGCCAAACCAAGAGAGAAAATGAGAGAGAGAGAGAGAGAGATGGAGTGAAGAGATAAAATAATGATCATGCTTCCCATGCTTCCCCATGTCATCCGAACAAGAGAGGAGAGGGAGGAGAGAGAGATAATTGTTTAATCAATTTGACCTTCACACCCACACCCTCTTTTGCCAGATGTCACAATGCTATTGATTTTCACCAAATAAGTCACCAATTAGCTTCTCTAATCTCTCCATTAGCCAATTAATTTCACACATCATTTCCTCTTAGTTAGTAATTAATTTTCCCATTAATTACCAATTTATGACCAATATTCCCATTCTTCCAATTTTTCACTAATTATAACATATTAATTAATATTGCCATAAAACATATAATAATTTCAATTAAATTCATAATTGTCCACAATAATCATGATTAGCCCTTAATCAAAAATTGGGATATTACAGATTCTATATTTCCTTCTCTCCATTCTTAACTCCTACAAATTTATGGGTAGCAATGATATATGCTATAAGTTGTTTCATTAAAGGGAAAAAATATATATAAATTAAAACCTCTAAAAATAAGGAGATGAATTAGGTGCAAGGCAATAGTTACTCACTCAGAAATTGCTGGGGCAAAAAGAGCCCATGGAAATGTAATAAAATAGGGGTCACAGAATCTTACCACCTAAAACATCTATTTTAGTGCATACTTATGGGCTAGCTCTTTGCTATTTATGCACATGAAAATGATTAATAATCAATCCTTTCATTAGATGTCAAACAACTTGAAAGTTAATCTGTGAGAAAGTGGATGAAGCAAGCTCCATGGATGCATATGTTTCTAATCAATTACATAGAATATAAAACTATTGGATACCCGTTTACTTGGATCATATAAAATTGAAATATTTTTTTGTGAATGAAGGTACTATGAAGTTAGTGCATAAACGATGAGTAAGCCAAGCTCTCCTTCCTTTGCCTCAATGAGTTGTGGTAGCTATCTTGTCTCATCGATCACTTTATTGTGGAGGAAACGCCAAGCTTAGATTGGGATTGAGAAGGCTCCATCTTACTCACAAAATTTGCTCAAGAAAAGAGGAGTGTAAAAGAACATGGAAAGAAAAGAAGTAAATGGAGGAAAGATTGCATAAAAGACTTCAAATATTTCTGCGAAAGATGAAAATGCATAGCTCTAGTTTTTGGTATAATAGTTGGCACTTAATTTGGACCATAAAGTCATAGGCAGTATTAGATGCAAGTTCACAATCTCCTATGACTTTGTGGTTTAAACCAAGCACCAACTATCGTACAAAAAACTTAAGCTAATATCAGACATGAGTCCACCAGCCTTTGACTCTGTGCCCATGGTCCAAACAAAGCGCTAACCATTGTAATAAGAGCTTAAGCTAGTATCAGATACAGGTCTACTAGTCTTCTACAACTTTGTGGTCTACCGAGCCAAAGCCAATCAACATCCTCTCTTAAACTCAGGACGTATCATTCCTTCCCTCTTAAAGGAGGTTCATCTTAAAACCTCTCAATAGAAGTGAGATTTGAATTCGTGCTAACTCTGATACCCATACATAATACATCCAGAGTCTATAAGGGGTGTGAATCGCTTTGGCCTAACCACAAAGTTAAGAGACTGGTAGACCTGCATATGATACCTACTTAAGCTTTTGACTCGATGGTTGGCATTTTCTTCCTAAGGTTGGGTACTTAGAAATGAAGTGCCTCGATCATTACAATCAACTTGCATTAAAGCTTGTAAATCCTCACTCAGAGTCGATATCACCTTCAAACCGTGTTTTGGTTCTAAAGCCTGGTGAGTTAGATGGCACGCGACAGTGTTAGCTTAAATAATGGAAATCTCAGTCTCAACTTAGGAGATCCCTAATTTCTAAGATTATAGACTTATTTGCATGAAGAGAGATGTCTCCCTCTTTTACTAGCGAGATCACATCATATGAGTCCGATTCAACAATCATCCTGCTGCAACCAAAACAATAATCCGATAGCATTAGTTGAGAGAGAGGAAGGTGAGTGAGGGGAGAGAGAATTGACAAAGATAAGAGAATATGGAAGAAGGAGGGATTGACACGTGGACAAGTGTGAAGCTCACCAAGACAAAAAGTAATGTCTGTTTAGGCTATCAATGACATGTCACTTTTGCTCTATTTGTAGAAGTTGGTGTGTAGTTTTGCACCTAAGAAGCGTATATGGTGCTAGATGAACGTTTGGTAAAAGTACATAGGCATTTTTCCATCTTGTTAGATGTACAACAATGTGGGGCCTGCCACTAAAAAATAACTGTGGTTAGCTTAAACAAATGGAGCTGACATTTTTGCAACTTTTTGTAATCTTCATAGGCATTTTCGCACCTAAGAAATGTATATGGTACCACGTGCACATTTAGGTAAAGTTCACGAGCATTTTTGTCCCTTAACCCTTTAGAGAAAATAGAGAAGTGAGGTTAAAAGTTTTTAATTAATTTTTTTACCCTTTTATCTTACATATTCTCTTTATTAAAATTTTATAACTACACTTCTCTAATATAATTAAATCCAACTCAAAAATTTTTCCATCATTTCCCTTCCCTCCAAATCCCTAGTCCCAAACACCCCTTTAAGGGTTGTTTGGTATAAGGGATTTGGAATGGAGGAGAGGGGAGTGGAAGGAAAATTTTTGCAAAAATTACATTCAAATCCTATATAAGAGGAAAAAAATGAAAAAAAAAATGGTCTATTGAAATCTCAAAATTACCACAAAATCTTGTGGAACTTTTTTATAATAAATTTCACTTCTACTGACAAGTCCATGGGCACGTCATTGACAAGTCCAAGAGTATGTCAAGGAGTGTGTCATTGACAAGTCTAGGGGCATCCATTAACAAATTCAGGGGTGTCTATTAGCAAGTCCATGAGCATCTATTGACAAGTCTATGATTGAAATTTATTGCAAAAAGTCCAACAGGACTTTTTGGCAATTTTGATATTTCAAGGGATCATTTTTCATTTTTTCTCTTATATGGGACCTAAATGTAATTTTCCCAAAAATTTTATGATTTAAATTTTAAAAAAGTAAAGAAGTGGGGTTGAAAGTTTTTTATTATTTTTTTATTTTACATCTCATCTTTATTAAAATTTTATAATCTCACTTCTCTAATTTTTTTCAAAACTAACTCATAAAAATCCGCCCTCCCTTCATTCTCCTCCTACCAAACAATCCTAAGGCTGTGTTTGGTTTGAGGTGAAGGGATGGGAGGGGGTAAATTATAGGGAGAAGGTAAATTTTGGGTTCCTCTAGCCCAAAAAGGTAATTTACCTCCTCCTCCCCTCCCCTCCCCCAAACCAAACACACCTTAAAGTTTGTAGCCTCTCTTTCAAATGAATTAATTTTTGTTAGGCACATGTATTATTCTATTGGAGCCAATAATGTTTGAGGCATTGTTGGCCACTACATATGGGGACCTCTCCTAACTAAAATTTAAACTTTACCTCATCACGTTGTGAGGGACTAACCCCTTCCACTAGACTCAACCACTGCTGGTCTTTCAAATGAATTCTGAACTGCTTGAAACTGCGCAAATCCATAATATTGGGCGCTAGTGTCTTGGGTGATGTTGGGCTATGATTATGAGAAGATTTATGAAAGAGATTCGGGTGCCCATAAATTCCAGTCTAGGAGCCCATAGAAACTTCGTCTTTGGATGTGCCCAAAATACAGTCCACAAATTCGCTTCTTCTTTTACTTACAATCATTGGGGGAACAGATGTTTATATCCAAAAAAAAAAAAGAGTTGGAGGCACATATGCAGAGACCCATGTTTTTTTCACTCCAAACATCTCTATAATAGCCCATTGCCTTTATAATAGACTTACCTTGTCAATTAGTCTCCCGTCTTTTTTATAAGTAACATCTTCTCACACAAAGTTACTTTTATATATAAGCAACAATTTGTATTTGTTTAAGAAGTTAATCCACTTTTTTCGGTTTTTATCTCCAAATAATTACACATCTCTCTTATCTTTTTTCCCCTCACTCATTGTCTCTCTCATTTACCTTCTTTATAAATAAGTATATATTTCCTCCGTTGCTATATATAAGGCCCTATTTTTTGAATGAATTTGTCCATTTTTATAAGGTCTCATTTGAGTTAGCCTAAATAATAAATGCATTTTTACTCATTTTACCTTTAATTAATTTCATACATTGGATTAATTAAAGTGTTGACTCATTTTCTTTATTATTATCTCCCATTATCTTTATTCTCTCACATCCAATATTGTCAAACTACTGAATTTAAGCAAACTCTTGATAATGACATAAAATTGTATCCAAGACTCGAATCGTAAACTTGTAAGAATTTACTTTTATCAATTGATCGAGATCAATAGTGTATAATTAAATAATACCCCTCAAGGTTTTTTTTAAAGAAAGAACCCTCGCCGGTGGCAGTCACCACCCCGCCAGCGGGCCTCTGACTGCCGGATGTTGGAGCTCTGGCGCCGGAGGCGGAGTTCCGGTGACAAGTAATAGAATTGACAAGTTAAGTGTAACGCCCCAATTTTCGATTAAGGCCTAATGATAATTATTGAGGATAATTATCGGATTAAAGTTGAATTAATGTATATTGGTGGCAATATTATTTAATATGTCATAATTGTTGGAAAATTGAAAGAATGGAATTATTGGCATAAGTTGGTAATTAATGGGGAAATTAATTACCAACTAAAAGAAAATGAGAAGTGTAATTAAAATGGCTAATGGAAGGATTAGAGAGGATAATTGGTGATTAAGTGTGTGAGAACCAATGGGGAAATGACACATGGCAAGCTCACATGTGGGAGTGATAAGAGAAAGTCAAATGCAATTTTTTTATAGTTTCTCTCTCCTCTCTTCCCTCTTGTGCGCAGCAAAATCTGAATGGAGGGAGTATTGTAATCATTTGTGCTTCTTCTTCACTCCTCCTCCTCCATCTCTCTCTCGTCCTCTCTCCCCTTCTCTCTCTCGCCATTTTTGCAGCAAATAGGAAGAAGAAAAGCTTGTAAAAAGGTAAAGAAAATGACTCCTATTGCTCAAACTTCCTTCTTTAATGTTGATCCTTGAATCAAGAGCTTCATTGTGATGGTTGAAATGTGTTCATTGGTGTTAGTTTATGACCTCAAGAGATTGTGAAAGTTGAAGAATCAAGAAATCTCTTTGGCAAAGTGAAAGAGGTGAGTGTTATCTCCCTTTTGATATATAGATTGTGGTTGTTGGTTGAGATTGATTTTTCTGGAATTTCTGCCCTATTTTCGAAAATATTAGGGTCTTAGTGAGTTTGGCATGTTATGATCATGAAAATGGTATATTGTGATGTCTTTTGGACAAAGGGATTGTTTTGAATCATTGAAAGTGAAGTTTGGGATCTTGGTGTTGGTTTTGGTGTATTAGTCAAAACAGGGCATGTGGTTAGAGTATGAATTTGGTCATTTTGAGGTTACCATTGTGTTCCTTGAGTGAAATTGTATGGGAATAAGCTTGGTTAATGATTTTGGAGTCATTGAACACTTTGGTAGAAAAGTAGGAAAATGCTGTCAATGTGAACTCTGTCTGGACAGTTTATTTGTGTGGACGTTTTGAGTGACCAAATGATTTCAGAAAATTGTGAAACTTTCCAGTCTTAAAGTTCACATCCCAAGCTTCAAAATGGACATATATTTTGTGTCATTTCGTTGTGTATTCTGTGAGTTATGGTTGTCCAAAGTTTGGTACAAAAACAGAACACGGTTTTGGGGGCAGTGATGAGTGTTGTGTAATTCTGGAATTTTGTAATGATTTCCAGTGAAGGGCTATATTTTTCCTTGAAAGAGGACTCATATACCTTTCATTTGGCTTTGGAATCACTCCGTTTCGATTTTTCTACAATTAGTTATGAATTTTGGAAGTTCGGCCCAGTGTCAGGAAATTTCTGGGCCGCGGCCCAAGAGTGGCGGGCCGCGGCCCAAGCCTTTCTGACCTGTTTTGGGCCGCGGCCCAAGAGTGGTGGGCCGCAGCCCAAGGCCTTCTGACCATATTTGGGCCGCAGCCCAAGGAATGGTGGGCCGCGGCCCACCCCTATATTCCAGCACTTGTTGTTTTCGAAAAGAGATCTTCACCCTATTGTTTCCCAACCTTTTAGGGGTTTTATTAGAGGCATTTGTGGCTTCTTAAGGGTCATTATTGATAACCAAATCTAAGAGTTGAAGAGTTAATTGAGTATTGGAATAGAGAATAATGTTTCGTCCTTAATTATGACTTTAGGCTTTGATATCTGCCCGGAGCATAGAAGGCCTGTGCCTGCTCGAGGAAGGAAAGACAAAGGTAGTGACACTTTATCCTATATCATGTGTATTGCATTGCTTGTTTGCATTAGTCATCGATTGTAGTGAAAGTGAAGGGGACGTGGCGAAAGCCCGGACTCGATTATAGTGAAAGTGAAGGGGACGTGGCGAAAGCCCGGACTCGAATATTGATAAAGTGATGGGGCGTGGCGTAAGCCCGACCTTGTTTAAAGTGAAGGGAACGTGGCGGAAGCCCGGTCTCGAATATTGATTACTGCATTGTGATATATGTTTACTTGCTTTGTATATATGCATCATATAAATAAACTGTTGCTACTGGGATTCTCTAGAATCTCATTCCTTCCAAATAACATTTTTAGACAGGGCAAGTGGATCGAAAGGCAAGCAAGTGGCAAAGGACGACTAGGACTGCCAGCGGTAGTCTTAGTTATATATTTTGGTTTTAAATCGAATTGGTTATCATTTTGGATCATTGTAAATATATTGTATAGATCATAGTAGTATAGTTTTGTGTAATCCCCGGTATGGATACTGAGATGGGCAATGATGCCCTGTATAAACCTTTGGATTAATGTTATTATCCCGGGCGATCGTCGGGAATTGTGCTTACTCTGATATTGTATATGTAACAGACCAAACAGGCCATTTGTTTTAATGAATGAAATGAATGGAGATCCATTTGTACAGATGTTTTTAAAAAGTTTTTAATTGTTCCGGATTTCTCATTCGATAATTAAATGAGCTTAAACGCTAATCCCGGCCTGATTATCGAAGGGGGTTACATTTGTGGTATCAGAGCAATGTTCCTGGCATTTGTAGGAATTGCTAGGATAGTTGCCCTAGTTATTTGCCTGAGTGTTAGGTGATTGTTGATAGTTGTTGTATACACATGAATATTCCTGTTATTGATTGGTATATAAGAGTTTAAGGAATATGTGTATACTTCTATTGTGATTTCTGACTGGGTGAATCAATTGTAAGGTTAAAGGACAGAATGGTTCACACTAGAGTCAGACCATTGGACCCAGAGGTGGGGGAATTGAAGGAGAATCCACCTAATTTCATACAGTGGATAATAAAGATTGGAACTCTGATGTGTCGATCAAAGGATTGAGGTATGAATAAGGGAATGATTGGTCTCCTGATAGTTTATTGAATTTGATAAAGTTGTTGAAGGGTGTGTGAATGTTAAGCATGCTCAACTCGGGGGAACCCTAAGATGGGTGGCCTTGAGAGTTTGAGTGAGTAAGGCCATGGAGACTTGAGGAGTGATTATGATTTTAAGGTTTCCCCATGACCAATGATCATTTAAGTTAGATGGTTTAAAGAGTGCTTAGATTCATGGAGATATTGATAATGTAGGTATTGATTTTGAATTGGGACAGTTCTGTTGTAGTGAATACTGACAGAAAAGTCCATTTGATGGGATATGGCAATTTGAGGCATAGTAAAGGTTTTGTGGTCTCTCCATGTTAAGTGATGATCCTGAGTAATATTGTAGGGTCAAAGGAATGGGAATACGATATATGGTACTATATGAATAATGGTGATCATATCGTTTGTGGATCCCAGGAGATTCGATCTGACGATACTGAAGGTTGGGAATAAGCCTGAATTAGGTCTAAGCTAAATTAGTGCTTAGGTCGAAATGAGAAGTGGTTTCACTGTGGTTCTGATGCATGTCAGAAGCTCAAACCACGTGAACCTGATGGATAATGTTGAACCTTCAGTAATGTTTTGAGGTTATTACCCAAATACCGTGAAAGGTAGAGTAGGTGTTATTGATCTTGATTCTTAGCGAAACCTATTGGGTATGATTGAGGAAAATGATTGCTAATGTATGAAATGTTGAGGTTCTAGACTTCCTGATGAACCTAAATGTTGGGTTAAAGACCCTAGGCTGTATGATATGGTATGGCAGTGATGTTACAGTGGACTTATGTGTCCAAAGGCCTTAAGACCTAGGGGACCAGTGTGCCTTAGACTGGCAAAGATGATTGAACTTAAGTTGGAGTTAATGATGCTCCGTAGAAATGAGAGAAAGTGAATTCCTAGCTCAGTTAATGTAGAGATCCTAAGAATTGAATTGTGATACAAGGATTTAGCTCAATAGTTGAACTGATTCTTGGGGACCTGATCTGACCTGGATGGTCTGAGGTACTAGAACATGAAGTGGAATGTATTGGAAATGAATATGAGGTTTCTCAAGGATGCTAGTTGCTATTCTAGCAAAGGGCAAAATCATGATAATAGAGCATTCCCTGATTGAATAAGAATAGTTCTTGATAGAACAACGAGTGGCTATGGAATATAGTCTCATGGTTGAGACGAGGAATCGAATATGGGTTTAAGGGCTGTGTGTATACTGTAATTGTGATGGGATGTGGTGAACCAATGTGGTCACCTGAGAATTTGAAGGGTATAATCAAAGGTGCAAACACTACTAGCTATGTGCAAGCTAGAGGGGTACTGATCGTTGGTGGTAGAATATTGACCTAACGTTATGAAAACAGAATGTGCCACTAACTTGAGAATGGCTAATGATGGGACCGTGAATAGTCCAGAGGTATAGTCTCAAGGTTGAGATAAAGAATGGGATGTGGGGATTGACTTCTGAGTTTTCAATACAATGATACCTTCATCTAAAGACAACCAACTGGAAAGTACTATCTACAGAGAATTCAAATTGGAAAGGGCTACCTGCGGAGAATTCTGATAGGAAAGGGCTACCTACGGAGAGTTCTGATCGGAGAAAGCTACCTATGGGAAGTCTGATCGCAAAGGGCTACCTACGGAGAATACCACACCGTAGTGTGAAGCCACCGTGACGACAAACCCTAGTGTGGAACTGCCGTGACGACAAACCCTAGAGTGCAGCCACCTGGACGATGAACCGTGGACTGCAGTCGCCATGATGTTGACTCATAGACTAGTGTTACGGAAGGGTTGGCTCTTAGTGATGGTGCATTGTAATGAATCCCACAATGGATGGGTTTTCTTGAGATAAGAAGTCATACGGCTTGGAATGATTCGAATTGAATTGGGCTAAAGTTTGGCACGAACAAATAGAAATTGTAAATGTTGTTAGTGGTAATGGGAGATTCCTAAGGGACTCCTATTAAATCAACTTAGCATTGTTAAAGCATAGATAAAGAGATAGAAAACCAAACGAAGTGAATGTGATGTGTTTGAGAACTGTAATGAGAAGAAGCTCAAGAAAGTGTAATTGACAGAGTGTTCATGTCAACGTGAGCCGTTGTAGGGTTTGACATTAATCATCTCTAACATCGGCCGTTGATGTACCGTATGGAATGTAAAGACCGTAAAGCAATGTGTAAATGTGACCATGCCAAGCGCACCGCTACTGGCTGACCCTGTTGAGGGATACGGGTGGGGTGTAGGCAAGGTGGGCATCGCCACTGGCTGACCCTGTTGAGGGATACGGGTGGGGTGCGACAATGAAAGTATTAGCCACGCCAAGCGCACTGCCATCGGCTGAGCCCTCGGAGGGGGTATACGGGTGGAGTGTAGGCAGGGTGGACTGTGATAGAAGGGTACTTCGGATAGAAGAGATTGAGATTCCGGAGAGACTCGATATTGTTATTGAAACCCAAAGGTCCCGGTTACCACTAGTGGAGATATTGGTGGGTGTACGAGTGAGGGTAATGATGGGAAAGTGAGTATAGTGTAAGCGAAAGTATAGTGGAAAACAGAAAAAGCTGAGAGATGTGATGACAACGGAAACTATCAGTTGTACGCAGTGAATCTGTGGTACTTTGAGTGATCCCCAGAAGGGGAAAGTGACTTAATGACTATGGTTGAAGAGGCTTAAAGCCGGAATAAATGAGTATAGTTTGTATCATAGTAATCGAGTGAGGTGAAGACCTCTAAGGATTGAAATCGAAGATCACACACTCGTGAGGGTGTCTCCGAGTACAAGAAATGATAAAGTGATTGAAAGAAAGAAATTGAACCACGAAGGGTTGGTCCGCTGAAATTCTTTAGTGAATTGGACCTGTGGTGTACTGTTGATACAAATGGTTTGAAAGGATTATCCTAATGGGAAGCAAATCGAGGGACGGAAGCCGTCATGAATAGGTGGCTGAGGTTTATGTCCCCAATGGTGTAACAAATTTCGAGGACGAAATTTAATGAACGGGGGGAGAAATGTAACGCCCCAATTTTCGATTAAGGCCTAATGATAATTATTGAGGATAATTATCGGATTAAAGTTGAATTAATGTATATTGGTGGCAATATTATTTAATATGTCATAATTGTTGGAAAATTGAAAGAATGGAATTATTGGCATAAGTTGGTAATTAATGGGGAAATTAATTACCAACTAAAAGAAAATGAGAAGTGTAATTAAAATGGCTAATGGAAGGATTAGAGAGGATAATTGGTGATTAAGTGTGTGAGAACCAATGGGGAAATGACACATGGCAAGCTCACATGTGGGAGTGATAAGAGAAAGTCAAATGCAATTTTTTTATAGTTTCTCTCTCCTCTCTTCCCTCTTGTGCGCAGCAAAATCTGAATGGAGGGAGTATTGTAATCATTTGTGCTTCTTCTTCACTCCTCCTCCTCCATCTCTCTCTCGTCCTCTCTCCCCTTCTCTCTCTCGCCATTTTTGCAGCAAATAGGAAGAAGAAAAGCTTGTAAAAAGGTAAAGAAAATGACTCCTATTGCTCAAACTTCCTTCTTTAATGTTGATCCTTGAATCAAGAGCTTCATTGTGATGGTTGAAATGTGTTCATTGGTGTTAGTTTATGACCTCAAGAGATTGTGAAAGTTGAAGAATCAAGAAATCTCTTTGGCAAAGTGAAAGAGGTGAGTGTTATCTCCCTTTTGATATATAGATTGTGGTTGTTGGTTGAGATTGATTTTTCTGGAATTTCTGCCCTATTTTCGAAAATATTAGGGTCTTAGTGAGTTTGGCATGTTATGATCATGAAAATGGTATATTGTGATGTCTTTTGGACAAAGGGATTGTTTTGAATCATTGAAAGTGAAGTTTGGGATCTTGGTGTTGGTTTTGGTGTATTAGTCAAAACAGGGCATGTGGTTAGAGTATGAATTTGGTCATTTTGAGGTTACCATTGTGTTCCTTGAGTGAAATTGTATGGGAATAAGCTTGGTTAATGATTTTGGAGTCATTGAACACTTTGGTAGAAAAGTAGGAAAATGCTGTCAATGTGAACTCTGTCTGGACAGTTTATTTGTGTGGACGTTTTGAGTGACCAAATGATTTCAGAAAATTGTGAAACTTTCCAGTCTTAAAGTTCACATCCCAAGCTTCAAAATGGACATATATTTTGTGTCATTTCGTTGTGTATTCTGTGAGTTATGGTTGTCCAAAGTTTGGTACAAAAACAGAACACGGTTTTGGGGGCAGTGATGAGTGTTGTGTAATTCTGGAATTGTGTAATGATTTCCAGTGAAGGGCTATATTTTTCCTTGAAAGAGGACTCATATACCTTTCATTTGGCTTTGGAATCACTCCGTTTCGATTTTTCTACAATTAGTTATGAATTTTGGAAGTTCGGCCCAGTGTCAGGAAATTTCTGGGCCGCGGCCCAAGAGTGGCGGGCCGCGGCCCAAGCCTTTCTGACATGTTTTGGGCCGCGGCCCAAGAGTGGTGGGCCGCAGCCCAAGGCCTTCTGACCATATTTGGGCCGCAGCCCAAGGAATGGTGGGCCGCGGCCCACCCCTATATTCCAGCACTTGTTGTTTTCGAAAAGAGATCTTCACCATATTGTTTCCCAACCTTTTAGGGGTTTTATTAGAGGCATTTGTGGCTTCTTAAGGGTCATTATTGATAACCAAATCTAAGAGTTGAAGAGTTAATTGAGTATTGGAATAGAGAATAATGTTTCGTCCTTAATTATGACTTTAGGCTTTGATATCTGCCCGGAGCATAGAAGGCCTGTGCCTGCTCGAGGAAGGAAAGACAAAGGTAGTGACACTTTATCCTATATCATGTGTATTGCATTGCTTGTTTGCATTAGTCATCGATTGTAGTGAAAGTGAAGGGGACGTGGCGAAAGCCCGGACTCGATTATAGTGAAAGTGAAGGGGACGTGGCGAAAGCCCGGACTCGAATATTGATAAAGTGATGGGGCGTGGCGTAAGCCCGACCTTGTTTAAAGTGAAGGGAACGTGGCGGAAGCCCGGTCTCGAATATTGATTACTGCATTGTGATATATGTTTACTTGCTTTGTATATATGCATCATATAAATAAACTGTTGCTACTGGGATTCTCTAGAATCTCATTCCTTCCAAATAACATTTTTAGACAGGGCAAGTGGATCGAAAGGCAAGCAAGTGGCAAAGGACGACTAGGACTGCCAGCGGTAGTCTTAGTTATATATTTTGGTTTTAAATCGAATTGGTTATCATTTTGGATCATTGTAAATATATTGTATAGATCATAGTAGTATAGTTTTGTGTAATCCCCGGTATGGATACTGAGATGGGCAATGATGCCCTGTATAAACCTTTGGATTAATGTTATTATCCCGAGCGATCGTCGGGAATTGTGCTTACTCTGATATTGTATATGTAACAGACCAAACAGGCCATTTGTTTTAATGAATGAAATGAATGGAGATCCATTTGTACAGATATTTTTAAAAAGTTTTTAATTGTTCCGGATTTCTCATTCGATAATTAAATGAGCTTAAACGCTAATCCCGGCCTGATTATCGAAGGGGGTTACATTAAGTAACGGGATTGACTACTTGAACTCCATAAACCCTATCCAGTGTCATTAACAAGTTGAATAAAGACAATGATAACTTGAGTATAACGATTGACAAATTGTGCTCCCGAGGTTATTAATGGCTACACTCAAGTTATCATTATCTTTATTCAACTTTGCAACGACGCTTGATAGAGCTTAAGGAGCTCTAGTAGTCAATCACATCACTTAACTTGTCACCAGGGCTTTGGGCTCTTGCTCCTAAGCTCCCGCTGCCAGTCGCCGAAGTCCTATCGGTGGAGTGGTGCCGGTTGTGGCGACGACGGAGTTCTGACACCGGCAAGAGTTTTTCTTTTTAAATATTTTAGTAAAAGTACAACATTTCAACATCCTAGATTAATCTCTTGTGACCTATTTATTATTTTCATATGTTAACAAACTTTTTAGAGTTTTCCAGATTTAAATGGTATTAATTTAGAATTTTCCATAGAAAATAGACCTTTTAGGTATATTAAAAACAAGGTTGTTAAACCCAGACCGGACCGGGCGGTAAACTGGTCCGGTCCGGGTTGGTATTTTAAAAAAAAAAAATTTATTTTTCCTTTAGAATTTCATACTATAAGACTAAAATTTTCAATTTCTCACCGGTTTGGTCCCGGTTTGACCCACTGACCCTTAACCCAGTACCCCGACCAGTTCAATACCCGATCCGAGTTTTAATACCTTGATTAAAAAGCAATAGAGGCCGTAATTGATCAATTACTTGACAACTTATATTTTATTTTAAAAAGTATATAGTTATATATCTATTTATTTATTTACAATTCTGATAAAAAAATTATATTTACAATTTCGCTTCCCAATTTATTACTACTGTTTGCCGGAAAAATTTATTAGTACTACTTACGTACACATGTAACAGGCGTCCGCAATCCCGACTCATCAGAGTGGCGAGAAAAAATAATTCTCTGCAGTAAATAGACTCTATTTTGTTTAAAAGTGAGATCTGAGTTATTGAAACAAAAATAATCAGGTTGTCTGTTACGTATCTAATACCTTAAAATATTGTTTAAGTAACATGCAGTATCCTAAAATAATTTATAGTGTTTTAACCCTTTAAAATATTTTTTTAGTTGTACTAAGTGTATTAGCAAACTGATTGCAATTTTACCCTTAATGTATTTTTTTCAGCTCTAAAAATTACTTTAAAATATTAGATGCTACTGAAAAATATTTTAGAGTGAGTGAAAATTAATATCATAAGTTTTAGGTGCTCGTTACTCTAAGAAAAATACATTAAAGTTAATATTCTAAAATACTAGGTATAACTGAAAAAATATTTTATAGGGTTAAAAAAATAAAAAAAAATATTTTAAAGTAATTTTTAGAGTTGAAAAAATACATTAAGAGTAAAATTACAATCAGTCTACTAGTACACTAGGTACAACAACAAAAATATTTTAAGTGGTTAAAAGTAGTAAAAAAATTTTAGGATGAGAAGAGAGACTTAAAAAATATTTGAAGATACTAAATATATTATAGATAACCTTGATTATTTCTGTATCAATAGCTCAGATCTCACTTTTAAATAAAATAGCGTGGTTTTGGTGATGACAATTTTTTTCCTCTTCGCTCTCTGATGAGTCGGGAATGCGGACGCATGTAACAGACACTGAACTTCAGTCATTAAACTGGTACGCTGCGCTAATAACGTGCCGCTGAGAGAATCCGGACCCCCTAATAATGTCAATAAAGGCCTTGACTGGTTATGGTTCACTCTCACATTCAAGGGCCATGAAATAATATAATTTACTGTTTTGATACAGGCGAGTTTAATAGGATCACAAATGAAAATGTGGTTCATATATATATGATTCAGGTTTCAAATAGCACGAATTAACACAGAACTGCCGAACATCACGTCCTGTGTGAAGTTTTGAACTAATTGACTTGGTTCCTGATGAAAAGAAACCTCGTCCAAGAGGACTACATGCTACAATTCCAATGCCAAGTTCCCAGAGAATTTCACAAAACAATATCAGAGGTTGTAAATCATGACATCGATTGCTGTGTTGAATTAAAAATCCCAACAAAAATACAGAGAGAGAGAGAGAGAGAGATATATATATATATATATATATATATATATATATATATATGTTAGAGTTAGTTTTGCTACTTCAGATATAAGACTAATAACTACTACCTTACAAGTGCTAGTAAAAAGTTTTTGTCCAAAAATTAAAAAACCAATAGGCAAAAATTAGTTTGGAAAAAATGATGAGTATAAATATGGGTTAAGGTGTATTCCACACTCTGGAATATTTTTCAGGTGTATTCAGTGTTCTAAAATAATTTATGGTGTGGTCAATACCCTGAAGTATTTTTCATATGCATCCATCACCTACAATATTTTTTTTTGTATAATTTTGCACTAAAATATTTTAGAGTATTGGATGTAAAAAAAACTTAGATTCTTAGGATTTAGACACACATGAAAAACGTACTTTAGGGTACTGGATGCACCACAAAAAATACTTCACGATGTTGGGTGCATCACAAATTACTTTAAGGTAGTGAATGTATTTGGAAAAATACTTTATGATGCTGGATGCACTTTAATTCTATGCATATTTTTAAATAATTTATTTAGCTTACTTAATATCTCTAAATTAATTAACGGAGTCTTATATCAAGGTCGAGGTAGTGTAGTTATTTATGGAATTGGCATAATGCCTCTCCCATATGCTCACATTGACTTGTGATCTCTTTGGGCGATACTCACCCTCTTTCTCTAGGCGCTTAAGGCCCTTTTAGTTCAATTATTAATATTATTTGAGACTGAAGGAAGTATTCTCTCTTTTCTTAATATAAAATATATTTAAAGGATTTAGTTTAGTCCTACGTATAAAATAAAGTTTTTATATTTATCAATTTTTTTTAATTTATTTATATTGATGTTCTTTCAATAATAATTAATGAGGAGTGAAAATGAGAGCATTAAAGAAGATGATTAGGATATTTTAAAAAATACCTGACACATTAACTAGTTTAAATAACTTTCATAATCTAATTGAATTAGATAAATATATCTTATATTAAGAAATGATGAGAGTAGCTGAAATGATTTGACCTGACCTACTAGTAGGAATGATTCCCTCAGCATCTCTAGACTATAAGGACTATTCCAACTGCATGGCTGTTATGGGATGAACACCATGTCCTCTTCTAATTGTCGAAGCTGATGTCCCTTAGGCTATGTTTGGTTTGAGGGGAGGAGAATGAGAGGGAGGGGAGGAATTGTACTCTCCACCCCTTAATTGAAAAGACAAGAAATTTAGGAGGGGAGAAGAAATTTTTTAAAATTTTCCCTCCTTCTCCTCGAAACCCGCCCCCAAATGGGAAAATTTGGAGGGGAGGCTGAAAATAGCTTTTACCATAGATTAAAATGCCCATGAAATTTTGTCATTAACCCAAAAATAACATTTGCTATATATATATATATATATAATTGTATTAAATGTTATTTATAATTTAGGGTATAAAAATATTTTTTATAATTAAACTTTATTACATATCTAAAAGAGTTGGGAAGAAATCATTTAGAATATAAAGGTAAAGTTGTTCATATGAAAATAGTTTCCCTCCCCTCCCCTCCTGAATCAAACAAAGTAATATTAAAATCCATTCCTTCCACTTCCTTCTGATCAATTCAAAAAACATAATATTAAAATCCCTTTTATCTCATCACCTCCCCTCTATTAAAATCCCTCTCATTCTCTCCCCTCCGTCAAACCAAATAGACCCTGAAAGTCCTATGTAATCTTTCCCTCCTCCACAGGTTTCTTAAGTTCCCCGATCTTACATTAAGAAAAAGAAAAAGAAAAATAAGCACACGGTTATCAAACACACACATATATAAATTTTCATATATGTCACCGGATATAAAACTTAAAGAATATTAATATTCTTATTTTTCTAACATGTTGAAATGAATGCAGGTCATTTCCTAACATATTATTGTCTATTTCATGTAAATGTTGAATTATTTAAGCACCGTTGCCAAAAAAAAAAAAAACGGAATTATTTAAGCACCATATTTCCTTTTAGTTGCAGAAGGAATAATATTAACAGGTAAAATTTTTATCAGAATTCCCAATATATTATATTTATTTTTTGGACAAATACAAAGTCGTTTATATAAATAACAATGAAATATTCAAAAACCAGAACCAATAAAAGTAGTTCTGAACGCTGCGATATCATCCCGTGCTATAAGTTCCTAAATTTTCCTCAATATTATAATTATCTTACTCTTATATTTATGATCTATGGTAAGTTACACAGTTTGTCCCATGTGGTTTAATTTTGTCCTAATTAATTTGCATCCTCTATTTTAAATTACATCACTCAACATGTTTTAAAATCCAAACGCAGCGTCAAACTAAAAAGGCCATGTTTTAAAATCCTCGAATTAATTTTTGGAGAATAGCTTTTACGGTTTACGAGGTAAGTATATGATAGGAGTTTTGTCTCAATTTTTTAAAAAATGCTTCTGAAACCATGGTTTCAGAGCTTGCTGAACACACAAGTCTTGGTTATTATGGTTCAATCAAATAGGCTGGCGGCTTAACCAATCATCTACTCCTCCTCCTACCCTTAATATAAGACATATTTACCTGGTTTAATTTGATTAAGAAAGTTCGTTAAATTAGTTGAAGTGACATGTATTTTCTAAAGCATTCTAGTCATTTTCTTTAATTCCTTAATTCTTCATTCTCCTTGATTATTATTAAGGGAGCATTAATGGGTGATAAATTAGAAAAATATTGATAGATATGAAAACTATATCTTATGTTTAGAATCAAAATCAACTCTTTAAATATATCTTATATTAAGAATTGGAGGGAGTAATAATTAATTGGCCTCGCCCATTTCCCCTAATAAGATATGGAGTTATGCCGCAGATAATATTATTAAAGAAGCTTCAACCTCAACAATTGAAAAAATTATCGTTATATTACATAAAATCAATTATCCTTGTGGAATCAAATTGCCAAAAATCAGGGGAAAAAAGAATAAAATACGCGAAGAGAAACTTTAAACAAACCAATGAAAAAATCATTTCTCTATCATATTCAAGTTAATTAAAAAAATAGAGTGCCAAACCCATATTTCATGTTGCTGAACAAATTATTTGGAAAAAGAAATATGGAATATAGAACCAACAACAGAAGGTGGTGAGTCGCCGATTTTAGATATGAGTAGTTATGGGATATTTTAAAAAATAAATGAGCTTGACATTAAACAAAAATTACTTTCCCCAAAGAGCCCCTAATTTTGGATGGGAGGGGAAAAGGACAAAAATATTAACGCAAACATGAGATAGGGATATTCTCAGATATTAGTAAATTACATATTCTCAATGCATACTCAGAACATGGCCTCGAACTGTTTGTAAGTGTCTTTTATTTCTTAAAAAAAAAAAAATTAAAGACTAGGAAGATTCTTCACCTGTTGGAGCGGCTATTTCTAACTAAATTTACTCTATTCAGAAGGGTTAAAAATCTAACTCCTAATCACTTGTTTAAAGAGTAAGAGCTTTTAGGCGCGAAAAAGAAAATAATAATAATAAGAGACAGTAAGAACTCTTACCAATTACTATACTATGTAATTTGGAGCGAGCAAAACTCTTTCTTATAGCCAATGAGCTTGTAGTCTAATAACATGAAAGTTACCTATACCTATAAATGGGACGTCTTATAATCTCATGCTATTATTATTTAGGGAGAATTGTTAAAAAAGACCTCATGGATAATTTATTTACTAAATGGGACCTGGGAAGATATTTTGCATATGGGGGGAAGATATCTGCACACGTATAGAGAAGAATTTTGCATACAGGGAAGATTATCTGCATACCAGAGAAGATAATCTGCACATGTGGAAGATAATCTGCACGCAAATGTCCCATTTGGCAAATAAGTTGCTAATGAGGGATTTTTTCACAATTTTCCCTATTATTTATTACATGCCTATTAAAAAAATAAATGAACAAAACTATCTCACCTCATACGGACATCTGAATTTCAACAGTCGTGTGTACAAAATGTGGAAAGAGTGACTTCCAAAAATTGGACAGTACCAACCAAAAGGGTTTTGTGCCTTAAAAATAGGTTTTACAGTAATTTTGTGGCAACATATTCTGAGTAGATACTAAAATAGGAAATGCAAATCATAGCTCCAGAAATTCATAGCACTGAGAGTATGAACCTTGCAATAAGAAATTCACAAGAAAATCTTTCAGGAACAACCTGGTGCTCACTACTGTATTAGCTAGTCTAATAGATAAACAAATTTCCAATGTACAAACTTGATCATGCAACACACTAACAACAAATAGGATTGAGACATCATGCTGCAAGCATATAGCATGAACTAGTATCAACGAGCTCCCCTAATGATTCTTATCTAAATACTTTCCAACATACTCCCTTCGGTCCTAATTATAAGACAAAGTTGACTTTTTTGGAGAAATTAAGGAAGCCAATTAAATCACTTTAGAATATTTATATTTATATTTTTTTCTTCAAACTAAGTAATTTGATTAATAAACTAATATATAATCCAAAGATATTAAAAATATAAATACTCTAAAGTGATTTAATTGGCTTCTTTAATTTCTCCAAAAAAGTCAACTTTGTCTTATAATTAGGACCGGAGGGAGTAATATTTAGCATTTCAGACTAAATATCACAGATATAGGACTCAATATCTGTGAGATAAATGTGCCTACCAAAGGGATACATTCATTCTTTTCTATATATTTTCCAGCAAAAACCGAGTCAAATCAGTAAACCTATGCAAACCAATGGATCATTTATAAACATTTTAACAAGTAAACTTTGCAATTTAATATTTTTTAAAAGAGGGCAAAATAATTAAGAATCTGGGATCAAAGGGATATCAACCAATGATATGCTAAAGTAAACAAATAAAAAACCATTGATAAACAGAGTGACAGAGAGAAACTGAGGAAATTGTGTTCTCATCAAACCAGACTATCACATTAAAGAGCTTTTCAAATATCAATAATCACATCAATGGATTTCTAATCATAAGATACACAGCCAAATAAAGGCCCACTTTGCACAGCCACTAACATTATAAAGAAAATATCATGACACAAAAAAGAGAAAATGTCAGAAGGTGCCAAATCTATTTAAATTGTCTATATTGAATAGTATCCATCTACACTTGAAGAACTGGAATCCAAATCTGATTGATAATCTTGTGACTTTACAGAACAAAGATTGAAAAACAAAAGGCTATAGAAAACTGTACCTATCACTTCTTTGATCGACATGGTATGATATGACATGGGATATAGATACTGTAAGAAAAATATTAACTAAAAAAGGAGATTAGGCGTACCTAGACGAATCCATATTCAGATTTGGGTCAAAGCTCCAATACTCCATACTTGTGCTCACACAATTATTAGACCACTATAGCTTAATTGTGATTTGCACAGCAGATCACCAGAACCAAAAAGATGGTAGGAGAGAAGGGAATTGCCAGAAAAACTCAATGGCGGGACGAATTACAATTGAGGAGGCACACCCTATTTATAGTGGTTTATGGAGGCCACTAATTAGGAAACGTGTGCACTCCTTCTTGCTCTCCAAGACAACAATTAATTGTCTCTCAATTAATTCCCTAATTATGGTGATTTGTTCCTCTTTTAACAAATCCATAATTATTACTGAAATATTCCCAAATCTGCATTTAATGCTGATTTTATTCTTATTTGATTAGACTACTTATTTCCTAATCAAATAGTCCGGCCTATCAAGGGCGGACTTGGACCTAAAGTCCAATAGATACAGTTTCTCTCCTAACTTGTATGAGAAGTTTGCATCAAGGTTTCACACCTTGCAACTTCTTCTTCAATTCCTTTTAGCTCCCCAGCTAGGGAATTAATCTTTGCCTCTTCTTGTGCAAGGTGTTCTTTTTGATATCTCACCATAGCTGTCTGCCTCCCTAGTTCAGCCCTCTTCCCATCTAACTTCTTAGCAAGCACCTTAAGTCTTGCAATGTTACGCTTGCACTGCACTTCTTCCACGAGCCTCTGTTTCTACTCGATTTCAACCACCTTGGCTTCATTCCTTTCCAAAGAAAGCTTGTGCATTTCTATTTTACTTTGAAGCTCTTTATGTTCCTTATTAGACTTTTCTGCAAGATTTTTATTTTCTATTTCGGCGTCTTGCTTGTTCCAGCCCATTAGAAAAAGATCAGACACAAATAGAAATCATACATGATATGCACAACACTTTTCACCCTGTTTCTATTTTATTTTGGTAAAAAACTTACATTCTACCACATGCGTTTTCGCTCTATACTATACACATAATATTATCCCGTGATTCTGTTGGTCCAAGTGTGAGCCCAATAGACATCGGGATTCCTCAAGGCCTTTCCCTGCTTGAATCAATCAAAAGGGTATAACAAGTCAAGAAGCCAATATGAGTCTGATAAAACCGCACCCCAGCAAGTGAAATTTATTCATTCATTCCCGCCGTGACTTTGTCCTGAGAGGGGGTGATGATTGGTTTCAACCTGGTGGACCTGCGTATGATACCAGCTTAAGCTTTTGGAATAATGGTTGGTGTTGGGTTTGGACCACAAAGTTGTAGTTGGTATCAGACGCATTTCCACCACTACTACAAAAAACATAATATGTGACACTTATTTTAAAGAATACTAGGGTGATTGGGAAGTGCTATAGCTTCTAGAACCATTAAAAATAACTATGGCGCTTCTTGAATTTATGGAAACAACATAGCTTATTTTCTGTATCAATATTTTTATATAGCTTCTTATGGTTCTTCCAAAGAAAGCACCATAAGAGGTTACACCTCCTCCTTGGATAAGGAAGTGTCATAGGAAATCCTTTTTTTAAAAATAATTTTTCTTAGTTATTTCCTTTTCCTAATGAAACCCTTTATATTTACAGTCTAAATCCATAATAATTTACAATTCGATAGCAAAATGAAATAACTCGAAATAAATAAATAATTTATAAAATCACTACAAAATAAGAATAGGTAAGAAAGAACTTACATACCTAAATATTAGCTAATTGTCTAATCATATATTTACTTCATTCTTCAATGATTTCATCCACTTGATAGCCAGACAACTTAGCAAAATGTTGATTTTCATAAAAATATATAAAGAATCATGCACTCAAAGAATTAAAATCACTAAAAATTAATTAACTTAGGCACTTGTCAATTAAATTTAAAACACAATATGTATTGCAAGTAAAGGAATTTACTTTGAGAGGAACAAATTGTAACAATGAGTAACTACATATTTCATTTTTCTACAGAGGATTAAACTGGTATTGTTATATTTGTTGAATGATCGATCACCGAACTTGCAGGTATCCTTTGCAATAGTGCATCTTTATCTATCAAGCATGAAAGAACTCTAGCATTTAAGATGTTTAAACTTGAGCCATACATGTGACTTTTACAAAGGATTAAACTAGTATTATTATATTTGTAAGCTCAAAAAGTAAAAAAAAAACTTACAATGTATAGGAAGTTTAAGAAGACAGAGTTGAAACTTTAAATAAATACCTGAAAAAAAATTATGAGCAAATATATAAGATTCATGACAGATTTTAATTAAAAAAAAGACAACATGGATCAAATGTTAACAAAAAAACACTTACAAGTTAGGGAGATTCTGTAGGCGACCGAGACAAGAAAAAAAACATGTGGGAAATGAAGCTTTGTACTGCAATGGAAGTGACAACCAAATGTTGAAGAAATGTGCACAAGGAGGAGACAAGAAAAAACAAAAAGGGGGCCAAAGGAAGCTTCTACTTGCAATTGTCAAAGAAAGGAAGGAGTGGGGATAATGGATAAGGAAAGATGGTGGACCAATATAGTGGAGGACCAATGGATTGGAGTTCTGAAAAACAGGAAGCTGGAGGACATGCGAGAAGATGATAATGGTGGGGGTTTAAAAGTTTTAACATCTTGTATGGCGATTATATAGCAAGTGCCATATAAGGTAAAAAAAAAAAACAAGTGGTATAAGCTGGAGGGCACACCATCATTTTTTTAGGGAGCCTTCCAAAGCCCTTTTTTAATTTTTTTTATTTGTTAAAAAGTGTCAACGATTTTTTTTTTTAAAAAAATGTAAAGGAAGTAGAGGCGCTTGCATTACAAGCACCAAAGCTTCCTTTACTCTGACTTATTTTATTTTATTTTTTAAAACGAAAGGGAAGCAGTGGCTCTTTTTATTAAATAGAAAAGCAATGCTATAGGATAAGGCCTTGGAAGGCACTTGCCTGGAAAACGCCATACAAATTACTTACCACTTTTTTAAAAAATAATGCCAGCTAGCAAGCGCCATATCTGACACTTTTTTTTTTCGAAAATAAAGGCTTTGTATGGTGCTTGTTTAGGCAAATGCCACAGAAGCTTAACACTATTTATAACACTTATAATAGTAAGTGCTACAGCTTTAAAATAATTTTTTTAAAAAAATATATATAACTATCTGTGAGAAGTGCCACAATAAGGGCATTACTAAATATCTCTTTTGTAGTAGTGCACATTTTTTATGACTTTGTGGTGCAAACCAAATGACAATCATCATACTAAAAGCTTAAGTTGTATCAAACAGGAAACTAGTGGACCAACATCTGATACCAGCTTGATTAGACTAGTATTAGATGCAGGTCTACTAGTCCCTTACAACTTTGTGGTAACTAGGTCAAACCAAGTTGGTATTAGAAGCAAGTCTACTAGTCTTGTCATGCCCTTATCTAATTTTCACCTTTTTTAGAGTATTCGCTGAAGATGATATATGGTTCGGTGGGCAACATAGGAATAACATGAATATACTGATAATAAGTGCATGATTACATAAATTCCCCATAGGGGTTTGTATATGATACTTACGATTAAGGTAGCCGTACAAGGCTACTAGGGTGTCTAAACTCATTCCAGTGAAATGGATACTTCTTTCCGTCTTCGTTTCACTACTGTAATCCCCTTGTATGGTACCCTGCATTGTTGTTTGCTTATCTTCTATCGTCTCCTGTCTAAATTGTTGGTAGGGGAGGGTGAGATTCGAGAGAATCTCAGTAAGAAACAGATACCATAATGCATGCATGATTGATGCTATGTGTATGACATGTTAGCTTTATTTAGATGTATGCCCCATAATGACATTTCTGCATGCTCAATGTTTCATACAACAAGACTATGGCCATAGCGAAAATAGAAACAGAGCTTCATTTATTCAAATATGCTCTACACAATCAAGTAAAGCAATCATATACATCATTACACAAGCAAAGATATCAAATACATGCAAGTAAGGTAAGTCCCATACCTCCAATCTTTCTCCTCGATTTGCGTGCCAACAGCTTAGGGCTCCATATTCGATCCTACAATGTCAAATGTACTATTTAGACACTTCCATAGTGTTTCTGGGGGTTATATGAGCTTATTATGAAAATTTACTAAAATACCCCCGGGGACCCGGCCCGGCCCCGCTGTACCTGGTCCGGCTGTACTTTTCCTGAAATTTTGACATGGCTATTTTTACATATTTTCACCCAAGGAATCCATTTCCGGACTTGGAATTATCAAATTCAATGCCAAATTACGAAATTGCCCTTGGCAGCCCTACTTTTAGGGTTTTAGGGGCGTTTCCGTAATTATGCTTTCTCGGCCTTTTCTGAAAAAGTGCCCAACTGTAACCCCACCTAATTTTTGCTCCTGAACTCAATGGAACCATCAAATCATTGAAAATCCAACTCTAAGACCCATTTATAGTGTTGGCCGAAATATATGGGTTTTTAGGGGAAAATCGGGGTTTTTCGGTTTCGGCTCCGTAAACACGTTCCTTTCTACTCCTAACTACTTTATTGATTATTCCATTAGGTTACAACTACCATTTAGTATCAATTTGGGCAGCATAACCCCTAGGAAAACCCATTTTTCCATTTTTACAACCAATGGCAATCTGGCAAAATTTTACCGATTAAATTGCCCACAGCAGTTAGAATAGTCAATATACGAAGGTTTGGAAGTTACCTCAAGCTCCTTCTGGATTTTCTTGACTTGGCTGAAACCCTAGCTACTCCAACAAGAGATTTTGAGCTTCATAAACCTTAAACACATAGTAGAGTAGCTTAGGAGTGGAGTTATACGCATTAGGAACCGATTTACCAAAGAAATCACTTACCTTTATAAGCTTTTTCCTCCCCTTTTCTCTCTCTAAAAGACACAACTTCCTCTCACTAGTTTCAGGTTTTTCACATCAAAAATGGGGCTGAAGAAGGAGGAGCTGATTTATAATAATATATCCCATTTAATTAATTAATTTTCCCAATTTTCGGATTTTTACAAAATTTTGGCAGATTTATGCCCAAACTTTGAAAAATCATAACTAATTCTAGAAAAACTGAATTGGAGTGATTTCAAAGCCTATAAAACCCTTATTGAGTCTATTTTCAAGGAAAAATATAGACGTTTTCTGAATAGAATCACAAAATTCCCAGAATTTCAATCTTTGCATACTGTTCCAGAAATTTCACAGTTTTTATGTGCTGACTTCAAAAATTCATATCTTTTTGTGTATAGCTCTAATTGATTCATATGACCTATCAAATTAAATCTTAGGATATCTATTTTCATCCTGTAAAATATCATAATTTTTGCTCATCATTTGATCATTCAAAATCACATGACAAGCCCACTACCTCATAGGCGATTTTACCGTAAGCATAATCACTTTCTCCAAAATTCACCATTTTACTTTCTTAATACCTAAAGATATAGAAATCATTAAGGGATGAATTTGGGCTCCTGCTAAATTAGGGCTTAGCAGTCTACTTAATTTAAGCTTATTCCCAAGCCTCCAATCCCAAATTTCGGGGTATTACAAGTCTCATACAACTTTGTGGTTTAAACCAAGTGCCAATTATCATACAACTTTGTGGTCTAAAAGTTTAAGCTTGTATCAAACGGGAAACTGGTGGACTAGCATATGATACCAGTTTAATTAGACTGATATCAGACGCAGGTCTACCAATCTCATATGTAACATCCCAAATTTTATTCACCAAAAATTATATTGTAATTATTTGAATAATTCAATAAAATGGTGAATATTCATGAATTTGGATCTTGTGAATTTTGAAATATTCAAGTTCGTAAGGAAATGGGCAAATAAATTCAAAAATTGAATTAAATTACAAAGGGGATAGCAAAATCATAATTTTCCCAATTTAGCCCAAGATTAATTATTTTCCAATTAATTTGAGTTAATTCGAATTAATCAAGGAAAATAAAGGAAAATGGATAATTGGATTATTCTTGGTGGACATGTGCTTGTGACAAGTGCCACATTATGGTCCCTTGATGAGATCAAGGGCTAAGAGGCAAGAAGACATAAATGATGTGAAGGCATGGCATAAAGTTGGAAGAGTATGGCCTAAAGCAAGAGAGTATGGTGGGAGGTATGGTTGGAGGGATGGTGTACATGAAAGGTGGAGAGATCTCAACCTTTGATTAGATCTATGGCTAAGAAGAAAGATGACCAAAATTAATAAAAACATTCTCCTTCCTCTTTCAAGCCATATTTCATACAACACCAAAGAAAAATAGAGAGAGAGAGAGAGAGAGCTTGGGAAACTTTGAGAGCTAGAGAGAAAGAGGAAGAAGATCAAGGTAAGAGCTTGTGTTCCAAAGTGATTTAAGCTTCTTATTTTGTGTAGTATCCTCTAATCTCTTATTCTTCATGGAAATCATGTTTAGCAAGTTAATCTTCAAGGTTGAGGAGAGAGAGAGAGAGAGGAAGTCCTAGAGAGAGAAACACCAAGGATCAAGAGGTAATCTCCAAAATCTCAACTTTTTAGTGTATTGAAGTTGTTGTTGGTGATTGTTGTTTGGTTTTGTGATTTTTGGGTTGAGTTGTAAAGTTAGAAAAGTCATAACCCTAAGGGGTTATGCTGCCCAAAATCCTTTAAATCATGATTAAGAAGTTTTTAAATGAGTTAACCAAGGATTAGAAGTGGAAAAGTACAAGTTTTAGAAGCTAAAACACGAAGCTCTATTTTTTCTATTTTTCTCTCAATATTTCAGCCAGACCGGATCTGGTAGTAGGAGTTGGATTTTCATGAAATAAATGGTTCCATTGGACTCAGTGGGAAAAAATAGGTGGGGTTACAGTTGGGCACTTTTTCGGTAGAGGCCGAAAAAACATAATTACGAAACGCCACTGAAATCACTAAATAAGGGCTGTCAAGGGTATTTTCATAATTTGACAGTGAATTTGGTAATTTTGAGTCCGGAAATGGATTCCTTGGGTGAAAATAAGTCAGAATAGCATTAGCCAAAATTTTAGAAAAACGTGCCATCGGACCGGGTACGACGGGGCCGAGCCGGGGTCTCGGGGGTATTTTGGTAAATTTTCACCAAAGACTAATATAACCACCAGAAATACTATGAAAGTGTCTAAACTGTACATTTGACGTTCTAGGACCGAGTAGAGAGCCCGAGGGATTGACACGAAAATCGAGGCATGTTATTCGAAGATCAGGGAAGGGCGATTAAGGTAGGGAACTTACCTCTCCTGCATGTATTTGATAGTTGTGCTGGTGTATTGATGCATGTTATTGCTTTGCTTGATTATGTGAAACATATATGAATAATTGAAGCTCTGTTTCTGTTTATGCTATGGCCATACGTATATTGTTTGAAACATTGAGCACACAGATATGTCATTGTGTGAGTATGAGTTATGTAATGCAAGCACGTCATGCATTAAGCACTTATCTTGCATGCATATTGGTATTGCTTTCCTACTGAGATTCCCCAGAATCTCACTCTCCCCTACCAACAATTTAGACAGGCGAAGACAGAAGCTATGCTGAGAGCAATAAAGAGAACCGTACGAAGGGAATTGCGATGGTGGAACGAAGACGAGACAATGTCTCCGTTTCACTGGGACGGGTTTAGACACCCACGTAGCGCTGCGATGTTACATTAATTGTAATTATCAAGTACGAACCCGTATGAGAAATTTTCGTAATCGCGTACATAATATCAGTATATCTATGTTATTCCTGTATTGCCCATTGAACTGCATATCGTTTCCTCAAATACTCTGAAATAGGTGAAAATAAAATGAGGGTGTGACATCATACAACTTTATGGTCTACTAGATCAAACTGAGTTGGTATTAGAAGCAAGTCTATTAGTCTCTTACAACTTTGTGGTCTAAACCAAGTGCCAATTATCATACCAAAAACTTAAATCGGTATCTGATGTGGGTCCATAAGTCTCCTTTAATTTTGTTGTCCAAATAAAGTGTCAACATTATATCAAAAGTTTAAGCTAATATCACAGGTGGGTTCATTATCTTCTATGAATTTATGGTGCAAACTAAACACCAACCATTGTACCAAAACCTTAAGCTGATATTAGCTTAGCTAGGCTGGTACAAAACATAGATTCACCAATCTCTTATTATTTTGTAGTTCAAACTAAGCATCCATCACTCTACCAAAAGCTTAAACTCGTATGAGAGCCTCTTCTAGGTCTTTGTCATCATCTTTTTTTTTTCTTGTTTTTTGTTCTCAAAACTCAGGGACTTTTCTTTTACTTGGATAGTCACTGCTGAGACACTCTCTTGCTCATTGTCCCCTCACCATCTGGTCTTAGTGTTTAGTGCTTGCAGTCTTCTTCGCTCATTGCTCTCTGTCTTAGTACTCTCATTGTCTTCTCCACTTGGTAGTTTGATGATTGATGCTTGGTTTGGACAACAAAGTTGTTAGAGGCTGATGGACTTGCTTTTAACCAATTTGGTTTGACTTAACGGACAACAAAGTTGTAGGAGACTAATGAACCCACATCTGATACCAATCTCCCATCTAATACTAGCTTAAGTTTTTTGGTTTGATGGTTGGCATTTGGTTTTCATCACAAAGTCATAGGAAATTGTGGACTCTCGTCTGATATCAACTTAGTTGGGCTAGCATCAGAAGTGGGTTCACCGGTTTCCTTCAACGTTATGGTCTATTAAGTTAAATCAATTTGGTATCAAAAGTAGCTCCATCAGTCTCCTGCTACTTTGTTGTCCAAACTAAGTTGTTAGAAGGTGAAGATTGAGTATCAGAAGCCTTTGAGATTACTTTAGTTTTACCTGACTTATAATTTATTTTACTTCAACCACCAATTGAAATTTAAAATATAGATTAAATGATCATATATTTGCTTGGCATAAATTTCCAATTATCAATATTTTGTACGCTTTTTTTATATACAGGAAATGAAGGTAAAACCTAAATACAAAAATTAAGAATTAGTAATATAGGCTAAAATCTCATTAGTAAAGTCCAATGGCGTCGTCCATAGCTCTTTTTGCAAACAATCCATAACATTAGCGTCTCTACTTATTTGTTGGCTTTCCACTTACAAAAAACCTTTGTATCATACTTCTAATTTCAAAGATCACAAAACTTATTAGAATTAAAATTTTTTTCTTCTTATTTCTTTGTAGCTATTGCGTTTTATTATTTATATTTCACCTTTTTATTATTATTATTATTATTATTATTTTATATTATTATCCAATATCCAGTTCAGGATTCATGGCTTTCCCTCCTAACACAAATATCTCTTTTAAGACTTGAATTTGAGATTTAGAGAGATCTAACGAGGCCTTATACTACTAAACCAACTCTACGTTGGTCTCCTTTTTATTATTTTACTTGTTCATCAATATATGTAAAATGTGTAGGCTTTGATTATATTAATGGATTTCCATTTATTGCTCCAATAAAGAAAATAATGAGATTATATTCAAAATTAAATTAAAGTAAGTGAATCAAGAATCCTCTGGCAAATAAAAATCAAGAATCCAATCATGCAAACACCAATAAAAATATACTCATCATTCATTCCTACCCTTCCAACTCTTGAATTAGGTACATAATCCAATCTCCTATACAAAAATTCACAATCTTGTGAGTAATATTTTGTATGTGTGTATTTATATATGGAGTGTAATATTTCAGTTATTGTGTTTTGTATACATCTTATAATTTCTTAACTCAAATTTTCACATTATTTCCTCCCATGGGATTATTATTAATATAATTCAAATATTCAATGATGGTAAAATTAGAAGAAATGAAATTCATTAAGCAATGTAAATTACAAAAATAAGATCTATTAGCAATAATGAGAGTATGAAATAAAATAAATCAAAATTACAATACACAAATTGCACATTTTTTTAAATTCAACTTTTCACATTATTCATTATTCACTTAGGGCAACATGATTCAAGTTTTTCTATCAAAAGCATCTAAACTTTTGATTTGGACTGTTTCAAGAAAAATCCGAGTAAACTTATATGTGCAAGCCACAAGAGAGGTAAATAAATAGTCACGTACAGCTTCAAATTTAGTATACTGAAAATTAAAATCCTATGAATAATTAAAAACATGTAATTTTCTAGATTAGATAATGATCTAACCAATTTTAAATTGGTGACTGTTATAAATATTATCATTTATATTTTGTGAATGTACATAAGTTCCCAATATTCACAGAACCTAATCATTACTATCATGAATCAATCCTAAGTCTTCCCTTGTTCGTGAACCCAAGTTACTACCTACATTATTTAATATAAGACTCAATTAACTAATTTTGAAATATTTAAGAAATTAAATAAATTATTTTAAAATATTTATATTTATCATTTTTTCCTAATTAATTTACATTACTTATAAACTGATATATAATCTAATAATACGTATAAGTATTTTAGAGAAATCAAGCAAAGTATGATATAATTAAGTGATTTATTTAGCTTTCTTAATCACTCTAAATTATTCAACTGAATCTCATATTAAAAAACCCAAGGTAGTGTTAATTATTGAAACATCCATTAGTACCAAATATATTAGATGAATATGTGATTTTGAGAAATATACATCATTATTCTAAAATATGCACACGCAATTGATACGTTAGTATTTAATGATTGAAGGCCTGGATCACAAAATCGTGTACACACAAAAGAATCAAAGCAAAATGAGAGAACTTTCATCTGCAAATCGTTAATATATATTTCCATATATTAGTTTTATAACGATGACGAATTTTTAATTAAGTTGATTACATTAAGGATGTATTTAGAATCATGTTGGGATGGAGCAAAAACAATATTTTCATAGAAGCAACTCAATTGTTACTTACATGAATTAAAATAACCTTTCGTAATTATGGGATCAGTAATATATGTAGTAAATTAAAAAATTTCACACTTATTTTCATATTTTTCTCGGCAATATACGGTAATATCCCACGCATCGCATGAAGTTAGGGAAAAACTAGAAGAGAGAATAGAGCCAAATCCATTGCTACGCATTGTACATATTATGCATTACTGAATATTTATGAAGGATCAAAGTTTTTGTTTTATCTTTTTTTCTTCCTGTTAAGCACGTATCTTCTTATTAGAAGCAATCATATTCGAATTATAGTCAGGCATTAAATTTGAACACCTTTTCCAACAAGTATTCAAACCTTGATTCACCACATTGTGAGAGATTAACCCCTTCTACTAGACATATCCCTATTAGTAGGATAAAAGTTAATTAGAAGAATAAAATGACATAAAAGTCCATTACCACGCAAGGAACATCCCTTTGACACTTCAAGACTCACTTCATCTTCTATTGTACTTCTACTTCTACTTTCTTAAAGAACCTTTCCATCGTACCAAATGGGCATTATGACGATTTTGGAGCTAACAAACCAAGAACCATCCCCATTATATACACCAAACCAAGCAAGCCAGTCAGTGTTGCTGCCCAGCTCCCATTTAAAATAAACACATCTCATAATTTCGGGCCATAACAGTAAACTTGGCCAATACCAAAAAATATTTGGTAAGCAACTCAATGCAAAACAAAACAATGTTAATTTGCAATGGCGATGCTCACAATGTTTACAATAGGATTCAAGTGACCTTTATTATAATGTCTAGTGGCAGCTTATTTAGACATATGCACATACACATTTGGAGTTACTTGCCATAAAATTCAAACAACATTCAAAACACATATAAAGCCTAAAAGGATCGATACGACAAGACCCTCTCTAAGGCAAGGCATGCCTTTTGTTCTCAAGTTTGCTTTTGCTCAAGTTTGCACGCAGCATAAAAGTAACAATAATGTGCATAGTATGACCTTGCTTAAGCAGCTTTCCAAGAAGAAAGTGGGGGTGTGTCAGAGTTCTTCCATGTAGCTATTTCACTTGCATATCTATCACCCTTGACAGAATCAGCAGCAGCAAAAGACTCCAGCTCTGCCATTTCTTCTGGCGTTAGCTTCACCGACAAGGCACCGATGTTTTCATTAAAGTTGTCGATTTTTGTGGTTCCAGGTATGGGGCACACGTCGTTTCCTTGGTGGTGAACCCAAGCCAATGCTAGCTGGGATGGAGTGCATCCCTTTCTTGTAGCCATTTCATTAATCCTCTCAAATATAGTCTTATTGTGATCCAGGTTTTCTGGCTGGAATCTAGGCAGATACTGCAATAAAGTAAAGTACATACAGTTATAAGATTATAACAAGATATTGAACAAGGTTCGTGAAATAATATTAAGAAGGATGCATGTCATAAAACGGGCATTGAATTTAACTACCAATGATTCACTCTCACATTCAAGGGTAATGAAATAATTTACCATTGTAATCAAGGCTAGTTTAGGGTAGATCAGACAGTATGTAGTCTCTTTAAAAAGGGTAAAGAAACATCATAAGGAACACTCAATGACGTTATTGAGCAAGACTTTTTGGTTAAAATGGCGGTGTACAATCTATATAGATGATATCATTTAATGAGATAAAGCTTCTTGTTGTTGTTGGATCAAGGCCAGGTTAAAATAATAAATGCAACTATAGTTCATCATTTATATTTGCAATGGCATGCATTAACACAAACCTGCCGAACATCATCTTGTGTAAAGCTTTCAGCTAGGCTTTTTCCTGAGGAAAAGAATCCTCGGCCAAGAGGACTATATGCAACAATTCCAATGCCAAGTTCCCTGAGGAATATCAGAGGTTGTAAAGCTAGAAACTAGTTGTAGGTGAACAAAGAAACAATATCCCAACTTAAATAAAAGATATAAATAAATATGTTGTAAATAAAATGTTTGCATATTTCAAATCTCACCTGCAGGTAGGAATTATTTCTTCCTCCACATCTCTTGACCATAAGGACCACTCTAATTGCACGGCTGTTATGGGATGAACAGCATGTGCCCTTCTGATTGTTGAAGCTGAGGCCTCAGACAGACCAATATATTTTATTTTTCCCTCCTCAACAAGTTTCTTAAGCTCACCAATCTTACATTAAAAAATTGAAAATAAGTCTACAGATATGCAACATATACATATTGTCTCACACACACACACAAAAGCGCAGTGCATCACATCGTTGAGCCAAAATATTGATTCCAGACAATTATAATTCAAAATTAAATAACTTATAACAAAAAAGGTCTGGGGGGCGGGGGGGTGGAAGGTTCCATCTCATTGGTTTGAATTGAATGAATGCACATTCCAGTTCCGGAAGGAATATTATTATTGGAATTTCTAGTACATATGTAAGTGGGTTAAGGGGCAATTTTGCTCCGGAAATGTAAAAAAAGAAACAATTTTGTCCTGACCGTTATTCTAGTTAATTTTGACCGTTAGTTGATTAAATATGCTGAGTTGGCAATTCACATAGCATCCACGTCATTTTTGTTAATGTGCAAATCTGTCCCAAAAGGCCATGTTCAGCTACTTAATTTTTTTTCCAAAGTTAAAACTAAAACTTATTGCATAAATTTTCAACTTAAAAAAATTATGTGGATGACATGTGGATTGTCAGCTTAATATATTTGGCCAACTAATGGTAAAAAATAACTGGGATAACAGTCATGATAAAATTACTCCCTTTTTGATACTTTCAAGGATAAATCGCTGCTCAAAAAACTTCAGGGCAAAATTATTATCCCTAAGTAATTTGTTTTTTTGGTCCTAATCTCTAGTACATAATAGTTTATATTAATAACAAAAAACTATTGAAAAACCAGAACGAAGCATGAGAGTTCTGAATTTCTACACTCTCTGAACTATTGCCTGTATAGTCTAGAATTTCCTGAATATCATAGTAGTATTGAATTATGAGGCGCTTATAATTTCCTTCAATTTTGAACCAGATTCTAACTTCCTATAATTTCATTGTATGACTCATAAGCTTAATTCCTCTATAGTTTGCATAATTTTGAATATCCCCTTTATTCTTATAAATAGAATAAAGTTTTCCTGTCAGGAAGGTCTACAACAGAAGCGATTTATTTATTAAGGGGGTGTATGGAGAAGTATAGGAGCAAAGGAAGAGATTTGCATATGGTTTTCATCGATTTGGAAGAAACATATGACCATGTGCCAAGAGGTATACTATGGAAAGCCTTGGAAAAGAAGGGGGTGCGGTTTGCATATATCAAAGCCATTCAGGACATGTATGAGGGGGTTACAACCAATGTTAGAACGCCTGGAGGTGTAACAAAGGACTTTCCTATAAGGATTGGCCTACATCAGGGATCAGCTTTGAGCCTTTATTTGTTTAACCTAGTGGTAGATGTTCTAAGTGAGCCTATAAGAGAGGAGATCCCTAAATGCATACTTTTTGCGGATGATATAGTTCTGTTGGCTAAATCCAGGGAGAAAATTAATTCTAAACTTGAGATATGGAGACGGACTTTGAAAGTGAAGGGTTTTCGTCTGAGTAGGAGCAAAACTGAATATTTGCATTGTAAGTATGATAAAAGACAAGGCTGAAATGAAATGGAAGGTAAATTGGAAGGGCAAGTCATTCCGCAAGTGACAAAATTTTGGTATTTAGGATCAATTACACAATAAGATGGTGAAATTGATGGTGATGTCAATCACAGAATTCAAGCTGGATGGTGTAAATGGAGAAAAGCTACTGGAGTTATTTGTGATCGGAAAGTACCTAATAAGGTAAAAAGGAAGTTCTACCGCACTGCTATAAGATCAGCAATGCTTTATGGTAGTGAGTGTTGGGCTTTAAAAGGATTACATGAACATAAAATGGGGGTGGCTGAGATGAGAATGTTGAGATGGATGTGTGGTCATACAAGAAAAAATAAAATTCATAATAATTATATACGTAAACGAGTTGGAGTGGCCTCTATTGAAGGAAAAATGGTAAAAAGTCGTTTGAGGTGGTTTGGATATATTCAACGAAGGCCGTTGAATGCACCGGTGAGAAGGGTGGATCAAGCCGTATGGAGTCCTGTAAAACGAGGTCGCGGAAGGCCGAAGCGTATGCTTAATGAAGTCATAGAGAGAGACCTATTAATTAATAATATACTAAAAAATATGGTTTTCGACAGAGCACAATGGCGTTGTGCGATCCATGTAGCCGACCCCACCTAGTGGGATAAAGGCTTTGTTGTTGTTGTTGTTGTTGTTATTTGAACTAGATTCTTATAGTTTATTTTACTTAAATTCAGCCTTTATTATTTGATCTAATAATTCTGATTTATAAATTTTATAAAATTTTATTTTTAGATATGCGAATGTTAATGTGTTCAATGAAATGAAAAAAAAAATCATAAATTCATGAAATTTTATAAATCAAAATCAACGGTTTTTACACTAGTGCCAATAATAGATTAAACTATGAGTGCCTAATTTAATCAAAATAAACTACATAGATTTGATTCAAAATTGAGATAAACAACTTGCGAATTAATTTTTCCTATCATATTTGGTGAATCAGTATGCATCCCCCGTCTTAATATCTGGTCCAGCACTCCTGCTATATTTAGTTATGTGCACACAAATACTCATATGCAAGTATTATATACTCGATAAATGCATGTGAACACACACACACACACAGTTTCATCACATGCGATAAAATAGGGAGATGCCTTGAAAGAATATTACAGCTATAAAACCAAAGTGTCAAACAGAGATATTTCTTCTTCTGGCCCAGAAAAAAAAAAAAGAGATATTTTGTTTCAGGTAAAAAAAAAAACGGATATTTCTTCAGGTAAAAAAAAAAAGCAGATATATTTCAGTGAACTGCAAGATTATTTTGGTTAAACTTGGGGTATAAGAAGTTAAGAACCAGAGTAATAAACCATATGGATTGGATTTCAGTTCAGAAGAAACACAAAACTATAGAGAAGAAGATCGAGGGAAAGCAAAGAAAAGCCAACCGTGAGTTCAATAGGGACGCGAGTATCAATGCGATGAACATAATAGAGATCAATACAATCGATCTCCAATCTCTTCAAGCTCCCCTCACAAGCACTTCTCACGTACTCTGGATCGCCAAGGATCTCCGGCTTGCCGTCACCGCCGATGATGCCTCCGAATTTCGTCGCCAATTCAACCTTCTCCCTCACGCCTCCCTTCAAAGCCTATCACCATAATCCAAACGAAATTCATATACTTAGATCCGATCAGTCAATCAGTTAATCCAGCATGAAATCGAACCAAGCAAACATGAAGAATCAGCAAAAGGAAAAGGAATTCGCATCGATCGTACTTTTCCGAGAAGGATTTCGTTGGTGTGGGGGCCGTAGATATCGGAGGTGTCGAGAAATGTGACGCCGCTTTGGACGGCATGATGGATCAGGGCGATCATGTCGGGTTCGGGTTTCGGAGGCCCATAAAAAGCGGACATGCCCATGCACCCGAGTCCCTGGGCTGATACCTCCAAGCCTTGTGAACCCAGCTTCATCCTACCGACTTCGGCCATACCACCGAATCCAGAGGAGCTTCCACTTCCACTGCGAGTGACTAGGGTTTTTGTAAGAACTGAGAAGGGAAAATTCAAAATTGTGATATATCTGAAAAAAAAAAATATTAACGACTCTCTTTGTTATTATCTGTGCCTACGAAATCTGACATCATTAGTGATGTCATCAGTGAGTATTAAACTATTAAAGTACTAATCAACTTTGAATAATGGGACCGGTGATGGCACTTCTCCTTTATTGGCATAGTTGATTCTTTCACCAAATTTTGGTTTTCCTTGTTATAGTTTTATATAGTAGTTTTTTGACTTATAGTTTCTTCTATACAAAATGTATGAGGATCAAAAGTAAGACTCACTGGCACTAAAATTAAAAATTCACTAAAAAAGCAATTTTAAGTAGAAATGTTAATTTTAAACAACAAAATCTGGTTTTCATTAACATTTGAACACATACTATGTTTTATTACATTTGAATCTAATTTCATGTTTATAGTTGTATGCAATTTATCTTTGACTATGAGCACATAACCTTTATATTAAAGGCTTTTACATATAGTTAAGGATGTGTCACAAATAATTGAAAAAGATTACCTATTAAGAATCATTGTACTTACTCTTCTAACAAAAAAATTTGCCAAATGGAGACATTCCCCCAAAAAGGGGCGATTGGGAGCTTTTTTTATTCATCCCTTTTTCATAAATTTGGGTTCTAATCTCATATTTAATGAGTTTAGATTTTGGTCTCTATATTTTTAATAAAATTGTGATTTTGGTCCTTATATTTAACAATGTTTTGTTAGAGTTGTTAAACTCATATCCAATCCAAGTACTTATAAATGATAGGAACTAATATTTGATACAGAAAAATATAGAGACAAAAAACTACAATTTTAAATTATATAGAGTAAAATTAAAATTCAATCCAATTGTATGGACTAACAATAATATAAACCATTCTTTTTTTATAAAAAAAAATCATGTAATTTTCATGTATTAATAATTAAACAGTTTTAATTAATTTATATGTGAAAATTTTTCGATCTTTTTCTATTATCTTCCATTAATATTCATCATTTCTTAACATTACCCCAAAATATGTCAAGTCTTCAATTAATATGCACAACATTTGTATAATCATTATTTTTAACCCCATGTATGTGTGTGTGTCTCTCTCTCTCTCTATATATATATATATATATATATTTGCCATCACCCCATGTATACAAGTAACACTACTACAAACAAGACCTTTTACGTCCCTAAAGGACGTCCCCTTTTTAAGTTAGGGACGTCCAAAGTTAAATATTTGGCGGGTGGATAAGGCGCTGGATGAATTTGACCGAAAGTGTAAAATTTCAACACTTTAGACGTCCCCAGTGTCTCTGGGGACGTCTAAAGTGGACTTTAGACGTCCCCAGGGAAACTGGGGACGTCTAAAGTGGGGTTTAGACGTCCCCAGGGAAACTGGGGACGTCTAAACTGCACTTTAGACGTCCCCAGTTTCTCTGGGGACGTGTAAACTCAACTTTAGACGTCCCCAGAGAGATTGGGGACGTCTAAACACCCCAGAAACATCACCTCATTCACTGTACATGGCAGCTTTACCTTCTGTGCCAAAGCCATACCCGTTAATGTCCCCTGCTGCATTTGTTTTCTCTCTTCTCCCAAACCCGTGAGCTGCATTTCATTTCTGCTGCACTGAACAAATTCCAAAGCCATACCCGTGAGCGTCTCAGATTTGCATTTCCCTTGCTGCATTCATTTCCTCTCTTCTCCCAAACCCATGAGCTGAGCTTCAGAACTCATTCACTGAGCAAAGGCGCACCTCCCCTCCCCTGCATTTGTCTTCCCTCTTCTCCCATTCCCCTGCCCGTGTGGGTCTTCCCATTTGCTGCTACTGCAGCATTCTCAGAATTATTCAGGTGCGTTTCTGGGTTTCTTTTGATCATGTGCATATGAGGCGTGGGTTGGATTATTATGTGAAGCAATTAAGAATTTACATTCTGCGTTTGTAGAATATTGTTGCTGCAATTGGATTCTGCGTTTCTGGATTGTTGGTGTGTGCACTTGATTCTGCGTTCTGGGTTATATTGTTGCTGCATGCACTTGGATTCTGCACTTGGATTTTGAGAAAATCAGGTGCGTGGGTTAACAATGTAAATAATTATTGTTAATGTAAATAATTAATTAATTTGGTGAACAGATGTTAATAATTATTGTTAATATTATTAATGTAAATAATTATTCTGCGTTTGTAGAATATTGTTAATGTAAATAATTATTTTGGGGAACAGATGTTGTTATAATTAACAATGTTAGAATTGAATTAATGTTAGATTAATATGTCAAAGGTTATGTATGTTGGGGTGATTTATCATATTTGTTTAGACTTTTAAGAATCACTTGTGATCTAACGTAAGTGAACCCTTACAAAACCCTTACAAAATTGTTAAATTGTGTTTTTTTTAAGTTTTAAAAATTTATAACTAATACTATATATTAAGTTTGCATAACTTGTCTTTTTTGCTTTTATACATATAGAGAAATTTTTTTGCAAACTTTTGAACAAAAAAATTGCATTTAGGAAGTTTGGATTTTGATTTATGAATATTCTAAAAGTTGTTTGATTTGATATTGAAAGAATTGAGTTTGATTAGGATTTGGTTCTATCTTGTTAGAGTGTTAGTAGGTAGACATAGAATTTGGCTTTGATAATTAATTGTAGGAAGCCAAAGACTAGTGAGGAATTGAGGCTAAATTTTTATTTCTTTTAAGAAAGGGTATATTTATTGGCACTAATTAAAGTATTCGTCCTTTTGTTTTGGTTAGAAGAATTAATATTAGCTTCCTGCTTTTTACTCTTGTTTTACTGTTCTGAATTTTTATTTTACTCTTCTTAATTAGTTTAGTTTAGTTTAAATTAAGTTGAGATGGTTTGTTATTTTGATTTTGGGATGTGTCACTTTTAAGGGGAAATGCTGCCAAAATTTTGGAAAACAAAATAGTAAAAGGCAATTCCCAGTGTTGACAATGACTCTAAACTTGAGTGTGAATGGCATAGGTGGTAATAGAATGGATCATAGTTGGATGAATGCTTTGAGAACAAGTGAAGAATATGAGAATGGGGTTGAAGAGTTTATTGAATTTGCTAGAAGGAACGTTCCAGCCAAAAATGGGAAGTATTTTTGTCCCTGTGTCAATTGTTTAAATGAGAGAACACGGGATGTTGAAGTTATAAGGGATCACCTACTTTGTGATGGAATAAATCTTCGATACACAAGGTGGATATGGCATGGTGAGGAAGTAACTGATTGTCCGTCACACAAGAAGGAAGCTGTGGATGTCATAGATGAAGATAGAATGGAGAGAATGATTCACAATGTTGAGGTAGAATCCTTTGCGCAATCGCATGAATATGACAGCCTGCGGAGTGATGCAGAGACACCGTTGTACCCTGGGAGTAAGTACACACGGCTCACAGGAACATTACATTTGGTTAACTTAAAAGCAACTTGTGGGTGGACCGATAGTAGTTTCACATTGCTGCTTGAACTGTTGTGTGATATGTTTCCAGACGATAATGTACTTCCAAATCGTATGTATGAGGCCAAGAAAATCCTATCGACAATGGGTATGGAGTATAAAAAGATACACGCTTGCCCTAATGACTGTGTACTGTACAGAAAGGAGTATGAAGGCCTGAGTGAGTGCCCTAAGTGTCAAACCGCACGATACAAAGTGAAGAAAGATGGTGGTTGTGACGATGGGAAGACTAAAAGGCAACCTGTAAAAGTTTTGTGGTATCTTCCAATAATACCGCGCTTTAAGCGTTTATTTGGCACTGCAAAAAAGGCGAAGAAGTTGAGATGGCATTCGGATGACAGAATATCCGACGGAAAATATCTTCGGCACCCGGCTGACTCTCCACAGTGGAAGAAAATAGATGAAATGTTCCCTGAATTTGGCAGCGAGCCGAGAAACCTTCGGCTTGGGCTCTGTACAGATGGCATCAATCCGTATGGAACACTTAATAGCACACACAGTGCGTGGCCAGTACTCCTTGTAATATACAACTTGCCTCCCTGGCTTTGTATGAAACGCAAGTATGTGATGCTTTCTATGATGATTTCTGGACCAAAACAGCCAGGAAACGATATCGATGTCTACCTGGCGCCTTTGATTGAGGACTTGAAGAAGTTGTGGGAGGAAGGCGTAGATGTGTTTGATGCGTATAAGAATGAGTCATTCAAGCTACGTGCAATGCTGTTCACCACCATAAATGACTTCCCTGCCTACGGAAACCTCTCAGGGTACAGTGTGAAGGGGCATAAAGCATGTCCGATCTGTGAAGCAGACACTCACTTCCACCAACTGAAACATGGAAGAAAAACGGTCTACCTAGGTCACAGGAGGTTCCTTCCTAGATTCCACCCGTATCGTAGGTTAAGAAAGCGTTTTAACGGCTTGCCGGAGCATGGAATGGCTCCAAAGGCATTAACCGGAGAGGAAGTTTACAGTCGGGTTGAACGTATCAATGTCTTACTCGGTAAGAATCATAAGACTTCGGGTGAGAAGAACATATGGAAGAAGAGATCAATTTTCTTTGATATTCCATATTGGCGTAGTCTTGATGTGAGGCACAGTATTGATGTAATGCACGTGGAGAAAAACGTTTGTGATAGCCTTGTCAGTACACTTTTGCACATTCCAGGGAAGACCAAGGATGGGATTAATGCGAGACTAGACCTTGTTGATATGGGAATAAGAGAACGGTTACATCCACAGCTACGAGATGATGGTAGGAGGGCATACATGGAGCCAGCAGCGCATACACTATCAAAAACGGAGAAAAGAAGTTTGTGTGGGTGTTTGCATGAAATTAAGGTACCACAAGGATATTCTTCGAATGTGAGAAGGTGTGTGTCAATGGACGATTTGAAGTTAGTGGGAATGAAGTCCTATGATTATCATGTGTTGATGCAACAACTGTTACCAGTAGCTATTAGAGGGATTATGAAAGATGAAGTTCGAAACACTGTGACAAGATTGCGTGTTTTCTTTAATGCTATCTGTAACAAAGTCATTGACACTGAAAAGCTGGATGAACTGGAAGCTGAGGGTTATATCATATTGTCCCAATTAGAGATGCACTTTCCTCCTTCTTTTTTTGATATAATGGTCCATTTGATAGTTCATTTGGTAAGGGAGGTAAGGCTCTGCGGTCCAGTTTACCTGAGGTGGATGTACCCTTTCGAGCGATACATGAAGATCTTAAAAGGGTACTCTAAAAATCCCTATCGACCAGAAGCCTCAATAGTTGAAAGGTATGTTGTTGAAGAGGCTATGGACTTCTGCAGCGATTATCTATCAGGAAAGAAGAAACAAGCTCGGCATGAAGAGGGGAGGAGCAAGGGAACACGAGGACTGAAAGTGAAGACTATGCCTCGTGAAGAGGTGTTACAAGCACACCTTTATATCCTGAATAACATGGCAGAAGTGCAACCGTACATAGAGGAACACAGAAACAGATTGAAGAAAGAGAATCCGAGGAAGAATGACATGCAGATTACTATTGAGCAAAACAAGACATTCATTCAATGGTTTGGAGAAAAGGTTTTGCATGAGTCCGGTGTGTCTGGGACAATAGAGTGGCTAGCCTGGGGGCCTTCGTTTCAGATCATTACTTGGAGCGGTTATGATATAAACGGGTATTCTTTCTACACAAAAGACCAAGATGACAGGAGTACCATGCAAAATAGTGGGGTGATTGTAGAAGCTGAATCCATGCACTTTTCTAGTTCGAAAGACAAAAACCCCATATTAACATCCATGGCTTATTATGGAGTGATAGAAGAAATATGGGAAATCACTTACAACAAGTTCAAAGTTGCTTTATTCAAATGTAAGTGGGTTAGCAATAATGCTGTGGTAATAGATCAACAATTTGGATTTGTCTCAGTTGATCTTGAAAGAGTAGGTTATAGGGATGAGCCCTTCATTCTAGCAAGCCAGGCGAAACAAGTGTTCTATGTCACAGATCCCGCAAATAAAAAAATGTCCATTGTACTTCAGAGTAAAAAACAGAAGCATGGTGATCCGACCTTCAACCTTGACGACACACCACCTTTCACAATTAATCCACCTACAACAATTGAAGAAAGAGAATTGGTAGATGATGAAGAATATGCTGTGAGAAATGATCATGGTGAAGGAATATGGGAAACAATCTAGAGTAAGAGCTTAACTTAGAAAATAGTAATGTGTGCTGTTTGTTTTATTACGTCTCAGTTTATTCATTTTCTTACAATTTATTCACCTATCTGACAATGATTTTTGTGCTTACAAGAATATGGACAACTCTGGTGACTCTCCAAGTGATAGGGACAATGAAATGAATAGGGATGAACGTGATGCGACACGTGAACCGGTTGCGAGACGAAGGGTTAGAGGCAGTACAAAAATGCCTGCATTGGTAGCACGTCATAACCATCAACAGGAGAGGTTGCATATTGACTTTGATCAAGATATGAAACCAATTGGTCCGGAGGAAGACCATTTCATTAGCTACGTAGGTTTTTTGGCTCGAAGCAAAGTTGGCATTACCTATGCTAATTGGAAGTTGGTTCCACCAAAAACCAAAGACTTGATTTGGCAACAACTTTTGGTATATAATTTTCAATACATCTGCATTATATCTTTATTCCTATCACTTCAAATATAATTAACGTATGTTTTTACCTTGCAGCAAACCTATGATGTCCCTGACACCGCGGAGATGTACAAGGAGTGGATGACGGAGGTTCGTCTACGATGAAAAGATTTCAAGAACAGGCTCACACGAGATTACATTCGAGGGGACTTGAGGGGTCAGGATCCATGTCATGAGTATCCATTTTTGTCTCCAGAGGACTGGAGGTTGTTTATGGCATCACGAGAAGATCCAAACTTTTTGGTAAGATTTCTGTAATCGTAGTGTTTTATTTGAATATAGTTGACATTATTGATTCGGTGTTCGTTGTTTTCCTTTAAAAGGCATTAAGTGCAGCAAATGCAGAGAGGCAAGCAGCTAATAACTATCAACATTGCATGTCTCGTGGTGGTTATCGGAAGCTTCAGCGACAGATGATGGCAGAAGAGTTGGAGAAATTGAAGGAAGCAGCCACATTAGATCCTACCGTTGTGGTCCAGCCCCCGCCACCTCCACCACGTCACAAAAAATGGAAAGCAGGGAGGCTTAAGGGTGGGAAGTACGTAAATCCGACTGTTGCTGAGGTTGCCGCAAGAATTGTAAGTAGTTAGAGCATAATTTCAAACTTATTTTTTCATATTGGGAGTGCTTACGATAACTTTTATGCTGCAGGATGAACTGGAAGATCATAGTAGCCAAGGTTCGTTCACTCCAAGTGGACGGATGGACATCTTGTCAACGGCGATTGGGAAGCCAGATCACCCTGGTCATGTTCGAGGGGAGGCAGTTGGAGTTCGTGTCACGAAGTATTTTGGCCCAGCCTCACATCCTTATTCGTCACAAGCTGAACCCAGTAGGGAGCTTGTGGCCAAGATTCGTCAGGAAGTCTCACAAGAGCTCGAGGCCAACCTTCGCGACAAGCTCCGACAAGAGCTGTTGCCAGAGCTACGAGCTGAAATGCAGAAGATGTTTGAATCGCAGATGGCAACTACCGAGCGTAGAACCCATTCATCCCCGGCCTTCCACAGCACCAAAGGAAGTTACAACCCGGCGGAAGAACCACTTGGCGAACCTTCTCATACTCCAGCGCCGGGAGAACCTGCCATCCTCTCTTTGGATGCCCCAGTGCTGCGTGTAGTTGCAGATGCTCTCGTTCACACAGAAGCTACTACCCACCATCATCAGCAAATTCCACAGCATTTGCGTAGGGTAACTGTGACGTGTGTTCGAGCGGGGGAAGAAGGTACAGCGATCCCTATTCCTGATGCCGAGGTTGCCACGATAGCTCAGGCGAGAGGATCTTTCATCCTTTGGCCTGTACATCTTATTGGCTTGTTACCACAAACACCTCCAATGGTATGGAACTACCTTACTTTTACTTGAGATGTGTTGACATCCTACTAACAGTATGTGTTTTTATATTCTAAAAGAATGAGCAGGAAGCAGAGAAATGGCCCTTCTTAGCACGATTGCAGCATATCTATAAAGGCATTCGCCAGATTGATTTGCATATGCCTCCAGGGTTTGTGGGCCAGAATACAGAGTATCACTTCACAATTGATAAACACGATCTTAAACAGTTCATGAAGTTCGAGGAGCTAGATATTGGATGGGGCAAATTTGCAATCCTGTAAGTTTTTTATTTCCCATTTTTTGATTCATTTAGTTAAGTTGATTTTAACTAGCTAATACATTCATCATTTTAATTCTATTATAGCACCTTCCGTCGTATATGCGTTGACTCTCAGAAAGTTGATTTATATGGATTCTTGTCTCCTGCACATACGACAAGGGTTGAGAATACATTGAAACGAAGGACGAACTATGTGGGCTTTACATTGTTAGAGGACGAGTATACTTGTTATCTAGCACCGATTGTTCAAGGGTACTCATTTTAATTTTGTGTATTTGAGATTTTTAGTAAATAATTGCCTTGCCATCTAACTTCATTTTAATCTGTATATGTTGTGATAGTTATCACTGGAGTTTGTGTGTTGTCTGTCCTAAGTCGCACGTTGTTTACTGGTTTGATTCCTTAAATAGAAAACCAGACAAAGAAACTAAAAGCGTCTTCAACCAGTAAGTTATTTTTTTGTATTTCATTGCTTCTTGATTCTTGACTTAATGAATTATTCTAATTTATGTTGATTTTCATTTTCATGATAGCGCATGCACGACGTATCGAGCGATTGGCGGGCCACGCGAACGTAGAGGTGGCAAAGATCCAAGATGGTTGTTTCCAAAGGTACGTAGTTTCAAATCAAGTTATTTTGATTGACGGTCGTTTTAGATATGCCTTTATTGATTTTAACCATTTGCTTTTGATTTATAGTGCCCTCGACAACCTGGCGGCTGGGAATGTGGATATTATGTCTTGCTTTATATGTTTAACATCATTCAGAGTGGCATTACGAAAGATTTTGAGCAAGTAATCGCTTCTTCATTCTCTGAGGATAATATTCTTGGTGTTGTGATTCAATGGGAATTCATTCACTTCATTCATTATTTCATCTAAGCTTATTTTCTAATTTACAGATTTTTGACAATGAAGATGCCTACTCATATGAAGACTTAAATATGATCAGAGACTTTATGGCTGGACATCTTCTTCAACGTGTACCAGAAGAGTAAAGTCTTTAGTAGTTTGTGTAGGACATACTTTTGTGGTAGTACATATAATTAGCGTTATTGTTGTTGGATATGGATTGGATTTTAGTCTTGGTTATTGTACAAACTGGGGACTTGGATATAGATTGCTGTGTAGTTTGTCTGGTTCGAAAGTTTGTGTGGCATGTAGTAGACTTGGATATAGATTGTTGTGTAGTTTGTGGTTTGAAAGTTTGTGTGGCATGTAGTAGCCTTGGGTTGATCACTGTGTTTGTTGTTGTTTTCATTCTGCTGAACTGCTGTTGTTGGAATTCTATTTCTGCAGTTTACATATTTTCCAGACAGTGCAATATGTATAAAAGGTCCATTTTAAAAAAAAAAAAAACTTTCAACGTCCTTAATAAAAAAGGGACGTGGATAGTACTGCTGGCGACACGTTAGACGTCCCCAGAAGAGCTGGGGACGTCTAAGGTCCACCTAAGACGTCCCCAGCTCTTCTGGGGACGTCTAAGGTGGACCTTAGACGTCCCCAGTTCACTGGGGACATCTAAAGTCTGCCTACTACGTCCCCAGTTTTACAGACGTTAATGACGATTTTTTCTACGACCCTCACATAGACGTCCCTCTGTTTTCAGACGTTGAAAGGCCAAAAAAAGGGACGTTAAAACCCTTTTTTCTAGTAGTGTAATTTACAAAATATAGCTCAAGGAATAACAACTGACCATTGGCTTGTTTGTTTAAGCTTTTTGTACAGTAAAAACACACTTATTACGCAAGCCGAGAAAAAACCCCTCTCACATACTTACCTCGTATACCATGAATCACGAATTATAAGCACGTTTTGGACAAAAATAAGCCATTCCAAACGCACACATGAATAATTAAGCAGAACAGAACGCGTTGTATTCTTTCTCTTGTTATGCAAGGGATAATAAAATAATTTCTACAAAAATAACAGATCTCATTTCAATCTCTCAGTAAAACTTCAGTGTCATTTGTGCATTTTGAGTTTCTTATTTGTGGATATAAATTAGTTTCTCATTTACATTGTAAAATTTTTCTCCATGTTTTTACTATTATCCTTAATTAATCTTCATCATTTTTCTAAACATTACTCTAAATAAAAGTAAGTCAAATAAAATGTTTATTTTTTTATTAGGACCATTCTCAAAATAAATAGTCTAATTATTTGTAAAATTTATAAATTGTTTTATTTAGGAATATGAGAATATCATATTGTAAACAATTTTGTTAATATAATAATAGATAATGAAACTTGTATGAATTTTATACTTCTGATGGTGATCCAGATGAGGACCCTCCTCTTAATTGGCAGCCCAAAAATTTTAGGAGGTGATAAGAGATTTGTTGAAATTTTTTTCTCCCTCCCCTCAAAAATTGGGAGGATTTTTTACTTTTTGAGTTAGATTTTCAAAAAAAAAAATTGAGTGAACTTAAGTTAAAAATTTTAAATTAGTTTTTTTTTTACTATTTTATCTTCAATATTCTCTTTATTATAATTTTATAACTCTACTTCTCAAATTTATTCTAATAAAACTCAAAAAATTTTCCTCTCCACCATTCCAAATCATTCATATCAAAAAGACCTTAAAAATTAGGATATCCCCTCAAGTAGATCCTTACCATGAATCTGCGTGCACACACATTGTTGTTCTCGATGCCCTCTTATATATATATATATAAGGAAAAAATAAAGATATCATTAAGATAAGGGTTAATATAACTTTTGATCCTTGAAGTTTGATTCAATTTTGATTTTGGTCCCTCAAGGTTGAAATCGGTGGCTTTGGTCCCTGAAGTTTCACCCAATTTTGGTTTTTGTCCCTCAAGTTTGAAATCAGTGGTTTTAATCCTTGAAGTTTCACCCGATTTGAGTTTTGGTCCCTTAAGTTTGAAAAGGACTTGATTTTCCGGGTCGGGTCGGGTCGGGTTTAAAAAACGGGTCACCAAGTCCTTTTCAAACTTGAGGGACCAAAACCAAAATCGGGTGAAACTTTCGGGACCAAAACCACCGATTTCAAACTTGAGGGACAAAAACCAAAATTGGGTGAAATTTCAGGGACATAAACCACCGATTTCAAACTTGAGGGACCAAAATCAAAATTAGATCAAACTTCAAGGATCAAAAGTTATATTAACCCTTAAGATAATATTTAAAACTTTCCAAAGATATATGACAGCAATAATTAGCTAATAAAGATGAAAAAAAAAGACAAATGAGCAGACATTAGAGAAATGGAAGAGAAAAAAGAAAGATTATGATATCATTTTCAACGCCTGCTTAGGTGATATATCTCCTTGACATCAATTTTGGTTTGGTTTACTTCTTCTGATCTTTTGTAATTTTAAATAATTATCTAAGTATGTAAGATTTAATTGTTGTCGGGCCAATTAGAGATAGCTTTTTTGAATCATGCATTTACAAACTCAAACTCGAGATCTTGTATTTAAGCAGTTTTTTTTTTTTTTTTGGACCTGTGTATTTAAGCAGTTGAAGCCTTTTCTACTAGGAGGTGATTTGCATTTCGTTCTTCCTGTTCTAATTACAAGGTATCTAACCACTCCATCAAATCCAATCATAGATAGTTATGTAAGTATTAGTTTTGTTTGAAAATGAAAGAAATTTTTAAATTTACTCATATTTAATACAATCAATTACCACCACATAGACGAAAAATCATATAACATCTAATTAATGAGACTTTATTCTTTTTTGCCACTAATACTGTATAATTGTGTAAATATATTTCTTTGTATATTTCTAGAATAATCCTGTGATGGACAGGTGTCATTTTATGATTCATTCATGTCTCCTATATAAATAAATCGTAATACATAGAGCCAGATAGAGGTGGTAATATGGTCCGGCTCGGTGGGTTCGGGCTAACCCACCACGGGTTGGGACCATATGAGTTGGGTTCCAAAAGGATCGCATCAATATGGGTTGGCATTTAGCCAACCCAACCCATAACCGCTGGGTTGGCGGGTTGGGCGGGCCAACCCATATTTTTTTTTTCAATTTTTTTTAACAATATACTAAGATTGTTTTTTTATATACAATAAGATTGTTTTCTCTACACTCTTAAACATAACAAAATTAAAATACATTACAAATTAAATATTCATCACAGGTCCATACACAACAAAATAAATATAAATTCACAAGTCATCAGTATAACTTAATAATAATCAATAATTAGTTAATATTAAAGGTGTTTCAATTTGAAGCACGCTGAGAAGAGTAGGGATTGAGGAGAAATGGATTAGACTTTGGACTTTAGAGTTATTGTTTTGGAGATTTGGACTATTGGCTAATGGTTCTTCCTTTTCCCTCTTAGTTAAAAAAAAATATGGGCCAACCCGCCAACCCAGTGGTCCAACCCGTGACGGGTTGGGACCATATGGGTTCGGGTAAAAAAGGACCGCATCAATATGGTCCCAGTTTTGTAGAACCTAAATCGCCCATTTTGTCGAGTTGGGAGGGCTCGGCCCACGGTCCCAACCCATATTACCACCTCTAGAGCCAGAGGCATTCATTTAGAGCCTTATTATGTTACTTTATTCCTTGACTTGGTATTAGAGCATCAACGTCATAAATGGCATCACACCTAGGGAACAGCTCCAACAACCAAAACCCTAATTCTTCAGCCACCTCTCTAAACTCTAATACCTCCATTAACCTTAATATCTCCACCACTCAGTCTATGCCAGTTATGTCTCCCTCACAGGAATCTACTGTCATAACAGCCATCCCATTATCGATACCTACCACTTTTGCCCCATTCACCTTCTCCTCAACCAACCCTATTTCGTTACCTTATTCGCCGTTTCATACCTCTCCCTTTTTCACTTATCCAAGCACAAACCTCTTCCTCCTCCCATATTGTTCTTCTCATCCTCTTTCCTCGGCATCGGAAACACTCTTCCTTCCATCGTCTCCTCCGTCGCCCTCTCCAATACCTTTGCTTCTACCTTAAACCCTTCCATTCTGACCTTAGCTTCTCTCATTCCTCACCCATATTAGTTTTACCCTTACTACATACCACCTTCACCTTACTCAGTTGCTCACCAGCCTCTAAACACTATTACTCGCCGTTTTTCTTTGTTGAGCTCTTTGAATCAAGCTAACTCTATCAAGCTGGATAGAGACAACTTCATTACTTGGGAATAAACTAGCATGCCCATCATTAAAGGGCATTTACTTAGAACCAAAGTAATACCTTTGGAGTATATCCTTGACACAGCTGAACGAGTGCTTCCAAACCTAAATTATGACAATTGGCATGCCACAGAGCAGGTCCCCCTTGGTTGGCTCTTCAGTAACATGACAGTGTAGGTCACATCTTAGATGACCCATTGCAAAACTACCTCGATCCTCTGGGAAGGCTGTTAAGGAATTCATGGGCACAAATACCAAATTACGTATCACTTTCCTAATGGGGGAATTTTAGGCTCTTAGAAGGGCACCATGAAGATATATGAATATTTGTCTAAAATTAAATATGTATTGGACAACCTAACACTTGCTGGTGATTCTTTCTTACTTGCAGATCTTATCACACAGACCCTTGCAAGGCTCAATGCAGAATACACCCCTATTGTGGTCATGCTTTTTGAAAAAGATGGTCTCACTTAGGTCGACTTTCAGTTTAAATTGCTTACATGCAATCTCGTATGGAAAAACTTCAAAATACTTCCCAAAATAGCATATAAGCTGCATTTGCTAATCTTTCTTTTCAAAATCCAAATATCACATAAGGCCCAACAACTACTCCTCTAACTGGAGAGGCCTCGGTGGTTGATGGTCGAGCTAGACGATCATCAAATGGCAAAAAGAAGCCATACAAGTATTGTTACCTGCGTCACAAATCGAGTCATGAAATTGTTTGCTGCTATCATCGCTTTGACCGCAATTTTAAAGGTCCTCGTAGATTCGAGAATGGCTCTACATATGTTGCAACCCTTGAAACAACTATTGATCTTGCTTGGTATCTCGACACAGGTTCTACTTACATGTGACTTACTCCCTTAACATTGTCAAAACAGGGGATACAACTCCAGGGATACACTTTATCTCAATGATGGTACTTCAATAAATGTTGTGAAGTCTCGTAAATCCGAATTACTTTATGATATTCCTAATCAATCCTCCATATGAATGATGTCCTTCTTGCTCCACAAATTGCAAAGAACTTGATCAGTGATTATAAACTGACTAATGACAATGTGAATGTGTTTATTGAATTTCACTCACATGGATGTTTTGTGAAGGACAAAAGTAAACGTAGGGTTCTGCTTCGCGGGGTCACAAAAAAAGGATAAACTCCTTGCTTATACAAGATCAACAATGCTGTGGTACCTTATGAGAATATTGCTATTACAAATTTTATATTTGATAGAAATTAGCCTAAACAAAATGACATGAGTCAGTCTAGGATTTTTCTTACAGTAGTTGAGTAGTGGCATAGGAGACTTGGGCACCATAGTAGAGATGTGCTAAAGAAAGTTCGCAAAGAATGTAATGTTGATTTTGACATTAATGAAGAATTTGTTGGAAATTGTGCCCAAAGGGCCAATTATTGTACTTTGAACATTATTAATTTAATAAAATTTCCCCATTCTATTATCATATTATTTGCATGTTAACTGTGATAGTTGTATCCTTAGATAAATGATAAAGATTGTCCTAAAATGTCCCTGGTTGGTCATCTATGCGGGAGCAGAGATGAAACAAGACCAGTATGACTTTGATAAGATATGAAGATACGAATCAAAGTTTTAGGAACTTGTAAGAGTACGAGGTGTTGGACCGATCCACTATGAGAAAACTACATGGATCAAGTCATAAGCTTTTCTCATGTATAACCACAATGCCCTTTGACCTGAGGTCATCTTGGATTCCTACATGAGAGTTGCTAAGCTTTGAACTAGTCAAAAGTCACTTTTGACCGGGTAATGATAAAAGCTATGATTAGGCTTCGTGGTTTTTCATGCAGAGGAATATGAATGATCAAGATGGAATTTGTCCCTCACATTAGTAGAGAGATATTACTGGGCCCCTCTATGAGTGAGTCTGAGAAATGTATGGCTATACTATGATGGAAAGGAGTTTCCATTTCTATTGTCAAACTACTCAGGAATCGAGAAAGTAATGGTCAGGAACCAGAGGATGACATTATCAATGCCTTATCCTTGACCGATGTATCGTGTGACAAAAGGGACGTGACATGGTTGTATAACATGTTGCATCATGTTAACGATCCTCATATGAATTAGGTAGTCATAATGTCTTGCTAGATACCACTTGCTACTTGTGGGTTAGTACAGTTATTGGCCCATGCCAACTTCGATGGGCCTACAGGGTCGTACACAAAATGACCCAACACAAGATAATGTTTAATTTAGGGTGGATGAATTTTATATATATATATATATATAATATAAAATTCGTTAATAATATTATACAAACACACACACACACACACACACACACACACACACACACACATATATATGTATTTTCGAAATACATATTATATATATATGTATATATGTATATATATTATATGATATTATTATATTGTGTTAGTTTTAAATTTAAATTTTATTAAGATAAATTAGATTTAATAACCAACATGATAGAGATATAGTATCTCAGATTTAATTTATGAAGATAAATTAAATCTAAAGGCTCTTTATTTGGATTAAATAAAGGGCGAAAGTGCAAAAACGCCCATTTACATATGTCACATGTGCGCCTAGTACCATTTACATTTCTTGGGTGCAAAAATACCCATGATCTTTACAAAAAGGGGCAAAAATACCATCTCCGTCAATTGAGGCAAAAGACCGTTAAGTTTTTTTTATAGGCCCCACTTTAATATTTTTTAATTAATTATTTTAAGGGCTAAGGTGCAAAATTACCTATCTACATATCCTTCGGGTGCAAAAATACCTATGATCATTAAAAAAGTGGACAAAAATGCCAGCTTCATTAACGAAGGCAAACGACCGTTAATTTCTGATTTTGTGAGTCCACTTTAATCATTTTTAAATAATTATTTAAAAAACTCTCACCCTCTCTCTCTCTTCTTGCACCCCTTTCCCTCTCACCCTCCTTTCTCTCTCCTCGTCCAAACTAGAGCCCCACCTTCACACCGGCAATAACTCTCTAAGGCCACCCATATGGTCACCGCCTTTATACTACCTGCTCCCTCTGAATGCCCTTTCATAGTTCATCATCGAAACTTTTCCCCTTATTAATGAAGCCAGAAATTAATGAATGTTTGCCTTCATTAATGTAGCTGGAATTTTGTCCCCATTTTTAATGATTATAGGTAATAATTAAAAGCTTAATGTAGAGAGGTATTTTAAGGTTTTAATTAATACCTATGATTATTAAAAAAAAGTGAACAAAATGTTGCTTTTAGTTAATACCTATTATCATTTTGTCTGCTTTTTTAATGATCATAGCTTTTAATTAATACCTATGATCATTAAAAAAGGGGACAAAATGCCATCACCATTAATGAAGATAAATGTTCGTTAATTTCTAATTTCGTTAATGAAGGGAAAAGTTTCGATGATGAACTACGGAAGAGCATTTGGAGGGAGCGTGTAGTATAAAGGCAGTGACCATATAGGAGGTCGGAGAGAGTTATTACCGGTGTGAAGGTGGGGCTCGAGTTTGGACGGGGAGAGGGAAAGGAGAGTGAGAGGGAAATGGGTGCAGGAAGAGAGAGAGAGAGGGTGAGAGTTTTTTAAATAATTATTTAAAAATGATTAAAGTGGGCTCACAGAATTAGAAATTAACGATCATTTGCCTTCGTTAACAAAGCTGACATTTTTGTCCACTTTTTTAATGATCATAGGTATTTTTGCACCCGAAGGATATGTAGATAGGTAATTTTGCACCTTAGCCCTTAAAATAATTAATTAAAAAATATTAAAGTGAGACCCACAAAAAAAACTTAACGGTCGTTTGCCTCAATTGACGGAGATGGTATTTTTGCCCCTTTTTGTAAAGATCATAGGTATTTTTGCACCCAAGGAATGTAAATGGTGCCAGGCGCACATGTGACATATGTAGATGGGTATTTTTGCACTTTCGCCCTTAAATAAATAGGTTAAATTAAAACTGTTGGACATATTTAATTTACACTAAATTCATTTAATTAGCTCATCAAGATAATTAATTGTTAATTAATTTTGAAATTAATAAATATTAAATTTGAAATTTGAATATAGCCCTCGTAGGTTATAAACTTGATAGAGCAGATATACTTATACACGGATGAGAATTTAGAGCCATAAAGGAAACCTTATGAGACATTGGAGGCGCTAGCACGTAGTTTGTATTGGAGAGCATTCATGTGGATACCAGTAGAGGGAGCAGACCTGACGTGTTGGCTCCTAGAGATCGAAAACCTTGAATTGAAAAAGGTACGAATCTTTCTAACTTGGTTTAAATGCCGTTGATAGATCATCGATCAGGATCGGCAAAAATTTTAAAATTCTTCCACTGTCCCTGCCGATCGTAACAGAATTACCTTTTGTGAATCTTGTTAGTTTGGAAAGTCTGACAAGCTTCCCTTCTCAAATTCTATCTCATGCTCTTATCCTTGGCTCTTGTTCATACTGATCTGTGAAGACCTTCCCCAGTTAAATCAACTACTAGATATAGATATTATATCAGCTTTCTGGATGATCACATTAGACATACTTGGGTATATCCCCTCAGGACAAAAGATGGTGCTCTCACAGCTTTTAAACACTTTAAAGCAATGGCTGAAAATCAATTAGACAAAAAGATAAAAGTTCTCCAAATTGATTTGAGGTGGGGGGAATTCTGAAGTTTTCAATCTTTGTTGGATGAGCATCGTATCCTTTTTAAGCACTCATGCCCTCACACTTCCCCTTAGAATGGACGAGTGGAGAGAAAACATCGACACCTTGTTGAGATGGGATTGACTCTCCTTGCCTAAGTACAGATGCCAGTGCACTACTGGTGGGATGCTTTCTCCACTACAATTTACTTGATCAATCGCCTTCCAACGGCTTTGCTTAAAAATAAGTCTCCATATGTAGTTCTTTACAAGACTGAGCCAAATTATTAGGGATTCAAGACCTTCAGTTGTGCATGTTATCCATGCCTTAGCCCATACAACAACAAACTTCAATTTCAGAGCACAAAATGTGTCTTCCTTAGCTATAGTCTCATAAAAGTTACAAGTGCCTCAACTCCTTTGGTCGTATCTATATATCTCGCCATATCATTTTTAATGAGTTTGATTTTCCATTGACTAATGGCTTCATTACTTATAAACTGATATATAATTTAATAATATTCATAAGTATTTTAGCAAAATCATACAATGTATGATATACAAGTGATTTATTTAGTTTTCTTAATCACTTTAAATTAGTCAATTGGATCTTATATTAAAAAACCCGAGATATTGTTAATTATTGAAACATCCATCAGTACCAAATAAATACATTAGATGAATATGTGATTTTGAGAAATATACATAATTATGCTAAATGTAACGCCCCAAATTTCAATTAAGGGCTAATGACTTTGAAAGTGATTGTAATTATTGTAATTAAGCACTTTTGAAGAATACAACGTGAATTTTGATTCAAACGTGTTTTGATCAATGCCTAAACCCTATATTTATGATTAAGTTTGGAATAATGTCTAATTGGGTTAAATATAGGGAAAGGGCGCATGATTAGATAATTAGAGTGATAGGGATTAGTTGAAAGTGATTTGAGTATAACTGCCATAATCAGGGGCAAAATAGTAAAATTGGAAAGTTACCGACCGATTGGTTAGTTACCGAAGAGGCAACTCATTGGTAAATTGTAGATCAATGGTTGGGATTACATGTCAAGAGATTATGAGAGAGTGATCCAATGCTTGCATGAACATGGAGGGAGTTGGGAGGAGGAACAAGATCATAACACTTGGCTTCATGTGAACCATAGATCAAGGTCAAAGTGTCAAAATTTGCTTTTCACTTCCCTCTCTCATTTAGGAAGTCTAATAACTAAATGAAGGGCCAAAGATAGATCATCATCTTTACCAACTCATCTCATCTATCCTCTCCTCCATTTTCGTTCAGCTAGAGAAGGAAAGAGAAAGAGAAAAACCTAAGGTTAGTGCTCCAAATGACCATGAATGTTCAAATACTCTTTATTAATATTGATCATAGTATCAAGAGCATTATTCCTATGGTTTCAAATTTTTGATTAGTGGTGATTGGAAGCTTGAGAAAATTTGGAAGTGGTGGAAATCAAGAATTAGTCTTGGGAGGAAGTTAAGGTAAGCCTTTGGAACCTTTTGACCTATTTATTGTGGTCATTGGTTTAGCTTTGAGGATTTTGGATTTTTGCCCTGATTTTGGCTTAATTTCGAAATGTGTGAATTGGTTAGTGTTTAGTGTGAAATTGGTGTCATAGTATGTCTTTGAGCATTTGAAATTGATTTGGAATGTTGGTTTGGATTGGTTTGCAATATGGTGGTTTGATTGAGTTCTTGGTAAGACATGTGGTGGTCATTGTGTAACATGTCAATGGAGGTTGAATTGGGTTGTTTTGATGATTTCAATGGATTCCTTGTGCAAATTTATATGGGAATGGTATTTGATATGAATTTGGGAACCATTGGAAGCATTGGTGCAAAACTGAAATGTTGTCCATTGAAAGTCTATTTTGAGCAGTCTGTTTGCATTGGCATTTTGAATACCTAATAATGTCAGAAAATTCTGAAACTTTCCAGTCTTAAATATCACATTCCAAGATTCAAAATAGACATATAATTTGTGTCATTTCATTTTGTGAACTGGGAGTTCTGGTTGTCCAAAGTTTGATGTCAAAACTGGGCTCAATTCTGGAGCAGATTGAAATTTTGTGTAATTTTGGAATTTTTTTGGTAATTTCTGGTAATGGTTCATATTTTTCCTATGAATAGGACTTAAAAATATTTGATTTGGCTTTGGGATCACCTTATTTCAATTTTTCTATAATTAATTATGATTTTTTGAAGTTGTCTTAGCTGCAGCAGAAAATCTTGGCTGCAGCGCAAAAGTTTTTGTACGCGTTTTGGCCGCAGCCAGAAATTCTTGGCTGCAGCCAAAAAGCTTCTGTGTGCATTTTAGCTGCAACAAGATCCTCTGACTGTAGCCAACCCCCATTTTTCAGAATTTTGTGATTTTGAAAAGTGTTTTCCAACCTAGTACTTCCCAATTCCTCTAGATTTTCATTGAGCCTATTATAGTCACTTAAGGAATTTAGGTGGTAACCTATTTTGAGTGTTTGAAAGTGAGAATTGGGTGTAGAGAATTAATCCACCATCTTGATTTTGGTGTTTAGGATTTGACATTTGCTATCCTCGTGAGCCAACGGTGCCAAAGGACGTCAGGAAAGAACAAGGTAGTGACTCTTTCTCTTATACTGTGTGAAAACATTGTATGTATGTTTGTCATGCATTGAGAATACTTTGTGAATACATTGTGATGCTTTGAGACCACAGTGAAAGCTGACACATAGTGATACTTTGTGAATACATAGAGAACTCAGCGAAAGCTTACACATAGAGTTTATAGCCATGAGTGCTGTCGCATGTGGTGTGAGCCATGATACATTGTGATGTTGCTAACATGACCTTATATGCTACGTGTTTATGCACTGTATGAGTGATTTTTTACTATTGGGATTCTTTTGAATCTCATTCTTTCCTATAACTAACATTTCAGTCAAGGCAAGTGTCTCTAAGGAGAAGCGGACAACCCGGAGTGGTTAGAGCCTTTAGGGATATTTTGGTTTTGATAGTTAGCTATCAATCTGGGTTTGAGATTATTGTAAATTATTTTTGGGATGTATATAATATTTTGATTATGGTATGTAATCCCCTAGTGTGGAATTATAAACCTGACAGTTAGTATATACATGACCTGGGGGTTGCCGAGATTTTTGTCTCACACTCTGATATGTATAAATGTGATTTAACTACACAGGTAATTATATGTGATACATGCAATTGAGACCAAATCAGGAAAAGAATTTTGAAAGTTTTGTTAAAAGCCCTTCCGCAAGAAGGGATTGGAAATGTCTTTTGATGATTATTGGTCTCTATTTAATTTAAAATTCCGAATTTCGAATTATAATTACATGTATAAAGGCAGGGGGTTACACTAAAATAGATAAATGTAATTCATGCGTTAGTATTTAATGATTGAAGGCTTGGATCACAAAATCGTTTACGCACAAAAGAATCAAAGCCAAATCAGAAAACTTTCTTATGCAAATCGTTAATATATATTTTCATATACTAGTTTTATAACTACGACGAATTTTTATTTAAGTCAATTAGATTAAGGATGTATTTAGAATCATGTTGGGGTGGAGCAAAAGCAATATTTTCATAGAAGCAACTCAATTGTTACTTGCATGAATTAGAATAACCTGCCGTACTTATGGGATCAGTAATATATGCAGTAAATTAAAAAATTTCACACTTATTGTCTTTCTTTTTTTTTCTTTTTTTCGCAGCAATATATGGTAATATCCCACGCATCGTATCAAATTAGGGAAAAACAAGAAGAGAGAATAGAGCCATATCTATTGCTACGTATTAAACATATTATGCATTATTGAATACTCCCACTAGTCCTTTTTATAAGTATATTTTATTCTCATTATCCAAAATGAACTGATGGTTAAAATTAGTTAAAAATAATAAATGTGTAAAAAATATCATATTTCTTGCAAATATGCCCCTATTTATAAAAAAGAGCAAAGGAGAGAGAATGCTTAACAAATATGAGAGAGTATAGGTATAAAATATGAGAGATAATATGTAATAAATGAGTAAACGAAGAGAAATAGTGGTAAGTGGGGGATAATTAATATAAAGATGTGGATTTAATAGGGGTAGAAAAGGAAAAAGTAGTTTAAATTTTGAGACACAAAGAAAAAGTTGCTTATAAAAAGAACTAACCTTAAGAGAGAGAAAATTGCTATAAAAAGGACCGGAGGGAGTATTTATGAAGGATCAAAGTTTTTGTTGTTTATTTTTTCCCGCTAAGCATGTGACTAACCATCCAGTATTATCTTCTTATTTGAGGCAATCATATTTGAATAACTGTCAGGCACTAAATTTGAATGCCTCTTCCAACAAGTACTCGAACTTTGATTCACCATATTGTGAGAGATTAACCCTTTTTGCTAGACCTAACCCTCTGGTAGATTAAAGTTAACTAGGAGAAAAAAATTACATAAAAGTCCATTGCCACGTAAGGAACATCCCTTTTCTTCTTTAAAACTCGCTTCATCTTTTATTCTACTTCTACTTTCTTAAAGAACCTTTCTATCATACCAAATGAGCATTATTAGGGGTGAGAATTGTGCCCAATTGCTTAGTATACCCACCTGAGTCTGATCAAAAATTGCCTAGCCCAACCCAAAAAATATGACCCAAAAAATGTAACATCCTTATTTTTATTTGTAGGATGTAATTACAATTAGAAAATAATTATTTATGAAAATTGGATTTAGCAGGTAATTATTAAAAAAAAGGTTTTGGATAAAATATTAAAAAATAAAATAAAATAAAAATATAAAATAATATAAAAATAACCTAAAGGGCACATGGCCCTTTAGTTCAAAGGTGGTGGGTGGGTTAATAAATACCCACCCCACGCCACTTTAATTCATCTTTCATTTAGCAAGTTTCAGAAGGTGCGATTTGTGTCTGTCTCCAATAGTTTGTTATTTCAGGTAAGATTTTAAACTTTTTAGATAATTTTGGTACTTTTTTTTCTCCAAGTCAGACTCTGCTAGGGTTCTTCCTTACTCTTTCATCATACTGGTGCGTTTAGCTATACATGCTGAGACAAACCTAATCCTAGTCAAGAGGGAGAGTGAACAAACAGTGAAGGGAATCAAGGAAATGGATAGGAACAACCTGGATATCAAACTGAAGTGGAAAAAGAGTACTGAGGGAATGGAGGATGGGTTCAAGCTGATTGGTAAGGTTATATCTAAAACTAGGGTGGGTTTAGGTACCGTCAAAGAATCGATAAATGCAGCATGGAAGGTAAAGGGGGAGTGGGATGTGAAAATGATTGGCTTTAATCTATACACATTTTCCTTCAAGATCGAGGAGAAGCTAACAGAATACTTAAGGAGGACCTATGGGTGGTCCGGAATTATATACTCAGTCTTCAAAAAAGAAAGCCATTCCTAGGTGACAATGAAATTCAAATAAATACATGTGAGTTCTGGCTTCAAGTACATAATCTCCCGCCAGAAGGAAGAATTGTGACTAACATTGAATTAATGGCAAGCAGAGTGGGCAAAGTCAAGGAAGTCGAAAATCTGGAAGACAGAAGATACAAACACATAAACTTTGGAAGAGCAAGAGTAGAAGTGGAGGTGGATAAACCATTAATACCAGGATTCACAGCCCTAAGGCCAGATGAAGAACTTGAAGATGTGTGGATTCAACTAAAATACGAGAAGCTAGTCCGTTTCTGTTTCAATTATGGGAAATCGGGACATGAAAGCAAAGGATGTGAGGAAGAAACAGTTGAGTTTATGGTAAGTGGAGCAATGAGAGGATATGATGCAAGCCTTTGTGCCCAAGCTTACAGAGCTCCGACGAGTATCTAGGGGAGCAATTTTTAGGCAAGGTAGTCGGAGGCATGGAAGATGCATGGGGAAGGTAAAAACATTAATTATTTGCATGGGAATATGGGTCCACGGTATGGTGCAAAAGAGATAGGGGAATGCTCTGATTCAACATGTGAGGAGGGAGTAGTCAACCTTTCAACTCAGCCGCAGATATTAAATGCCAATCATATCATTATAAGCATTGATAATAATATAAGGGTGCAAGCAGTGGGAAAATTCAATTCTCACGTGGGTGGAAAAGGCAGGAGAGGCCAGGAAAAGGATAAGAAGCAAGAAAGATTGGAACCCCAACATATTGGGCTAGGCTAGAGCTTTAATGAGATAAATGGTACAAATAGTCTGCTAAGGGCTTGTAGGGAAAAATTGATGAAGACCCAAAGAAAATATTGGGTGGAATTGGTAGATGAGGAGGACGATGGAACCCAAGAGACCAAGGCCATTGTGCCAATATAGAGTATGGTAATTGGAGAATTAGAGCAAGGAATTAGGGGGTGTTATTGAAAAGAAGAGGGGACAAAGACTTAGAGCTGGGTCTAACGAAACGTCAGAAAGACCATAGACAAGACTCTCCTGAGAGTGCAGCAAACAGAATAATAGCGGAGGGGAAAATGAGAGAACTAGCCAAAACAGATGGGTCTAGAAAGTTTAACTTCTACTATGAGGCGGAGCTACAATTCAACCAAGGCAGAGGGATAAAGGATCAAGAACGACAGAAGAAAAAGGTGAAAAGGGCACTCTTTACCAATCAAACCCAAGGCTTTAAATCGTGCTTAGTTCCAAAGCATTGAACTATGGTTGGAAAGTAGAGGAAGGGAAAGAACAACATAGGGAAGCAGATCTGGAAGGGCGTGATGGCTGGCCTGATGTAGCCACCAGAATGCAATGAGTTGCTTGGGATGGAACTGTTAAGGTTTCAAAACTACCTTGACGATTCACAGCCTAAAGTTCCAATGTGGTAAGTTCAAACCACCTTTAATATTCTTGTCTGAAATGAAAATGAGAAGAGAAAAAATAGATCGAATCAGAAGAAAGATGAGGTATGATTTTGGGGAATATCAAGAACCTGCAGGGAGATCAGGGGGACTTGCAGTTTGGTGGAAGGAGGAAGTGAATCTGAAAATCGGTTTTATGAGTAAGAACATAATCCATCTAGAAGAGGTCAGTTTTAACAGGATGAAGGCATGAAACGTGACTTTGGTTTACAACCCCAATGATTTGAGTTAAAAGGTGCAATGGTGGAGGGAACTTAAGCTTCTAAATCCAGGGAATTCCAGTCCATGGATGATTTTGGGAGACTTCAATGAATTACTTTATTCCTCAGATAAGGTAGGGGCAGATTATGTTTACTGTTACGAGTGTAAATGGTCTATTAGAAAGTGCAAGTGTACACTGTTGTCAACAAGTAATATAGAAGTGAGTAGAGTTTTGTTTCCTCGAGGATTGATTACTAAGTACCAAAATGAGTAATTTTAACTCTATTTAGTTGATCAATTGGTTGGTGATTGAGAGTATGAAATAAAAGATGAGTAAATATGAATGCAAATGATATGAAACAACTATGAGAAAAAGCCATAGGGGTCAGATTTCACCTAACAAATTCCAGATTGAATCACTTATCTATTCTAGCCCAATTTATTCCATATGATTGACAGTCGAGTTTCCCTAATTTAATTATTAGCCTCTTCCAAGGTCAAACAATTCTATAATTAATTTCTAATCTGATATATTCCTATATGAATTTAAGCAATTAATTATGCATTAAAATTTATGGAACTCAGTAAGACTACACAACTCATATGAAATATATTCCTATTTCATATGAAAGTCATGGTTTTAATTATAAGATTTATACACATGTATCTCCTTCCGGTCTCAACATGCATATTAAAATCATTTAAAAGATGGCCAATCAATCAAAAGCATAAAGAATAATAATTACAACTTAATCATGAAGGAGAAATTCAAACTATATTTAATAAATTAAAATTCAATCCATTATTAGTAAGCTACGTCATGACCCTAGGTAAATGGAAATTTAGCTCATGATGAAATTAAAAACAAAAATAAAATAAATTGCAAACTTCTTACACATTGCATAAAACTTGAATATTAAATTCTAAAACATAAATATACAACCAAAAGATGTATGAAAATAGAGAAAATCTAGTCGTCCCTTTAAGAGGTAAAACCTTCCATGTAGGTGGCAACCTATACCATCCATAAAGGAGGACTACCTAAGCCTTCCATGTAGGAGGCATGCAGGAATTAAATACAATGCATAAATTATAAGATGGTGTATGTAGAGAGGATAGGAAAGTAATGGATATAAAATGGTTGTAAGTAGAGAGGATAGGAAAGTAATGGATATAAAATTGTTGTAAGTGGAGAGAAGAAGAGAGTAATGGATATGAAATTGTGGTGTCAAATGTGAAGGAGATGATAGCTATATATAGGGAAGAATGGAGTAGGGCAGATGAAGTGGTAGGTGAAAAGGAAGATGAGGTGGTAGATGAAATGTGAAAGATGAAGTAGTAGATGAAAAGGAAGATGAGGTGGTAAATGGAATGGTTGGTGGCATGGTAGATGATTCCCACTCTCAATTTTCAAGAAAAATTCTAAACTCTTGGTGATAGAACTGGGTCTTGGTCTCAACATAAAAGTTGTAGAGCTCTTTCTTGGCTTTTTATCCATATAAAGTTCGTCCCAATCCGACATCTAAAGCTCCAGATATTGCCTGAATATTGAAAGAGGGTCTGATTTAGTATTTTTCAAGAAATTCTATTTCATGCCAAAATCATTATTTATTTATTAATTACATCCAAATTTATTAAATTGAGCTCAAATATCATCCATAAAATCATCATATAAGGGAAAATTAATATGAAAATATTTTACATATCGAATACCCTCGCACTTAGCTCTTGGACGTCTTCAGACAAGGAGTGACCATTAAGTGCTTCCAACAAAATCAGAAGTGTCAAGTCATAAGCAAGAATACAATTGAAAAATAAAGAGATCATAGTATTCATGAATCAACAAAAATATAAAATAGTAACTTTATTTGAAAATGGATAAACCGAGTTCGTAATTGTGACTCATTCTCCCAATCTCTCAAGTGTTTAAGGATGAGTTTTTCGTTTGAATTCAACCGAAAAAACTGCACTACCATAGGCTTGCTAAGAATCTCAATCTCCATTACCTAATTCACATGCATAATTCAAATCAAAAGGACTTATTAAGGGTTGTAATGGGATTAAGGTAAAAAGAATGTAAAACGTGATATGAAGGGCTGAATTTAAAAAAATTAATAGAACAATTGAAAAATGGGCTAGCTTCTGAATAAATCTATTTCAACATAACTTCCCATAATTTGAATACTCAAATTTTTTTTTCTTTTTTTTTTCATCTTTTTTTTTTGCAACTCTAAAGTTGATGATATATACACCCCCACACTTGTCAAAAGCCTATTTTACAAAAATTTCAAATGCTCTGCTAATCTTCCAAATCAGGTAAAAACACTTGATATGTTGTTAAAGCATATGTTAATAGGGTGAGAACAAAGAAACAATCAATTAGGGTCAAAGGGGCTTATCAACGGTATAATTGTAAGGTTGGCTATTTGGCTCTGGCTAAACAAACTGAATGCCTTTATCATTTTTGAATGTGCATGTGAGATGTAATTTCAACCAGATTTAAAGCAAGTTCTAGAGTGATAACTTAATAGGTGAATATCACACACAAGAGAAATAATCATTATAGGCTCAAAAGCTCACAGGTAGGGGCTTTCAAACTCAGCTCATTCAATCTCAAAATTCATCACCAATTGCAACAATCAGTTGTTCATTCATGCTATGAAATTTCTAAATTCAATTGATTCATACTCAAAACTTATATACTTCTCAAGATCATTACAAGGCACTTGAACAGGATGAATTTTTTTTTTCACTTTTACTCTTTTTTTTAAAAAAAAGAACAAAAACATGCTACTAAATAAAATGCGTCTCAAGAGTTAAGAATAACTCCTTACTCTGCCATTCTTTTTTCACACCCCATGCATCTAATTGTTTTATTAACTAACTAAATTTTTTTTCTTTTTTCTCCTCCCCCAATCTAAATCAAACATTGTCCCCAATGTCTTCAAGAGCTTAGACAAAGTTTTTTTTAACATAAACACACAATAAAGTAAAACCAAAATGCTAAGAGTAAAACCAAGAGATTAAGGAAAGTTACAATTGAAGAGTGGTATCTGGATATTGCTTCTGACTGTTATCTGAAGATTGCCCACCTATGTGCTTGACTAGTATATCTGGTTTAGATTCATAGGTTTGCAATTGATCGAGTAGTTGATCAGGAGTTGGGGTAGAAATTATGGAATGGCAAGTCGCTTGGGGTATGAATCCTGTTTCTACAGCATGATAAAAAAACCATAACAGATCATCATAAAAACCATTAACATTTAACAATCCTAATAGCTTTTTATGAAAATTTAACTTAGCCCAATATGTGATGCTAGAAATCCCATCCAACGTTTCCAAACCACCTGGTAGAGCGATAAAAGCTTCAGCCTTATAGAACATACGTCCTATACGTTCCGGCAAGTTAGAAACCTATAACTCTTGTCCTAAGGAAAAGATGTGACCATCTAACTACTTTACCTTTACACTTAAACCCTTGCTTCCATTAATGGTTGCTACAATGGCCACAATTCCCCTTAGGCCCTGGATGCCTCCCCCGTATACAAAATTGATCTTTCGAGCAGCTAATGCATTTTCTAATTCTTGTGCTGCAATTAAAAACTCTCCATTCTTTCCCTCATCAGTTTCACAAAAAATGTAGATAGATTTAAACCTACATTTTAGTGTGACACCCTTTTTCTCTTCTTTTCTCTCGGACCTTTTGTGCTTACGAGTAGTAGATTGCATATTTACAAGTGGAAGTGTGCATATTTACAAGTGGAAAAGTACATATATATATATATATATAATACTAAAACAACGATAACTAGATCATACAAATCATGCATTTTTCAACGAAGTTTGGAAAATTTTTGACACGAATGACCAGTAAGCTGTTGCGTGAAGAAATTGAATAAAAAGAGTAAAGAAAGTCAAAAGTTATTGAAAAGATAAAACAGACTAGACAAAAACAACTAAAAAGATAAGAGGGATTAGATAAAAGCATGATTATGTACAGTAGTTGTGATTTTGACTCACATCTTTCTCTGGTTTTACGTCCAGTAATGGCTTAAACAATTTCTATGAATCGAGGATTTTCTTCCCATCCAGTTTTCTTATAAACTGGCAAACAGGGTCTTTTTTCGTCAAATCCCCGGCAACGACGCCAAAAACTTGTTACAAGTGTAAATGGTCTATTAGAAAGTGTAAGTGTACACTGTCGTCAACAAGTAATATAGAAGTGAGTAGAGTTTTGTTCCCTCGAGGATTGATCACTAAGTACCAAGATGAGTAATTTTAACTCTATTTAGTTGATCAATTAGTTGGTGATTGAGAGTACGCAATAAAAGATGAGTAAATATGAATGCAAATGATATGAAACAACTATGAGAAAAAGCCCTAAGGGTCAGATTCCACTTAACAAATTCCTGATTGAATCACTTATCTATTTTAGCCCAGTTTATTCCATATGATTGACAGTCGAGTTTCCCTAATTTAATTACTAGCCTTTTCCAAGGTCAAGCAATTCTATAATTAATTGCTAATCCAATATATTCCTATATTAATTTAAGCAATTAATTGTGCATTAAGATTTATGGAACTCAGTAAGACTACACAACTCATGAATATATTCCTATTTCATATGAAAGTCATGGTTTTAATTATAAGATCTATACACATGCATCTCCTTCCGGTCTCAACATGCATATTGAAATCATTTAAAAGATGGAAAATCAATCAAAAGCTTTAAGAATAATAATTAAAACTCAATCATGAAGGAGAAATTCAAACTATATTTAATAAATTAAAATTCAATCCATTATTAGTAAGCTATGTCATCACTCTAGGAAAATGGAAATTTAGCTTATGATGAAATTAAAAAAAAAAACAAAATAAATTGCAAACTTCATAAAAATTGCATAAAACTTGAATATTAAATTCTAAAACATAAATATACAACCAAAAGATACATGAAAATAGAGAAAATCTAGCCATCCCTTTAGGAGGTAAAACCTTCCATGTAGGTGGCAACCTATACCATCCAGAAAGGAGAACTACCTAAGCCTTCCATGTAGGAGGCATGCAGGAATTAAATACAATGCGTAAATTATAAGATGGTGTGTGTGGAGAGGAGAGGAAAGTAATGGATATAAAATGGATGTAAGTGAAGAGAAGAGGAGAGTAATGGATATAAAATTGTGGTAAGTGGAGAGGAGAGGAGAGTAATGGATATGAAATTGTGGTGTCAAATATGAAGGAGGGGATGGCTATATATAGGGAAGAATAGAGTAGGGTATATGAAGTGGTAGGTGAAAAGAAAAATGAGGTGGTAGATGATGTAACCCCCTTCCAACCATAGGCCAAGATTAAGTTTATGATCAAGTAATTAAGTTACATTAGAGACCTTAGATGATTTGGGACCTAAACAAAATCGAACTTCCCAAAATTAGAGTCTATAAAAATTTTCTAAAATCTTTTCACAAGGTTTCATATTCATATTACAAATACACAATTGGCCTGTACAGGTTGATTCCATTTATACATATCAAAGTATAGCATAAATTCTCGACACACTCGGGTTCCATTAATTGATAAAAGCGTTTACACAAGGCATAAATGCCATAATCTCTTTCCCTTTTTCTTGGGGATTGCACAAACTATACCACAAATATATATACATTCATATCCTAAGAATAAATTCAAAAATTACAAATATGATAACCAAATATTCCCAAAATGAAACTGCTATCTGGAGCTCTACCCACTCTTCGTCACGTTCTTTCCTTTTGATCCTTCAGCCCTGTCTAAAAGTTGTTTTGGGAGAGTGAGATTCTAAAGAATCCCCGTAGTAACAAATCACTCATAGTATGCATAATAATAAGGCATGAAAGCAAATCATAACCCACACATAGCAACTATAACGGCAGTTACAGCGGCAAGGGCATGTATGACTTGCGTCACCCTTACGTTTACTCACGCTGTATTGCACCACAACATAGCTCACAACAATATATTTCACCACAGCTGGGATTCATATAAAGTATTTTACAATACATAGCCACATTGGTCAGATTCATAAAGCAGTTTCTCAAAGATTCATGTAATTACAATGGCAGTTCATTGGTCGGGGTAGGTGTGATTAGCATCAACCCCTACGACGGCTCCTGTTGAAGTGCTCGCGCTGCAATGGACCATGGCACATTTTCATTCACATTTCACAAACACAATGATCAATCATGCATACCATACATTATACACAACACGAGAGAAAAGTTACTACCTGCTCGTTCCTTCCGTACACGCTCTGGCACTGGTCCTTCCCAAGTAGAGCAAATGTCGTATCCTATATTCATAATGAGTGACGAAGTGTTTTTCTCTATCCAATACTCAATTACTTCTTAATACTTAATTTGGTTATTATTATTGCTCTTTGAGTACCCATAAATACCTCTAACAAAAGCCTTAAAGGGTTGGAAGAACTACCTCAGGGATCCCCTTTTGGAAGCACAAACACTGATATTTTCCACTATTTCACTCAAGTGAAGATGGTCTCACTCGAGTGATGGAGTACAGGCACTCGAGTGAAGATGACCTCACTCGAGTTATGGTATAGTTTGCACCTGGGTATCTGAAAGTGAAGGATAGTGAGTGAACACCCGAGAGCACAAGAACTTTTTCAGAGACAGGGACACTCGAGCACACAAGACCTCACTAGAGTGATAGCCAAATGCTTCGCTCGAGCACTAGAGAGTAAAGTCCAGGAAGTGAGAACATGAAAGCAATGTGAATTTCCAGAGGGAAGAAGCACTCGAGCATAAGACTTCTCACTCGGGTGGAGACTAAATTCTCGCAAGTGCCAGAACGCACTCTTGCTCATTAACCGCAAGTGTTAACTTGAGAGGCAAGTTCTGGGTGTCAAATACACTAGTACTCCAGTGAGAGGAAGCTCACTCGAGTGAGAACCCACCGCACTGGCAAGTGAGGCATCACTCTTGTTCTATTTACAGAAGTATACTGCAGAAACTGAAGGGAAAATGAAGAATTTCACTGACTCACTCGAGTGGAACCCAACCTCACCCGAGCGATGTTCATCCCTCACTTGAGTGAACTCACTCTCACTCAAGTGATTTTATCAGAAACCAAAAAATGCAGCAAAACTGATCACATTTCCTAACACTTGCCCAATTGATCCAAATGGACCCAAAACTTCTACTAAAGCTACTCCCATACAAAAACATCCAAGGAATTCAATGGAATCATCAGAATCATCCAATCCTACTCCATTATCATGCTTTGGTTTTGAGCAACATTAAACACCAATTTCTCCAATTCACTAAACATTTCATTTCAAACCCAAATCAATCTATCTATCCCAAACTCACCACAAGATACCATTTCCATGCCAATAATATACCAAACTCTCAATAACCATCATTTTCAAAATTATGCCAATAATTCTAGAAATTCCAAACTAATTCAAATACCACAAAACTTATATAGAAAAGTTTCTTTCACTTACCTTTACAACTTTGCCAAAGAGGTTTCTTGATTCGCTAACCTCTACAATTCCTTGAGAGCTCCAATCAACACCAAAAGACAATATATGACCATCAAAATGAAGCTCTCAATCCAAGGAACAATATTAAAGAAGAGCATTTTGGCATTTGAGGTCTTTAACTTACTTTAAATTCCAGTTTTTCTTTTTCTCTCCTAAGCTCCTATGATTGCCAAAAAATGGAGAAGGGAATGAGAGAGAAGAGTGTGGAGGAAGAAAGTGAAATGATGATGATACTCCCTCCCATACCAATTCAATGGAAATGAGGGAAAGAGAGAGAGAGAGGGAAAAACATTAAAATAATACATTTGACTTTTCCTACACTCTCTCATCCTATGAGCTTGCCACTTGTCACCATTTCATTGGTTCACATCAAATAAGTAACTAATTAGTTACTCTAACTACTCCATTAGCCATATAATTACACTTCTCATTTTTATTTTAGTTAGTAATTAATTTTCCCATTAATCACCAACTTATGACCAATAGTTCCATTCTTTCAATTTCCTACTAATTATGGCATATGAATTAAAATTACCACAAAACACATAATTATTCCACTTTAATTCAATAATCATCCTAAATAATTATCATTAGCCCTTAATTGAAATTTGGGACATTATAGATGAAGTAGTAGATTAAAAGGAAGATGAGGTGGTAGATGGAATGGTTAGTGACACGGTAGATGATTCTCGCTCTCAACTTCCAAGCAAAATTTGAAACTCTTGAAGATAGAATTGGGTCTTGGTCTCAACATAGAAGTTTTAGAGCTCTTTCTTAGCTTTTTATCCATATAAAGAACATCCAAGTCCGATATCTAGAGCTTTAGATATTACTTGAAAATGGAAAGAGGGTATGATTTAGTATTTTTCAAGAAATTCTATTTCATGCCAAAATCATTATTTATTTAATAATTACACCCAAATTTATTAAATTGAGCTCAAATATCATCCATAAAATCATCATATAAGGGAAAATTAATATGAAAATATTTTACTTATCATTTACAATGAGATTTAGATAGATTTTGAACTTTTATGATTAACTGTGAGTTGATGGAAGTAGAATGCAAATGTTGCAAATTCACAAGGTCAAACAACAGGGAAGATGGGGATTACATAAGGGAAAGGCTGGATAGAGCTGTGACAAACACTGTGTGGTGGACCCAGTTTCAAAAGGGACAGGGAATGGTATTGGAAGTGATAGCGTCATACCATTGTCCTATATTGATAGAATTTGAACATATTGAGTCAAAAGCACCCCCTTGTTTAGATTTGATGCTCGCTGGATAAACCACCAGGATTTAATGATATTAATCATGGAGAATTGGAAGAATGAAGGCATTAGAAGGGAGATGGATGAGTTAGTAGAGGCTTTGAACAGTTTAAGAAATAGCCTTGTAAAGTGGAGCAAAAGAGAATTCAAGAATAATCAAAGGCAGATAAATAAATTGATATAGAGGGTACAAGAATGCCTAGATGCAAAGTGGTGTGAAGCAACAAGAAAGGAGGTAATGGAAATTAAAAAGAAGATAAGTGAGCTCTGGGAGCAAGAGGAGTTGTATTAGGCATAGAAGGCTAGAGTCGACTGGTTGAAATGTAGGGACAAAAACTCAAGGTTCTTCTATATGACAACTATAAGAAGAAGAAGCAGAAATAAGATCACCAGAATCAAAGGGAACTAAGATGAATAGATAGAAGAGGAACAGAAATAAGAAGACACTTTGCTCAATTTTACTCCTCTTTGTTTGCTACGGTGGGAGATAGGGAATTCTCATCTGTTCTGGAATACATTGAACCTGTAATCTCAGAGGAGGACAACTAGGCGTTAATGGCTGAAATTGAGACTGAAGAAGGTGAAACACGCTGTGCATCAAATGGGAGGGCAGAAGGCTCTTGGATCGGATGGTTTCACTGGACTATCCTATCAAAAGTCATGGGATATCATGGGTGACCAGGTATGTAATCTTATTAAAGAATATTTTAGAACTGGATTCCCATTAAATGAAATTAATGAGACGGACCTAGTAACGATTCCTAAAGTTGACTGCCCTAATACAGTTAATGATTTTAGGCCAATTATCCTTTGTAATTTTGCCTATAAAATCTTTTCCAAGGTTATGGCTAATAGGCTTAAGCCTTTTCTAGAAAAAATTATAGTTGAGAGTCAAAGGGCATTTGTTCTGGGTAGGCTGATTCAAGACAACATAGTAGTGGTGTATAAGGTCTTTCATTATATGAAAATGAAAAGAAAAGGCAATCCGGAAATGGCTTTGAAACTAGATATGAATAAAGCATATGATAGGATAGAATGGGACTTTCTATGTGCAACTATGGAAACTATGGGGTTGAGTAGTAAGTGGGTGGAGAGAATAGCCTGGTGTCTCAATTCTGTCCAATTCTTGGTGATGATGTCAAGGAAAAGAATGACAAAGTTGTATCCAAAAAGATTGCTAAGACAAGGAGACCCATTATCTCCTTATCTTTTTATCCTTGTAGGCAATGTGTTGCCTAAAATTATAAAAAAGGAAAAGGGTAGGGGAAAGATTAAGGGTATTTCTATAGGGAGGGGATGTCCAGAAATCACTCACAGCCTGTTTGTGGATGACTCAGTATTCTTTCTCAGAGCAGATTTGGAGAACTGTAGAAACCTGAAAGATATAGTCAATAGATATTGTTAGCCATTAGGTCAGTTTATTAATGTTGGAAAATCATGTCTATATTTTTCAAAAAATACCCCTACCCTCATTCAAGAGGAAATTGGTCATATCTTTCATATTCACACAGTAGATGTTCTAGGAACTATCTGGGGTTACCCATAATTTGGTGAAGGTTTAAAATCCAGGCCCTAAATTTTGTCATTGATAGAATGGAGAAAAGAACCTAGGGCTGGAGGAAGAATTTCCTATCAGAGGCAAGGAGAGAAGTACTAATAAAATCTGTGGCGAATTCCCTGCTTGTTTACTCTATGTCCTGTTTCCTTTATCCAGAAAGTGTTCTGCAAAGATTAGATAGTATTGTCTCAAAGTTCTGGTGGAAATGTGAGGAGGATAGGAGAAAGATTTATTGGGTTTCTATGGAAAAACTGAAATGAACTAAATTAGAAGGGGGCTTGGGGTTTAAAGATTATGAGGCTTTTAACTTAGCTCTTCTTGCCAAATTAGGATGGAGAATATTGAAATAGCCTGACCAAGTGTGGGTAAAACTCCTAAAAGGCAAATATTTCCCAAAGGATAATTTTTTGGAGGCTAAGAAAGGGAGGAGGGCATCATGGTTGTGGAATAGCATTTTGGAAGGTAGGAGGGTTCTAGAAGACCAAGTATATAGGTGTATAGGAAATGGGAAAAATACACGTGTCTAGCAGGATCTATGGCTAAGTAATATGCCAAGGAAAAGGTTAATGTCAAACTGCCCACATAGGTCTTTCAAGAGATTAAAAGTGGAGAATATAATGAGGGGAGGGAGATGGGACCTCACAAGGATTGAAGGATGGTTAAGTGAGATATAAATAGCAGTAATATTAAACACAGTGGTGGCCCCAAGAGATAGGATAGATAAATAGGTGTGGACAGGGGGGAAAACGAGCTGTTTCAGTGAAAGAAGTATACTTAGTGGCAAGAAGAGACATTTTGAAGAGAATGGAAAACAACCCAACTTCATCTAACAATGGACAAAAGAAGATATGGAAAGAACTTTGGGGATTAAAAGCTCCAAGGAAAGTTCGAAATTTTCTGTGGAGAGCAATGCATAATGCCTTACCAACCATGCACAATCTAGGGAAAAGGAGCTGTAGCGCTGCGGATGTATGCTTTTTATGTAAAAATCCACTGAAAAAATTGAACACATCTTTGTGGAATGCGAGGGAGCTAGTGCAACTTGGTTTGGAAGCAACTTCTCATTTAGACCTAAAGAAATAAATTATACCAGTCTAAACCAATGGGTGGGCTCCTACTTGTGTGATCCAAATCTAGACCAGTGGCAAAAAGCTTCATTTGCAATGGCTTTGAGGCAAATCTGGATGGCTACGAATGCATATATTTTTGAAAATATTGAATATCAGCATATGTTTAATTTTACGAATGCTGGTAACATGCTTCAGGAATTATAGAATGCTAATGGCTGGAGCAGAAATGGTGATATGGAGGTAGAATTTGAGACAAGAGAAAGAAGAGAAAATGCTGCATGGCAAAAACCTGAAGGTAATGTACTTAAAATCAATTCTGATTGTGCTGTATCAAATATGGAGAACAAGGCTGCTATAGCTTTTGTTGCTAGAGATTCTAATAGCTGGTTATTAGATGGTAAAGTATTAATCAAGGAAGCTGAATTAGTGTTAATGGTTGAAGCATTAGCCTTAATGGAAGCTATCAAATATGCCTATGATAATCAGCTATCGGACATCTTTTTCGAGTCTGACAACCAAGCTTTGGTTAAGTGTCTGAACACAGACTCTCCTCCTAATGATTGGAGGTGTGTTAACATCCTTGAAAACATTCAAGAATCAAGGAAATTAATCAGGAACCATTCTTGCAAATGGACTTCTAGGAAGGCGAATTTAGTAGCCGATTGGGTTGCTAAAGTGTCATTCGGAGGACATTGCCCCAATAACTGGGTGTCTAATCCACCGAAACAGCTGTGAAGATTATTGGAAAAAAACCAGCAATCATTTGTGAGGGAACTAGATTGAGAATGTTTATTGTAATTATGTTATATTTCATTTTATTACTATTGTACTAGTTTGCTTTCCTATAATATGTAATGGACATCTGATAATTAGAATGAAGTGTGTTTTTCTGGCAAAAAGAGAGAGAGATAATTTTGGTATTTAAAATCACTTCTTCTTATCAAACTTCCTTCATAAAAGTTACTCTATGTATTTTTATATTTCTATTGATGGAATATTGTACTGATTACTGAGAATTTTGGAGTTAGAGTTTTGGAAACATTTTGAGTTTTGACAATAGATGACTGTATATAGATAGAAGAATGCTAATAGCTAATTTTAATCAGTTTGGATTTATTATTGGTTGTCTTATAATTTTATAAATAATTTCTTTTAAAATATAGCATAAATTATACTTTAGGGATGTTTATGACCGATTAAATTTGGATTAAACAATTTATTTGTGTTATTAGAGGTATTATTGAAATTTTAATCTGTTTAGTTTTGTAGATTTTGAGTTATATAAAATTATAAATTATGATTTGATATTAGAGTTAGAGTTTAGTATGATTTTAATTATGTGGGGGTTTCAAATATTGTTTAATAATTAGGTTATGCTCATATAAACTAAAAATAAAATTTAATTGGTCTAGGATATTGATGTTGATGATTTTATTAACATGTAATTATATATTTATTGTAGAGTGAATTTGAATTTGGTTTGTTGGACTTGAATTCTCTCTAGTTCATGTGTCGAACTGGAGGTAGCCACTTTCCAATTTACCTTGTGTGCTGGTTGAGAAAATTATAAGTTTATATTCATATTTTCAAATGATATATATATATATATATATATATATATATGAATTAGTATTTTACGTATGGAAAATGTATATGCGAAATGTTTGTTTGTGAGTAGATGTAACCCCTTGCCGTAATTATATCCGAAATACGCAATTAACATGAAATAGAGACCAATAAGAAACAAAACTTATTTAAAATCCCATCTTCACGATAGGGTGTTCACAGATAACTTTCGAAATCTAATTTACCTGGTCTCATATTCAATTTCGAATACAATTATATTATGCGGAATATCACATTTATACAAATATCAGAGTGTACAACAATAATCTCGGCAATCCCGGGTTCCATACATTAACTCAAAGCCTTATAGGGCATATTTGCCCCTATAAGCCCTCATATGGGGATTACACAAAGTCTTCTCAAATACACATCCGGACTATAATGATAACCAACTACCTAATCTTCAATCCGAAGGAGTCCTCATCACCCTTGTCTGCTTACTCCATCATCGATCTACTACCCTGTCTGAGAGGTTAGTAGGGGAGGGTGAGATTCTAGAGAATCTCAGTAGGAAACAAATACCAAAATGCATGTATGATAAGTGTATAATGCATGACATGCTTGCAATACATATCATATGCCCATACCATGACACATATGCATGCTCAATGTTTCAACAACACACTCATGGCCATAGCATAAATAGAAACAGAGCTTCAAACATCATATATGTTCCACATAATCAAGCAAAGCAATAACATGCATTAACATATTAACACAATATCATATACAGGCAAGGAGGTAAGTTCCTTACACTTAGTCTTTCCACGTAAGCTCCAGCACCGCTTGCTCACGATCAGAACGAATACCGAACCATGATCGGGGGAATATCAACCCTATAGCCAAAGCAAGGACATAGGGTTAATCCTTTTTTCCGATTCCTTAACTCTCAAACACATAAGTTGGTTATCATTCACGACCTTTAGGTGGCTAATCAAAGTCTAAACATATGCCTAAAGGCTTGGGAAAGGCTATACCAATAACCACCTTTAAAAGTGTAAGATACTTATTTTTGGGGGTGGGCCGCGGCCCAAAAATCCACTGGCTGCGGCCCAAAACTGCCCAGAAACGCACAAAAACATTTGGCCTGTGGCCCAGAATCCACTGGCTACGGCCCAAAATTGCTCAGAAACGCTTAGAAACATTTGGGCTGCGGCCCAAAATCTGCTGGCCGCGGCCAAGAAAATCCAGTTTCTTGGCTGAACTTCTAAAAATCATAACTAATTCCAAAAAAATCGAAATGAGGTGATCCCAAAGCCAAATGAAATCTATTCAAGTCCTCTACACAGGAAAAATATTGGCCTTTACTAGAAATCACCACACAAATACAGAATTCCCCAAAACTCAAGACTGTCCCAAAACAGTGTTCAATTTCGACCTCAAACTTTGGACAGCTATAACTCACAGAAGACAAAACGAAATGGAACATATTATATGTCCATTTTGAAGCTTGGGATGTGGACTTTAAGATTGGAAAGTTTCATAATTTTCTGACTTCATTTGCCAAGTCAAAACGTCCACACAACAAGACTGCCCAGACAGAATTTACATTGGACAGAATTTCCAGTTTTGCACACAATGTATCCAATCCAATCCAAACTAATTCCAATGACTAAATACCACAACATGACATCATTTTCAACACAAATCACCATCCAATTCCACCATTCACATTCCACACGAAAATACCATAAAATCAGGGCAAAATTCACAATTCTCAAAACTCCACCAAAAACCACAATCAATAGATCAAAAGGAAGCAAACACTCCTCTTCCTCTTTCCCAAACAAATTCCTTGATTCTTCATCTTTCCCAATTTCCACAAGCTCTAAAACACCTCCTTTCAAAAATCTAAAACCATAGAGATGAAGCTCTCATCAGTATGATCAATATTAGTGAAGAGAATTTAAGCATAAGAGGCCATTACACAAGCCAAAGCTCACCTTGTTTCTTTCTCTTTCCTTCTCTATTTGGACGAACATGGAGGTTTTGGAGAGAGAGCATGAGATGAATATGATGAAGAGAGAATCAGTTTTTGGGATGGCAAAACCGACCTAAAAGTGAGAGGGAGAGAGAAAAAATAAGGTTTGACACCTTGACCAATCCAAGGGTCCAAAACTTGCCAAGTGTCAACATCTCAACACACCTCCCATGAGCTCACATGAGTACACCATATGGGATTCCACCCCTTGATCTATTACACAATTCAATCTCAACCATTGATCTTGAAGTTACCAATGAGTTTCCTCTTCGGTAACCAATCAATCGGTCGGTAACTTTACTATTTTGCCCCTGATTATGGTAATCTCTCTTGAATTACCATCAAATACATTTTCTCATTCATTTTCTTTCATAATGCGCCCTCCCCTCTATTTTAAGTCAATTTAGAGGTTAATCCATAATTGAACTTAAATACAGGATTTCGGCACTGCTCAAAACACATACGAATCACATCGGGTGCCAAATTACATCATAATCTCCAAAAGGGTTTATTTATCACTAACTACATCCACTTTTGGAGTCATTATCTCTTAATCATAATTTAGGATCTTGCTAAATCAGGGTTTAGCAGTCCACTAATCTCAGGCTTATTCTCTAGCATTAAGTCTCAAAATTTGGGGTATTACAGTAGACATTTTTACCTAAACGGGCTCAAATTGTTTATCTTGTGATTTTGATGTTGATTATGTATAGCACTGAATGTTGAATATGAGGATAAATTGATGTAGACGTTTGGGATGTTGAAGTGTATGGGATTACGATATGATGTGATTGTGGGAGGTTGGTTCTTTTATACCACGTGGTATAACTGCTACTAGACGCACAGTGGATGACTCATACATTCTCAAGGCCCTTGGTATCACCTTTCTTTGGCCGGGTTAAGGGTCAGCTCAAGGGACGTGACACCTTTCCATATTCGACGGAAAGAGAACCCAAGGTTTGATATGAGTTTTGTAGCCTTTGGTCAGGCTATACCTCATTATAGGAGAGCTTGGTGCTGTTGTAACACTCCAATTTTTATTCACCAAAATGCCTTGTAATTATTGAAATATTGAAGGAAATAAAATGGTGAATTTTGGCTAGAAAGGATGGATTTGAATTTAATTCTAAAACGTAGTGGCAAAATCATAATTTGCCAATAAAATGAAAAATTAAGTATTTTCATATCGATTAAATTCAATCCCAATTAATTAAGGGGAAATAAGGGATAAAACAAGGTGATTAGTGGTCACACACGATAAGAATATGGTTGGGACATAAATTAAATCATGGGAATAGTTACCACTAAATTCTCCCGTGTAATGACCCTGATTGTGTGACACTTTTAAATAGGTAAACGATGTTCAATGCCTATGAAATGTGACAAACACAAAGTAGACTTATTAAGCTTCAATTTGATGGGTCATCTGAATTATTTGGAACTTTGTCCAATTTATTATGAATTTTTGAAGTAAGATCAGAAAGTCTGGTGTTTTTCTATAGCAACGCCCAAAGATCAAAATTCTGGGAAATATTGGGTTCCAATTGGCTAAAAGTGATATTAATAGACTTAATGATGGTCACATAGGCTTTGGAATCATACCAATTAGACATCTACACAATTAGTTATGAATTTTCAAAGATTGGTGAAAATTCTGCCTAGATTTTCTATTTGTGTGAAAATTTAAGAAATAAATTAATCTTCCTTTCTCTCTTAATTATTTTAGAAATTAAGGGATGAAGGAGGAGAAGACAAGTGTCAAAATCCAATGAGACCAAGTGTCAACACCACATGAAAGATGATGGAGATAATTGTTGTGTCATAAGCCCTTGCTTATGTCATAAGGTTAGGTAGCCAAGCCTTGTACCAATTGACTTGAGTAAAAGGATGAAGCAAACTTGGTTAAATGGAGGTGTGTGTGTGTGACGTTTTTGTGGGCAGAAATGAGGAAGGAATTGGTTCAAATATAATGCCCAAGTTCAAGTCATAGTTAGGGAGAAACTAAAAAGATAAAAAGGCATAAAGGTCATTGCACATAATAAATGAAGAAAGAGATATTTGATAAAGCTTTCATACTCCCTTCATCAGCCATTGCACATCCAAGCCATAGGAAAAAAAGAGGGAAAAGAGAGCTTGAGAGTTCACTAAGTAAGGAAGAGCAAGAGGAAGTTCAAAAGAAACAATAAAGGTAAGTAAGTGTTGATTTAATGGTTTGGCTTCCTATTCTTGTGTAACACTTCTTCTAAGGTTCTCTTCTTCATGTATACATGTGTTTAGCAAGTCAAGTCTTCAAGGAAGAGAAGGAGTTAAGGTGCCAAGATTGAAAGCAAGAGGGTAACTTCTTGAACTTGCTCTCTTGTGGTTGTTGTTGTTGATGTTTCTTGATTTTTCAAGTTTCATGGTTGGTTTGTGAACTTGGAAAGCATGAACCCTAAGGGGTTATGCTGCCTAAATTTCATTAAATCATAATTTATAAGTGTTTAAAGAATTAACTAAGTGATTTAGAGTGAAAAGGAGAGAGATTTAAAAGTTGGATTTCAAAAAATTATTTTTCCTTTTCTTTAAAGTTTCTGGTCTGTCTAGAAATTAGGGGAGGAAATGGATTTTCATATTTTTGATGCTTCCATTAGATTCAGGAGGCAAAAATAGGTGGAGTTACAGTTGGTCACTTCTTCAGAAAAGGCCAAAACAACATAATTACGAAAACGCCTCTAAAATCCTAAATCGGGGCTGTCAAGGATATTTTTGTAATTTAACACTAAATTTGATACTTTTGAACCCAGAAATGGATTCCTTAAGCAAAAATACATTAGGATAGCCCTAGTCAAAATTTTAGGAAAAGATGTTATTGGGCCGGGCCGAGGTCTAGGGGCATTTTGGTAAATTTTCACCATAGGCTAATATAAGCAAAAGAAACACTATGGAATAGTCTAAAATGATACTTGGATAGGTTATGACCTATTTCTTGTATATTTAATATTTTAGGACCAAGTCGGAAGCTGGAAACGACACATTTTACGAAGCACACTAAAAAAGGGTTAAAGAACTTTGAGGTAGGGACATTATCCTTTATACATCATGTTATAGTTGTCACGCCCTTATCGGTTCGGATCCTTTAGGATCCATATACGGTCTAATCACCACTCATCATATAGCACCATATATCATATCTACATTCCTTTAACCCTACAATGTTCCTAAGAATCATCACTTAGCATGGAGAAACCGCAAAATATTTACTATACCTCAAATTTTCATAACCCCATCAAATGGATCTTTCTGGGCAGTATTCACTCTAACAAAAATTTTTTGATTTAAAATCAATGCTTACATCAGTATTATCTCTATGCGTCTAAGCACCCTTTAAATCATCTAACATAAATGATCATTAGTCATGGAGAAACCTTAAGATAATCACAATGTCTCAAATTTCCATGACCCTATCAACTCACTTCCCAAGGGATCACCCATCCTAGGATATCCCTAGGTTGAGCACGTTTAACTTTAGTGTACCCATGCCCAAATATAGATATTGCTTCTACTGCTTTCGTCCACGGGTACCCTATGACTACCCTTATCTCAAAAGACGTGCCAGCTATCTCCGATCACAAAAATATTAGGTGTGGACCGTACATTGGCCTTTATTGTACCCGCTTCCTCGGGTTCCGCAATATCCTTAGACCATTCTTGTCTAATATTACACCACTAGCTGCCCTTCAATACTCACCATTTCTCAGAGCTGATTCACAAATCGGGAAGATACCCTCCTTTAGTACCTCACGTCCGCGCATATTTACTAGCACCATCTAATCAAGGCCATATCAGTATACCATCTTGTTATTGGAACCACCCCACTACCAAAACCACTTGGGCTCTTCCAGAACCATTTGAAGCTCTGATACCAAAATGTCACGCCCTTATTTTAATTTCACCTTTACCAGAGTAATCACAGAAAATGATATGTGGTTCGATGGTTAACACAGGAATAGCATAAATATATTGATAAAAAGTGCTCGATTATAGAAATTCCCTATAGGGGTTCATACATAATAATTACCATCAATGTAGCCACACAGGGCTACCAGGGTGTCTAAACTCGTCCAAGTGAAACGAAGACATCTCCCCATCTTCGTTCCACCACCGCAATCTCCTCGTATAGTTCTTTTCTTTGTTCTCAGCGTATCTTTTATCTTCTCTTGTCTAAATTGTTGGTAGGGGAGGGTGAGATTCGAGAAAATCTCAGTAGGAAGACAGTACCTATATGCATGCAAGATAAATGCTTAATGCATGACATGCTTGCATTACATAAACTCATGCTAACACAACGACATATCTGCGTGCTCAATGTTTCGTGTAACAAAACTATTACCACAGTATAAATAGAAACAGAGCTTCAATCATTCATATATGTTTCACATAATCAAGCAATGTAATATCATGCATCAATACACCAGCACAAATATCAAATGCATGTAGGAGAGGTAAGTTCCCTACCTCTAGTCTTTTCTCCTCGATTTTTGTGCCAACAACTTAGGCTCTCAACTCTGTCCTACAGTTCTAAATGTACCATTTAGACACTTCCATAGAGTTTCTGGGGGTTGTATGAGTCTATATTGAAAAATTACTAAAATACCCTCGGGGACCCGCCCTGGCCTGCTGTACTTTTCCCGAAATTTTATCTTGGGCTATTCTAACATATTTTCGCCCAATGAATCCATTTCTGGACTCAGAATTACCAAATTCACTACCAGAAGATGAAATTTCCCTTCGCAGCCCATATTTCAGTGTTTCAGGGGTATTTTCGTAATTATACTTTTTTGGCCTTTTTCGAAAAAGTGACAACTGTAACCCCATCTAATTTTCTGTCTTGAACTCAATGGAATCATAAAATCATTGAAAATCCAACTCTAAGACCCATTTACATCCCTAACCAAAATATATGGGTTTTCCGGGGAAAATTGGGGTTTTGCGATTTCGGCTATGTAAACGCGTTCCTTTCTACTTCTAAACACTTTATTGACTATTCCATTAGGTTACAACAACCATTTCGTACCAATTTGGGCAGCATAACCCCTAGGCCAACCCATTTCCAAAAATTAAAACCAATGACAATCCGGCAAAATTTCACCAATTAAATTGTCCACAATGGCCAAAATAGTCAATATACAAGAGTTTGGAAGTTTCCTCAAGTTCCCACTAGCTTTTCCTCAATATGGTTGAAAATCCAAACTCCTCCATAGCAATATATAAGCTTTACAACCTTCAAGAATACCGAATAGAAGCTTAGGAGTAGAGTTATACGCGTTAGGAGTTAAATCGTCGGAGGAATTGGCTTACCTTGTGAGATTTCTTCCCTTTTTCTCTCTAGATTTTCTCTCACTTTCTCTCTCTATTTCAGCTGCTATTCACATTAGAAATAAGAAGTTGAAGATAGAAATGTTTAATACTCCATGCTTATGTCATCTCCTTAATTGCTTATGTCATAATTCCCATTTTCGGATTTTTCAGAAATTCTGGTAGATTTTCTACATAAACTTTGAAAAATCATAACTAATTCTAGAAATATTGAATTGGAGTGATTCCAAAGGCTATGGAACCCTTATTGAGTCTAGTTTCAAGGAAAAATATAGCCTTTTACTATTTGGAAGCACATAATTCCCAGAGTTTTAATCTTTACATGTTGTTCCAGAAATTTCACAGTTTTTTTGTGCTAACTTAAAAAATTTATAGCTTTTTGTACATAGCTCTAATTGAGTCATATTACCTATCAAATTAAAGCTTAGGATGTCTAATTTCATCCTCATAAATGTCATACTTTTTTCTCATCATTTGATCATACAAAAGCACATGACAATCTCATTACCTCATAGGTGATTTCTTCAAAAACATAATTACTTTCTCCAAAATTCACCAGTTTACTTTCTTTAATACCCCAAAGATATAAGAATTATTAGGGAATAAATTTGGGCTCCTGCTAAACTGGGACTTAGCAGTCCACTTATTTCAGGCTTATTCTCTAGCCTCAAATCTCAAAATTCAGGTTATTACATTTCTCCCCCTATTCAATAAATTTCAACCTCGAAATTTGTCACACCACTTAAACTATAACCTCGAATGCCTCTTCATGACAGCTTCCGTTTCACAAATTATTTCACATTAGGACAATCCCTTCTAGACCACCCATACAATGGTATGTCACATATCTGATTCTCGCAAGAATCTCAACATACCAATACGTCGTGGCTTACTGTAATCCCCGTTTTCAAACTCTAGAGGCTTCCACCTCATTTGTTCATAATTCGAATAGACTATACTTGTTCAACCCTGATTTGAGCCTCTTTGATCACAATCGTCAAATCACTTCCTCCTTGGGGAATACTATACTTAATACATACACATGACAAACTCACTACCTCAAAGCGATTTCACCAAAAACATAATTACTTTCTCCAAAATTCACCATTTTACTTTCTTTAATACCTCAAAGATATAATAATCATTAGGGAATAAATTTGGGCTCCTGCTAAACTGGGGCTTAGCAGTCCACTTATTTGAGGCTTATTCTCTAGCCTCAAATCTCAAAATTCAGAGTATTACAATAGTTATATGTTTGTGTGAATGTCATGTTTGTAAATATCCTTTATTAATCAACATGTTTTGCCTAGAGAGGGGCATTCAGTGCCAGGGGCACTTACACTGGGAGTTGGTTGTTAGAGCAAGCGTTTCACCCAAGAGGGGGGGTGAATTAGGTGATACTAAATTTCGTTGCAAATATAAAATTTGACAGTGAAATTAAAACAGTAAGAAGTAAGGAGAAATATCACCGAAGTGTATACCGGGAGTTATACTGGTTCGGTCACAACCACTTTGACCTACGTCCAGTCCTAAGAGCTTCTCTGAGAGTTTCACTATAACTTCCAAGATTCAGTGGGTTCTTGGCACCTCAGTACAAGCAAGTTCCTTCACCTGGACACTCGCTCCCCCTTACAAGTTGTAATCCAATCCCAACTCAAGGTTCCACAACCTTAAGTTAGCTCAATAAAAAATATTGAGTTTGAATGAAATATCTCTCTCACAGAGTGAATAAGAATCACTGAAGCATAGAATTACAAGTATAATGTAAAACAGAGTAGTGAACTTGATGATACGTTCGTGTGTATGTTCTTGTTGTACCTTCTCTGTTTGGATGTTCCCACATTTATAGATACATTGGTAATGATTGTTGGAACGTTTTTCTTCATGTCCGTTGGAGCGTGCGCAGCCATTATTGACTTTTCCAGTATTTGAAAAACATCCGTTTGTGGTAGGTGGCGGTGGGTGGTATTTGAACGTTGCTTTTGACTTTCCATATTTGGTATAATCTCTTCATTGTTGATCTGTAAATAAGCTAAGAATACTAATACAATGAAAGGTTAATCATATAGGAAACAAAATAATAAACTTTGGAATGATTTCTGAATTTCTGGGTTTGCTTACTGGAGTAGCTACTCGAGTATTCCTTGAAGTTTACTCGAGTACTTACTCGAGTATCATTGGGAAAAACTTGATCAACTGCAAGTCAACAGACAAATATAAGATTACTCGGGTAGTGCATGGAATAACCAATTTTCAAACCTTTGGAAATGTATGTTTACTCGGGTACCTACTCGAGTAAATCACTCATAACTTTATGGATTACTCGGGTACCAACTCGAGTAAACCTTCAAATAAACTTTTGGTTACTCGATGCTTTACTCCAATAATATTGGCAGGATTTCAAGGCTGAGAGCACATCAAGTTAGATTACCTTGTTACTCGAGTACATACTCGAGTAAACTTACTTTTTGTCTATCACTTACTCGGGTAGTGACTTGAGGTTTTCCTTCAAAATAGTTCTGCATACTCGAGTACATACTCGAGTAATCCACTTAAAATGACTCATTAAATCCATTCATACTAGAGTAATAACTCAAGGAAAATGAAATAAAATTATATCAAGTTAATCGGGTACCACCTTCAAGTTTTTGCTTACCATACTGAGTTACTCGAGTAGCTACTCGAGTAACATTGGCAATGGTACAAAATGCCGAGAGCACCACATTTACTGAAACAAGGTAACTCGAGTACATACTCGAGTATCATTGGCAGGCCGAGAGCAACTTGAAAACTTTTACATGGTGGTACTCGAGTAACGTTGGCAGGCTGAGAGCAACTCCAAGTATTTACCTGGTTACTCGAGTGGCTACTCGAGTAATATTGGCAGGCCGAGAGCAACTTGAAAACTTTTACACTATTACTCAAGTACTTACTCGAGTAAAGTTGGCAGGTTACTGGAAGGTGCCTCTGCTTACTTCAAGTTTTGTCTCATTACTCGAGTACGTACTCTAGCAATGCCTTAGAAAAACTGTTTCTGATCAAGTTTCACAGCTTTTTCTTTTGGCCTTTCTTCATTACTCCAATGCTTAGCTCAAGTGATGCTTAACCCTGTTATTACTTTATTCAAACTTATTTATAAATCAATTCTTTTTCATACCATACTTTTGTTATCATCAAAACATGAGATCTAACATTCTCCCCCTTTTTGATGATGACAAAACTTGGTGATTTTGAACATGGTTTTTCAAATTGAATCTTCAATTTAATATGTCTTATTAAGTTTAAATTCATAGCATACACCTTGCATACACAACAACTTCATTAGTCCAACAATGTATCATATTTAAAGCTTAAATTGACTTAAAATGAAATCATAACTTAAACACACTTGCATTAAACTTAAAATTTGCATATTACAAGATAATAAGTTCAAAAGAACTAACAAGATAAAAATTTAAACAAAGACTACTAAAAACCTATATACACCCAAATACCTACTACCCAAAGGGACTCAGAGACTTCCATAAAATCACACCCAAGCTCTTCTCCCACTTTTTGTCTTCATCAATCAAGTGGAGGGCTAGGAGGCTTGACCATAGAAATGGGTTTCACAGGAAGGACTAAACTACCATCTGAACTGGAAGAGTCAAAAGAGCTGGAAGATGCAAGCTCAGGGAGATTGACTGGAGGGATATGGATGTCATCTCTAGGAGGAATAGGAGAAGGTTGGAAGACAACCATAGTAGTGGTTTCACCTTCTAGAGTGGTCTCAACTGCTGGAGTATGATGTTCAGAGGAGGAGGAGGGAGATATTTCCTCAGTGTGGGTAGGAGAGGGAATAGGTTTAGGAGCGAGTTCAGGTTGAGGTTTGGTAGGTGAATCATCAATGACTATATGAATGGTTTCATTAGTATCTGGGTTGTCCACTGTATATAGAATGTCTTTGGCTTGAGACTCAGGTGGACTAGATACCAGAGGGGTAGATGGTTCAGCCTCAGTGATAGGAGTGCCAGAAGGAGGGTTCACTGGAGGTGGTGGTGGTGGTGCAGAAGAAGATGAACCGGCAGAAGGTCCGGGACCTAAAGAGTCCAGTCGTGCCAGAATTAATCGCAGAATCTCACCCTGGGCATGTTGCTCAGCTAGCAACTCCTCATGCCTCTGGTCCATTTTCTCCACCAACTCTCCCATCTTGGTATTCATGTGGGTTATCAGTTCAGCACTCGTGTTGGCGATATCCACATGGAATCCTCTCAGCATATTTTCCATAAAGTGCTGGAGAGTGGCATTGAGGAAGGATGGCGATGATGTGGTAGCAGCTGGAGTCGATGACTGAGTGTCATTTATCTTGCTGGTCTCTGCCTCAGTGGTCTTCTTCTTCTTCTTTGACCCAGACTCCAGAGGGCCTTTGAGAGGGATGTCAATATTCAGCTTCCCAATTTGGTTTCTCCCAACCGGAGTCAACCTCTCAATAGGCTCCTTACTATCCAAATACCATATCTTATTTTCTTTTAGGATCAGTGATACAATTTGAGGATATGGCATTGGTGTTGTAGCCTTTCCATCTACCTTATACCTCTTCATCTCAGAGAAGATATACTCCCCTAAATCCTTCTGTTCCTTCAAGAGAAGTGAAGCAAACCACCTAAAGTCCCTATCAGAGAAGTGGGTATAATTGTTGGCTTTGTTCACTAGGGACCTAGAATAGATGTACCATAGGACTCTGTGATGATACACATATCACTGGGTTTGAAATTTAGAGGGCCAACTAACTTACCAGGTTTAAGAATAGAAAAGATTTGGTTTGGTTCAAGTTGGGAGTAAATATCATCCGGGGGATTCTCTATTCTTAACCACAAGTTAATCCTAGAGGGTGATATGAGAATTTTTTGTCCTCTCACTGTAGTGGTCATCTCTTCCTCAGATGAGGTTATGTTTGGCTCATCTATGATTTCTAGATTACAATAAAAGTGTGTGATCACTTTTGTGTAAAAAGGTAATCTAATGGAAAGCCAAGGCATAAAGGGATCTAAATAAGGACTAAGGTCGTGCTTCAATACCTCTTGAAGTAACTTAAGATCAATATAGTGTGTCTTACACACTTTCCTCCTAGAGAACTAAGACAGATACTTTGGAGATTCCACCAACTTGTTGACATTGAACCCTTTTGGAGGGTTGGTGATCTCCTCTTCTGGCAATTTTGATTTTTTGGAAGATTGCCCCTTCTCCATCTGATCTAGAATGCTTGCCATAGCCTTAGACACATTCTTGTCATACTTAGGCTTTTTAGGTGGCTTTGGAGTGAAAGAGGGGGTAGAGGAATCAGAGTGAGGAGGTGAGGGAGATTTGGCACTCTTGCCTCTCCCGGTGGAGGTACTCTTTTTGGACTGAGCCCTTGTAACAATAGGCTCTTTAATCACCACTCCTTTGGGTTTCGGTTGAGATTGAGGTTGAGTATGAATTTTTGCTTTTGATCTCAGGGTAAGTTTTCTTCTCTTAGTGGGAGGAGAAGAAAGAGGATCACATTGTTGTTGGGGCTCAGAGGAATCTGTGAAGGAAAGATTCTTGGTTCTTACCATCTTGAAACGCAGAAAATTGAAAATCTCAGAGAAACAAAGATTCTGAGTGAAATAAGAGGTTTCTAGGAATGAAATCTGTTGGGTTTTGACGGAAATGAGACAAGGAATCACTTGTGAAAAGTTTTTTAGAGAGTGTATAGTGATTTACTCGAGGAGATTTTGTGGAAATGACCGAGTTTGCAACAGATAAAGACCTAGAACCTGACATTACTCGAGGCCTTACTCGAGTAATCTTCAAGTTTACTCGAGGCCTTACTCGAGTGATCATACAAAAAATCTCTAAAATAATTCATTTAAATTGCGTACCTGGCATGAATAATATTGTAATTATCCATGAATGTTCCCTCGATAATTTGCAATCAATTTTAAACAGATTTGAGTCAATTTTGCATCAATTTGGAAATCTGGACTTCCAGTTACTCGAGTCCTTACTCAAGTAAGCTTCAAGTTTACTCGAGGCTCGCCTCGGGTAACATGTCTTTTCAACTTCTGACTCTTCATTTCTTTGTAATTGAACCGTTAGATTTAAATTCCAAGTAACTTAATCCATTACTTCCAGTTTTGGGGGCCATTACTCAAGTACATACTCAAGTAAAGTGTTACTTTACCTCAAGTTGTTCCTCAGGTATTGCTTCTCAGTTAGTCATTACTTCAAGTTGGTACTCCAGTAATGGTGTCCTCTGATAACCTCTGTTTTTGTTTCTCAAAACAGAATTTCTACCTTCCTGCAAAACAATGTTCTATACTGTAACACCCCAAATTTTGAGACTCGAGGCTAGAGAATAAGCCTGAGATTAGTGGATTGCTAAGCCCCGGTTTAGCAAGATCCCAAATTGTGATTAGGAGTTAATGACTACAAAAGTGGACGTGGTTAGTGATTAATGAACCTTTTTAGAGAATATAAAGTGGATTGTAGTCACTTGTATTATGAGCAACGCCAAAACCCTGTATTTGAGTTCAATTGTGGATTAACATCCAAATTGACTTAGAATAGAGGGAATAATTGAATGGGGTATTGTGATGGAAATGGTGTCATGTTGTGGTATTTAATCATTGGAATTGATTTAAATTGGATTGGACACATTGGTTGCAAAACTAGAAATGTTGTTCAGTGTGAATTCTGTCTGAGCAGTCTTCTCGTGTGAACGTTTTTAATAGGAAAATGATGTCAGAAAATTATGCAACTTTCTAGTCTTAAAGTTCACATCCAAAGCTTCAAAATGGACATATAATTTGTGCCATTTCATGTTGGGAACTAGGAGATATGACTGTCCAAAGTTTGAGGCCGAAAATGGACTCTGTTTTGGGGCAGTGATGACATTTGTGTAATTCTGGAATTTTGTGGTGATTTCTAGTATTGGTAAATATTTTTCCAATGAAGAGGACTTAAATACCTTTCATTTGGCTTTGGGATCACCTCATTTTGATTTTTCTAGAATTAGTTATGATTTTTCAAAGATTGGGCAGAAAATCTGCCAGAAAATCCGAAAATGCCAATTTTGGAATTATGACATCATCATAATTAAAGATGACATAAGCTAAATGTTATAAAGTCATCATCATCTTCCTCCATCAGCAAAAAACCGTGCAGCAGCATGGAGAAAGAGAGAGAGGGAGTTTTAGAGAGAGAAGAGGAAGAGAACTCGCAAGGTAAGCCGATTTCTCCGACTATCTAGCTCCTAACGTGTATAACTCCACTCCTAAGCTATTCTTCTATGTGATTCAAGGGTTGGAAGCTCAAATTTGGTGTTCAAGAGAGCTAGGGTTTCAGCCATCTTTGAGAAAAGCTAGTGGGAGCTTGAGGTAACTTCCAAACTCTTGTATATTGACTATTCTAGCTACTGTGGGCAATTTAATCGGTGAAATTTCGCCGGATTGCCGTTGGTTTTAATTTATGGAAATGGGTTGTAGGGGCTGTTATGCTGCCCAAATTGATACTAAATGGTAGTTTTAACCTAATGGGATAGTCAATAAAGTGGTTAGGAGTAGAAAGGAACGTGTTTACGGAGCCGAAACCGAAAAACCCTGATTTTCCCTAGAAAACCCATATATTTCGGTCTGGGCTATAAATGGGTCTTAGAGTTGGATTTTCAATGATTTGATGATTCCATTGAGTTCAGGAGGGAAAATTAGGTGGGGTTACAGTTGGGCACTTTTTCGGAAAAGGCCGAGAAAGCATAATTACGGAAACGCCCCTAAAACCCTAAAAGTAGGGCTGCCAAGGGCAATTTCGTAATTTGACATTGAATTTGATAATTCCGAGTTCGGAAATGGATTCCTTGGGCGAAAATATGTCAGAATAGCCCATGTCAAAATTTCGGAAAAAGTACAGCCGGACCGGGTACGGCGGGGCCGGGCCGGGGTCCCGGGGGTATTTTGGTAAATTTTCAAGATAGAATCATATAACCCCCAGAAACACTATGGAAGTGTCTAAATAGTACATTTGACATTGTAGGATCGAATGTGAAGCCCCGAGTTGCTGGCACGCAAATCGAGGAGAAAAGACTGGAGGTAGGGAACTTATCTCTCCTGCATGCTCTGATAATTGTATTAATGTGTTGATGCATGTTATTGCTTTGCTTGATTATGTGGAACATGTATGAATGATTTGAAGCTATGTTTCAATATATGTTATGGCCATATGTGTATCGTTCGAAGCATTGAGCTTATAGATTTGTCATTGTATGTGTGCATGAGTTATGTGATGCAAGCATGTCATGCATTAAACACTTATCTTTCCTGCATATTGATAATGTTTCCCTACTGAGATTCTCTCGAATCTCACCCTCCCCTACTAACCTTCCAGACAGGGTAGTAGATCAAGGATATAGCGAGTAGCTAAGGGCGATAAAGACTCCTTCGGGATTGAAGTTGGTAGTTGGTTCTCTTAGTTGGGATGTATATTTGGATAATTGTTTTTGGTATTGAGATTTGTTGTGTAATTCCCTATTTGTGAAGTTGTATGAGCTAATATACCCTATGATTGTTAGCGAAGATATGTATTCCGGGATTACCGGGATGATTAGGTTGTGCACTCTGATATATGAATGTGATTTATCTTCGCGTAGTAATTGTATTCGAAATGTGAATATGAGACCAAGTTTATAAATGATTTCGAAAGGTATTTTTGAAAACCCCATCATGTGATGGGTTAGTAAATGTTATTTGATTATTATTGGTCTCTATTTCATTTTAATCGTGTATTTCGGATATAATTACGGCAGGGGGTTACATATACACTCCGATGCTTAAATTAATAATCATCAAAACATTATCAAATGACTTCATCTAATATTATGAAAATCTGAAATAACTTACAACTAATTGGGATTTACCATTCCCAATTCTCTTCTAGTGTATAGAAATTGATCTTTTGCAAGGGGTTTTGTGAAGATATCTTCTAGTTAAAGATGAGTAGGAATGAATATCACTTTCACATCTTTCTTTTGAACATGATCTCTGATGAAGTGATGTCTGACATCGATATGCTTGGTTCTAGAGTGTTGAACTGGATTCTTTGCCAAGCTTATCGTACTGGTATTGTCACAATAGATTGGTATTTCTTTGAGATAAATACCAAGATCTTGTAGTTGTTGTTTTAACCATATCACTTGTGCACAACAACTTGAGACTACAACATATTCGGCTTCCGTTGACAAAAAAGACACTGTATTTTGTTTCTTGCTAAACCATGATACAAGAGATCCTCCAAGAAATTGTCCTTGTCCGCTGGTGCTCTTTCTGTCTGTCTTGTATCCTCCATGATCTGAATCTGAATATGCAACAAGATATTCACTTCTTCCTTTGGGATACCACAGACCAAATTCGGGTGTGTCAGCAAGGTATCTAAAAATTCGTTTGACCGTTTCAGCGTGTGATTCCTTTGGTGCTGATTGATATCTTGCACATATGCCAATACTAAATTGGATGTCTGGTCTACTTGCTGTGAGATAGAGTAATGATCCAATCATTCCTCTATATTTTGTGATGTTGTAGTCTTTCCCTTTGACATCAGCATCAAGCAACGTTGTTGAGCTCATAGGCGTGTCAGTGCCATTTGCTTCATCCATTCCATACTTCTTCAATAGCTCTTTTAAATACTTTGTTTAAGATATGAAGATTCCATTCTTTCTTTGTTTGATTTGCAAACCAAGAAAGAAATTCAATTCTCCCATAATTGACATCTCAAATTCTCCCTGCATTATCTCAGAAAATTCCTTACACAAGATTCATTAGTAGCACCAAAAACAATGTCATCAACATATATTTGAACAATTAAAATATCATTGTGTTTTCGTTTTATGAAGAGTGTTGTGTCAACTTTTCCTCATACAAAACCTTGATCAATAAGAAACTTACTGAGCCTTTCATACCATGCTCTAGGAGCTTGTTTTAAACCATATAAAGCCTTTTTGAGTTTGAAAACATGGTCAGGTTTAGTAACATCCTCAAAACCTGGAGGTTGTTCTACATACACTTCTTCCATGATGTAACCATTTAGAAATGCACTTTTTACATCCATTTGATAGAGTTTGAATCCTTTGATACTTGCAAAGGCTAAGAGTACACGTATAGCTTCCAATCTAGCTACTAGAGCATACGTTTCCTCATAATCAATCCCTTCTTCTTGATTATAGCCTTTGGCCACCAATCTTGCCTTGTTTCTGACAATAATTGCAGATTCATCAAGTTTGTTCTTAAATACCCATTTAGTTCCAATGATCGGATGATCCTTGGGTCGGGGTACCAAATCCCAAACTTGATTTCTCTCAAATTGATTTAGTTCTTCTTGCATTGCTATAACCCAATCATTGTCTGACAAGGCTTCATCAATGTTAGAAGGTTCAATCTCAGAAATGAATGCAGAAAAACTTACTTCATTGAAAATTTTATTTCTAGTTTTGATCCCTTCATTCACATCTCCTATGACTTAATCTAAGGGATGACTTCTATTGTATTTCCAGGCTTTAGGTTGACCTAATGGTTGCTCTTCTTCCTTAGTTTCATCAACTTTTGGAATAAGAGTCTTAGAAATAGATTGACCATTTTCTTGATTTAAAACAACTTCCTATTCTTCATCAATGGTTTTGTCAGAGGATTCAAATTCATCAAATACAATATGAATTGATTCTTCAACAACACATGTTCTTTTATTGAAAACTCTATATGCTTTACTTCGGTTAGAATATCCTAGGAAAATTCCTTCATCAGTTTTAGAATCAAATTTTCCTAAGTTATCTTTACCATTATTATGAATAAAACACTTACAACAGAAGATGTGTAGATGAGCAATATTTGGCTTTCTTCCTTTGTACAGCTCGTATGGTGTCTTTCCAAATTTTGTTTTGATATAGGCTCTATTTGAAATGTAGCATGCTATACTCATAGCATCAGCCCAAAACACTTGAGACACGTTCTTTTCATTTAACATTGCTCTAGCCATTTCAGTAAGCACTCTGTTCTTACGTTCCACGACTCCATTTTGTTGAGGTGTCCTTGGAGCAGAGAAATTATGATCAATGCCATTAGTATTACAATATTCTTCAAAGGCTTGATTTTCAAATTCTCCACCATGATCGGTCCTAATACCTACAATGGACATACCTTTCTCATTTTGCACTTTCTTGGCAAAAACAATAAATTCTTCAAAGGTTTCATCCTTTGATGATAAAGAAATAACCCATGTAAATCTAGAGAAGTCATCAACAATGACCATTGAATATAAGTTACCACCAAGACTTTTTACTCTTGCTGGACCAACTAAATCCATATGTAATAATTGTAGTGGTCTATTTGTTAAAATCTTATTTTTCAATTTGAAAGATGATTTCGTTTGTTTATCCTTTTGACATGCATCACAAATCAAGTCATTTTTGAAATTTACTTTGGGTAATCCAAGAACTAAATCCTTTTTGAGTAGTTTGCCTAGTTGATGTATATTGACATGAGCCAATCTCTTATGCCATAGCCAACTTTCATCGGTATTACTCAGAAAACAATTTTCAGATTCATTTCTACTAATATCTAGAGTATAACAGTTACCTTCCCTTTTTGCTCTGAGTTTTGCCTTGATATTTTTCTTATCAAGTTGTAAGTCTTCCTTGTTGACAATCAGACATTCCTCTAAATCAAATATTATCCAGTTGTCTTTATCTGCACTTTGACTTACACTCAGCAAATTATGACACAAGCCCTCAACGTAATATACATCTTTGACTTGTATTCCTTTGTCACTTTTTATTTCACCAATTCCTGCAATCTTTCTGGATTGATTTCCTCAAAATTTTACCTTGCCACCTTCCTTAGGTTGCAATGTGGTAAAACTTTCGAAATCCCCGGTCATATGTCTAGAGCATCCACTATCTATGTACCACTTGTTGTTTTTGGATGCTTTGAGACATATCTGTAATTGAAGGACTAAGTCTTAAGTACCCACATCTTTTTGGGTCCTTTTGGGTTAGTACAAATGATTTTCTAAATATATGAACCTTTAGGTACCCATTTGTAGGTTCCTATATTTCCTTTCTTCTTATGAATGCATGAAGAGGTATAATGACCTTTTCTATTACAATAATTGCAGAATGCAAAAGGATTTGATATATGCACAGAATGCTGGAAATAATTCAAATATGACTTACCTCCTACTTTCTTTTTACCTTTCCTTCTATCTGATTTTGGATCATATCCAATACCAGATCGATCATTTACACATCGTTGTTCTTTTAAAATTACACTTAGCATCTCACTTCCTTTGGTAAACTTTTCAAGAGTTTTTGTGAGATCAATGTTTTTCTTTTTCAACGAAGAACAATTTTCACAATTCTTTTCTGAACTTTCTTTAAGTTCAATTTCAAGAGCTTTGTTTTTCTTTTTGAAAACAATTAATTATTTAACTACTTTGATGAATTCAGAATGTAAAGCATTATATTCTGAGAGTAATTCATCATAGGTAGGGTCAGAATCATTGACCTCTTCTTCTATTTCTTCTTGAGCAACAAGACATATATTGGCTACTTCTTCTTCATCAATTTCTTCGTCAGAGGAACTATCTCCCCATATAGCTGATACAAGGGCCTTCTTGTTGTTAAAGAATTTGCCTTTTCTCTTTTCTTTGCTCTTTTGATTCAGTTCTGGACATTCTGATTTGATGTGTCCTGGTTTTCCACATTCGTAGCAAATGATATGACCTTTGTTGCTAGTTCCTCCTTTTTAAAAATGTTTGAAGCCTTGACATTTCTTGTAGAACTTTCTGAATCGTTTTATGATTAAGCCCATTTCATCATCATCAAACTCCTCATCCTCATCTTGATTTTCTTCTTTCGCTTTTAGTGCTAGACCTTTCTTTCTTTTGTCACCGATGTCATCTAGTTCCCGTTTGAACTTTAATTTGCTTTCATATTCAAAAAGGCTTCCAAATAGAGAAGCAACTGATCTCATTGATTCTCCTTTTGCCTCTTCTATCGCAGTGACTTTGGCCTCCCACTCTTTAGAAAGAATATTCAAAATCTTTCGTACTTGGGTATGTTGATCATAGACTTTGCCAAGTGCTACAAGTTGATTAACAAGATGAGTATATCTAAGTTCGAATTCAGAAATTGACTCACCTGATTTCATTCGAAGTATATCGAATTCAGTGATCAAGGTGTTGATTCGATTCTCCTTTATTCCCGAAGTTCCTTCATGAGCAATTTTCAGAGCTTCCCATATTTCCTTTGCTGTTGGGAGTGTGCAAATTCTGAAATATTCACTCTGACTCAAAGCACTTTGTAACATCAGAATGCCTTGCTGTTGAGAGTGATAAGTTTCTTGTCATTCTCATCATATTCCGCTGGCATCTTGGGAATTTTCTGAGAATCTACAATCTTTGCAGGTTGATAGTTTCCACTCTCAATCATATCCCATAGCCCATATTCAGTAGCCATCACGAATATTCTGAACTTTGCTTTCTAGAAAGAAAAGTGTTCGCCACTGAAACCTGGAGGTCTAGTGATGGATGCTCCGTCGGGAAGAATTCCTTCACCCATGCTTGCCATTGGATCCTTCTTAGGCTGTTAAACCTTAACAAGAAGACCTACGCTCTGATACCAAATGTTAGAGCAAGCGTTTAACCCAAAAGGGGGGGTGAATTGGGTGATACTAAATTTCGTTGCAAATATAAAATTTGATAGTGAAATTAAAACAGTAAGAAGTAAGGAGAAATATCACCGAAGTGTATACCGGGAGTTATATTGGTTCGGTCACAACAACTTTGACCTACGTCCAGTCCTCAGAGCTTCTATGAGAGTTTCACTATAACTTCCAAGATTCAGTGGGTTCTTGGCACCTCAGTACAAGCAAGTTCCTTCACCTGGACACTCGCTCCCCCTTACAAGTTGTAATCTAATCCCAACTCAAGGTTCCACAACCTTAAGTTATCTCAATAAAAAATATTGAGTTTGAATGAAATATCTCTCTTACAGAGTGAATAAGAATCACTGAAGCATAGAATTACAAGTATAATGTAAAACAGAGTAGTGAACTTGATGATACGTTCGTGTGTATGTTCTTGTTGTACCTTCTCTGTTTGGATGTTCCCACATTTATAGATACATTGGTAATGATTGTTGGAACGTTTTTCTTCATGTCCGTTGGAGCGTGCGCAGCCATTATTGACTTTTCCAGTATTTGAAAAACATCCGTTTGTGGTAGGTGGCGGTGGGTGGTATTTGAACGTTGCTTTTGACTTTCCATATTTAGTATAATCTCTTCATTGTTGATCTGTAAATAAGCTAAGAATACTAATACAATGAAAGGTTAATCATATAGGAAACAAAATAATAAACTTTGGAATGATTTCTGAATTTCTGGGTTTGCTTACTGGAGTAGCTACTCGAGTATTCCTTGAAGTTTACTCGAGTACTTACTCGAGTATCATTGGGAAAAACTTGATCAACTGCAAGTCAACAGACAAATATAAGATTACTCGGGTAGTGCATGGAATAACCAATTTTCAAACCTTTGGAAATGTATGTTTACTCGGGTACCTACTCGAGTAAAACACTCACAACTTTATGGATTACTCGGGTACCAACTCGAGTAAACCTTCAAATAAACTTTTGGTTACTCGATGCTTTACTCCAATAATATTGGCAGGATTTCAAGGCCGAGAGCACATCAAGTTAGATTACCTTGTTACTCGAGTACATACTCGAGTAAACTTACTTTTTGTGCATCACTTACTCGGGTAGTGACTTGAGGTTTTCCTTCAAAATAGTTCTGCATACTCGAGTACATACTCGAGTAATCCACTTAAAATGAATCATTAAATCCATTCATACTAGAGTAATAACTCGAGGAAAATGAAATAAAATTATATCAAGTTAATCGGGTACCACCTTCAAGTTTTTGCTTACCATACTGAGCTACTCGAGTAGCTACTCGAGTAACATTGGTAGTGGTACAAAATACCGAGAGCACTACATTTACTGAAACAAGGTAACTCGAGTACATACTCGAGTATCATTGGCAGGCCGAGAGCAACTTGAAAACTTTTACATGGTTACTCGAGTACCTACTCGAGTAACGTTGGCAGGCCGAGAGCAACTCCAAGTATTTACCTGGTTACTCGAGTGGCTACTCGAGTAACATTGGCAGGACGAGAGCAACTTGAAAACTTTTACACTATTACTCGAGTAAAGTTGGCAGGTTACTGGAAGGTGCCTCTGCTTACTTCAAGTTTTGTCTCATTACTCGAGTACGTACTCGAGTAATGCCTTAGAAAAACTGTTTCTGATCAAGTTTCACAGCTTTTTCTTTTGGCTTTTCTTCATTACTCCAATGCTTAGCTCAAGTGATGCTTAACCCTGTTATTACTTTGTTTAAACTTATTTATAAATCAATTCTTTTTCATACCATACTTTTGTCATCATCAAAACATGAGATCTAACATTGGTGAGAATCCAACTGGTGTAGATTGTGGGGCTAGACCCTACACATGTATATATGCAGATGATATGTTTATGTTGTTCATTAATTGGTGCATACCTGGCACATATTATATGTACTTTTCGTATTTTCTATGAACGATAGCATGTTTCTATTAGGATTTCTAGGAATCTCACCCCTTTTTCTGAACAAACATCTCAACGGCTGCCAGTGGGGCTAAAGGCAAAGATGTAGATGCTAGGAAGTGATTGGCACGTGTCTCGAGGTAGGTTGAAGATAGTGGTTATAATTAGTTTATGCTTTATATATTTTGTATTTCGTTGACAAACGACATTGGGATTGTAAATGAATACTTTTGTTAGTATAATTGTACTTTTCTGTATGTCCATAGGATTCCATATTTATTACTCTTCAATTATCGAAATGGAAATGGGTATTGACAACTGTCTTGTAAAAAAGACTAATCCTATTATGTGTTGTAGCTCATGGGTTCTGTTAGCGGTTATAAGGATGGTTGAGGGAGTTCTATGCATATTGAAATGTTCTCTTGTACTGCTAATGTTTGCGAAAGACTATTTGGACTTTATGTTATATGAACGTATATTTTACCCACTTAACTATCTTGTAATCATCCTCTGCATAGTTGTTAAAATGGAATTGTGGTTATGGGGTCCAAGTGACTCACGTCGTCGATATTTATTATTTTTCAGGCGAGATTTCAATCGGAGCTATCAAGGGGAAGGCATACGAGACTTGATTTGATATCAATTGCATGCCTCGTTTAGTTACATGAGCATAGTTTAATGTATATTGTCAAGCTTAAGGGCCTGTTTGGGATACGTTGCATATTTTGAATACTGCTGCATAGTTGGATTTGTAATGTGGGAGGAGCCTTTGATATGTTGTTTATTGTGTAGGCTACTTTATTAAAGGCTAGGTCTAAATGTTTATGAAATGAATTAAAATGTGCAAATTCAGATATATCTTTGTTATGATGGGCTATGGTGATAATGATTACATTGAGGGCTTCATATGCCCTAACCCATTTATAAATTGTGCTTATAGTGTGTAAATCATGTGATTAATGATACATTAATTATAGAAGGTTGTTACAAAAAAAATTTGGGCATATTTAGGCCGGGCCAATTATCAGGCAGGGATACTGCCCTACCTAAAATATTATATGCAATTATTTTAAAATATTTATTATTTAATATATATTTTTTTATATAAAACAAATATTATTCTATATGTATTTTTTAATTTAAAATGTATAAGTTATTTCATTTTTTAGAAACATTTTATATTACATATAAGTCATTGCTTTTTGGATGGATGGGGCTTATTTGGATGGATGATACAAAGCATTAAAAAATTGAGATCATAGACAAGAAATTTAGCTTTTTTGAAGTTTTTATCACAATTGCACCTATTCATATCAATCAGTGTTCATATACAAACACACATTGCCTCATAATTTGTTATGTAATTGTTAGATATATGATAGTTTTTTTAAAAAAAAATTTCAAAACTCAAGTTATAGATTTATTTTAAAATATCTCAATGAGTGAAATTATGGAATGTATTTGAAGTTTTTAATAGTATTTATTAGATATAATTGGAGTTTTCTCAAATATAGCATTAGTCATCAGAGAGTTACCCTTGGGCAGGGAAACTCGCTCCGCCTAGCTCACCCATGGCTTGCTCGAAATGATTAGTGCTTCCATCGTGCAGGGGTCTTGCCCTGCCCAGCTTGCCTATTCCCACCTCTAGGCAATATGATGATTTGGAGCTAACAAACCAAGAACCATCCCCATTATATACACCAAACCAAGCAAGCCAATTAGTGTTGCTGCCCAGCTCCCATTTAAAATAAAACATCTCATAATTTGGGACCATAACAATCAAATAGGCCAATACCCAAAAAGATTTGGTAAGTAACTCAATGCAAAACAAAACAATGCTAATTTGCAATGGCGATGCTCACAATATTTACAATAGGATTCAAGTGACCTTTATTATAATGTTTAGTGACGGCTTATTTTATTTTATTTTATTTTTGCCGATAGTGACTGCTTATTTAGACATATACACATACGCATTTGGAGTTACTTGCCATAAAATTCAAACGACATTCAAAACACACATAACCATAAAGCCTAAAGGATCGATACATGACCCTCTCTAAGGCAAGGCATGCCTGTTGATCTTAAGTTTGCACGCAGCATAAAAGTAACAATATTGTGCATAGTATGACCTTCTTTAAGCAGCTTTTCAAGAAGAAAGTGGGGGTGTGTTAGAGTTCTTTCATGTAGCTATTTCACTTGCATATCTATCACCCTTGACAGAATCAACAGCACCAAAAGACTTCAGCTCTGCTATTTCTTCCGATGTTAGCTTCACCGACAAGGCACCGATGTTTTCATTGATGTTGTCAATTTTCGTGGTTCCAGGTATGGGGGACCAGTCGTTTCCATGGTGGTGAACCTAGGCCAATGCTAGCTAGGATGGAGTACATCCCTTTCTTGTAGCCATTTCATTAATCCTCTCAAATAGAGTCTTATTTTGATTCAGGTTTCCTAGCAGGAATCTAGGCATATACTGCAATGAAGTAAAATCCATACAGTTATAAGATTATATCAAGATATTGAACAAGGTTCATAAAATAATGTTAAGAAGGATGCATATCATAAAAAGGGCCTTGAATTTAACTACCGATGATTTGCTCTCACATTGAAGGGTCATGAAATAATTTACTATTGTAATCAAGTCTAGTTTAGGATAGATTAGACAGTATGGAGTCTTTTTAAAAAAGGTAAAGAAAGACCATAAAAAACACTCAATGAAGTTATTGAGCAAGAGTTTTTGGTTAAAATGGAGGCGTGTGGTCTATATAGATGATATCATATAATGAGATAAAGCTTCTTGTTGTTAGATCAAGGCTACGTTAACATAATAAATGCAACTATAGTTCAAATTTATATTTGCAATGGCATCCATTAACACAAACCTACCGAACATCATCTTGTGTAATGCTTCCAGCTAGTTTTGTCCTGAGGAAAACAATCCTCGCCCAAGAGGACTATATGCAACAATTCCAATGCCAAGTTCCCTAAGCAATATCAAATGTTGTAAAGCTAGAAACTAGTTGTAGGTGAACAAAGAAAAAATAAACCGACTTAAATAAAAGATATAAATAAATAAAGGAGAAATTTCCCTAAAAGACCTCATTAGGAAGATATTTACTGAATGGGACCTGAGGTATTGAGGTCCTTGAACGAAAATAAAACTGTTAGTGCAAGCGTTTCACCTAAAAGGGGGTGAATTAGGTGATACTAGAAATTTCGTTGCGTATAAGAAAATTGACAGAATATTTAAAGCAGTTGAGAGCAAGGAGAAATATCACCGAAGTGTACACCGGGAGTTATACTGGTTTGGCCACAACAACTTTGACCTACGTCCAGTCCTCAAAGCGTCTCTGATAGTTTCACTATATTCTCCAAGATTCAGTGGGTTCTTGGCACCTCAGTACACAGCAAGTTCCTTCACCTGGACACTCGCTCCCCCTTACACGTTATAATCAAATCCCCAACTCAAGGTTCCACAACCTTAAGTTATCTCAATAAGAAATATTGAGTTTGTAATGAAAAACTCTCTCATAGAGCAAATATATAATCACTGAAGTACAATGAATGAGTATAAAAAAATAAAGCACTAAGAGTGTGTTGATCAGTGTATTCTCAATTCTTGTGTCTTGTTTTCTTTTCTTTGAATGCTCCATATATATAGACGATTTGTAATGTCTGTTGGAAGCAATTCAAACATGTCCGTTAGAGTCATGCAGCAACGGTTGACCATTCTTCAAATTTGAAAACTATTCGTTTGCGGTAGGTAGCGGTAGGTGAACGTTCAGACTTTCACTTGACTTTTCTCTTCATGCATAATCTCTTCGTTGTTTCTCTGTAAATACACTTAGGATACTAATGCAATGAATATTTATTCATATAGAAAACAATTTAATAAATATTTGATTAAAAACATAATTTTTGGACTGCCTTACTTGAGTGGCTGCTCGAGTAATTAAGTTTGTTACTCGAGTGGTCCCTCGAGTAAACCTGTCAAAAATATGGCAGTGGATAACTCAACATATTTCATAAGATATTACTCGGGTAGGACATGGAGTGAGTTATATCACAAACCTTGGAAATACCCGATTACTCGAGTGGCTATTCGAGTGGCCATATCTTTACCTTCTCAAGTTACTCGGGTGCTGACTCTAGTAATCTGGTTACTCGAGTGGCCATGTATTTTCTTCAGAAGTTACCCGAGTGCTCCCTCGAGTAGAGTTCAAATAAGTTTACAGATTACTCGATTATTCCCTAGAGTAATATCATTCAAATCTTGGCCGAGAGTTTTCTTACCTGGTTACTCAAGTGATCCCTCGAGTAATGGATCAAATAACTCTGCAGATTACTAGAGTGCTCCCTCGAGTGATGCCTTTTACTCACATGGTTACTCAAGTGGTTACTCGAGTAATATGTTGCATTTCTTGGCCAAGAGCTACTGGAAGATTTTTCACCTGATTACTCTAGTGGCTACTCGAGTGATGCCTTTGTAAATCATGGTACTCGAGTGGCTACTCGAGTAATAGTCTATATAACTTTACAGATTACTCGAGTGGTCCCTCGAGTAACGTCTTCCAAATTTTAGCAATGCTTCTCTTTGGTGAAATTCTCTGTGATTATTCAAGTGGCTACTCGAGTAATAGCTTCCCTTACTTGAGTGGCTACTCGAGTAAGCCTTCATAAAATTTGTTTATTACTCCAGTGCTTACTTCAAGTAATGCTTTGCCACTTTGTTCAAATTCATTTGTTTGTTATCAAATCCTTTCATATCATTGATCCAATCTTTGTTATCATCAAAACATATGAGATCTAACAAAAACATTAAGTAAAATGACCACGTTGCCCTTATTGCATTAGTGAATAAAGAAAGATTCAAATTTACCTCAAAGAAATACCCCGCTAACTTGAAGAGTGAAGGGAGGAGAGATCAACAGAAGCGAACGAGAGTGGGTGTTTGCGGCGGTGACGAAGTGTTGGGTCTTTACGACGGTGGTAGAGTAAATCAATTTATGAATGTTGTAAATCGATTTACCAAAATTGGATTAGAATTAAATGTTTTTCAAAATTCAAGTAAATTGATTTAACACTGCTCAAATCGATTTACCAAATTTCATGATACAGAGTAAATTGATTTAAGGTTAGTTAAATCGATTTATGTAAGTTAGGCAAAATGAGACAAACTTCTTAAACCCAAGGGAAAATCTTTTGCACCTACAAAAGATCTTTTGAATGCTCAGGAAGATATTTGCATTAGGGAAGATTTGAAGTTATATTGCACTACAGAAGACTTGTTAAACTCAAGGAAAGATTTTTTGCACCTAGAGAAGATGTTTTGAACACATGGAAAGATGTGTTGCCCATAGGAAGACTTGGTTTATACTTGTGGAACCCAAGGGAAGAAATGTGACATAAATCGATTTACAGGGATTGTAAATCAATTTATGACTTTGTGCGAAAAATCTTTCCTAGGTGCAAAAGATCTTACCCTGGGTTCAACTAGTCTTCTCTAGTGCAACATAACTTCTCATGTGCCATCTAAGGAAGATATTGCACTAGGGAAGATTTGAAGTTATATTGCACTAGGGAAGACTTGTTGAACCCAAGGGAAGATCTTTTGCACATAGGGAAGATGTTTGAATTCATGGGAAGATGTGTTGCACCTGGGAAGACTTGATTTATACTTATGGAACCCAAGAGAAAAATGTGATATAAATCGATTTATAGGGGTTGTAAATCGATTTATGACAAAATTGGTTTTCAAAAAAAGTGAGATAAATCGATTTACTCAAGTTAGTAAATCAATTTAGGCTAAAATTTCCTTAAAATCTTCAACAGTTATCATTTTTATTGCTTAAATCAATTTAAGGACATTGTAAATCAATTTGGTAGTCTTTTCAAAAGACATAAATCAATTTACTAAATCTGAAAATTGATTTAATCAACCTCTATTTAATCAACCTCCAAGCTAAAGTTTATATATTCTTATATAAATCAATTTACCTATATATAAATCGATTTATCATTGAGCTCTTTCTAAGTCACAAATCAATTTATCCTAAATGAAATCGATTCAACACCATTTTGTCGGAAGCAAAACAGAGTGACTTTTCAATTCCCGCCTATTATCTCTCTAGGAATACATCTTTGTGCCAACGCAAAGACCCAGTCACTTAATCACAGCTGTAAAGACCCAGACTCTACCACTGCTGCAAACACCCACACTTCGCCACCATCGCTGCCATAAAGGCCTACTCTCGTTCCCTTTTGTCAATCTCCTCCTCCCTTCACTCTTCAATTTAATGGGCTATTGCTCTTAGGCAAATTCCATTCGTTCTTTGTTTACTGATTCAACAGGGGCATTTTTGTCTTTCACTCTTCAACAAATATTAACAGTTAAGGACCACAGTACCTCAGATCCCATTCATCAAATATCACTAATGGAAAAATCCCTTTTAAGACCGGTTAAAAATGAAATTTTAGACCGATTTTGGATCCGGTCTTGATACAGCTAGTCTTAAAAGTCTGCTATTTTTTAGACCGGTTAACGAACCGGTCTTAAAAATAACTTTTTTAGACTAGTTTCTTGAAGACCAGGTCTAAAAAGTCCAGACTTGTTAGATCGGTTGTTTAAAAACTAGTCTAAAATTTTTTTTTTCTATACTTTTAAGACCGGTTGTTAAAATAACCGATCCTGGTTATTATAACAACCGGTTTTAAAAGTGATTTTTTTAAAAAAAATAAATAGGACCTTTTTTTTGTAGTCAAACGTATAGATGAGTAGAAGGGATTACAGTGAAAAATCGATTGTAGATACTTCCAAGCAAATTACCACCATCAGATTTCACAAAAACACCTTCCATGTGAATCCCGCTGCTAAAATTTCTAAAAACATGAATTCATGTATCGTTCACTAAGAACACCAAACAATGTAGAAAGATAATGAACAGCTGTTGTAACAAAATTCAAGCACACCCATAACGATCTCTCTTCTCTTCGTGACCCTTGTTCCTCTAGTAAAGAAAACAGACAAGGAATTGTTTTAAGCGAGGCGCTTTGCTCTGCACCTTCTTCTTCCTCTTTCATCTATCACCACCCTGCTGTAGATACTCAAAAATTAGTTTACAAATTAATTAAGCGTTTAAAAGGAAAGTTTATTCAAATCTCATAACATCAGTTGCATCTTCTTCATGCATCTCTGGGTCAAAGCAAAGGAGCAAGCATCTTATGGCAGCAAAGAAGTGAGGTTGCCAAGGTAGGTTGCAATAAAGGATGGATGTCACGGGAAAAGAGAAAAGTCGCGACAAAGAAGATCAAAGTAAGTGAGGTTGTGGCGGTGACAAACTCATTCAGTGTAAGGGTGAGAGCACCACAGCAACAAACATGAGAATGAGATCGAGCGAAGATGACCGAGCTCACAGAGTAATCGCACCAAGAAGAGAGGTTTCAGATTTAAAGAGCGAAATTTAGGCGCGACAAAGAGGAGATTCAAAAATTTAGGGTCGATTTTTTAAATCTGGTATATATAAAATCAGTCTTAAAAGGTTGGAAAAAATAATTTTTAAATTTTTCATATTTAAGACCAATTTTTATTAAAATCGGTCTTAAATGTTTGATATTTAAAACCGGTTATTATTAATAACCGGTCTCAAAAGCTTAAAATTTTTAATTTTTTAAATATTTTGATATTTATTATTAACAACCGGTCTTAAAGGTGATATTTTAAATAAATAAATAAATAAATAGGGCCTTTTTTTTGTAGTCAAACGTACAGATGAGTAGAAGGGATTACAGTGAAAAATCGATTGCGGATACTTAAATTTTTCTTATTTAAGAACGGTTTTTATTAAAACCGGTCTTAAATGTTTGATATTTAAGACCGGTTATTATTAATAACCGGTCTTAAACGTTTAAAATATTTTGATTTTTTAAATATTTTGATATTTTTAGATTGGTTTTATTTCTAACCGGTCTAAATAATTTTTTAAGACCAGTTTTTTTGAGAACCGATCTTAGAAGTTCTATATAATTATAAAACTGTCACCAGTCAAATTTTTTAGACCTTATCCACTATAACCGGTTTAAATATGGTGGTCTAAAAAGGAAATTTTATACCAATATATCTTCCTAATCAGATATTTTATGACAATTGTCCCATAAATTCATTGTAAATAAAATGTTTGTATATTTCAAATCTCACCTGCAGGTAGGAATTAATTCTTCTCCACATCTCTTGACCATAAGGACCCCTCTAATTGCACGGCCGTTATGGGATGAACAGCATGTGTCCTTATGATTGTTGAAGCTAACGCCTCTGACAGACCAATATATTTTATTTTGCCCCTCAACAAGTTCCTTAAGCTCACCAATCTTACATTAAAAAAATTGAAAATAAGTCTATATATATGAAACATATATAGATTGTTTCTCACACACACACACACACAAAAGCCCAGTGCATCACATTGTTGAGCCAAAATATTGGTTCCAGACAATTATAATTCAAAATTATATAACTTGTCACAAGAATGGTCAAAGTCCCGTGCTAAAATTAGTAAAAATATTGCCAAATCCCTTTTTTTTTGTTTTGGGGTGGGGATGGTGGGGGAGGTTCCGTCTCATTGCTTTGAATTGGATTAATACCCATTCCCATTCTGGAAGGAATAATGTTATAAGGTTAAATATTATTATTGAAATTTCCAATATATATGTAATTGGGTTAATGGGTAATTTTACCCCAAAAGGGTTAAAAAAGGAACAATTTGTTCTAACCATTATTCTAACTAATTTTAACCGTTAGTTGATCAAATATGTTAAGCTAACAGTTCATTGTCATCCATGTTATTTTGTTAAAGTGCAAATTTGTCCAAAAAGGTCCATGCATCTACTTCATTATTTTTCTTCAAAGTTAGATCTACAACTTATGTGGTAAATTTGCACTTTAAAAAAATGATGTAGATGATATGTGGACATTCAGCTCAGTATATGTAACCAACTAACGGTTAAAAGTAACTAGGATAACGGTCAAGATAAAAAATTACTCATTTTTTAATCTTTTCAAAATAAAATTACAGCTCAAAAAATTTCTGGGACAAAATTATTTAACCCTAAGTAATTTTTTTGTCCTAACCTGTAGTACTTAATTGTTTATATTAATAACAATTGGACATTGAAAAACTAGACCCAATAATAAGGGTTCTGAGTACTCTACGCTCTCTCACCTATTGCCTGTAGGGTCTAGAATTTTCTGAATATCATTAGTAGTATTGTATTATGATCAAGGAACGAAAAACCGGACCGGTCAATGAACCGGTCGCGGTACAGGTTCAAGGGTCACTGGGTCAACCGGGGTCGGACCGGTGAGCGAACCGGTGATTGAACCGGTCACATTAAAATATTATAATTTAATTGACAATAACAAAATAATGAACATTCATAACTCATAAATTATCACTAACATCAAAATAGCCAAAATACCTAATTAATTCTTCAAAGCAAACCCATAACTAACATCAAAACATAATCAAAACATAACAATATCAATAATCATTCATCAAACATAGCCAATAACTTCAAAATAGTCAAAAAGATAGGCAATAACATCATTCATCAACCATAGCCAAATGAGTAAATCATCATTCAACAAACTCTACAACTCATCAAGCTGATCTATTGGAGGTGAGTCAATAGGTGCTGGATTGGGGAAAGGGTAAAAAGTAGTAATATCATCATTCAAAGCCGGGGGATCAGGAATGTCCCTATCTTCGTCACCTATGCATATGCACAACAATAATTAATATCAATGGTTATGTATAACAAATAATAATATGGTTGGATAATAAATAGTAACAGGATATTAATAGGACATATAATTATATAAACCTTCATTAATCCTATCCAGAGTTGATGAAAGTGCAACTTCTTCATTATTAAGAGCACTTTCAAGATTTTCTGCATCTTCATCATTGAAATCTGGAATGGGATCTTCTTCCGTCACCCAAAAATCCACCTCATCAATGGACTCATAATCAATGGGATCATAACTTGGCTTCTTTTTATTCAATACACTCCTTCAATTTTCCAATGACAAATGATTTCAGTTAAAATTTAAAACTTAATCCATATTAATTAAAAGCATTTTTCATAATATCTAAAATTACCTATGCTTTAATCGCAAGTTATAGTTAGTGTAAACCAAATCATTCAGCCTTTGATGTTGCAATCTATTTCTCCTTTTTGTATGGATGCGCTCAAATAAGCTCCAGTTTCTCTCACAACCAGAAGAAGCAGACGTTTGCCTAAGAATACGTGTTGCAACACGTTGCAATTCTGGAACTGAATAGCCATAGTACATCCACCATTCATCTACAATGGAAAACATATACACAATATTAGTTGCAATCAATAAATATGTTAATTAAATATTAAACAATAAAGATGAATACTTAGTTACTTACAAGGATCCAGTTTTTCAGCCCCCTTTTTGCATGTCTCTCTGCTGAAAGATTCGTTGCCATCAAGATATAATGTCACTTGCTTCATTACCTTATAGCAATCAACATTTTCATCTGAGTTAGCCTCCACCACGTCAATCAAAGCTTGCATTAACCCTCCCTTGTGAACAAAGTTTGGACCATATACGAATGCCGGGTTCAATAAATAGGCAGCTGCATGGAGATTGGTCTTCAAATGTTTATCCCATCTCGCTTGAATGATACTTGTGTAGGGCTTGTAGTGATCTTTGTTTCTCTTAAACATCTCCTTAATTCCACTTTTTGCCCTTTGCATGCCTTCATAAACATATGGAAGTGAGGGTTTCTCATCCGAGTCAACAATTCTCAACAATTTGATCAGAGGAGTTACAATCTTCACAATTTGGTAGCACTCATTCCAAAACCGGCTATCTAATATGATTGCACTAAAAATTTTCCCCGGAGTAGTCTTAGATAGCCTATGGTCCATAAAGTGCTTATCGACAACAAGGGCTTGCAAGTCATGTTTGTGCATGTAAATGCTGTGCAATGTAATGAAGGTAGTGGCAAACCTTGTAGCACCAGGACGTACAATTTCTTTCCAACCCGTCCTCTTCCTCAACCAAGACAAGAATATCATGTGATTGTAAGCAAATACCGTTATTTTTGATGCCTTTGCTGCAATGTCCGACACATGAGGCATGCTTGCAATGTCTTTCAATACAAGATTCAAACAATGAGCAGCACAAGGAGTCCAATAAATGTTTTTATATTTCTCCTTGATCAATTTGCCACATGCCACATAGTTGGCAGCATTGTCAGTCACCACATGGACAATATTCTTCGAACCAACCCACTCAATCACTTCAGAAAACAGCGAGAAAAGAGTTTTAGCATCTTTGACTAAGTCTGATGCATCAACAGACTTAACAAACACCATTCCATGGGTAGAATAAACTAAGAAGTTTATCAAAGTCCGTTGTCTCACATCAGTCCATCCATCTGCCATAAGTGTGCAGCCGTTATTCTTCCATTTAGCCCTATGACCGTCAATGAGTAACTGGCATTCCTTTTTCCATTCTCTCAACAAATTGGTTTTAAAATCATAAGCACTAGGGGCTTTAAACCCAGGCCCTATAGAGCACATTCCATCCACAGCTCTTTGAAATAAAGGGCACTCTAATGCTCTAAATGGAATGCAGTTGACAATAGCCCATTCAGCAAGAAGCATTTTCACACTGTGTTGTGCTTCTTTTGATGCTAAGGCACTTTTGATTGTTGGCTGAGCTCCAGGAGTTGTTCTAGGAGGGAAATATTTATCCATGGTCCCAGTTTTCCTCTTCTTAGCTCCACTTCCACTATCAACCTCCTCTACTTCAACCTCCTCTTCTCTTATATCTTCAACTTCAACTGACTTTTTCTTGGAACCTTCTTTCAAAGCCTCTGCAATCCTATAACGCACATCAGAAGTAACTTTTTTACAAGAAGCAATTTGTCCAGACACACCAGCAAGATGTTGCTTCATCCTGTTTATGCCTCCTCCTCTATAACTATTACCACAAAAGAGGCATGTGTATACATTCTGTGTCCCCTCTTTTTTTAAGGCAACATGTGCCCATGCTGGATCAGTTTTACCATGAATTATGGTACTGGGAGTAGGAGTAAGAGTGGTGTTCGAATTGGAAGTGTGAGGCTCGGTATTAGGAGTAGGAGTGGCATTCTCATTTTCTGAACTTGATATATCCATCCTTGCAACAATGCTATTATTCATGGAATTCATAGTTATAAACATTGGTTCTAAACAAAACTAGAGACTTAATTGAAATTTGACAAACAAAACCAATGTTGCTTAACAAAATGGCTATGGACAAGATCTTATATTAAGCACTGGAGATAATATGAGGTATCGAGAAAGAATAGGAGAGGAAGAGGAAAAAAATCATGCAGTTTTTATTAATTATTATACTCTTTTTATCACCACTCAACATTACTTACCTTTTTTCGTTACTTATTTTAGAATAAGCATATTAGTATTGTTTCACATCTCAGCTACTTGCCATTTTTTTTACTATTTCATTATATCCCTTCCCTTCATGCTAAATGTGGCCTAAGACCATATTCGATGAACCCAAGAAAAGAGGAAAAATATTTTGGCATGCAGAACTTCATTTTAACTGGAAGGAGAAAAACCAGCAACAAGCAAACCAGACACAGACATCAACAAAGCAGCAAAATCAACCAAAACTATACATGAACAGATATAGTGGATACCAAAGAGAATGAGGATGATTTTACAGCCAACCAGAGGAAAACATGGTCAGAGAAGAAGTATATATAAGCAACTCCATCAGCAGCTTTGTTTTTGTTCATGGAACAAACGAAGAAGAAGCATTATGAATCCAAGTTACAGGGCAAGTCAGGATTACGAACCATACAAGCTAAGTATCTTAAAGTGTCAAAACTAGAGACTTATCTAGTGAAAGCGTCAGGAAGTGACACTCTCCACAAAATCTTAAAAGTATAACAAACTAAATTTCTAAACAAGATTCCATATTCCACCAGGCTAACTAATCCCTAGTGAACATTGTATCATGACTAGACAACTATAGTTTTAGGGCTTATGGTTTCAAACTTAAAAACATGAACAAGGTATCAATCCTTCTTCACAACCGAAACTCACAGCAATGACAGCAATCAAGAAGAAAGAAATCAAACAACAGAAACCTCATGGTTCCATTAAACATCTGAAAATCTGAAAATGAGAAATCAAAATCTGAAAACGAAAATAGTCAAAAATCAAAATACCTTCACGCAGCAGCTCGCCGTCGCCGCTTGCTCCTCGCCGCTCGCCGTCGTCACTCGCCGTTCAAGCAGCCACGGTCGATTGCAGCTAGGGCACAGGGTCGCGACTCGGGTTGGAAGGGGATCTGAAATCGGATTCTGAAATTTGGTTCTGTTTCTTTTCTTGCGTCTCTGTTCGGTCGAGTGTCTCACTGTCTCAGCTTCTGATTCTGATATCTGCATTTTTTTTAAATGTCCCAAAACGTCGCCATTTTGGGACAAAATTTTGAGTTTTGGGGTGACCTGGTGAAACCGCCTGACCCAGCGGTTTGGCCGAGTCACCGTAGAACCGGCCGGGTCGACCCGGTCTTGACCGGGTCGACTCCTCTCCCCTCACAGACAGCGGACTGGACCGGCCCTGGGACCGGTTCGCCGGTTTTCCGGTCCAACCGGCCGGTCCGGTCCAGTTTTTCTTTCAATGATTATGATACTATGGGAAAACTGAGGAACATGCTTCTCTCCTGTACTTTTAATATCTACTGCCGTAGTTTGTCACTGAACTGCGTTGTTTTGACGCAAAAAGGAAGCAAAGTTTTTTTTTTGTTGAAAAATAGTATTTAACTTTCTGAAGTATTTTTTTAGTCTCAGTCAGTTTTTTAAAATATTTTTTAAATAGTATTCAATATCCTACAAAAGTTTTTAGTCTACTTACCACCCTACAAAATTACCCATATTAGTAGTGAATATGTTTTTATTTACCACCCTACAAAATTACCCATATTAGTCAGTTTTTAGTCACTACTCACCTATTAATTACACACTTTTATATTAATTACCTATATTCACTATAAAATTTCTCTCTCTTATGGTTGATCCTTTTTATAAGCAATTTTCTCTTAGTGTCTTAAAATTTAAACTATTTTTTCCTTTTCTACTCTTATTAAATACACACTTTTATATTAATTACCCATATTCACTACTAATTCTCTTTTATTTACTCATTTATTACACATTCTCTCCCATATTTTACACTCTTACTCTCTCATATTTATTACATATTCTCTCTTCTATGCTCTTTTCATAAATATGGGCATATTTGGAAGAAACATGATATTTTATTATATGTTTATTATTTTTAATTAATCTTAACCACCAATTCATTTTACAGAATAATGGTAAAAGTTGGTTATAAAAAGAACCGGAGGGAGTATATAGGTAAAGAGAAGAAATGGGCATATTGTCAACTTATAATTAGCTTCTCTTACTAACCCTCCTAAACCAAACAAGAAACTAAACCTACCCTCCCCTTTCCTTCAAAAAAAAAAAACCCCCTTTTCATAAATATGGACATATTTGGAAGAAACATGATATTTTTTTATATGTTTATTATTTTTAACTAATCTTAATCGCCAATTCATTTTGCAGAATAATGATAAAAGTTGTTTATAAAAAAGAACCGGATGAAGTATATAGGTAAAGAGAAGAAATGACATATTTGTTGTAACACCCTGCCTTTAGTCATGTAATTATAATTCGATATTAGATAATTAAAGTAGATTATAGACCTTCGGATAACTTAAACTCATTTCAATCTCCTACTTTGTAGTAGGGTTTTCACAAAATCATTCAAAATCTCTTCCCTATTCCTGGTCTCCATTTCAAAATTCGAATATAATCACCTGTGCAGTTTATCTACATTCATGTATGACAGAGTGTAAAACCAAATCCCCGGCAACTCCCGGGTTCTATACATATATAACCTGAGGTTTAAGTATCCACTAGGGGATTACATCCAAAATAGAATGTACTATTCATATTTCAGAATATACAGTAATCCCGAATTCAAAAGAAATAACCAACATTTCCAAAATCAACTATACCCCTAAGGGTCCTAAGTGCTCCGGGTCGGCCTCTTCTCCTTTGAGCCACATGCCCTGTCTGAAAGATTAATCATAGGAAAGAATGAGATTCGAGAGAATCTCAGTAGTAACAAACCACTCATACAACGTATAAATACCAAGCATGTATATAAATCACAACCAGCAACAACAGCAACATCAATCTCAAAGATACATGGTTTTCACCACAAACGACAGCACTCACAGTGTCAACACCCGTTTCCATTTCGATATACACAGAGTAATAGAGACCAAGTTCTACAGGCATACAGAAAAGTACATATATACTGATAAAAGTATTTGTTTACAGTCCAAAGTCAACCCTACAGAATGCGATAATATACACCACTATTACAAAATATCCAAAAGTATTTTAGACATAGACTATCTATAACCACGAACTTTGTATTTTCCTCGAGGCACATGCCAGTCACTTCCCTTGGTCCACATTCTTGCCTTTTGATCCACTGGCGCCCGCTGAGATGTTTGGTTTAGAAAAAGGGGTGAGATTCTGAAGAATCTCAGTAGAAACATGCTATCGTTCATAGAAAATGCGAAAAGTAAATATGATATATGCCATGTATGCACCAATTAATGAACAATATAAACATATCATATGCATATATACATGAGTAGGGCCCCGCCCCACTAATCTGCACCGGTTGGTCTTCCGCCAACTCCAGTGTAAGTGCCTCTAGCACTACTGGCCCCTATCTGGGCAAAACATGTTGATTAATAAAGCGCATTTACAAACATTGGCATTCACACAATCATATAACTATGGCATAATGTATGAAGGATAATGTCCCTACCTCGAAGTTCTATCGACCCCTTTCTGTGTGCCTTGTAAATCGTGTCGACTTTCGGCTCCCGATTCGATCCTAAAATATTAAATGTACAAGAAATAGGTCATAACCTATCCAAGTATCATTTTAGACTCTTCCATAGTGTTTCTTGTGGTTATATTAGCCTATGGTGAAAATTTACCAAAATGCCCCCGGGACCCCGGCTCGGCCCCGCCGTACCTGGCCCGATGGCACGTTTTTCCAAAATTTTGACTAGGGCTATCCTGACTTATTTTTGTCCAAGGAATCCATTTCCGGACTCAAAATTACCAAATTCAATGTCAAATTACGAAATTGCCCTTGGCAGCCCTACTTTTAGGGTTTTAGGGGCGTTTCCGTAATTATGCTTTCTCAGCCTTTTCTGAAAAAGTGCCCAACTGTAACCCCACCTAATTTTCGCCCCTGAACTCAATGGAACCATCAAATCATTGAAAATCCAACTCCTACCCCTAGATCTGGCCCTGACCGAAATTATGGAGTCCTCCGGGCAAAATCGATGTTTTGTGATTTCGGCTCCGTAAACGCGTTCCTTTCTACTCCTAACCACTTTATTAACCATCTAATTGAGTTATATCAACCATTTGAACTAAAATTGGGCAGCATAACCCTTATATACACACGTTTCCAAAATTTAAAACCAATGGCAATCCGGCGAAATTTCACCGATTAAATTGCCCACAGCAACCAGAATAGTTAATATACGAAGGTTTGGAAGTTACCTCAAGCTCCCACAAGCTTTTCCCAAAAATGGCTGAAAACCCTAACTTTTAGAACACCAAATTTGAGCTTTCCAAACCTTAAAGAACAAAGAGGAGTAGCTTAGGATCGGAGATATACGCGTTAGGAGCGAAATCGTCGGAGAAATCGGCTTACCTTGTGATTTTTCTTCTTCTCTCTCTCTCTAAAACTTGAACCTCTCTCTCTCACGTTCAGGTCTGTGCTGTGCGTGCAAATGGGCTGAAGATGAAGATGCAACATATGTTTTATTATATAAATAAGATTATACTTTAATTATTTAACCATTTCCAAAACTTTCAAAAATCACTTTTATGTAAATAAACCCTATGTATGTGTAACCAAGCTCATTAATCCCAACCAATATTTTCTTCCTCTTGCAGCATGTAGGAGACACCTAGGGGTCCCTCCCTTTGGTCTCAATTAGCTACACAACTTGTTCCGGTTACGTATACACGTAAAGTCTCAATTTTGGTCAAAATTGCACTTTTTGCTCAAATTTTCCATAAATTCATATTAAATTGACCAAAATATTCTAAATATATTTTTAACCTTTATTTTCCTTAATTAATTGAAATTAACTTCAATTAATTGAAAAATAATTTATTTTGTGCTATTTTGGCAAAATTACGATTTTGCCATTACCTTTCTAATCCAATTTCTTTTCTTATTTTTCTTTGGCCAATTTCCATATATTTTTGGACCAAATATTTTCTCTAATATTCCTTCATTTTTGGACCTTAATATTGGGCTTTTTAAATTACCCAAATTAATTCCATAATTATTTTTGCCCAATTTCCCATGAAATTGAACATTTATAAATTCATAAATTCCAAATTCATGAATATTCACCATTTTATTGAATTTCTCAAATATTTACAATAATTTTGGTGAATATAAATTTTGGGGTGTTACACACGGCTGTATACACAATACGACAGCTCTCGCTGTAATCTTCATCACGACAGCTTACGCTGTAATCACAATAACGACAGCTTGCGCTATAAACGACAGCTTGCGCTGTAAACGACAGCTATCCCCAGCTGTAACTGCAGCAGCATCAAAGAAATCATCACAGAACCATGATAACACACACATACAAGGCATTACACACAGTATAAGAGAGAGAGAGAGAGAGTCACTACCCGATCCTTTCGTGATGTCTCTGGGCACTATGGGCTCACGAGGACGGCAAATATCAAACCCTGTAATCAAATTAGGGACAACCCGTCAATTACTTTTCCAAGTTCTTATCTCTATAATTCTTTAAGTTGGTTATCATTTGAACTCTTTAGGTGTCTAATATGGGTCTAAACATATGCCTAAAGGGTTAAGAGAAACTTTCTAATTTATGGGCTGGCTCACTCGAGCATGACCATCTTGTGCTCGAGTGATACCCCCGCCAGCACTCGAGCGCATGCGAGTGACCTTCAGGAAGTGCTTGCCCGAGAGCAAGCTTCACTACAATCCTACACTCTCACTCGAGCACAAGAGGCTGTGCTCGAGCAGAGACCCCAGGAACACTCGAGCACCACGGAAGTGAGACCCCGCGAGTGACAACCCGAGAGCAACTCAACTCCCAGGCAACAGATTCACTCGAGCACAAGCCCTAGTGCTCGGGTGATTTCCCAATGCTCGCGAGTGCCATGCGCACTCTTGCCAATCTACCCACGAGTGATCACCTGAAACGCTCACCCCCAGTGAATCATGCACCCTCACTCGAGCACACACATGCTCACTCGAGCATGTTCATCTTGTGCTCGAGTGAGTTCTTCCCTCACTCGAGAGATCCTATCAGATGCCCAAAAACGCAGCAACTGATAAGAGTTTCCAAAATTCACCAATTGAATTCCATTGGTCCTATAACTCATATCATTACTCATTCTCATCCAAAACTTCACCATAAACCCATTGGTAACCCAAAATAACCAAACTTTCACTCAAGTAGCAAAATCTCATCTCTAAACCACAAATTCACCAAAACCATAGCTTAACACACTTCCTCTTCTCAATTCCCCACCAAAACCACTGACATTTACACACTTTTTAACATCTATTCCAACACATTACATCACTTAATTCATCTTTTCTGAAATTACCAGAAATCAGGGCAAAAATCCAGAATTCACAAAACTAACCCAATGGTCATAACATTTACATCAAACTTCATCAAAAACTCACCTCTTTACTTGCTGAATTCATAACTTTGATTCCTCAACTTTCAAATTCCCTCAATTCGCCACACACCACTAATCCAAAGTCTGAAAACATGGAAGTAAAGCTCTTAACTACTTGCACAATATCAATGAAAAGTGTTTAAGCTTGTGAAGCCATTTACCTTCACAAATTTCAAACCCTTCTTTTCTCCTTCTTGCTTGCTCGCCGGAAATGGAGAAGAGAGAGAGAGAAAATTAGTTGGTGAAAGTGATGATCACTTCTCTTGGTTCCACACACACACAAACCGACTAGGGAAGGAGAGAGGGAAGAGAAAATGGTTTGAAAGTTTGACTTTCATCCAAGGGTCCTTATTTAGCCACTTGTCATCATCTCATTCCTCCCACTATAATTTCACATAAGCTTGCATGCATAAAATTCCACCCCATGATCTTTCAATCTCAACCATTGATCATGATTACTAAAGAGTTTCCTCTCCAATAACTGACCAATAAATCGGTAAATTTACCGTTTCGCCCCTGAGTTTCACAATACTCACTAAACCATCACTAATCATCTTTATATCACATTGCACCATATATATCCTTCAAGTATGCTTAATTAACATTAATTACATCATTTGAAGTTATTAATCCTTGATTAAAATCCAGGATATTACATTTGTCAACTTATAATTAAGTTCCCTCACTTACCCTCCTAAACCAAACAAAAAACTAAACGTACCCTCCCATTTTCTTAAAAAAAAAACCTCATAATCCCCCCTCCCCCGACGCCGCGGTAACTTTGATGAAGCTTGACTATCCTCCCCCTCTATTAAATCAAACACAGCCTTATAAGATCCCTTGTCGCTCACAGTGGAAGTGAAAGACGAAGCTCCTTTGGATTCTCAGAAATGGCGAAAGTGGGTAGGATCAAGCTGGGTCCATAGGGCTTGGAGATGTCAGCCCTGTGAACTCGTTCCAAAGATATATGACAACAATAATTAGCTGACAAAGATGAAAATAAGACAAAGGAGCAGACATTACAGAAATGGAGGAGAAAGAAGAAAGAATATGATACGGTTTTCAACGCCTGCTTGGGTGACATGTCTCCTTGTTATAAATTTTTGTTTACTTCTTCTGTACCTTTTTAATTTTAAGTAAGGCTATATAAGTATGTGAGATTTAATCATTGTTGGGTCAATTAGAGGTAGCTCTTCTGAATCATGCATTCACAAAATAAAACTCGAGATCTTACATTTAAGCAGTTGAAACCATTTCTACTAGGAGGTGATTTACATTTCGATCTTCCTGTTCTAATTATAAGGTATCTAACGACTTCATCAAATCCAATCATAGATCGTTATATAAGGACTTCGTTGGCGTGGGGGCCTTAGACATTGGAGGTGTCGAGAAATGTGACGCTGCTTTGGATGGCATGATGGATTAGGGCGATCATGTCGGGTTCGGGTTTTGGAGGCTTATTAAAAGCGGACATGCCCATGCCCATACCCATACCCGAGTCCCTGGGCTGATACCTCCAAGCCTTGTGAACCCAGCTTCATCCTACCGACTTCGGCCATATCTCTGGATCCAGAGGAGCTTCCACTTCCACTGTGAGTGACGAGGGTTTTTGTAAGAACAGAAAAGGGAAAATTCAAAATCGTGATTAAGAACTTGACGGTAAATTAAAAAAGCAATATAAATGCATGATAGATGATAAAGAAATTGATTCTGACTGAAAAATCAATTTTGAGGAGAAATGTCAATTTTAAGCAAGAAAATCTTGTTTTCATCAACTTTTGAACACAAGCATGCTATGATTTTTTTCCTTTGAATCTAATTTCATCAATTTGAAAGAGTGCAGTCATTTTTAGTAGATGTGATTCTTCTTTACAGTCATGTGCAATATATCTTTAACTATGAGTAAATGACCTTCGTGTGTGTGTATATATATTGCCTTGACCTTCATATTAAAGACGTTTACATACCATCAAGTAAGGCTGAGCATGTCGCCCACAGCCTAGTGAGGCCATCCATGCCTAATGAAAAAATTGTCCATTTTGACTCGCCCAATAAAAATCCATAATGGACAAGCTTAAATGGGCGGGCATGTATATTAAATGAGATGGGCCACGGGCACACCCTCAGGCTGCCCATACCCACCCATTTATATGTGTGTGTGTGTGTGTGTATATAATATTTATTTTAATGTAAATATATAATATTTTTCTTGTTAAAGATGCTGAGACACTTATATATAGTCAAATTGGTTACGTACAAGTCCTTCCAAATTGATTGAAGTTGGTGTTGATAATTTTGATCAGACAATAGCTCTTGTTGTTGGTAATTCAATAGCATTTTCAATTTGTATTATTTCATCTTGTTGTTTCATATTAACAAAAATTTGTTTTGATCGGTTTTATATATTAGATTCAGAGTTTTGATGATAACAAACCTAAATTTAGTTTAATTTGTCTCTGCATTTTCATTCACAAGTTTTTGCTAAGAAAGTATTCGAAGAGTATACTTACTATTCGAATATTGTTACTCAGTTTTCATTAGCTGATATTCTGATACCTCTTAGACTATTCGGATAGACAGATAGTTATCATGATAATGCATACGCTATTTGAATAATGATATATTGATAAATAGTTGTATTATTCAAATAGTTCTTGACTATTCGAATAGTATGAACTAATATAACAGTTGAAAGTTTTTCTGAACTAAAAATATTCAAATAGCTTGAACGTTATTCAATTAGTGCTTGTATTTCCCAAAGTGAGTTTCAAATGCATTATCCGGATAATAGTATAACTATTCGAATAGTATAATCATTATCAGAATATTACTTTGTACGTTTAAAGGTTTTTCACATTTTGTTATTCGAATAACATGAAGACTGTTCGAATAGTAAAGACTACACTATTCGAATAGTGTTATTAATATTCGAATAGCATTTCAAAACTAAGACTATGAGATTAAGATGAGAAATTATTCGAATAGCAAGAAAACTATTCGAATAATATAGAAAGCTGAAAGGAAATTATTTCTTGATCAAATTAGAAGCAAGTATTCGAATAATCGCTAAAGTATCAGGATAATCCTTCTTATATTCAAGAGATCACTATTCGAATAGTCTTAGTGTAAAATCTCAAATATTATCCGAATAAAGAAGAAGGTATTCAAATAATGTGTTATCTGAAAAGAGTCAAATTATTCTAATAATTATGATAGTATTCGAATACTTGTTCTTCATATAAAACAGAGCATATAATCTAAGTCTACAATTTCATAAGATCATTGTGTACTTTCATTAATCTTGTTCATTATCATTTTCTCTCATGATTAACGTTCTCAAAGCAAGTTTCAGGAGTTTAACACTTTAGATATCTTAATTCCAAGAAAAGCAGATATACTGTGTCAAAGACATTAAATGCTTTATGAGTCTCTACCAACGCATTCTCTTCACCTCAACGGCTATATCCAAATAACATAAAGAATGTTCCAAGTAATGCTCAGTGAGTAACGGGAAAACAGAATGCCTCCAACGGTCATTAAAATCTCTCCAACTACAAATAGCAGAAGCATTCAAATCAGGAGTTAAGACGCTGAACTACCGAACTGACGAATATTCATTTTCTGAGCTCTTACTTTTTTGTTTTAATACGCTTCAGTGTTTACATTACCAACTCTATAAGAGAGAACATTCATTGATTTAATACACTTGTTTGAGAGATATCTTAAGGTTGTGGGACCTTAAGTTGGGCATCAATTTACATGGTATAAGGGGGAGCGAGTTTTCAAAGTGAGGAATAGATCGTTGTGTATGAGGTGCCAAGAACCCATTGAATCTTGGAAAGTATAGTGAAGGCACAGATTCTGTTTGTAAACTGGATGTAGGTCATTGTGAATTAGACCGAACCAATATAACTCCTGGCGTTTACCTCAGTGAAATTTTCCTAACACTTTAATCTTCTCCTTATTGGTTTTCAGTTTTATTTGTCTTATCATAAATTTTTATTATCACCCAATTCACCCCCCCTCTTGGGTGAAAAGCTTGTACTAACATTATAGAGGAAGACACAGCAGCTCCAACTTCTACTATTTCAAGTGAATCTAATAAAGATGATGATAATCCAAATGCAGCATTGTAGTCTTACTCTCCTACATTTTGTTATTTATTTATTTGTTAGATTAATTATCGTATTGATTGAGAACTTCGCAACATTTTTTAATTTGTGCGTTTCATTTTATATGTGGTTTCATCGAGGAATGATGAGGATTATAATGTTTTAATAATTATTAGTGTTTTTAGTAATTTATATTAAGAAATTAGTAACAATAAAACAATAAAGTAAAAGTGTAGGTTTTGGAAAAAATGTACTAATGGGTAGCCCCTATCCATTCCAGCCAACATGGGTTTAGCCCAGCCCATTTATCATAGACATGAGTGGGCTTTTGATGAGCATGGGCTTTAAAAAATAAATGGGTAGACAACAGACGGATTATCGGGTGACCCATATAGCCCATTGCTTAGCTCTACAATTAAATATGCGTCCCATGTAATTGAAAAAGAGTTGTACTTGCTAAGAATCATTGTATTTTCTCTTCGAACAGAAATGGAAACTTTTCCTCAAAAGGGGGAATTGGGGAAGTTTTTTTATTGGTCCCTATTTAACAAATTTGGGTTCTAATCCCCAATTTAAAGTTTAAATTTTTGCTCTACACTTTTAACAAAATTGTGATTTTGGTCCTTATATTTAACGACATTTAGTTAAAGTTTGTCAAACTTTAACGAAATGTCGTTAAACTTTAACTCATATCCAATCCAAGTACTTAAGGTTATCAAACTCGCGATTTTAAGAAACTCATGATAGTGAGATAAACTCATATCGTGAATTCGAATCATAAATTCGTAAGAGTTTACTTTTACTATTAAATAGATATTAATAGTATATAATTAAATAAATAAAATATAAAAAATGACAACAATTTGATTTAAATATTTTTAAAATCTAAATAATTGAAATTAAATCCATTGACATTCATAATTTATTATATTTAATAAAGAAATTTCTATAAAGTTTATATTTAAAGCTGCTGAGCATGATCAAATTGAAGAAGTTAATACAAGTTTAAGGGTGAGTTAACACGGTTTTGTAAGCTGGAAACGTAAAAATGAAAAACTCGGTATATAAACTTATGAATTTAATCGAGTTTACAATGATCACTAGTTTACCGGTGATTCAACTCGATTTTATAAATTAGAAACATAAAAACGGTAAATTTGGAGAGTCAATTCACGAGTTTGATAACAAAGTAAGTACTTATAAAATTATATGAACTAATATTTGAGACAGAAAAATATAAAGGAAAAAAACTACAATTTGAAATTATATAGACTAAAATTAAAATTTAATCCAATTATAAGGACAAACAACAATAAAAACCATTCTTTTTTAATAAAACAAAATTATGTAATTTTCATGTTTTAATAATTAAAAATTTTTAATTAATTTATATGTGAAAAAATTTTCCATCTTTTTTTCTGTTATGTTCCATTAATATTCATCATTTTCTTAACATTTTTCTTAACTTTACTCCAAAAATATGTCAAGTCTTCAATTAATATGCACAACATTCGTATAATCATTATTTTTAACCCCGTGTGTGTGTGTGTATTTTGCCGTCACCCCATGTATATAAGTAATTTACAAAATATAGCTCAAGGAATAACAACTGACCATAATAATTAAGCAGAATAGAACACGCGAAACAATCGTTTGCTTTGGTGTATTCTTTCTCTTGTTATGGGATAATAAAATAATTTCTACAAAAATAACAAATCTCATATCAATCTCTCAGGAAAACTTCTGTGTCATTTGTGCATTTTAAGTTTCTCATTTGTGGATATAAATTAGTTTCTCATTTATATTGTAAAATTTTTCTCCATGTTTTTACTATTATCCGTAATTATTCTTCATCATTTTTCTAAACATTACTCTAAATAAAAGTAAGTCAAATAATCTTTTTATTTATTTCTTAGGACCTCTCTCAAAATAAATAGTCGAAATTATTTTTAAAATTTATAAATCGTTTTATTTAGGAATATGAGAATATCATATTGTAAACAATTTTGTTAATATAATAACAAATAATCAAACTCGTAGGAGTTTTATACTTCTGATGGTGGTCCACATGAGGACCCTTCCACTACGCCAAGGATTTGTTTAGTTTGAGGGGAAGGGAGGGGAATGGGAGGGATTGTGCTGCCCTCCCCTTAATTGGCAGCATTAAAACTCTAGGAGGGGATAAGAAATTTTTTGAAATTTTCTCCTCCCTCCTCTCAAAAATTGGGGGCATTTTTAACTTTTTGAGTTGAATTTCAAAAAAAAAAAAATTCAGTGAAGTGGGATTAAAAGCTTTTAATTAGTTTTTTTTATTTTTTTATTTTATATATTTTCTTTATTATAATTTTGTAATCCCACTTCTCAAATTCCTCATATCAAACAGACATTAAAAATTTGGATATTCCCTTAAGGAGATACTTACCATGCGTCCCTGCACACACACATTGTTGTTTTCGAAGCCTTCTTTTTTTTTTTTTTTATAAAAGGAAAAAAAAAGATATTATTAAGATAATGTTTAAAACACTCCAAAGATATATGACAACAATAATTAACTAAAAAAGATGAAAAATAAGACAAAGGAGCAGACATTACAGAAATGGAAGAGGAAAAAGAAAGAATATGATATAATTTTCAACGCCTGCTTGGATGACATATCTCCTTGTTATCAATTTTGGTCTACTTCTTCCATTCTTTTTTAATTTTAAATAAGGCTATATAAGTATGTGACACTTAATTGTTGTTGGGCCAATTGGAGGTAGCTCTTCTGTATCATGCATTCACAAAATCAAACTCGAGATCTTGCATTTAAGCAGTTGAAGCCTTTTCAACTTGGAGATGATTTGCATTTCATTCTTCCTGTTTTAATTATAAGGTATCTAACCACTTCACCAAATCCAATCATAGATAGTCATGTAAGTATTAGTTTTGTTTGAAAATGAAAGAAACTTTTAAATTTACTCATATTTAATACAATCAATTACTACCACATACAAGAAAAATAATATAATATCTAATTAATGAGACTTTAATTCTTTTTTGCCACTAATAGTTAAAAACATACTACCTCCGGTCCTAAATATAGGACAAAGTTTGTAGTGTAATTTGCACTACAAACTTTGTTCTATATTTAGGACCGGAGGGAGTATTTATTGTAAATTTTGTAAATATATGTCTTTATATATTTCTAGAATAATCCTGTAATGGACAGGTGTTATTGTATGATTCATTCATGCCTCCTATTAATAAATAGTAATGCATAGAACCAGAGGCATTCATTTAGACTAGAGCCTCATTATTTTACTCTATTCTTTGACTTGGTATCAGAGTATCAGCGTTAGAAATGGCATCACACCTGGGGAACAGCTCCAACAACTAAAACCCTAATTCTTCAGCTGCCTCTCTAAACACTAATACCTCCTTTAACCCTAATATGTCTATCACTCAGTCTACCCCCACTTCTATCTCCTTCACAAGAATCTAATGTCATCACAGCCGTCCCATTATCGACACCTATCTCCTTTGCCCCATTCACCTTCTCCTTGACCAACCCTATTTCGTTGCCTTATCCGCTGTTTTAGACCTCTCCCTTTTTCACTTATCCAAGCACAAATCCTCTTCCTCCTCTCACATCGTTCTTCTCATCCTTTTTCCCAGTCATTGGAAACACTCTTCCTTCCATTGTCTCCTCCGTTGCCCTCTCCAGTACCTTTGCTTCCACCTCAAACCCTTCCACCCCAACCTCATCTTCTCTCATTCCTCACCTATATCAGTTTTACCCTCACTACATACCATCTTCACCTACCCACTTGCTTACCAATCTTTAAAACTATTACTCATCCCATTCCTCTGTTGAGCTCTCTGAATCAAGCTAATTGTATCAAGCTGGATGGAGACAACTTCATTACTTGGTAATAAACTATCATGCCTATCATTAAAGGGCATTGGCTTGAAGGGTGTTTGCTCGAAACCAAAGTAATACCTCCGGAGTATATCCTCAACGAAGCAGAACGAGTGCTTTCAAACCCAAAGTATGATTATTGGCATGATACATATCAAGTCCTCCTTGGTTGGCTCTTTAGTACCATGACCATTGAGGTCACATCCCATATGACCTATTGCAAAACTGCCTCAGCCCTTTGGAACGTAGTTAAGGAATTCGTTGCCACAAATATCAAATAGTGTATTACTTTCTTAAAGGGGGAATTTTAGGCTCTCAAGATAGGCACCATGAAGATGCATGAATATTTGTCTAAATTAAATATGTATCAAACCACCTAACACTTGCTAGTGCTTCTTTCTTACTTGCATATCTTATCACACAAACCCTTGCAGGGCTCGATGCAAAGTACACACCTATTGTGTTCATGCTTGCTGAGAAAGATGGTCTCACCTATGTCAACACCCGTTTCCATTTTGATATGCGCAGTGCAATAATGAACAAGTTCCATAGGCAAACAGAAAAGTACAGTTATACTGATAATAAGTATTTGTTTACAGACAGTCATTCACAGAGCAGAAATTGATAACAATTACAAATATGTACAGAATGTCCCAAAACTATTCCAAATACAGAATATATACAACGATTGTATTTGTCTTGGGAAGCGTTCCTGTCAGTTTCCCTTCTCTGCATCCTTGGCTTTTGAGTTGCTGGCACCTACTAAGACATTTTGTTTAGAAAAATGGATGAGATTCTAAGAAATCTCAGTAGAAATATACGATCAACATATAAAATGTGAAAATTAAATATGCAATGCACCGCATCAAGTAAAATGAAAATTCATATAATCCATATGTGTACACAAAATTTAGGGCCAACTAATTGAAACCCCTACATGTACCTCAGCCGACTCCTTAACTACAGCTAGGTAAGACTAGTGTACCTCAGGTAAGTCTTAGATCACAACTAGATAATGTGCCTCCAGCAAGTGTTCAAATCATAAAATACAATAACACACATCATACAAATAGTCATATAGTATATGAGAGATAGTAGTCCCTACCTTAACCTCTTTCCTATCTCAAAGGGTCCGCCTCATAAAACGTGTTGACTATAGGTGTCCAACTCGGTCCTAAAATATCAAATGTACAAGAAATAGTTTATAACCTATCCATGTATTATTTTAGAAACTTTCATAGTGTTTATTGTGGTTATATTAGCCTATGGCAAAAATTTACCAAAATGCCCCCGGACCCCGGCTTGGCCCCTCCGTACCCGGTCTGACTGCACTTTTTCTGAAATTTTAACTAAAGCTATTCTAACATATTTCCACCTAAGGAATCCATTTTTGGATTCAAAATTACTAAATTCATTGTCAAATTACAAAATTGCCTTTGACAACCCCGCTTTAAGAGTTTCAGGGGCTTTTTGTAATTATGCTTTCTCAACCTTTCCCAAAACAGTACCCAATTGTAACCCTACCTAATTTTCCCTCTTGAAATCAATGGAATAATCAAATTATTAAAAATCCACCTTTAAGATCCATTTCTAGAGCTTGCCAAAATTATAGTATCCTCCGGGAAAAATTGGAGTTTTACAATTTCGGCTCCGTAAACGCATTCCTTTATACTTCTAACTACTTTATTAACTTTTTAATAAGGTTTCAACTACCATTTGAACCAAAATTGGGCAGCATAACCCTTAGACCTACCCATTTCCAAAATTTAAAACCAACGGCAATCCAGCAAAATTTCATTAATTAAATTGCCCACAACATCCAAAATAAGCAATATACGAAGGTTTAGAAGTTACCTTTCACTTCTGGCTTTTCTCAACAAGGTTGAAGCCCTAAGTCCTCCAACACCAAATTTGAGCCTCCAAACCTTAAATCACATAGAAGAGTAGCTTAGGAACAGAGTTATACGTCTTAAGAACCGATTTACCGAAGAAATCACTTACCTTTGCAAGTTTTTCTTCTCTTTCTCTCTCTAGAATTTCACACACACACTCTCTATGTTCAGTTCTGTTTGGACGTCACAATGGATGAAGGAAGAAGGAAATGATGATATTTATCATATATTAACATTATTTTATTCATTTGCTTGATTTTCCAAAAATTCCAAAAGTTAACTTATGTACACAAATCCTTATGTACATGTAACCATGCTCATTAAGCCCAACCAATATTTTCTTCTTTATGCCACATGTAGGAGACTCCTAGGAGTCCTACCCTTTGATCTCAATTGACTTCACAATTTGTTCCAGTTACGTATACACGTAAAGTCTCAATTTTAGTCAAAATTGCACTTTTTACACAAATTTTCCGTAAATTCATATTTAATTGACCAAAATATTCTAAATATATTTTTCACCTTTATTTCCCTTAATTAATTGAAATTAACTTCAATTCATTGGAAAATAATTTATTTTGTGCTAAATTGGCAAAATTACAATTTTGCCATTACTTTTTTAATCTAATTTCTTTTATTATTTTTCTTTGATCGATTTCCACCCATTTTTGGACCAAATATTTTCTCCAATATTTCTCCATTTTTGGACCTTAATATTGGGCTGTTTAAATCACCCAAATTAATTCCATAATTATATTTGCCCAATTTCTTATGAAAATGAACATTTATAAAATTTATAAATTCCAAATTTATGAATAATCATCATTTTATTGAATTTCATAAATAATTACAATATATTTGATGAATATAAAATTTGGGGTGTTACAATTCTCGCCCACTTAAATAAATTTTGTCTTTGAAATTTTCTACACCTATATAACCATAAATTCCGGGTAACGCTTCCTTACACTTTTCTCTATTTTCCACGTAGCCTCTCTAGGCGATAACCGGTTCCAGATAATCTTGATGAATGGAATGCTCTTATTCCTGAGCTGCTTCTCCTGCTGATCATTGATTCGGTCAGGTGTGACTTCGTAAGTCAAATCGTCACGCATTTCCACGTCTTCATACTCTATTACATGTTCTGGATCAGGATTATATTTTTTCAATTGGGAAACATGGAAAACATCGTGTAGCCTACTCAGATTTGGTGGCAAAGCAATACGGTAATCTACTGGCCCAATCTTCTCTAGGATCTTGAATAGACCAATATACCTTGGTTGCAGCTTCCTTACTTTCAATGCTCTACCAATACCCATAACAGGTGATACTTTCAAAATACATGGTCACCGACTTCAAATTCTAGAGGTTTTTGCCTCTTATTTGCATAACTTTTTTGTTGGATATGAACAGTTAGCAACCTCCACTTAATCAATTTTATCTATTACGTTGTCTGGTTAACAAGATCTAGCCCCAGCAATTCCCTCTTAGATAACTTAGTCCAACATAAGGGCAATTGCCACTTCCTCCCATAGAGTGCCTCATATGGAGCAATTTGCATGCTCGAATTGTAACTGTTATTATAGACAAACTTTTCCAATAGAAGGAGTTTGTCCCAACTACCTTTAAAATCTAGTGCACATACCCTTAACATATCCTCAAGGGTTTGAATCGTTCATTCTGTCTGCCCATCAGTTTGAGGATGATATGCTGTGTTGAATCGTAGCTTGGTACCCAAAGTGTCAACACCCGTTTCCATTTCGATATTCACAGAGTAATAGAGACTAAGTTCCACAGGCAAACAGAAAAGTACATATATACTGATAAAAGTATTTGTTTATAGTCCAAAGTTAAGATACAAAAGGTGACAATATTTACAACATAAGCTATCTATAACCACAGACTTTAACTTCGCCTCAAGACACGTGCCAGTCACTTTCCTTTATCCATATCCTTGCCTTTTGATCCGCTAGCACCCGCTGAGATGTTTGGTTTAGAAAAAGGGGAGAGATTCCAAGGAATCTCAGTAGAAACATACGATCAACACATAAAATGTGAAAATTAAAATGAAAACTCATATCATCCGTGTGTGTACACAAAATTTAGGGCCAACTAACCCATTGAAACCCCTTCATGTACCTCAGCTGAGTCCTTGACTATAGCTAGGTAAGACTAGTGTACCTCAGCTAGGTCCTAGACCACAGCTAGGTAATGTGCCTCCAGCACGTGTTCAGATCACAAAATACAGTAACACGCATCATTCAAATAGTCAGATAGTATATGAGAGATAGTAGTCCCTACCTTAACCTCTTTCTTGTCTCAAAGGGCCCGCCTCGTAAAACATGTCAACTATAGGCGTCCAACTCGGTCCTAAAACATCAAATACACAAGAAATAGGTTATAACCTATCCATGTATCATTTTAGACACTTCTGTAGTGTTTCTTGTCGTTATATTAGCCTATGGTGAAAATTTACCAAATGCCCTCGGGACCGTAGCCCAGCCCCGCCATACTCGACCCGATGGTATGTATTCTCAAATTTTTTACTAGGGCTATCCTGACGTATTTTCTTCCAAGGAATCCATTTCCAGACTCAAAATTACCAAATTTAATGTCAAATTATGAAATTGCCCTTAGCAGCCCTACTTTTAGGGTTTTAAGGGCGTTTCCGTAATTATGCTTTCTCGGCCTTTTCTGAAAAAGTACCCAACTGTAACCCCACCTAATTTTCCCTCCTGAACCCAATGGAACCATCAAATCATTGAAAATCCAACTATAAGGCCCTCAAACATCCCTTGCCGAAATTATGGTGTTCTCCAGAAAAAATCGGAGTTTTACGATTTCGGCTCCATAAACGCGTTCCTTTATACTCCTAACCACTTTATTAACCATCTAATTGAGTTATAACAACCATTTGAACTAAAATTGGGCAGCATAACCCTTAGGCACACACTTTTCCAAATTTTAAAATCAATGGCAATCCGGCGAAATTTCACCGATTAAATTGCCCACGACAACCAGAATAGTTAATATACGAAGGTTTGGAAGTTACCTCGAGCTCCCACAAGCTTTTCCCCAAAGATGGCTGAAACCCTAACCTTTAGAGAACAGATTTTTGAGCCTCCAAACCCTAAAGAACAAAGAGGAGTAGCTTAGAGTCGGAGTTATACGCGTTAGGAGCGGAATCATCGGAGAAATCGACTTACTTTGTGATTTTTCTTCTCTTTCTCTCTCTAAACTCTCTCAACTTTCTCTCTCTTATTTCAGGTATGTTGCAGCACGAAAATGGGCTGAAGAGGATGATGATATGTTTATTTATCATATATTTTGCAATATGTTATTTATTTGTTTTATTTTCCAAAATTTCAAAAATGAACTTATGTACATAAATCCTTATGTACATATAACCATGCTCATTAAGCCCAATCAATATTTCATTATTTATGCCACATGTAGGAGACACCTAGGGGTCCCTCCCTATGGTCTCAATTGGTTTCACAACTTGTTTCGGTTACGTATACACGTAAAGTATCAATTTTGGTCAAAATTGCACTTTTTGCTCAAATTTTCCATAAATTCATAAATGCAAGTGAGGAGAATTATGTGAAACTGGCTTCTATTTAGGAGCAATATTGTACTGCTTCTGGACAGGTGGAAAATCTTGATAAATCAAGTATCTTTTTCTCTGAAAATACCCTGGCTGACACCAAAATCAGAGTTGGGCAAATTTTAGGCATCAAAGAAGCTAATGATCCTGGTAGATACTTGGGGATCCCTAGTATATGGGGTAAGACTAAACACCAAGCTCTCTCTTACATAAGGGAGTGAGTGAGGTCAAAGATCCAGGGGTGGAATAAGGCTACTCTCTCGTTTGTAGGGCGTGAAGTTATGATAAAGTTTGTAATTAATGCTATTCCAATTTTCCCTATGAATTGTTTGAAGTTCCCAGTTAAAACTTGTGAGGAATTAAATAGCTTAATTGCTAATTTTTGGTGGGATGGGTCTGCGGAGGGTGGAAAAACTCATTGGAAAGCACGGAATTTTCTCACAACTGCCAAGTTAAGTGGCGAAATGGGCTTAAGAGATTTTCTTATTATGAATGATGCATTACTAGTCAAAACAGCTTGGCGATTTTTAAAGAATCCAAACGAGTTGTGGGCTCGTGTGGTAAAGAGTATCTATTTCCCCTGAGGCGAATTTGTTGATGCAGAGAAAAGATACAAGGCCTCTTGGCGTTGGTCTAGCATTATTGAGGGGCATAATTCTTTGAAGAATGATTTGCTTTGGGATATTGGCAATAGTACTTCTATTAGAATTTGGGAAAATAATTGGGTCCCTAATGTCAACTTTCTCGAGAAATATGCTAATAATCCTGATGATGTTATGCAGAATGGAAAAGTTACTAATTTGATTGTTAATGGTGCCTGGAATCTCTCCCCAATTCGAAGCTTTGTGCCTGAGGAAGTTATCTTAGCCATTCTTAACATTCCAATCCCATCTAATGGTATGCATGACAAGTTGTTGTGGACAGATGCTGCAAATGGAGAATATGCAGTTAAGTTGGGCTACAAGAAAGTTAAAGAGAATAGCATTATCAAGAAGAATAACCTAGGCACTTCTCATAATATGACCCCACAGGCTTAGAAGTTAATATGGCAGATTAAAACTATTCCTCGCATTCAGCATTTTATTTGGAGGATGCTAAGCAAGGCTGTTGCTACTCGTGAAGCCCTATTCAGACGTAAGAGAGCCTTATCTCCGATTTGTCTAGTTTGTGAATTGGAGGAGGAAACAATCGAGCACCTTTTCTTTTTGTGCGCCTGGACATGTTGTGTGTGGTTTGGTAGTTATCTTGAAGCTAAGCTGAATGCTTCCAATATTGCCAATTTTACTACATGGTGGCTGGCTTTAAATGAGCAAAATAATGAATTGGAAAGCCTCGATATTTCACTTATATGTTGGAAGCTTTGGCTCAGTTGGTTTATAAATCAAAATCAACGGTTTTTACACTAATGCCAATAATAGATTAAACTATGAGTGCCTAATTTAATTAAAATAAACTACATAGATTTGATTCAAAATTGAGATAAACAACTCGCTAGTTAATTTTTCCTATCGTATTTGGTGAATCAGTATGCATCCCCCGTCTTAATATCTGGTTCAGCACTCCTGCTATATTTAGTTATGTGCACACAAATACTCATATGCAAGTATTACATACTCGATAAATGCATGTGAATACACACACACACACACACACACAGTTTCATCACATGCGATAAAATAGGGAGATGACTTGAAAGAATATTCCAGCTATAAAACCAAAGTGTCAAACAGAGATATTTCTTCTTCTGGCCCAAAGAAAAAAAAAACAGAAATATTTCTTCTCAGGTAAAAAAAAAAAACGGATATTTCTTCAGGTTAAAAAAAAAAAGCAGAGATATTTCAGTGAACTGCAAGATTATAATTTGGGGTATAAGAAGTTAAGAGCCAGAGTAATAAACCATATGGATTGGATTTCAGTTCAGAAGAAACACAAAACTATAGAGAAGAAGATCGAGGGAAAGCAAAGAAAAGCCAACGGTGAGTTCAGTAGGGACGCGAGTATCAATGCGATGAACATAATAGAGATCAATACAATCGATCTCCAATCTCTTCAAGGTCCCCTCACAAGCGCTTCTCACGTAATCTGGATCGCCACGTATCTCCAATTTCCTGTCGCCGCCGAGGATGCTTCCGAATTTCGTCGCCAACTCAACCTTCTCCCTCACGCCTCCCTTCAAAAAGCCTATCACAATAATATCCAAACGAAATTCATATACATAAATCCGATCAGTCAATCAGTTAATCCGGCAAGAAATCGAAGCAAACAAACATGAAGAATCAGAAAAAGGAAAAGAAATTCGTATCGATCGTACTTTTAATAGAAGGAATAACATGAATATACTGATAATAAGTGTATGATTACATAAATTCTCTATAAGGGTTCATATATGATCATTACTATCAATGTAGCTACATTACATAGGGCTACTTGGGTATCTAAACTCGTCTCAGTGAAACAAAGACATCTTCTCATCTTCGTTCCGCCATTGCAATCCTCTCATATGGTTCTCTACATTATTCTCAGCATATCTTCTGTCTTCTCCTATCTAAATTGTTGGTAGGGGAGGGTGAGATTCGAAAAAATCTCAATAGGAAACAAATATCATAATGCATGCATGATAGATGCTATGTGTATGACATGTTAGCTTTATCTAGATGCATGCCCCATAATGACATTTCTGCATACTTAATGTTTCATGTAACAAAACTATAACCACAGCAGAACAGAAACAGAGATTTATTTATTTAAATATGCTCTACACAATCAAGTAAAGCAATCACATACATCATTACACAAATAAAGATATCAAATACATGCAAGTAAGGTAAGTCTCATCCCTCCAGCTTTTCTCCTCGATTTGCATGCCAGCAACTCAGGCTCTCAGCTTGGTCCTACAATTCCAAACATACCATTTAGACACTTCTATAGTGTTTCGTTTCTGGGGATTATATGAGTCTATCTTGGAAAATTACTAAAATACCCTTAGGGGCTCGCCCCGGCCTCGCCGCTGTACCCGATCCGGCTGTACTTTTCCTAAAATTTTGACATGAGCTATTCTTGCATATTTTCACCCAAGGAATCCATTTACGAACTTAGAATTATCAAATTCAATGTCAAATTATGAAATTGCCCTTGGCAGCCCTACTTTTAGGGTTTTAAGGGCGTTTCCGTAATTATACTTTTTCGGCCTTTTTTGAAAAAGTGCCCAACTGTAACCCCACCTAATTTTCCCTCCTAAATCGAATGGAACTATCAAATCATTGAAAATATAACTCTAAGGCCCTCAAACATCCTTGGCCGAAATTATGGTGTTCTCCGGGAAAAATCGGGGTTTTGCGATTCCAGCTCCGTAAACGCATTCCTTTCTACTTCTAACCACTTTATTGACTATTCTATTAGATTACAACTACTATTTAGTACCAATTTGGGCAGCATAAGCCCTAGGCTAACCCATTTCCAAAAATTAAAACCAATGGCAATCCGGCAAAATTTCAACTATTAAATTGCCCACAGCAGCTAGAATAGTCAATATAGAAGAGTTTGGAAGTTATCTCAAGCTCCCACTAGCTTTTCTCAAGAGTGGTTGAAACCCTAGCTTTCCTAACACCAAATTGAGCTTCACAACCTTAAATCACATGGATAGGAAGCTTATGAACGGAATTATACACATTAGGAACCAATTTACCGAAGAAATCACTTACCTTTACAAGCTTTTTCCTCTCCTTCTCTCTCTAAAAATCTCAACTCTTCTCTCTCTCTAAAACTGAACTTCACGTCAGTTTTGAAGGAAGGAAGGAGATAATAATTTGTTTTATATCATTTTACTTTATTACACCATTTTTCCAAAATTCGGATTTTACAAAATTTTGGTAGATTTTTGCCCAAACTTTGAAAAATCATAACCAATTCTAGAAAAATTAAAATGAAGTGATTCCAAAGTTTATAGAACCCTTATTGAGTTTAGTTTCAAGAAAAAATATAGAATTTTGCTAGATGGAATCACAAAATTCCCAGATTTCAATCTTTGCATGTTGTTGCAGAAAATGTCCAGTTTTTCTGGGCTAATTTAAAAAATTCATATCTTTTTGTATATAGATCTAATTGAGTCATATAATTAAAGCTTAGGATGTCTACTTTCATCTTGTAAAATTTCATAATTTTTTCTCATCATTTAATCATTCAAAATCACATGACAAGTTCACTACCTCATAGGTGATTTCACCAAAAACATAATTATATTCTCCAAAATCCACCATTTTACTTTCTTAATACCCTAAATATATAAGAATCATTAGGGGATAAATTTGGGCTCCTGCTAAATTGGGGCTTAGCAGTCCACTTAGTTTAAGCTTGTTCCAAAGCCTCCGATCCCAAAATTCAGGGTATTACACTAAAATTAAAAATTCATTAAAAATATAAATTAAAAAAAACAATATAAATGCATGATAGATGATAAAGAAATTGATTCTGACAGAAAAAGCAATTTTAAGTAGAAATGATAATTTTAACCAACAAAATCTTGTTTTCATTAACACTTGAACTCATGCTATGTTTTATTACCTTTGAATCTAATTTCATCAATTTAAATGAGTGTAGTCATTTTGAGCTAGTGTAATTATTCTTTACAGTTATATGTAATATATCTTTAACTATAAGCAAATAATCTTTATATTAAAGACTTTTACATATAGTTATAGATGTGTCACAAGCTATTGAAAACGAGTTGCAGCTGCTGAAAATCATTTACTTGCTCTTCTAACAAAAAAATTTGGAAAATGGAGACTTTTCCCCAAAAGGAAGGATTGGGAATTTTTTTATTGGTCCCTATTTAACAAATTTGGGTTCTAATCCCCTATTTAATGAGTTTAAATTTTGGTTTCTATACTTTTAACAAAATTGTGATTTTAGTCCTTATGTTTAACAATGTTTCTTTAAAGTCGTTAAAATCATATCCAATCCAACTACTTATAAAATTATAGGAACTAATCTTTGAGACAAAAAAACATAGAGACAAAAAACTACAATTTTAAATTATATAGAGTAAAATCAAAATTCAATCCAATTGTATGGACTAACAATAATATAACCCATTCTTTTTTTTATAAAACAAAATCATGTAATTTTCATGTATTAATAATTAAACAGTTTTAATTAATTTATATGTGAAAAATGTTTCCATCTTTTTTCTATTATCTTCCATTAATATTCATCATTTTCTAACTTTACTTCAAAATATGTCAAGTCTTCAATTAATATGCACAACATTTTTATAATCATTATTTTTAACCCCATTTGTGTGGGTCTATATAATATCATCATTTTCTTACCTTACTTCAAAATATGTCAAGTCTTAAATTAATACACACAACATTTGTATAATCATTATTTTTAAACCCATTTGTGTGGGTCTATATATATATATATTTATTGCCATCACTCCAAGTATATAAGTACTACCTCCAGTCCTAAATATAAGATAAAGTTAACTTTTTTTGAAAAGATTAAGGAAGCTAAATAAATTATTTAATCATATCATACGTTATGTATACTTAGATTATATATTAGTTTATTAGTCAAACTCATTAGTTTGGAGAAAAAATAAAAATATAAATACTCTAAAGTAATTATTTAGTTTCCTTAATTTCTCTAAAAAAGTCAACTTTATCTTATAATTAACACCGAAGGGAGTAATTTACAAAATATAGCTCGAGGAATAACAACTGACCATAATAATTAAGCAGAATAGAACACGAGAAACAATCGTTTGCTTTGATGTATTCTTTCTCTTGTTATGCAAGGGATAATAAAATAATTTCTACAAAAATAACAGATCTCATGTCAATCTCTCAGCAAAACTTCAGCGTCATTTGTGCATTTTGAGTTTCTCATTTGTGGATATAAATTAGTTTCTCATTTATATTGTAAAAATTTTCTCCATGTTTTTACTATTATCCTTAATTAATCTTCATCATTTTTCTAAACATTACTCTAAATAAAAGTATGTCAAATAATCTTTTTATTTATTTATTAGGACCATTTTCAAAATAAATAGTCTAAATTATTTGTAAAATTTATAAATTGTTTTATTTAGGAATATGAGAATATCATATTGTAAACAATTTTGTTAATATAATAACAGATAATGAAACTTGTATGAATTTTATAATTCTGACGGTGGCCCATATGAGGACCCTTCCATTGCGCTAAGGGTCTGTTTGGTTTGAGAGGAATGGGAGGGATTGTGTTCCCCTTGTCAACACCTGTTTCTATTTCGATAATCGAAAAGTAATAAATATGGAATTCCATAGGCATACAGAAAAGTATGATTATACTAATAACAGTATTCATTTACAAATCCCAAGTCGTTCGTAGATGAAATACAGAATACAACAAAAGTTTCAATAATTGCAAAATATCCCAAAATATCTAAAGTATAAACTAATTATAACCACTGACTTCGACCTTGCTTCGAGAAACGTGCAAATCACTTCTCCGTATCTGCACCTTTACCTTTTGTCCCATCGGCACCTGCTGAGATGTTTATTTAAAAAAAAGGTGAAATTCCAAGGAATCCCAGTAGAAATATACTATCGTTTATAGAAAATGTGAAAAGTAAATATGATATACACCAAGATATGCACCAATTAATGAACAATATAAACACATCATCATCAGGTATAAATGCGTAAGGCCCAGCCCCACAATCTACACCGGTTGGTCTTCCGCCAACTCCCCGTGTAAGTACACCCTGGCACTAAATGCCCCTCTCTAGGCAAACCTTGTTGATTAATAACATGCATTTACAAACAATGGCATCCATACAAATCACATAACTATAGCATGATATATGAAGGATAATGTTTCTACCTCAAAGTTCTTTCAACTCCTTTTTAGTGTGCCTCGTAAAACTTGTCGCTTCTGGCTTCCAACTCGGTCCTAAAATATTAAATATACAAGACATAAGTCATAACATATCCAAGTATCATTTTAGACTCTTCCATAGTGTTTCTTGTGATTATATTAGTCTATGGTGAAAATTTACCAAAATGCCCCCATAACCCCGGCTCGATGACACATTTTCTCAAAATTTTGACTAGGGCTATCCTGATGTATTTTCGCCCAGAGAATCCATTTCCGGGATCGAAATTACCAAATTCATTGTCAAATTATGAAAATGCCCTTGACAGCCCTGATTTAGGGTTTTAGGGGCATTTTCGTAATTATGCATTTTCGACATTTTCCGAAAAAATGACCAACTGTAACCCCACCTATTTTTGCCTCCTAAATCCAATGGAACCATCTATTTCATGTGAAGTTACCTCTTGAATTCTTGAATCTTCTTTCTTTAGGCGTCATCTCCTCTCTCTCCTTGAGCTTAAGATGTGTCTTCAAGATCATGGATTCCATGAAGAGAAAGGTTTAGAGAAGATTTTCTAAGTAAGATTACAAGAAAAGGCATAAGAGATCACTACATACTTTAAGCTTTCTCTCCTTCTCTCTAGAACTTCAAGACTCTTCAAGCTCTCTCTCTCTCTCTCTCTCTCTCTCTCTCTCTCTTATTTCCTCTTGTGCTAGCCGAAATGTATGAATGAAAGAGGAAGGAAGAGCCTTCATAAAATTTCTTCCTTCATCCTACACCATTTGATTTCATTAAGGGTTATTATTGTGACACTTGTCACAATCCTCTCCTCCTTCAAGTTTATGTCATGATGCCTCCATTTAGCTTTGAACTAGGTTTTATTCTTCTCTGGTTAGCATAAAAACCGTCTCCCCTCACATGCTTCATGATAAATCCCAATTTTAATATATTTTATCCCAGCTTATTCATTTATTTTGAGGACTATTTTAGGCTAAATTGGATTTATTAAATAATATTTGGATTATTAGCCAATTCTAGGAAATAATATAAATCTTAATTGATTATGATATTATTGGACTTAAATTGATAATATTCTAATTGTTATCTTGTGATTAGATAATATTTTCAATTATATGATAAATCACGATTTTATTTAATTCTTGCAGGGCAAAGAAAAACTTATTAAAATATCTTAAGGTGCAGAATTTTCCTGGAAACTGAAATAGAATTTGATGGTTGGATTTTATTGGACTTCTTGAATTTTAATGGGCTCAAGATTGGACCCCAAAAACTCTCTCTCCCTTTCATTAATTAACCTAACCGTCAACAGAAAGGGGGGATACACTCACTGACTCTGAAAGAGGGCCGAGAGGTACGTCTATCACGCACTCACAGAGGCGGAAGTACGCTGGTGACACGCAGGCAAACGCTTGAATTGCTGCTGGACGTTCTTCTCCATTCACCATTCCTTTACTCCATTTATGGGTCCCACCTCAATTTCCATTTAACAATTCCATTCTTCTCCACTCACGCACACAGCCAAATATATCCTTTGCTCAACCATTCCCCTTTCTTGATCCTCATCCACGGGACCCACTCACACCAACACTATCATCCAATCCCTTTCACTCGCCATTCACCCACTGATTCATCTTCGTTCAAACCCTATTCGTGCTGGGTAAGGAGCAGCTCACAGAGGAAAAATTCATTGAGGCTTAAGCTATTCTGGGGGTAACTTGGGAGGAGCATGGAGGAAGCTAGAGTTTAGGAGCTTACATTTGAAGACCACAAGGGAGTATCTTTTTTTTTTTATCTTTTTGATTCAAGACTTGAGATTGTTTAGTTTTAAATGGTTTTGGGTTGTATTAATTGAGAACAATATGGTTTTAGATTATAGACTTATTTTTGATTTGGATTGAATTTATATTTTGGATTTGATTTGTTCTTAATTGATTGTCGGGATTTTTGTTTGCAAACCTTTGATTGTCAATTGGATTATTAATTGAGTTTTTATTATTAATTTAATTGTCGATTTGGGTTTAATATCTTGATTGTTTGATTAGGTGATTAATTGTCAAATTGTTTAATTAAGCAATGGTGAACATAATTTCTAAAACTATCTTAAACAATTGTGATTGGATTTAATTAACCACTGCTTTTTCCATTATGAGTTTTCTAGTGGATTAGGTATTATTGAGCTTGAGGGTTCCCCATGTTTTAATTAGGTGATTAAGTTTATTAATTTTTCATCAACCTCCCTTTCGTCTAATAAATTGAATGACTAAGAAAGCTAAATCCATGTGAATCTTAAGTTATTCCCTTCATCTTCGTAACTGAACTAAACCCTTGTTGTTTGTCTTGCTTTTGATTATTCTCTTTGCTTAGCATCTTAATTCCTTTTTCATAAAAAACCCCAAATATTGCATTCAACTTCATATAGATTAGTTTCATTCTCAAATAGGTTTAGAATTAATTGCATTAATACATTTAGTTAGTCTAATTGCATTTAGGTAGTAGTGTCTTGCATTCTAGTTTAGGTCTATTCCATTGCATCTTTTGTTACTTGAAAATCAATCTTAAAGAAAACCCATAGCTTACTCCTTGGGAGAATGACCTAGGTTGACCTTAAACTGTATAATAATTTAGGACATTGTTTAATTGATTGTTTTAGCGACAAAAGCATGCATCACTCCACTAACCAAATTGCCTCTTCTAACTAAACCAACTTCACACTCAATCATGCACTCAAGTAGTGAAATGAGTTTTCTTCATCTAATCTAACCATGCACTCAAGTAGTGTACACTCAACCTTGCACTCAAGTAGTGTACCATTATCATGCTCAATAACACTTGACATCTTTAATTCCATTAATCAATTGCTAACACATTTTATTTCAATTTTTAGAATAATGTCAATTCTGGTCATTTTTTTGCCCTAACTTTAAAAAATCATAACTAATTTTCACTACAAAAAAAATGGTATTCTGTAGCGGTGATATTGTAGCGGTTATATCAAACCGCTACAAATTACAATATTTGTAGCGGTTTTAATCTAAACCGCTACAAAATTGTAGCGGCAGCATTTTTTGTAGCGGTTTAGGTAGCCAAAACTGCTAGAAATTTGGCGTGAAATTCTCGCCAAAACTTGTAGCGGTTAATACACAGAAACCGCTACAAAATTCCCGCCACTTGGCGTGACCAAGCCCTGCCAACAGTGTAGCGGTTATTTGTAGTGGTTACAGCAACTAAACCACTACAAAATACCAATCGTCAGCTATTTGTAGTGGTTATAGGGATATAACCGCTACAGAATTTCAGGAGTCTCCACTTTTGTAGCGGTTCTGGGCAATAACCGCTACAGAATTTCAAAGCTTCTTGTAATTTGTAGCGGTTATTGTAGAACCGCTACAAATGTAAGGCAACGTGGGTGATTTGTAGCAGTTATGGTAGCGGCTATTAGAATAATCGTTACTAATATCTAGCCTATTTAAGCCACCGCCTCCCTCATTCTCTGTTTGCTCATTTTGTTTCCTGGGGCTTCTCTGAGTGGTTTCTTCAAGATTTGAGCGTTCAGACGTCTGTGTAGGAGTTTTTGCTACAGTATTTCTCAGTATTTGCACTTGAGGTATGTATATAACACGTATTTTATTTGTATTTGTATTTATATTTGTATTTGTATTTGATTTTTGCATAATAATGTGACTAATTTTTTTTTTACAGTTGATATGGCTTCAAGAGAGGATAAGGGGAAGGTCCCTGAGGTCCTCAAACCGATTTTACGGGATGGCAGCACGGAGGCAGGGCTACCGCGGCATCTCAGCCCATCCCCCAACAAAAGTCGGCCCTACCACAGGCACCGCAGACGATCCCACAGGAGACGACCGCACCAGAGGTGCCTGAGGTTGGGGGGCCAGATATTAGCGTTGAGGACTTCCTCGACGAGGAGGAGTTCGAGATCCCGATTGGAATCAGGGAGATGGAGCAGTTCCTCGATAAGGAGGAGGCTCGGGAACAGAACAACCCACGAGGGTCGTCTTCGTGGTCCACTGGGTTTGAGGTGCAGGTCCAAGGTAAATTAATTTTTTAATTTAGTAAATTATTTATTTAAATTAGAAAATTTAACTTTGAATTACAATTTATCTAACATGCGATAAACTGTGCAGATGAGCAGGGGAACGTTTCGACGAGGAGGCTAGACGTGGCCGGTGTGAACAGCATGGACTGGAGCCTGCGAGTTATAGTGCCGTAGAATGAGGGCACTGACCAGCCATCCACAATAGGGGTCACCTGCTCAACCGCTTCCTGAACGACCTGGGCACGAACTGGATGCGGTTCCCCCTTCACTTCAGGATGTGGAGGCACGTTCCGAGGGGGCCGAAGGACCAGGCTTGGGAGGAGGTGGTTCAGGTAATTAAAATTATTTAATTAATATTGTTTGTAATTAATTCTATTTAATTAATATTTTTTAAATTATGTTTTTTGTAATTATTAATATTTAAATATTTTTTTTTCATCTGCGGTTTGTCGTCCGGGCCAATTGGAAGAGGTATGCCCTCGTGAAGATGGGTGACGCCTGGAGGAACAGGAGGAACCGTCTCTTCCACACGGTGAATAAGGACGGGACGATGCCTCTGGAGCAGCTGATCGAGAGTGTCCCGAACGACATGCCGCCAAACGACTGGGCGAGTTTCGTCCAATTCAGGAGGAGCCCTAAGGGGCAGGTAATGTATTTATTAGATTTTTTATATATAATTTTGTAATTTTTAATTATTAAATTATAATTTCAATTTAATTGTATTTAATTTGAAATTTTTTAATTTTTAATTTTTTTTATTGTTTTAATACATTTAATATTATTTTTTTTCCAGGAGATTTCTCAGAGGAACACCAGGATCCGTGCGCAGCAGACGATCCACCACACAGTAGGATCGAAGACCTTTGCTGTGACCTATAGCGAGCTGGTAACTTTTCAAAATATCACTGACTTTTAGCTGATTATTTCATAATACTAATTGAATTTTGTAATTGTTTCAGGAGACGAAGGCACAGCAGGAGAACCGTCAGACGGACTATGGGGAGCTGTACGCCATCACACACAGACACCGTAACGGGACTGCGACCTCTCAGCAGGCAGAGGCGGCCATTGTAAGTAATTTTATTATTATAATTTTTATAAAACCAAGTTAATAATGAAAAATGCTAATTAGTAATTGTTTCATAAAATGGCAGGAGCGGATGCAGCAGTTACAGGCTGAGCCACGACAAACCCAGCCTGAGGAGTCACAGGGGTCAGTGGACCCAACGGCTCCTTTGAAGGCAGGTCTGGCTCAGGCTGAGCACCCCGGACGCGTGCGGGGGATGGGGATAGGCGCCAGACCTAGCATGGTCTACGGTAGGAGCGCTGCCTCTGAGGCTGGAAGTTCTAGAGGGGTCAGACGTCCGAGGGACGAGTCTATTGACCAGCTGCTGTCAGATTTGGAGTAGCAGATGGCACAGCAGCAGCTGCAGCAGGAGCAGATGCAGCTGCAGCATATGCAGCAGATATAGCTGCACGCTGATTTGATCTACACTCAGCAGACGCAGTGGCGTGAAATCGCGAGCAACATGCTTGAGCGGTCATGGAGTCGCCTGTTCCCGGACGAGCAGCATCCACAGTTTCCCCCTGTCCTCGCTACGTCGTCCCAAGTACTACTCCTCCTCCTCCTCATCCTGCTCTTGCTGATGATGATGGTGCGGTTCACTTTGCGCAGCGGCCCAATCCAGCAGCACCTGAGGGAGCACTAGATGATCAGCCCCCAACTACTTAGTTTAGGACATCTTTTTTTTTTGTTGAAACATTTGTAAATATATATATATATATATGAGTTTGTATTTCAGAACTTAAATTCTTATTGTGTTTAATATAATTATATTTATATTATTAATTAAAAAAATAAAGCATATATATATATATATATATTTGTAGCGGTTTTAAATCTAAACCACTACAAATATATATATTTGTAGCGGTTCTAAAATAAAAACCGCTACAATAAATGTATATAGTTGTAGCGGTTTCTATTGTAGAACCGCTACTAATATATATATATATGTATATATATATATTAGTAGCGGTTCTACAATAGAAACCGCTACAAATATGTATATAGTTGTAGCGATTTTATAATAAAAACCGCTACAAATACTCATCATTTGAATTTTGAAATTTGCCGTCTTTGTTCACATTTGTAGCGGTTATGTTATGTGTAACCGCTACAAATTAAAAATTATTTTTAAATTTGCTTTCCAACGGCTTTAATGTTAGTAGCGGTTTTATACACATAACTGCTACAAATATTCAACGTGTAAATATTTAATTTCCCACCAATGTGTAACGGCTTGAAAATTAGTAGCGGTTTTTTGTATATAACCGCTACTAATATTTTATAACTGTAGCGGTTAGTGTAGCGGTTTTAGAACCGCTACAAAATTATAAATGTTGGAATTTCAGAATATATGGTTCTTGGCATTTGTCATTCTCTTCTCACTCATCTTCTTCTCTATACTTTCTTTTCTCTCACTTGTAGCTATGGATAAATCATGGATCAGGTTGCCGCGCAATTCTCCTGAATATTTGTACGGATTAAACAGTTTCTTGGATTTCGCATTCACTCACGCCAGCTGTAATGGCAAGATCGTCTGTCCATGTCAGAAATGCAAGTTCAAGAAGTGGCATGCACGAAATGTTGTGAAGGAACATTTGCTTGTGAAGCCTTTCCCTAAGGACTATACATTCTGGGCAGTTCATGGTGAGAAGGCCGACATTAGATATGACGATGCTCTTCCTTGAAGTTCTCAAGTTGGCGTTCAAGTAGATGAAGATGATCCTATGAATGATGCTGTGCGTGATGCCTTTGGTTTTCAAGGCGACAACTTCAATGAAGAAGTGCACGGCTGTGAGCCGATTTTTATGGGGAATGAAGCAGCTCGGGATTTTTTCAGCTTGATGGATGAAGCAGATCATCCTTTATATCAAGGTTGTTGCAAATATTCTAAATTATCTTTCTTGATCAAATTGTATCATATCAAGTGCTTATGAAGGATCACAGATAAGGGAATGTCGATGTTGCTCGACTTATTACAAGATGCATTCCCTAACGCTGAGATTCCCACAACGTTCTACTAGGCCAAGAAGATTATCAATAGGTTGGGTGTAACCCCCTGCCGTAATTAATATCCGGATTTCGCGATTAAGGTGAAATAGAGACCAATAAGATAAAACATCATTTATAAACCCATCAACCAGACGGGGTTTTCACAAATGCATTTCGAAATTATTAAAAAAACACGGTCTCATATTTACACTCCGAATATAATTACTATGCGAAGATAAATTACATTTATACAAATATCAGAGTACGCAATATAAATTTCCGGCAATCCCGGAATCATATCTTCGCTCAATAATCATAGGGCACATTAGCCCATACAACTCATATAACAGGGATTACACAACTTATCCGAATGCATTCTCAAATACTAATCCATACAATCAAATACATAATCCCAATACGCATTGATAACCAACTACTAGGCTCTCACCCAGAAACGAGTCCTCTTCGTCCTTGGATGCTTGCTTCATCCTCAATCTTCCTTCCCTGTCTAAAATGTTGATAGGGGAGGGTGAGATTCTGGGGAATCTCAGTAGGAAAACAAATACCAATATACATGCAAGATAAGTATTTAATGCATGACATGCTTGCATCACAATAACACATGTTCACATAATGATATATCCGCATGCTCAATGTTCACACAACATACTCATGGCCATAGTATAAATAGAACAGAGCTACAATCATTCTCATATGTCTCACATAATCACGCAAAGCAATAACATGCATCAATACACAAATACAATTATCAATACATGCAGGAGAGGTAAGTTCCCTACCCTCTTTCCACGTAAGCTCCAGATCCGGCTGCTCACGCTCAGGGAAATCATCAAATCCTATAACCAAGATCAAAGACAAAGGATTAATCCCTTTTCCAATTCCTTAACTTTTAGACATTCGAGTTGGTTATCATTATGCCCTCAAACACCTTAATCCATAGCTCTAAAGGGTTGGAAGACTATCCCCAAAGATCCCCTTTTGAACACTCAAACTTGATATTTTTCACTGCCTCACTCGAGCACAGAAGCTCTCACTCGAGCACAAGTACGGACATCACTCGAGCACAAATGCTCTCACTCGAGCATTGGTACGGACAACACCCGAGCACAAGAGAAAGTGAGACAGAAAGCACATGCCCGAGAGCATAACCCTCACCTGAGGCACCAGCTCACTCGAGCACAGATCCTCACTCGAGCACAAGGCCAAAAGCCTCACTCGAGCACCCGCGAGAGAAATCCAGGAAGTGAGGACCCGAGAGCCCCCAACGCTCTCCAAGCACTGGATCACTCGAGCACACCACTCTCACCCGCGAGCACACACCTCTCACCCGCGAGCACACACGGCTCACTTGAGCAGATGCCCCCCACCCGCGGCGAGAAGGCACACTTCTTACACCTTGCCCGCGAGTGAAGACCAGAAAACAACCCTTCACTCTGGACTCCCACTATCACTCGAGCAAACCATGCTCACTCGAGCATGTTCTTGGCTCACTCGAGCACCAAGCCATGTGCTCGAGCATTGCTCATAAAACCCAGGCGCACTCGCAGCAAAATAAGGGAAAACTCACATATCACTCGAGCAGGATCTTCCTCACTCGAGCAATATTCATCCCTCACTCGAGCACACCCCTGTCTGCTCGAGTGAATCTATCAGATTCCAGGAAAACGCAGCAACACTTGCCACATTTCCTAACTCTTGCCCAAATGATCCAAATGGATCCAAAACCTCTACCAAAGCTACTCCCACACAAAATCACTCACTGAATTCAATGGAATCAATGGAATTACCAAAATCCCATTCCATTAACATGCTTTGGTCTAGGGCATCATAATCATCATTTTCCAAAATCATTAACCTCACACATCTCAATCCCAAATCCATTCTATCTATTCCAAACTCACACCAATATACCATTTCCATAACCATAACATGCCAAACTACCCATTACCCATATTTTCACAATTAGGGCAATAATTCCAGAAATTTCCAACTTAATCATTTGGCAATGAAACATAGATAGAAGGATTGGTTTCACATACCTTATCAACTTTCTCAAAGACACTCTTTGATTCTCCATACTTCATATTTTCGTGATCTTCAAATCACCACCAATGGAGACACTACAATCACCAAAATAAAGCTCTCAACTCAAGGATTAACATTAGAGAAGAGAGTTTGAGCTAAAAGGGCCATTTGCTTACCTCAAAAACCAAATTCTCCTTTCTCTCTCCCAAGCATATTCAGCGAAAATGGAGGAAGGAAGAGAAGAGAGAGAAACCGAGAGAGAGAAGAGGGGAGATGGAGATGATGATGAGGTGTCACACTTATGACCCATCCAAGGGTCCATACTTTACCACTTGTCACCATCTCACTTCAACTCTCATGGGCTCACATGCACACACATACACATGATTATGCCCCTTACTCAATTACACAAATCAATCATAGCCATTGATCTTGAAGCTACCAATGAGTTTCCTCTTCGGCAACCGATCAATTGGTCGGTAACTTTACTGTTTTGCCCCTGATTATGGAAATTCACTTGGAATTACCATCAACTCATTTTCATATTTCTTAATCACAATTTGGACTCTTGCTAAACCAGGGCTTAGCAGTCCACTAATCTCAGGCTTAATCTCAATAATTATCATTAGTCCTTAATCGAAAATCAGGGTGTTACATTGGGGTTGAATTATCAAAAGATTGATGTATGCCCAAATGATTGTATGCTGTATTGGCGAGACGATTCCAGTAGGGAGACTTGTAAGAGATGTCACACATCGAGGTACAAGACAATTCTGAAGGGGAAAAAGTAGAAGAAGAAACCTGCAAAGATTCTCAAGTACTTCCCTTTGAAACCTCATCTACAAAGATTATTTTTGTCGTCTAAAACTGCGGAGCACATGAGGTGGCATGCCGTGGATAAAAACGAAGACGGTAAATTAAGACATCTGCGGGATGCAGCTGCTTGGAAAACGTTTGACAACGACTTTCCAGATTTTGCGACTGACCCCAGAAATGTTCGGCTTGCGTTGGCGACCGACGGTTTCAATCCTTTCGGGAATCTTAGCACAAGTTACAGTATTTGGCCGGTAGTTTTAGTTCCCTACAACTTACCCCCTGGATGTGTATGAAACAAAGCTCTTTCATTATGTCTATGATCATTCCAGGCAAAAAGGCACGGGGCAATGACATCGATGTGTATCTCCAACCGCTTATTACGGAATTGCTGGACCTGTGGAATGTCGGCTTGGAGACGTATGACGCTTACGGCAAGACTTTGTTCAACATGTCTGCAGCCTTGATGTGGACGATTAGTGACTTTCCTGGCCTTGGCACATTATCTTGTTGGAATGTGCATACTGGGTTGGCGTGTCCAGCTAGCAATTTTGACTCTGACGCAGTACGCCTTCCCCACAGCCGAAAGTGGTGCTTTATGGGGCATCAGAGGTTTCTCGATGGAAGGCATAAGTTCAGATTGCAACGGAATCGCTTTAATGGGAAACCAAAAAAAAGAGGACCACCTCAGACTTTGTCCGGTACATATATCTTACAGCAGCTTGAGCATGTTGACTTCGAGTTTGGAAAAAGCGACGATTCAGCACAAACTCGCCAAAAGACGCACAGGACTTCGGCGCCTCAGCAGTGGAAGAAGATAAATATTTTATTCACTCTTCTATATTGGAGACCTAATTTACTTCACCACAGTTTTTTGATGTAATGCACATTGAAAAAAATGTTTGCGACAATGTGTTGTATACGCTGCTTAACGAACCTGGCAAGACAACATATCACCTTTAAGCGAGGAAAGATTTACGCGACATGGGAGTTTGTGAAGATGCTTGGCCAGATGAGCATGACAAATTTCAATCGGCAAAGTTTACCCTCACAAAACCGAACAACGAAGTCTTCCTCGCGATGTTGAGGAAATTAAAAGTTCCTGATGGGTATTCAAGCAACATTTCTTGATGTGTTGACTTGCAGGCTTGAAAGGTTGCTGGCCTGAAGAGTCATGACTCACATGTTCTTATGCAGCAGTTACTCCCTCTGGCTATAAAGAATACACTTCCTCCCGATGTTTCCATCATTTTAGTGGAACTTTGTTCTTTCTTTCAGAAGTTGTGTTCTAAGGTTTTGATCGTTGAGGAGCTCGATCAGCTGCAGTCGAAAATCATTCTTACACTTTGTCATTTGGAGATGATCTATCCTCCGTCCTTTTTTACTGTGATGGTTCACCTCACAGTCCACCTCGTTCATGAAACAAAGCTCGCTAGACCAGTATAATATCGTTGGATGTATCCGATTGAGAGGTACTCATTTTAAATATGTGCTTTAATTTATTCTCCGTATTTAATGTTTGCTAGTTGTCCTTTTCAGCATTTTATATCAATTTCCTCTTCTATACTTCGTAGGTTCCTTGGGAAATTAAAATCTTACGTGAGGAATAAGGCATGGCCAGAAGGTTCTATAGCTGAAGGCTATATAGCGGATGAGGTGCTATATTTTTGCTCAAGCTGCTTTGATGATCTTGAGACGGCTTTCAACCGCCCACCTCATGTTGACGATTGTCCTGAACCTGTGCCGACATCAGGAGAATTTATCCCTCATGTTGGTAAATCAGTTGGAGCAATTGAGAACTTCAAACTAACGGCAACTGAGAAGTTGCAAGCACATAGACATGTCTTGATTAATTGCACTCTAGTTGAATCTTTCATACGGTAAGAATTGTACAATCACATGTTATTCGATCTATATCTTTCGTAACATTTCTCACTTTCATTTCACTATCGCCTTTCCATTATTAATTGCAGGGAATTCAGAAGCCATGTTAAGCGTGAACTCAGGATCCGTACACAGACATCCTCGGAAGTTGATAGGAGGGTCCACAGAGAAATCCCGAGCTGGTTTGCACACAGAATACTAAATGACCACAACCCACACTCACCAGATTTCAAAGCTCTTGCAATCGGCCCTCTTGATCATGCAAAACGGTTTACAGCATACAATGTCAATGGTTTTAAGTTTTGCACGGTTTCACGGGATCAAGGATTGCAAACACAGAATTCGAGTGTTTATGGCACATTTGGGACAAGGAGTTATGCGAGCAGCAGTGACGCCAACATGCAGTTCAGAGGCGTCCCTTACTATGGCAAGCTTCTTGATGTGGTCGAACTTAATTATCAAGGCCGTTTCACTGTGACGCTATTCAAGTGTTTGTGGGCAAATACCACTACTTCTCGGGGACTGACAACTGACGACTTAAGGATCACATCAGTCAATTTCTCACAGCCGATTCATACTGCTATTTCTCAAGATGATGAGCCGTATATTCTAGCTTCAGAGGCACATCAGGTTTATTATGTCGAGGACGAGAGGCATAGGGATTGGCATATGGTCGTTCATTTAAAGCCAAGAGACATTTACGACATGGGTGAAGGCGATAACATTGCCTACGAGAGTGAGCCATTTCAGCCAGCTGATTTTGAAAACTACTTCCCTGAAGGTGATGACAATTTACCTCTACTGCGGTGAGTTTTTTTAAGTCCATGTCATTTGAATTAAATTTTTTAAATTTAATAATACATCCATAATAATAATTTTTCTACAAAATTTCTGTGGGATGGCGACAATGAGTGATCACATTCAAATTATGCTTTTGTCTTTAAAAAAAATGCAAAAATTTTTTTAAAATAAAATGTAAAAAAAAAATTTTAAAAAAAATAAAATAATATTTGTAGCGGTTATTAAACGGCTACAAATATAAAATTAACCGCTACTAAATGAATAACCGCTACAAAATGGATACATTAACCGCTACAAATAGTACGTGGATCACTATAAATATTAAACCGCTACAAAAATACAAATAACCGCTACAAAATGGATACATTAACCGCTACAAATAGTACGTGGATCCCTATAAATACCCTTACCACAACTCATTTCAAACACTCCCAAATTTCTTTTCACCTTACCTTTCTTTCATTTTCTCTCATTTACAACTTCTTTCGTATGAGTAGAGGAGTTGAATAATACGATCAAATATGGTAACAAGATTTTTAATTTTTTTTACAATACTTCTTTCCTTTCTATAAAATTTATTCTAACTAATATTTTCCAGATATTTCAGAGCTGCATCTCATTTTCATCTATTTTTCATACATAATTACATTATATTAGACAACATAATAATTCCTTATTACCTACCTACCCTTAATAATATTATTAATATAAATTTTATACTAATCCAATTAAATTACATTTTTCCTTTTAATTTATTAATAAGTTAAACTATTGAATAATAAGCTAATTAAAATAGATAAAATAATAATAAAATAAACTATTTAATTTAATATTAAAAAAATAGAAACAAATGATCGTATATTTTTTAAAATTTCTATAAATATTTGTAGCGGTTATTAAACCGCTACTAAATAACGCGCCTTTTTAAAACTCAATTTAAATTTTTTGGCGCTATTTTTGAATTTCATGAAATTTGTAGCGGTTATCAAAACCGCTACTAATTTCATGAAATTCAAAATTAGTAGCGGTTTTTGTTAACCGCTACAAAATAAAAAAATGTCATTTTTTTTTGCTTTCAAAATTTCAATTTTTTATATTTGTAGCGGTCATATAACCGCTACCAATATCTCTGAAAAAAATTTCGTTTATGAGGGTGTTATAGCGGTTGGGTTGAACCGCTACAAATGATGTAGCGGTTAATTTTGATTAAGTAACGGTTTTATATAACCGCTACAAAACTACTTGCAACATACGATTTAGTAGCGGTTATTGTAACCACTACTAATATTGTTTGTAGTGGTTAAAACCACTACTAACACCCATTTTTAACCGCTACTAAATCACATTTTTTTTGTAGTGTTTGTAGACATCATTTCAGAGTGATTCTAAAGGCTATAGAACTCTTATTGAGTCTAGTTTCAAGAAAAAATATGGTCTTTAGCCAGTTGAGAGCATATTATTCCCATATTTCATTTCTTTGACCGCTGCTCTAGAGACTTTTCAGATTTTCTGGACTAACTTCAAAAATTCATAACTCTTTGTACATAGCTTCAATTGATTCATGTTACCTATCAAATTAAAGCTTAGGATGTCTAATTTTATCCTATAAAATTTCATAATTTTTGCTCATCATTAGGGCTTTCAAACCCACATGATAAACTCATTGTCTCGCAGGCTATTTCACTGAAAACATTATTTACGTTTCAATTTTCAATATTTAATTCCTTTGACCTTAAATATTTATTATTTTATTGAATATTTAAAATAATCACAATATAATCTTGGTGAATAAAATTTGGGGTGTTACACCTCTCCTCTTAATTGGCAGAACAAAAACTTTAGGAGGGGATGTGAAATTTTTGAAATGCTCTCCTCTCTCCCCTAAAAAATTGGGGAGATTTTTTACATTTTGAGTTGGATTTTCAAAAAAAAAAATTGAGTTAAGTGGGGTCAAGACTTTTCAATTAGTTTTTCTTATTCTTTTATCTTACATATTCTCTTTATTATAATGTTTTTAACCCTAGGTCTCAAATTTTTTTCTTAATCAAACTCATAAATTTTTTTTTCCTCTCATCCCTTCCAAATCCCTCATATCAAACAGACATTAAAAATTAGGATATTCCCTTAAGGAGATCCTTACCATGCATCCCCGCACACACACATTGTTGTTTTCGATGCCTTCCTTTTTTCTTTTTTTTTTTATAAAAGGAAACAAGATATTATTAAGATAAAGTTTAAAACATTCCAAGAATATATGACAACAATAATTAGCTAACAAAGATGAAAAATAAGACAAAGGAGCAGACATTACAAAAATGAAGAGGAAAAAGAGAGAATATGATATCATTTTCAACGCCTGCTTGGGGGATATATCGCTTTGTTATCAATTTTGGTGTACTTCTTCTATTCTTTTTTAATTTTATATAAGGCTATATAAGTATGCGAGATTTAATCGTAGTCAGGCCAATTAGAGGTAGCTCTTCTGAATCATACATTCACAAACTCAAACTCAAGAACTTGTATTTAAGTAGTTGAAGTCTTTTCTACTAGGAGGTGATTTGCATTTCATTCTTCCTATTCTAATTATAAGATATCTAACCACTTCATCAAATCCAATCATAGATAGTTATTTAATTATTATTTTTGTTTGAAAATGAAAGAAATTTTTAAATTTACTCATATTTAATACAATCAACTACTACCACATACAAGAAAAATCATATAACAGCTAGTTAAATGAAACTTTATTCTTTTTTTGCCACTAATAGTTAAACCATATTTACTATATAATTGTGTAAATAGATGTCTTTGTATATTTCTAGAATAATCATGTGGTGGATGTAACCCCCTTCCTTGATAACTGTAATTATAATTCAAAAATGCGTAATTAAATTGGAATATAGACCAACGGATAATCAAAACTCATTTAACGTCCCTACCTTACGGAAGGATTTCACAAATTCTTTCAAAATTTCTGCCTCACCTTGGTCTCAATTTTCACAATTCGAATATAATTACTCTGTGCAGTTAGAGCATTTATATATATATCAAAGTGTATAACAAAAATCCCAGCAACCCCCGGATTTCATTCATTCATGAAGGGTTTACAATTTCCCATATAGGGGATTACAAAACGATATCCAAAATAATATTTATATCCCAACTCAAAATGGATAACCAACAGCCAAAATCATATATCTCCAAGGAGTCCTAACCGCTCTTGGTTGTCCGCTTCCCTGTGGAACCACCTGCCCTGTCTGTAGGTTTAACAATGGAAAGAATGAGATTCAAAAGAATCCCAGTAGTAACAAATTGTTGGAAATTGTGCCCAAAGGGCCAATCATTGTACTTTGAACATTATTAATTTAATGAAATTTCTCCATTCTATTATCATATTATTTGCATGTTAACTATGATAATTGTATCCTTGGATAACTATAAAAATTATCCTAAAATGTCCCTGGTCGGTCATCTATGCGGGAGCAAAGACAAAATAAGACCAGTATAACTTTAATAAGATATGGAGATACGAATCAAAATCTTAGGCACTTGTAAGAGTACAAGGTGCAGGACCGACCCACTATGAGAAAGCTACATGGATCAAGTCATAAGCTTTTCTCATGTATAACCACGTCACAATGGCCTTAGACTTGAGGTCATCATGGATTCCTACATGAGAGTTGCTAAGCTTTGAACTAGTCAAAAGTCACTTTTGACTGGGTGATGATAAAGGCTATGATCGGGCTTGGTGGTTTTTAATGCAGAGGAATTTGAATGATCAAGATGGAATTCATCCCTCACATTAGTAGAGAGATATTACTGGGCCCCTCGATGAGTGAGTCTGAGAAATGTATGGCCATACTACAATGGAAAGGAGTTTCCATTTCTATTGTTAGACTACTCATGAATCGAGAAAGCAATAGTCAAGAACAAGAGGATGACATTATCCATGCCTCATCCTTGACCGATATATCATGTGACAAAAGGGACGTGACATGGTTGTATGACAGGTTGCATCGTGTTAATTATCCTTATATGAATTGGGTAGTTATAATGTCTTGCTAGAGGCCGCTTGCGACTTGTGGGTTAATATAGTTATTGGCCCACTGCCAACTTCATATGGGCCTACAGGGTCGCACACAAAAATGGCTTAATACGAGATAATGTTTAATTTAGGGTTGACGAATTTTATATTTATATATATATATATATATATATGTAATATAAAAATTCATTAATAATATTACATAGCTATATATTTTTGAAATACATATTATATATGTATATATATATATATATTATATGATATATTATATTATGTTAGTTTTAAATTTAATTTATTAAGATATATTAAATTTAATAACTAATATGATAGAGATATAGTATCTCAGATTTAATTTATGAAGATTATAAATTAAATCCAATAGCTCTTTATTTGGATTAAATAAATAGGTTAAATTAAAACTGTTGGACAGATTTAATTTAAACTGAATTTATTTAATTAGCTCATCAAGATAATTAATTGTTGATTAATTTTTAAATTAATGATGATTAATTTTAAAATTTGAATATAGCCCTCATAGGTTATAAACTTGATAGAGCAGATAGACTCATACGCGCATGAGAATTGAGAGCCACAAGGAAAACCCTAGGAGACATTTAGAGGCACTAGCATGCAGTCTCGGTTGGAGAGCATTCTTGTGAATACCGGTAGAGGGAGCAGACCTAATGTGTTGGCTCCTAGAGATCGTGAAAACCCTAAGTTAAAAAAAAGGTATGAGTTCTTTCTAACCCGATTTAAATGCCGTTGATAGATCCTCGATTAGGATCGGTAAAGTTTTAAAATTCTTCCGCTGTGCCTGCTGATCCTAACACAAATCACTCATACAACATGTAATCATAGAGCATGCAATAACATCATCAAGCAACATCATATCATAACACAGCACGCAGGCTGCCACATATGCACATAATCACATAGTCTCATCCCCTGGATTCTACCGCCCAGAAGGCACGATCCTCCCACCGTTAACACCGATGGGCCGCAGGTGAAGATTCACAAATAGCCTTTCGGCTTTAACATGTAGCCTTTTGGCTTTCACATAGTCTCATCCCCTGGATTATGTAACCCCCCTCTGTAATTATATCCGAAATACGCGATTAAAATGAAATAGAGACCAATAATAATCAAATAACATTTATTAACCCATCACATGATGGGGTTTTCAAAAAAATACCTTTCAAAATCATTTATAAACTTGGTCTCATATTCACATTTCGAATACAATTACTACGCGAAGATAAATCACATTCATATAAATATCAGAGTGTACAACATAATCATCCCGGCAATCTCGGGTACATACCTTCGCTAAAGATATACAGGGCACAATTTCCCATTACAATTCTTCAAATGGGGATTACACAATCTCATCTTACATTCATAACCATATATTCAACCAAATCATATACAGTCTTCACAACGCCTTGGTAACCAACTACCAACTCTCATCTCGAAGGAGTCCTAGCCGCTCCCTCTACTTGCCACTTGCCCTGTCTAAATTGTTGGTAGGGGAGGGTGAGATTCGAGAGAATCTCAGTAGGGAAACATTATCAATATGCAGGCAAGATAAGTGTTTAATGCATGACACGCTTGCATCACATAACTCATGCACACATACAATGACAAATCTATAAGCTCAATGCTTCGAACGATACACATGTGGCCATAGCATATATTGAAACATAGCTTCAAATCATTCATACATGTTCCACATAATCAAGCAAAGCAATAACATGCATCAACACATTAATATAGTTATCAGAGCATGCAGGAGAGATAAGTTCCCTACCTCCAGTCTTTTCTCCTCGATTTGCGTGCCAGCAACTCGGGGCTTCACATTCGATCCTACAATGTCAAATGTACTATTTAGACACTCCCAAAGTGTTTCTGGGGGTTATATGAGGCTATATTGAAAATTTACTAAAATACCCCCGGGGACCTGGCCCGGCCTCGCCGTACCCGGTCTGGCTGTACTTTTCTTGAAATTTTGACATGGGCTATTCTTATATATTTTCGCCCAAGGAATCCATTTCCGGACTCGGAATTATCAAATTCAATGTCAATTACAAAATTACCCTTGACAGCCTCACTTTAAGGGTTTCAGGGGCATTTTCGTAATTATGCTTTTTCGGCCTTTTCTGAAAAAGTGCCCAACTGTAACCCCACCTAATTTTTGTTCCTGAACTCAATGGAATCATCAAATCATTGAAAATCCAACTCTAAGACCCATTTATAGCCTTGGCCTAAATATACATGTACTCCGGGAAAAATTGGGGCTTTTCCGGTTTCGGCTCCGTAAACGCGTTCCTTTCTACTCCTAACCACTTTATTGACTATTCCATTGGGTTACAACTACCATTTATTACCAATTTGGGCAGCATAACAGCCCCACACACCCATTTTCCATTTTTGAAACCAATGACAATCCGGCGAAATTTCACCGATTAAATTGTCCACAGCAGCCAGAATAGTCAATACACAAGAGTTTGGAAGTTACCTCAAGCTCCCACTAGCTTTTCCTTGTCTCGGCTGAAACCCTAGCCCCTTTTAAACAGAAAAATTAAGCTTCAAATACCTTAATCCATGTAGAAGAGAAGCTTAGGAAAAGGATTATACGCGTTAGGTACGAATTCAATGAAGAAATCGACCTACCTCCCGAGTTTTCTCCTTCCTTCTCCCTATTTTCTCCAAAGTCTCTCTCTCACGTTTTGTATCTGAAATGGCGTCAGGAAATGGCAGATGAAGATGGAGGAATTGCTTTTAATTCCATGCTGATGTCATATGTTATTTTGATGATGTCATAATTCCCATTTTCGGATTTTCTGGCAGATTTTCTGCCCAAACTTTGAAAACTCATAACTAATTCTAGAAAACTCTAAATGAGGTGATTCCAAAGCCAAATGAAAGCTATTTAAGTCCTCTTTATAGGAAAAATATTTACCAATACTAGAAATCACCACAAAATTCCAGAATTACACAAATTTCATCACTGCCCCAAAACAGAGTCCATTTTCGACCTCAAACTTTGGACAGTGATATCTCCCAGTTCCCAACATGAAATGGCACATATTATATGTCCATTTTGACGCTTGGGATGTGATCTTTAAGACTGGAAAGTTTCATAATTTTCTGAGATCATTTGCCTAGTAAAAACATCCACACGAGAAGATTGCCCAGACAGAATTCACAATAGACAGCATTTCCAGTTTTGCAACCAATGTGTCCAATCCAATTTAAATCAATTCCAATGATTAAATACCACAACATGACACCATTTCCATCACAATACCCCATTCAATTCTTCCCTCTATTCTAAGTCAATTTGGATGTTAATCCACAATTGAACTCAAATACAGGGTTTTGGCGTTGCTCATAACACAAGCGACTACAATCCACTTTATATTCTCTAAAAGGGTTCATTAATCACTAACCACGTCCACTTTTGTAGTCATTAAACCCTAATCACAATTTGGGATCTTGCTAAACCGGGGCTTAGCAATCCACTAATCTCAGGCTTATTCTCTAAGTTCAAGTCTCAAAATTCGGGTATTACAGATTCCACCGCCCCGAAGGCACGATCCTCCCACCGTCAACACCGATGGGCCGCAGGTGATAGACTCACAAACAATGATAAATCAAACATACAATGTATCACATATAGTATAAGGGGAAGAGTCACTACCTGATTCTTTCCGAACGTTCTCTAGCATGGGTCGTTCACGATCAGGGCAAATGTCGAACCCTATAGATCAAAATCAAGAACGGCGAATTAATTCTCTACTCCAAATTCTTACTTTCATCACACTTATAGTCGGTTATCATTTAGACTCTTTAGGCGGCTTCTAAAAGCCCAAACATATGCCTGAAAGGTTGGGAAAGATCATACCAAAAACCACCTTTCAAAAGTGAAAAATACTTATTTTTGGGGGTTGGCCCGGCCCAAGAATCCACTGGCCTCAGCCCATAATCAGCTGGTCGTGGCTAAGAAAATCCTGTTTCTTGGCTGAACTTCCGAAAATCATAACTAATTCCAAAAAAATGGAAATGAGGTGATTCCAAAGCCAAATGAAAGATATTTAATTCCTCTTTATAGGAAAAATATGGATCATTACCAGAAATCACCACACAATTACAGAATCACACAAAATCCAACACTGCTCCAAAACAGAATCCAGTTTCAACATCAAACTTTGGACAGTCATTACTCCAAGCACACAAAACGAAATGACACAAATTATGTGTCCATTTTGAAGATTGGAATGTGAACTTTAAGACTGGAAATTTTCATAATTCTTAGACACAATTTTCCCATTCAAAATGTCCAGACAACCTGACTGCCCTGTACAGAACTTTAAGGAACAGAATTTCAGTTTTTTGTGCAATTGCTTCCAATAGTTCCAAATTCACAACAAATACCATTCCCACTCCCATTTTTCATAAGGAATCCATTGGAAACACCAAAATGATGAAATTCAACTCACATTGACATGTTCCACAAGAAACACAACATGTCACACAAGAACCCAATTCAAAACTCACAGTGCAACTCCTTTCCATTCAAAGTTCCAAACCAATTCTAATGACACCAAAACACAATTTGACACTTATTCCAATACCAAATCACCATGCAATCCACAAGACCCTAATGGCACTAAAATTAGGGCAAAAATCCAAAAATTCCAAAGTCTCACAAATGGTCATAATACATATATCAAAAGATAGCTATTTCTCACCTCTTTCACTTCCTCAAGTTAGTTTCTTGATTCCACCACTTTCAATTTTTCCCAAGCTCTCAAACACCTCCTCTTGAAAATCTAAAACCACAGAAATGAAGCTCTTAACAAGAGGAACAAGTTTAGTGAGGAGGGTTTAAGCATTAAAGGTCAAATAGGACACATTTCCTTGAATTTTCTTCTTTTCCTTTTCTCTTAGGTTTGGACATTCATGGAGTTTGGAGAGAGATGATGTGAGATGATGATGAAGATATAAGAAATCAGATTTTCCTTGCTCCCCTTCTCAATAACCGACTATGAAAGGAAGAGAGATGAAGAATTGGATTAAAATTCCATAGTGAACCTTTTGACTACACAAGATTGTCCCAAGTGTCCATATCTCACCACTTCTTCCATATACATGCAAGTATGTGATTCCACCCTCTTGATCTCTTGAAAATTAATCACAACCATTGATCTTTGAGTTACCAATGGGCTTCCTCTTTAGTAACTGACCAATCGGTCGGTAACTTTCCTTTTTCCCATTTTGCCCCTGATTATGGTAATTCTTACTGAATCACCACCAACACATGTTTATGGTTCATATCACTCAACCATACGCCCTCCCCCTTCTTTAACTCAATTTAGATGTTAATCCATTATTGAACTTAAATATGGGGTTTAGGCACTGATCAAAAGCACATTCATATCGAAATTCACATCTTATTCTTCAAAAGTGTTTAATTAACAATAATTACATTCACTTTTGAAGTCATTAGCCCTTAATCCCATTTTGGGTCATTACAATGGACAAGTGTCATTGTATAATTCAGTCATGTCTCCTATAAATAAATAGTAATGCATAGAACTAGAGGCATTTATTTAGACTAGAGCCTCATTATTTTACTCTATTCCTTGACTTGATATCAGAGTATCAACATTAGAAATGGCATCACACCTGGGGAGCAACTCTAACAACTAAAACCCTAATTCTTCAGCCGCCTCTCTAAGCCCTAATACCTCCTTTAACTCTTATATGTCCCTCCCTCAGTCTACCCCACTTCCGTCTCCTTTACAAGAATCTATCGTCATCATAGCCATCCCTTCATCGACACCTGACTCCTTTACCCCATTCACCTTCTCCTCAACCAACCCTATTTCGTTGCCTTATATACCATTTAAGACCTCTCCCTTTTTCACTTATCCAAGCACAAACCTCTTCCTCCTCCCACATTGTTCTTCTCATCCTCTTTCCCAGTCACTATAAACATTCTTCCTTCTATCGTCTCCTTCGTTGCCCTCTCAAGTACCTTTACTTCCACCTCAAACCCTTCCATCCTGACCTCAGCTTCTCTCATTCCTTACCCATATCAGTTTTACCCTTACTACATATTATCTTCACCTTACCTAGTTGCTCACCAATCTCTAAATACTATTACTCGCCCTATTTCTTTATTAAGCTCTCTGAATCAAGCTAACTCCGTCAAGCTTGATGGTGACAACTTCTTTACCTGGGAATAAAATATCATGCCCATCATTAAAGGGCATTTGCTCAGAACCAAAGTAATACCTTTGAAGTATATCCTCGAGGTAGTAGAATGAGTGCTTCCAAACCCAAAGTATGACGATTGGCATGCCACAGAGTAGGTCCCCCTTGGTTGGATCTTTAGTACCATGACAATGTATGTCATATCTCAGATGACCTATTGTAAAACTGCCTCGGCCTTTTAGAAAGCAGTCAAGGAATTTATGGGCACAAATACCAAATTGTGTATCCCTTTCTTAAAGGGGGAATTTTAGGCTCTCAAGAAGGGAACCATGAAGATGCATGAATATTTGTCTAAAATCAAATATGTATTGGACAACCTAACACTTGTTGGTGCTTCTTTTAGACTTGCATGGACACTCTAAAGTCAAGGGCACAACCCTAGATAGGTTATGCATCCTACAATGAATCCAACATAAAAAAGGTGGATAGCGTCTCATAGTAAGATTATGGTTGGTAACTTAATTGTGCACAATTGTATACAAGGCCAAATACATTTAATTAGACTTCTTTTTGTCTAATTATACCATGGATTGAACTATTTTGGAAACAACTCACTTTTTGAAAGGTTACTCTAATACAAGACCTAGGCAAGTGATAATGGAGTTAAGGAAATAGAGAGATAAATACTGTACCTCTGTAATGAATGGAATCAGAATACAAAGTGTTCTACCACCATTCAAGAAGTTGCATCTCTAGATAAGTTCCTATGAGTAACTAGAATGAATGTTGGATATTAGGATCCAAACGATAACATCTTACGATGTGAATTATAAGTATCACAGTAAAGCAAAACATACATTTGATATATCTCTATAAGATATATGTTTGTAGAGAAGGAAAGTAACAGTTCAACAACCTTATACTAATAGAATATGTTAGTTCCTATGTTTTAATGATAAAAAAAGGTGTTACAGATGATTTGATAGAATAAAAGTTTTTAAACAAAGAAACAGAGTGTTATGAGGCATGCAGAGCCATTGTAATACCTTGAATTTTGAGATTTGAGGCTAGAGAATAAGCCTGAAATAAGTGGATTTCTAAGCCCCAATTTAGCAAGATGCTAAATTGTGATTAAGGGTTAATGACTCCAAAATTTGTGTGGTTAGTGATAAATAACCCTTTTGGAGAATCCGATGTGATTTGGGATTTGAATGTGATTTATATGTGTTGTGAGCTGTGCCCAAACCCTGTATTTAAGTTCAATTATAGATTAACATCTAAATTGAATGAAAATAAGGGGGAGGGCATATGTATGGTGTAAATGAATGAAAAAATGTATTTGGTGGTGATTCAAGAGGAATTGCCATAATCAGGGGCAAAATGGTAAAGTTACCAACCAATTGGTCAGTTACCGAAGAGGAAACTCATTGGTAACTTCAAGATCAATGGTTAGGATTGATTTGTGCAAGAGATCAAAGGGTGGAATCAAGTGTATGTGTGTGTATGTGAGCTCATGGAAGATGGAATAAGATGTTGACAAGTGGCAATTTTTAGACCCTTGGATCTTGGTCAATTTGTCAACACATTCCCTCTCTCCTTTCCTCCCTTTTTGGATGTTCAAGAGGCTATTTTGGCTCAAAAATTTGATCATCATCCTAATCTCTCATCTCTCTCTCTCTCTCTTCATCCTCCATGGATGCCAAGCACAAGGAAGAAAGAGAAAGAAATAACGTGAGTTTTGGCTTGTGTACTGGCCTCTAATGGTTAAATCCTCTTCACTAATCTTAATCATGTTGATTAGAGCTTCATCTCTATAGTTTTAGATTCTTGAAAGGAGGTGTTTGATTGATTGAGCAAAAGTGAAAAGATGAAGAATCAAGGAATTGGTTTGGGAAAGAGGAAGAGGTGAGTGATAGCTTCTCTTTGGCCTAACTATTGTGATTGTTGGTTGAGTTTTGTGATTTGTGGAATTTTGCCCTGATTTTATGTAATTATGAAATGGATGAATTGGGTGGTGTTTTGTGTTGAAAATGGTATCATGTTGTGGTATTTAGTAATTGGAATTGGTTTGGACATATTGGTTGCAAAACGGAAAATGCTGTCCATTGGAAGTCTGTTCTGGGAAGTCTCCTTGTGTGAACGTTTTGACTAGACAAATGGTGTCTAAAAATTCTGAAACTTTCCAGTCTTAAAGTTCACATACAAAGCTTCAAAATGGACATATAATTTGTGCCATTTCATTTTGTGAGCTAGGAGATATGACTATCCAAAGTTTGATGTCGAAAATGGACTCTGTTTTGGGGCAGGGGTGGAGTTTGTTTAATTCTGGAATTTTGTGGCGATTTCTGGTAAAGGTCCATATTTTTCCTATGAAGAGAACTCAAATACCTTTCATTTGGCTTTGGAATCACCTCATTTCGATTTTTGTGAAATTAGTTATGATTTGTGGAAGTTCCGCCAAGAAACAGGATTTTCTTGGCTGCGGCCAATCCCCAAAAATGACATTTTAGACTTCCAAAGATGGTCTTTGGTCAAGAGTTTTCCCAAGCCTTTGAGCATGTGTTTAGGCTTTGGTTAGCCACCAAAATGTCATGAATGATAACCAACTTTAAGTGATATGAAAGTAAGGTTTTGGAATAAAGAATAACCCCATGTCCTTGCTTTGGTTATAGGGTTTATGTTCGCCCTGATCGTGGTTCGATATTCATCTGATCGTGAGTAAGTGGTGCTGGAGCATATGTGGAAGACAAGTGTAGGGAACTTACCTCTCTTGCATGCTTTGATATTTGTGTTTGTGTATTGATACATGTATTGCTTTGCTTGATTATGTGAAACATGTATGAATGATTGTAGCTCTATTTCTATTTATGCTATGGCAATAAGTATGTTGTTGAAACATTGAGCACGCAGATATTTCATTGTGTGAGCATGAGTTATGTATTGCAAGCATGTCATGCATTAAAAACTTATCTTACATGCATATTGGTATTTTTTTCCTACTGAGATTCTCTTGAATCTCACGCTCCCCTACCAACATTTTAGACAGGGTAGGTGGATCGAGGTTGGAGCAAGCAGCTAAGGGCGACGAGAACTCCTTTGGGTTGTGATTTTGGTAGTTGGTTATCAATGCATAGTTGGGAGTATTGTGTATTGGATGTTGGTATTTGTATTTGGATATGTATTTGAGATAGATTTGTGTAATCCTCATATGAGGGCTTGTATGGGCGATTATTCCCTGTAAAGCTTGAGATAATGAATGGAACCCGAGATTGCCGAGAATTATGTTGTGCACTCTGATTTATATATTGAATGTGATTATCCGCGTGAAGTAATTGTATTCGAAATGTGAATATGAGGCCATTTAAATTTGATTTTGAAAAGTAATTTGTGAAAACCCTATCTTATAGATGGGTTTGAGAATAAGTTTTGATAATTATTAGTCTCTATTTCACTTTAATAGCGTATTTTGGATATAATTACGGAACGGGGTTACGTTTTTGCTAGCTCAATGGTATCACCTCTCGCCAAACTCTTATACTTACCCCCAGGGTAAGGGTTTGAGATATGGGAGGCGAGAGAAATCCCGCAGGGGGTGGGAGATATTCCTTGTGAGTCATATCACCGTGGGCCTAAAGGGGCCAGGTACCACTAGAGTGGTGGGAAAACACAGGGTGTGACAATAAAAAGGCACATTTTTATTGTCACACCTTGCGTTTTCCCACCAACTTGGTTGTACCTGCCCCCTCTGGGCCCACGGCGGTGTAACTCAGAAGGAATATCTCCCGCCCCCTGCGGGATTTTTCTCACCTCCACACCCCTCGAACACATGACCTGGGGGTAAGTATGTGCATTTGGAAGAGCTTAAAGCTTGAGATTGGATAGAGAAGGGATTTGAAGCTTCAATTCTTGGGGTTTTGTTTGTTCTTCTCTCTTTTTCTCTTGTTTTGCTGATATGGGTTATATTTTTGTACTGAGATTTTGGCATGTACAAACCATGAGTGACTAAAAACTTTCAATTAGGATTACTTTTACCCATTGTATGGATTGAAACTACTCGATTATCTTTCTTTTGCTAGTTATTGAGAATATATGCTGATTTTTCTCTATGCTTAATGCCATCTTGTGCTTGATCACCACATGATTAGATTAGTTCAATTGAATGATGCTTGAGAGAGCTATTTTGGTTATAGAACTTGAGAAAAGTCATGTTAGACTTGAAATTTGATTATCAAATGGATGGTTTGTTGTTAGAATAGAGATATATCTAACAACATAACATAGTCTATTGAAGAATTGTTTTGGAAAGATGGTTTTCATTAATTATAAACAAGAGATTGAATATTATTAATGAAGATTAAAAATCAATTTTGACTTGAGAGAGCTTGGTTGATGAGTTTAGGATCTTTGACTAGCATATAGACTCATTTAATCAGCATAAGTGATTTAATTGCATAGTTTTATGAAATACAATCGGGAAAAAGTAATTATAAACTTTTAAGTCTTGGAGTATAATCAATTTTACAATTACCATTGTTTTACCTTATTGTTTTCAGCAAAATTCCTTAATTGACATGATCAATTTAAAATGATTTCATTCAACCTAGTTAAGGACATGATTACAATAATTAACTCACTTTCGTCATAGTCCGTATGGATCGACACTCTTTTTCTCACTATATTATTACTTACAACCCGTGCACTTGCGGTAAGCTACACAGCGAATAAGTTTTTAGCGTCGTTGTCGAGGACTATTGACTAAAGTCTTTTGAGTTAGTTAATATAATTGTGTGCTTGATTATGTTTGAATCATTCCCATCTTCTTGTTTCACTTTCTTAATTTGCTTTGTTTTTAAGTATAGTTGTAATTACCCAAATTCTTATTAAGGGCTAATGACTTTTATTGAGATTGTAATTAGTGTGAGAAAACATTGTTGGGGAAATAAAGTTGATTTATGACCTGAATTAATTATTGGAAATGTCCAAAACCTTGTATTTTAGTATAATTATATGGCAAAGTAATTTTTGGGCTAAAATAAGAGGGAATGGCACATGAAAGAAGGAGAAAGAATTAAGATATAATTATGTGGCAATTTAAGTGAATGTGCCATAATCAGGAGAAAAAATTAAAAGAGTGGAAAATTTACCGGCCAATTAGTCAGTAATTAATGAAAAAATTAATTACTAACTAAAAGAAATGAAAAGTGTGACTAAAAGGCTAATGGAGTAGTTATTGTAATCATGTGGTTACTTACTTTATGAGAAGCAATGAGATTAGGACACATGGCTTGATTAGATGAAGAGGGAGTAATTAGGAAAGTTAAACCCAATATTTTATCATTTCTCTTCCCTCTCTCTTCCCTTATTTTCAACTAAGGAAGTATGGGTATGGGAGATCATCATTTCATCTTCTTCATCACTCTTATTTCTCTCTAATTTTCGGCAGCCATAGAAGGAAAGGAAAGAGAAAGAACTCAAGGTAAATTTCTTGCCATTTGACCCTTAAGATGAGCTCAAATGTAAACACTCTTTTCTTTAATCTTATTCCTTGAGTTGAGAGCTTCAATTCTATGGTTTTAAATTTTCCATTGGTGGTGGTTTGTATACTCAGGAAAATCTAGAGATTAGTGAAGCAAGGAACAAGTAGTTGCAAGTGATAGAGGTGAGTAAGAGAAATATTTCTACATATGTTTTGTGGCCATTGATTGAGGCTTGAATTTCTGGGATTCTTGCCCTATTTTTCATGGATTAGGGTCCTTGGAGTATGGCATGTTGTGATCATGGAAATTTTGTTTTGTTGTGAGTCTTGAATAGATAGAATTGATTTGAGAATAAATTGTGAAATTTGAAGTTTTGGGAATATTATGTTGAGTTGTTGCCTATGTTATATCATATGAAAGGAATGTGAATATGGTCATTTTGGTGCCTCTATTGGAATCCTTGTGAAATTCTGTGTGGAAATGAGTTTTGGAACTATTGGAGACTTAGGTTGCAAAACTGGAAAATTTGGCAAAAGAAATTCTGTGCAGGAGACCTACTTTGCACAATGTTTTGAATTAGCAAATGTTGTTAAAAAGTTGTGAAACTTTCTAGTTTTGTAGTTCACATTGTAAGTGCAATATCCCAATTTGGGATTAAGGGCTAATGACTTTGATATTGATTGTAATTATTGTAATTAAACACTTGTGTAGAAATGTGGTGTAAATTTGATATAGGTGTATTTGGAGATTAGAGATCAAGGGTTGAGATTCATTGTTTATGGGTCGAAATCCTATGCTCTACGGTTGTGTGAGCTTATGGAGGGAGTGAACAAGATATGGACATGTGTCATTGTGTGAGCTATTGGATGGCACAAGAGGACAAAAATCCACTTTTCTCCCTCTCTTCTCTCTCTTTTTCGGATGTGGAGGCATGGAAAAAGGAAAAGAAACATTATCATCATCCTCTTCCTCACATTTCATCATCTCTCTCTCTCTCTTCTCCATTTCCGGTGCTCAAGCAAGAAAAGAGGGAAGGAAAGCTTTAATTTTTGGGTGAGTTGTGATCCTCTTAAGCTCAAATCCTCTTCTCTAATGTTGTGCATCTCATTGAGAGCTCCATTGTGATGGTTTCAGAATCTTGAAAGGTGGTGGTTTGTGTGTTGAAGAATTTTGAAAGTTTGAGAATCAAGATTCTGGATTTGGCAAGTTGAAGAGGTAAGGATTTGATGCATTTTGATATATTATTTGTGATTTTTGGACAAGTTTGAGTAAAATCTAGAAATTAGCCTTGAGTTGGTGTCAATGTTGAATATATGGATTTCATAGTGATTGATGTTGGAATTAGTCTATTGTGGAGTTGGTTTGGAAAGTTTGAATTGAGTTGAATGAAATTTGGACATTTGGGTGTGTCATAGAGACCTAAGTGTTTGATTGTGGTTAAAATGGTTTTTGGGTGTTTTGGAAGTTGCCAATGTGTTCCTTAGGCATGGGTAAGTATGTATGTGCTTTGTGAGAAGTTTGGAAACTATTGGGATTGGATTTGACCATATAGGAAATTTCTGTCATTTGTTGTGATCTAAGCATTCTGATAGCCTCACTCGAGTAAGAGCGGAGCTCACTCGAGTGCTGCGTGTGTTTTCCCTTTTCTGTTCGTGTTTTACCTGGGTTCTCATGAAGAGGGCTCGAGTGCACTTCCCTTACCACGAGTAAAGTTGGTGATCACTCGAATGAGCATAAGATTGCTTGAGTGATAGCATATATTCAAAGGTTAGGGTTGTTCTCGGGTTGTCACTCGCTGGTTGATGTTCGAGAGTGTGTTCTGGCACTCGCATGTGAAACCATCTCACTCGAGCACTGGGGGGTATGCTCGAGTGAGCTTGTCCCTCTGGTGATTATGTGTGCTCTCGGGTTGTCACTCTTTGTGTTGCACTTCTGGGGACTCAAGCAGATTTGGAGTTATCACCCGAGTGCAAAGCCTTATGCTCGAGTGAAGTGAGCACTTTCTGGCCGAAGTAGCTGCTCACTGTCAAACACCCACAAGTGAAAGCCGTTCTTACTCGAGCACGAGTCGCTCATCACTTGAGTGAGGTAATCTTCACTCGAGTAAGCTAGCCTAAAATCACTGTTTTACCTTTCGAAAAAGGGGTCTTCAAGGTAGTTCTTCCAACCCTTTAGGCATATGTTTAGGCCTCTAATAGTCATTTAAAGAGTCCTAAATGATAACCAACTTAGAGTATTATGGAAATATACATTTGGAAAAGAGATTGATTGGTTGTCCCTAATTTGGTATAGGATTTGATATCTGTTGCCCTCATGAGCCTGCGGAGCCAAAGAATGTCAGGAAAGACGTAAGTAGTAACTTTTCCTTTATATCTTATGTGATGCATTGTATGTGTATTATATCATTAGTTTGTGATGGATTTGTATGCTGCAATATTTGTGAAATTGTGTAAGCGCCGCCATACTAACAGTCCCTGAGTCGCTAACAACAGTTCGGGCAAGGGCTGTGTGCCTTCCCGGCGGTAAAAGGGGATGAGGTTAAGGTGTAACATTTGTGATTATGTGAGCCGAAAGGCTATTTGTGGGCCAAAAGGCTATATGTGAGTTGTAAGGCTATTCGTATGCATTGCCATACCAACAGTGGTTGAGTCGCTAACAACGGTTCAGGTTAAGACGGTGTGCCTTCCCAGCGGTAAAAGGGAATGAGGGTGGAGTGTGATTTGTGTTGCTGCTGTTATGTGATGATTTACTTACATGCTATGGGATTACATGTGGTATGAATGATTTGTTACTACTGAGATTCTTTATAATCTCACTCTTTCCAAATGACTAATATTTTCAGACAGGGCGAGTGGCTCCAAGGATAAGTGGCCAACCAGGAGTGGTTAAGGCTAGTAGGGACATACTGGAATTCGGATCGTTGGTTATCTATTTTGGATTTTGGATTTTGGGATTATTGTGTATATGAGATGTAAATATGAATCTTTGGTCACGTAATCCCCATTTTGGGAAACCTTTAAATCTATTATATATATAAGTAACCCGGGGTTGCCGGGATTTTGGTTACGCACTCTAATATTTATTATGTGATATAACTGCACAGGTAATTGTATTCAAAAGTAAATATGAGACCAGATGAATTATGTTTTAAATGTTTTGTTTGTACATCCCATCTCTTGGAGATGAGTGATTATAAAAAATGATTGTCTTATTGGTCTCTATTTCACTTAAATTTCGTAGTCCGGATATAATTACCGTGAGGGGGTTACAGTAAGTTTTCCATTGATATAAAGTTTGAATCATTTTGAGTTCTATGCTGATGTTATGGTCAGTTGAAATCAGCCAAGAATTAAGGCAATTCTTGGCCACGACCAGCAGAGAGCTGATCGCGGCCCAAAAACTTTCATACCTAATTTTGGCCGTGGCCCAAATGTTTCTGTCCAATTCTTGGTAGCGGCTTAAGGATGTTGGCCGCGACCCAAAAGTTTCTGGCCTTCTTTTGGCCGTGGCCTAAAACCTTGTGACCATCTCTTGGCCGCGGCTAACCCCTATGTTCAGTACTTTGTAATTCTGAAAATGGTTTCCAACCTAGTCTTTCCCAACTCTTTAGGGCTATTGTTAGAGCCTTTCATAGCCACCTAAGGGACTTTAATGATAACTAAATCTAAGTATTTTGAAGTCACTTGAGTATTGGGATAAATGATAATTTGTCATCCTTAATTATTAGTATAGGATTTGATATTTTCCTGGAACGTAAAAGGCTTGTGCCTAAACAAGAACGGAAAGAACAAGGTAGTGACACTTTCTCTTATATCATGTTTAATGCATTGTATGTTTGTATATATCATTGAATGATCGATTGTGTCACAGCGGGTCGCCCGGCTTTGAATGAATGATTGAGTCACAGCGAGTAGCTTGGCTTTGAATGCTGCTGAATGAATGATTGAGACTTGACGGGTAGCCTGGCTTTGAATGTTGCTGAATGAACTATTGAGTTGTGGTAGGTAGCCTGGCTTTGAATGAATGATTGAGTTGTGGCGAGTAGCCCGGCTTTGAATGCTGGTGTTGCTTATTGTCTTGCCTATCACAGGAGTGATTATGGATTGATTGAATGCTGTTATTTTTTATTGTCATGCTTTTCACAGTTTTTATTAAAGTCATGATTGAATGTTGATGTGTTGCTGAATTGTGATATTTACTTATATGCTTTGTTATATTATACATCATATACGTGAAATGTTACTACTGAGATTCTTTTGAATCTTACTCTTTCCAATTATCAAATTTTTAGCCAGGGCAAGTGGATCAAGGGACAAGCAAGTACATAAGGGCGACTAGGATTGCCGGTGGTAGTTTGTTGTTGGTTTTTGGGTTATCATATTTTGACCAATTGTATATATATTGATCAGAATAGATTTGTATTGTAATCCCTGATAAGGGAAACTTAGATGGGCAATGATGCCCTGTAAAACCCTTTTAGTTAATGAATACATTCCAGGTGAATGTCGGGAATTTTGCTAGCACTCTAATATTATGGTATGTAACAGAATTGAACAGGCCATATGGTTTTTAAAAATGAATGGAGATCATATTATATAGGTTTTGTAAAAAGTTTTTGTTTATTCTTGATCTCTTATTTAATTGACACGTGTTTTAACACTAAGTATGGCCTTTATGAGGTCAGGGGTTATAATAGTTATAGCTATTGTTCTTTTTCTTGTTTTTATTAGCTTAGTCTTATTTGTCGATAAGTTTGGTACTCATTATGGGATATTTGAATTGTAGGTACTTGTGCTCCCTATGAAAACTGATTTGGAGGTCATTCTTGATAGAGTTGTTAAGGAATACTTTTCGTAAGATTTTGAAATTGAACCGAAGACTCCATCTCCAGTGTAACTTATCCAAGGACCTGAACCTTTACCGGCACTAGAGCAACCAAGACCATCGCCTTGTCCTTATCTATATTATAATATGGCCAATCCTAATGATGATGATTTGGAGTGCACTTTGGATGAGCACATGGAGCAAGAAAGCTCCACCTATCAATTTAGCATCTAGTTTCTTGCTATTCAAGCTTGGAATTTTGAGTTAAAACCAACCATGCTTCAAATGCTTGAGATGAATGGTTTATTTTTGGGAACTTAGAGTGAAGATCTTACTGACCAATTGACTTGCTTTGTACAAGTAAGAACTTCAAATTTCAAGGAGTAACTTCAGATACGCTCAGATTGTGACTCTTCCCCCTATCGCTTGATAAGAAGGAAAGAGCTTGGCTTACTGCTCTACCTCCTAACTCCATTACTACTTAGGATGAAATGGCATCCAAACTCAAGGCAAGATTCATTATAAGGAGTAACGGGCAATTCAAAGAGCTGAACTCTTAGGTTTCCAATAAGAGCAAGGTGAACTCTTCCATAAAGCTTGGGAGAGATTCAAGGAGCTGTGGCTTAGTTGTCCCAACCATGAACAGAAGACCTATGTCTTGCTCGAAGCCTTGGCGGTAAGATTGGATGTGCCCACTTCAGATATGCCTAACAATGCCTCTAATGGTAGAATCGGCAAGATGAGTATTTGTGATATATCACAGTTGTATGGGGACATCACTTCTAGTTCCTTGCAACAATCTAAAAAATCATGTTCTAGCTATATAACATATAAGGAACCAAGTCATTTAAGTAGTTCAAACGTGTTTAAGGAAATTGCCACTTAACTTGAAGCAATTGCCAAAAAATTTAATCAACTTGAGTTGAAAATGGAGAGAAATTCTTCCAAGAATGTGAATGCTATCCAAGCTCCAAGTCCTTCTTGTGAAATATATGGAGAAGCCTACTCATATAAATAATGTCATCATACTATGGAGTCGGTGAATTATTTGAACAATAATCAAAGGTATTTACGTGGAAACCCTTATTCTAACACCTACATCAAGGGTATGAGGGACTACCCTAACTTCTCTTGGAAGACTGGACTTAGTGAGAACCCAATTAATTACTACGCATGCTTCTACTAGTAAGCCAATGCATCCACCGGGCTTTGAGTACCCACAAAAGCCACAAGAGGGTGATTCAAAGACAAATAAAATCTTAAGACAACTTCTTATAGGTCAAGAAGGCTTAATTGGCACAGTTTCTTTTCATGACACGACAATCAAGAATCTTACGATGCAAATGGGACAAATTGCTTCACACTTGAGTGTTCAACCAAGAAATGGTCTTCCAAGTAATACTATTCATAATCTTAAGTAAGAAGGTAAAGAAGAATTCAAGGCTCTTACTTTATGAAGTGGCAAAACTTTACCCGATATTCCAAGTTTGAGTAGGCTACTACAAAGCTAAAGGACTACGTTGTTAAAGATCTTAATCTTAATGAAGAGGTTGATGAAGAAATTATAGTCCAAAAAGACGACAACAAGAAGAGGAAACAAACTGAGGAGAATCTAGATGATACGGTGTAAAGCAAGCCCATTGCTCCAGAAAATATGGGAGAGAAGAAGAGAAAGACCAATACTTCTCCTCCATGATATATTCCACAGCCTCTTTTTCCATAAAGGCTCAAGAAACATCAAGAAGATAGGCAATTCAAGAAATTTATTGAGATGTTCAAATAGTTGCATATCAACATTCCCTTTGCCAAAGCCTTAGAGAAAATACCTAAATATGCCAAGTTCATGAAAGGTGTCCTCACAAAGGAACAAAGGTTTAATGAGTTTGAGATGGTAGCCATCACCACATGTTTAACTGATGTTATCAAGCAACTTCCACCTAAGTTGAAGGATCCCTGGAGCTTCTCTATACCTTGTCATGTTGGAGGTAAATTCTTAGGAAATAGTTTATGTGTTCTTGGTTCCAGAGTCAATCTTATGCCTTTATTTGTTTTCAACAAGTTGGGATTAGGTGATGCTATACCTACCACAGTTACTTTGCAATTGGCCGATAGAAGCTTGTCATATCCTAGAGCGATTATTGAGGATGTATTAGTCAAGGTCGATAAGTTCATATTTCCAGCTGAATTCATTATTCTTAACTTTGATCTTGATAGAGAAATGCCTTTATTGTTATGAAGGCCATTTTTAGTTATAACTAGAACTTTGATAGATGTGGAAAACGGTGATTTGACTTTGAGGGTGGTAGACAAGCAAGTTACCTTTAATATGAATCAATTGATGAAGATTCCTCATGTGCATGAAGATTGTTTCTTTCTTGATATGATTGGTCTTGTTACACAAGAAGAATTTGAAACCTCTATGATTGAAGGTCCACTTGGAACCACTCTTCTGGATTTTGATTATGAGGGTTTGGATGTAGTGGAGTGCAAGGCTATTATGGATGCATCAACCCCTTATCCTAAATGGAGGATACTATTTGAGTCACTTGCTTTTGGTTTGAGTGATAGACCAAAGTTGAAATCATTTTTAGAGGAATTAGCTTCACTTGAGTTGAAGGCATTACCATCTCATTTATAGTATACTTATTTGGGTTCCAACAACACTCTTCCAGTGATTACTGCTTTAGATCTCACTATTCAACAAGAGGAGTAGTTAGTTGAAGTCTTGAAAGTTTATAAGAGAGCTATTGGGTGGACAACCGCTAATATCAAGGGCATTAGTCCCTTTATGTGCATTCACAAGATCTATTTAGAAGAGAATCATAAGCCTTCCATTGAACATCAAAGAAGACTCAATCCTATTATGAAGGAAGTAGTGAAGAAGGAGCTTCTTAAATGGCTCGATGCTGGCATTGTGTATCCTATTTCTGATAGTTCTTGGGTGAGCCAGTCCAATGTGTCCCCAAAAAGGGTAGTATGACTGTAGTGGCTAACACCCATAATGAACTCATTTCCACTCACACTGTTACTGGGTGGATGGTTTACATAAACTACCGTAAGCTCAATTCAGCTACTTTCAAGGACCACTTTCCATTGCCTTTCATTAATCAGATATTGGACAAACTAGCTGGAAGGGAGTTCTTTTGTTTTCTTAATAGTTATTTGGGGTACAACCAAATAGCAATTACTCTGGAAGACCAAAAAAAGACTATTTATGTACCTAAATGGTACCTTCACTTTCAAGCTCATGCCCTTTATCTTTTGCAATGCACCGGCTACATTTTAAAGGTGTATGATGGCTATTTTAGCTGATATGATAGAGCATATTATGGAAGTGTTCATGGACAACTTCACTATGTTTGGTGATTCATATGAAGAGTGCTAAGCTAACTTAGCTCAAGTCTTGAAACTGTGTGAAGACACTAATCTTGTGCTCAATTGGGAGAAATGTCATTTTATGGTGAAAGAAGGCATTATCTTAGGCCATTGTGTCTCCAAGAACGGTTTAGAAGTTGATCGAGCAAAGATATACGTGATTGAATAACTTCCTTTACCTACCAATGTTAAAGGTGTTAGAAGCTTTTTAGGCCATGCTAGATTCTATAGAAGGTTCATAAAGGATTTTTCCAAAATCATTAAGCTACTATGTGCTTTACTTGAGAAGGATGTCGAGTTCAAGTTTGACAATGCATGGATGAAAGCATTTGAAGAGTTCAAAAGAAGACTTGTAATTGCTCCTATCATCGTAGCTTCGGATTGGAGTTTACCCTTTGTAGTAATGTGTGATACTAGTGATTATACCGTGGGAGCTGTACTTGGGCTGAAAAAGGATAAAGTGTTCCATCCTATTTACTATGCTAGCAAGACACTAGATGATGCTTAAGAAAACTACATTACTGCTAAGAAATAGCTTTTGGCTGTGGTGTATGCATTTGCGAATTTTCGACCTTACTTGATTGGTGTAAGGTGGTTGTCTATACTGATAATTCTGCACTAAGGAACCACTTTAGTAAGAATGATTCTTAAACAAGGTTGATTCGATGGGTTTTTCTCTTACAAGAATTTGATCTTGAGATTGTTAATAGAAAGGGATTTGAAAATCAAGTTGCCGACCACATATTGTGTAAGTGAAATCATTTCTGAGGACTTAAGTTATCACCAATGGAAGAAGTTCTTACATGATGTCAAGTTCTATCATTGGGAAGAACCATTCTTATTTCACTATTGTGCTGATCATTTAATTAGAAGATGGGTTCTAAAAAGTGATCAACAAGATGTATTGAAGTGTTGCCATTCCTCTAAGTATGGAGGCCACTTTGGTGGTAACAAGGTTGCTATAAAAGTCTTGCAATCTAGATTTTTCTTGCCATCCTTGTTTAAGGACTCTTATGAATTTGCTCTAGCTGGAAACCGAAGTCAAAGGGTCAGTAATATTTCTAAGAGAAATGAAATGCCACTTAAAGCATGTTAGAAGTTGAATTATTTGATATGTGGGGGATTGACTTTATGAAACCTTTTCCCAAGTCCTTCAACAATAAATACATTCTTGTAGTGATAGATTATGTGTCTAAATGGGTTGAGACCATTGCTTCCCCAATAAATGATGCTAAAGTTGTGGTCAAATTCATGAAAACGCATATTTTCACTCGCTTCAGTGCTCCAAGGGCTATTATTAGTTATGGCAGCACTCACTTTTGCAACCATCAATTTAAATCTATTTTGAAGAAGTATGAAGTGAAACATAAGGTTGCTTTAGAATACCATCCCCAAATGAATGGTCAAGCTGAAGTTTCCAATAGAGAAATCAAGAAAATCCTTGAGAAAACTATGGGTATTGTAACCCCCTTCCGTAATTATATCCGAAATACGGGATTAAAATGAAATAGAGACTACTAATGATCAAATAACAATTTCAAACCCATATACCAGACGGGATTTTCACAAATACATTTCCAAATCTAATTAACTTGGTCTTATATTCACATTTCGAATACAATCACTTCACGCGGATAATCACGTTTAATATATAAATCAGAGTGCACAATATAATAATCCCGGCAATCCCAGGTTCACATCCTTACATAAGGGTTTCCAAAGGGCAATACGCCCATATACAAGATCTCATATGGGGATTACACAAATCTCACCTCAAATACACATAATTAAATCCTCATCCACATATACAAATATCCAATACACAATACTCCCAACTATGATAACCAACTATCAGAATGACAACCTGAAAGAGTCCTCATCGCCCTTGGCTGCTTGCTCCATCCTCGATCCACTACCCTATCTGAGAGGTTAGTAGGGGAGGGTGAAATTCTAGAGAATCTCAGTAGGATAACAATATCAATATGCACGTACGATAAATATTTAATACATGACATGCTTGCATCACACAACTCATGATAACACAATGACAATTTGAAAGCTCAATGCTTCGAACAATATACCTATGGCCATAGCATAAACTGAAACATAGCTTTAAATCACACATAATTATGCAAAGCAAAGACATGCACCAACACACACTAAAACAGATATCAAATACATGCAGGAGAGATATGTTCCCTACACTTGTTCTTTCCACGTAAGCTCCAGCACCGCTTACTCATGACCAAGTGAATATCGAACCACGTTCAGGGCGAACATCAAATCTATAACCAAAGTAAGGACATAGGTTTATTCTCTATTCCAAATCTTTACTTTCATTACACTTAAAGTTGGTTGTCATTTGAGTCCTTTAAGTGTCTAATAATAAGCTCAACAAAAGCTTGAAAGGATTGGGACGTACTAGATTGGAAATCACTTTTCAAAATCACCAAGTACTGAAAATGGGGGTTGGCTGCAGCCAAGAACCCTCTGGCTGCAGCCAAAATGCGCACAGAAGGTTTTTGGCTGCAGCCAAGAATGTCTGGCTGTGGCCAAAACGTGCACAGAAACTTTTGCGCTGCAGCCAAGGCAACTTCGAAAATTCATAATTAATTCCAAAAAAATCAAAAAGAGGTGATCCAAAAGCCAAATAAAATATATTTAAGTCCTATTCATAGGAAAAATATGGATCATTACTGGAAATCACCACAAAAATACAGAATTACACACATATCCACACTGCTCCAGAATTACGTCCAGTTTTGACCTCAAACTTTGGGCAAACATAAATCCCAGTTCACTAAATGAAATGGCACAAATTATATGTCCATTTTGAAGCTTGGGATGTGAAATTTAAGACTGGAAAGTTTCATAATTTTATGACATTATTTTCCCAGTCAAAACGTCCACACAACCAGACTGCCCAGATAGAATTCTCACTGGACAGAATTTCCATTTTTGCAACCATTGTGTCCAATCCAATTCAAATTAATTCCAATGATTAAATACCACAACATGACACCATTTTCAACATAAAAAAACATCCAATTCATCCAATTACATACCACACGAAAATACCATAAAATCAAGGCAAAATTCTCAATTCACCATACTTAACCAAAAGTCATAAAACTTAGATCAAAAGGAAGCAAATGCTCACCTCTTCCTCTTTCCCAAACCAATTCTTTGATTCTTCATCTTTCCAAATTTCCTCAAGCCATCAAACATCTCCAATCAAGAATCTAAAACCATAGAGATGAAGCTCTCATCACTATGAACAACATTAAAGAAGAGAATTTAGGCATTAGAGACCATTTAACAAGCCAAATCTCAACTTTTACCTTTCTCTTTCCTCCCCCTCTTGAACATCCATGGAGAAATAGAGAGAGAGAGTGGAGATGAAGATGAAGGCAGCAGTTTTTGGAGAAAAGAAGACATTGGCCGAAGTAAAAGGGAAGAGAAAAGAGAGAAAATGAATTGAAATGTTTAACCAAATCCAAGGGCTCAAATTGTGACACTTGTCACACCCTTATTCCATCTCTATGAGTTCACATGAACCCACACACATGGTATTCCACCCACTTAATCTCTACACAAATCAATCTCAACCATTGATCTTGAAGTTACCAATGAGTTTCCTCTTCGGTAACCGATCAATCGGTCAGTAACTTTACCGTTTTGCCCCTGATTATGGCAATTCTTCTTGAATCACCACCAAACACACCATATCATTCCTTTTATTCCACAATGCACCCTCCCCTCTATTTTAAGTCAATTTAGATGTTAATCCATAATTGAACTTAAATACAGGGTTTCGGCGCTGCTCATAACAAATTCGAATCACATTCGAATCTCAAATCACATCATATTCTCCAAAAGGGTTATTTATTACTAACCACATCCACTTTTGGAGTCATTAACCCTTAATCACAATTTGGGATCTTGCTAAAATGGGGCTTAGCAGTCCACTTCTCTCAGGCTTATTCTCTAGCCTCAAGTTTCAAAACTCGGGGTATTACAAGTGTGATATTATATAGGAATCAATAGATTATGCACCGAACAGTGACCGGAGGCTTATTCTCTACCTCAAATATTGTTTGGATGGTCCTATGATATAAATTACTGCTATATGTGTTATATTATATAGGAAATTTCTATTAATGTGTATAAATGAATGCATTATAGTGAAAAAAACATGTTCAAGAGTTTTTTTAGTAATTTATGCACTATTAGAGTTAAATTTATTGTGGATACGCTTGTTGAAGGGCATAGTGACAAATTAGGTTATATACCTTTGTTTCAAAGATTTGAAAAAAATAATTAGGGCAGTTCATAAAATGCGGTTGAACCTTTTAAACTTACCTAATTGATGTGATTTCCTGTTGAAAACTTATTTTGAGCCTATTTGAAAAACCAAATAAAAGATTCTTATTGAAAAACCTAACACCTACCTACCCGAGCCAATATGTAAAACCATGATTCACTTGGTTTGAGATAGATGATAAGTGATTGGGTGGTGGAATGTAGTGATATTATGCAAAGTTACAAAAGATTTAGGAAAGGGGTGTAGAAAGTAAAAGAGTTCACAATATATTTAAAAAAACTTACAAAGAACGCTTGATATGAAAAAGTTCAATTTGGTTCAAGTTTGTTGGAGTAAGTTTCATGAGAAAAGGAAGAAAACTTTTGAATAATTATCATCTCTCTTAAGGTATTTGATTGATTATCCTTTACCTTTTCTTTTGAAAACCTTAACCCCTGGCCCTATTACAAGCTAAGAAAAGTCCCTTTGATTTTTATGTCAAGTAGAGTGAATTAGAAGAAAAGAGGAAGGAATTAAGGGATGCTAAAATTATTTGTTTGAATATGGGTATATGATTTGTAAGTGTTACTTTTAACTTTAGCTTGTGCAAAAGGAATGTATGTTGACTCCATTTATACACTCATACTTAAGAACTCTCGAAAAACATGTTTGAAATCTATGAAACATTCATCTTTACATATTGTCTTCATTTCTTGTTTAGTATAATCTATTGATTAGTTGATGAGGATCAATTCATTTATACATAAATGATAAGTAATTGATTCATTCAGTGATGATAGACTTCTTTGCTTGAAGACAAGCAAAAGCTTAAGTTTGGGGGTGTGTTAACTGATAGAAATCAAGAGTATTCTAGCACATTTTCTTCTTTATTCACTTATTTTTGGGTTTAAATTGTGTATATAAAGAGATTATAGAAGAAAATGTCATAGGATATAAGCCAAATCAAAATTTAGTTGAATCATGAGTTAAATGCATATAGTTTTGATTATATGTGGAAGTTAAAGAGCTCATGAATCCCTCTTCCTTGTAGGTGGAGGATGACAAGTTATAAAAGCTCTCAAAGATCATGGGAAGATGTGAAAGGGAAGGAAGAATACAAGAAGAAGATGAAAATGACATTATGAAAGAGAAGCTTACATTTGCCGTGGAGGTGCTGTAGCTAAAGTCATAGTGAAACCACTTGAAAAAGCACTGCTTCTGTCTATTTCTGTTTAACAATTCGCTATTGCATTCACGATAGCAAACTAACAGTGAACGAGTGATACTGATATTGTGCATTTTGAAAACTGAAGTAGAAAAAACCAGTATAAAAGCAAGGGATAGGCAAAAAATCACCCATTCTAAACTTTTGGGATGTTTTGGCTGCTAGGTCTTTGCATTTGGAAGAGCTTGAAGCTTGGGATTGGATTGAGAAGGGATTTGAAACTTCAATTCTTGGGTTTTTCTTGTTCTTCTCCCTTTTTCTCTTGTTTTGCTGATATGGGTTATGTTTTCGTATTGAAATTTTGGCATGTACAGACTATGAGTGGCTAAAAACTTTCAATTAGAATTACTTTTACCCATTGTATGGATTGAAACTACTAAATTATCTTGCGTTTGATAGTTATTGAGAATATATGCTAATTTTTCTCTATGCTTAATGCTATCATGTGCTTCATCACCACATGATTAGATTAGTTCAATTGAATAATGCTTGAAAGAGGTACTTTGGTTGTAGGACTTGAAAAAAATCATGTTAGACTTGAAATTTGATTATTAAATGGATAGTTTATTGTTAGAATAGAGATATATCTAACAACCTAACATAGTTTATTGAAGAATTGTTTTGGAAAAATGGTTTTCATTAATTATAAACAAGAGATTGAATATTTTTAATGAAGATTAAAAATCAATCTTGACTTGAGAGAGCTTAATTGATGATTTTAGGATCTTTGACTAGTATATAAACTCATTTAATTAGCATAAGTAATTTAATTACATGGTTTCATGAAATACAATGGGGAAGAAGTAATCTTAACCCTTTAAGTCTTGAAGTGGCATCAACTTTATAATTACCATTGTTTTACCTTAAAGTTTTAAGAAAAATTCCTTTATTGACATACTCAATTTCAAATGATTTCATTTAACCTAGTTAAGAGCATGGTTACAATAATTAACTCACTTTCATAGTCCTTGTGGATCGACACTCTTTTTCTCACTATATTATGAATTATGGCCCGTGCACTTGCGGTAAGCTAGACGACAAACAATCACTCAAGTGATGACCTTGGATCACTCGAGTGATCACTCAAATGATGAATCCAAAATGCATGATAGTCTTCTATTAATCATTGATTTAATGTCTTTATGACTAACTTCATTGTATTAGTGTTTGAAGCATTTTTATAGGAAAAAATGAAGAGATCATGTTAAGAGAGAAAAGCTACTTTATACAGAACATACCATTCGTAACATCCACCGACCGCAATGGCTAGTTTTTAAATATAAAGAACGGTCAAAAGAAGCTGTGTAACTCTAAGGGATAAGTTGAACTATTGATAACGACTATTACAGTTCAACTATAAATCAAAAGAATTCAGAGCTGAAAAAACAACACACAAGAATGCAAAATGATCAATTCATACTTCATGCTCTGTTATTCTTTCATTCTCTGTACTTAGTGATTCAATATTCACTCTGTGAGAGAGATTTTTATTACAAATTCAATATTTTTTATTGAGACAACTTAAGGTTATGGAACCTTGAGTTGGGGTTTGGTTTACATCATATAAGGGGGAGTAAGTGTTTAATGAAGGAATTTGCTATGTACTGAGGTACTAAGAACCCACTGAATCTTGGAAGATATAGTGAATCTCTCAAAGGGACTTTGAGGACTGGACGTAGGTCAAAGTGGTTGTGACTGAACCAGTATAACTCATAATGTAAACTTTGGTGATATCTTTATTAGATCTTAACTTTGTTTTAAATTATGCTAATCAATTTTTACGGTTCATTTATTCTGTGATCACCCAATTCACCCCCTTTTAGGTGAACCGTTTATACTAACATTTGGGTATAAAAGCGTAGGTCTTCTTATTTAGGTATAACAACCTAAGAAGGATCCAATGGCAAGCATTGGTGAAGGAATACTTCCCGACGGAGCTTCTATCACCAGACCACTAGGTTTCAACAGCGAACACTTATTTTTCTGGAAAGTGAAATTTAGAGTATTTATGATAGCCACATAATATGGATTATAGGAGGTGATTGAAAATGGGAACTACGTGCCTGTAAAATTGAAGAATCACAAAAAGTTCCCAAGTCACTAGTAGAGTATGATGATAATGACAAAAAGTTCATCACTCTCAATAGTAAGGCAATCTTGATGATCTAAAGTTCTTTAAGTCAAAAAGAGTACTTTAGGGTTTGCACACTTCCAACAGCTAAGGAAATATGGCAAGCCCTGGATTTGCACACTTCCAACAGCTAAGAAAATCGGATTAATGCTCTGGTTACTGAATTCAATCTACTTCGAATGAAATCAGGTGAGTCAATAATTGAATTTGAACTCAGATATACTCATCTTGTCAATCAATTGATAGCACTTGAAAAATTCTATAATCAGAATACTCAAGTAAGGAAAATACTAAATATACTCTCTAACGGATGGGAGGCAAAAGTTACAGCAATCAAGGAAGCAAAAGGTGTGTTAATGCTATTTGTAGCTTCTCTATTTGGAAGTCTCTCTGAATATGAAAGTAAATTGAAGTTCAAATGAGACTTGAAGAAATCGTTGACAAGAAAAATAAAAGGCTCGAACTAAACGTAAAGGAAGAAACTTGAGAAGATGATGAAGATTTCGACGATGACGAAATAGGCCTAATAATAAAATGATTCAAAAAGTTTTACAAGGAAGGCTTGAGATTTAGAAATCTCTAGAAGGGAGGAACCAGCAGTAGAAGAGAGAACAAGGAACAAATAATTTGCTATGACTGTGGAAAGCATGGACACATCAAGTTAGAATGTCCAGAGCTAGTTCAGAAGAACAATAAAAAGAGAAAAGGCAAGTTCTTTAACAAAAAGAAAGCATTTGTATCCGTTATATGGGGAGATAGCTCCTCTGATAAAGATAGCGATGAAGAAGATGAAATGGCAAATATCTGTCTAGCCACTTAAGAAGAGATAGAAGAAGAAGTAACTAATTTTGATCCTACTTATGATAAATTACTTTTCGAGTATAATGCTTTATATTCTGAGTTCATCAAAGTAGTTAAAGAACTAGTTGCTTTAAAAAAGAAGAATAAAATTCTTGAAGATAAGCTTAAAGAATTACTTGACAAAAATTGTGAAAACTGTCCTTCTTTGAATAAGAAAAATGCCGATCTCACTAAAACTCTTGAAAAATTTACTAAAGGTAGTGAGATGTTAAATATCATTTTAAAAGCTCAACTTTTTGTGAATGATATATAGGTCTAGTATTGGATATAACCCCAAATCAGACAAAAAGAAAGGAAGAAAGAAAACAGGAGGCAAAATGCATTTGAATTATTTTCAACATTCTGTACATGTATCAAATCCTTTTGCACATTATAATTTTTGCAAAAGAAAGGGTCACTATACTTCCTCATGTATTAATAAAAAGAAAGGAAAAATGGGAACTTATAAATGGGTGCCTATAAGTTCATATGTTCATAAAGTAATTTGTACTAACCCAAAAGGACCCAAAAAGATATGGGTACCTAAGACTTAATTGTCTATAATTACAGATATATCTTAAAGCTTCCAGAGGCAACAAATGGTATATAGACAGTGGAAGCTCCAGACATATGATTGGTGATCCTGAAAAGTTTACCACATTAGAGCCTAAAGAAGGTAGAAAGGTAAAATTTGGAGGAAATTAGTCAGGCAAGGCAGCAGGAATTGGTGAGAATGGAAGCGAGAAAGGCATTTAAGTCAAAGATATTTATTATGTTGAAGGCCTTTGTCATAATCTGCTTAGCGTGAGTCAAAGTACAAATAAAGATAACTGGGTGATATTTGACTCTGAAGAGTGTCTAATTGTAAGGAAGAAGAATTTACAAATAGAGAAGAAAAATATTAAAGCAAAACTCAGAGTACAAAGGAAAGGTAATTGCTATACCCTTGATATGAGTGAAAATGTTTCTAAAAATTGCTTTCTAAGTAATGTCGATAAAGGTTGGTATGGTATAAGAGACTAGCTCATGTCAATATGTACTAACTAAGCAAGTTACTCGAAAAGGATTTAGTAATTGATTTACCCAAAGTAAATTTCAAAAATGATTTAATTATTGATGCATGTCAGAAGGGTAAACAAACAAAATCATCTTTTAAATCAAAAAATGAAATCACAACTAACAAACCACTTTAACTGCTTCATATGGATTTAGTAGGATTTAGTAGGACCAGTAAGAGTTCAAAGCCTTAGTGGCAATTTGTATTCATTGGTCATTGTTGATGATTTTTCTAAATTTACATGGACTATTTTCTTATCATCTAAGGATGTAACCTTCAATGAATTTATTGTTTTTGCCAAGAAAGTGCAAAATGAGAAAGATATGTCCATTTCAAGTATCAGGACAGATCACAATGGAGAATTAGAAAATCATGACTTCGGAGAATACTGTGATACCAACGGCATTGATCACAACTTCTCTGCACCAAGGACCCCACCACAAATGGAGTTGTAGAAAGAAAGAGCATATTTCTCACTGAGATGGCCAGAGCCATGCTGAATGAAACGAATGTGTCTCAAGTTTTCTACTACAAGCTATATTTCAAATAGAGCGTAGATTACACCTTACGAATTTTATAAAGGAAGGAAGCCAAATTTTGCTCATCTACAAGTGTTTCATTCACAATAATGGTAAAGATAATCTAGGAAAGTTTTATTCTAAAACTGATGAAGGAATATTCCTAAGCTATTCTAACCGATGCAAAGTTTATAGAGTTTTCAATAAATGAACATGAGTAGTTGAACTTCTTTCTTAGGCTGCAAATTAAGCAAAGAAAGAATAGAATTTTCATATCTCGAAGAAAATACCTAAAGGAGCTATTAAAGAAATACGAGATAGATCAAGCAAATAGAGCAAATAGACATAAGAGCTCAACTACATTGCTTGATGCTGACATTAAGGGGATAAACGATAACATCACAAAGTATAGAAGAATGATTAGTTTATTACTCTATCTCACTAAGGATAGACTTGACATTCAATTCAGTATTGGAATACGTGTAAGATATCAATCAGCTCCAAAAGAATCACATGCTAAAACCATCAAACGAATCTTCAGATATCTTGCCAATACAACAGAGTTAGGTATATGGTATCCTAAGGGAGGAAATGAATACTTGGTTGCATACTTAAACTTTGATCAGGAAGGATACAAAACAGACAAAAAGATCACTAGTAGACAATGTCAGGTTCTTGGAGGTTCACTTGCATCATGGTTAAGCAAGAAACAAAACAAAATGTCTCTTTCATCAATAGAAGCTGAGTACGTATCAACATCAAGTTATTGTGCACAAGTACTTTAGCTAAAGCAACAACTTCAAGACCTTGGCATACACCTAAAAGAGATACCTATCTACTGTGACAATACCAGTACGATAAGCTTGGCAAAGAATCTAGTCCAATACTCTAGAACCAAGCATATCGATGTTAGACACCAATTCATCAGTGATCATATTCCAAAGAAGCATGTCAAAGTGATATTCATCCCAACTCATCTTTAAATAGAAGATATCTTCACAAAACTCCTCACCAAAGATCAATTTCTATTTATAAGAAGAGAATTAGGAATGGTAAATCCTAACGAATTGTAAGTTATTTTATGTTAGTAAATGCAATTAGATTATGTTTTGATGATAATTGACTTAAGCTTTGGAGTATCTAGTAATTTGTTTTTGCAGGACCTTTATACTTTGTTATGTGGTAAGGAAAGTAGAGCTAAACAAAGATGTTGGTCACTACAACATCTCTTGAGTGACCACTTCTAATATCAAGACATTACTCAAGTGATAACTGGTAGTTATGGTTGCATCACTCGAGTGACCACTCGAGTGATGAACTGAAAAGTCAGGGAAGTTGACTTTAATTCAAATTGAAATGGCATAACGGTTGAATATGAATAGTCAAGAGTTGAAGAGACAGATCACTCAAGTGATCACTAAAGTGATGTATCATAATTACTCGAATGAGCACTCAAGTGATCATCAGTATAGATGAAAATTCAACCAAGTTTTAACTTGATTCTGCCATCTAGTGCCTACAAATCATCAAAGAAATATTCATGTATAATTACTACATGATTTATGGCAGGTATGGTTTACAAATGCTTTGATTTTTAACTGCTTGGCTTGATCACTCGAGTGATGCCCCAAGATCACTCGAGTAATGTCATGCAAAGTAGGTTATAACAACCGGCACTAGATCATTTTCACAAGATTACTTCCAATAACTTTCCCAGTGGCAAAATAATACCCACTCAAGTCCAATCAAAACCCACTACTTTTCACTCCTAGAAACTTTCTAAAATTCTTCCAATCTTCTGCCTTAACCCTCGACAGTTGAAAAACCAAAAGAGTGAAATCAAAGTTTCTTGCTTCAATCCTCAATGGCCAAAACAAAGATGCCTCGTAATAATTCTATTGAGTCTTCTGAGTCTCTACCAACTCCTCTACCCAAGAAAGAGAAGAAATAAACAACTCCAAAATCAAAATCTCATCCACGACTGAAAGTTCTTAAAAAGGCTCTATCTAAAGCACAACTAAAGGCCAAAGGTGTTGTAACCAAGGAACAAGCTCCCATAAAGACAAAAACAAAGAAACCCATTCCTCCTGGAAAAGGAAAGGAATCAGCTTCTCCTACTCCACCTTCTACGGATTCCTCTGATACTCCCTCTTGGTCGGAGAAGGGACCAAAATATGATGAGAAAATTGCCAAGGCAATGGGAAATATATTAGATGAAGCTTTCAATCCAAGGGAGACAAGCAAGGAACTTCTTCCAAAACTTCAAAGTCATCAAAATCTCATCCAAAGGTCTCAAAAGGAGTTAGACAAAAGAAATTCGAAGAACAAGATGTCATAATCCCTTCAAAAGGCTTCAATACAAATAAGCTTGAGGACACAAAGAAATTTAAAGATCACGTCTCCTAGAGAAAAATGTGTAAGATGTACTATGTCGATCTTCAAGTCCTCTATGAAGCTATTAAGTTTGATTTAAGCAATTATCTAGAGAGTTATATGCTTTGGTTGTCTGTGAACCTTCCTTATTGTACTAAGATAGTTAGGCATTTCTATTGTAATCTTGAACCTGTAGAGAATTGCATAAGTCTATTTGTAGAGGAGGAATTAGAAACAAAAGTAAGATGGAAGAAATTTACAATCTCTATCTCCAAGATAAATGAGTAGTTAGGAATAAAGGAGGCACCAAAGGATAACCCAGCTAAGCTCAATTCAAACCAAATATTTAATATTCTGAGGCCCAATAAGAGAGTAGGACCTTTCATCTTCAATCCAAGCGACATGTGTGACTTACACATAGTACTTTGGTACATATACTCTCGAGCCATAGTGAACAAGTTCAACAACTTCACACATTTCATTGACTAGGACTATAGGAATATGGCCTCAATACTATTAAAGGAGAAAAGAAATCTAGGAGAATTGATCTTCTCAGAGATCAAGAGGTATAGGTTCTTTGGAACCAAAACTACACCAATGTCATACCCTCAATTGATCTCCATATTCTTCAAGGTGAAAAAGATTTGGTACTTAGAGCCTAATGAGCAGATTGAGAGACTATTGCCTGTTGGAAGGAACCAAATCGAGAAGCTAGGGATTGAGATACCTCTAAAGAAGCCAATTGACTTAACTCCTAAGAAAAAAAGGCATCTAAAGTTGAGCTAACAGATTGGATAATACTCAGTCCTCTGCTCTTACCACTACCCCAGCTCCATCCTTCTTTGGGTCTACAATTTAGAATTACCTGAAGGAGGTACTTGAAGGTTTTCATGTGGACATAGCCAACACAAATGTTGAACTGATCACCCATATGAACATCAAGATGGGATGGATGATTGAATATATGAACAAGCACAACCAGGTAGTGTTGGCTTAGCAGGAGGCTTATACTACTGTACTAAACTAGGTTGCTAGTCTTTTTCGATCCCTTTATGAGAAGGTTGATGTCCTAACATCGAGCACTTTCATTCTTGGTTCGTTTATCCCAGCTTCAGTACTAACCACTTCCTCTATCCCTGTATTTGATCCTCCTCGTATCATCCCTCATACCATACCGAGTAATGTCATCTTTACCATGATTAATCCCTCTTCATCTACTCAGGTTCACATTACTCTAAATGAGTAGGCCACCGTCTAGCCTAGCCCAGTAACCATACCAATAGCATCACCTGTAGGCACTGAGCCACTCCCTCAATCCCCTATTCACCATTCACACCATTCTAATGACATTAAGGAATTGATGGACACATCACAACAGCCTTCACCACCACTGTCACAACATCCTCCTCTCTATATTCCTCAGCCACAGGATCTACTACAGGTCCCTCCTCTTCACCTACCAAAGCCCATCTCATCTGAGTCACCTACATTTACCATTGAGGAGGTGATACACATGATAATGCATCTTCACCTATCTAGGCCACTCCCATTACAACCAGAGATCCATCTACCCAAAGTTTTGGGTCTAACTCTCATGTCTAGCTCCTTTTTGATGTTATTAAAAAAAAGGGGAGAAGACCTAGAGTGATTTTGGTGAACCTGTATGGGTGCTTAGTACTTAGATTATTGGGATGAACGAGTGTATATGGATTTTAGGAGCTTTCATGCATTTAGCTTTCATGTCATTTAATGTTATTCTGAATTGCTTTCTTGTCTTTTAGACTAACGGAACTCTGAAGTTTAATGAGATTCTGATGGCAAAATTGATTTATATGCATACAAAGTTATTTTTTTGGCTGTCTATTAAATAATTGCCCTAATATGTAGTATTCTTGAAGCTTGTGACTATATTGACCTTAATTTTAAGTTTAAGCTTCAAAATGCAAAAACTATTTTTCAAAATCCTTATTTCAAAAATCACCAAGTTTTGTTATCATGAAAAAGGGGAAGAATGTTAGCTCATATGTTTTGTTGATAACAAAAGGTGTTACATATGATTTGATTGAACAAAAGTTTTTTAACAAAGAAATAGAGTGTTCAGAGGCATGCAGAGCCATTACACTAGTGATAAAGTAAGAAATGAAGTTTCTATGCAAAGCAATAGTCTCTAGCTAATTTTGGAAGTGATTACTCAAGTCATGCAATTAGAAAAAGACTTCAAATACTCTCTGCCAGATTTTGAATGTGATCACTCGAGTGATGTGCAAGGATCACTCGAGTGACTGCTCGGGTAATGGATAAGAAAAGCAGCCTTTGAATCTCTGTCAGAATTTATAAGGGATCACTCTAGTGATGACCTTGAATCACTCAAGTAACTACTTAAGTGATGATATCAGTAAAGTTGCTCAAACTCTACCAAGTTTTAGAAGGGATCACTCGAGTGATGACCTTGGATCACTCGAGTGATAAATCCAGAATGCATCTTTTAATCATTGATTTAATATCTTTATGACTAACACTTCATTGTATTAGCGTTTGAAGTATTTTTACAGGAAAACACTAAAGAGATCATGTTAAGAGAGAAGAGCTACTTTATGAAGAACGTAACGTTCGTGACATCCACCTACCGCAACGGCTAGCTTTCAAATATAAAGAACGGTTAAAAAAAGCTGTGTAACTCTAATAGATAAGTTGAATTGTCGACAATGGTTATTACAATTCAACTATAAATATAGAAGAATTCAGAGCTAAAAAACAACACATAAGAAAGCAAAACGATCAATTCATACTTCGTGCTCTGTTTCTTATTCTTTCATTCTATGTACTTTAGTGATTCAATATTTACTCTGTGAGAGAGATTTTTATTACAAACTCGATATCTTTTATTGAGACAACTTAAGGTTGTGGAACCTTGAGTTGGGGTTTGGTATACATCATGTAAGGGGAAGTGAGTGTCTAGTGAAGGAGCTGTATACTGAGGTGCCAAGAACCCACTGAGTCTTGGAAGATATAGTGAAATTCTCAGAAGGTCTATGAGGACTAGACTAGGTCAAAGTGGTTGTGACCGAACCAGTATAACTCCCTTGTACACTTCGATGATATCTTTCTTAGCTCTTAACTTCATTTTAAATTTTGTTAATTAATTTTGACGGTTCATTTATTCTGTGATAACCCAATTTACCTCCCACTTAGGTGAACCACTTGCACTAATAGAATATTAGTAGATCCCCTTCTAAGCCCACGGCTTGATATTCACTGAGAAAGTGAAAATCTTGGGCTCAAATAAAATGCAAGGTCTTGAACATTTTTTATCATGTAGATAAAAGTAATAGTATGTATATTATGAGTGAATGCATGTAAGGGACATGGGAAGGTAAGACAAGAAAATGATCACCATTAGATAGTCAAGAAAAATCTTTGTGTTTTAGAAGCCTTAGTCCAACTGAGATCATATTTATATAGAAAATGGATCGAAGTATGGATACATAGAAGTATCATTAGATCTTTTAGCTAGGCAAAGAATCCTTTTTCAAATAAGATTGCAAAATAGAATAAGGGGATTTTGGTTCAAATGTTTAGTACATTTTGAATTCATGTCTATATGGTGAAATATAAGATGAAATCGACATACACCAGTAATCAATCACCGTAGCATGCAATTCATACTACATGTGCTTGAGAATAAGACTACAACATTAGACGTAGGTAGAAAATCCTTGATCCATTATGGTGTGAGACCCAAGAAGGAAAAATCCTTCTATTATGCCCTTAGGACTTTGGCAGCATTAGGAAAGCTTGACTTGGCACCAACTACTTTAGCTGAAACTCTGTGTTCATACATGATTTGATCAAACAAGTGAAAAATGTGAAAGTGACCAATTTAAGATAGACTGATATTTAGTCAAGAGGAAAGGTTTATCCTGAAATACACTATTGCGTTGGCATCTATGACATGTCCCTTACAAGTCACAAGAAAGACCAGTAAGTGTGGATACCATATGCGTGTTTAAGCAATCTGAGTCAAGATTAACTCGAGAGGGATTAGATATGCCATAAGTTAAGTGTACAGACAAACCTAGGGCATATGAAGCAACAATTTATAGATACATAATAGGTGTATTTTGATGATGATCCTATGAAAAGATTTCAAGTGTCACAAGCGCAAAAATCTCATGAAGACTGTAATGACCCAATTTGAGATTGAGGGCTAATTAGGCTCACCATGATGTAATTATTGTTGAATTCAATATGAATGTGTTTTAACTAATGCCTAATCCCTGTATTTTTGTTTAAGTGTGGAATTAATGTTTAAATAGGTTTTAAAATAGGGGAAGGCGCATATTGGGGTTATTGGAGTGATATAGATAAGTTTGGAGGTTATGTGAGTGAAATTGCCATAACTATGGGTAAAATGGTAAAATTTGGAAAGTTGCCGACCAATTGGTCCGTTACCAAAGAGGAAACTCATAAGGTAACTAGAGATCAATGGTTAGGATTTATGAGTATGAGAGGAGTTGTGTGTGTGCATGTGTTATATGAGGTTAGGAAAGGAGGCCAAGATGTTGCCAAGTGTTCAAGTGTGAGACCATTGGATCAAGTCAACTTTTCAACCTATTTTCCCTCTCCCTCAAAAATCTGATTTCATCTTCATCCTCTCATCTCTCTCTTCTATTCCATGGTCGTCCAACCTTGAGCAAGAAAAAGAAAGGAAAAGCTTGAGTTTTAGGTGAGTATTTGTCTCTAAATGCTCTAGTGTTCTTCATTAATATTGATTCTAGTGTCAAGAGCATCATTCCTATGGTTTCGGATTTTTGATTAGTGGTGATTGGAAGTTTGAGAAAATTTGGAAGTGGTGGAAATCAAGAATTAGTCTTGGGAAGAAGTTACGGTAAGCCTTTGGAACCTTTTGACATATTTGTTGTGGTCATTGGTTTAGCTTTGAGGATTTTGGATTTTTGCCCTGATTTTGGCTTAATTTAAAAATGTGTGAATTGGTTAGTGTTTAGTGTGAAATTGGTGTCATAGTGTGCCTTTGAGCATTTGAAATTGATTTGGAATGTTGGCTTGGATTGGTTTGCAATATGATGGTTGGATTGAGTTCTTGATAAGACATGTGGTGGTCATTGTGTAACATGTCAATGAAGGTTGAATTGGGTTGTTTTGATGATTTCAATGGATTCCTTGTGCAAATTTATGTGGGAATGGTATTTGATATGAATTTGGGAACCACTAGAAGCATTGTTGTAAAACTGAAATGCTGTCCATTGAGAGTCTATTCTGGGTAGTCTGTTTGTATTGGCGTTTTGAATGACCTAATAATGTCAGAAAATTCTGAAACTTTTCAGTTTTAAATTTCACATCCCAAAATTCAAAATGGACATATAATTTGTGCCATTTTGTTTTGAGAACTGGGAGACATGACTATCCAAAGTTTGGGATTGAAACTGAACACTGTTTTGGGCAGTAGTGAATTTTGTGTGATTCTGTATTTTTGTGGTGATTTCTGGTTATGGCCAATATTTTTCCTATGAAGAGGACTTAAATATCTTTCATTTGGCTTTGGAATCACCTCATTTCGATGTTTCTGGAATTAGTTATGATTTTTGAAAGTTCAGCAAAGAAACAGAATTTTCTTGGCCGTGGCCAGAGGTTATGGACCGCGGCCCATAACTTTCGGTGCATCCATTGGCTGCGGCCAGTGGATTTGTGGGCTGTGGCCAATACCCAAAAATCAGCATATTCCATATTTAAAAGGTGGTTTTTGATATAGTTGCTCCCAACCCTTTAGGCATAGGTCTAGGCTTCTAATAACTATCTAAAGAGTTCAAATGACATCCAACTTCAAGTATTATGAAATTAAGAACTTGGAAAAGAAATTAATTTATTGTCCTTAATCTTGGTTATAGGATTTGACATTTGCTATACCCGTGAGCCTACTGTGCCAGAGAACGCCAGGAAAGATCCAGGTAGTGACTCCTTCTCTTATATTGTGTATGATACTTTATATGTTTGATTTAGCATTGTATTGTGAAAGCCAGAGTGGCTATGTGATTGCCAGAAAGGCAATGTGATTTATGCAAGCTAGACTGGCTATGCAGATGCTAGAGAGGCAATATGAAAGCTAGAGTGGCTTTGTGTGTTGTCAGAGAGGCAATGCAATATGTGTATGCCAGTGAGGCAACATGTATCTGTGACAGCTTGTAGGCTGTGTTTATACTGCTACATTGTGTGATGATTTTCTTACATGCTATGTGATTATATTTGGTATGAGTGATTTGTTACTATTGGAATTCTTTTGAATCTCATTCTTTCCATTGACTAACATTTCAGATAGGGCAAGTGACTCCAAGGAGAAGCGGATAACCAAGAGCGAATAGGACTTCTTAGGGATTATTTGTTTTGGTTGTTGATTATCTATCTCTGGACTTGGGATTACTGTATATTGTGGGATGTAAATATTACGCTTGATTTTGGTTATGTAATCCCCTAGTTGGAACTTGTAAACCCTTAGAATATGTATGAAACCCGGGGTTTGTTAGGATTTTGTTGTACACTCTGATATATGAATGTAATATAACTATACAGGTAATTATATTCGATATTTGAATGTGAAACCAGGATAGAGAAGAAGTTTTTAAAAAAACAATCTATCCATGTGGGAGTTTAAAATGAATTCTAAACTATCCATTGGTCTCTAATCTATTTAATCACGTATTATCGAATCATAATTATGTTTACTAAGGCAGGAGGTTACAAAGACTTTGCGTCCACGAAGCCACGACAAACACTAAGTATGAAATAAGAGAAATTGACAATTGCATTATGGTAGGCCTATCAAGTGCGAGTGGGAGATGTTGGATTTTTTGGTCCGAGTCTGCCCTTGATGGGTTGGACTATTTGTTTTGGAAAAATCCGAATCAAATGAAGGAGAGAATAAATAAGAAATTAGTGTTGATAGAATCACACTTATGTGTGATTAGCAACCAAAGTAGCATTTATGTTGATTTGGAAGAGGAGCCTCTTGATTGACAAGAGGATCCTCTTGATTGAGGAATCAATCAGGAGTTATTGCCTTGTTGAATGCAGCTTGGTGGGCAAGCAGCAGCGGCTATCTAGGACTCTATAAATAGAGGCCTCCACTAAGCGTTTGAATCATCTTGCGCTCTCTCTTTTCATCTTCCATCTTTTCTCTGTTATCATTCTTTGTTGTGTAAACCTGGTTAGACTCTTGTAGTTTAATCCTTAGCGTGAGCTTTGCTCCCGGATTAAACTAGATCCAGTATGCTTCCTCTCTCTCTCTCTCTCTCTCTCTCATTTATCCATCATGTATAATTATTAGAAAATCTTGAAAGATTATGGTTTAGTTTGTTTAAGATATTTAACTATTATTGTAATAAATAATTGGTGACTTGACGATTGTTAGGATGAGATAATGATTTAACCAATTTTAAATTGCTGACTGCTTATAAATATCATCATATTTTGTGAATTCCCATGAGTTCCTAAGATCCAAAGAACCTAATCATCACTTTCAAGAATCATTTAATTAGAGTTCTCCTTATTCATGAATCTAAGTTATTAAGTATTGGAACATTCAACAGTACCAATTATGTTAGAATAAAATCACATATTCATCAATATATTAGGTACTACCAAGTACAGCTATGAATATGTAATTTTAGGGAATGTATGTTAGAATGAATACAATGTAATTACCATTTTGGTTTTATTTATAAGTCCAATTTGAGGGAAAAATTATGTTTTTATATAAGTCTACTTTCAGAATAATAAATGAGAATATTACAATTTTGCCCTTATTAAAGATAGAGAGAGAGAAGAAAAAATTGAAAAATAACCATTTATAAATGAGGGCAAAGTAGTTAACTAACTCTACTTAGTAGGTAAGAATTAGGTAATTTGGATTTATACTCTTTCCTTCCTAAATATAATACCGAGTTGACTTTTTTTGAAAGATTAAGGAAACTAAATAAATTACTTATTTATAATATAAGTTATGTATCATTAGATAATATATTAGTTTATAAATCATGCAAATTAATTTGGAGAAAAAAGATAAATATAAATACTTTAAAATAATTTATTTAGCTTCATTAATTTCTTCAAAAACAATTAACTAGGTCTTATATTTAGGACCGGATGTATTAAATAGAACCAGAGTGGTATTGTGTTAAAATTTAATGATTGGAAGCGTATAAACAAAGGTCACCCCCAAAGTCTTATGCACACACAAATAAATCGAAGTAAAATCAGAACTTTCGCTTGAGGAAGCCTTTGGAGCTTATTTAAATTGGCATTAGAATTGCTAAAACGTACGTGGTTTTAAAAAACATACGTGTGTGTTTGGCGCAATGTTAACAGAGTAAAAAGCCACATTTAATCATTAAAGGGTTAAGGTACAAAAATACGCATGTGATTACTCGAGAGAGACCGGTACCAGAATACGCCCGGAAGGACCAAGGTAGTGACTCTTCTCTCATGTTGTGTATGATACTTTGTATGCATGTTTATCATTGTGAATGTGTTATCGGCCATAAGGCATTACAGCGCAAGCAGTTCAATGTGAGCTGTCGTAGGGGGGGCAATGCCCATGATACCTACCCCGGCCGTTGTATCTGCCATCGTAAGTGCCAAGTCTACGTTATGGAATTATGGATTCCTGTTTGAGTATCTAGCCCATGGGGCTGCGTGTTGTGAAATGTTTTATATAGATCTCAGCTGTAGTGATATATGTGATATGTTAATGTGGATGTGCAATATAGCAAGCAGTTTAGCGTGAGCTATCGTAGGGGGCGATGCCCATGATACCTACCCCGGCCGTTGCAACTGTTGTTGTGATTGCTGTGTGTTGCATAGATGATTTACTTTCACGCTTTGATGTTGTGCATATTATGAGTGATTTGGTACTATGGGGATTCCTTAGAATCTCACTCTCCCAAAACAATTTTAGACAGGGCCAAAGGATCTAAGGGAAAGCGGGCGACGAAGAGCGGATAGAGCTTTGATGTAGGAAATTATTTTGGATATTGGTTATCATGTAAAGCTATTTGGATGTTTTTGGGAAACAATTGTATATATTTTGAATTAATGTATAGTTTTGTGTAATCTCAAAGTAAAGGGAAAGAAATTATGGGCATTATGCCTTGTATGAACCCTTTATTAATCAATGGAACCCGAGTGTGTTGGAAATTCATATTGTACTCTGATATGTATGAATGAAATCAACCTATATAGGCCAATTGTGTGATTGTATTGTGAATATGAGACCATTGTGAATAGGGTTTGGAAAAAGTTTTTATAAACCTTGATTTTGGGAAGTTTAATTTCGTTTAAATCCGAAATCTCTTTATGGTCTCAAATTTTACATTAATTACATGTTTATGAACTTAATCTCGGCCTTAATCGTAATGGGAGTTACACTGAACTCAACCTTTGTGGGTGAAAAGATAAGAACTTCACTACTACACCAATGCATTTCATTGTTACTTATTATGCATGGTTTATAATTTTAAACTTTATTCCTCTCCACCAAAAAAAAAAAAAAATCAAACAAAACTAAGTATCAATGTGTCATCCATAATTCACTTATCGCCCTTCTACCACAACAATTGTGGCCAGTAACTATACTCCGATATGGTCTATAAATCAAAGTTGTTTTGTTGTTACATTTGGTGTGGTCTTGTTGATTGATTAGATTATTTCATATTTTAATGACAAATTATGAACAATTTGGATTGAGTTATTGTAATCTTGAAGTGGTTTATGTAATTGTGGTAGGTTAGCCTGTTTTAAGCTTTTAAAAATGCGAGCTTTTCTAACCTGCTTTAGGTTTAGGCAAGCTTTTGTTTAGGCTAGGCTTAAGCTGGAAAAAAAAAAAAAAAAAAAACTATGACAAGCTACCGACCAAGTTCAGGTCAACTTGTTCTAAGACAAGCTTAGCTTGTTAATGGTAAAGTTTGACTTGACCTGTTTTCACCCTAAATACAATGAACAAAAAGGAATTGAGTCAAGTGATAAGTTTTGAAATGCCTGATGGCTCGGCTTATTTAGGCCTACATACACATATATAGAGTTCATTGCCATAAAATTCAAACAACTCTCAAAACACATAACCATACAACCTAAAAGGATCGATACAACAAGATCCTTTCTAAGGCAAGGCATGCTCCAAGAACAGAACAGTTCTCAAGCTTGCTGCAGCATCAAGTAATTATAATGTGCATAGTATGTCCTTACTTATGCAGCTTTCCAAGAAGAAAGTGGGGGAGTGTCAGAGTTCTTATATGTAGCTATGTCACTCTCATATCTACCACCCTTAACAGCATCAGCAGCAGCATAAGACTCCAGCTCCGCCATTTCTTCTGGTGTTAACTTAACTGACAAAGCCCCAATATTCTGATTGAAGTTCTCGATTTTTGTGGTCCCGGGTATGGGGCACACATCGTTTCCCTGGTGGTGAACCCAGGCCAATGCTAGCTGCGATGGAGTGCATCCCTTTCTTGCTGCCATTTCATTAACCCTCTCAAATATAGTCTTATTGTACTCCAAATTTTCAGGCTGGAATCTAGGCAGATACTGCAATTAGGTAAAATACATATGCCAATGAGATTATATCCTGATATCAGACGACCAATAATGAACATTGCAATTGTGGATAATTTGTTCTGTCATTTAAACTGAAACAAAGTGTCAGGTAGGACAGACAAATTATAAATCTGGTTGCATCTCCAAGCAAGGCTAAGACAGTCATGGACTCATAGCATGCTATGAGATTACATATACTAACTATCACAACATTGGAAAGTTTTAAATGGTAGATTTAGGTACCTAAAAAAAGGCAGCGAGTGGAAAGTTTTATTTTGATTTTAAGGCTGGTAAAAGTTCGATATCATAAGAACTTTTATCAACTATCATGTTTAACAAATCTAAACCCAAACCCTTTCAAATAATCTAGCCAACAAAAATGGTACGTATGAAAACGTCAGTATGAAGAGAATGAATCCACGAATCTGTCACCAAGGATTAATTAAATATCAGAGTCACCTTAGTTCATAGACAGGAATGCTACCCCAAAACATGAAGTAGATATATCAAGAATCACTTATGGTATAGAGCAATGGCTCTAGCCATATCTTTTTCTCCCATAAGGTTGTTGTAAAAAGCCCAAAACCCAGTTGCCCCACGAGGAAAAGACAGTGACCAAAAAATTGATGTTAACGGCCATTTGTTTTGCGTTACTGCAACACGACTGTCAGCCACTTAACTGTGATTTGATACTCTGTGTGTGTGTGTGTGTGTCTGTATTTGTATTATGACAGTAATTGAAAATAGTTATGAGAGTCAAGCCCTCAAACAATTCATTAACATTTCACAAATACTAAGCGTCTTGAGCGGGCATGTTAGTCTACAAACAAACAGGTACCAGAAAAATGAACAATATATTCTCTGTACCCAATCGATGTTACATAGAGACAGCTAACGACTTACTAAACTATACCCTAAACAGGCCATTAGCAGGCTGGGCCTATTATCTCTGTTTGTTCTTTTTCTTTTTTATGTATATCATATATTTGATAAATTGTAAATTCTATTAGTCAACAATTTCTTTTAACTCTGCTTTAAAACAACAATTTCTTTTAAATATGGATCGTTCTCTTAAAAATACAACTGAAATATCGGAGGACAGAATAAGGTCAGAAGCAGCAGTGAATCGTTTGCTCTCACATTCTAAGACCTTGAAATAATTTACCATTACGATCACAAAAGCAACTACAGTTAATCACTTATATTTGGAAAAGCATGAATTAATGCAAACCTTCCGAAAGTCATCTTGTGACAGGTTTTCAACTAACTTTGTTCCTGATGAAAGGAATCCTCGTCCAAGAGGACTATAGGCAACAATTCCAATGCCAAGTTCCCTGCGAATACAACAAACCAATTCAAAAGTCATAAAGACAAACACCTGTTGCAGTTTAGTCAAGAGCTCCAACATGGAGAAATAATAGATACTCCCTCCGCTCTTAAATATAAGACATAATTGACATTTTTTGGAGAAATTAAGAAAGTAAAGTAAAATACTTAATCATATCATATTTTGTGTACTATTAGATTATATATCAATTTATAAGTTAGACAAAATAATTTGGAGAAAAAACGAAAAACATAAATACTTTAAAGTAATTTAAGTAGTTTTCTTAATATTTCCAAAAAAGCCAACTTTGTTTTATATTTAGGACCGGAGGGAGTATCATAAATAAAAATTTTTCAGTAGTATAAACCTCACCTGCAGGTTGGAACAATATCTTCCTCCACATCTCTTGCCCACAAGGACCACTCCAATTGCACGGCTGTTATAGGATGAACAGCATGTGCTCTTCTAATTGTTGAAGCTGAGGCCTCAGACAATCCAATGTATTTTATTTTTCCTTCCTCAACAAATTTTTTAAGTTCCCCAACCTTATAATCAATAATATAAAAATGAGTTCACATTTATCAATTCATAAACAGATGTTCAAACAAGTTAACAGATCCAAAAGTTAAAGAACATTGATTCCTTGCTCTAACAGAGATATCATGTACATGTTGAGATGGAAGCATGTCAATGCCTCGCTAATTGTCTATTCCATGTATCAAAGTTGCATCTCTTTCAAATCCAATCTTTTAAATTTTAAGATTACATGTGCTTATTGTGGTTGGGTTCAATCACTATCCCTTACCATATCCTATTACCCACTCTTCACTCCTTGGGTTATGGACCTCACGTGTAAGTGAAAAAAATTACAGAAATACAAGATAATTTGAAGTTGTATTGATCACCTCTCAGATACAGATAAAGGTACAGGTGGAAGAAAGGAATTCTTGATTGCATATATCATTAGGGAAAAAGCTGTTCCTTAATCTTTTATTCAAACTAGTATGACCAAACTGTCAACATAATTTAAAATCCAAAAAAAGACTCAAAAACCTGGATGAAGGTAGTAAAAAGCGTCCCCAAATCCCAATCAAGTTTTCCCCTTTTTTGGGAAAATTGTCCTATTGGATTAAATAATGCTCCATACTATTCCAGTTCCACAAGGCAAAAATAGTTATAAGATAACATGTTACCGAAATCTCCAACATCCTATACTATTAACTAATATTAAGAATGAATTATTGAAACAGCAGAACTAACAAGGATGGTTGAGAAACCATCGGTAAATAAAACACATTGCACAACATTTGATATGATAAAATACAGTTTACATCAAGTTCGCCCTTGTGGTCTCCTCCGAATCAGTTTGTCTTCTCAGGTTTACATTAATTCAGCACTCTTCCAATATTTAGTCACCACATAACCAAAAGATATATATGAAGATAACAATAATGAAGTAATTTACTGTTAAAATTATATTTTATTTGTGTATATTGAAAAGTTTCAAAGGCTTTCGATGCTGTTAATAAGACTAAGTTGACTTTCAAAAGTCTACTTAAACCCGCATGCATCAATCTGATTTTATCTGTTTGGTTGGAAGGAAGGCAAAGAAACTCACGTAAACCAAAAATCACGGTATGATAGAGAGAGAAGGTAATAACAAACCGTGACTTCAATAGGCACACGAGTATCAATACGATGCTGGTAGTAGAGATCAATACAATCGACTTCCAGTCTCTTCAAGCTCGCCTCACAAGCCGCTCTAACATATGCAGGATCGCCACGGATCTCTCTCTTTCCATCCCTAAAGATGATTCCGAATTTGGTGGCCAGTTCAACCTTCTCTCTCACACCTCCCTTCAATGCCTATCTCAAGAAATTGAAAATTCATATTAAATTAGTAATACTAAATCGGAGCGAGCAACATGAAGAATCAACAAAAGGAAAGGGAATTTCGTATGGATCGTACCTTTCCGAGAAGGATTTCGTTGGTGTGTGGACCGTAAATGTCGGAAGTGTCGAAAAATGTGACGCCGCTTTGGACGGCGTGGTGGATGAGGGCGATCATGTCGGGTTCGGGTTTCGGAGCCCCATAGAAAGCGGACATGCCCATGCACCCGAGTCCCTGGGCTGACACCTCCAAACCCTGTGAACCCAGCTTGATCCTACGTACTGCCATTTTTGAGAATCGGAAGGAGCTGCCACTTCCACCGTCAGTGACGAGGGATTTTATAGGAACTGATGAGAAATAAAATTCAACTATTAGGAGTTGATCCAAGTGGTAAGCGGCTTGGTTCTGCTTAAGTAAAGTCTTATGTTTGAGCCTTGTGTATGCAGAAAATTTCTATTGGGAGATTCTCCCACCATACCCAGATAAGCGACGCGGGTCAAATTCAGATATAATCGGAGTAAAATTCTGATAACCGGGATGGGCAGCAAAAAAAATTCAAAAAACGTGATTGAGGACTTGATGGACTGATGGTAAATATTTTTGGAAAAAAGACTTAGGACTTGGTCATCAAATTTGTCAAGAAATCTGACATCATTAGTGATCTCATCAGTGCGTATTATTTATTATCTTTTAAATATAGGATAAAATTAATTTTTTTAGAGATTAAAGAAACTAATTAAATTATTTTAAAATATTTTTATTTTTTTTTTTTGAATTAATTTGTTACACTAATAAATTTATATATAATTTAAAAATATATAACATATAATATAATTAAATAAATTATTTAATTTTTTTAACCCCTCATCCAAAAATTTAACCCCATCCCGGAGAAAATACCTTTAAATAATGAGGTGAATTGTTTAGTGGGGGAATCATCATAAAGTTTGACAAGTTCCATTACAATTAAAGAGTACGCATTAAAAACAAAAAGAGTACGCATTAAAAAATTATCAACTTCCTTATTTTATTATAAGAAAATTGGATATTAAGTAATCGGAAGATTGAAAAAAAGTTTTCCATAAGAAATTTAATCATCGGGAATACTTGGAAAATTCTTATACACACAAAATATTAGTACTCCATAAATTTGTACACACATAGCACTTGTGCTCTTATTTACGCCCTTCCCAACAATTAATTTTCTAATAGGCAACCTTTTTCCAAATTTTCCTTTTTTCTCCTTCTCCCAACATCATTAATTAATATAAAATATTACAAAAGTTTTCACCTTCGTTGCTTTCTCCACCAAGTCCTTGCGATTAACTTATAAAAGATAATTTTATTCCAAGATAAGTCTTACAAATTTTTAAAACTAATTACTTCCTGACGGTTCTATATGTAAGTTTTAATATTAAATATAATGCCTCAATTTATTTTCTTACCATCTTTCACCTAACAAAAAGAAATAGTGCATTTTATCATACTCATGTAAGGTCAAGCTCGTGACATTGTGCTTGAAAAAAGACCTAAGGGATTTTACCAAAAATAAAAAAGACCTAAAGGATACCTCAATTTATGTTGTCCTCCAAATTTATAATTTTTTTTAAAATTCTTCTTATTGATTGTGCACATGTATTGGTTTTCATTCAACCCCAAATGAACCATTAAACCACCATTCATTTATAAAAAGAGGATTTTTTTTCAAGAGCCTATGATTGATTTTATATCATGCGTTCTTCTCTTAATACCCAATATAACAAGCAACAACTCCTCCCGCGTGTTGCGTGAGAGCAACATCTACAACACTTTCCGCAAAATACTGACCCACCTTTTATTTCCCTACACCACTTCAAAATAAAGCAACATCTACAACACTTGCAACAAAATATGAACTCTCCTGTGCAACGCATAAGCTGACCTTTCATGCAAGGCCTTCTCTTACATTCAAAACATTTATATGCTACAATAAACACAAAACAGTTTCTTTCAATGTCTCAAATATTGTTTTACCATACATCATTCATCACCTGAAAAAGGATCTAGGCTAACAAAATATATACCAAAGCCATACGAAAAATTACAATTTGTACATATTCAGCTCTATCAAAAAAACTGAAAATACTAAACATAAGTAATCAACAAATCAACATCTTGTTAGCAAAAAAAAAACAAAAAACAAAAAAACACATCAGCATCTATCTTAACTGGGGTCTAAAAAAAACACTTGTTGAACTACGGAATAAAGTTATGTCTCAACCATCTACAAAAAGAAAAAACATTAGCAAAAACAGAATACTAAAATATTTAATGTTATACACACAACTTGGTACAATGTTTGAAATATTGTATTCTAACCATAGTTTTTGTATAAACCTCCAACAACATATTGCACCAGAACATATTCACCATGTTGAACCCCCAAAGCATGTATTTTTGCAAGAGTCACATCAGTTGGCTCCCTATAAAGGACTATTCTAAGTTCATTCGGTGCACTAATTACATATTATGATGGAAATTGACAAATACTTAGCGAGCATTCATTTTTTGACTAAAAAACAGTCAGCATTCATTTTCAAAAAAAAATAAGGCAGACAAAAAATAAATACACAACCAACTAAAACTTATTAGTCTTTTTGTCTAATTGGATCCTCAAGAGTAAGAACTAACTCCTAGTAATTAAACACCAAGAATTCTTGTAAGAATAACTCCTTGTTTTTCATCTTCATTTTGAAAGTAATTTGTGATGCATGGGATAATTTCACTTACATGCAATCAATAGTTTCTTTTCGTTTCAACAATAATTACAAATCAACTGAAAACCCTAATTACCTAAAACTATATGAAATGATGCAATGTATCTGTTAAACTTAAACAATAGTGCAATGCACCCCGCCATTAAAATGAAGAATACTTTGTGGCCATTAAAATGAAGAATACTTAGTGGGGGGACCCACAAAACATGGTAGGGGTAGTGTGATTTAGAGGCAAAAAAGTCAGAATAACCCATTTTAAACACACTTCTTCAAAACTCTTCATTCAATGGTGCTAATTATAATATTGAATAATGAGGCATTCAATTACGGGGGCCAATAATTCCAAATTAATAATTCATCAGTATTTGCTCAATGATGCTCAATATTTTACCGTATTTACCGTGCAAGTTTGTCATTAAAGTATCTTCCTTAGGATAAGTGTAACCCCCATACTTAAAACTTGAATATGGTTCGAAAACGTGTCATAAATTTAAATTGGAGACCAAAGAATAATTTTCAACTCATTAGAGGTCATGGCTTCAAGACAGGATTCGGTCCTGTGATAAAGTGTGTTTTCAATAACTTTTCAAACATGTTTATGTAATATCCCAATTTTTGATTAAGGGCAAATCATGATTATTGTGGATAATTATGAATCTAATTTGAATTATTACATGTTTTATGGCAATATTAATTAATATGTCATAATTATTGGAAAATTGATAGAATGGGATTATTGGCCTTGAGTTGGTGATTAATAGGAAAATTAATTACTAACTATGGGAAAATGAGAAGTGAGATTGAATGGCTAATGAATGGATTAGAGAAGCTAATTGAGGATTTAGTAAGTGAGAGTCAATGAGGAGTGGACACATGGCAAGCTCACATGTGGGGAGGGATATGAGAAAAGTCAAAGGTATTTTAAAATATATTTTCTCTTTCTTCTTCCCTCTTGGGCGTTGAAATGGTATGGGGGAGGGATAGAATTATCACTTTCTCTCTTTCTTCACTCCTCCTCACTCTCATCTCTCTCGTTCTCTCTCTCCTCCTCTCTCTTGGCGCCATTGTTGCATAAATAAGGGGGGAAAGCTTGCAAAAATGTAAGGGAAATGATCTCAAATACTCAACCTCATTGTATTAATGTTGTTCCTTGCATTAAGAGCTTCATTTTGATATTTATAGTGTGCCCATTGGTGTTGGTTAGTGGCCACACGAAATTTTGGGAAGTGGTGAATCAAGAACTCCCTTTGAGAAAGTTGATAAGGTAAGTGAAACCTATCTATCTATCTATGTTTTGTGCCAAATGGATTAGCTTGGAAATTCTGGAAATTTGGCTTGAAATTTTGAAAATTAGTGTGGTGTTTGAATTGTTGTTGTCATGGATATGATTCTTTGAGATGTATCTTGGGTAGATAGAATTTGATTGAAGCTTAAATGTAAGGTTTGGCACATTTGTGTTGGTTTTGTGCATTGGGCAAAAACAGGGCATGTAATTGGGTTGTGATTTTGGTCATTTTGAGGTTACCATTGTGTTCTTTGTGAAAATTTATATGGGAATAGGCTTGATTGTTATTTTTGGAGCCATTGGACACTTTGGTAAAAAATTGGAAAATCTGTCTTGTGTGAAATCTGTCCGGTCAGTCAGTTTGCACGAGCATTTTGAATGATCAAATGGTGTTGGAAAATTATGAAACTTTCTAATCTTAAGGTTCACATCCCAAGCTTCAAAATGGATATATATTTTGGGTCATTTCGTTTAGTATTCTAGGAGATATGATTGTCCAAAATTTGGGATGGAAACAAAACTCTGTTTTGGAGTAGTGTTGAGTTTTTGGTGATTCTGTATTTGTGTGATGATTTGAAGTAATGAGCCATATTTTTACTAGAAAGAGGACTTATAAATACCTTTCATTTGGATTTGGAATCACCTCTCATTTCGATTTTTCTAAAATTAGTTATGAATTTTGGAAGTTCAGCCAAGAATCAGGGAATTTCTTGGCTGCAGCCCAAGGTGGCTAGCCGCGGCCCAAACCTTTCTAACTTGATTCTGGCCGTGGCCAGTGACCTTCTGACCATATTTTGACCGTGGCCCAAGAAAGGGCTGGCCGCGACCAACCCCTGTGTTCCAGCACTTTGAATTTTCGAAAGAAGATCTCTAACCTATTGTTTTCCAACCTTTTAGGGCTTTTATTAGAGGCATTTGTGGTGTATAATGGAATTGGTGGTATAGTTTTGCGTAATCCCCAAGTTAAGGGTGAATTGTGGGCTTTGTGCCTTTGTAAAACCCTTATTTATGAATGGAACCCGAGTGTGTCGGGAATTTGCTTTATACTCTGATATTTGTGAATGAAATCAACCTGTATAGGCCATTTAGTATTGAAATGTGAATATGGGACCTTATGAACAGGTTTTATAAAATTTTTGTAAGCCATGATTTTGGGAAGTTTGATTTTGTTTAAGTCCTAAAATCATCTAAGGTTTCTAATTCTACATCAATTACGTGTTTATAAACTAAGTCTCGGCCTTAATCGTGAAGGGGGTTACAGTTTAATAAGGTCTCACTTCTATTTTTTGAATCTATTTGACTTGTTCGGTTCTGTTCCATTCATTAACATCAGAGTACTTGACAAAATTTCCAGACGGACTTCCAGGTTATATTCATGGACTAAAAGGGTTTACAGGGAATGATCGCATGTTCTTAATTTCCCTCACCGGGGTTACATACAAACACAGTTCTATGATAAGTACGTCCACCTTTACTAGTTGTACAAGTGTTACAATAAACTTACTTTACCTCTAGCACAACATATACATTCATCCAAAAGTTTGATAACCAACACAAGATCCTAATCTCCTAGCCGTGCACTAGCCGCCCTTGTTTACATGCTTCTCATTTGATCCGCTTGCCTTGGCTATAGGTTATTCATTGGAAAGAGTGAGATTCATATGAATCTCAGTAGTAACATTTCACTCATATGATATATAATTTTCACAAACCATGTAAGCAATCATCACAAAACAGCATTCACAGTAGCATTCACAACCGCATTCTCATAGCATTCACATTCGTGACATTTAACACATTCGTCACAATTCTTAACATTCGTGACATTCGTAACAATTCGTGACATTCTTCACAATTCTTAACATTCATGACATTCTTAACAATTCGTAACACTAGATGATATGCACATACATACAAAGCATTAACATGATATAAGAGAAGGAGTCACTACCTTGTTATTTCCGGTCTTGTTCTTGCACTGATCTCTTATGATCAAGGCAAATATCAAATCCTATAATTTGAATTCAATGATGATGGGTTTTACTTATTCCTATTTTTTAACAACTCCAAAACACTTAGGGTTGGTTATCATTTAAGGGTCTGTTTGGCATAGCGTCTACGAGGGGAAACCTCACGTTTCCGAGAAAAAAGCTCAGTGGATATGTTTTTGACTGTTTGGAAGAGCGGTCCTATCTATTGTGCTTTCATAAAAAAAGCCACGTTTTGTAGAAGCTCCCTTTTGTAGCTTCATTCCCCCGCGCGGTGATGTTAATTGCAGAAAAGAGATATGTGATGTTAATTATAAGATAAAGTTTACTTTTTTTGGAGAAATTAAGGAAGCTAATTAAATTAGTATAGATTATTTATATGTTTATTTTTTCTCCAAACTAATTAGTTTGACTAATAAACTAACATATAATCTGAGAATACATAATATATGATATGATTAAGTAGCTTATTATCAAATTTTATTTATATTTTTTCATTTCAATAATCACAATATATACAAATAATATATATATATATATATAGTATTACATAAGATTCATGCTCTTTTCAGTCATTTTACATTTAAACGAGCTTTTCAAACTCTAATCCAAATAGGTTCAAGGTTAGAAAAAAAAAGTCACATCTGCCACCGCTAATCCAAACACAAATCACATTTACATTTTCACTTTTAATCCTACCTTACTTTTCCAAAAGTCAGGTGAAAAAAAAAGCCACTTCTCCACCGCAAATCCAAACAGGCACTAAGTCCCTTTGGTGGCTATGAGGAGCTCAAACAAAAGCCTAAAAGGATTGGGAAGAGCTAGACTCGTTACCACTATTCAAAAATGTAAGGTGCGGAAATGCTCTAGCTGCAGCCAAGACATGTCCAGAAACTTTTGGGCCTCAGCCATGAAATGTCCTATTTCTTAGCTTAATTTTCAAAAATCGTAACTAAATCCACAAAAATCGAAAGGGGTTCAAAGTTATATGGAAAGCTCCTTAAGTCCTCTATGTAGGGAAAATATGAACCACTGTAACCCCCTGCCATAATTAATATTCAGATTACACAATTAAAGTGAAATAGAGATCAATAATTATCAAAACTCATTACAAACCCATTTACTAGACGGGGTTTTCATAAATACATTTTGAAATAATTTAAAATCTAGTCTCACATTCACATTTTTGAGTATAATTACTACACAAAGATAAATTACATTTAAATATATCAGAGTATGCAAAATAATTCCCGGCCAAATCCCGGGTTCCATATATTAATCAAAGCCTTATAGGGCACAATCGCCCATACAAGCCCTCATACGAGGATTACACAGATCTATCTCATACATATAATCAAATCCTCATCCACATATACACAACCAAATCCAAATACTCCCAACTATGATAACCAACAACTAGATTGACAACCCGAAGGAGTCCTCATTGCCCTTGGTTGCTTGGTCCATCCTCGATCCACTACCCTGTCTGAAAGGTTAGTAGGGAAGGGTGAGATTCTAGAGAATCTCAGTAGGAAAACAATATCAATATGCATGTATAAGAAATGTTTAATGCATGACATGTGTAACGCCCCAATTTTTGGATTAAGGCCTAATGATAATTATTGAGGATAATTATCGGATTAAAGTTGAATTAATGTATATTGGTGGCAATATTATTTAATATGTCATAATTGTTCGAAAATTGAAAGAATGGAATTATTGGCATAAGTTGGTAATTAATGGGAAAATTAATTACTAACTAAAAGAAAAGTGAGAAGTGTGATTAAATGGGTAATGGAAGGATTAGAGAGGATAATTGGTGATTAAGTGTGTGAGAACCAATAGGGAAATGACACATGGCAAGCTCACATGTGGGAGTGATAAGAGAAAGTCAAATGCAATTTTTTATAGTTTCTCTCTCCTCTCCCTTCCCTCTTGGACGCTGGAATGGTATGGGTTGGGGGGGAGTAATGATTTCTTTCCTTCTTCCTCCTCCATACTCCATATCACTCATCTCATCTCTCTTCTTTCTCCATTTTCTGGCGACATTTTGCAACAAAGAAGAAGAGGAAAAGCTTGCAAAAAGGTAAGGAAAATGGCTTCCATTGCTCAAACTTCCTTCTTTAATGTTGATCCTTGAATGAAGAGCTTCATTGTGATGGTTGAAATGTGTTCATTGGTGTTAGTTTATGATCTCAAGAGATTGTGAAAGTTGAAGAATCAAGAAATCTCTTTGGCAAAGTGAAAGAGGTGAGTGTTATCTCCCTTTTGATATATATATTATGGATGTTGGTGAGCATTGATTTTCTGGAAATTTCTGCCCTATTTTCGAAAATTAGGGTCTTAGTGAGTTTGGCATGTTGTGATAATGGAAATGGTATATTATGATGTCTTTTGGACAAAGGGATTGGTTTGAATCATTAAAAGTAAAGTTTGGGATCTTTGTGTTGGTTTTGGTGTGTTGATCAAAACAGGGCATGTGGTTAGATTGTGAATTTGGTCATTTTGAGGTTACCATTGTGTTCCTTGAGTGATTTTGTGTGGGAATAAGCTTGGTTATTAATTTTGGAGTTATTGAACACCTTGGTAGAAAATTGGAAATCTGTTTGGTTTAAGCTCTGTTTTGCGCAGTAATTTTGTATGGGCGTTTTGAATGACCAAATGGTATTGGAAAATTGTGAAACTTTCCAGTATTAAAGTTCACATCCCAAGCTTCAAAATGGACATATATTTTGTGTCATTTCGTTTTGTATTCTGAGAGTTATGCTTTGCCAAAGTTTGGTACAAAAACAGAACTCTGTTTTGGAGTAATGTTGGGTTTTGGGTGATTCTGTATTTGTGTGATGATTTTAAGTTATAAGCCATATTTTTCCGTGAAATAGGGCTCAAATACCCTTCATTTGGCTTTAGAATCACTCCGTTTCGATTTTTCTACAATTAGTTATGGTTTTTCGAAGTTCAGCCCAGAGTCAGGAAATTTCTGGGCCGCGGCCCAAACCTTTCTGGCCTGTTTTGGGCCGCGGCCCATGAGTGGCGGGCTGCAGCCCACGGCCTTCTGACCATATTTGGGCCGCAGCCCAAGGAATGGTGGGCCGCAGCCCACCCCTGTGTTCCAGCATTTTAAGTTTTCGAAAAGAGATCTCCACCCTCTTGTTTCCCAACCTTTTAGGGGTTTTATTAGAGGCATTTGTGGCTTCTTAAGGGTCATTATTGATAACCAAATCTAAGAGTTGAAGAGTTAATTGAGTATTGGAATAGAGAATAATGTTTCGTCCTTAATTATGACTTTAGGATTTGATATCTGCCCGGAGCATAGAAGGCCTGTGCCTGCTCAAGGAAGGAAAGACAAAGGTAGTGACACTTTATCCTATATCATGTGTATTGCATTGCTTGTTTGCATTAGTCATCGATTGTAGTGAAAGTGAAGAGGACGTGGCAAAAGCCCGGACTCGATTACAGTGAAAGTGAAGGGGACGTGGCGAAAGCCCGGACTCGATTACAGTGAAAGTGAAGGGGACGTGGCGAAAGCCCGGACTCGAATATTGATAAAGTGATGGGGCGTGGCGTAAGCCCGACCTCGTATATAGTGAAGGGAACGTGGCGAAAGCCCGGTCTCGAATATCGATTGCTGCATTGTGATATATGTTTACTTGCTTTGTATATATGCATCATATAAATAAACTGTTGCTACTGGGATTCTCTAGAATCTCATTCTTTCCAAATAACATTTTTAGACAGGGCAAGTGGATCGAAAAGCAAGCAAGTGGCAAAGGACGATTAGGACTGCCGGCGGTAGTCTTAGTTATATATTTTGGTTTATATCGAACTGGTTATCATTTTGGATCATTGTAAATATATTGTATAGATCATAGTACTATAGTTTTGTGTAATCCCCGGTATGGATACTAAGATGGGCAATGATGCCCTGTATAAACCTTTGGATTAATGTTATTATCTCGGGTGAGCGTCGGGAATTGTGCTTACTCTGATATTGTATATGTAACGGACCAAATAGGCCATATGTTTTAATGAATGAAATGAATGGAGATCCATTTGTACAGGAGTTTTAAAAAGTTTTTATTTATTCCGGATTTCTCATTTGATAATTAAATGTGCTTAAACGTTAATCCCGGCCTGATTATCGATGGGGGTTACAACATGCTTGCATCACATAACTCATGCTAACACAATGACAATTTGTAAGCTCAATGCTTCAAACAACATACTAATGGCTATAGCATAAATTGAAACATAGCTTCAGATTACATATAATCATGCAAAGCTAAGACATGCACAACACACTAACACAAATATCAAATACATGCAGAAGATATATATTCCCTACACTCTTTCCACGTAAGCTCCAGCTCCGGCTGCTCACGATCAGGCGATCATCAAACCCTATAACCAAAACAAGGACATAGGGTTAATCCCTTTTTCAATTCCTTATCTTTTAAATACTTAAGTTGTTATCATTCACGACCTTTAGGTGGCTACTCAAAGCTTAAACATATGCCTAAAGGGTTGGGAAATACTTGACAAAAGGCTATCCTTTGAATCCTCAAAATCCCCTTTTTGACTGTAACACTCGAGTGAAGATGATCCCACTCGAGTGATGGATGCCTTTCACTCGAGTGATAACCTCTACACTCGAGTGATACCTCCTCAATCACCCGAGTCCTACCGAGTGAAACCCAAAAAGTGACTACCTGTGAGCCACTGAACCCTTAAAATGGCAAGCTCACTTGAGCACTACCCTCAGCACTCGGGTAATATCACAACACTTATGAGTGTACATCCATAATCTTGCCAAATTGTTCGCGAGTGTTAACTTAAGACGCGGCTCTAAGTGCCAAAATGCATGCTCACTCGAGTGACACAAGGTGCACTCGAGTGATAACCTCATCACTCACGGGTAAACCAATGCACTCTCACAACTTCCACATGCAAGTATGACCAAAACAAAAAGGGAAAAGGGAAGATACCACGCTGTACTCGAGTAAGAACCAACAGCACTCAAGTGATGCTTATCAAAACCCAGAAACACAGCAAATATCAGAACTTTCCCAAACTTCCAACATATGTTCCCAATGGTTCCCAAACTCTAACACAAGGCTATTCCCACATAATTTCACACAAGGAACACATTAGAAACCTCAAAACATCCAAAATCCTATCACAATAACATTTTCCCCTTATGGTCACACCTATTACACACATTACCCAAATTTCACTACTTTACTCCCAATGCTCTAAATTAAATCCAATGACACCAAAACACACTATGGCATCATTTTAACCACAATACACCACCATTCCACAATTATACCAAATTAGGGCAAATTCCATAAATCACAAAACTTAACCAAATTACGGAGAAATTTGGAGTTATGTTTTAGCTTCCAATGCTTGTGCCTTTTCATTTCTAATCCCTTATTAAGTTATTTAAACACATTTTAACCATGATTCAAAGAAATTTGGGCAGCATAACCCCTTAGGATTAGGACTTTCCAAATTTACAAACTTAACCAAAAATCACCAAATCCAACCATACACTTCAATAATAACAACATACTTGTGTGGATTTGAGTTTTGTAAAGTTACCTCTTGAGTTCTTGGATTTTCTCTCTCTAGGTGTCCTCTCCTCTCTCTCCTTGAGCTTAAAATGTGTCTTCAAAACCATGGATTCCATGAAGGAGAAAGGTTTAGAGAAGGTTTTCATGGAAGATTACAAAGAAAATTCTTAAGAGATCAATACTTACCTTAAGCCTCTTCTTCCTTCTCTCTAGAACTCCAAAGTTCTTCAAGCTCTCTCTCTCTCTCTTCTTTCTCTTGTTGCTGGCCGAAAATATGAAGGGAAGAGGAAGGAAGAGTGTTTAATAAAACACCTCCAATCACCCTTAACCACATGATCTCATCAAAGCATCTTATGGTGACACTTGTCACAATCCTTATCTCTTTCACATTTATGTCATAATTGCTCCATTAGTATTGAACTAATTTCTTCCTCCTTTTGGTTAGCATAAAACCATCCCCCCTAATGTTCTCCCTAACCAAATGGGTTTTCGCCCATAATCTAACCATGCACTCAAGTATTGTACCATTGTCATAATTACTATCAAGGTATTAATTCCCACATAAATTTTCACAAGGAATCCATTGGAAACGCCAAATCAATCAAATTCACATTCCATTGACATGTTTCACCAATAATCACAACATGTCAACACAAGTCACAATTCAAACTCACACTGCAATTCTTTACTTTCCAAAGTTCCAAACCAATTCCAATGAACTCACATGAACTCACACACATGGGATTCCACCCACTCAATCTCACAACAAATCAACCCTAACCATTGATCTTCAAGTTACCAATGAGTTTCCTCTTCGGTAACTGACCAATTGGTTGGTAACTTTACCATTTTGCCCCTGATTATGGCAATTCCTTCTGAATCACCACTAAATACATCATACTTTTCCATTTAGCCGCAATATGTGCCCTCCCTCTATTTTAAGTCAATTTAGATATTAATTCATAATTGAACTTAAATATTGGCTTTTGGCACTGCTCACAATGCATACACATCACAGTTCACATCATAATCTCCAAAAGGGTCCAATTATCACTAATCACATCCACTTTTGGAGTCATCATCCCTTAATCACAATTTGGGATTTTGCTAAACTGGGGCTTAGCAATCCACTTATTTCAGGCTTATTCTCTAGGCTCAAGTCTCAAAATTTGGGGTATTACATAATGCCTCATATGGAGCCATCTGAATGCTCGAATATAACTGTTGTTGTAGGCAAACTATGCAAACAGAAGGAATTTGTCCCAACTACCTTTATAATCAAGCACACACGCCCTTAACATGTCCTCAAGGGTTTGAATCATTCGTTCGGTCTACCCATCTGTTTGAGGATGATATGTTGTGCTGAATCAGAGCTTGGTAACTAAAGCTTCATGTATCACCTTCCAAAACTTGGAAGTGATTCGTGGATCTCGATTGGAGATAATATTCTTCGGAGTACCATGTAATCTCACAATCTCCTTAATGTAAATTTTTTCCAGTTTGTCAGGAGAATAGTGAATACTAAACGATAGGAAGTGAGCTGTCTTTGTGAATCTTCCAACTATTACCCATATAGCATCATGGTTTCTGACCTTAGGCAACCCTGTCATGAAATCCATAGTAACACTTTCCCACTTCTACTCCGGAATATAAGGGTTTGTCAAAAACTCTAATGGTTGTTGATGTTCAACTTTCACTTTCTGACATGTCAAGCAATGAGCGACGAACTCAGTCACCTTTCTTTTCATCCCTAGCCAATAGTATTGAGCCTTCATGTCATGGTACATCTTTGTAGCCCCTGGATGTAGAGTATACTTACTTTTATGTGCTTCCTCCAGGATTTGATGTTTCAGTTCTGGTTGCAGTGGACCATAAATCCGCTTCTTGTACCTAACTAATCAGCTAGGTGATAAGTCGTATTCTTGGGTTTCGCCTCTATTAATCATACCTCTGATACATAATACTTCATCATCATGCATTTGCGCTTCTTCAATCACTGCCCTCAGATCGTTGTATACTTGGCTAACCCTACTACCTAACAGAATATGACTAAATAGATTTAAGTCTCTGAAATCCTCGATTAGTTTCTACTTATAGATCATTATGGCTGCCACCTGCATTGATTTTATGCTTAATGCATCTGTGACGACATTAGCCTTACCGAGATGATACTTGATTTCAAGATTGTAGTCTTTCAGCAACTCCATCGATCTCCGTTGTCTCATGTTGAGCTCTTTCTGATCATACAAGTACTTCAAGCTCTTATGGTCGTAGTACAACTCTACAGTCTCACCATAGAGATAATGTCTCCAGATTTTCAAATCAAACACAATTGCCGCTAACTCAAGATCATAGGTAGGATACTTCAATTCATGAGGTTTCAGCTGATGCAATGTATATGCCATTTCTCGGCTATGCTGCATCAATACGCATCCCAATCTATACCCACTGGCATATGTATAAACAACATATTAAAAATGCGGATCTAGGATCGTTAACACTAGTACTATAGTTAACCTCTGCTTCAACTCCAGGAAGCTCTTCTCATAATTCTCATCCCATACAAAATGTTGAGCTTTCCGCGTCAATTTCATCAACGGTAATCCAATTTTGGAGAAATTATGTATAAACATTAGATAATAACCAGCTAGACCTAGAAAACTGCATACTTCAAATATAGTCTTTGGTCTCTTCCAGTTCAATACTACTTCCACCTTATTAGGATCAACATAGACCCCTTGCTATGAGACAACGTGGCCCAAAAAATTTACCTCTGAAAGCCAGAATTCACACTTGCTCAGCTTGGCATAAAGTTGCCTATCCCGTAATACGTTCAATAATAACAACATACTTGTATGGATTTGAGTTTTGTGAAGTTACCTCTTGAGTTCTTGGATTTTCTCTCTCTAGGTGTCATCTCCTCTCTCTCCTTAAGCTTAAAATGTGTCTTCAAAACCATGGATTCCATGAAGGAGAAAGGTTTAGAGAAGGTTTTCATGGAAGATTACAAAGAAAATGCTTAAGAGATCAATACTTACCTTAAGCCTCTTCTTCCTTCTCTCTAGAACTCCAAAGTTCTTCAAGCTCTCTCTCTCTTCTTTCTCTTGTTGCTAGCCAAAAATATGAAGGGAAGAGGAAGGAAGAGTGTTTAATAAAACACCTCCAATCACCCTAAACCACATGATCTCATCAAAGCATCTTATGGTGACACTTGTCACAATCCTTATCTCCTTCATATTTGTGTCATAATTGCTCCATTAGCATTGAACTAATTTCCTCCTCCTTTTGGTTAGCATAAAACCGTCCCCCCTAATGCTCTCCCTAACCAAATAGGTTTCCTCCAACTAATCCAACCATGTACTCAAGTATTGTACCATGGTCATAATTACTATGTCCAAGTAGCATTATTTTAATGCAATTAGACATGTGCTCATCTTCATAAATCATAAACTAATCCCTTCACCATATCATAATGACACTTGGCATGTTTAATCCCAAAAATCAGTTTTCCCTCCATTTTTCTTGTGCTAGGCGAAATTTACAAGAGAAAGGGAAATAAAATTGTCTCAACATTTCCATAATTCAATTAAATGGGTTATGCATAATTCCTTTTAATTTCACAACTCTTGATTTATTCCAAATATACATTCTCCTTTATTTTCCTTAATTAATTGAAATTTAACTTCAACTAATTGGAAAATAATTAATCTTGGGCTAAATTGGCAAAATTATGATTTTGCTATTACCTTTGTAATCTAATTCCTTTCTTGAATTAATTTGCCCATTTTCTCATGAATATGAATATTTCAAAATTCATAAGTTCCAAATCTCATGAATATTCACCATTTTATTGAATTTCTGAAATAATTACAATATATTTTTTGTGAATATAAAATTTGGGGTGTTATGTACCAAGTATCTTACTTCAAAAAAATCCCAAAGTTCTAAAAATCTAAAATTTCATTCAAATTTCAAACTTAAATCTCAAAACTACACCATCAAAAATTCAATAATAACTCCAACAAACCCATATCAATGATTTAACTCAAATTTAATCGATGAAAATATCATATACATAAAAATTCCTAAAATTTTTAAATGAAAATTAATTTCTAAATTCTCAAGATAAATAATAAATAAATTTAAACCCATAGAACTTGACTTTAAAATAGCTCGACTATCCTATGACCATATATTGTTAAAACCCAACACTTGCTCCAAACTCTAACCCAAAAATTTGCTTTAATCACCTCAAAAATATTTCCATTAGAAAGAGCAAGTTGAGTAGAATAATATTCATGAAGGGACTTTATTGAATAGAAGTTATTTTACTTACCAAAATGAATCCCAAATATTGCCCAAAGAGAAGAAAAAGAAATAGCAGACGAATGGCGCCACTGTCCTAGCACACTTCCTCTCTGCCAAATTTGAATGACACATGGGATGTGTTTGAATTAATACCTAAGGTAATTAAACCCGGACCGATAACTAAACCGGCCCGGGTATTGGGTTAAGGGTTAGTGCTTCAGACTGGAGCTAACCGGTGACCAAACCGGTGAGAAAATGAAGATTTTAGGCTTATTAATATGAAGTTCTAAAGGAAAATTTAAAAAATTGATTTTGTTTTAAAAAGTAAAAACCGGGTTAGTGACAAAATCGGACTGGTCTACAAGCTAGTTCGCCGATTTTCAAGCCAGACCGGCCAGGTTTCAGTACATGGATAATTACGGATCAGGAGTATATAAAGTAATAATTAATAAGTATTAGCACAAAAAAGGCCTTTTCAATTTTTTTCTTGGTTTTGTTTTCTTTTCCTATAGTATAGGCGGAACCTTGAAATAGGAGGAGAAAGGCAGGCTTATCAAATAAAAGGGAAGGAGCGGGGCAATGGACAGCAACGGATGGCAATGGACAACAACGGATGAGAGAGGGCAGGCTTATCAAATAAAAGGGAAGGAGCTGGGTAGTAGATGGCAACAGACTCCAGTAGAAAAGGAGAGAATCCGCGCCCCCTATCACATGGGCATTTATTCAGAGAGATTGATCAGTGCTTATTTACAATAGCGATTAGAATCTTCAAAAGCAACTTTTCAATCGTGATTTACTATATATAAAGTAAGTATGTAAGAAGAGTTTTGTCTCGATTTACATAAATAAACACTTTTGAGGACCCTAAACGTAATCCCAAACAAGCACCATCTTTTTCACAAAAAGAGAAGTGAAAACTCTACAAACGCATGAGAGAGAGAGAGAGAGAGAGAAGCAGTTCAAAATTAGAGGAAAAAAGTAGAACCGAGGAACAACAAATTACATTAATTTATAGAGTTGGAAGAGATTACGACCTAAAGAAGAAAATGATGTGCTCTTGTGCCCCAAGTGAAGAAGCTCTTTACTTCTATGTTCCATCTCTCTTTGTTTGTTTCTTTGTTGATGGTGGTGAGGGAATGAAGATGACGAGCAGGCGGTGATGACCACGCTGGAGGGGGAGGGGAGAGGGAAAAGGAGTTCAGTTCAAAGGGGAAGCAATGGAATATCAATAAATTAATATGGGCAATTTCGTCGATATGAGATACAAAATTTCTCTCCCTTTCAAAAAATCTAAATTTGAAGAGTTGAGAGAGAGGAGGGGAGAGAAAGACTTAAAAGCAAAATTTTTTCTCACCTGTCACCTCTCTTCCTTCTATTTAAATAGGGTTTTTTAATCTCCAACCCTCATCTACTCTCACCTCTCCTAAAAAAAATTCAACCAAACAAGGCTCAAATACTCAATGGTAAATATATGTTAAAAAAAAAAAGACTTCGTTATCATATTTGGCCCGTGGGTGTTACCTATGGATAGTGAGACCTGTGAATCGGTCATGATACTTCTTTTTTTATTTTTACCGTTGTTGATGTTGATTCTTAATTGGCTTAATATAATTTTTACTCCTTTAAGTTTATCCTCATTTTAATTTTAGTCTCTTAAGCTTCAAACAAGAGTTTTTGGTTCCTTGTAAGGCAAAATGATCCAAATTTTTTTTAATTATAAGGATCAATGTTTTAAATATAATAAAACTTGAGAAATCAAAACTTTTAATTTAACACCCGAGAGATTATAGATTATATTAACGCTTCTTAATGCAAAAAGTATGCATTGACATAAATGATCAAATTCCTTATTTTCTAATGGGAGATTTGGATATTAATTAATGTAAAATTTGAAGAAAAGTCCCCATTAAAAAGTTAATTGTTAGAAATGGCCTAAAATTTTTTTATGCCCGCATAATATTAGTGCTCCGCGAATTTAGCCATTTGAGTTCTTCCCAACAAATTAATTTTTTAATGGGAGAATATACCAACTTTTCCTTTTGCTTTTCCTGCTACTAACCCCATTAACTAATATAAAATTTTACAGAAATTTTCAACTTCCTTGCTTTCTCCACCAGCTCCTTGAGATTAACAATGTCCACCTACTCATTCAGATTAACTTATCAAAGTAATTTTATTTAAAGATATGTCTTACAAGTTTTTAAAAGTAATTACTTCCTCCTGGTTTTATATGTAAGTTTTAATATTAAATGCAATACCTCAATTTATTTGTTTACCATCTTCACCTAATGAAAAGAACTAGTACACTCGTTATACTTATAAAACGTCAAGCTCATAACATTGTGCGTAAAAAAAGACTTAAGGGATACTCGATCTATATTGTCCTCCGAATTTATATTTTTTTTAAATTTTTCTTATTGATTGTGCACATGTGTATTAAGGGTGTCTTATAAAAAAATAGTGTCTATTACAAATAAACAAACGATTAACTTATTGATTTTACACATGTATATAAAGGTGGAAAGAATATTTTATAAAAAATAAAATTATTAACACTTTTATTGCATTGAGAATATGTATCTTTGCTAAGGATCAATATGTGAGTATCATCCACTTCGGCCCAATACGGATGTTGTAGTCCACAATCTCGCATCAGCACATTAGTTGCATCCATGGAATCTGAGCAAAGTTGAATAGCTAAAGGGTTAAGGTGAAAATTTATCTTAGAAGATTTCGCTTTTAGAACAATGTTATCCTGTGAGTTTTTTTGAGTTTAATATTCCGGAAGTATTAAATAGGATCAATGTAGTCCATTACTATTAAAAATTTAATAGTCAACGTTAATTTTTAAATAGTCAATATTAGTTTTTTTAATAATATGGAGCAATATTTCTACGTTTCGAAACCTCCAGAGTAACATTAATCCTCAGAAAAAACTTCTTAAACAAATTTAGCCCATACCTAAAATATTAAGGTGTTGACAAACCTCAAGCCCAGTTTTGATCACTAGAATATCTCCGCCACAGTAATTGGATGGCAGCCAAGATTCATTTTGAACCCTATAATCCAATTTCCCTATGCGTCCCTGATCAATCCCCCACATGCCACCTACGGCCTAGTGACCTTAGTGAACTGATGCATCTTTCACCTAATGAAAAAAACTAGTGCACTCGTCATACTTGTGCCCATAGGTACGCAACGCTTCCAGTCTAAATGTGCCCATAGGTGGTGGTTGCCGTGTTGTTTCTCAAATAGAGCTATCCCAGAAAATGTAGTGTTGCAATTTCCCCCTAATGGTTGTTTCTATAAGATGAAACAAACACTGGTGCACAACTTTGCTTGGAGTGGCCTAGCATCCTTCGAAAATCTGTTAGCATCTGTGCTTCCAAAATTACCAGCACATCAACACAAATACCATAACCCACAGTCACCTTAAAAAGCGTGCATTACTCGGGTAATGTATTGCATTCTAATGTAGCTATATCCCTGCAAGTCATAAGAAAAGAAAACAGAATATTGTTAGGTTTAATAATTCCTCTCTATAACTGTTTCATTCTCTTGAATACCCACGTATTAAATAGAGGGGAGATATAATTTTACTAGGAGGTTGATGTATTTTACTTAAGATAATTTTATTCAGAGATATTTCTTACAAGTTTTAAATATTTATTACTCCCTTCTGTCCTATATCTAAAGGTTGAAAGAGGCTTCAAAAAATATGCTGAATATATTTCTCAACTCCTTGTGTGGTGAAACAAAACAATGAGATTTTGTTGAAAAATCATACATCTCGTCCAATAAGCTTGACTCTGTTCCTAGAAGTGAATGTATATAGTTAAGACCAGTAATATATCACATACGAACCACTCGCGGCTTATCTTTAGGAAAAATGATCTCAATAGTCCTATATGAGGATAGTGTTATATGTATTGCCCAACTAAAGGAAGGGTATATAAAGGGTGATAGAACAAAGCATATTTCACCAAAATTCTTCTTCACTCTCGACCTTCAAAAGGAAATGAAAATTTAACATATTTGTTCACTAAGCCACTTCCAGGTACAATATTTGAAAAGCTTGTCCATGATATTGGCTTTCATAGACTCAAAGGTTTTTATTGATGTTGTCAAGGGGGTTGATATACGTGTACTCTTTTTTCCTTATTTAGATTTTGTTCCATTAGAATTTCCTAGAAAGGTTTTTAATGAGGCAGCACTTGACAGTATATCAATGAATGATATATTCTTTTTCTTTGGCTAGGTTTTTGTCCCAATGGGGTTTTCCTAGTTAAAGTTTTTTAATGAGGCACATTTATAATGAACATCCAAGGGGAAGTGTTATGAGTATATTAATTATGTGGATGTCCATTAACTCTTAATCTCTCATATCCTAGTCATCATTCATGAATAGTTGTTGGGAAACTAAAAGACTTATTAATGTACATTTGTATACATGAATGTTGTGAAGGGTCACATAGTGTACATTCATTTGTATTAATTACACTATTCATTGTATATAACTCTTGATAGTTACTCTTGAAGGCCTATAAATAGAGGCCATATATAAAGTATTGGAATGCACAAGAAACACAAGTAAAGGAGAATTGCCTCATTCTCTCTCAAATTTTCTCTTGCTCTTACTCTCTTATCCCAAATTTCTTTTATTTTCATAATATTTTAATATTAAATATAATATAGCAATTTTTTTTTTTTTTAAAATCATCCTTCATGTAATGGAAGGAACTCATGTATCTATTATACCCACGTAAGGTCAAACTTGTAACTTTGTTGTTAAAGAAGACTTTTGGAATACCTCAATTTATTTTATTATCCAAATTTATAATTTTTTATTTTTCTTATTAATTTAACATATGTATATTGAGGGGTTTCTTTGTTTTTTTTTTGGTTGATGAAATGAAACCCAACGCATTACAACTAGCCGCAACCATCTACATCACTCCTCAACATATCAACAATGGGCGACAGAGGAGAAGTGAAGTAAACAAAACCATCGGGACTACTTAGAGCCTCAGCTTAGACAACGAATCCACCACTTCGTTCGCCTCTCGTCTGCACCAAGTAACTTGGGTAACCCAGTCTCATTTTAATAGAGCTATTATCTCATGGATAATGTCATCTGATGCATTATCCAGCAAAAGGCTATTATTAATATGTTCCACGAGCTCCAAAGAATCAGTCTCCAGGATGACATGCTGACAGCCTTGATCCCAAGCTACCTTTAATCCCATAAGTACCCCCAAGCCTCCGCATTAAAGCTCCCACCAGGTCCTATTCTGAACAAAAAAACCCCAGAACCTCTCCCTTACTGTTACGCATAATCCCTCCACAAGCCAAGGAACTAGACACTGGGGAAGCAGCACTATCTATATTCATCTTCACAAACCCCTTCAATGGTCGACTCCATCTCTCTTTATTAACCATGAGATCCTGCACAGCTCACCTTCGCTAAGTCCCATCTGGCACATGCAGACGTTATGGCAACAATATCTGTAGGGCTCACCTCCTTTGTTCAAAGATTCGCGAATTCCTTGTTGTTTGCACGTAAGAGTGAAATAAACGTCCCACCAAACGCCATTCACCTCGAAGCATTGCCCACGATTCCATCTAAACCAGTCACATGATGATGGTTCGGAAAAGAAAGCAATCGGATCTTTGGAAGGAAGCACCCGACACCAAGATTCACGTGCGTAGAACATGGATAATGTCTTCCTTTCTATCTCTGCACCTCTCACATCTATATGAATCACTCATCCTCCTACGAAACCTCTTATGATTAGTTAGTAATTTGTCCCCAGCAGCAAGCCACAAGATATTCTTACATCTCTGCGGAGCGCTGACCCGCCAAATACTTTTCCATAGCCATTTATTTCCCACCGCTTCTCCCTCATGTATGCTTTCATAAGATAATCTGGGGGGAAATTCACCTGTAGAAGACCATCTTTAAGAAGGAATATCATCGTTGTATGCTTTCATAAGCTAATCTGGTGGTAAATTCGCCTGTAGAAGACCATCTCCAAGAAGGAATATCATCCTTGGACGTAAGGATGTGAACCTTCTCGATTGCTTGTAGGACATGTTGTGGAACGAGATTAGTAAACAAGTCTTGTCTCCACTCTCCATCAGAGTTAACCATATCTGAGACACTCATCTCCATTTGCTCATCCGTAATGTCATGAGTAGCAAGAGAGCTTAGTTTATCATACACTGAGCACCACACATCCTTACAGTAATGCACTCTCAAGCTGTTACAAATTAAACCTTCTATCTTATGCCCAACCATACCTTCTCCCAGCTTCCCTTTTCTGTCGCTTATCAATAAGAGGCAAAAGTTCATCACCGCATCGATATTTCTCAAGGAGAAGTCGAACCCAAAGTGCATCTCTCTTCATAATCATCGACCACCCAAGCTTCATCCTAAAAAGCTTCATTTTGTGTTCTAGCATTCCAGAGTCCCAAACCACCCTCATCCTTCTTCAAACACACATCCTTCCAAGAGACTAAGGGAGTTTTATAACTATCATGACTGCCACCCGGCCCCAAAGACACTGACGTCATCTCTTGTTTAAATCCGCGCAAATAGAACTAGGCAAGGGTGAAGATTCATAGCATACGCTGAGATAGCAGTTAAAACAGAGGACACCAAAGTTAACGTGCAGCCATAGAAAGAGAATGAGCCTCCCAACTTAAAAGTCATGAGTCCATCTTATCCAGCAGGTACTGGTATGTAGATTTTGAAATCCGCTTGTGATGCAAGGGCACTCCTAGATGTTTTCATAAGTCAACTGTAGGCGTGAAACCCATGAAGTCACTAATCTCCTTCACCCTTGTATGATTAACATTAGGTGAGAAAAAATATAGGACTTTGCGCTGTTAACTTTCTCTCCTGAAATAGCACAAAATTCATCCAAAGAAGCCTTAATCAAACCAGCCTGATCTAGAGATGACTCTGCAAATAAAAGAAGGTCATCAGTAAAAAATAAATGAGAAACCTTCGTACCATGTTTTTGGAGACGAAAAGGCTTCCAATTGTCATCATCCACCTCACTTTTTATTAGATGGGCAAACCGTTCCATAGCGATGACAAACAAATAAGGTGTTAGCATGTCTCCTAGTCGTAGACCTCCAAAAGGGAAGAAAGGTTCTCCCTCCAACCCATTCCATTTTAGTTGCATATTTACCGTGATCATACACTTACAAATAACCATCCTTACATTCTCAGGAAGCCCGAGTTCACTTAAACATTTTATTACAAAAAACCCATATAATTCTATCATATGCTTTCTCAAGACCAATTTCCATAGCCATAAATCCATGCTTCCCTTTAATCGTTCACATCGAGTGAAGGAATTCCTGGGCTACAATAATATTACCCATACTAAGCCTTATGGGAACAAAACTGCATTGATTCAAGGAAATGACATGTGGCATTAATCTACACAACCTGATTGCAATAATTATAGTCAAGATCTTATAAATAACATTACAAAGGCTAATGGGACGGAACTCATGTATTGATTTCAAATGACCCACTTTGAAAACAAAAACAATAGGTGAACCATATTAACCACTCAAATACCCACAACATCTTATTGATTCTGAAAGAAAAGAGGATTCAAATCATCAGGCCCTGGAGCCTTTAAGGGACCCATTGCATACAGAGTTTGTTTAACTTCCAGAGGTCTAATTTCCAGGGTTCTAAAACTTGGACCGGTCGGGGTACTGGGTCCAGGGTTAGTGGGTCAGACTAGAGCTAACCCCAGGCCAAATCGGTGAAAAAATGAATATTTTAGGCTTATTAATATGAAGTTCTAAAAAAAAATATAAAAGCTTTGATTTTAAAAAAAAAAACTTAAAAAATCCTGGACCGGACTAGTTTACTGGCCGGTTCCTGGTCCGGACCGGTTGGTCCAATCCAGATTTAAGAACTTGGCTAATTTCCTTCCCCATCTCCCCAAGCAACCCGTCACCCCCCATATGGAAAGGATTTGCCAAAAATAATCTCCCCGTCACCATCACCTTCCTATGCATAGAGTGACTTGAAGAAATTTGAACCCGTTTGTAAAATCTCTTCCTGGTCATATGTCCATTCACCATCTTCCTTTTTTAGTGCCTTAATTCTGTTTCGGCGGTGGTGGCAATTTGCCATAGAGCGAAAAAACTTATTATTCTTATCCCCGTCCACATACCAACTACGTCTAGAATGTTGAAGCCACATAATCTCTTCTTGGAGTAAAGTATTCTCCAGTTCCGATCACAACTTATGCTTCTCAGTTGTAAGATACGCATCACACCCCGTTCGTGAATTTTGACACTAATATTTTCCATACGAGTGATCAAATATCTCTTCTATTTGTTAATATCCCCGAACATCTCATATTCCAAGCCCTCACATTTTTAGTATAACTGCTCAAATTCTCCTCCCACCTACAAGTTGAAAGCCATGAATTCTTGACACCCTCTGGAAATTTCTCATGGGTTACCCAGGGAGCAAAGAACCAAAAGGAGCGCTTTTTAGGAGGTACAACGCTAACTTGTTCTAGTCTAATGAGAAGAGGCGAATGATATGATTTAAACTGAGGTAGGTCGGTCACTGTGGCCGGTGAAAACTATTTAACCACAGAGTAGGGTAGTTTCTAATACAAATAATTAAAAATATATTTTAATGAAATCAACACATAATTTTTACAAATAATTAACTTATTTTTTCATCTCTACACATTACTTATTTAATTCCTATACTTAGAATAGGAGAGTCTTTTATAAGAAATAAAAATATCGATAAATTTTTTTATTGCATTAAGAATATAAAGTCATGACTTTTTTTTTTCTATTACATAGTGACGCTGGATCAAACCTGTGTAGTGGGGGAGGGGGGAATGGCCTAAGGCCAAGTACGTGACCACTACGTCTAATGGTGCTGGTCAAAGTCATGACTTTTATATACCTCTATCTTATGCATAATACTATCTTCACCAAACCACGATTGGGCTGCCCACACATAAGAAATGTATTTCTTAAAAAGAGTAAACGAGGTAGCACGCTCATAGACTAAAATCAACGCCAATGCCCAGCAATTGTCTCATAACCTTAATGAATGTCCAATAATCATCACTGCTTGGGTGTGTAAATGCCATCCCAAAATAGCTTTTGTACAGGAAAAGCACAAAGCAACACGATTGTATCAATTTTGTGTGTTTGGGATCATGATTTTCCAATCTCACTTATCATCTGAATTGTGCAATTCACTACGACAAATTTGTCTATATTTAACAGTTATTCTTACCCATATTTAACGGTTTTCAACCGCTAAACATTTGAGTGCTAAATATTTATATTTAACGGTTTTTAATATTAAATATAAGGCTCTTTATTTCACAGCTTGTTAGATGCCGCCATTATTTATAGGGTCATATATCTAACGGCTTTTTGTCAACGGATGTTAACTATACCAAACAATATTCACCATTTATTTATTAAAAACCGTCGTTAAGCATAATACCAAATATAAGTCCAGTTTTGGTCATCAGTAATGTGTTTATTTGACATTTGTTAATAAATAACTGTTAAATATGTGTATACACTTAATGGTGGTATACAACAACAATTATATATATTACAATATATTACAGTTATTAGCGAATAATTGTGAAATATTGTTCACAATTTTTTTAAAAAAATTGGGGTTCATTTTTTTATAAACCCCATGCATCACATATACAAATATTACCTGTATATATACAGAAACCACAACAGAGGTCCATTCCAATAATCAAAATAGACACCAAAACTATATAGAAAACAAAAGTATATAAACTAAGACAAATAGATCATAGCAAAGTGAAAGCATAACAGAAACCAAAAGAAAGATCTAAACTAAAAGAAAAATAGAAAATAAAACAAAAATCAAAACCAACTAGCTAGCTATTTGTAACACGCCAAATTTTATTCGCCAAAAATATTGTAATTATTGGAAATAGTCAAAGAAAGTAAAATGATGAATTTTGGAGAATATAATTATGCTTCCAGTGAAATTTTCTGTGAGGCAGTGAGTTTTTCATCCAATTTTGTAAGATCAAATGATGAGAAAAAATTATGAGATTTTACAGGCTAAAAGTAGACATCATAAACTTTAATTTGATATGTCATATGACTTAATTAGAGCTATATATAAAAAGTTATGAATTTTTGAATTCAGTCCAGAAAAACTGTGATTTTTCTGGAACAACATGCAAAGATTAAAAATATGGGAATTTTGTGCTTCCAATTGATTAGAGGCTATATTTTTTCATGGAAATAGGCTCAATAAGAGTTCTATAGCTTTTAAAATCACTCCAATTCGATTTTTCTAGAATTAGTTATGCTTTTTCAAAGTTGGGCAAAAAAAAAAAAATCTACTAGAAATTACTTAAAATCCGAAAATGGGAAAATTGGACAATTATGACATCATCAAGATATTAGATGACATCATCATGATATTATAAAGTAAATCTTCATCTTCCTCGTACCATTCTCGACGGTTTTTTTTTTGAAACAAGAGAGAGAGAAAGGAAAGAAAACTCGTAAGGTAGGTTGATTTCTTCAGTGAATTCGTATTTAACGCATATAACTTTACTTCTAAACTACTCCTTCATGTATTTGAAGGTTGTTGAAGCTCAATTTTCTTGTTGGAAAAGGACTTCGGGTTTTAGCCTTATTGATAAAAGCTAGAGGGAAGCGAAAAGTAATTTCCAAACCTTCGTATATTAACTATTCTGGCTGCTGTGGGCAATTTAATCGGTGAAATTTTGTCGTATTGCCGTTAATTTTAAATTTTGGAATTGAGTTGCTAAGGGTTATGCTGCCCAATTTTGGTTTAAATGGTAGTTATAACATAAGGTAATAGTTAATAAAGTGGTTAGGAGTAAAAAGGAACACATATGCGGAGTCGAATTTTGAAAACCCTGACTTTTCTCGGAAAACCCATATATTTTGGCCAAAACTGTAAATGGGCATTAGAGTTGGATTTCAATGATTTGATGGTTCCATTGAGTTCAGAAGGGAAAATTAGATGGGTTTATAGGTGGTCACTTTTTTGGAAAAGCTCGAAAAAGCATAATTACGAAAACGCCCCTGAAACCCTTAAAGTGGGGCCAAAGTTGTAAATGGGCCTTAGAGTTGGATTTTCAATGATTTGATGGTTCCATTGAGTTCAGGAGGGAAAATTAGATGGGGTTACAATTGGTCACTTTTTCGGAAAAGCCCGAACAAGCATAATTATGAAAACGCCCCTGAAACCCTTAAAGTGGGGTTGTCAAGGGTAATTTTATAATTTGACATTGAATTTGATAATTCTAATTTTAGAAATGGATTTCTTATGAAAAATATGTTAGGATAGTCCTAGTCAAAATTTCAGAAAAAGTACGGTCGGACCAGGTATAATGGGGCTGGGCCAAGTCCCCAGGGGCATTTTGTTCATTTTTCAATATAGACTCATATAACCCCTAGAAACACTATAGAAGTGTCTAAATGGTACATTTGGAATTATAGGATCGAATATGGAGCCCAGGTTGTTGGCACGCTTTACAAGGCACACGTTTCAAGGTGGAAAAGGGTTAAGGTAGGGAACTTACCTCTCCTGCATGTATTTTGCAATATCCCAAATTTGGAATATGGGTTAAGGACTTCAAAAGTGGGTGTGATTATGGTTAAACCAACACGTTTAGAGAATTCGATGTGAATTGTGGTTTGAATGTGTTATAAGCAGTGCTATGTTAGGATCGGTAGGCACAGCGGAAGAATTTTAAAATTTTACCGATCCTAATCAAGGATCTATCAACAGTATTTAAATTGGGTTAGAAAGACTTCGTACCCTTTTTTAACTTTGGGTTTTCACGATCTCTAGGAGCCAACACTTTAGGTCCCCCTCTATCGGTATCCACACAAATGCTCTCCAACCGAGACTGCGTGCTAGCGCCTCTAATGTTTTTAGGGTTTCCCTTGCGGCTTCGAATTCTCATACGCTTATGAGTATATCTGCTCTATCAAGTTTATAACCTAGGAGGGCTATATTCAAATTTCAAAATTAATCATCATTAATTTTGAAATTAATCAACAATTAATTATCTTAATGAGCTAATTAAATAAATTCAGTTTAAATTAAATCTGTCGAACAGTTTTAATTTAACCTATTTATTTAATCCAAATAAAGAGCCATTAGATTTAATTTATCTTCATAAATTAAATCTGAGATACTATATCTCTATCATGTTAGTTATTAAATTTAATATATCTTAATAAATTAAATTTAAAACTAACATAATATAATAATATCATATAATATATATACATATATATATATATATATAATATATAAGATATGTATTTCGAAAATATATATCTATATAATATTATTAACAAATTTTATATTTTATATATAAATATAAAATTCGTCCACCTTAAATTAAACATTATCTCGTGTTGGGCCATTCTTGTGTGCTACCTTGTAGGCCCATATGAAGTTGGCGGTGGGCCAATAACTATACTAACCTAAAGGTCGCAAGCGGCCTTTAGCAAGACATTACGACTACCCAATTCATATGAGGATCGTTATCACGATGCAACTTGTCATATAACCATGTCACATCCCTTTTGTTACACGATATATTGATCAAGGATAAAGCGTGGATAATGTCATTCTCTTGTTCCTGACCATTACTTTCTCGATTCCTGAGTAGCCTGACAATAGAAATGGAAACTCCTTTCCATTGTAGTATGGCCATACATTTCTCAGACTCACTCATCGAGGGGCCCAGTAGTATCTCTGTACTAATGTGAGGGACCAATTCCATCTTGATCATTCATATTCCTCTGCATGAAAAACTACCAAGCCTGATCATAGCCTTTATTATCACCCGGTCAAAAGTGACTTTTGACTAGTTCAAAGCTTAGCAACTCTCATATAGGAATCCATGATGACCTCAGGTCAAAGGGCATTGTGACGTGGTTATACATGAGAAAAGCTTATGACTTGATCCATGTAGCTTTCTCATAGTGGGTCGGTCCAGCACCTTGTACTCTTACAAGTGCTTAAGACTTTGATTCGTATCTCCATATCTTATCAAAGTCATACTGGTCTTGTTTCATCTCTACTTCCGCATAGATGATCGACCAGGGACATTTTAGGACAATCTTCATGAATTATCCAAGGATACAATTATCACAGTTAACATGCAAATAATATGATATCATAATGGAGAAATTTCATTAAAATAATAATGTTCAAAGTATAATGACTATCCCTTAGGGCACAATTTCCAACATCTCGAAACCCTGTGTTTAAGTTCAATTGTGGATTAACATCTGAATTGGCTTAAAATATAGGGAGGGTGTATATTATGGCTAAAAGAATGAGAAAATGTGTTTGGTGGTGGTTCAAGAGAAATTACCATAATTAGGGGCAAAATGGTAAAGTTGTCGACCAATTGATCGGTTGCCGAAAAGGAAACTTATTGATAACTCTAAGATCAATGGTTAGGATTGACTTGTGTAATAGATCAAAGGGTGGAATCATGTGTGTGTGGGCTTATGTGAGCTCATAGTTGGTGTAATGAGATGGTGACAAGTGGCAAAATGTGCACTATTGGATTAGTCAATGTTTCAAAACACTCTTTCCTCTCTCCTCTCTTCTCTAAGTCAGCTACCATACTTGGGGAAGCCAAAATGCTAACCTTCTTCATTATCCTCACCTTCTTTCTCTATCTCCATGTTTGTCCAAGGCTAAGGTAAGAAAGAGAAAGCTAAAGGTGAGATTTTGGTTAGTTTGTTGTTCCCTTTAGCTCAAATACCCTTCTCTATTATTGTTCATAGTGATGAGAGCTTCATCTCTATGATTTTAGATTTGTGAAAGAAGATGCTTTGAAGCTTGAGGAAATTTGAAAGAGGAAGAATTAAGAGACTAGCTTGGGAAAAAGGAAGAGGTGAGTATTTGTACCCTTTTGATCTAAGTTTTGTGATTTTTGGTTGAGCTTTGTGATTTGTGGAATTTTTCCCTGATTTTGTGTGACATGTAATTGGGAGAATTGCATGTTATAGTGTGGTTAAAATGGTGTTTAAATGTGTTTTGGTGTAATTGGTATTGGTTAGAATTAGAAAGGGAAAGTTTGGTCACTGGGGGGTTTGTGTGTAATATGTTGACCCAAGAACAAATTTGTTGTTAGAGTGTGATCTTGGATGTTTTGAAGGTTCTAATGGGTTCCTTGTGTAAAACTATGTGGGAGTAGTCTTGTGATAGAGTTTTGGAACCATTGGAAATATATTGGTTCAGTTGGGAAAATTCTATCAGTTGCTGCATTCAGGCTTATGATAGAGCCTCACTCAAGTGAATAAGGGTCTCACTCGAGTGCAGCATTATATTTTCCCTTTCTCCTTTGGTTTTGGTTGCACTTGTTCATGGAACAAGCAAGAGTGCACTTCTTCACCTGCGAGTGATATGGGTTATCACTCGAGTGATGGTGATCTCACTCGAGTGATCATGTGCTTCTGCACTATGACCTGCTTCTTGGGTTGTCACTCGCAGTTGGTTTGGCAAGAGTGTAAGCTAGCACTCACAAGTGTTGTGGCCTCACTCGAGTGCCAGAGCTAGAGCTCGAGTGCACTTCTGGCTCTGGGTTCTTTGTTGCTCTTGGGTGGTCACTTCCTATGCCTTACTTGGTAGAACTCAGGTGAGCTTGGGGCTATCACTAGAGTATTGATCATGGTGCTCGAGTGTAGTAAGTATTTTTGGTTTTTGTCTATACTTTCGGGCAAGCACTCGCATGAGTGAGTTGTCTTCACTTGGGCATCAGTCGTCCATCACTTGAGTGCGCCACCCATCACTTGAGTGATGCAACCAAAAATAGGGTTTCAAGGGTTCAAAAGGTGGTCTTTGGTTAAGTTTCTCCTAACCCTTAAGGCGTGTGTTTAGGCTTTGAGTAGCCACCTAAAGGTCTTAAATGATAACCAACTTAAGTTTTTGAAAGTTAAGGACTTGGAAAAGGGATTAACCCTATGTCCTTGTTTTAGCTATAGGGTTTGATGTTTGCCCTGAACGGGAGTTGCTGGTGTTGAAGCATACGTGGAAAGGCCTAGGGTAGGGAACTTACCTGTCCTGCATGTATTTGATATTTGTTTTGGTGTATTGATGCATGTCTTTGCTTTGCTTGATTATATGAAACATGTATGAATGATTTGAAGCTATGTTTCAATTTATGCTATGGCCATAAGTATGTTGCTCGAAGCATTGAGCTTACAAATTTGTCATTGTATGTGAGCATGAGTTATGCAAGCATGTCATGCATTAAACATTTATTGTACATGCATATTGGTAATGTTTTCCTACTGAGATTCTCTAGAATCTCACCCTCCCATACTATCCTTTCAGATAAGGTAGTAGATCGAGGATGAAGCTGGCACCCAGGGCGGCAAGGTCTCTTTTAGGATGAGATATTGGTAGTGGTTATCATAGTTGGAATGTGCATATGTGGATGAAGATTTGATTATGCATTCGAGATAGATTTGTGTAATCCCCTATAAGGGTATTTGTGTACCCTTTTGTAAAGGTATGAACCCGGGATTGTCGGGATTATTATGTTGTACACTCTGATTGTAATGAATGTAATTTATCTTCATATAGTAATTGTATTTGAAATGTGAATTTGAGACCAGGTTTTTTGGATTTCAAAAAGTATTTGTGAAAACCCCATTTGGTAGATGGGTTTGAAATTGTGCTTTGTGTAACCCCCTTCGATAATCAGGCCGAGATTAGTGTTTAATCACATTTAATAATCGAATGGGAAATCCGGAATAATTAAAAACTTTTTAAACACCTGTACAAATGGATCTCCATTCATTTCATTCATTAAAACAAATGGCCTGTTTGGTCTGTTACATATACAATATCAGAGTAAGCACAATTCCCGACGTTCACCCGGGATAATAACATTAATCCAAAGGTCTATACAGGGCATCATTGCCCATCTCAGTATCCATACCGGGGATTACACAAAACTATAGTACTATGATCGATACAATATATTTAAAATGATCCAAAATGATAACCAATTCGATATAAACCAAAATATATGTCTAAGACTACCGCCGGCAGTCCTAATCGTCCTTTGCCACTTGCTTGCCTTTCGATCCACTTGCCCTGTCTAAAATGTTATTTGGAAAGAATGAGATTCTAGAGAATCCCAGTAGCAACAGTTTATTTATATGATGCATATATACAAAGCAAGTAAACATATATCACAATGCAGCAATCAATATTCGAGACCGGGCTTTCGCCACGTTCCCTTCACTTTATACAAGGTCGGGCTTACGCCACGCCCCATCACTTTATCAATATTCGAGTCCGGGCTTTCGCCACGTCCCCTTCACTTTCACTATAATCGAGTCCGGGCTTTCGCCACGTCCCCTTCACTTTCACTACAATCGATGACTAATGCAAACAAGCAATGCAATACACATGATATAGGATAAAGTGTCACTACCTTTGTCTTTCCTTCCTTAAGCAGGCACAGGCCTTCTATGCTCCGAGCAGATATCAAAGCCTAAAGTCATAATTAAGGACGAAACATTATTCTCTATTCCAATACTCAATTAACTCTTCAACTCTTAGATTTGGTTATCAATAATGACCCTTAAGAAGCTACAAATGCCTCTAATAAAACCCCTAAAAGGTTGGGAAACAATAGGGTGAAGATCTCTTTTCGAAAACAACAAGTGCTGGAATATAGGGGTGGGCCGCGGCCCACCATTCCTTGGGCTGCGGCCCAAATATGGTCAGAAGGCCTTGGGCTGCGGCCCACCACTCATGGGCCGCGGCCCAAAACAGGCCAGAAAGGTTTGGGCCGCGGTCCGCCACCCTTGGGCCGCGGCCCATAGATTTCCTGACTCTGGGCTGAACTTCGAAAAACCATAACTAATTCTAGAAAAATCGAAACGGAGGGAGTATTGTAATCATTTGTGCTTTCTCTTATCACTCCCACATGTGAGCTTGCCATGTGTCATTTCCCCATTGGTTCTCACACACTTAATCACCAATTATCCTCTCTAATCCTTCCATTAGCCATTTTAATTACACTTCTCATTTTCTTTTAGTTAGTAATTAATTTCCCCATTAATTACCAACTTATGCCAATAATTCCATTCTTTCAATTTTCCAACAATTATGACATATTAAATAATATTGCCACCAATACACATTAATTCAACTTTAATCCGATAATTATCCTCAATAATTATCATTAGGCCTTAATCAAAAATTGGGGCGTTACATTTCTCCCCCCGTTCATTAAATTTCGTCCTCGAAATTTGTTACACCATTGGGGACATAAACCTCAGCCACTTATTCATGACGGCTTCCGTCCCTCGTTTTGTCTTTCTTTAAAGGTAATCCTTCAAAACCACTCATATCAACAATACTCTATAGGTCCAATTCACTCAAGAATCTCAACAGATCAACACTCCATGATTCAATTTCTTTCCCTCAATTACTTTATCATTTCTTTTACTTGGAGACACCCTCACGAGCGAGTAATCTCCGATTTCAATCCTTAGAGGTCTTCACCTCTCTCGATCACTATAATACGAACTATACTCGTTTATTACGGCTTTAAGCCTCTTCAACCATAGTCATTAAGTCACTTTCCCCTTCTGGGGATCACTCAAAGTACCACAGATTCACTGCGTACAACTGATAGTTTCCGTTGTCATCACATCTCTCAGCTTTTGTTGTTTTCCACTATGCTTTCGTTTACACTATATTCACTTTCCCATCATTACCCTCACCCGTACACCTACCAATATCTCTACTAGTGGTAATCGGGACCCTTGGGTTTCAATAACAATATCGAGTCTCTCCTAAATCTCAATCTCTTCTATCCGAAGTACCCTTCTATCACAGTCCACCCTGCATACACTCCACCCGTATACCCCCTCCGAGGGCTCGGTCGATGGCAGTGCGCTTGGCATGGCGAATACTTTCATTGTCGCACCCCACCCGTATCCCTCAACAGGGTCAGTCAGTGGCGGTGCCCACCCTGCCTACACCCCACCCGTATCCCTCAATAGGGTCAGCCAGTAGCGGTGCGCTTGGCGTGGTCACATTTACACATTACTTTACGGTCTTTACATTCAATACGGTATATCAACGGCCGATGGTAGAGATGACCAACGTCAAACCCTACAACGGCTCACGTCGACATGCACACTCTGTCAATTACACTTTCTTGAGTTTCTATTCATTACAGTTATCAAACACATCACATTCTCTTCGTTTGGGCTTCTATCTCTTTATCTATACTTTAGCAATGTTAAGTTGATTTAATAGGAGTCCTAAAGGAATCTCCCATTACCACTAACAACATTCACAATTTCTATTTGTTCGTGCCAGACTTTGGCCCGATTCAATTCGAATCATTTCAAGCCGTATGACTTCTTATCTCAAGAAAACCCATCTATTGCGGGATTCATTACAATGCACCATCACTAAGAGCCAACCTTTCCATAACACTAGTCTATGAGTCAACATCATAGCGACTGCAGTCCACGGTTCATCGTCCAGGTGGCTGCACTCTAGGGTTTGTCGTCACGGCAGTTCCACACTAGGGTTTGTCGTCACGGTGGCTTCACACTACGGTGTGGTATTCTCCGTAGGTAGCCCTTTGCGATCAGACTTCCCATAGGTAGCTTTCTCCGATCAGAACTCTCCGTAGGTAGCCCTTTCCTATCAGAATTCTCCGCAGGTAGCCCTTTCCAATTTGAATTCTCTGTAGATAGTACTTTCCAGTTGGTTGTCTTTAGATGAAGGTATCATTGTATTGAAAACTCAGAAGTCAATCCCCACATCCCATTCTTTATCTCAACCTTGAGACTGTACCTCTGGACTATTCACGGTCCCATCATTAGCCATTCTCAAGTTAGTGGCACATTCTGTTTTCATAACGTTAGGTCAATATTCTACCACCAACGATCAGTACCCCTCTAGCTTGCACATAGCTAGTAGTGTTTGCACCTTTGATTATACCCTTCAAATTCTCAGGTGACCACATTGGTTCACCACATCCCATCACAATTACAGTATACACACAGCCCTTAAACCCATATTCGATTCCTCGTCTCAACCATGAGACTATATTCTATAGCCACTCGTTGTTCTATCAAGAACTATTCTTATTCAATCAGGGAATGCTCTATTATCATGATTTTGCCCTTTGCTAGAATAGCAACTAGCATCCTTGAGAAACCTCATATTCATTTCCAATACATTCCACTTCATGTTCTAGTACCTCAGACCATCCAGGTCAGATCAGGTTCCCAAGAATCAGTTCAACTATTGAGTTAAATCCTTGGATCACAATTCAATTCTTAGGATCTCTACATTAACTAAGCTAGGAAATCACTTTCGCTCATTTCTACGGAGCATCATTAACTCCAACTTAAGTTCAATCATCCTTGCCAGCCTAAGGCACACTGGTCCCCTAGGTCTTAGGGCCTTTGGACACATAAGTCCACTGTAACATCACTGCCATACAATATCATACAGCCTAGGGTCTTTAACCCAACATTTAGGTTCATCAAGAAGTCTAGAACCTCAACATTTCATACATTAGCAATCATTTTCCTCAATCATACCTAATAGGTTTCGCTAAGAATCAAGATCAATAGCACCTACTCTACCTTTCACGGTATTTGGGTAATAACCTCAAAACATTACTGAAGGTTCAACATTATCCATCAGGTTCACGTGGTTTGAGCTTCTGACATGCATCAGAACCACAGTGAAACCACTTCTCATTTCGACCTAAGCACTAATTTAGCTTAGACCTAATTCAGGCTTATTCCCAACCTTCAGTATCGTCAGATCGAATCTCCTGGGATCCACAAACGATATGATCACCATTACTCATATAGTACCATATATCGTATTCACATTCCTTTGACCCTACAATATTACTCAGTACCATCACTTAACATGGAGAGACCACAAAACCTTTACTATGCCTCAAATTGCCATATCCCATCAAATGAACTTTTCTGTCAGAATCCACTACAACAGAACTGTCCCAATTCAAAATCAATACCTACATTATCAATATCTCCATGAATCTAAGAACTCTTTAAACCATCTAACTTAAATAATCATTGGTCATGGAGAAACCTTAAAATCATAATCACTCCTCAAGTCTCCATGGCCTTACTCACTCAAACACTCAAGGCCACCCATCTTAGGGTTCCCCTGAGTTGAGCATGCTTTACATTCACCACCCTTCCACAACTTTATCGAATTCAATAAACTATCTGGAGACCAATCATTCCCTTATTCATACCTCAATCCTTTGATCGACACATCAGAGTTCCAATCTTTATTATCCACTGTATGAAATTAGGTGGATTGTCCTTCAATTCCCCCACTTCTGGGTCCAATGGTCTGACTCTAGTGTGAACCATTCTGTCCTTTAACCTTACAATTGATTCACCCAGTCAGAAATCACAATAGAAGTATACACATATTCCTTAAACCCTTATATACCAATCAATAACAGGAATATTCATGTGTATACAACAACTATCAACAATCACTTAACACTCAGGCAAATAACTAGGGCAACTATCCTAGCAATTCCTACAAATGCCAGGAACATTGCTCTGATACCACAATTGTAACCCCCTTCGATAATCAGGCCGAGATTAGTGTTTAATCACATTTAATAATCGAATGGGAAATCCGGAATAATTAAAAACTTTTTAAACACCTGTACAAATGGATCTCCATTCATTTCATTCATTAAAACAAATGGCCTGTTTGGTCTGTTACATATACAATATCAGAGTAAGCACAATTCCCGACGTTCACCCGGGATAATAACATTAATCCAAAGGTCTATACAGGGCATCATTGCCCATCTCAGTATCCATACCGGGGATTACACAAAACTATAGTACTATGATCGATACAATATATTTAAAATGATCCAAAATGATAACCAATTCGATATAAACCAAAATATATGTCTAAGACTACCGCCGGCAGTCCTAATCGTCCTTTGCCACTTGCTTGCCTTTCGATCCACTTGCCCTGTCTAAAATGTTATTTGGAAAGAATGAGATTCTAGAGAATCCCAGTAGCAACAGTTTATTTATATGATGCATATATACAAAGCAAGTAAACATATATCACAATGCAGCAATCAATATTCGAGACCGGGCTTTCGCCACGTTCCCTTCACTTTATACAAGGTCGGGCTTACGCCACGCCCCATCACTTTATCAATATTCGAGTCCGGGCTTTCGCCACGTCCCCTTCACTTTCACTATAATCGAGTCCGGGCTTTCGCCACGTCCCCTTCACTTTCACTACAATCGATGACTAATGCAAACAAGCAATGCAATACACATGATATAGGATAAAGTGTCACTACCTTTGTCTTTCCTTCCTTAAGCAGGCACAGGCCTTCTATGCTCCGAGCAGATATCAAAGCCTAAAGTCATAATTAAGGACGAAACATTATTCTCTATTCCAATACTCAATTAACTCTTCAACTCTTAGATTTGGTTATCAATAATGACCCTTAAGAAGCTACAAATGCCTCTAATAAAACCCCTAAAAGGTTGGGAAACAATAGGGTGAAGATCTCTTTTCGAAAACAACAAGTGCTGGAATATAGGGGTGGGCCGCGGCCCACCATTCCTTGGGCTGCGGCCCAAATATGGTCAGAAGGCCTTGGGCTGCGGCCCACCACTCATGGGCCGCGGCCCAAAACAGGCCAGAAAGGTTTGGGCCGCGGTCCGCCACCCTTGGGCCGCGGCCCATAGATTTCCTGACTCTGGGCTGAACTTCGAAAAACCATAACTAATTCTAGAAAAATCGAAACGGAGGGAGTATTGTAATCATTTGTGCTTTCTCTTATCACTCCCACATGTGAGCTTGCCATGTGTCATTTCCCCATTGGTTCTCACACACTTAATCACCAATTATCCTCTCTAATCCTTCCATTAGCCATTTTAATTACACTTCTCATTTTCTTTTAGTTAGTAATTAATTTCCCCATTAATTACCAACTTATGCCAATAATTCCATTCTTTCAATTTTCCAACAATTATGACATATTAAATAATATTGCTACCAATATACATTAATTCAACTTTAATCCGATAATTATCCTCAATAATTATCATTAGGCCTTAATCAAAAATTGGGGCGTTACACTTTGTTTATTATCGGTCTCTAATTCATTTTAATCATGTATTTCGGATATAATTATAAAAGGGAGGGTTACATATTTGATATTTGTGTTGGTGTATTGATGCATGTTATTGTTAGATCCCATATGTTTTGATGATAACAAAGATTGGATCAATGATATAAAAGGATTTAAACAAAGTGGCAAAACATTACTTGAAGTAATAAGCAAATTCTATGAAGGCTTACTCGAGTGACTACTCGAGTAAGGGAAGCTGTTACTCGAGTAAGCACTCGAGTAATCGTGAAGAATTTCATCCAAAGAAGCACTACCAAAATTTGGAAGAAGTTACTCAAGGGACAACTCGAGTAATCTACAAAGTTATATAGACCATTACTCGAGTAGCCACTCGAGTAACATCATTTGCAAAGCGTTACTCGAGTAGCCACTTGAGTAACCAGGTCAAAAATCTTCCAGTAGCACTTAGCAAAGAAATGCCACACTTTACCCGAGTAGCCACTCGAGTAACTAGGTGAGAAAAAGGCATTACTCGAGAGACCACTTGAGTAATCTGCTGAGTTATTTGAAGTATTACTATAGGGGTCACTCGAGTAATCAGTAAGCAAACTCTCGGCCAAGATTTGAATGACATTACTCGAGGGAATAATCAAGTAATCTGCAAATTTATTTGAAATCTACTTGAGGGAGCACTCAAGTAAATTTTGAAGAAAACACATGACCACTCAAGTAACCACTCGAGTAATCATATTACTAGAGTTAGCACCCGAGTAACTTGTGAAGAAAAGACATGGCCATTCGAGTAACCACTCAAGTAATAAGGCATTTCCAAGGTTTGTGATCTATCTCACTATATGCCTTGCCCAAGTAATATCTTATGAAAATTACCCATTGCCATATTTTTAATTGATTTACTCGAGGGACCACTCGAGTAATGAAGTCTAGAAATCATGTTTTTAATCGAATGTTTATTAAATTGTTTTCTATATGATTAAATCTTCATTGCACTAGTATTCTAAGTACATTTGTAGAGAAACAATGAAGAGATCATACAAGAAAAGTAAAGTCAAATAAAGTGTCCGAGATCTCACCTACTGTTACCTATCGCAAATGGATAGTTTTCAAAATTGAAGAATGGTCAACTATTATTACGTGACTCAAACGGACATGTTTGAATTGCTTCCAACGGATACTACAAATTATCTATATATATGGAGCATTCAAAGTGAAGAAAATAACACACAAGAATTGAGAACACACGAACATACTATGATCAACACACTCTTAGTTGTTTGTTTTCTTATACTCATTCATTGTACTTCAGTGATTATATATTTGCTCTGTGAGAGAGTTTTTCATTACAAACTCAATAATTGTTATTGAGACAACTTGAGGTTGTGGAACTTTGAGTTGGGGAATTGATTGCAACGTGTAAGGGGGAGCGAGTGTCTAAGTGAAGGAACTTGCTATGTACTGAGGTGCCAAGAACCCACTAAATTTTGAAGAATATAGTGAAACTCTCAGAGACGCTCTAAGGATTGGACGTAGGTCAAAGTGGTTATGGCCGAACCAGTATAACTCTCGGTGTACACTTCGATGATATTTCTCTTTGCTTTCAACTGCTTTAAATATTATGGAAATTTTCTTATACGTAACGAAATTTCTGGTATCACCCAATTCACCCCCTCTTAGGTGAAACGCTTGCACTAACATTTGGTATCAAAGCGTAGGTCTTCTTGTTAAGGTTTAACAGCCTAAGAAGGATCCAATGGCAAGAATGGGTTAAGGCATTCTTCCCAACAGAGCTTCTATCATAAGACCTCCGGGTTTCAATAGTGAACACTTCTCATTCTAGAAAGCAAAGTTTAGAGTTTTCGTAATGGCTATTGAATATAGGCTATGGGATGTGATCGAGAGTGGAAACTACAAACTTTAAAAGATTGTAGATTTACAGAGAGTTCCTAAGACACCAGCAGAATATGATGAGAATGACAAGTAACTCATTACACTCAACAGCAAAGCAATTCTAATGATTCAAAGTGCCTTGAGTCAAAATGAGTACTTCAGAATCTGCACACTCCCAACAGCTAAAGAAATGTGGGAAGCCTTGGAAATAGCTCAGGAAGGAACTTCAGGAATAAAAGAAAATTGGATCAATACTCTGGTTACTGAGTTTGATTTACTTCGAATGAAATCAGGTGAGTCAATAGCTGAATTTGAACTTAGATATACTCACCTTGTTTATCAACTGGCAGAACTTGGAAAAGTCTATGATCAATATACCCAAGTACGAAAGATTTTAAATATTCTTTCTAAAGACTGGGAGGCAAAAGTCACTATAATTGAGGAAGCAAAAGGTGAATCAATGCGATCGGTTGCTTCTCTATTCGAAAGTCTTTCTGAATATGAAAGTAAGTTAAAGTTCAAATGAGAACTAGATGATATTGGTGATAAGAAGAAAAGAGGTCTAGCACTGAAAGCAAAAGAAGAAGAACAAGATGAAGATGAAGAGCTTGACAATGACGAAATGGGCCTAATCATAAAACGATTCAGAAAGTTTTACAAGAAAGGCCAAGGATTCAAAAACTTTCAGAAAGGAGGAACAAGCAATAAAGAACACATCATCTGCTATGAATGCGGAAAGCTAGGACGTTTCAAATCAGAATGTCAAGAACTAATTCAGAAGAATATAGAAAAGAGAAAAGGCAAATTCTATAACAAGAAGAAAGCCTTTGTATCTGCCATATGGGGAGATAGTTCTTCTGACGAAGAAAGCGATAAAGAGGAAGTAGCCAATATCTGTCTAGTTGCTCAAGAGGAAACAGAAGAAGAGATATGTCTTAAAGCATCCAAAACAACAAGTAGTACATAGACAGTAGATGCTCTAGACATATTGTAATATCCCAATTTTTGATTAAGGGATAATGATGATTATTATGGATAATTATGGGTTTAATTGGGATTATTATGTATTTTATGACAATATTAATTTATGTCATAATTAGTGGAAATGGAAATATTATTGCACATGTGTGGTATTTAAGATCAAGGGTTGAGATTCCTTGACCGTGGGTCGGAATCTAGTGTATTAAGCTTGTGTGAGCTTATTGTGGGAATGATTGAGATGTTGACATGTGGCAGTGTGGAGGCCATTGGATGAGGCCACATGAGGACAAAAGGTTACTTTTTCCTCTCCTCTCTCACTTCATCCCTCCATCTCTCTCTCGTTTCTCTCTCTTCCCTCCCTCCATTTCCGGCGGTCAGTTAGGCAAGAAAGAGGAAGATAAAAACTGGTGATTTGGGTAAGTAAATGATCTCCATTGCTCAAGTTCCCTTCTTAAATGTTGATCCTTGAATCATGGGCTTTATTTTGGTGTGTATAGTGTGGCCATTTGGTGCTGATTTGTGCTACACGAAAATCTGATTGTTGGTGGATCAAGAACTCTCTTTGGAGAAGTTGATAAGGTGAGTGAAACTAACCTATTTATCTAAGTTTCATGCCATTTGGAATAGTTTATAAATTCTAGGAATTTTGGCCTAAACATGAAAATGAGTGCGACTGTTCATTTGGTATGTTTATGGCATGCGAATGGCATTTTGGAATGAGTTTATGTTAGATAGATTGATTAGAGATTGAAATATGATGTTAGGATGAAATGGGAATTTTGATGAAATTGTTGCCCAAAAACCCAAAGCATGATAATGGAGTAGGATTTTGATGATTCTGAGTATTCCATTGAGTTTATTGGGTGTTTTTGTGGGGGAATGGCTTTGGGTTAAGTTTTGTATCCATAGGAATCAATTGGGTAAATGTTAAGGAGAGTGCCTCTGTTTCTGCGTTTTCTGCTATCTGAGGGATTCACTCGAGCAGGGAGGGGTCTACTCGAGTGAAGGATGAACATCACCCGAGCAGAGATGGGTCTGCTCGAGTGAAGGATGAACATCACCCGAGCAGAGATGGGTCTGCTCGAGTGAGGGATGAATATCACCCGAGCAGATATGGGTCTGCTCGAGTGCGATAGTGCAATTCTCGTTTCTTGCTTTCTGTGTTCTTATTGCACTTTCTGGGTCATAGAAAGCATAGCCTCACTCGCGGGTGAGGGATGAACATCACTCGAGAGAGGATTTTGTGCTCGAGTGATGAGTGTATTTGACACCAAAGGACTTGCTTCTCGGGTTGTCACTCGCGAGTAGGTGCACGGGTGTGCCTTCTCACTCGCGGGTATAGGCACCGTGCTCGAGTGAGCCGTGTGTGCTCGAGTGCAGTGAGCCATTTGGGCTACTGCCATTTCTCTTGTGCTCTAGGGCGTGTGCTTTCTGTCTCACTTCCTTGTGCTTGAAGTGATTTCCGTATGTGTACTCGAGTGAGGGCATTTGTTCACTCGCTGTCTCTCACTCTCTTGTGCTCGAGTGCTGTCCGTACCAATGCTCGAGTGAGAGCATTTGTGCTCGAGTGATGTCCGTACTTGTGCTCGAGTGAGAGCATCTGTGCTCGACTGAGATGACCAAAAATGAGTGTTTTGCCTTCGAGTAAGGGGTCTTTGGGATAGTTCTTCCTGCCCTTTAGGAGTTTTGTTAGGGGTATTTAAGGACTCTAAAAGAGCAATAATGATAACCAATTAAGTATTATAAAGTGGATTAAGTCTTGGAATAGAGAATAACTCTTCGTCCCTAATTGTGAATATAGGATTTGATATTTGCCTTCCTCGGGAGAGACCGGCGTTAGGACACGCACGGAAGAACTCAGGTAGTGACTTTTCTCTCATATCTTGTATGATGTTTTGGTATGCATATCTTATCATTGAACTTGTAAATTGTGTGCCATAGTCCATTACGGCGTGAGCAGGTCAGCGTGAGCCGTATAGAGAGTGACAGTGGTCATCTCTAGGTCGGCCGTTGGACTGCCGTCGTAATCGACATGGATCTTTGTGAATCCGACCCGTGGGGGCGGCGTTTGTGAAACCAGCCGTGGGCTGCGTGTGTGTATCTTGCCTATGTGGCTTGCGATTATGATATGCTTTATATGGATCCCAGCTGTGGTGAATTATACTGTGTTGATTGTTGTGATGCAATACAACGTGAGCAATTCAGCGTGAGCAATCGTCAGGGATGACATGTGTCATACTAACCATTGCCGTTGTAACTGCCGTTGTAGTTACTTGTGTGGATAGTGATTTGATTACATGCATTATTATTGTACATTATATGATTAACTTGTTACTACGGGGATTCTTTAGAATCTCACTCTCCCAAAATTAAACCTTTTAGACAGGGCCGAAGGATCGAGAGGCAAGCGGGCGACGAAGAGTAGTTAGAGCTCCTGTTTAGGAGTGTATTTTGGAATTTATGGTTATCATTGTATATTTTGGAATTGGATATAGTGGATTTTGTGTAATCCCCAAGTTAACGGTATTGAATTATGGCTTGTGCCTTGTAAATCTCTTATCTAATGAATAGAACTCGAGTGAGTCGGGAATTTATTTGCACTCTGATATTTGTAAATGGAATCCACCTTTTCAGGCCAGTATTATTTTGTATTGAGAACTTGAGACCTTTGTGAATAAGTTTTGAAAAATGTTTTTGCAAATCCGATTATTGGGCAAATGAGTATCTTATTAAGTCCCAATTTCATTATGGTCTCTAATTACAACTTAAATCCCGGCCTAAGGTGGGGAGGGGGTTACACATATGACCGGTGATTTTGAAAGTTTTACCACATTGCAACCTAAGGAAGGTGGAAAGGTAAACTTTAGAGGAAATCAATCCAGAAAAATAGCAGGAATTGGTGAAATCAAAATTGACAAAAGTATACAAGTCAAATATGTATATTACGTTGAAGGCTTATGTCATAATTTGCTCAGCATAAGTCAAAGTGCAGATAAAGACAACTGGATAATATTTGATTTAGAGGAATGTCTGATTGTCAACAAGAAAGACTTACAGCTTGATAAGAAAAATATCAAGGCAAAGCTCAGAGCAAAAAGGGAAGGTAACTGCTATACACTTGATATAAATAGAAATAATTCTGAAAATTGTTTTCTGAGTAATGCCGATGAAAGTGGTTATGGCATAAGAGACTAGCTTATGTCAACATGCACCAACTAGGCAAACTACTAAAAAAGGATTTAGCTATTGGATTACCTAAAGTAAGTTTTAAAAACAATTTGATTTGCGACGCATGTCAAAAGGGTAAACAAACTAAATCATCTTTCAAATTGAAAAATGAAATTACAACAAGTCGACCACTTCAATTGATACATATGGATTTAGTTGGTCCAGCAAGAGTTAAATTCCTTGGTGGTAACTTATATTCATTGGTCATTGTTGATGATTTCTCTAGATTTACATGGACTATTTTTCTGTCATCAAAGGATGAAACCTTTGCAGAATTCATTGTTTTTGCCAAGAAAGTGAAAAATGAGAAAGGTATGTCTATTGCAGGTATCAGGACAAATCACGGTAGAGAATTTGAAAATCAAGCCTTTAAAGAATATTGTGATACTAATGGCATTGATCATAATTTCTCTAGTCCAAGGATACCATAAAATGGAGTCATGGAACGTAAGAATAGAGTGCTCACTGAAATGGTTAGAGCAATACTAAATGAAAAGAACGTGTCTCAAGTTTTCTAGGCCGATGCAATTAGCACAACATGCTATATTTCAAATAGAGCCTACATTAGAACAAAACTTGGAAAGACACCATACGAGCTATATAAAGGAAGGAAGCCGAACCTTGCTTATTTACACATCTTCAGTTTTAAGTGTTTCATTCATAATAATGGTAAAGATAACTTAGGAAAATTTGATTCTAGAACAGATGAAGGAATTTTCCTAGGATATTCTAACCGAAGTAAAGCATACATAATTTTCAATAAACGAACATGTGTTGTTGAAGAATCAATTCACGTTGTATTTGATGAATTTGAATCCTTTGACAAAACCATTGATGATGAGCAGGAAGTTGTTTTAAATCAAGAAAATAGTTAATCTATTTCTAAATCTCTTGTTCCAGAAGTTGATCAAACCAAGGAAGAAGATCAGTCATTAGGACAACTTAAAGCCTGGAAATACAATAGGAATCATCCCCTAGATCAAGTCATAGGAGATGTGGATGAAGGAGTCAAAACTAGAAATAGAATTTTCAATGAAGTGAGTTTTTCTGCATTCATTTCTAAGATTGAACCTTCTAACATTGATGAAGCCCTATCAGATAATGATTGGATTATAGCAATGCAAGAAGAACTAAACCCATTTATTGATGTTTTGATGATTACTAACTTAAGCATAGGAGTTTCTAGTAATTTGTTTTGCAGTATCATAATATTCTATTTTGGAATATGAAAAGCAAAGGTTAATAGAGGATAACATTATTGGAGGGACAACTTCAAGTAATGGGTATTACTGGAGTGGGACCTTGAAGTAATGGAGGCATTACTCAAGTAGCCACCCGAGTAATGAACTTGGAAATGTTCCAGTGATGTATTAATTTCAAATGAAATGGCACAATGGTTGGAAATGAACAGTCAGAAGCTGAAGAGACAGATTACCTGAGGGAGGACTCGAGTGAACATCACTGTTACTCGAGTAAGGCCTCGAGTAAACCTGGGTGCAGATTTCAAATCTGCCGAGTTTCAGCTTAAATCTGTTATAAAGAATCATCAAATGATTGAGGGAATATACATGGGTAATTACAATATTATTCATGCCAGGTATGCTCTCAAATTCACTGAATTTTAAAAAATTTTGGTATAATCACTCGAGTAGCTACTCGAGTGAGGCTGATGATCACTCGAGTAAGCCGTCGAGTGATGTCAGGCCCTAGGTTATTTTCAGTTGATACTCGGTCATTTCTCACAAAATCGCCTCGAGTGATTCTCCTAGTGCTCTCACAAAAACTTTTCAAAATCTCTCTCTTCCCATAACTGTCAAAACCCAGTGATCTATGCCTACAAAAACCTCTTAAATTGCACTGAATCATCTGCCCTCGTCTCGCAACGCTCGGTCTCTGTTTTTCCAGAAATCTTTGATTTTCTCAAATCACAATGGTAAGGACAAAATCTCCCAATCTTAGCACTCCTTGTGAGTTCTCTGAACCATATCAACCCTCTGATTCACTTTCCTCTCCTCTTACCAAGAAAAGAAAGATTTCTCCTAAATCTAAAAACCAAAGCCAAACTGCAAACCAAGCCAAAGGTGAAAGGGCTTGAGATTAAGGAGCCCATTGCCATAAGAGCTCAATCCAAGAAGAGTTCACCTCCTAGAAAAGGCAAAACAACAAAAGAGTCAACTCCTCCTTCTTCTAATTCATCCAACACACCCACTTTTACTCCTAAGCCTCTGAAAAAGCCTAAAGTTAATGAGAAGCTTACCAAATTCATGGTAGGCATGCTTGAAGAAGGTTTTCAATCTAAGGAAGCAAAGAAAGGGCAATCTTCAAAGCAATCAGAAGAGAGGGATGAAGAAATCACATTTCCTCCAAAGGGATTCAACGTAAGCAAGCTCGAGGAATCTCAGAAGTACCTGAGTCATTTTGCAAGAAGAAATGTGTGCAAGATGCATTACATTGACTACAAGGTTCTTCAAGAGGTATTAAAATTCGATCTGAGTCCCTATCTTGATTCCTACATATGCCCTGGCTCTCTGTTAAACTTCCATTTTACACCAAAGTTGTGAGGCATTTTTATTGTAATCTTGAATGTAACCCCCTGACTTTAAACACATAATTATAATTCGATAACACATATTTAAATCGGATTAGAGACCATTGGATGCTTTAACCTCGTTTTAAACTTGCTGTCTCACAGTAAAATTTTTTTACAAAACTTTCAAAACTCTTTTTCCCATCCTGGTCTCAATTTCAATATGCGAATATAATTACCTATGCAGTTAATATACATTCAATCATATCAGAGTGTATATCCATATCCCCGGCAACTCCCGGGTTCTATACATAAAAACATGAAGGTTTATAAGTATACACTAGGGGATTACACAACCAAAATCGAATGTAGTGTTCTTGATTCAAAATATACAGTAATCCCGAGTTCAAAATACATAACCAACGTTTCCAATTCAACTATATACCCCCAAGGGTCCTCATTGCTCCGGGTTGGCTGCTTCTCCTTTAAGCCACATGCCCTGTTTGAAATGTTAGTCATAGGAAAGAATGAGATTCGAGAGAATCTCAGTAGTAACAAACCACTCACACAATGCATAAACACAAAGCATGTACATAAATCACAAACAGCAACAATCTCAAAGATACATGGTTTTCACCATAAAGGACAGCACTCACGGCTGTATACACAATACGACAGCTCCTACTGTAATCAACATCATGACAGCTTACACTGTAATCACAATAACGACAGCTTGTTCTGTAAACGACAGCTTGCGCTATAAATGACAGCTATCACCAGCTGTAATAGCAACAGCATCAAAGATTCATCACAGAACAGTGATAACACACACATATAGAGCATTACACATAGTATAAGAGAGAGAGAGAGTCACTACCTGATTCTTTCCCGACATTTCTTGGCACAGCGGGCTCACGAGGACGGCAAATATCAAATCCTGTAAACCAAGTTAGGGACAACCCGTCAATCTCTTTCCCAAGTTTTATCTCTATAATACTTAAGTTGATTATTACTATGGTCAATTAATCAAGTCAACTAAGGAGCTAAAGTGGTCAATTAACCTAAAAGGCTCATTTCTAACCTCAAAGTTCCACAATATTACATTATGCCATAAAATCTTCAATTTTCGCATAGGTGACCAATCTGCCAGAATTTTCCAACATCTTTGAAATATCATAACTAATTCTAGAAAAATAAAAATGAGGTGATCCCAAAGCCTATTGAAAGCTCTGGAAGTCCTCTTCATAGGAAAAATATGAATCACTACCAGAAATCACCACACAATTCCAGAATTACACAACATTCCACACTGCTCCAGAATTAGGTCCAGTTTCGACATTAAACTTTGGGCAACTAGAACTCCCAGCTCAAAAACCGAAATGACATAAATCATATGTCCATTTTGAAGCTTGAAATGTGAAATTTAAGACTAGAAAGTTTCAGAATTTTTAGACACCAATTGCCCATTCAAAATGTCCCTACAAACTGACTGCCCTGCACAAAGTTACACTTGACAGTTTTTCCAATTTTCAACCAATGTGTCCAATGGCTTCAAAATCAACAACCAAACCTATTCCCACATAATTTTTCATGTAGAACACAATGGTAACATCAAAATGAAAAAATTCCCACTCATTCCCCATGTCCTGTTTTGGCAGAATTTTAGGGTATTTCACAACAAACAACCACTTCACTATCTAATAACTAAGCTTAGCTCATTTGCCTCCAAACCAACATATAAGCACATATATAGGATGAAAGCTTCATGATCCCTAATATACCCTAAAAAACGAAATTAGGGCTGTCACAATAGCCCACCACAACTCAGCTAATTAAAGCATCATATACATCAACATAATGCTCTTACTCACATCTTGCTTCTTCTTGTGTTCTTTTCTTGATTCCTCAACTTTTGTTCTTGCAAGGTGGCTGAAAAATTCTCCTCTTAAAAAAAAAACCATATAAATGAAGCTAAGGAAGAGAGGAGGAAGTTTCATGAAGGTCACTTGAGCCATAGATGAGGTTAAGAAGGTGAAAAATCAAGATTAAGCTCACCTTAAAACCTTGCTTTTCTTCCTCTACGTTTATGCTACTGTAACCGACTTGAGGAGAGAGGAAATATGTGACTTAATGATCATATTTTTGGCCCCTCTTATCTCTCAAAGTCCAAACGAAAATATGGTGCAAAAGTAGATAAAAGATGTGGTGAAAATTACTTCACTTGGTTATATACTTATGGTGAATTAACTAAGGGTAATTTGCTTCAAGTTTTCTCTTTCCTTCCTCCTCCCTTTTTGACCGAAATGTTTTCCCCTTTGTATACAAGATATCATCTTATGCTTGGCCTACAATTGTTGACCAAGTCTTCATCTCCTTACTTGGTCTTTCATGTGCTTCTCTTTCTCTCTTTATTGTCACCGAAAATAGCTTTTAAAGAGCAAAAACAAATACTCCTTGATTTATCATAACTTTTGCCTCTTCAAATACATTACTTTAGTTGCAATATTTGACCAATTCAACATGTTTTCTTTTCCTCCTCATGCCATACGAATTGTAGCCCTTAGAATAGCCAAAAGAGCTTCTTGAATCAATCATAATTCCAACTCCTCAAATATTACTTCTTTAGTTGAAATTGTTGACTTAGTCACCACCTTTTACAACTTGGTCAAATTGCCTTCACATGTCATATATTAATAACCTATATTGTCTCCTTATATCTTACGTAAGTCATGGCCCTTTGAAGGAGATGATGATCTTATAAAATATCCACTTGCAATATAATATTCAATTGCCAATTTTTTGCATGTGAAAATTGACTAAAGTTGTAACAAAATTTCTAGAGGTAATTCTGTCATTAATCCCATGATCTATTCTGTACATTTAGCCCTTGAGTACATTTTGGGATATTACATTGAACCTATAAATGATCTCGTTAGGAAGTTTGTGGAAGAAGAAATGACTTCTAAGGTCAAAGGACAGAGAATTTTAATCTTACCTTCTAGAATCAATACTTGGTTAGGAATAGAGAACCCTCCTGATGATGAGTACCCTAACCTTGACTCAAACTAGATATTCTCTATCTTAAGACCTGGTGAGATAGTAGGACCCCTCAATTTTAATCCAAGTGATATGAGTGATTTTCATCGAGTCCTATGGTATATCTATTCTAGAGCCATGGTGAACAAATCCAATAACTTCACTCATTTCATTGAGAGGGACTTTAGAAAATTTGCCTCATTGATTCTCAAAGAACAAAAGGACTTGGGAGAATATATCTTCAATGAGATTGAGATATAGGTATGAAGGAAAACCTACTACTCCAATGCCTTATCCTCAACTTATTTCCTTGTTCCTTAATAAGAATAAGATTTGGTATTTGGAGAGTATGGAGCCGATTGAGAGGATAACACCAATGGGGATGAATCAATTTAGAAAGTCGAATTTTGAGATTCCTCTGAAGACTCATCTAGAAGCAAGTCCTAAGAAAAAGAAGAAGACTGACACAGCAACTAGTAGAATGGATGACACAGTCTTCTGCTCCAGCCAACACATCTTCTCCATCCTTCTTTGGTGCCGCAATGCAAAATTTTATGGAGAATATTCTGAAGAGTTTTCATATTGACATTGCGAATACCAATGCGGAGCTGATAATCCATATGAATGAGAAGATGGGACAACTTGTGGAGAGGATGGATAAGAGGCACAAAGAGTTGCTAGCTGAACAGTGTGCCCAGGTTGAGCTTCTGAGATCTATTATTGCAGGACTTGATGCTATGGCATCTGGCTCTTTATTCCTAGTCCTTCTGGTATTCCTGATCCCATACCTGTCTCTGAACATGGACCCTCTATACCTACTGAGCATAGACACTCTGAGAGTATACCCAGCAATGTCTTGTTCTCTATGCCTGACCTTGACACATTCGAGCCAATCCATATCACCACTGATGATCCACCTCAGCCTGTTTAGCTAGAGATCATACCTACTCCTATTGCATCATCTACACGCATTGAAGAGGTTCTTGAGTCTTCACCGGTTGCTATAAAGGAAGTAGAAATTACTTCTCTGGTTCCTTACCCTTCATTTCTGGTGAATCCTCTAGAGGATCTTCAGACACCGCCAGTGAACCTTCCTGACCTTGAACCATCATCTTCAGATCCTTCAAGTTCAGATGGTTCATATGAATTATTGGCATTTCCTGTCACTCCTATCTCAGCAGCTAAGCCACCTACTCCTCCTCATGATTGATTCCACCTTTGTGATGAAGACAAAATTGGGGAGAAGAACCTGAGTGATTTTATAATGAATGGCTGAGTTGATGAATTGGGATTTGGGTGTATAGGGCTTTAGGGTACTTTTAAGCTTTTATTTTTGAATTCTAAAGTTTTGGTTATGTAATGAATTCTTCCTTATGCAATTTATTTCTTTATGCTATTAAAGTTAAATTTCATTAAAGTTATATTGCTTTGTGGGACTAATGAGTTTTTAATTGTGTATGGAAGGTGAACAAATAAATAAGAACAAAAACTTTGAAAAGATCTTTAATAAGCTATTTCAAAAGAGTTTTCCAGGTTAAATTGAACAAAAGAATTCATATGAAAAGTATTTAAGAAGATTGTTTGAAAACTCAATTTCAGAAAACTTTGTTCAAAATCACCAAGTTTTGTCATCATCAAAAAGGGGGAGAATGTTAGATCCTATATGTTTTGATGATAACAAAGATTGGATCAATAATATAAAAGGATTTGAACAAAGTGGCAAAACATTACTTGAAGTAATCAGCAAATTCTGTGAAGGCTTACTCGAGTGACTACTCGAGTAAGGGAAGCTGTTACTCGAGTAAGCACTCGAGTAATCGTGAAGAATTTCATCCAGAGAAGCACTGCCAAAATTTGGAAGAAGTTACTTGAGGGACAACTCGAGTAATCTGCAAAGTTATATAGACCATTACTCGAGTAACCACTCGAGTAACATCATTTGTAAAGGCATTACTTGAGTAGCTACTCGAGTAACCAGGTCAAAAATCTTCCAGTAGCTCTCGGCCAAGAAATGCCACACTTTACTCGAGTAGCCACTCGAGTAACCAGGTGAGAAAAAGGCATTACTCGAGGGACCATTTGAGTAATCTGCAGAGTTATTTGAAGTATTACTCGAGGGGTCACTCAAGTAATCAGTAAGCAAACTCTCGGCCAAGATTTAAATGACATTACTCGAGGGAACAATCAAGTAATGTGCAAACTTATTTGAAATCTACTCGAGGGAGCACCCAAGTAAATTTTGAAGAAAACATATGACCACACGAGTAACCACTCGAGTAATCATATTACCAGAGTTAGCACTTGAGTAACTTATGAAGAAAAGACATGGCTACTCGAGTAACCACTCAAGTAATAAACATATTACCAGAGTTACCCACTACCATATTTTTAATTGGTTTACTCGAGGCACCACTTGAGTAACAAACATGATCACTCGAGTAATGAAGTCCAAAAATCATGTTTTTAATCGAATGTTTATTAAATTGTTTTCTATATAATTAAGTCTTCATTGCACCAGTATTCTAAGTACATTTACAGAGAAATAATGAAGAGATCATGCAAGAAAAGTAAAGTCAAATAAAGTGTCCAAGATCTCACCTACCGTTACCTACCACAAATGGATAGTTTTCAAAATTGAAGAATAGTCAACCATTGCTGCTCGACTCAAACGGACATGTTTAAATTACTTCCAACAGACACTACAAATTATCTCTATATATGGAGCATTCAAAGTGAATAAAATAACACACAAGACCTGAGAACACATGAACATACTATTATCAACACACTCTTAGTGCTTTATTTTCTTATACTCATTCATTGTACTTCAGTGATTATATATTTGCTCTGTGAGAAAGTCTTTAATTACAAACTCAATAATTGTTATTGAGACAACTTAAGGTTGTGGAACCTTGAGTTGGGGATTTGATTGCAACGTGTAACGGGGAGCGAGTGTCCAAGTGAAGGAACTTGCTATGTACTGAGGTGCCAAGAACCCACTGAATCTTGGAGAATATAGTGAAACTCTTAGAGACGCTCTAAGGACTGGACGTAGGTCAAAATGGTTGTGGTCGAACCAGTATAACTCCCGGTGTACACTTCGATGATATTTCTCTTTGCTCTCAATTGCTTTAAATATTCTAGCAATTTTTTTATACGTAACGTAAGTTCTGGTATCACCCAATTCACCCCTCTCTTGGGTGAAACACTTGCACTAACAGTTATATCTTTGCTTGATTATATGAAACATATATGAATGATTAAAGCTCTGTTTCAATTTATTCTATGGTTATAAGTATGTTGTTTGAAACATTGAGCACACAAATATGTCAAATACATACATATTGGTACTGTTATCTACTAAGATTCTCTCAAATCTCACCCTCCCCTACCAACAAATTGATAGGTGAATACAAGGTGTACTGAAAGCAGGAAAGAGAACTACATGGGAGGAATACAATGGGGGAATGAATACTGGAAGATGTCTCCATTTCATTGGAATGAGTGTAGACACCATAGAGCCCTGTACGGCTACAAGGTTTGTAATTATTATGTACAAACCCCTATAGGGAATTTATGTAATTATACACATATTATTAGTATATTTCTGCTATTCTTGTGTTACCCACCAAACCACATATCATTTTCTGTGAATACTCTGGTAAATGTGAAATTAAAATAAGGGCATGACATTTTGGTATCAGAGCTAAAAGCACTTCTAGAGAAGCCCAAAGCGGTTCTAGCAGAGTGGGGGTTCTGACAACATGATAGTATACAAATAAGGTCTTGACTACATAGTAAAAGGAGATACGCATTGAATGGGGTACTAGAAAAGTAAATTACCCCTTTTATGTGAATCAACCCTGAAAGGTTAGATAATACCTGAAGGTAGTAAGTAGTGCAATTCCGGACTGAGGATGGTCCAAGGATATTGTGAAACCTGGGAAGCAAGTATGGTAAAGGCTAGGGTACACAGTATTTAGTCAGTTGGAGGTAGCTAGCACGATATTTGAGACAATCGTAGTCTCAGGGTACCGGTAGTCAATAGTAGATAGAGCCGATATCTGCATTTTGACACAGGTAGATGAATGTTATGCGTGCTCAACCCAGGGAAATTGCATAATGGGTGACCCCCTGGGAAGTTGTTGCACATGTTGTCATATTATGAAAAAAGAGTAAGAACATGTTGTACAGTAGTTCAGAGGCTATATGTTGTTATAGGCTTTCCCTGACTACTGTAAATACCTGTGATATAATATTTTTGGGGTACCTATGTACCCAAAACTTTATGAAATGATAGATAGGCCCTTGTGTTTATATGGAATTTACCTCTTTCTTGTTTCATATAGTGAAACACAAAGATGGTAAGGCTAAGAGGTATAGATGTTGGGCTGGGTCAATAAGCTAGAACATGACCTAATATAGTAAATCTTTGGCATGTTAGTAGAATATCAAACATGGATCAATGATCAAGGATCATAATAATGAGCTGTGAGAGAGGCAACATAACACAGACTAGGGGAAGAATAGAAATACAATATTATCCAGGAAAGGCCAATGTAGTAACTTTATCCTTCATACACTATGTGAATGTTTATATGCTTTAAATATGCCATCTTCTACAATATGTATGATACACAGTGCCTTTGGGTACACTAATAATAATGCCTACGGGCAGTGCCTTCAGGTGCACTGATGAATAGTGTCTACAGGTACACTAATATGCCCAGTCGAGGACTGAGGTACAAAATTGTGTAGGGGTGGCAACAAAGGTTGGCTCTGAACACATTTCTGACTGAACTGAGTTATGTGTTAGTATAATATTGCATTATATAGTGCAAGGCATATACATTGTTGCATTCTCTATGAAATATTGTGTGTTACTATGGAGGTCAAGTGGAATCCAACTGAGGTGATAAGCCAAGTATGGGCAGATAGTGTAGCCCCACCTATATTGCATTTGATAGTATGAAACATCAGAATGGGCAGTGGAAGTATGGTAGTATTTATTAAGGATATACTGGCATACTTGTGGAGTAGATCAGATCATGAATAGAAACTGTGAACTGTATTGAATACATTGAAATCTAAGCAACTCCACGCCAAGTTAATGCAAATGTGAGTGTTGGTTTTCATAAGTTAGATTTCTAAGCGATATAGTTTCACAGCAAAGAGTCTTGGAGGATCCTTGCAGGGTGGAAGTAGTACTGAGCTAGAAGATGCCAGAGACTGTATTTGAAGTACACAGTTTTTTGGGTCATACTAAATATTACAAAAGATGCGTACTGATTTTCTCCAGAATAGTTTTGCCTTTGACAAGGTTAACCTAAAAAACTCAACATTATCTATGGGACCAAAATTGAGAGAACAGCTTTACTAAGCTGAAAAACTCATCAGCACTGATATTGATAATCCCAGATCTACTATGGACCTTTGTTGTCCTTGTTAATGCCAGTAGGTAGGATTGAGAAGTGCTTTAATGCGGCATGGCCATGTATTGGCTTATGCATCTAGATAATGGAAGCCTCATGAAAAAAATTATTTATTATTCCATACAAGATCTTGAGTTAGCAGCCATTGTGTTATACTAAAAATCTAGAGACGTACCTTTATGGTGCGAATGTAACATTGTACTGCAACCACCAAGATTTGAAGTATGGTGATAATCAAAACGAACTGAACATGAGAAAGCGCTACCCGGAGTTTATAGCCATGTATATGTAGCAAATTTTGGGGACAAAATTTATTTAAGTGAGGGAGAAATGTAACACCCCAAATTTTATACACAAAATATATCGTAATTATTAGAAATAGTCAAAGAAAGTAAAATGGTGAATTTTGGAGAATATGATTATGCTTCCAGTGAAATTTCTTGTGAGGCAGTAAGCTTATCATCTGATTTTGTATAATCAAATGATGATCAAAAAATATGAGATTTTACAGGCGGAAAGTAGACATTCTAAGATTTAATTTGATATGTCATATCGCTCAATTAGAGCTATATATAAAAAGTTATGAATTTTTGAATTCAGCTCAGAAAAACTGTCATTTTTCTGGAACAACATGTAAAGATTAAAAATCTGGGAATTTCGTGCTTCCTAATGATGAGAGGCTATATTTTTTTTCTTGAAACTAGACTCAATAAGGGTTCTATAGCCTTTAGAATCACTCCAATTCGATTTTTCTAGAATTAGTTATGTTTTTTCAAAGTTGGGAAAAAATCTACTAGAAATTACTTAAAACCTGAAAATGGGAAAATTGGACAATTATGGCATCATCATGATATTATAAGGCAAATCTTCATCTTCCTCATACCATTCCTGATAGTTTTTTTTGAAACGAGAGAGAGAGAGAAAGAGTTGAGAGCTTTTAGAGAGAGAAAGGAAAGAAAACTCATAAGGTAGGTCGATTTCTTCAGTGAATTCGTACCTAAAGTGTATAACTATACTCCTAAGCTACTCTTTCATGTATTTGAAGGTTGTTGAAGCTCAATATTTTTGTTGGAAAAGGACTTCATGTTTTAGCCTTGTTGAGAAAAGCCAGAGGGAAGAGAAAGATAACTTCCAAACCTTCGTATATTAACTATTATAGCTGTTGTGAGCCATTTAATCAGTGAAATTTCACTGGATTGCTGTTGGTTTTAAATTTTGGAAATTGAGTTGCCTAAGGGTTATGCTGCCCAATTTTGGTTCAAATGGTAGTTATAACCTAATGTAATAGTTAATAAAGTGGTTAGGAGTAGAAAGGAACACGATTGCGGAATCAGATTTCGAAAACCCTGATTTTCCCTGAAAAACTCATATTTTGCCCAAAGCTGTAAATGGGCCTTAGTGTTGGATTTTCAATGATTTTATGGTTCCATTAAGTTCAAGAAGGAAAATTAGGTAGGGTTACAGTTGGTCACTTTTTTAAAAAAGCTCGAAAAAGTATAATTACGAAATGCCCATGAAACCCTTAAAGTGGGGATGCCAAGGGTAACATTGTAATTTGAAATTGAATTTGATAATTCTGAGTTCAGAAATGGATTCATTGAGAAAAAATATGTTAGGATAGCCCTAGTCAACATTTCAAAAAAGGAACGGTCGATGGGGTACGGGGGGCTAGACCCTGGGGGCATTTTGGTCATTTTTCAACATTGACTCATATAACCCTTATAAACACTATAAACTCAAAATAGATGAAGAGAGAGGATGTGTGAATAGTAATATTTCCAGAACATCGGAGCTGATTCCAATCCCAAAACACCATTATCATCCGATAAGTCCTTCAAGAAACTTTTACTCACTGTAAGCTTCAATTCTATAGTCTCAGATTTCGCATATGAGGTCTTTTTTGTCATTTAGTCTGCTAACATGCTATCGAAATTCCGAATCTGTTGTAGAAATAAGAAAAGGCAAGCCTCGACTTTATTTTTAACCAATTATTTTGTGTTGTCGTTGAGTTTTTCTTAGTTCTTAAACTACCCATATGTTTCAGTCAAGGGGCGTTTTTAAAGAATAAAGCTGTTTTAATCATATATAAGATGATATATGATGATTAATGATGTATTAGACTTACTGGCAGTCAAAAACACAAACTTGATTTTTGTTGTTTTTAGGGAGCATTTTCTGTTAGAGGCAAATCTGGAAGAAGGAGAATGGTTTTTGTAGTTTTTAGGTTAGAAATGGATTCTACACAAAAAACGGTGTGGGAATAGTCCCTGGTTATAATCTTGAATGAGTTGGAATGAAAAACCAAAAGTTTGGATTTTTGTGTAAGTACTGCCATATTTCGTTTTCTAGAGGCAGTCAGTTGGTGATGAGTTTTTGAATGAACAAATCTTGTCCGATGGCCATAAAAATTTCCAAATTTGAGGAAAGATGGCGTCTGATGTTTTAAGCATTCCAATAACTACAGTGGCTAGTGAATTAGCTTTCAGTATTGGTTCACCAGCTCTCACAGAGTATAGAAGTTATCTTCTTCCTGATGATGTTCAAGCCCTTATCTGTACACATAACTGGATGCTTGGTTTCCCAGTGGAAGATGTTATTGATGATGGTAATATAATTATATTTACTCATTTATTTTAGTGTCATTTACTCATTTATTTAAAATTAGCATAATTTTATCTTTCACCTTGTTTTATTATTTGTGGCAGTGGCGGATTTACTTGTGCAAAAGCAAAGTGATTGAGCTTAAGATACGGCTTCACATTGTGCTTCAAATTAAAACACCTTTAATATTAACTAATTATTGATTATTGTTGAGTTATACTAATGGCTTGTGGATTTATATTTATTTTATTATGTGTGAATTTGTGATGAATGTTTAATTTGTAATGTTTTTTTTTAATTTTGTTATGGTTTAGGTGTGTAGAAAAAACAATCTTAGTATATTGTTAAAAAAAATTAAAAAAAATATGGGTTGGCCCGCCCAACCCGCCAACCTAGCGGTTATGGGTTGGGTTGGCTAAATGCCAATCCATATTGATGTGGTCCTTTTGAGCTCGAACCCATATGGTCCTAACCTGTGACGGGTTAGCCCGAACCCACTGGGCCAGACCATATTACCACCTCTAGCTCTACTTGATCATGTGAAGCATGTATGAATGAATAAAGCTTTGTTTCTGTTTTTGTTGTGACCAAAAGTATGTTGGAAGAAACATTGAGCATGTAGAATATATCATTATGTGAACATGAGCCTATATATGGTAAGCATATCATGCACTAGCATTCATCTTACATGTATTGTCTTTAATGTTAGCTACTGAGATTCCCTCGAATCTCACCTCCCCCACCAACCATATAGGTAGCTAAGCACAAAGAGGAGTGTAAGACATTGTACCAGAAAAGAAGTTACAATGAAGAAGAGAAGAATTATTCACGCACTATTAGTTATGTAAATTAATATATTTACAATGGTTAACTATATAACCCGCATGACTAATGAATCAATTATCTAAGATTGATAATTGAATTAGGAATGGGTAATTATATGGTACGAGCCCATTAGTTAAGAAACCTTCCATACATAAAAATGAGCAAATAATCACTCTGATTAAGATAATAAAGAGAATTAAGAAACGATGAGTTACGAAGAAGTTACAAACCAATTTATGATAGTTTTTAAAAGTGTTGAAATTTTCTAAAAAACCCACTCAACTACAGGATTGAATCCTGTCTTGAGGTTGGGAATTGAAAGAACTTGAATAATGAATATCACTTTATGGTTTGAATTCACTACGTAAAACTCATTAGATTGATTACAGAAGTTAGGATGTTACATATCACTCTGGTCCTATTTATAAATCATTTTTAACAAATTCTCATATACCAAAGAAAGTTAGTTAACTCATTAACTATGAGCTAAATTTCCAATTTCACCCTTATCTATGATTAATTCCAAAAGTCAACATGAATAAATTTCTTTTATTTATTACAATTAATATAGGTAAAAAAGTACCAAACGCATTTACTACCATGAAACTAGACTTATAAAAAGAACCAATTTTTTTGGTAAAAAAAGACTTAAAAATAGGACTAGAGTGGCATTCTTTAAGAATACTTAAAGTTAAATGATAAACGTTATATAAAAGAGGTGGGATTCTAAAAATGTTTTAATAATAGTTGGAAGTTCTTCACAAAGAACTGTTATGTATTTTTTTAAGAGTACTTAACGATTAAAAATTAAAACTGTCATAGATAAGAAGATGAGATTATGAATACTATCAAATATAAGAAGATAAGATTTTGAAAAAAAAATTATTTGACCATTCTTTCCAAAGAACTGTTGTAACACCTTAAATTTTTATTCACCAAATATATTATAATTATTTGAGAAATTCAATAAAAAAATGAATATTCATGAATATAAAATTTATGAATTTTGTAAATTTTAATTTTCATGAAAGTTGGGCAAAAATAATTAGGGAATAATTTGGGTAATTTAAAAAAAACCTAATATTAAGGCCCAAAATTTGAGGAATAATAGAGGAAAATATTTAACTGGTGGAAAAAACACTTTTTAGACAAGTTAAAAATGACATTTTAAGCTGGTTCTAAATTATTTTTGAATACAGCAGTTCTAAAAAGTCTGTTACTTTTTAGACTGGTTGCTAAAAATAAGTGTGTAGACTAGTTTATACAACCGGTCTAAAAATAATGACATTTAAGACCTGATATTGGAAGAACAGGTCTTAATGTCTTACTTTTTATACCGGTGTTGATAAAACTGGTCTAAAGAGTATGACTGTTTAGACCAGTTATTCTAATAACCGATCTAAAAAGTTGCCATTTTTTTAAAATATTCTTGTTATCCAGCTAGCTATTTCCCTTGTTAAAATATTTTATCCAGTATGCCATTTCAGCGACATCCAAATAAATTCTTCTCTTACACATTATAACTAACACCTTATACAGATAGAGCCAGGAATTCAGGCCGAGCTTGTCAGGCCGGCCCGTTTAGGCCCGAGCCCTTCAAGGGCCGGGCTTATGATTTATAGGTTAAAATAGGAAGCGGGCCTAAAAGGGTCGGCCTTGGAGGGCTGGTCCTTTTAGGCCCGTTTAATATTTTTTAAAAATAAATTAATATATATAATATCATTATATCAAATTATCAATATGAGAGACACCTAAATATCTAATAAAGTATTAATAATAGGTAAACACTTATTAAATAGTTTGATTTATTTTATTTTCTTCAATGGTTTATTCATTTAAACTTTAAAACAGAGGCTAATCTGAACTTTAGATGATAATTTTAACTAAACATTTATGAGTTTTAAAAATAATATATCTCAATTTAAGGTAAAATAATAAACAAATTGTAAAATTTGAAAAATATTTTTTTTAATTAAAATGAGTTCAAGCCCGTTTATGCTTGAGCCCGTGAAGGGCTAACCCTATAGGGCCGCGGGCTTTAAAAATTGAGGGTTTTCAGGAAGCAGGCCTAAACAGGACAGCCCGTATAGGCCTGAGCCCGTGAAGGACTGACCCTGTAGGGCTAGGCTGGCTCGTATTTCTGGCTCTATATACAGAAGCATTTTCATCAAGCATTTTAAAACACAATTTCAACTGGTGTAATACTTACATCATTCTTCCTATGCCCTACATTCTACAGTATAGAAGCAATAACAATAAATCATTCTTCTTCCTACACCCCAAATAAATTCTTCTCTTACACATTCCCATTTCATCAAGCATTTTAAAACACAATTTCAATTGGTGTAACTTACATCATTCTTCCTATGTACACCCCATATTCCACAGAAGCAACACCAATAAATCATTGAAAATCAACACATTATCACACACAATCAAAAAAGTAAGGTATGCTGCTACACATTTTTATTCTCCTATTTTAATATTACAGTTTGACCAAAAAAAATAAAAAATTTAGCTAATAAATAGAGTAATCTACCAAGAAAGAACACAACAGAAAGTAATCCATCGCTGATGATCACTAGTTGGCTCCAGAGCATCTACACTAAGACACCTCAAATCCTTCATTTTCCTGTAAAAAATAACTATATGCATAATTCAAATATAATTCATGATAATTACTTTAATTAGCTAGCTAACCTTCAAAGTAGTTTTATAAAGGGATATCCTCCCATATCCTTTCATGATGATTGTTTCCTATGCTGTGTTCATTATATGCTTCATCTTCTTTGTTCAATTCTGGAAGACCCCTAGAAAAAGAAAGAGTCTCAAGAAGATCATTCATTGAACGACTTTTCTCATTAATAGCAACGACCCTTTTTTCTTGGAGAGCTACAGACCACATTTTATTTGCTTGATTGGTAATGTAGAACACTTATTTCACCTGATATGCCATAATAAAAGGTTCATCTCCAAACTTCTTTTATTCAAATAAACTAATGTAAATCCTAACTGATTGATCAGCACACCATTGTTGATATCAACCGACTTGCATTTGAAAAAGGGAAATTTAATTTTAACATAATCAACTACCCAAATCTCTTCAATAACCCCATAATAAGGAATGACTGCCAATCTAGGGTTTTTATCTTTTGAACTAGAGAAGTGCATAGATTCAGCCACTAATATAACGCCACTATTTTGGACAGTGCCCTTATCATCTAGGGACTTCGTGTAAAATGTATAATTATTGATCACAAATGAAACCCAACTTATGATATCAATCTCAGGACCACATGCTAACCATTTAATTGTATCAGAAACACATTCTTCTTCGTCAACCTTTTGTTTGAACCAATGTGCAAAAGTTTTGTTATGCTCCCTAATTAACCTTTGTTCAATCATTCGACTATTTTCTTTCTGTGCAATTTCTTTATGAGCATTAATGTAATCTTGAAATTCATCAGCATTATTCAAGATGTACAAGTGTACTTGTTGTAATTCATCAAGATCCACACTCTTTACTGTAGCCCCACGTCTACCCCCTTCTTCATCATGACGTTTAGGAGCCCAATTTGTCTTACATTTGACAAGTAATCTTGACAAAACTCCATGGCTTCTTCAAAAACATATTTCTGAACAATAGATGCTTCAGGCCAATTTGCATTTTTCACATACCTTTTTAGGATTTTCATAGTTCCTTTAGTTAGGTACATCGATCATAAATGATAGGGCCATACAACTTTATCTCCTTGAACAATTAGATGTACCATGATGTCAAAAAAAAAGAAGGAAGAAAAAGCTTCTCAAGCTGGCACAAGATCAGATATCCTTTATTTTCCAGTTCATCCAATCTTTCTATATCAATGACTTTACTATAAATAGCATTGAAGAAGAAGCAAAGTCTAGTCAAAATATGTTGAAGATCATATTCGACAATACCTCAAATAGCTACTAGGAGTAGTTGTTGCATTAAGACATGACAATCATGAGACTTTAGCCCTACTAACTTCAAGTCTTTCATCAACATAAGCTTCTTAAAATTTTAAGAATACCCTGAGGAAACTTTGATGCCATTTAACACTTAAAAACTTCTTTTCTCATCCTTAGACAAAGTATGATAAGCTAAAGGACAAAAAGTTCTCTTACCATATGGCCTTGGATGCAAGTCTTCTCATATTCCCATTTCTTGCAAATATAATCTTGCCTCCATGCCATCCTTAGAACTACCTTGCATGTTAAGCAGTGTCCCAACAATACTATCACATACGTTTTTCTTCACATGCATGAAATTAATACAGTGTCTCACATCAAGATTAGGCCAATATGAAAAATCAAAGAAGACATACTTCTTTTTACATTTATTTTTTTCATTACTACTCTTTGTAGTCTTACTAAAGATAACATCGATATTTTTCATCTTTTAATAAACTTGCTCCCTAGTTAATGCCTCTGGAGCATCTTCAAACTCTTTTTCACCAAAAAAAGCTTTCTTTAATCTACGATATGGGTGGCCTCATCTAAGAAATCTCCTATGGACAAGATAAACCATCTTTCTTCCATGTTGAAGTTGATGGTAGCATGTGCCTTTTTCACAAATTGGACATGCTTTATGGCCTTTAACACTATATCCTGACAAGTTTCCATATGTAGGGAAGTCATTTATAGTACAAAAAATCATGGCTCACATTTTAAAAACCTCCTTCTCGTTTGCATAAAAAACATCAACACTATCATCCTACAACTCTATCAAGTCTTCGATTAAGGGTTCTAGGTAAATATCTATGTCATTTCTAGGTTGTTTTTGTAACATCCCGAATTTTGATACTTGAGCTTAGAGATTAAGCCTGAGATTAGTGGACTGCTAAGCCCTGGTTTAGCAAGAGTCCAAATTGTGATTAAGAAATATGAAAATGAGTTGATGGTAATTCCAAGTGAATTTCCATAATCAGGGGCAAAACAGTAAAGTTACTGACCAGTTGATCGGTTACCGAGGAGGAAACTCATTGGTAGCTTCAAGATCAATGGCTAGGATTGATTGTGAAGTTGAGCAAGGGGCATAATCAAGTGTATGTGTGTGCATGTGAGCCCATGAGAGTTGGAGTGAGATGGTGACAAGTGGCAAAGTGTGGACCCTTGGATGGGTCATAAGTGTGACACATCATCATCATCTCCATCTCCTCTCTTCTCTCTCTCTCTCGGTTTCTCTCTCTTCTCTTCCTTCCTCCATTTTCGCTGAATATGCTTGGGAGAGAGAAAGGAGAATTTGGTTTTTGAGTTTCTCCATTGGTGGTGTTTTGAAGATCATGAAAATATGAAGTGTGGAGAATCAAAGAGTGTCTTTGAGAAAGTTGATAAGGATTTGATGATTTCCTGAGCGTGAGCAGCCGGATCTGGAGCTTACGTGGAAAGAGTACAGGGAAGGAAGATTGAGGATGAGCAAGCATCCAAGGACGAAGAGGACTCGTTACTGGGTGAGAGCTTAGTGGTTGGTTATCAATACGTAATTGGGATTATGTATGTGTATGTTTGGACCAGTATTTGGAGTATGTAATCGAAAGAGATTTGTGTAATCCCTATTGAATGAGTTGTATGGGCTATTGTGCCTTATGAGTATTGAGCGAAGATATGATCCCGGAATTGTCGGGAATTTATATTGCGTACTCTGATAATTGTATAAATGTAATTTATCTTCGCATAGTAATTATATTCGGAGTGTAAATAGGAGACCGTGTTTTAAATGATTTCGAACTGTGATTGTGAAAACCCCGTCTGGTTGATGGGTTTATAAATGATGTTTTCTCTTATTGGTCTCTATTTCACCTTAATCGCGAAATCCGGATATTAATTACGGCAGGGGGTTACAGTTTTGGTCTCGAAATCAATATAGACAATATGATGTACTTTCGTTTCATGCATAGCAGAGGAGATAAGTAGTAAATTACCAACAGAATAGGCCATGAACAATGTATACTACTTAGGCTGCCAAAAAGATACATGCCATCCATGCTAAGCCCAAGCCTAAGGTTCCTAGGTTCTTCACCAAAGCTAGGAAATAATTGATCGATTTTCTTCCATTGAGAAGAATTAGCAATATGTCAAATCTTTCCATTGGATATCTTCTCATCTGTATACCATCTCAAATTTTTTGCATAGTTTTCATTAGCAAACAAGTACTTGAACCCTGGTATGATAGGAATATACCACAACACTTTTACAGGGGCATTATTTGATTTATACCTCAGGTTTCACATATCGCACACTATTCTGTCTCTTTATGCTATTTTCTATACAATATGTAATCATTAGGGCATGTATGGATATTTTTATACTTCATCCCTAGTCAACACAGTATTTTCTTAGCATCATAGTATCGATAAGACAACACATTATCATATGGAAGCATGTTCTTAAAAGCCTCAAGTGTTTTGGAAAAACTCTTATCGCTCCATCCATACCGTGCTTTCAAGCTTACCAATTTCAATACTGTAATGTCCCAAATTTTGATTAAGGGCTAATAATGATTATTAAGAATAAATTGTGAATTAAAGTTGAGTTGTTATGTGTCATGTGGCAATTTTAATTAATATGCCATAATCAGTGGAAAATTGGAATGAGTGAAAAACTTTTGGTTGAGTAGTCAGTGATTAATGAAGAAATTAATTACTAACTAAGAAGAAATGAGAAGTGTAACTAAATGGCTAATGGAGTGCTTTGGGTAACTAATTGGTTACTTACTGTATGAGAGCCCATGAAGTTGAGACATATGGCAAGTTGGTATGAAGAGAGAGGATGAGAAAAGTCAAATATTGCATTTTATATGAATTCTTTCTCTCTCTTCCCCTCCCTAATTTCGGCTACAAGCACAAGGAAGGGAGGCATCATCATTTCTTCATATTCTTCACTCTAAACTCTCTCATTTCTTTCTCCATTTTCATCTTCCATTATTGCCCAAGGAAAGAGGAAGAGCTCTTATTCAAGGTAAGCCATTTGACCTTCTAATTACCTCAAATGCCAAAACTCTCTTCTCCAATCTTGTTCCTTATGTTGAGAACTTCAATTCTATGGTTTTAGATTTTTCATTTGGTGGTGTTTGAGAACTCAAGGAAATCTAGAGTTTGGTGAACCAAGGAATCTCTTTGAGAAAGTTGTTGAGGTGAGCAACACAAACCTTTCTACATAGGTTTTGTGGCATTTGATTGAGTTTGGAATTTCTAGGATTCTGGCTTGATTTTTCAAAATGAGGATCATGGTGTCTATGTCATGTTGTTGTCATGGGTTTGGTGTTCTATTATGTGTCTTGGAAAGATTGAATGGATTAGGAATTGAATTGTAAAGTTTGATGTTATTTAGAAATGGCATTGTGTTGTTGCCTTGGTTATATCTTGTGAAAGCAATGTGAAATTAGTCATTTTGGTGTCTCTATTGGTTTCCTTGTGAAATTTTGTGTGGGTGATGAACCCATGTCGTGTGAGTTCACAAAATAAAACTAGGTTTAAGAATGTAGTATAGTAGCTCAACCTAGATCGTTCTTGTGAGGAGATTAATTTCCAATTTTCTAAGTAGGAAAGTGATAAAAAACCTTAAAGTTGTGAGAAATCATTTTTGAGAAATTGCATTTGTAAGCTAATGAACTAAACTAAGCTAAATCAATATTTTTGTATTTTTCGGTTTTCAAAACAAAGAAACAATTGGAATTGAATTTAACACTAATAACAAAGTAAAGTTAATAAACTAGAATAATGATGAAATGTGATTTCCTTGAGTTGGGGTTTTAGTCTTCCTTGCTTGCTAATAATATGAATTCCATAATGAGTCAAGAGGATGGAACTAAGATACCACTAGCTCCATACTTGCAATAATCATTTAACTCATTCAACCGAAGCAATTAAATGAATACTACCAATTAATAGTGACTCAAGGAGATGAATAACCAACTTCCAATTCTAGCTTGTAATTACCATTACAACAATTCAAAACATTCAGTTTAATCATTTAAATCCACTTAACCAAGTTGGAATAAACAATTCAACCTACTCATAATATGAATCATACAAAGCTTAATTAATCAACTCCTAGCTCAACAACCAAGTTTATTCACTTGGCATAACAATCTAGATCACAATTACATACTTAACCAAGCTACATAATTATGAACTAAAAAGAGAGCTTAAAGGAATTCCATTAAAGTTTAGAAGCTCAAACCATTACCCAACTCAAAAAAATCACCAAAGACTTAGCTACTCATAGAGGAAGAGAAGGATGAGGCTTGATGAAGGAATGAGTAATTGACCATGGGGAACAAATGAACAGCACCGAATAGCCCTCTAAATGAAGCACCGAACAGCAATTCCATCTTCAACTCCATCGGTCAAGCATGTTATGTTCCAATACTCCTCCTCCTTTTCACACTCTCACAGCGCAAATACTCCTCTCATGCTTTTCAAATCTGCATCTTTCCCTTGGTCAAAGATTTCGGCTGCTCCGTTTTCACACTCACCACACCTCTCCTTCCCTCCTTTCATTCATTTTCGGTGTTGGTCCTCTTATACTCCAGCCGCCATCTCTTATTCTATTCATTTTTGCTGCTGGCTCCCTCCAAGCGTCCAGCCACCAAACCCTTATTATCCTCTCATTCGCGGTTCCTTTCCTTTTTTTCTGTAGCTCACTCAAGGTCCAGCAAGCTCTTTGTCTTTAATCCATGGGTCAACAATTTCGGCCCTTCTCTATGCTTCCTTTCTTCCCTTTTCACATTTGGTCCACTCCCTTTCTTCAATTCAATTCAGATATTTCGGCCCACTTTCCTAATGCTCCAACGTTTTCTTTTCCTTTTCACAGCTACCCTCTTCATGCCTCGCCAATTTGGTCCACTCTCATTTTTCTTTAATTCCAATTTCGGTCCAGGTCTGACTTACGCTAGCTTGCTTCCCATTTTTCTTCAATTCTCCATCTAAGTCCACTCTATTCAATTCACGTGGTCCCCATCTTTCATTTCTCCAAGCCCTCAATTAGTCCAATTCATCAAATCGGTCCAGCAGCCTTGTTCTTTAATCAATTCGGTTCAGCCTCCTCTCTTTCAATCTTTCCAACTCCTATCCTTTAATTAAGTTACATATTTGACATTGATAAAAGTTGTGCCACATCATCACCTACAAAATTATATTCACAAAGGTACTATCTTTTGTTCGCAATTAAAGAATAATGGAAATAACAAATATTAATTAAAAATATAACAATTTAACCACTTTAATTCCCAAATTATTCTTTCACTAAAATCTCACATTAACACTTGATTATGCCCAAAATATTCAATTAAGTCCCACAAAAGCTTAAGATTAATTAATAAAAATATATAAATATTGAGGTCTATCAATTCCCCCACACTTAAGCTTTTGCACTCCTGAGCAAAACATTAAACTCACAATAGGAAGAGAGGGATGAAAGTTTAAAGGATAGGCAAGATCAAGCTTCAAGAATTATACTTAGTCAAATAACAAGGTATCCTCTTATCCAAATCCAATGAACATACCAAAAATTTAAGTAGCTAAAGCAATGCAAAGTTTAATTACAATGAGCTTAATTGGAAACCTTAACTATGACAAATGTTTGCACTCTTCTCTCATAGAGGGTAGTTTTTCACTCACATCCACTTTGACCATACTCTACCATAGGCTTGTAGAATTTCTAGGCTCTCCACTACTTGCAACAATGGCATAAATAAATCCAAAGGACTTGTAGGGTTGTAATGTTGAATAGGCCAAATGATGGAAAATGTAACAAACACTATGCTTACACCAAATAATTTGCACGATCACTTAGCACTATAGAACTAACTTAATTCACATATTTTACTATTGTGACTTTATTTCTTTCTTTGATTTTTTTTTTTGTTGTATTCACACTTTTTCTCTTTTTTTTTTCTTTCTTTTGACTATTCACATTGTATTTTATTTTTCTTATGTATAATAGTACTCTTTCTTTTCTTTTCTTTTTTTTCTTTTCAATAGTGCTAGGAAGAACTTGATAAAGGATACAAACATAGCATTTGTATAATGAAATAGAAATGAAAGTGAAGGGCTCAAGGGGCTAAACAAATGTAAATGGTAAATGGTTTGTATTTGGGTAAATGGGTGATGAAATGAATGCCAATGTCATCTCTATATATACCATTGCAAAATGTAGCCTCAAGCAAGAAATAGAACAAGTTCTAGAGAGCAATAATCTAAGTAGATGAATCACACAATGAAATGAACAATTAGGCCCAAAATACCTTCCAACTAGGCTTTTTGTTTCCTAACAAACTCATCAAAATTAAACCATGCATCATTAAAACACTTGAATTTTATGGCAATTCACTAATTCAAAGCAAGCTTCAACCATGAATTCAACTAAGAGTAATCAAGATACTTGATCATGACTAAAGGCTTCAAAATCTCAGTGAATTGGACCAAAAAAATAACAGAGGACACAAGCAAGAGACAGAGGCATATGATATCACAATGAATTCTCATGAGAAATAACACACACTCCCCCACACTCAATCCTTACATTGCCCTCAATGTAATGCACAAAACCAAAGAACCTAGACGCACTTATCTCTTGGATGAAGTGAATGTTGTGAAGTCCAATTCAAGATTGAAGCACAACACATCATCGTCACAAGGAGAGAGAGGACAAGACATAAGTGGAAATAGTTCTCAGAAATTAGGCATAAGGATAAGAGAGAAGGGTGGTGTAGGATAAGGTTAAGCTCAAGGGTATGATTCACAATGGATTTATTCAATTGAAAAATGCAAACAAACAAACTACCTTTTACTACTGGTTAGTCCCTCCCCCACACTTGTTCAATAGCATATATCATCAAATAAAACAGGAAACAAGGTAAGGAAAGAGACTACCGTGTAATCATGGTGGCTTGTAGCTAGATAGGAAAATCAAAAGGAAGCTCAATATTTTGCTCCTCAACAGTTGAAGCCCAAGTAGGAGTAAAGGTTCCCAAATCCAAAGATAATAGGAATAAAGGCAACCATCAAGAGAATTAGCCTGCAAAGAATTAACCAAAACAACAGCAGTACCTACTCCAAGGATGCCACATGAATCAAAATACTTAAATCCATGGAAAACATTAGGACCAATGAAATGACATAATGGTGTATGTAATGTGAGAAGACTAGAGTCGGGTGCATTCGATAATAAGTGCTTCTCACAACCAATAAAATCAACTAGTGGCATACAGGAAGCAACACTAGGTATCAAAGAATCAATTTACATTTCAGTAGTGGTAGTGACATAATCAAGAACTACTCTACCATCTATAGCACAATCCAAGTCAATAGAATCACTAACAACATCAAATCCCAATAAATTAGGAGGTAAATCACATGATAAGATTTGGGAGTATGATTCATGAATATGCTTGATGTAACCCCCTGCCTTAAATAGCATAATTATAATTCGATATTACGTAATTAAATTGGTTTAGAGACCGTCGAATAGTTCAAAACTCATTTAGAACTCCCTGTGAAGTAGGGACTTTATAAAATTTTCAAAACTTCTTTCCTATTCCGGTCTCAAGTTCAATTATCGAATATAATCACCTGTGCAGTTAATTCACATTCATTCATATCAGAATATCTAATAGCAATCCCGGCAACCCCCGGGTTCCGTTCATACACAAAAAGGGTTTACAACCTCCATATAGGGGACTACACAACTACGTTCAACTATTCTTTACAACCAACATAATATACAGACACCCTGTCCAACAGGTTTAACCAACATAACCAAAATAAATGCCCCTACAGGATTCTAACCGCTTCGGGTCGTACGCTTCTCCTTAGAGCCACTCGCCCTGTCTGAAAGGTTAGTTAAAGGAAAGAATGAGATTCAAGAGAATCCCAGTAGTAACAAAACATTTATACCACACATAAGCACACAGCATGTAAGCAAATCATCATACAGCAGTAGCACCACAAATCACACTCCACCCTCATCCCCTTTCTCCGCCGGGAAGGCACACCGCCTAACCCGAACCGTTGTTAGCTACTCAGGGACTATTGGCGTGGCAGTGCATACATATAGCCTTATAGCCCATACAGCTATTCGGCTTTCACAAATGGCCCGTCGGCCTCCACAAATAGCCTTTCGGCTCACATAATCACACATATCACACCTCATCCTCATCCCCTTTCTCCGCCGGGAAGGCACACCGCCTAACCCGAACCGTTGTTAGCTACTCAGGGACTATTGGAATGACAGTGCTAACACAAATCCACAGATGTCGCAGCATACGAATTCATTACAAATCAACGATATAACACACATACAATGCATCATATATGGTACAAAAGAAAAGTCACTACCTCGTTCCTTTCTGACGTTCGCTGGCGTAGTTGGCTCACGAGGGCGGCAAATATCTAATCCTACAATTCCAAATGCACTATTTAGACACTTCCATAGTGTTACTTAGGGTTATATGAGTCTATAATGAAAATTTACAAAAATACCCCTGGGGACCCGGCCTGGGCCCGCCATACCCGGACCGGTTGCACCTTTCTCGAAATTCTAATATGGGCTATCCTAACATATTTCCGTCCAAGGAATCCATTTCCGTACTCAGAATTATCAAATTCAATATCAAATTACAAAATTGCCCTTGGCAGCCCTACTTTTAGGGTTTTAGGGGTGTTTCCGTAATTATGCTTTCTCGGCCTTTTTTGAAAAAGTGCCCAACTGTAACCCCACCTAATTTTCGCCCCTGAACTCAATGGAACCATCAAATCATTGAAAATCCAACTCTAAGACCCATTTCTAGGGCTGGCCGAAATAATGGTCTTCTCCAGGGAAAATCGGGGTTTTACGATTTCGGCTCCGTAAACGCGTTCCTTTCTACTCCTAACCACTTTATTAACCATTACATTAGGTTACAACTAACATTAAGAAACAATTTGGGCAGCATAACCCCTAGGAAACTCAATTTCCAAACTTTAAAACCAATGGCAATCCGGCGAAATTTCACCGATTAAATTGCCCACAGCAGCCAGAATAAGCAATATACGAAAGTTTGGAAGTTACCTCAAGCTCCCTCTGGCTTTTCCCAAATTTGGCTGAACCCTAGCCTCTTTGAAACACCAAATTTTGAGCTTCACAACCTTAAAGAATAAAGAGGAGTAGCTTAGGATAGGAGTTACACGCGTTAGAAGCTAAATCGTCGGAGAAATCGGCTTACCTTGCGAGATTTCTCCTCTTTCTCTCTCTAAGAGCTCTCAACTTTCTCTCACTATCTTCAGCTGGAAATGGCGTGAAATGGCTGAAGAAGATGAGCAATTTGATTAATAATCCATGCTGACATCATCTTTTAATGAGATGATGTCATAATTCCCATTTTCGGATTTTCTGGCAGATTTTCTGCCCAAACTTTGAAAAATCATAACTAATTCTAGAAAAATCGAAATGAGGTGATTCCAAAGCCAAATGAAAGATATTTAAGTCCTCTTCATAGGAAAAATATTGGCCATTAATAAAAATCACCACACAATTCCAGAATTACATAAAACTCATCACTGCCCCAAAACAGAGTTCAGTTTCCATCCCAAACTTTGGACAGTTATATCTCCTGGTTCACAAAACGAAATGGAACAAATTATATGTCCATTTTGAAGCTTGAGATGTGAACTATAAGACTGGAAAATTTCATAATTTTTAGATACCATTTGGTCATTAAAAACGTTCACACAAACGGACTGCCCAGAATAGAATTTCACTGGACAGAATTTTAGATTTTGCATCTTTGCTTCCATTGGTTCCATTTTCATACCAAACATCATTCTCACATAAATTTTCACAAGGAATCCATTGGAATCATTAAAATATCCAAATTCCCATCACACATTCTTCAAAAGTGTTTATTCAACAATAATTACATCCACTTTTGAAGTCATTAGCCCTTAATCACTTTTTGGGATATTACATTTCTCCCCCCGTAAAATAAATTTCGTCCTCGAAATTTGTCACACAACTTGAGCCATAAACTCTGGATAACGTCTCCGCATATCTGCTTCTGCTTCCCAAGTTGCTTCCCTCTTAGTCATTCCCTTCCAGATCACCTTCACAAATGGAATGCTTCGGTGTCTAAGCAGTCGTTCTTCTCTATCAATGATCTGTTCTGGCTCTATCGCATATGTGAAGTTGTCTTGTAACTCAACTTCTTCATATTCAACAATATGAGATGGATCCGGTTGATACTTCTTCAGTTGGGAAACATGAAACACATCATGGAGTCTGCTCAAGTTTGGGGGTAGGGCTACTCGATAAGCAACAGGCCCAATCCTTTCAAGGATTTCAAAAGGACCTATGTACCTTGGGCTCAGCTTCTTTCGCTTGATAGCTCTCCCAATGCCAGTGACTGGTGATACTCTCAGAAATATGTGATCACCAACCTCAAATTCTAGAGGCCTTCTCCTCTTGTCAGCGTAACTTTTCTGTCGACTCTGCGCTGCAAGGAGCCTCTTACGAATGATCTGAATCTATGCTGAGGTTTGATCAACCAAATCTGGCCCATAAAGCTTCCTTTCGGATAATTCATTCCAGCATAAAGGTGATTGACACCGTCTTCCATACAACGCTTCATACGGAGCCATTTGGATGCTCGCATGATAGCTATTGTTGTAAGCGAACTCAGCCAGTGGAAGGAAACGATCCCAACTTCCTTTAAAGTCGAGAACACAAGCTCGCAACATATCTTCCAGCGTCTGAATTGTTCTCTCAGATTGTCCATCCGTTTGAGGATGATAAGCCGTACTGAATCTCAGTTGAGTACCTAAGGCTTCATGCAATGCTTTCCAGAATCTCGAAGTGAATCGGGGATCTCGATCGGAAATGATATTCTTCGGTACACCATGGAGTTTCACAATTTCTCGGATATAAATCTCTGCTAGCTTATCCGGAGAGTAACCAGCATCGATTGGTATGAAGTGGGCTGACTTTGTTAATCGGTCCACAATTACCCAGATCGCATCATAGTTTCTGATCCTGGGTAATGCCACAACCAAATCCATGGTCACGCTTTCCCATTTCCATTCCGGAATCTCAGGACTCTGAAGTAAACCAGGCGGTCTCTGGTGCTCGATTTTCACTTTCTGACAAGTGAGACACCTTGCAACATATTTGGTCACGTCACTCTTCAAACCTGGCCACCAATACACCGATTTCAGATTCTAATACATCTTGGTCATACCAGGATGAAGAGTATATCGGCTCTTGTGTGCCTCATCCAGAATCTTCTGCCTCAACTCTGCCTTAAGTGGAACGCAGACTCTTTTCTGGTAACGAACCAATCCACGAGGCGATATGTCGTAGCCTGAAATTTCTCCCTGTTCGATTCGAGTCAGATTGCGCTGTATCCAGTCATCTTGACTCTGAGCTTCTTCAATTTCCGCCCTTAGATCACTCTCCTCTTGAGAAACAGTGTAATTGGCACAGATGATCTGGCTTGTCAAATTTAAATCACGGAAATCTTCAATCAATTTCCTTTCTTGTATCATCATAGCTGCAACGAGCATAGTCTTTCGGCTAAGAGCATCAGCGACTACATTAGCCTTACCCGGGTGATATTTTATCTCCAGGTCGTAGTCCTTAAGCAATTCCATCCAGCGACGCTGTCTCATATTCAGCTCTTTTTGATCATATAGATATTTAAGACTCTTGTGGTCGCAGTACAGTTCCACAGTCACACCATACAGGTAATGACGCCAAATCTTTAAAGCAAATACAATGGCCGCAAGCTCCAGATCATGAGTGGGATAATTCAATTCATGAGGTCTGAGCTGTCGAGAGGCGTAGGCCACCACACGTCCCTGCTGCATAAGGACACACCCTAATCCCTGCCCACTGGCATCGGAGTACACAACATAAGTCACACTGGGATCGGGTAAAATCAATACAGGTGCCGATGTCAACCTCTCCTTCAGCTCCATAAAGCAATTTTCACATTTCTCGTCCCACACAAACGGCTGATCTTTTCTCGTGAGCTTGGTCATTGGTAGCGCAATATGGGAGAAATTTTGGATAAATCTCCGATAATAACCAGCAAGACCCAGAAAACTGCGTATTTCCGCCACAGATTCTGGCCTCTTCCAGTTCAGTACTGCTTCCACTTTGCTGGGATCCACAGAGACCCCTTCTTGCGAGATAACATGGCCTAAGAATTTCACTTCTGATAGCCAAAACTCGCACTTGCTCAATTTAGCATATAATTGCTTCTCGCACAAGATATTCAATACGATTCTCAAATGATGCTCATGCTCATCCTTATTCTTGGAATATATCAGAATGTCATCGATAAACACAACAATAAACTGATCCAGATATTGCCGAAAGATACGGTTCATGTAATCCATGAAAACCGCAGGCGCATTGGTTAGCCCAAATGGCATCACCAAGAACTCATAATGACCATATCGGGTCCTGAAAGCAGTCTTTGGAATATCTTCTGCTTTCACTCGCAGCTGATGATACCCTGACCTTAGATCAATCTTTGAAAACACACACGAACCAGAGAGTTGATCTAAAAGGTCATCAATTCGGGGAAGAGGGTACTTGTTTTTTATAGTAACTTTATTCAGCTCTCTGTAGTCGATACACAAGCGAAGACTCCCATCTTTCTTCTTTACAAACAACACTGGAGCTCCCCAAGGCGACACACTGGGTCTAATAAACCCTTTCTCAAGCAAATCTTCTATTTGTTTCTTTAACTCCGCCATTTCGTTTGGGGCCATGCGGTATGGGGCCTTAGATATAGAACCAGCTCCAGGAATAATGTCAATTGGAAATTGAACTTCCCTCTCAGGAGGCAATCCATTTAGATCATCCGGAAATACCTCAGGGAATTCATTTACCACGGGTATATCACTCAAAGTTTCACCAGTTTCCCTTTGCACTGAGAAAAACACTACATACCCCTGGCAACCCTTTTTAAGATACTTTTCAGCTTTAGCCGTAGAAAGAAAATTCATACCGGCATTCACAGCTTCAACCCTCTGAGAAACAGGATATACTATCCTCTTGTTTCCACAATCAAGCAAAACATTATTTGCCGTTAACCAATCAAAACCCAAAATGACTTCAAATTGGTAAAGCGGCAAACATATCAAATCTACAACAGATTGGTGCCCTTCCACAGTTACGACACAATTCAAGTAAGCTTCTGTGGTTAAAGCCTTAACATCCATCGGGGTTGACACTACCAAATCAAATGGTAATTTATGTACATGCAATCCCAGGCGCTTCACGCAATCATAAGCAATGAAGGAGTGACTTGCACCCGAGTCAAATAAAACTTGCAACAGATGGCCATGAAGTAGAAGTTTACCTTGTATCAGCTCAGGAGATTTGCGGGCCTCCTCATGGGTCATAGTGAATACTCGGCCCTGTGTTCTCGGTTTCTGCTCGACTCGTGGTCGTTGACAATCTCGGGAAAAATGTCCTGGCTGCTTACAGTTAAAACAGACCAATTCTCCCCGGCAATTTTGGCCATAATGCGTTTTGTTGCAGCGAGGGCATTTCCACTCAGTCACAGCCCTCTGAGGCTCACGGTCTCTGGGCTGATAGGGCTTCTTATCACCACCCTTGTATGAAGAGGATCCTTGGCCTTTCCGCTTCTGGGAAGCATTACCCTTACTGGGTTCACTGCGATGGCCAATAGCTCTGGTAGGATTCAACTCCCTCAGATTATTCTCCGTAATCCGACATTGCTCCACAGCCTTGTTGAACTTAGTGAATTGGTTCGTAACCAATCGCTTTCTCAATTCTCGCCTCAGACCGCGGATGAGCATATCAGAACTCCATTCTTCATCATCTTTAAACCGGAGGTAAGAGGAGTACCGAGCCAACCGGACAAAACGGGACAAATAGTCGTCAAAGCTCTCTGTATCCCCTTGTTTGATGTTGAGAAATTCTGTCTCCTTCTCGAGCCGCACTGATTTGGGAAAGTATTTCTCGTTGAACTCTTGTTGAAACAGTTCCCAAGTCAATGGTGTTTCATTGCTCTTTAATGTCAGGGCGATATTCCGCCACTAATGATCCGCGTCCCCCTCGAGTTTATACACTGCCAACCGTGGCTTTACCTCCTCTGGGCAACACAGAACCTCAAATATCTTCTCCAGTCTGTACAACCAATCTTCGGCTGCCTGAGGGTCAAACCTTCCTCTGAACGCCGGAGGCATATGCTTGCAGAATCGGGTGACCCAATACTGAAGGTATTTTTCCTCCCTGGGTGGCATCCCATATGATTCCTGATTCAAGGTGGCACGAGGTGGGGATTCCAGAGGTCGTGCTGATCCTTCTGCAGTGTCCTCATGTCGAGTCTCTTCTTGAGTCTCCTCCGGAGTGGATTGAACCGGACCTTCCTGGTTCTTCGTCTTCTCAGCTCTGAGCTCTTCCCTCAGTTCAGTGATCATATCTCTCTGATCCCGAATTAGACCCATAAGCTCTTGCATTGCATCCGGTGGGTTTTCATTAACAACCTCCACCTCAGGGTCTACACGCGGAATATTGAGGCGTCCTCTAGTTTTCTTCATTCTCAAACAACTTGCCCCATTAATTCAGCAGAAATAGTATGCACAATAGTCATAAAACCCATATATGTCCACATCAATAAACATACATGTGCATACACAACAATCGTTCACAGATAATCTTCTATCCCTAAAACCAACTAAGGGAGCTATCCTAGCAACCTCTACCCTTGCCAGGAACTACAGCTCTGATACCAAAATGTAACCCCCTGCCTTAAATAGCGTAATTATAATTCGATATTACGTAATTAAATTGGTTTAGAGACCGTCGAATAGTTCAAAACTCATTTAGAACTCCCTGTGAAGTAGGGACTTTATAAAATTTTCAAAACTTCTTTCCTATTCCGGTCTCAAGTTCAATTATCGAATATAATCACCTGTGCAGTTAATTCACATTCATTCATATCAGAATATCTAATAGCAATCCCGGCAACCCCCGGGTTCCGTTCATACACAAAAAGGGTTTACAACCTCCATATAGGGGACTACACAACTACGTTCAACTATTCTTTACAACCAACATAATATACAGACACCCTGTCCAACAGGTTTAACCAACATAACCAAAATAAATGCCCCTACAGGATTCTAACCGCTTCGGGTCGTACGCTTCTCCTTAGAGCCACTCGCCCTGTCTGAAAGGTTAGTTAAAGGAAAGAATGAGATTCAAGAGAATCCCAGTAGTAACAAAACATTTATACCACACATAAGCACACAGCATGTAAGCAAATCATCATACAGCAGTAGCACCACAAATCACACTCCACCCTCATCCCCTTTCTCCGCCGGGAAGGCACACCGCCTAACCCGAACCGTTGTTAGCTACTCAGGGACTATTGGCGTGGCAGTGCATACATATAGCCTTATAGCCCATACAGCTATTCGGCTTTCACAAATGGCCCGTCGGCCTCCACAAATAGCCTTTCGGCTCACATAATCACACATATCACACCTCATCCTCATCCCCTTTCTCCGCCGGGAAGGCACACCGCCTAACCCGAACCGTTGTTAGCTACTCAGGGACTATTGGAATGACAGTGCTAACACAAATCCACAGATGTCGCAGCATACGAATTCATTACAAATCAATGATATAACACACATACAATGCATCATATATGGTACAAAAGAAAAGTCACTACCTCGTTCCTTTCTGACGTTCGCTGGCGTAGTTGGCTCACGAGGGCGGCAAATATCGAATCCTACAATTCCAAATGCACTATTTAGACACTTCCATAGTGTTACTTAGGGTTATATGAGTCTATAATGAAAATTTACAAAAATACCCCCGGGGACCCGGCCTGGGCCCGCCATACCCGGACCGGTTGCACCTTTCTCGAAATTCTAATATGGGCTATCCTAACATATTTCCGTCCAAGGAATCCATTTCCGTACTCAGAATTATCAAATTCAATATCAAATTACAAAATTGCCCTTGGCAGCCCTACTTTTAGGGTTTTAGGGGTGTTTCCGTAATTATGCTTTCTCGGCCTTTTTTGAAAAAGTGCCCAACTGTAACCCCACCTAATTTTCGCCCCTGAACTCAATGGAACCATCAAATCATTGAAAATCCAACTCTAAGACCCATTTCTAGGGCTGGCCGAAATAATGGTCTTCTCCAGGGAAAATCGGGGTTTTACGATTTCGGCTCCGTAAACGCGTTCCTTTCTACTCCTAACCACTTTATTAACCATTACATTAGGTTACAACTAACATTAAGACCCAATTTGGGCAGCATAACCCCTAGGAAACTCAATTTCCAAACTTTAAAACCAATGGCAATCCGGCGAAATTTCACCGATTAAATTGCCCACAGCAGCCAGAATAAGCAATATACGAAAGTTTGGAAGTTACCTCAAGCTCCCTCTGGCTTTTCCCAAATTTGGCTGAACCCTAGCCTCTTTGAAACACCCAATTTTTAGCTTCACAACCTTAAAGAATAAAGAGGAGTAGCTTAGGATCGGAGTTACACGCGTTAGAAGCTAAATCGTCGGAGAAATCGGCTTACCTTGCGAGATTTCTCCTCTTTCTCTCTCTAAGAGCTCTCAACTTTCTCTCACTATCTTCAGCTGGAAATGGCGTGAAATGGCTGAAGAAGATGAGCAATTTGATTAATAATCCATGCTGACATCATCTTTTAATGAGATGATGTCATAATTCCCATTTTCGGATTTTCTGGCAGATTTTCTGCCCAAACTTTGAAAAATCATAACTAATTCTAGAAAAATCGAAATGAGGTGATTCCAAAGCCAAATGAAAGATATTTAAGTCCTCTTCATAGGAAAAATATTGGCCATTAATAAAAATCACCACACAATTCCAGAATTACATAAAACTCATCACTGCCCCAAAACAGAGTTCAGTTTCCATCCCAAACTTTGGACAGTTATATCTCCTGGTTCACAAAACGAAATGGAACAAATTATATGTCCATTTTGAAGCTTGAGATGTGAACTATAAGACTGAAAAATTTCATAATTTTTAGATACCATTTGGTCATTAAAAACGTTCACACAAACGGACTGCCCAGAATAGAATTTCACTGGACAGAATTTTAGATTTTGCATCTTTGCTTCCATTGGTTCCATTTTCATACCAAACATCATTCTCACATAAATTTTCACAAGGAATCCATTGGAATCATTAAAATATCCAAATTCCCATCACACATTCTTCAAAAGTGTTTATTCAACAATAATTACATCCACTTTTGAAGTCATTAGCCCTTAATCACTTTTTGGGATATTACACTTGACATCATCTCGTAAAGAAGTATGATCATCACAAAGCACAAAACTAGGTCTAAGCAATTCAAGTGAATCAAGGTGAATCTCTCTTGCCAAATCAAAAGCACTAACAATTGAAACAATCGGTACATGCTTGTCATCATAAAATATGTGCACATTGAACTCTTGTAAACAAAGATTGACCTTAGGATTAGTGATCAATTGTGATTTAACATCTTTATCTTCACTCTTGTGTGAAATGGAAAGTGTAGAATCCAATATAGAGTGCATCAAGTCACTTTCACAAGTAAGAGAGAGAGAAGAAGAGAAAGATAAAGGAGTTTGATTCTCAACATCATGCATGGCATGCATATCACTAGGTTCTAGAGGATGGTCATCTATACTTCTATGCATTTCAACAAATTTAGGATATTTCTCATCAATGCAATCCATACACATTGTATTTTCATCACAAGAACATGTAATTTCAGCACTAGCATCATCATTATCATCCAAATCATCACTCAAAGTATCATGCAAAGGAGTAGAATCATTACAAGGCATAGGCTCATCAAAGCTACCACTACTAGAATCAATGGGTTGAGCAATTACATGTTCAAGCATTAGAGGGAATTCAACAATTATTTCCTCATCCACATCATTATCACTCAAATCATGAGTTACTTCATCAATCAAAGTAGTAGGAGAGTCAACTTTTATAAGGATAGGATTGTTACCAAATGGTAAGAAAGACTCTTCATTGCTTTGTTGTACTTGCTTCACTCCTTGTGCTTGGATAGACGCATTGGATGGAATCATTGAAGGTTGAGAACTCTCCACATGTGAAGTAGCATAAAGCTCTTGATTTTGGGTTCCTTGTTCCTCCTTTTGTAGGTCTTGAGCCCAAGGGGTTCCAACTTCACCTCCTGTCTTTACCCATAACATATGATCATAGTATGCCTTGAAGAATTCATCAATATCTTTCAATTGCTCTTCTCTCGCCTTAGAGCTATCAATTGGTCCTTGATACATGAGTAATTGAAGGTATTGCTCTTGGAGTGTCTCATACTTTCTTGTTAAGGCACTTGTTAGGGAATCCATGTTATGAGGTGAGAAAATGGTATCCAATCCACTAGATTATAGGTCATGAAATGGAAGTGGAGGGTCAAGGTAGGATGGTGGGGAAGGTTCATAAAGTGGTGGGTGAAATGATTGGAATGAAGATTGAAATGAGGGTTGGTATGGTGAGTAAGAGGGTAGATGGTGTAAAGGAGATGGTTCATAGGGTGGTCCTTGTGGTGAAGGGATGGGGTCAAAATTTAAGTTGTTGGGTGGAGAACAAAAGTCATGTTGAGGTCCATATGGGGGTTGTGGTGGAAAAGAAGGACTATGGAAAGGTTGATGTGGTGGAAAAGATTGTTGGGGGTAGGGTTCATGATATAGGTTGTGGAAGGATGAATCATATTCTTGATTATTGGAACCTCTCTCTAGACTCTCCAACTTGGCTTGAACAAGCTCTAATTGATGTTGCATGGCTTTAAAGCTTTGTGAAAGAGGATCTTCCATTCTAGTAGTGTTATCAAGAGCTTCCCAAGGATGAAGAATACAAAGTTGCTCACCACAAGACAATAGTAAACCACATAATAGCCACTAAGAACATGATAGCAAAGCAACAAAATGCAAATCTCTTTTTGTTTTTTTTTAATGGCAAATGGAATGCAAAACAACTATGAATATGAAAAATGACTAAACCACTATCAAGCACTCCAACAATGAACAACTACCTAAAACAAACTCAAAAACACGCTAGCAACCAAGAAAAATCAAAGGAAACCCAAAAAGACAAACCTAATGAAAAACCTAGAAAAATACCAAAAAAAAAAAAAAAATTCAGAAAAGTATAGCAAACCTTCGAATTTGGCTAAATTCCAACAGACCTAATAGCTTTAGCTATTAGTCTTGCTTAGAATGCTGAAAATAACTTGTCAAGTTTCAGAATTTTCTGGGCACAAATATTTCAGTTCCAGCAAGACAGTCTTAATCGAAAATCAAAATTTCGCCAAAATTCAAATGAGTGCTACACACTTCCTACCAAACTAAGACACACTATGACAACAGAAAAGAACACCTAACTACTTAAAATCTTGGCAATCATCCTCCCCGGCAACGGCGCCAATTTTGATGAACCCATGTCGTGTGAGTTCACAAAATAAAACTAGGTTTAAGAATGTAGTATAGTAGCTCAACCTAGATCGTTCTTGTGAGGAGATTAATTTCCAATTTTCTAAGTAGGAAAGTGATAAAAAACCTTAAAGTTGTGAGAAATCATTTTTGAGAAATTGCATTTGTAAGCTAATGAACTAAACTAAGCTAAATCAATATTTTTGTATTTTTCGGTTTTCAAAACAAAGAAACAATTGGAATTGAATTTAACACTAATAACAAAGTAAAGTTAATAAACTAGAATAATGATGAAATGTGATTTCCTTGAGTTGGGGTTTTAGTCTTCCTTGCTTGCTAATAATATGAATTCCATAATGAGTCAAGAGGATGGAACTAAGATACCACTAGCTCCATACTTGCAATAATCATTTAACTCATTCAACCGAAGCAATTAAATGAATACTACCAATTAATAGTGACTCAAGGAGATGAATAACCAACTTCCAATTCTAGCTTGTAATTACCATTACAACAATTCAAAACATTCAGTTTAATCATTTAAATCCACTTAACCAAGTTGGAATAAACAATTCAACCTACTCATAATATGAATCATACAAAGCTTAATTAATCAACTCCTAGCTCAACAACCAAGTTTATTCACTTGGCATAACAATCTAGATCACAATTACATACTTAACCAAGCTACATAATTATGAACTAAAAAGAGAGCTTAAAGGAATTCCATTAAAGTTTAGAAGCTCAAACCATTACCCAACTCAAAAAAATCACCAAAGACTTAGCTACTCATAGAGGAAGAGAAGGATGAGGCTTGATGAAGGAATGAGTAATTGACCATGGGGAACAAATGAACAGCACCGAATAGCCCTCTAAATGAAGCACCGAACAGCAATTCCATCTTCAACTCCATCGGTCAAGCATGTTATGTTCCAATACTCCTCCTCCTTTTCACACTCTCACAGCGCAAATACTCCTCTCATGCTTTTCAAATCTGCATCTTTCCCTTGGTCAAAGATTTCGGCTGCTCCGTTTTCACACTCACCACACCTCTCCTTCCCTCCTTTCATTCATTTTCGGTGTTGGTCCTCTTATACTCCAGCCGCCATCTCTTATTCTATTCATTTTTGCTGCTGGCTCCCTCCAAGCGTCCAGCCACCAAACCCTTATTATCCTCTCATTCGCGGTTCCTTTCCTTTTTTTCTGTAGCTCACTCAAGGTCCAGCAAGCTCTTTGTCTTTAATCCATGGGTCAACAATTTCGGCCCTTCTCTATGCTTCCTTTCTTCCCTTTTCACATTTGGTCCACTCCCTTTCTTCAATTCAATTCAGATATTTCGGCCCACTTTCCTAATGCTCCAACGTTTTCTTTTCCTTTTCACAGCTACCCTCTTCATGCCTCGCCAATTTGGTCCACTCTCATTTTTCTTTAATTCCAATTTCGGTCCAGGTCTGACTTACGCTAGCTTGCTTCCCATTTTTCTTCAATTCTCCATCTAAGTCCACTCTATTCAATTCACGTGGTCCCCATCTTTCATTTCTCCAAGCCCTCAATTAGTCCAATTCATCAAATCGGTCCAGCAGCCTTGTTCTTTAATCAATTCGGTTCAGCCTCCTCTCTTTCAATCTTTCCAACTCCTATCCTTTAATTAAGTTACATATTTGACATTGATAAAAGTTGTGCCACATCATCACCTACAAAATTATATTCACAAAGGTACTATCTTTTGTTCGCAATTAAAGAATAATGGAAATAACAAATATTAATTAAAAATATAACAATTTAACCACTTTAATTCCCAAATTATTCTTTCACTAAAATCTCACATTAACACTTGATTATGCCCAAAATATTCAATTAAGTCCCACAAAAGCCTAAGATTAATTAATAAAAATATATAAATATTGAGCTCTATCAGTGGGAATAAGTTTTGGTTTGGATTTTGGAACCATTGGAGATATAGTTGCAAAATAAGAAAATTCTGGCTAAGTGTAAATTGCTGTGCTAGTGGTCAAATTTGTATAGTAATTTGGAAAAACAAATGCTTTTAGAATGAGGTGAAAATTTGTAGTTTTGTAGTTCACATTACAAGCTTTCTATTAATATAAAGTCTGGTCAATTCTGAGTTCTGTACTGAGAGTTAGGGTTGGTTGAAAACAGCCAAGAATCAGGAAAATTCTTGGCCGTGGTCCAAGGTGTCTGGTTGTGGCCCATAACCTTCTATCCATTTCTTGGCCGCGTCCTAATGGTAGATGGTCGTGGCCCAAATGTTTCTATCCAATTCTTGGCCGCAGCCCAGGATGGCTGGCCGCGACCCAAAACCTTTTGACCTTCTCTTGGCTGCTGCTTAAGGAGGCTGACCACGACCTATAACTTTCAGACAATATCTTGACGGCAGCCCAAGGGTAGGCTGGCCGTAGCCAACCCCTATTTTTCAGCACTTGTAGTTTTAAAAAGTGGTTTTTAACCTAGTGTTTCCTAACCCTTTAGGGCTATTGCTAGAGTCATCTGTAGCTTCCTAAAGAACATTAATGGTAACCAATCTAAGTGATGTAAAGTCATTAAGTATTGGAATAGAGAATAACACTTCGTCCCTAATTATGAATTATAGGATTCAATATTTGCCCTACTCAGGAGAGACCAGTACCAGAACACGCATGAAAGGACCAAGGTAGTGACTTTTCTCTCATGTTGTGTATGATGCTTAGTATGCATGACTTATCATTGTTTTGTTGTGAAAATTGTGGGTATGATGCCATTATGAAAATGTATTATCTGCCATAGGGTATTACAGCGTGAGCAGTCGTAGGGGGTGATGATTATCACACTTACCCCTATCGTTGTATCTATCGTTATAATTGTTGAGGCTGTGTTATGGAATGGTAGATTCCTGCTTTGAGAATATGCCAGTATGGCTTTGATATAATGTGAAATATTTTATATGGATCCCAGCTGTGGTGATATATGTGATATGAACATGTGATGGTGCAAAATAGCGTCAGTAGACGTCAGGATGATGTAGATCACACCTACCCCTGCCGTTGTAACTGCCATTGTACTTTCTGTGTGTTGTGTTATGATTTGCTTTCATGCTTTGTGGTTAGGCATACTATGAGTGATTTGTTACTATGGGGATTCTTTAGAATCTCACTCTCCCATAAAACAATTTTCAGACAGGGCCGGTAGTTCAAAACAAAAGTAGGTGATGAAGGGTGGCTGAAGCTCCTAGTTAGGAGTTTAATTTGGTTTTTAGTTATCATACTATAGATTTTGGATAGTTGTTGGGAAACCATTGTATATATTAGAACTGTGGTATAGTTTTGTGTAATCCTCTAGTTAAGGGAATATAGATTATGAGCATTGGTGCCTTGTAAAACCCTTATTTGATTAATTGAACCCGAGTGTGTCGGGAATTTCTATTGTACTCTGATATTTATGAATGAAATTGTACTGTACAAGCCATTTGTGTATTTGGAAAGTTTAATTTTAATAAAGTCCCAAGTCATTGTACAGTTTCTAATTCGACATAATCATATATTTATGAACTTAATCTCGGCTTTGGTTGGAAGGGGGTTACACTTGTGGTATCAGAGCTGTAGTTCCTGGCAAGGGTAGGAATTTCTAGGATAGTTGTCATAGTTTGTTACCTTAGTCCTAAATGATGACTTAGTATTGTTTGTGGTATACACATGAGTAATTCTGCTGTTTGTTGTTATATATAAATTTTAACGAGTATGTGTATACATTTGCTTTGGTATTGACATGGTAAATCATTTGTAGATTTAAAAGACAAAATAGTTTGCCCAAGACTTAGACCAGGGGATCCAGAGGTGGAGGAATTAAATGACAATCCACCTGATCCAATGTGAGAGATGATTAATCTGATTAAAGAGCAAAGAGATATGATCAATGAGCTAAGAGAAAAGCTCTAGGAAGAAAGGGCCAAGTGTAATAAGGAAAAGGTCCCGTCACATGTGAGGAGATCCAAGAGGAAACCCAAGCAGGAACTTATCATGAGGAGATAGCTGAGGGGTCCAATTGGTCTCGAGAGACCTTATCTCGCATGGTACCTAATCATAAGGGGTACCAATTCAAGGGGGTAGAGATCTATAATTTTGGGTCTCAAAGTTTCGCAAGCATCTACCTCTAGCGTTCAGAGGGAGATTTGAACCCCAAGCTACTGAAGACTGGTTGAATCGGTTAGAGAAGTTCTGTGAAGTCCTTGAATGTCTAACGGAGGTGAAGGTGAAACTTGCAGTGTATAAACTAGAGGGGGATTCAGACTGGTGGTGGCGGGATATCACCATGACATTACGAAGCTAAAATATACCACTGACCTGGGAGGTGTTTCAAGAAAAGTTTATTGAAAAGTGCTTCACCAAGTCGGTGAGGCTTGAAAAAGAATTTGAGTTCTTAGCCATCAAGTAGGGTGATATGGAGAGCTTTAATGAATACTTATCCCATTTCATCCGGCTATCTTGATACTCTTCCTACCTCCGGCGTATGAATGATAAAGAATGGAGTTCTGATATGCTTATCCGAGGGTTGAGGCGTGAGCTATGGAAGAGGCTAGCCACTCATCTGTTTATCGAATTTAACTAGGCAGTGAAATAGTACATAATAGGTGAGAACAATATGAGAGAGTTGTACCCGACTAAGGGTAAGGACGACCGTAGTGAGCCTAGCAAGGCAAATACTTCCTAGAAGCGGAAAGGATAAGGGTCCTTATCTGGAGCAATAGTAAGAGGCCCTATCAATCTGAGGGTCATGGTAATCAATGGGAACAGCATGCCCTAAGTGTAGGAAATATCATCCTGATAGAACCTGCACGGGCCAAGTGATTTGCTTTAATTGCAAATAGACTGGTCACATTTCTACTCAGTGCCTATGACAGTCGGCAGAGCAAAGGACCAGGAATCAGGGTCGAGTATTCGTGATGACACATGACGAGGTTTGAAAGTCCCCTAAACTGATTGAAGGTAAAATCCTTCTCAATGGTAATGAGTTATAAGCCTTTTTTGATTCGGGTGCAAGTCATTCTTTTATTACTTATGACTGTGTAAAGCGCCTGGGATTGCCTGTGCATAAATTGCCGTTTGAGTTGGTCATGTTGATGCCAATGGGTGTCAAGGCTGTGACGGCCGAAGATTGTCTAAACTGTGTGATAGTTGTTGAGGGACATGAGTCTATAGTCAATTTGATTAGCTTACCGCTAGAAGTTGTTTTCGGTTTTTACTGGTTGACAGTGAATAATGTACTACTTGATTGTGGAAATAAGAGGATAATTTACCATACCGCACAGAAGGAGAATGATGTGAATGCCATTTTGAATTGCCTTTCAACTAGAAGCTATTATGTGTCTTGGATAGATTGAATGGATTGGGAATTGAATTGTAAAGTTTGATGTTATTTAGAAATGGCCTTGTGTTGTTGCCTTGGTTATATCCTATGAAAGCAACATTAAATTGGTCATTTTGGTGCCTCTATTGGTTTCCTTGTGAAATTTTGTGTGGGAATGAGTTTTGGTTTGGATTTTGGAACTATTGGAGACATAGTTGCAAAATTGGAAAATTCTGGAAAAATGCTAACTGTAATTGCTGTGCCAGTGGTCGAATTTACATGGTAATTTGGAATAGTAAATGGTTTTAGAATGAGGTGAAACTTTCCAATTTTGTAGTTCACATTACAAGCTTTCCATTGATATAAAGTTTGGTCAATTCTGAGTTCTGTGCTAAGAGTTATAGTCGGTTGAAAACAACCAAGAATCAGGGCTGGCGGCTCAAGGAGGTTGACCGCGGCCTATGACATTCTGACCATATCTTGGCCACGGCCCAAGGGTGGGTTGGCTGGGGCCAACCCCTATTTTTCAGCACTTGTAGTTTCAAAAAGTTGTTTTTAACCCAGTGTTTCCCAACCATTTAGGGATATTGCTAGAGTCATTTGTAGCTTCCTAAAGAACATTAATGATAATCAATCTAAGTGATGTGAAGTCATTAAGTATTGGAATAGAGAATAACACTTTGTACCTAATTATGAATTATAGGATTCGATATTTGCCCTACTAGGGAGAGACTAGTGCTAGAGCACACACGAAAGGACCAAGGTAGTGACTTTTTTCTCATGTTGTGTATGATACTTAGTATGCATGACTTATCATTGTTTTGTTGTGAAAATTGTGGGCATGATGCCATTATGAAAATGTATTATCTGCCGTAGGGCATTACAACATAAGCAGTGTAACCCCCTGCCTTAATTAGTGTAATTATAGTTCGATATCACTTAATTAAATTGGTTTAGAGACCGTCGAATAGTTCAAAACTCATTTTATACTCCCTTTTATAGTAGGGACTTTACAAAATTTTCAAAACTTCTTTCCTATTCTGGTCTCACATTCAATTATCGAATATAATCACCTGTGCAGTTAATTTACATTCATTCATATCAGAATATCTAATAGCAATCCCGGCAACCCCCGGGTTCCGTTCATTCACTAGAAGGTTTAAAATTTCCATATAGGGGATTACACAACTATATTCTGTTACTATATACAGCCCAAAAATAATTTACAAGATCCCTGTCCAACAAGTTTAACCAACACATCCAAAAGTAAATGTCCCTATAGGGTTCTAACTGCTCTGGGTCGTACGCTTCTCCTTAGAGCTACTCGCCCTGTCTGAAAGGTTAGTTAAAGGAAAGAATGAGATTCAAGAGAATCCCAGTAGTAACAAAACATTTATATCACATATAAGTACACAGCATGTAAGCAAATCATCATACAGCAGCAGCAGCACAAATCACACTCCACCCTCATCCCCTTTCTCCGCCGGGAAGGCACACTGTCCTAACCCGAACCATAATTAGCTACTCAGGGACTATTGGCATGGCAGTGCATACACATAGCCTTATAGCTCATATAGCTACTGGCTTTCACAAATGGCCCATCGGCCAATAGCCTTTCGGCTCACATAATCACATATATCACACCTCATCCTCATCCCCTTTCTCCGCCGGGAAGGCATACAACCCTTGCTCGATCTGTTGTTAGCTACTCAGGGATTATTGGTATGATGGTGTTTACACATATTCACAATGTCGCAGCATACAAGTTTATCACAAGTCAATGATAATACACACATACAATGCATCACATATGGTACGAAAGAAAATTTACTACCTCGTTCCTTCCTGACATTTTCTGGCTCAGTGGGCTCACGAGGATGGCAAATGTCGAATCCTATAAACCAAATTAGGGACAATAAATCAATCTCTTTTCCAAGTTCTTAATTCCATAGTTCTTAAGTTGGTTATCATTTAGACTCTTTAGGTGGCTATTAGAGGCCTAAACATATACCCAAAGGGTTGGGAAAGGCTATACCAAAAACCACCTTTAAAAAGTGTAAAATACTGATTTTTGGGGCTAGGCCGCGGCCCACCATCCACTGGCTGTGGCCCAAAACTGCCCAGAAACACTCAGAAACATTTGGGCTATGGCCCAGAATCCACGGGTTGCAGCCCAAAACTTCCCAGAAACGCTCAGAAACATTTGGTCTGCGGCCCAGAATCCGCTGGCCGCGGCCAAGAAAATCCAGTTTCTTGGATGAACTTCCAAAAATCATAACTAATTCAGGAAAAATAGAAATAAGGTGATTCCAAAGCCAAATGAAAGATATTTAAGTCCTCTTTCAAGGAAAAATATTGGCCATAACTAGAAATCACCACAAAAGTCCAGATTTACCAAAAACCTAACATTGTACCAAAACAGGGTCCAGTTTTGATTCCAAAATTTGGACAGTTCAAAATCCTAGCTCAAAAATTGAAATGACACAAAATTTATGTCCATTTTGAAGCTTGGGAAGTGAACTTTAAGACTGGAAATTTTCATAATTTTTCAACATCATTTGCCCAGTCAAAACGTCCACACCATCTAACTGTCCAGAACAGACTTACATTGGCCAGATTTTCCAGATTTTCACATTTGATCCCAAATGATTCCCATTCCAACCCAAACACCATTCTCACACAATTTTGCTCAAGAAAACCATTGGAATCATCAAAATGACCAAATTCAACTCCCATTGACATATTACACAACAACCACAACATTTCTCACAATGTCACAACACAATTCACACATTGCCACACTTTCCAATCCAAGTTCCCAAATCAATTCAAATGGCCAAAATGTTCAACAAAATACCAAATTTTACACAACACATAAACCAATTCATTCCATTCGAAAATTGCACAAAATCAGGGGAAATTCATAAATTCCCAATACTCAACCAATGATTACAACAACTATACCAAAATGCTTCTAATTCTTACCTCTTCTTCTTCCTAAAGCCAATTCTTCAATTCTCCAACTTCCAAATTTCCACAAGTTCTCAAACTTCACCAACCAAAATTCTGAAACCATAGGAATATAGCCCTCAACCTCATAAACAACATTAATGAAAGACACTTGAGCATATGAAGGCATTAACTTACCAAAAACTCAAGCTTTTCCCTTTCTCTTTCCTTAACTTGTTCAGTGAAAAAATGGAGGAGGATGAGAGAGAAAAATGAGATATTGATGATGATGATTTACCTCACACATACATACATAAACTGACTAGGAAGAGAGGAGAAAGAGAAAATGGTTTGAAAACTTGACTTTAATCCAAGGGTCCTTGTTTTGCCACTTGGCATCTTCCTATTCTTCCTACCATGATTCCATATAAGCTTGCATGCATAGGATTCCACCTCTTGGTCTTTCAATCTTAGCCATTAATCTTGATTACTAAGAAGTGTTCTCAATGGTATCTAACCAGTCGATCAATAAATTTACCGTTTTGCCCCTGATTATCACAATGCACAAATATGCTTCAAAATTCTTCAAAAGTGCTCAATTAATATTAATTACATTACTTTGAAGTTGCTAATCCTTGGTCACAATCCAGGATATTACAAGCAGTCGTAGGGGGTGATGATTATCACACCTACCTTACTGTTGTACTTACCGAGACTGTGTTATGGAATCGTGGATTCCTGCTTTGAGAATATGCCATTGTAGATTTAATGTAATGTGAAATATTTTATATGGATCCCAGTTGTGGTGATATATGTGATATGAATATGTGATGGTGCAATACAGCGTAAGCAGACATAAGGATGACGTAGGTCACACCTGCCCCTGCAGTTGTAACTGCCGTTGTACTTGCTGTATGTTATGTTATGATTTGCTTTCATGTTTTGTGGTTATGCATACTATGAGTTATTTGTTACTACGAGGATTCTTTAGAATCTCACTTTCCCATAAAACAATTTTCAGATAGGGCTGGTAGTTCAAAAGAAAAGTAGGTGATGAAGGGTGGCTGAAACTCCGAGTTAGGAGTTTAATTTAGTTTTTGGTTATCATACTTTAGATTTTGGATAGTTGTTGGGAAACAATTGTATATATCGGAATTGTTGTATAGTTTTGTGTAATCCCCTAGTTAAGCAAATATGGATTATGGGCATTGGTGCCTTGTAAAACCCTTATTTCATTAATGGAACCTGAGTGTATTAGGAATTTCTATTGTACTCTGATATCTATAAATAAAATCGTACTGTATAGGCCATTTGTGTATTTGAAAGGTGAATATGAGACGGTTATTGAACAGGTTTTAGAAAGGTTTTTATAAACGCTGGTTTAGGAAGTTTAATTTTAATAAAGTCCCAAATCATCGTACGGCCTCTAATTCGACATAATCACTTATTTATGAACTTAATCTTGGCCTTGGTTGGAAGGGGGTTGCAAATACTGCTCTCAACAATAGGTATTTTTTTCACCCCGGGTACAACAGCTTCTCAGCACCACTACACATATTACCATATGCATGTGATTGCTCAAAAGCCTCTTCTCCTATATCACGAATAATATCCTCTATCTGATCATCCATATCCATGTCCTTATCATCAAAGGCTACTCCCCCTATTAAGATGCACTTGGCATTTCTAATTCTTCACCATACCATACCCATACTATATAACTCTTACAAAATCCTTCACAAATTAAATATATATATTTGCAGTACTTAGTCACTCCTCATTTAAACACACCACACAAGGGCCATAAAATATCCTACTATCATCATTGACATTTCTTCTAGCGAAGTCTAAAAAACCACTCACCCCAACATCATATTCAACACTCATCTGTTTAGCTTTTATCCAAGTACGTTCCATGTATTTCAACACATTGTAGCACCCTATTCAACAACAAAATGATAGACAGAAAAAAACAACAACCACAAAGTTTTAAAGATTTCAACGAAATTAAGAAGCATGCATACCAGGAGACAATAACTGTACTTGTAGCAATATACCAATAAATTATGGCATGATAAGAACTAAGCAACATTTCATAATAAAGGGATATAGATACAAGTTTTAAAACTTACATTGTAAAGCTATTCATAATTTTCGTAACTTTATATTCAATTCAAACCCACATAGCATATATCATAATGTGATCATTAATGGCAATCTAAGACAAGAAAGCATAAATAAAATATCATAATGTAATCATTAAGCTAGTATATGAAGTTATCATCACTGAGTTCAATGGTGAGAGTAAGATAGAGAGCAACATTGGGCATTTTCAAACAAAGCCATAATCATAAAACAGAACACCTCTATTTCTTACTTCAATCATATCAGAATATGATGCTAGACATGGTTAAACCCACCTGAAACAATATGAAAAGGATCAAGTTCAAATTATTAACAGAAATCAAAACAAACCTGGAAAGTTGCTTCATAAGTAGTCGCACTTTGTGCTCCTATTTGGAAGAAGAATGATCAGCAAGGCTTTTAAATGAGGAGGTGTCAGAGATGGAGCTGGAATGTTATCGATTGAGCGAAATGAAGGTCGACTACCTGCAAGTTATGGATTGTGAAAAAGAACACCAACGGTTAGATTGTGAGATATTAGGTTTAGAGAAAAAGATTGCTCTAGATTTAGAGAGAAAGAGGATGGCGGAGTTGTGAACAAGAACACTAATGTAGAAATTTCAGGGAAAACTGAGTTCAGAGAGCAAGCTAAGATTCAGTGGGAGGAAGAGAAGAGTGAAATTTTAATTAGAGTGTGCACCTTTAAGACTGATTGTTTCTAACAACCGGTCTTAAATATACCTTTTAGACCGGTTGTAAAAATAACCAGTCTAAAAAGTTTCAACTTTTAGACCTGTTATAAGATATAACCGGTCTAAAAAGTAAAAAAAAAATTTTAATTGCGGGTCTTTTATTTAGACCGTTTATAGAAGTAACTGGTCTAAAAAGTAGATTTATTTTTAATTATTTTTTTCTTTTAAGACCGGTTATTCATAAATGAGGTCTAAATAATATCTTTAAGACCTTATATCCAGGGAATCGGTCTTTGAAGTTCCCTATAATTACAAAAATGCCACCGATCGTACATTTTCTACCTTATCTGCTATAACCTGTCTAAATGAGCTAATCTAAAACACATATTTTGTTCTAGTGTTTGGTCCAATAATAAATAGAAATTGGCTAAAGAAAAAGAAGAAAATAAATTAAATTTAAAAGGTAATTGCGAAGTTGTAATTTTTCCAATTTAGCACAAAACTAATTATTTTCCAATTAATTGAAGTTAATTTCAATTAATTAAGGAAAATAAAGGGAAAATATATATTTGAAGTATTTTGGTCAAATAAATATGAGTTTATGGAAAATTGAAGCACATTTGCAAATTTGAACAAAATGTGACTTAAGTGTGAATGTAGCTTGAAACAAGTTATGAAGCCAACTTGGGACCTAAAGCAAGGACCCTTGGGATGCTATTACATGTAACAAGAAAGGAAAGTATTAGTTGCATGTTGATTTGGCTTAGGACATCATGTAATACCTCGAATTTTGAGACTTGAGGCTAGAGAATAATCCTGAAATAAGTGGATTGCTAAACCCCAGTTTAACAAGATCCCAAATTGTGATTAAGGGATGATGACTCCAAAAGTGGATGTGGTTAGTGATAAATAACCCTTTTGGAGAATATGATATGATTTGACACTCGAATGTGATTCGTGTGTGTTGTGAGCAGCGCTAAAACCCTGTATTTGAGTTCAATTGTGGATTAACATCCAAATTGAATTAGAATAGAGGGAAGAATTGAATGGGGTATTGTGTTGGAAATGGTGTCATAGTGTGTTTTGATGTCATTGAAATTGATTTGGAACTTTGGAATGGAAAAGTTGCAATGTTAGGTTTTGAAATGTGAATTGTGTTGACATGTTGAGATTGTTGTGAAAACATGTCAATGAGAAGTGAATTTGATTGATTTGGTGTTTCCAATCGATTCATTGTGAAAATTTGTGTGGGAATGATGTTTGGTATGAAAATGGAACCATTGGAAGCAAAGATGCAAAATCTGAAATTCTGTCCAGTGAAACTCTATTCTGGGCAGTCCATTTCTGTGAACGTTTTGAATAACCAAATAGTGTCTAAAAATTCTGAAACTTTCTAGTCTTAAATCTCACATCCCAAGCTTCAAAATGGACAAATAATTTGTGCCATTTCGTTTTTTGAACTAGGAGATATGACTGTCCAAAGTTTGGGATGGAAACTGAACTCTGTTTTGGGGCGGTGATGAGTTTTATGTAATTCTGGAATTTTGTGGTGATTTTAGGTAATGGCCCATATTTTTCCTATAGAGAAGACTTAAATAGATTTCATTTGTCTTTAGAATCACCTCATTTTGATTTTTCTAGAATTAGTTATGATTTTTCAAAGTTTGGGTAGAAAATCCGAAAATGGGAATTATGACATCATCAAAATAAAATATGATATCAGCATGGAAATTAAAACATTTTCTCATAATCTTCAGCTCTCATTTTCATGCTGAACCAGCAGCCAAGAGAGAGAGAAATTTTGAGAGCTTTTAGAGAGAGAAAGAGAAGAGAACTTACAAGGTAGGTTGATTTTTTCGGTGAATTCTGTTGGAAATTGTGCCCTAAGGGCCAATCATTGTACTTTGAACATTATTATTTTAATGAAATTTCTCCATTTTGTTATCATATTATTTGCATGTTAACTGTGATAAATGTATCCTTGGATAATTCATAAAGGTTGTCCTAAAATGTCCCTGGTGGGTCATCTATGTGGGAACAGAGATGAAACAAGATCAGTATGACTTTGATAAGATATGGAGATACGAATCAAAGTCTTAGGCACTTGTAAGAGTGCAAGGTGCTGGACCGACCCACTATGAGAAAGCTACATGGATCAAGTCATAAGCTTTTCTCATGTATAACCACGTGACAATGCCCTTAGACCTGAGGTAATCATGGATTCCTACATGAGAGTTGCTAAGCTTTGAACTAGTCAAAAGTCACTTTTGACAGGGTGATGATAAAGGCTACGATCGGGCTTGGTGGTTTTTCATGCAGAGGAATATGAATGATCAAGATGGAATTTGTCCCTCACATTAGTAGAGAGATATTACTGGGCCCCTCGATGAGTGGGTCTGAGAAATGTATGGCCATACTATAATGAAAGGAGTTTCTGTCTCTGTTATCAGGCTACTCAGGAATCGAGAAAGTAATGGTCAGGAACAAGAGGATGACATTATCCATGCCTTATCCTTGATCGATATATCGTGTGACAAAAGAGACGTGACATGGTTGTATGACAGGTTGCATCGAATAATGATCCTCATATGAATTGGGTAGTCGTAATGTCTTGCTAGAGGCCGCTTGCGACTTTTGGGTTAGTATCGTTATTGGCCCACTGCCAACTTCATATGGGCCTACAGGGTTGCACACAAGAATAGCCCAACACGAGATAATGTTTAATTTAGGGTGGACGAATTTTATATTTATATTTACATATATATAATATAAAATTCATTAATAATATTTTATAGATATATATATTTTCGAAATATGTATCTTATATATATATATATATGTATATATATTATATGATATTATTATATTGTGTTAGTTTTAAATTTAATTTATTAAGATATATTAAATTTAAAAACTAACATGATAGAGATATAGTATCTCAGATTTAATTTATGAAGATAAATTAAATCTAATGGCTCTTTATTTGGATTAAATAAATAGGTTAAATTAAAACCGTTGGACAGATTTAATTTAAACTGAATTTATTTAATTAGCTCATCAAGATAATTAATTGTTAATTAATTTTGAAATTAATGATGATTAATTTTGAAATTTGAAAATAGCCCTCAAAGGTTATAAACTTGATAGAGCATATATATTCATATGCGCATGAGAATTGAGAGCTGCAAGTGAAACCCTAGGAGACATTAGAGGCGCTAGCACGCAGTCTCGGTTGGAGAACATTCATGTGGATACCGGTAGAGGAAGCGGACCTGACGTGTTGGCTCCTAGAGATCATGAAAACTCTGAATCATCAAAAGGTATGAATCCTTCCAACTTAGTTTAAACGCCGTTGATAGATCCTCGATTAGGATCGGTGAAAATTTTTAAAATTCTTCCGCTGTGCCTACCGATTCTAACAAATTCATACCTAATGCATATAACCTTTTTCCTAAGCTTCTCTTCTATGTTATGTAAGGTGTTTGAAGCACAAATCTTGGTGTTTTGAAGTTAGGGTTTTCAGCCACAAGAAGGAAAAGCTAGTGGGAGCTTGAGGTAACTTCCAAACTCTTGCATATTGACTATTCTGGCTGTTGTGGGCAATTTAATCGGTGAAATTTCACTGGATTGCCATTAGTTTTAAAGTTTGGAAATGACATGGCCTAAGGGTTATACTGCCCAAATTGGGTCTTAATGCTAGTTGTAACCTAATGTAATGGTTAATAAAGTGGTTAGGAGTATAAAGAAACACGTTCACGGAGCTGAAACCGTAAAACCCCAATTTTCCCTGGAATACTTAAGAATTTCAGCCAAGGCTAGTTTGGAGGGGTTAAAGATGGATTTTCAATGATTTGATGATTCTATTGAGTTCAGGAGTGAAAATTAGGTAGGGTTACAGTTGGTCACTTTTTTGGAAAAGGCCAAAAAAGCATAATTATGAAAATGCCCCTGAAACCCTTAAAGTGGGGCTATCAAGGGTAAATTTGTAAATTGACATTGAATTTGATAATTCTGAGTCCGGAAATGGATTCCTTGGGCGAAAATTTATCAGAGTAGCCCATGTCAAAATTTCAAGAAAAGTACAGCAGGACCAGGTACGGCAGGGCCGGGCCGGGTCCCTGGGGGTATTTTAGTAATTTTTCAATATAGCTTTATATAACCCCCAGAAACACTATGGAAGTGTCTAAATAGTACATTTGATATTGTAGGATTGAATGTGAAGCCCCGAGTTGCTGGCAAGCAAATCGAGGAGAAAAGATTGGAGGTAGGGGACTTACCTTACTTGCATGTATTTGATATATTTGCTTGTGTAGTGATGTATGTGATTGCTTTACTTGATTGTGTATAGAATATTTGAATAAATGAAGCTCTGTTTCTGTTTTGCTGTGGCCATAGTTTTGTTACATGAAACATTGAGCATGTAGAAATGTCATTATGGGGCATGCATCTCGATAAAGCTAACATGTCATACATATAGCATCTATCATGCATGCATTATGGTATCTGTTTTCTACTGGGATTCTCTCGAATCTCACCCTCCCCTACCAACAATTTAGACAGGGCAAGTGGCTCGTGGAGGGAGCGGCTAGGACTCCTTCGAGATGAGAGTTAGTAGTTGGTTACCAATGAGTTGTGAAGATTGTATATGATTTGGTTGAATATATGGTTATGAATTTGAGATGAGATTGTGTAATCCCCATTTGAGGAATTGTAATGGGCAATTGTGCCCTGTGTATCTTTAGCGAAGGTATGTACCTGGGATTGCCGGGATGATTATGTTGTGCACTCTGATATTTATATGAATGTGATTTATCTTCGCTTAGTAATTGTATTCGAAATGTGAATATGAGACCAAGTTAATTAGATTTTAAAAGGTATTTTTGAAAACCCTATCTCAAGAATGGGATTTTAAATGAATTTTAATTATTATTGGTCTCTATTTCATTTTAATTGCGTATTTCGGATATAATTACGAAGGGGGTTACACATCAAGTTACATAAAGCTATGGATTTATGCTTTAAAAGTCAAAATATTGGAATTTTGCCTAAATAAATAATTATGAGATAATTGTGTTATATTATTTAAAAAATTTTCTCCTTCTTCCTCCTCATAAACCAATACCTAACAGCCCAACGAGAGAGAGCAAGTACATAAATTTTGTAGATAGAAGGAGGAAGACATCATGCAAGGTAAGTTGATTTCTTTAGTGAATTAACTCCTATCTTGCGTAATCCTTCTGCTGAGTTGTTCTTCTACATGAATCAAGGTGTTTGAAGCACAAATTTCAGTATTCTTGGAGGCTAGGTTTGGGTCAAACAAGGGAAAGACAAGAGGGAAGCAAATGTGACTTCCTAAACTTGAAATTACAATTTGTTGTGGCTGCTGTGGATAATTTAATCGGTGAATTTCTGGTTGAATTGCTCTAATTTTAAATTTGGGAAATGTTGTGTCCTAAGCGTTATGCTACCAAAATTGAGTCTAAATGGTAGTTATAATGTAATTAATTAGTTAATAAAGTGATTAGGAGTAGAAAGGAGCAAGTCTACGAAGTTAGAATTGAAAAACCCAAACTTTTCTCAAAGAACCTTAAGTTTCGGCCAATGTTGGTTAAGGGGAGTTCAAGTTGGATTTTTGATGATTTGATGATTTCATTGAGTTGAGGAGGGAAAATTAGGTGGGGTTACAGTTGAACACTTTTTCAGAAAAGCCCTAGAAAACATAGTGACCGAAAGATTCCTAAAACCCTAAGGGTGTGTTTGGTTTGAGGGGAGGGGAGGGAGGGAAGGAGAGAGGGGTTAAATTACCTTTTTGGGTTGAAGATATTTAAATTTTGGGTGGGAACCCAAAATTTAAAAGGAATGAGAGAGTAAATTTTAGGCGGAAAACTAAAACTTAAAAAACTTAGAGGGTAAATTTTGGATTTCAGTTGGACAAAATTGTAATCCATCCCCCCTCCCATCCCCTTCCCCTCAAACCAAAGATGCCCTAAATTAGGGGCTGGCAAGGGTATTATGGTCTTTTGGCAATGAATTTGGTAATTCTAAGTTCTAAAATGGATTCCTTGGGCAAAAACATATTAGAATAGCCTAGTTCAGAATTTTGAAAAACGTATGGTCGAACTGGGTTCGACGAGGCCGACCGGGTTACTAGGGGCATTTTGGTAAATTTTCACAATAGACTCATATAACCATTAAGAACATATTGGAAGTTCCTAAAATAGTATATGAATAAGTTTTAACCTAATTTTTATACATTTGACTTTTTAGGATTGGGTTGAAAGCCTGAGGGGTTGCCACACATATTGAGGAACACTTATCAAGGTGAAAAAGGTCTAAGGTAGTAACTTAATCTCTCATATACTATGTGATTGTTGATATGTCATATGTTGTTGTATTCTGTGATATAAACATGTACTTGGGGCACTTTACCTAGCTGTGGTTAGGGACTTGGGAGGTACACGGACATTACCTAGCTATGGTTAGAGACTCATCTGAGGTACACGTAGGGGATCCAAACTACCATTTAGCCTTGAGCATTGTGTACACATACGTTATGATATGAATTTTTATTTTACATAATATGGTGCATTGCATATTTAATTATCGCATTTTATATAATTGATTATATGTTACCACTGGAATTCCTTGGAATCTCATTCTTTTAATGTGCCAGCGGGAACTAGCGGATCCAAAGGCAAGTTGATAGACCCAAAGAACTGATAAGCATGGATCCCGAGACAAAGACTGTGATTATGTTGTAGTTTATTTTTGGACGTTTAGTACAAGTTGTAAACAATATCAAATTCTACACGGTTGATTCTAGTATACAAACAAATACTTTTATCAGTATATTTGTACTTTTCTATATGCCTATGGAATTTGGTCTTTATCCCTCTGCGCATATCGAAATGGAAACTGGTGTTGACAACTGTTAAGTATTCTTTAATATAAAAAGTCAAGATTTTGGACAATACCAAATATAAAGAGGCGGGATTCTGAAAAATTTTATTTGATGCAACTCTTCCAACTCCTTCTCAAACATTTTGTGAGCTTCCTTAGTGGGTCTCATACTCTTTTTTCCTTGGGGTTTTGCTCTACTTAATTATAGGATAAAATGATATTTTGATATAAAATCTACTCATATTTCTAATTTATTTTGAAGGAGATATTATAAGATTTAAGTGAGAATAAAATATTGATATAATATATTTATATTATATAATCGATAAAAAAGAGATAAACCAAGATATTGTTATTGAGACTCACACGGGGAGGCAATATATACCTATATATATATATGCTAGGCGTAGTAAGAGGACATGCATTCTATTTTCCTGGTTGATGACGGTAAGACAAGAGCTTTGATAGAGGGAGATTAAAGTTTAGAGATATAAAAGAGCGACAACAATAATGAAAATTTGGCATTGAGTTTTTGTTTTTCCTTTCTCTTCTCTTATTTCTTTGTCTTTTTATTTTATCTTTAGTTAACTATTATTTTATTCATGACAATATTCAATTTATGTAGCTAAAACCTTCATTTTGGATTATTTCATTTGATTATGGATTAGTGGATGATGATTTCTTCTTTTGATTGCTTTAATATTATATTTGTTGATTTAATTGTGTGCTTGATTATCCTAAAATAAGATAAATTTGATTGGGACTATTTTAGTATTTTAAAGGGGCCTAGATATAGAAAATTTAGAATAGACTTTCAACTGAATCATGTAGAATTAGGTTTTTGGATTTAATTTGCTTATAAGATAGATATACACCTATTGGCCCTACATAGTCTCAATAAGCTTGCACTTAAATTAATCCAATTAAGTACTAATCACCTAAGACATTAGGAATTAACATAACTGGAATGTCTTTTATTGAATTGAAAGACACTCTTAGGTAATTAAGAGTCATAGACTAGTAAATATGATTTTAAATGCAAATAAATAGAGAAATTAGATAATAAGAAGTAATTAAAATTATAATAATCAAAGTCACCACTTAGATCTAAAATCACCATTATCCCTAACTTTAGTTAGATTAGACACGGGTCTCGTCCTCCATCACTACCATAGGTCTTCACTTTGCAGCTCCTTCTTCTCGTGATTCTTCTTTGTGTAAGTTTTCATTTTTTTAATTAACATTTTTATTTTCAGTTTATTTTTTAATATATAACGAGAGTTAGCTAGTTGATGCTAAGATCGTTGATCGGGATTATCTAAGAAGAAGAATTGTAGACAAAATACATTTTTATTTTCAATTTATTTTTTAATATATAACGAGAGTTCACTAGTTGATGCTCACTCTACAGCTCCTTCTCGTGATTCTTCTTTGTATAAGTTTTCTTTTTTTTTTTTCAATTAATATTTTTAGTTTCAATTTATTTTTTAATGTATAATGAAAATTCGCTAGTTGATGCTTAGGTCATTGATTAGGATTATCTAAGAAGAAGAATTGTGTAACGGCCCAAATTTTATTGACCAATATACATTGGAATTATTTAGAAATATTTAATAAAATGGTGAATATTCATGAACTTGAAATTTATGCTATAATAAATTATGGAATTAATTTTGGGTAATTTAAAAAGCCCAATATTTAAGCCCGAAAATGGATAAATAGTAAAGCATAATATTTGGTTTAATATTAATGATAGTTTTGGCCATGGAAAAGAAGGAAAAGAATTTATTCAAAAACTTAGTGGCAAAATTGTAATATTGCCAATAAAGCACCAAACAAATTATTTTCCAATTAATTGAAGTTAATTTCAATTAATTAAGGAAAATAAGAGGAAATATAAATTTGGAATATGTAGGTCAAATAAATATGGATTTATGGAAAAATTGGAATACATGTATAAATTGGACCAAAATGTGATATAAGTGTACATGTAACTTAAGCATGTCATGAAGAAAATTGGGATGTAAAGAGAGGGATCCCTAGGCGTCTTTCCATGCTAACAAGAGAGAGAAGGATTAGTTTAATTCCAATAGATCATTATGATATAATTACATGTAGATAAGATTTGTGTCAGAAAAGTCAAAATATTGGGATTTATGATAATTAACTAAATAAGGGAAAATGCAAGATATTTTAAAACATAATCCCATCCTCTTCCTCCACCAAAAACCATTGGCCAAGAGACAAGAAAGAGAGAGAGAGTGCTTCAAGAAATTCTAGAGAGAAGGAAGAGTGAAATCACAAGGTAATTTGATTTCTCTTGTGATTTAGCTTCTAGTTTGTGTAATCCTTTCACTAAGTACCTCTTCTCTATGATTCCATGTATTTAGCAAGCAAATATCAAGGTTTGAGGAGGAGGAGGGTTTCGGCCAAGGGGAAGAGAAGAGGGGAAATCAAATTCAAAGGTAACATCACAAACCTCAAATCCTTGATGCTATTGTTCTTGTTGTTGGATTTGTTGGTGGTTTTGTGGCTTGTTTGTTGTGATTTGTAAATTTGGGAAGTGTTAACCCTAAGGGGTTATGATACCCAAATTTCCTCTAATCTTGGGTATTAGGTGTTTAAATGGTTAATCAAGTAGTTAGGAGTGAAAAGGAGTAAGCTTTTGGTGTTAGAATTCAAAAATCCCAATTTTTCCTAAAACCCTAACAAGTTTCGGCCAAGAGGGGAAACATGGGTAAGAAGTGGGATTTTCAATAACCTGATGATTCCATTGTGTTTAGAAAGGAAAATTAGGTGGGGTTACTATTTAACACTTTTTCAAAAAAAAACCCTAGGAAGTGAAATGACCAAAATGCCCCCGAAACCCTAAGTAGGGACTGCCAGGGCAAAATTGTCATTTGGCAAGGATTTTGTGAAAACTGAGGTTAAAAATGAATTCTACATGTAAAACTATATAGGAATAGCCCAGGTCAAAATTTAGGAAAAAATGTGGTCAGACCGGGTATGAAGGGGGCGGGACTAGGTTCCCGGGGTATTTTGATAATTTTTCAATATAGACTCATATAATCACCAAAACACTTTGGGAGTGTCTAAAATAGTACATGAATGGGCTTTAACATAATTCTTGTACATTTGGAATTTTAGGACTGACTTAAGGGCCAAGTTGTTGGCACGAATTTCAAGAAACGATTGACAAGTTGAAAAAGGTTTAAGATAGTAACTTTATCATTCATACACTATGCCATTGTATATATGATTGTGTATGCCATTGTTTGTATGTTAATTAATCAACATGGCTCTACCAAGAAGGGGTAGTCAGCCGAGAAGGGGCAATTAGTGCGAGAAGTGCACTTTTACCTAGTTGTTGACACTGGTGGAAAAATGACTTTTTAGACCGGTTAAAAATGACTTTTTAGACCGGTTTTGGATCCGGTCTTGATATAGCCGATCTAAAAAGTCTGTTACTTTTTAGACCGGTTAAGCAACCGGTCTTAAAAATCACTTTTTTAGACCGGTTGTTCAAAGACCAGGTCTAAAAAGTCTAGACTTTTTAGACCGGTTGTTTAAAAACCGATCTAAAAATTTTTTTTCAAGACTTTTAAGACCGGTTCTTAGAAGAACCGGTCTTAAAAGTACTTTTTAGACCGGTTATTCTAATAACCGGTCTAAAAAGTGATATTTTTTTTAAAAAAATAAATATGGCTTTTTTTGTAGCGCTATATCTGTATCACCCTTTTCACTCTAGACTCTGAACAAAGGGCAATTAGAAACAGAACAAATCAAAGAAGAAAAAAAGAATCATCTTTTTATCATATTCACTCAACTTTTCTACATAAATGCTAAATGACTTACTATCTTCTTCTTCTTCTTCTTTTTTAAACCAGCAAATAGAGTCTCAGCCCCATCCGAAACTGCAAAAATGAGAATGAACCATACATATGCACAGTTAGAGATACCTCAAATGATAACATCGGCAACAATAATAAAAATATCTTTTGGTTTAAATTAGATACCAGATAAGTTTTCTATCTTCTCAACCAAGTTGTCAACTAAATCATCAACAGATGAATGAGGTTGCCAGAGAGTAGAAACATGAAGTATAACAACTTATAGACCATAACAAAAAAAAATCCTTGCATAGCTAATCAAACAAAACACAAAGCAAAACAACATTGTAAAATCATAAATAAATGAAGAGGGAAAGAAGAATACTAACTTCAGGAACCTCCTCCTTCTTATCATCACTTACAGTATACTAAAACTAAAAAGACGAAAAGATGCTTCCTTTGCAACAACGCAAGGTTGATGTTCTCTTCTTCAACCTTTTCTAAAATGCTGAGTCTGCAAATCACATTCATGGTACAAGTCTATGTGACCAAGCAAAGCAAGACCTATACTAGAGATAGAAAAGAACCTACAGTGAAAAATCGCAACGAAGGAGATCAGAGCAAGCGAGGTTGTGGTGGCGACAAACTCATTTAGTGCGAGGGTGAGAGCACCGCAACAACAAACATGAGAATGCGATCGAGCGAAGATGACCGAGCTCACAGAGTAATCGCACCAAGAAGAGAGGTTTCAGATTATGAGAGTGAAAATTAGGCGCGACAAAGAGGAGATTCAAAAATTTAGGGTCGATATTTTAGACCGGTTATAAATAAAACCGGTCTTAAAAAGGTGAAATTTTTTTAAAAAATTTTCATATTAAAAAAAAATCCATATTTTTTTTAAAAAAAATATCACTTTTTAAACCGGTTCTTAGAATAACCGGTCTTAAAAGTACTTTTTAGACCGGTTGTTATAAGAACCGGTCTAAAAAGTATGACTTTTAAGACCGGTTCTTATAAGAACCGGTCTTAAAAGTCTTGAAATGTTTGATATTTAAGACCGGTTGTTATAAATAACCGGTCTTAAAAGTTTAAAATTTTTTATTTTTTAAATATTTTGATATTTTAAGACCGGTTTTATTTATAACCGGTCTAAATAATTTTTTTAAGACCGTTTTTTTTTGAAAACCGGTCTTAGAAGTTCTATATAATTACAAAACTGCCACCGATCAAATTTTTTAGACCTTATCCGCTATAACCAGTCTAAATATGGCGGTCTAAAAAGGGAATTTTGTACTAGTGTGAGTGTCAATCCAACCAAAGGGTACGGATAGTGGAGGCTGAGCCTCTACACATGTATACATGCCATTATATTGTTCATTAATTGGTACATAACATAGAGCATGACATATTTACTTTCCATATTTTATATGACCGATTAAATGTTACTACCGAGATTCCTTGGAATTTCACATTTTTTCATAAATAAACAAATATTTTAGTGGGAACCAGTAGCTCGAAGGGAAAGTGGTAGACACGGAAAACTGATAGTGTGGATCCCGAGATAGAAGCTAGCTGGTTATATGTAGTTTAATATTGGATATTTTGGATAATTGTAATTATACTTTCAAACCCTGCGAGGATGATTCCTATATGTAAACTTGTATTTTATATCAGTATGTTTGTGCTATTTCTGTAGACCTATGAACTATGCCTTTATTACTCTACGAATATCAAAATATTAAGGGGTTTAAAAAATTGCACACAAAAAAGGGTATCTAATTTGCTGATGATGGCTGTTGGTTTGAAGATAAAAATAGAAAAAAAAATGTAAGAGAAAAGTAGAGAACACAAAAAATCGATGAAGTAAAATGCTGATTTTTTTTTTATTATTGAGCATCTCACATTCTTAAACTTTAGCAACCCAAATTGTATGTTGGAACTTTTGTTAAATAAGGTTTTGACATTTGCTCAAGTTTTTATATATGCCAATTTTTACACAATTCTTATTTTCATAGTTATATTTTAATATTTGTTCAAGTTTTTATATTTGCTTATTTTTACTATATGTACTTATTTTTATATTTATATTATCCTTTTGTAGTTAAAAGATATGTAACTGGAACTCTAAGAGTACTGCTACGTGATCTATGGACAATCTACAACAAAGGCATTTGAGAATATTATGGAATTTTTTTTATTAAATATGCTTGTTTGGAAACTTCAAAAAAGTGCTTTTTATAATACGTTTACACAAATTGAGACAAAACTTCTCTTACATACTTAACTAAAACACTGTAAAAACACTTTTAAAATTCTAAAACAAACAGGCACTATATGTGAAAGTATTTAAATGATTAATTTCTTTTAAATTGTGTAATACTTATCTATAATGTATTAAATTTTCAATACTATAAATATATTTTTTAATATTATTATTATCCTGTTATCATCAATGATTATATTGTGTCTTACATGATAACTATTAATAGTAAAACTAAATAAAAAATAATAGAAAATAATTATATATAATGAAAAATGAAGTCACTTTCTTAACTGTTACTAACAAATAATTATTAGGCATGTCTTGAATGCCTTACGATTATTAACCAAAAAAAACATTGAGTATGTCCTCGATACATTACGGTTTTTAACAAAGAAACATTAAGAATGTCCTCAATAAATTACGGTTCGTGTAAACACCCTTATTTATTCTGATATTAACTAGAGTAGCAATGCGCAACTCGGTGGGCACATAGAAATAGTATAAAAATACTGATAATAAGTATTTGATTACAAAAATTGCTAACATGGATTGTACATAATAATTACAAATAATGTAATTGCACAGGGCTACTAGGGTATCTATACCCGTTACAATGAAATGCAGACATCTTCTCCTCTTCATTCCACCACTGCATTCCTCTAATTCAGGTCTCTTCTTTGTTTTCAGTACACTTCCTGTCTTCACCTGTCAAAATGGTTGGGTAGGGAGGATGAAATTTGAGAGAATTTTAGTAGCAAACAATACTAACAATGTATGCAAGACGAATGCTAGTGCATGATATGCTTGCCTTACATAGGCTTAAGTTCACATAATGACATTTCTTTATGCTCAATGTTTCTTTCAACATATCTATGGCCAAAGTATAAACAGAAATAGAGCTTCATTCATTCATAATATGAAACCGGCTAACACCCAAGAGGGGGTGAATTGGGTGTAAGATAAAAAATTAAGAACTTAGGAAAACTTTTTCGTATCTTCATGAAAACAATAAATATGAAACTAATAAATCATAAATCAATTAGATAATATATGTTGGAAAAATAAGAGCTTAAGGAAGAGAATATGCAAACTGTGATTTATCCTGGTTCGGTCCAATCTATGATGGCCTACGTCCAGTCCCTAGGCTCCTCTTGAGATTTTCAAATCCACTATATTCTTGTTTAAACCAGGCACAAGAAAAGCCTTTACAAACTACAAGTTGAGCTAGGCACTTGTGAAGCCTTTTACAAATATCTCACCGAAATACTCTCCCTTACGACAAGTCTTATGAGCAGAGCAATCCTAAAGGCCTTTCCCTCCTGGTTACCCGTGCAATTCTTACGATCAATAATGTTCTCTCTTGCTTGCACCCTTGTAAGTCTTACGAGCAGCAACGTTCTCCACTGCTTGCACCTTGTAAGTCTTACGAGTAGAAAGTCTTACCAGCGATTCTCTCAACAGCTTTCCCCATAAGAAAAAACAACCCACTCAAGGTCCCTCTACCTTGAGATCAATTCAGAAATATAATTGAAAGTGTTTACAGACTATCTCACAGAGAGGATATAATGCTCACTGAAGTGCAATAAAAATAATCACTCTCTTATTTATAAGTAATATAGAAACTGCAGAACAGGGAGTGTTTGGACTGAGGTGTATGACTCATGATATTCGCATGTTGGCGTCTGTGCTCTATTCTTTGTTCACTATTTTTCTCTTCTTTGAATACTGCCATATTTATAAATGAGTTGTAGAAGATAACCGTTGTAAGTATTCATTCGTCGGATTCCTATTGCTTCATTTAACCATTAGGCACATTTGAAAAACTAGCTGCTATGAACTATCCATTGTAGAGCTGAGCGTCTTGTTGAAGAGTGAGATGTTTCATTATGAGTTGTACCTCATGTTGTGGAGCATTGGTGTTTTAGACATTCGTTCATAGTGGGTCAATCTTTTGTCGTGGTAGGTAGCCGATATTCAGTGCATAATGATGCCGCCCGCCACAATTGACTCTCTCATTTGAAATTGTAATATGAACTTTCATCTTCCTATTTTACACTTGAAATATCTGTTAGTTAATGTTTAGGAACAAGAACAAGTGAGAACATAATGATTCAATAACATTTAACCATATTCAGATTGTTCGTTGAGTGATGATATTTGCCATACGTGCCCTCCATTCTTGAAGATGCAATCCAAATTTTTAATCTCCTGTTTCTCACTTGAAATATAAGTTAGTTAACATTTAGATAAGATAACAAGTGAAAACATAATGAATAAATAGCATTTAACCATGTCTGAGTTGATCGCTTTGAGGCTCTGTTTCATTTCTGGTCTGCACTTTCATGAGTTTTGCTTCGTCACTTGAGTGCAATAGGTCTCACTCAAGTGCACTTCATGCTTTCAAGCTTCAGCTCACTCTCGGGCAAACACTTGCTACTCTTCACTTGCAAAACTCGAGTACAAATCTGGACATCACTCGAGTGCAACAATTCCTCACTCGAGTGCGCTTCTCGTTTTCACGTACTTGCTTTTTCTTGGGTTAACACTTTCATGCCAATACTTGCATGACTTGAGTGTAATTCTGATCCTCACTCGAGTGTGTTGTTCAATGCTTAAGTGTTGCTAAATTTCTCCACGCTTCAGCTGCTTCTAGACAACACTTGTATGACATTTTTCAAGAGTGCGTTTTTGGACTCGTGAGTGATGTGGGGCCATATTAGACTCAATTTATTTATTTGATTCTAAATATAGAAAGTGATGTATCATAAGAAAGCTCTTGTCATATGCATTCCAATACAAAAAGAATCAACTCCAAACTCCTTGTATTCTGTAAGTTATGATTGAAAGAGTGCCTGTCACACTAGACCGCACAAATGTCAATTTCCAGAAGTCATAGCTCCTAGAATATAACTTCAAATTAGGCAAATTACCTATCCATGGAAAGCTCTTTGAGTCTAGTTTCATATGGAACTAGTTTTGTCTCAATCTGATGTTCCATTTGTGAGTTATGTTAAAAATACCAAACCTATATTGAAAAGTGATGGTGATTTCCCTGTCAACTTCCACGGATCCTATCTCCTTCATCTTAGCTTCTTTCAATATGATCTTGGTGTACATTTTTTGTGTTGTGAGTCTTCTTTCATATGCAACCAGTTTTGGGTCAATCCGACTTGTGGTTTGAGAGATATGGCCAAAATACTAGACCTCTATCAGGCTGAACGTAAAACAGAGCTGAACAGAGTAGCTCGACACTCAAGTGTGTTCTTCCTTCACTCGAGTGCTATAGTGCCACACTTGCCAGAATGATTCTGCACTTTCAGTCTACACCTCGAGTGCTATAGTGATTTGCATGCTACAGTGCCAAACAGTGCTCGATTGCTACAATATCGACCGCTACAGTGCCAAATAGTGCCGTGTAATTTGCTTCTGACCATAGAAATCTCAGAGTTATTTCTGAGAACTTGAATCTTGATATTCCCATTAGATCTTGCAAGTTCTTCTTTCTTCAATATCTTTCTTATTGATTTTTCTCTTGATAATCATTCTTTATAATCCGAGTAGGTAGCTCCTTGACTATCTTCAGTTTCTTTCTTCTTCTTCCTTTTGTTAATTCTCATCAATTCAATCACTTCTTTGTATGTTAGATAATTTTGTCTTCTCATTCTTCCTCCATAATTCAACTTAATTAATCTACAAGATATTTCACATTAAACACAATAATTAGTCAAAGAAATACATTATATACACTTTTTGCTCTTATCATTTCATATCTATATTTGACATCATCAAAACTAATCATATCTAACATTCTCCCCCTTTTTTATGATGACAAATCCTTGAAGAAAAATATGTCTGAATGAAGTATAGCATACATAAATGCAACATACATATTTTTCTTACATTTTTCTCCCCCTATTTGACATCAGCAAAAATTTTGAAATATATAAAGAAGTAAATAAAGTAGAAATGACTTTAATTAAAATAAATGAACCAAGAAAACTATTGACTCTCCCCTTTGTGAAAGTACTTTCATTTTTAATGAGAGGAAACTAAAAATAGATTTGAAGAGGTTTTCGAGAAAATTTTTATAATCAAGATAAATGAAATATATGAAACATATTCTTGAAATGTAAAGAGAGAAGGTTTAGAAAAGCTCATGTAGATTTTGAAAAATGATGATGCGCTACATGAAGTCCATTGCTTTTGTATTGCTTATTCATAAAGACGTGTTCTGTACAACTCTGATGTATGTTAATATTGTTGCCAGGATTCTCCAATTGAGTTGAGCTTCTGCTTAGCAAGCTTAATGCTCATTTGTATTGGCATATGGATTTGTTGCTCTGAATGTTACAGCCAATATATTTTCCTTGATTGAGCGTTAAAACCATCCTCAAAGTTGATAGAGTCTTCTTGTAGTATGCTGAGGAATGCTAATGCACAAAAGAAATTCTCCTGTCATAAATTTAAATCTTTCTTTGCAAAGAGAATTATTAGTTCAATCAAGTAACAAAAGGTTCCTTTCCATACGATATGTTAAAATTATGATTATGAAAAGAACAATATGAGAGTAACTCATCAATAAAACTAATCAAGACATGGTGAATATGGATGAGTATGTTAAAAAGATTTTCTTCCAATAAAAGAGATGAAATTTCAAGATATAAAATACAAGTGAATGTGAAGCTCACCCTTAATTGATCCATGGATTGAAAATTCGTTATTAGAAAAATAATCAATTACTCTCCTGGATTTGAAAGACTATGTTGTAACTTTGTATGGAAAATGATTTTGAAAGTATGAAGATTTGGAGAGAAATCAAATTTGAAAAATGATAATGCTATTTAGAGGTTTTAAGAGATATAATCCAATATCACCTGAGTAGTCACTTGAGTTATTCTACTTGACCATTACTTGATTGTTTACTCAAGTGATGCAACTCAAGGAATTTAAATTAAGCAAGAATATAATACCTCACTCGAGTAACATCGTAATCACTCAAGTCATAATCCTAGGTAGTTCAGTGAGTCACTGTCTAATGATATGATTACTATTGAGGGGTTCTGTAATCTCTGTGGATGCTTAAGGATACCAAGATAAGATCGAAATAATTAAGGCCTTAGCATAGTAAGTGCCCCTTGCTTAGCAACCACCATCGAGAACTTTTGATTTCATTATAGCACATAGCTCCCTTATTTTGTCATCCATAATCTCAAATAGATAATTGATGTTCTAGTTCACTAAGTCACACATCTGCTTCATTTTAAGAACTTGAATCTTGATATTCCCATTAGATCTTGCAAGTTCTTTCTTCAATATCTTTCTTGTTGATTTTCCTCTTGATAATCATTCTTCATAATCCGAGTAGGCAGCTCTTTGACTATCTTCAGTTTCTTTCTTCTTCTTTCTTTTGTTAATCCTCATCAATTCAATCACTTCTTTGTATGTTTGATAATTTTGTCTTCTCATTCTTCCTCCATAATTCAACTTAATTAATCTACAAGATATTCACATTAAACACAATAATTAGTCAAAGAAATACATTATATAAACTTTTGGGTCTTATCATTTCATATCTATATTTGACATCATCAAAACTAATCATATCTAACAAGAGCCCTAATTATAGTCACACATTTTCCAAAAATTCATAAAACTCAAACTGTTATAAATTTCATTCCAGAATTAAGGTCAAACTTTGAAAAATCATAACTTTTAATCCACCAGTCCAAATGACTTATATTACCTATCAAATTAAAGGCCATGATTTATAATTTAATCTTGTAAATTTCATAACATTTGAACCAATTTTGACCAATAAAAAACATGTTGCAAGTTATCTACCTCCAGAAAACAAATTTAGGTAGGTTTAAACACAAACTTCCAAAATCATCATAAAACCTCTTTTAACATCATAATCGTCATCATATGAGTATCAAACACTAAAAGACTCCTTTTGGCCAAAATTTAAGGTTTGAGTATCTAAGAATCACTAAAAAAAATCATAGAATATTCAGCTCAAATTTGAGCTTATACTTACCTGAACTCGAATATGTGATCTGTTCTTGATTCCAGCAGCAACTCCTCTGAGTAGACTGAATCAAACACCTTTGATTGAAAATCTAAAATCATAAAATGTTGCTTTCCATGATAGGAACAATGTTAGAGAAAACTCCGAAAGTTGGTAATGCCGAATTGGAGGTGAAATCGGCTTTGGAGCTTAAGAACTTTCACTATTCATCCTTTCTCTTTCCTCAAACTTTTTTTCTCTCCTTTTTTCATGATTTTTCCCTTATTTTTATGGCTGTTGCATGAATTAATAGAGGCGGGGGGAGAGTTAATTGGTTAATTTCCCAATTTTCCCTTAGTTTGTGTAAAAATTATCGGTTGGATTTCAATCGTCCAATTTCTTTTCTCTTTCCTCCACTCTTAAGAATTGCCAAAATATGTCTTTGGGAAGGGAATAATGATCATTAAAAATATCATCATCCATTTTGTAACATCCCATTTTTAGTTATCAATATTCCTTGTATGTAATGGATACATTTAATGGAATAAAATAGTAAATAGTGATGTACATGAGTTTTTACAAAAAATGAAATGGCAAAATGGTAATTTGCCAACAAAACAAGAAGCAATTATTTATTCCTTTTTTCTCTTAATAAATTTGGACAAATAAGGGGAAATAAGAGGGAAAATGATTATTTTATAATAAATATATGGATTAGAGCATTTGTGGCCAAGTATTAAGTTGGAGGAAAAGTAAACAAGCAATCACCGGTGGAAAAACACTTTTTAGACCGATTAAAAATGACATTTTAAACCGGTTCTGAATGAGGTCTTGATACATATGGTATAAAAAGTCTCTTACTTTTTAACTGGTCTAAAAATAAGTTTTTAGACTTGTTGTTTATACAACCGGTTTAAAAATTACAACATTTAAGACCTGTTGTTGAAATAACAAGTCTTAATGTCATACTTTTTAGATGAGTTGTTCAAATAATAGGTCTAAAAAGTAACTTTTAAGTCTGGTTGATTAACAACTAGTCTACAAAGTTACTGTTTTTGTAAAATATTCCTGTTACCCATCAACAAGACATTTTCCCTATTAAAACATTTTACTCAGCAAGCCATTTCAGCAACATCCAAATCAATTCTTCTCTTACACATTATCACTTACACCTTATACAGAAGCATTTTCATCAAGCATTTTAAAACACAATTTGAACTGGTGTAATACTTATATCATTCTTCCTACACCCTACATTCTACAGAAGCAACAACAATAAATCATTGACAATCAACACATTATCACACACAATTGAAAAATTAAGGCATACGTTTCACATTTTTATTCCCCTGTTTTAATATTATAGTTTGACCAAAAAAATCAAAACTTTAGCTAATAATAAAATCAAAACACTTTAATTGATGATAGAGGAATCTACCGAGAAAGAACACAGGAGAAGTAATCCATCCTTGGTGATCACTAGCTGGCTCTGGAGCATCTATACTAAGACACCTCAAATCCTTCATTTTCCTATGACAACAACATAAAAAGTAGTGTTATATATAAAATAACTATATACATAATTCAAAAATAATTCATGATTATTACTTTAGCTAGCTAACCTTCAAAGTAGTTTTATAAAGGGATATACTTCTATATCCCTTCATGATGATCATTTCTTGTGCCGTATTCATTATCTGCTTCATCTTCTTCATTTAATTCTAGAAGACCATTGATCACAAATAAAATCCAACTTATGACATCAATCTCAGGACCACGTGTTGACCATTTAATTGTAGAAGAAACACATTCTTCTTTGTCAACCATTTGTTTGAACCAATATGTAAAAGTTTTGTAATGCTCCTTAATTAAACTTTGTTCAGTTATTCGACTATTTTCTTTTCATACAATTTATTTATAAGCATTAATGTAATCTTGAACTTCATCAACATTATTCAAGATGTACAAGTGGACTTGTTGCAATTCATTCGAATCGACACTCTTTATTGTAGTCCCACGTCTGCCTCCTTCTTCATCATGATATTTAGGAAGCCCAATATGTCTTACATTTGACAAGTAATCTTGACAAAACTCCATGGCTTCTTCAGAAACATATTTCTGAACAATAAATGCTTCAGGCTAATTTGCATTCTTCACATACCCTTTTAGGATTTTCATAGTTCTTTCAGTTGGGTATATCCATCGTAAATAGATAGGGCCACACAACTTTATCTCCCTTACTAGATGAACAATTAGATGTATCTTGACGTCAAAAAAAAAAGAAGGAAGAAAAAGCTTCTCAAGCAGGCATAAGGTCAAATATCCTTTATTTCCTAGTTCATCCAATCTTTATATCTTAATGAATTTACTACAAATTGCATTGAACAAGAAACAAAGTCTGTCAAAATATGTCAGAGATCATATTCGAAAATGCCTTGAATAGCTACTGGGAGTAGTTGTTACATTAAGACATGACAATCATGAGACTTTAGCCCTACTAACTTTAAGTCTTTCATCGACACAAGCTTCTTAAAATTTGAAGAATACCCTGAAAGAACTTTGACGCCATGTAAACACTCACAAAAACTTCTTTTCTCATCCTTAGATAAAGTATGAGAAGCTGGAGGACAAAAAGTTTTGTTACCATATAGCCTTGGATGCAAGTCTTCTCGTATTCCTATTTCTTTCAAATATAATCTTGCCTTTACGGCATTCTTAGAACTACTTGTATGTTAAGTAGTGTCCCAACAATACTATCACATACGTTTTTCTTGACATGCATGAAATCAATACAGTGTGTCACATTAAGATTAGGCTAATATGGAAGATTGAAGAAGATAAACATCTTTTTCCATTTATTTTTTTCAGTACTATTCTTTAAAGTTTTACCAAAGATAACATTGATATTTTTCACCTTTACAAAAACTTGCTTCCTAGTCAATACCTTCGGAGCATCTTCAAACTCTTGTCCACCAAAGAAAGCTTTCTTTAATCTATAATATGAGTGGCCCCGCCTAAGAAATTTCCTATGGTCAAGATAAACCGTCTTTCGTTCATGTTGAAGTTGATGGTAGCATGTGCCTTCTTCACAAATCAGACATGCTTTATGGCCTTTAACACTATATCCTAATAAGTTTCTATATGCAGGGAAGTCATTTGTAGTATAAAAGATCATGGCTCGCATTTTAAAAACCTCCTTATTCATGTCAAAAACATCAACATCTTTATCCCAAAACTCTTTAAAATCTTTGATCAAGGGTTCTAGGTAAGCATTTATATCATTTCCGAGTTGTTTTGGTCTCGAAATCAATATAGACAACATGATGTACTTTTGTTTCATGCATAACAGAGGAGATAAGTTGTAAATTACCAACATAACAGGCTATGAACTATGTATATTTCTTAGGCTACCAAAAGGATTCATGCCATCCTGTGCTAAGTCCAAGCCTAAGGTTCCTAGGTTCTTCATCAAAGCTAGGAAATAATTGATCTATTTTCTTCCATTGAAAAGAATTAGCTGAATGTCGAAGCTTTCCATTGGATATCCTCTCATCCGCATGCCATCTCAAATTTTTTGCATCATTTTCATTAGCAAAATAGTGCTTGAACCTTGGTATGATAGGCAGATACCACAACACTTATGTAAGGGCGTTATTTGATTTATACCTCGGGGTTTCACATATAGGACAATATTGTTTCTCTTCATGCTCTTTTTTATACAATATGCAATCATTAAGGCATGCATGGATTTTTTTATGTTTTATCCCTAGTCGACACAGTATTTTCTTAGCATCATAGTATCGATAAGGCAACACATTATCATCTGGAAGCATGTCCTTAAAAGCCTCAAGTGTTTCTAAAAAACTCTTGTCACTGCATCTATACCGTGCTTTCAAGCTTACTAATTTCAATATTGCTCTCAATAATTGGTATGTTTTGCACCCTAGGTGCAATGGCTTCTTAGTGTAACACCCCGATTTTCGATTAAGGGCTAATGGTAATTATTGAGGATAATTATCGAATTAAAGTGAAATAATTATGTGTTGTATGGCAATTTTAATTAATATGCCATAATTGTTGGGAAATTGAAAGAATGGCTCTAAATTAGTGATTAATGGAAGAGATTAATTACTAATTAAGAGGGTATGAGATGTGAAATTAAAATGGCTAATGGAGAGATTAGAGAAGCTAATGGGTGTTTATTGTGTGAGAGCCAATGAGGAGTGGACACTTGGCAAGTGTACATGTGAAGGGATTGGGAGAAAAGTCAAAAAGGGGATTTTTAATTGTTTTCTCTCTCCTCTCTTCCCTCACTTGGCGCTGGAAATCTGATGGGAGGGAGTATGTTTATGCTTATTTCATCTTCCTCATCATTTCCTTCTCTTCCTTCATCTCTCTCTCTCGTCCTCTCTCTCCTTCTCTCTTTCTCGCCATTGTTGCAGAAAAATAAGGGGGGAAAAGCTTGCAAAAAGGTAAGATCTTGACCTCTAATGCCAAAACTCCCTTCATTAAAGTTGATCCTTGAGTTAAGAGCTACATTTCTATGGTTGTAGTTTGTTCATTGGTTGTGGTTTGTGGCCACACGAAATTTTGGGAGGAGGTGAATCAAGAACTCCCTTTGAGAAAGTTGATAAGGTAGGTGAAACCAACCTTTCTATCTATGTTTCATGCCAAATGATTATGTTTGGAATTTCTGAAATTATTGCCCTAATTTCGAAAATATGGGTAATGGGTAGTTTGGCATGTTATGGCATTGGAAATGGTATATTGGTATGAGTTTTGAATAGATAGAATGGATTTGGGATTGAAATGTGTAAGGTTGGTGATTTTAGAAAATGGATAATTGTATTGCTCTAGACCAAAGCATGTTAATGGAATAGGATTTTGGTGATTTTGACATTTCCATTGGATTCCTTGAGTGATTTTGTGTGGGAATAAGCTTGGTTGTTGATTTTGGATTCATTTGAACCACTTGGGAAAAGTTGGAAAGTTGTCTTGTTTAAGCTCTGTTTTTCGCTGTCAGTTTGGACGAGCTTTTTGAGTGACCAAATGATTTCAGAAAATTGTGAAACTTTCCAGTCTTAAAGTTCACATCCCAAACTTCAAAATGGACATATAAATTGTGCCATTTCGTTTTGTCTACTGTGAGTTATAGCTGTCCAAAGTTTGAGGTCGAAAATGGATTCTGTTTTGGGACAGTCTTGAGTTTTTGGTGATTCTGGATTTGTGTAGTGATTTCCAGTGAATGGCTATATTTTTCCTTGAAAGAGGACATATATACCTTTCATTTGGCTTTGGAATCACTTCATTTCGATTTTTCTAGATTTAGTTATGAATTTTGGAAGTTCGCCCAGAGTCAGGAAATTTCTGGGCCGCGGCCCAAGAGTGGCTGGACCGCGGCCCAAGACTTTCTGGCCTTATCTGGGCCGCGGCCCATGAGTGGTGGGCCGCAGCCCAAGGCCTTCTGACCATCTTTGGGCCGCGGCCCAAGGAATGGTGGGCCGGGGCCCACGCCTATGTTCCAGCACTTTGTGATTTTGAAAAGTGACCTTCAATCTATTGTTTCCCAGTCTTTTGGGGCTTTGATTAGAGGCATTTGGGGCCTCTTAAGGGTCAATTATGATAGCCAAATCTAAGTATTATGAAAGTGAGAATTTGGAAAAGAGAATGACCATATGTTCTTGATTTGGTTATAGGGTTGGGTATTCACCCTGATTATGATTTGATATCCGCTTGGATCGTGAGTAGCCGACGCTGGAGCATACGTGGAAAGAATGAGGGTAGGGAACTTACCTCTCCTGCATGTATTGATAATTGTATTTGTGTATTGATGCATGTTATTGCTTTGCGTGATTATGTGAGACATGTATGAATGATTGTAGCTCTGTTTCTAGTTATGCTATGGCCATGAGTATGTTGTTGAAACATTGAGCATGCGGATATATCATGATGTGAACATGAGTTATTGTGATGCAAGCATGTCATGCATTAAATACTTATCTTGCATGCATATTGGTATGTGTTTCCTACTGAGATTCCCCAAGAATCTCACCCTCCCCTACCAACATTTTAGACAGGACAAGTGGCTCAAGGAAGGAGCAAGCACCCAAGGGCAAAGAGGACTCGTTTCTGGGTGAGAGCTTAGTAGTTGGTTATCAAGGCGTAATTGGGATTATGTATCTGATTGTATGGATCAGTAATTGAGAATGTATTCGGATAAGTTGTGTAATCCCTGTTATTTGAATTGTATGGGCTAATGTGCCCTATGAGAATTGAGCGAAGATATGACCCCAGAATTGTCGGGAATTTATATTGCGTACTCTGATAATTGTATAAATGTAATTTATCTTCGCATAGTAATTATATTCGGAGTGTAAATATGAGACCGGGTTTAAAATGATTTTGAAATGTAATTGTGAAAACCCCGTCTGGTTGATGGGTTTATAAATGATGTTTTATCTTATTGGTCTCTATTTCACCTTAATCGCGTAATCCGGATATTAATTACGGCAGGGGGTTACACTTAGCATCACTGCACATATTACCATATGCATGTGATTGCTCAAAAGCCTCTTCTCCTACATTATGAATAATATCCTTTATCCGATCATCCATATCCATGTCATTATCATCAATGGCCACTCCCCCTATTGAGATGGACTTGGCATTTCTAATTCTTCACCATGCCATACCCATAATGTATAACTCTTACAAAATCCTTCACAAATTAAATGTGTATATATATCTACAGCACTTAGTCACTTCTTTTTTAAACATACTATACAAGGACAATAAAACAACCTACTATCATCATTGGCATTTCTATTAGCAAAGTCTAAAAAATCCCTCACCCCATTATCATATTCAACACATGTCCGTTTAGTTTTTATTCAACTATGATCCATATATCTCAACACCTTGTAGCACCCTATCCAACAGCAAAAGGATAGACAAAAAAACAACAACCATAAAGTTTTAGAGATTTCAATGAAATTAAGAAGCATGTATACCTGGTGACAATAATTACACTTGTAGCAATATACCCAGTGTTTTAAAAGCCAGACCGGATATTGAGTCAGAAAAGCTAGCGGGTTACGGTCAAAATAGTTGAAACGGTCTGACCGTTTAGTGAGCTGGTGATGTAATAATTAAATAAAAATTTAATAATATATATATATATATATTTGCCATGAAATACTTATATGTTTATATAATTATATATTAAATGTTTTATACAAGTTCAACTTTAAATTATTAAGTTTTTTTACTTAGCAACTTCAAATTATTATTATATATTAGAATAAAAGCACTAAGGAAAAATATCAAAACAAAAAATAACAATATTAAAGAATAGAGGAAAAAGCCAAAAAACGACTCCATAAAAAAAACCAAAGACGTGAGCTAATGGTTAGATAAGATAGAATAGGAGGTGTTTTTTTTCACCTTTTAGACTAATAAAGGTCTTGAAAAACGTGATGACATTGACAACATTTCTTCTTCCCACTCTAAGCTTTTCTACATTGGGCAGAGTGGAGTTTTTTTATTATTCAAATTGCTTCTCATTTCCTTTCAAGCAAAATAGTAAAAAAAAAATTAAACGGTGACATATCTCATCGTCTTCTTCACTAGTGTCTATGGGAAGAAAGGAGAAAAGAGATGAAACTCTCCAAAACTTGCTCCTCTTATCTGCACAGTCCTTCATCTGTATCTACTATCAAGATCAACTATCAGGTAAATGAATAAATAAAGTATTTACCTTTTTCCCCTTAGATTTTTTTTTTGCCGTTTTCCTTCATTTTTTTCTTCACCTGACCATAAAATCTGAACAGCTCAAGCCGGACGGTTTCCTAAAAACCGCTCCGGGTTCCGGCTTAATTTTGGTTCCCGGCTCAAAAGCTGGTTCTTAACGACTTAAATTGACTCAACTCCTCTAACGGTCTAAACGTGAAATCCGAGCCGTTGAGTATTCTGGTTGCCGGCCGGACCGGTTGGACCGTACGGTTCGATCCGACTTTAAAATCATTGAATATACCAATAAATTATGGCATGATAAGAACCAAGCAACATTTCAAAATAAATGTATGTATATACAAGTTTTAAAACTTGCATTGCAAAGATATTTAGTTTATGCATAAGGTTTTAGCTAATTTTAATATGCACCATTTGAAACTAGTATTATTTCAACAAAATAATAACACTGACAATCAAACAATCATACTAAAATATAACTTAGAATAGTATTACTTCAAGCCAAATATCACAGGGATGTACAAGTCAGAGCCTCTAACCTCGATGAACAGATGTTTTTTCAAGAATACGTTATCATAAAATAGTTGGATTTCCAAAATCCTGTAACAGCAACTTATGGGAATTAAGTGTTCAAAACAACATCAAGGGCCATTTTCATAGGACATTATTGATTATCGAACAATAACTCAAGAACAGAACACTAACCTGATTGAAGATCGAGGAGTGAGCTTCTAGTAAAAGTCTTGGCAGCGTCGATTGAGGTTAAAATGAAGTCCTCAAATTCGTGGCACTTACGAAGGGAAGTCACGACAGAAGATAATAGTCACGATAGAGAATAGAGATACGATGGAGGAGCGTGACGATGATCAAAGAACAGCAACAAGGGCACACAGCAACGACAGCGGTAATGACGGAGGAGCGTTGAGTAAAACATGAATAGGGTGCGATGGAGGAGTTCAGAACAACTAAGGACAGAGCTCATAGAGAAATGACGACAAGAGAAGAAAGGGTTCAGAGAGCGCAGATTTATGCATGGGATTTCAACTTTTAGACTGGTTGTCACTTAACCAGTCTTAAAAAGGGAAAAAAATTATTTTAGACCGGTTTTAAAAATAACTGATCTAAAAGTTTTGATATTGAAGACCGGTTATTTATTTTAACCAGTCTAAAAATTTTAAAATTTTAAAATTTTTTAATTATTTTATATTTTAGGGCGGTTTTATAAATAACCAATCATCTTTTCAAGACCTTATCCACTATAACCAGTCTAAATGTGGCGGTCTGAAAAGGCAATTTTGTATAGTGAATATGACACAAATTAATTTCTTGGAAGAGGGACTTATTGAAAATGCAAGAAGCAATAATTTAATTCCCTTTTCTCTTGGATTTTCAGTTGAAAAGGGAAATTCTTGACTAAGTAAATTATGCACATGCAAATTTGGTATTAAACTATATTATTACATAAAGTAAAGGGTGATATTTCAAGAAGCTAATATTTGTTCTCTCTTCCTCTACAATTTTGGTTAAAAAAAAAAGGCAAGCAGGGGGAATATATATATATATATATATATTTACATGGCTAATATTGATTTAAGAAGATGAAAAACAAGAGCCAATAAAAACAAGCACATGTTATTCTAGCCAAAAATCAAGAAAAGATATTAGATTAAGCCATTATCTCTTCTTTCCTTCATCATATTTTCAGTCATCAACACAAAACAAGAGATCAGATAGAGAAGAGAGCATCAAGAACTTCAAGAGCACAAGACACTTAGGGTTCCAAGAAGCAAAATCTAAGGTAAGATTCTTGAAATCCAAGTGTTTATGCCTACCAAACTCTTTTGAACTTCCTCTAACCTCATCTTCTACTTGAAATTCATGGTTAGCAAGCTAAATCAAGAGAGGGGAGAGAGAGAGAGAGGGTAGAGGAAAATTATAGAGAGCAAGTGGTGAAATCAAGAGGTAATCTCATAAACTTGATCATCGTGTTATAAGATGTTGTTGGTTGAATTGGTTGGTTTGTTTTGCCTTGTCTTGTGATTTTGGGATGATGAACCCTAAAATGTTATGTTGCCAAATTTTCCTGAAATCAAGTTCATTTAGTGTTTAAGTAGTTAATCATGTGATTAGAAGTGGAGAGGAAGTGATTAAACAAGAGAAATCATTAAAACACACTTTCCCTCTTAAAACCCTAACTTTCAGCTAGAAGTAGAACAAGAGGGAGGAGATGGAATTTTGTAATTCTGATGGTTCCATTGGATTTACAAGGGAAGATTGTGTTGGAATATAGGTGTTCATGATTTATGGGTGTTGGTATTCAAATATGAAAATTTTTAAAATTAAAGTAACATGCTGTTTGATTTGCCTCTAGTAGGACAGTGTCATTGTGCAATAAAATTTGTTGGTTAAACCTAGTCCAAAAATTATGAAACTTGACAAGTATAAAAGTAGACATCTAGAGCTTTAATTTGATCGGTAGATCACAATTTTTGGATAAGTACATTAACATATATGAATTTTCAAATTTGTGCCCTCTTTTTGGAAGGAAATCTAGAACAGTACAGGTTTATCGAATTTCTGGAACAATATGAGTATAGTGGTTAGACTTAGGTATTTTTTTATGGAAATACATTTAAAGAGCTTCATTTAGGCTCTAGAATCAATCAAATTGGATTTTCCTATAATTAATTATAAATTTCCAAAGTTGACTGAAAATCTGCTAGCTTCTAGAAACAGTGAAACTGTATTGTGAAGAATTTTACTGTGTAAAAACTATTATAACTGTATTATATAACTAGCAGAATTTGATTTAAAGGCAGTAATAGTACAAGTAATAACCAGTTAGTTGTTAACTTTAATTTATAGGAATTGGTAATAGCTCGAGCTAGAACAGTAGTATAAGACAAACAGTGGGACTGAAAAAGGATTCAGGCAGTAACTTTTTCTTGCATATACTAAGTGATTATTATATGTTTGTGTATGCCATTTTTTGTAACATGATCATAGTTTCTTGGCATAGTTTCTTGGATACGCATATTAGCCTGGTTGTGGTCTGGGTCCCAATGGAGGCGAAGGATTAAGCCAGGGTGCAAACATGTTGTTTGGCTTTGGATAAGATGCACACAGCATTCTATCATCTAATATGACATGGTGTATTACATATTTATTTTTGCATTTTAGATTCCTGAAAAGCATGTTGTTACTGAGATTCACTCGAATTGTAAAACATTATAGCTGAGGCTAGAGACTCAAAAAGCAAGGCGGTGGCTATTGGTGAATAGAGTCCCAGGGCACTCTGAAGCTGCTGTAGTTATCTATTCTTGTAATTTAGTTTCTTTTGGAACACTTGTTTATTTGTAAATATTTCTTTTCAAGCCCTGTGGAGATTTTTTTGAATTGTAAACAGGTACTTAATGTCAGTATGTTTCCGCTATTGTTGTATGCCTTACAGAACTGCGTGCTTGTTACTCTGCGAATATCAAAATGTTAATGGGTTTGACACATTTCCTTGAAATATTATATTTAATTTTCCATTTCAACACTTGCTAAACTTTTAACTTTTTCAATTTCATTTACTTGGCCAATATTGCTTCTTCCTTGATTAATTTGGACCAAGTGTCTAATTCCCTTGCTCCCTTCCTTGTTTGGGTTATGGATTTAATTTAGCCAAATGATTATTTTGCTTATATATTTTTGCCATCACCTTGTTAATTTCACACCTTGCCTAAAAGCTCACAGAATTTTCATCAAACTTTGAAAATTCATCTTTATTTATAGATATCCAATTATAGTACTTCTAAAGGCTATGTAACCCTTATTAAGTATATTTTTAAGAAAAAATATTTCCTTTAGCCAAAAGGATACACATTATTCCAGAATTGCCATTTATTGGACATTGCCACATAAACTTGCCAGTTTCACTTGGCTAACTTCAAAAATGCACAACTCTTTGTGTACAGCTTCAAATAACTTATATACCTATAAAATTAAATTTTGATAAGTCTACTTTTATTATGGAAAATTTTACATTTATTGAACATCAATTGATTATCCAAAACCATCATACAACCAGACTGCCACGTAGAAAATACAATGGTAGCAAATTCAAACTTGTATAATTTGTGTTCCAAGTATAATCATATTGTATGTAATCAATAATTGCTTTGTTTCACCATTTCAAGTATGCCAATATTCCCCGTTTTATTACCTTTGATGTAAGGAATTTTGGTGGCTGAAATTTGGGATGTTACAATTCAGAACAGTTAAGTATTTATGTTTAAGAATACCTGAGAATATAGAATGCTGCCAAACATAATGGTTTGGAACCATGATGAATGGTTGAAAACAGCCATGTTTAAAGCCTTTTTCTAAGGTAGTGCTAAATTTTGTTTTTATAAAAGTCTTTCCAAGCATAAATCACATTGCACTAATTGATTTCTGTCCTAAACTTCCACTTTTTACAATGTTAATCAAAACAAAGCTTCTACTTTTCCCAATGTTAATCCATACAATTACTTCTTTGGTACTATTTATAGGGCATTTCCAACATTTTTCACACAAGTTAAGGAAAACCTTAAACTTCATCAACTTTACAATAGAATTCAACAAATTTTCAACTCTACCACTACTTAATATAAATAGTACCAAATGAAAACAAAGTCAACATAATAATAAATGAAGGGTCAAATTATACATTCACCTCAAAACTTTAATGAGGTGCCTTATAAATAGGACAAAAAAAGTTTTTCCCTATACTTTATAGATGGGACCAGATCAGTATTCTTTTATTTGTTTTCTATTTCTCAATCTCTTTTCTCCTTTCTTCCTTCTCAACTCTACATCTCTATAGTTCTTCTTTCTTCTTAGCTTCCCAACGTTTGTGTCGCTACCATTTTCACTCTTAGTTTCTTTGCCATGGGTCTCTTCAAACCGTGTAACCATTTGAAGTCAGCTTCTTGGACAAGAGAATATCATTCCTAGGCTCTATGCTCCAACTCATTTGAATTTAATCTGGCACCAGTTCTATTTCATATCATTGATAGTATAAAATTTATAATTTCTAATATGCTTATTTGTGCTCCACCACATACACTGACATGAAAATACAAATTTAAGAAACACAAAAGAAAAATAATATTTTAAATTAGTGTCCAATAATAAATATTGGAACTAATTGTGGGTTTGTTGTGATTTTAAAAGACCTCAATATTTTTTGTGTTCGATATCTTTTTCCCTTAAACTATACTAGCAAATTCTTGTATGTGATATAATTATGTTGAAAATTCTCAAATATAAATCATTAACAAAAAGAATATTTTAGAAAAATTTGTACACAATATTTTGAAATGACTAAGTTATCTAATTTTTCAATTTATGTGAATTGATTAATCAACACCAACATTTAGTAATAGGAGGAGTAATTAATAAGTTATAAGTTCCCATCAAAACGAGTAATATTTTGGCCTAAACAATAAAGCATGGCCCCCTTTTATAATATTGTGAATTTTAGGCATAGGACTTTAAGGATAAGCCTATATCAGATAGACTATTAAGCCCAGTTCGGGAAGAGTCCCAAGAATATCGAGAGATAGAAAGATTCTAGGGGACTATATGATCCGGCCTTACCTGCACAGGATACATATATAGTGCCATTGGGTTGGTAGAAAGATGCCACTCAACTATGTCATGAGGTATGGGACTGACTGGTCGAACGAAATAGTTGATGTAGGTGTTCACATGGCATTTTTAGGACAAACATATGTACCCTGTGTTTTTAGAGTAGATGCCGGTATGTGGCGCCAAGTGAGGCCCACACATACACTCTAACCTAGCATCATTTGGCAGGCCTTGATACACGTGAAGCAATCCTGAGTAAGTCTTAAGTGAAACCTGAGTAGACATCAATAAAATAACTTTATTAAAGCAATTTTAATAAAGTAAGCAATCATGACTAGCTTTTGTATTGGCTAAGCAAGAGGATGACAAGTGTCGCTTAATCATTACAAAGGACCATAACACTTTTGTGTTGGAAGAGTAAGGAGATGACAAGTATCCCTCAACATTACAATCACCTTTATGCCTTGTGAGTTGTCATCACCAGGGGTCCCACCTTACCCCAAGCCGAGGAAATCCTCCAGTCTTCAGTCTGGTCACCCGACTAACTTTATCGAACATCGAACCCGGGAGCCAGGGATCAGACCCTTGCTATCCCTAACAAATTAGATTGCTAAAGGCTCTAGAAAAGGGCGGGACCCACTTTATTAAAGCAAGTGAGCCGTCTTACCGAACCAGTGGATTACCAGACAAATGGCAACATAAGAGCTTGACACTTGACATAATTTGTCCAAGACTCCTCCCTAGCCAAATATTTCAGCCAGCTACTTAAACAAATCAAAAAAATTGGCAGAAGAGAGATGAAGATGAATAGTATTTTCTAAGAACTTCAATCCACCGAATTGGCGTTTTCTTTCAAAATTCCCTTCACAAACATTCTTCTACTCTTCCTAAGCTTCATTTCTATGGTTTTGGATTTTTATTTGGAGGGGTTTGGTGCCGTCTCACAAATCAAAATACTACCAGATTTTTGAACCGATTGAGTAAACGTGTAGAGGTAAGCGTGTGCTTCATTTTAAACTGTAATATCCTAAATTTTTAGGATTAGAGGCTTGAGAATAAGCCTGAATCAAGTGGACTGCTAAGCTCTTGTTTAGCAAGTGTAATATCCCAATTTTTGATTAAGGGATAAGGACTCCAAAAGTGAATGTGATTAGTGATAAAGAGACCCTTTTGGATAATATAAAGTGGATTGTAGTCGTTTGTGTTATGAGTAGTGTCAAAGCCTTGTATTTAAGTTCAATTGTGGATTAACATCCAAATTGACTTAGAATATAGGGAGGACACATATCATGGGTTAATGGAATGATATGTTGTGTTTGGTAGTGATTCAATGAGAATTGCCATAATCAAGGGTAAAACGGTAAAGTTACTGGCCAATTGATCGGTTGTCGAAGAGGAAACTCATTGGTAACTTGAAGATCAATGGTTATAATTGATTTGTGTAGAGAACAAAGAGTGGAATCCCATATGCATGTATGTATGTGAGCTCATGAAGATGAAGCAAGATCATGACACTTGGCACAATATGGACCATAAGATTGGTCAATGTTTCAAAAAGCTTTCCCTCTCTCCTCTCTTCCTTTCTAGGTCAGCCAAATGGCCTCTTTTCCCTAAAAAGATGGTCCTTCTTCATCTCTTTCTTTCTCTCTCTTCTTCTATTTTCGTTGAAGCTTGGGAGGAAAGAGAAATGGAAAAAGGTGAGTTTTGGCTTGCTGAGTGATCTCTTATGCTCAAACACTCTTCTTTAAAGTTGTTAATAGTAATGAGAGTTTCATTGCTATGGTTTTAGATTTATGAAAGAAGGTGTTTGGGGGCTTGAGGAGATTTGTAAAGATGAAGAATCAAGGATCTAGCTTGGGAAAGAGAAAGAGGAAAGTATTTGTACCATTTTGATATAAGTTTTGTGATTTTTGGATGAGTTTTAGGATTTGTTGATTTTTCCTTGATTTTGGTATAATTTTGTGATGGATGAATTGCCTTGTGTTTTGTGTGGCAATTGGTGTTTTGATATGTTTTGAGGCCATTAGAATTGAGTGGAGTCATTAGGAGTAAAAGTTGTGGAATTTGAGTTTTGTGTGTAATGAGTGTGACTAATGGGGAAAATATCATTATGATGTGATTTTGAGTGTTTTGGGGTTTCTATTGGGTTCCTTGTGTAAAATTATGTGGGAGTAGGCTTTATGTAAGAGTTTTGGGACCATTGGAAACATATTGGTTAAGTTAGGGAAAATTCTGATATCTGCTACGTTCTGGCTTCTGATAAGCCTTACTTGAGTGAATAAGGGTCTCACTTGAGTACAGCGTCATATTTTCCCTTTCCCCTTCGGTTTTGGTTGCACTTGTTCATGAAAGAAGTAAGAGTGCACTTCCTCAGCTACGAGTGATGTGGGTTATCACTCAAGTAAAGGTGGTCTCACTTGAGTGATCATGTGCTTCTGCACTAAGAGCGCTTCTCGGGTTGTCACTCGCAGTTGGTTTGTCAAGAGTGTGAGCTAGCACTCGCAAGTGTTATGGCATCACTCGAGTGCCAGAGCTAGTGCTCAAGTGCACTTCTGGCTTTAGGTTTTATGTGGCTCTTATGTGGTCACTTCTTGAGCCTCATTTACTGGGACTTGGGTGAGCTTGGGATATCACTCGAGTGTTGAGGGTAGTGCTTGAGTGGAACGAGCACTTTTGATCTTGGTCTATGCTTTTGGGGCAAGCACTCGCATGAGTGAGCCTTCCTCAATCAGGCATAAGTCATCTATCACTCGAGAGCGCCATCCATCACTTGAGTGATGAAGCCAAAAATAGGGTTTTAAGGGTTCAAAAGATGGTATATGGTATAGTTTCTCCAAACCCTTTAGGCTTGTGTTTAGGCTTTAAGTAGCCACCTAAAGGTCATAAATGATAACCAACTGAAGTGTTTGAAAGTTAAGAATTGGAAGAGAGATTAACCCTATGTTCTTGTTTTGGTTATATGGTTTGGTATTCGCCCTGATCGTGAGCAGCTAGAGCTAGAGCTTATGTGGAAGGACCAGTGTAGGGAACATATCTCTCCTGCATGTATTTGATATTTGTGTTAGTGTATTGGTACATGTCTTTGCTTTGCATGATTATGTGTAATTTGAAGCTTTGTTTCAATTTATGCTATGGCTATCAGTATGTTGTTTAAAGCATTGAGCTTACAAATTTGTCATTATGTTAGCATGAGTTATGTGATGCAAGCATGTCATGCATTAAACATTTATCATACATGTATATTGGTATTGTTTTCCTACTGAGATTCTTCAGAATCTCACCCTCCCCTACTAACCTTTCAGACATGGTAGTGGATTGAGGATAGAGCAGGCACTAAGGGTGGCAAGGACTTCCTTCAGGTTGAAGATTTAGTAGTTGGTTATCATAGATGGGAGTATTATGTACTTGGATTTGGTTGTGTATATGTGGATGGAGATTTGATTATGTATATGAGATAGATTGAGTAATCCCCATATGAGATATTGTATTGGGCGAATATGCCCTGTAAGGCTTGATTAATATATGGAACCCGGGTTTGCCGGGATTGTTACATTGCGTACTCTGATATATTTAAATATGATTTATCTTTGTGTAGTAATTGTATTCGGAATATGAATGTGAGACCAGGTTATAAATGATTTTAAAATGTATTTATGAAAACCCCGTCTGATAGATGGGTTAGTAAATGTAGATTTGATTGTTATTGGTCTCTATTTCACTTTAATTACGTAATCTAAATATTAATTACAGCAGGGGGGTTACAGCAAGAGTCCTAAGAATGAGGATTTGCTGACAATGTATTTTTCTACTGTGTTAGTCTTCTTTTAGTGTATTTATAAGATGAAAGTAGACATCCTGAGCTTTAATTTGATAGGTAATATGGGAATTTTGGACTTGAGGATTGAGAGATATGATTTTTCAAAGTTAGACCCTGTTTCTAGAACCAATTCTAGGACAGGTATGGTTTAACGAATTTCTAGGAATTTTGAGCTTTCAATTGGCTAAAGGCTATATTTTTCTTTAAAAAGAGACTCAATAAGGGTTAAGTAGTCTTTGAAAGCACCTCAATTAAATGTCTACACATAAAGATATAAATTTTCAAAGTTGGGTGAAATTACTGCTAGTGTTGGGCGAAAATCACAAAATATATGGGCAAAATATGGTAATTTGCCATATTAAACAAAAATAAAATTATTTTCTCAAGAAAATACCTTTAACTTTGCATAAAGTGAGCTGAATAAGGAGGGAAGATTATGCTTTTGGATATTTATGATCATTTATTGGATTAAGGTTAAAACAAAAGGAGATGGGTCAAAAATTGCAACTTAGACAAATAGATTTATGGAAGTGGAAATGGCATATTCAAGAGGCCAATTTTTCTCTTCCAAAAGAGCTATATTTCGCATGTCATGGAAAAAGCAAGAGGAAATAATTACTTGGTCCACAATTATTCAAGGAAGAATCAACCATAGCCAAGTATAAATTTCACATGATAAAATTGCCATAAAATAATGGTAATTAAGGAAGTAAGAGGAGAGATATTTTGAAAATGTCAGATTCTTATCTTATTTTCACTTTTTTCTTAGAGTATTTGCAGAAAATGAAATGTAGTTCAATAGGCAACATAGGAATAGCATAATGTACTGATAATATGTGTATGATTACAAAAAATTCCTCATAGGGGTTTATAGATGATAGTTATTACCATCAATGTAGTCGTACAGGACTACTAGGCTATCTAAACCCGTTTGAGTAAAATAGAGGCATTTACCCGTCTTCATTCCATCACTGCATTCTGCTACGCACAATTTTCTGATTAAATCTTAGCACACCTCTTGTTTTTACCTGACTAAATTATTGGAAGGGGAGGATGAAATTCGGAAGAATCTCAGTAGGAAACAATACCAATATGCATGTAAGATAAGTGCTTAATGCATAACATGCTTGCATTACAAAAAATCGTGCTATCACAATAACATATCTGCATACTCAATGTTTCAAACAACATACCTATGTCCATAGCATAAATAGAAACAGAGCATCAATCATTCATATATATTTTGTAACCCCCTCCGTAATTATATCCGAAATGCAACATTAAAGTGAAATAGAGACCAATAATTATCAAAATTCATTTACATTCCCCATCCTTAAGATAGGGTTTTCAAGAATACATTTCGAAATCAAACACTTTAACCTGGTCTCACATTCACATTTCGAATACAATTACATAGTGAAGATAATTAACATTCATAATATATCAGAGTGCACAATAACAATCCCGGCAATTCCGGGTTCTTATCTTCACTAAAGGTTCATAGGGCAATACGCCCATTACAATTCCTCAACGGGGATTACACAATACTGAATCCAAATACACATTCCAACATATCATCCGGACATATACAACCATATATCCATTATAACATATACAACTCTAAATACATTCAAATCAACTACCATTATCCGAAATGGCAACGATAACCACTACCAAGTCCAAATGCCCATAAGGGATTCTCGCCGCCCCTAGTCGCTTGCTCCTTCCTCGAGCCACTTGTCCTGTCTAAAATGTTGGTAGGGGAGGGTGAGATTCTAGAGAATCCCGGTAGGAAACAGATACCACTATGCATGTAAGATAAGTGTTTAATGCATGACATGCTTGCATCACAATAACTCATGTTCACATAATGATATATCTGCATGCTCAATGTTTCAACAACATACTCATGGCCATAGCATAAATAGAAACAGAGCTTCAATCATTCATATATGTTTCACATAATCAAGTAAAGCAATAACATGCATCAATACACAAACACAAATATCAATACATGCAGGAGAGGTAAGTTCCCTACACTTATTCTTTCCACGTATGCTCCAGCATCGGCTACTCGTGATCCGAGCGGATGTCAAACCATGATCAAGGTGAATATCAAACCCTATAACCAAATCAAGGAAGTAGGATCATTCTCTTTTTCAAATTCTTAATGACTTCTTATCACTTAAATGGTTATCATTTATAACTCTTAAGAGACCACAAATGCCTCTAATGAAAGCCCTAAAAGGTTGGAAACAAAAGGTTGAAGGTCACTTTTCGAAAACACAAAGTGCTGGAACACAAGGGTGGGCTGCAGCCAGCCCTTCCTTGGGCTGCAGCCCAAATATGGTCAGAAGGTCGTGGGCTGCGGCCCTCCACTTATGGGCCACGGCCCGAAACAGGCCAAAAAGGTTTGGGCCGCGGCCAGCCACTCTTGGGCCGCGGCCAAGCAATTTCCTGACACTTGGCTGAACTTCGAAAAACCATAAATAATTGTAGAAAAATCGAAACGGAGTGATTCCAAAGCCAAATGAAAGGTATATGAGTCCTCCTTCAAGGAAAAATATAGCCCATCACTGGAAATCACTACACAAATACAGAATCACCAAAAACTACACACTACTCCAAAACAGAGTTCTGTTTTTGTACCAAACGTTGGACAACCATATCTCACAGGATACACAACGAAATGACACAAAATATATGTCTATTTAGAAGCTTGGGATGTGAACTTTAAGAGTGGAAAGTTTCAGAATTTTCCAATACCATTTGGTTATTCAAAACGATCATACAAAATTACTGCATAAAACAGAGCTTAAACCAAACAGATTTCCAATTTTCTACCAAAGTGTTCAATAACTCCAAAATTAATAACCAAGCTTATTCCCACACAAAATCACTCAAGGAACACAATTGTAACCTCAAAATGACCAAAATCACCACCCAATCACATGCCCTGTTTTGCCCAATGCACCAAAGCTATCACAAAGATCCCAAACTTTACTTTTAATGATTCAAACCAATCCATTTGTCCAAAAGACATCACAATATACCATTTCCATAATCACAACATGCCAAACTCACTAAGACCCTAATTTTCGAAAATAAGGCAGAAAATTCCAAAAATTCAAGGCCTAACCAATTGCCACAAATCTTATATGAGAAGGAAGCTTTCACTCACCTTAACAACTTTCCCAAAGGCACTTCATGATTCTCCCAAGTCCATAATTTCGTGATTCCTCAAATCACCACCAATGGAGAAACTACAACCATAGGATGAAAGCTCTTAGCTCAAGGAACAATATTAATGAAGAGCATTTTGGCATTTGAGGCCATTTGCTTACCTCAAAATCCAGCTTTTCCTTTCTCTTTCTTGGCCAACAATGGCTGCACAAGAAAGAGAAGAGAGAGAACGTGAGAGAGAGAAAGAAGAGAGGTGAAGATGATGATGAATGCAGAAAAAATCTACCCCACCCCCTTCACATGCGCATGAGAGAGAGAGGAAAGAGGGAAAATGCATAAAATAAATGGTGCTTTGACTTTTCCAACACCCTCTCTCATCCTAACCACTTGCCACATGTCTCCACCTCATTGGCTCTCATAAAGCAAGTAACCAATTTAGTTACTCTAACCACTTCATTAGCCATTTAATTTCACATCTCATGCCCTCTTAATTATTAATTAATCTCTTCCATTAATCACTAATTTAGAGCCATTCTTTTAATTTCCCAACAATTATGGCATATTAATTAAAATTGCTATACAACACATAATTATTCCACTTTAATTTGATAATTATCCTCAATAATTACCATTAGCCTTTAATAAAAAATTGGGGTGTTACATATTTCACATAATCAAGCAAATCAATAACATGCATCAATACACTAGCACAAATATCAAATACATGCAAGAGGGATAAGTTCCCTACCTTTAGTCTCTGAGTCCCTCTCTTGTACCTTTATATTAGTCTATTGATCTATGTCCGGCTTGGGCTGTTGTTTGATCCTAAAATCCCAAATACACAAGAATTATGTTAAAACCCATTCATATACCATTTTAGACACTTCTATAGTCTTTCTGGTGGTTATATTAGTCCATATTTAAAACTTAACAAAATGCCCCTAGGGACCCGGCCCAGCCTTGACTTACTCGGTCTGACCATACTTTTCCCCAAATTTTACAAAGGTATTTTGACATATTTTTCCCTAAGGAATCCACTTCAAGCCTTAGATTTATCAAATTCACTACCAAAAAACAAAAATGCCCTTGGTAGCCCCTACTTAGGCTTTCAGGGGTATTTTCATAATTATGCTTTTTCACGCTTTTATGTAAGAGTGATTAATGTTAACCTCACCTAATTTTCCCTCTCAAACTCAATAGAAACATCAGAACATAAAAAATCTAGCCCTAACCCCTCTGATTTGACCTGGCTGAAATCTAAAATTTTCCAGAGAAAATTGGGGTTTTTGAAATCAGACTCCGCAAACATGCCTTTTTTTACCCCTAACTACTTTATGAACTATTTAATTACATTAAAACTACTATTTAGGCTCAATTTAGGCAGCGTAACGTTTATGACATCACATTTCCCTAATTTAGAATTAAAGTCGATTCGACAGAATTTCACCAATTAAACTACTCACAGCCGTCAGAACAATCAATATTCGAAGTTTTGGAAGTTACCTCTTCTTCCTTCTTGCTTTCCCTCTTTAAGCTGAAACCCTAACTCCTCTTAACACAGAAATTTGCTTCTCAAACACCTCAAATCACAAGAAAGAGAAGCTTAGAAGAAGGGTTATACACGTTAGGTACGAATTCACCAAAGAAATCAACCTACCTTGTGAGATTTTTCTCCTTCTCTCTCTAAAATTCTCTCAACTCTCTCTTTCTCTTTTTTGTGTTAAAATTGTTAGGAATGAGCATGGAAGAAGAAAGGAAAACTGATTTATAACATGCTTGCCTATGTCATAATTCCTAAAGTCCCAAAAATACCAAAGCTTTAGTTTTATGTAGATATAAAAGGGTTACATAGCCCAATTAAAATCCAACTAATCCTTCCCTCTTGGTTTTATCTATAATCATGTCTAAGGGTCCTTTATTTAGCCCAAATGGATTTTCCAATTTATCTCATAATTTCAAAGTTGCTTTTCCTTCATTTTTGGATTTATCGAAAATTCTGGAAGATTTTCTGCCCAAACTTTGAAAAATCATAACTAAATTTGTAGACATCGGATTGGAGTGATTCTAATGACTACAAAACCTTTATTGAGTATAATTTCAAGGAAAAATATAGGCCTTAGACAATTGGATACTCACAATTCCTAGAATATAAATATTTGGACAATATTCCAGAAACTTTAGTTTTTCTTAGCTAAATTAAAAAATTTATAACTTTTTTGCATATAGCTTCAAAAATTATCCCTTACCTATTAAATTAAAGCTTGTGATGTCTACGTTCACCTTGTAAAATTTTATAATTTTTTATCATTATTTGGTCATCTAAAACCACGTGACAAACTCACAGTGTAACCCCCTGCCGTAATTATATCCGAAATACTTGATTTAAAGTGAAATAGAGACCAATAAGAAACACAACTTATTTAAAATCCCATCTTCACGATAGGGTTTTCACAAATAACTTTCAAAACATAATTTACCTGGTCTCCTATTCAATTTCGAATACAATTACATTACGCGGAATATCACATTTGTCCAAATATCAGAGTGTACAACAATAACTTCCCGGCAACTCCCGGGTTCATACCTTTACATAGAATTCATAGGGCACATTCGCCCTTTACAACTCCTCAAATGGGGATTACACAAATCCTCTTAAATACATATACAAGTATCCAATAACTCATTCCAAATACATAATCAAATATTCTCATCCAAATATATATTCAAATATACATTCCACAATATATATACAACCTTTATCCAAATACGAAAACAAATAATCCCATTCATGATAACCAACTATCATAACCAAACTCCAATGGAAGCCCTAGCCGTCCTTGACTGCTTGCTCCATCTTCGATCCACTACCCTGTCTGAAAGGTTGGTAGGGGAGGGTGAGATTCGAGAGAATCTCAGTAGGAAACAAATACCAAAATGCATGTATGATATGTGTTTAATGCATGACATGCTTGCAATACATATCTCATGTTCACATAATGACATATCTGCGTGCTCAATGTTTCAACAACATACTCATGGCCATAGCATAACTAGAAACAGAGCTACAATCATTCATACATGTTTCACATAATCAAGCAAAGCAATACATGCATCAAAACACAAACACAAATATCAAAGCATGCAAAAGAGGTAAGTTCCCTACACTCTTTCCACGTATGCTCCAGCTCCGCTTACTCGCGATCAAGCGAATATCGAACCACGTTCAGGGCGAACATCAAACCCTATAACCAAACAAGGACATAGGGTTAAATCCCTTTTCCAATTCCTTAACTCTCAAACACTTAAGTTGGTTATCATTCATGACCTTTAGGAGGCTAATTAAAGCCCAAACATATGCCTAAAGGCTTGGGAAACACTTGACCAAAGATCACCTTTCAAAAATGCATAACACTGATTTTTGGGGGTGGGCCGCGGCCCACAATCCTTGGGCTGCGGCCCAAAACTGCCCAGAAACATTTGGACTGCGGCCCAACATCCTTGGGCCGCGGCCCAAGAAAATCCAGTTTCTGGCTGAACTTCCAAAAATCATAACTAATTCCACAAAAATCGAAATGAGGTGATCCCAAAGCCAAATGAAAGCTATTCAAGTCCTCTACACAGGAAAAATACTGACCAATACTGAAAATCACCACAAAAGTCCAGATTTACACAAAATCCAACATTGTACCAAAACAGGGTCCAGTTTCGTCCCCAAACTTTGGACAGTTCAAACTCCCAGTTCACAAAACGAAATGACACATATTATATGTCCATTTTGAAGCTTAAGATGTGAACTTCAAGACTGGAAAGTTTCAGAATTTTCTAACATCATTTGCCCATTCAAAACGGCAACACAAACAGACTGCCCAGAACAGCAATTCAAAAGACAGAATTCCAGATTTTGGCAATTGCTTCCAATGGTTCCCATTTTCATACCAAACCTCATTCCCACATAAATTTGCACAAGGAATCCATTGGAAACATCAAAACAACCAAATTCAAATCATATTGACATGTTTCACAATGACTTGCAACATGTCACACAATACCACATTTCAAACCACAACATTACAACTCTTCCAATTCAAGTTCCCAAATCAATTCCAATGACCAATTACCACAACATGGCACCATTTCCAACATAAAACACAATTCAATTCATCCAATCCAAACCACACGAAATTCATCACAAAATCAGGGCAAATTCTACAAATCACAATACTCAACCATAATTCACAAAACTTAGATCAAAAGGCTTCAAATACTCACCTCTTCCTCTTTCCCAAACCAATTCTTTGATTCTTCATCTTTCCAAATTTCCTCAAGCCACAAAACACCTCCTCTCACAAATCTAAAACCATAGAGATGAAGCTCTCATCACTATGAACAACATTATAGAAGGACATTAGAGCATTAGAAGACTACAAGCCAAGCAAAATCTCACCTCTAGTTTTCTCTTTCCTCCCCTTGTTCTTGGCGTCCATGGAGTGTGTGAGAGAGAGAAGATGAGATGATGAAATGAAGATGATGAAGTGATGCAGATTTTGGGGCCCAAAAACGTGAAAATAAGGGAGAGAGAAGAGAGGAAGAGTGTTGACTCTTTGACCCAAGATCAAGGGTCCAAAACTTGCCAAGTGTCACTCTCTTGTTCCATCTTCATGAGTTCACATAGGCCCTTGCACACATGATTCCACCCTTTGATCTCTACACAAATCAATCCTAACCATTGATCTTGAAGTTACCAATGAGTTTCCTCTTCGGTAACCGATCAATTGGTCGGTAACTTTACCGTTTTGCCCCTGATTACGGTAATTCACTTGGAATCACCATCAAAATCATTTTCTCATTCATTTTCTTTAACAATGCGCCCTCCCCTTTATTTTAAGTCAATTTAGAGGTTAGTCCATAATTGAACTTAAATACAGGGTTTCGGCGCTGCTCAGAACGCATACGAATCACATCGGGTGCCAACTCACACCATAATCTCCAAAAGGGTTCATTTATCACTAATGACATCCACTTTTAGAGTCATTAACCCTTAATCACAATTTAGGATCCTGCTAAACCAGGGCTTAGCAGTCCACTAATCTCAGGCTTATTCTCTAGCCTCAAGTCTCAGAATTCGGGGTGTTACACACAGCCTCACAAAAAATCTCACTGGTAGCACTATTCACATTCTCCAAAATTCACCACTTTATTGAATATTGCAAATAATTACAATACATATTGGGGAAATAAATTTTGGGGTGTTACATTTCTCCCCCCGTTCAATAAATTTTGTTCCCGAAATTTACTACACTTGTACCGCTATAACTTTTGGGTAACGCTTTCTCATATTCAATTCTTTTTGATTATATCAATACTTCAAATCCTGGTGGTCACAGTATAACACTACAATCACACCATAATAGTACGTCTCCAGATTTTCAGCGCAACACAATTGCTTCTAACTCACGATTATGTGTGGGATAATAATTCAAAAAACAATTTCCTAAAGCTAGATGCATAAGCTAATACATGCCCATACTACATTAAAACAATTTTCAATCCTGCCTACTAGCATCAACAAGGATAACAAAGGTCCACAGTGGATTTGGGATTATCAATATCAATGCTGACATTGATTTTCATCTCAGCTTAGTGAAGCCCTTCTGCCAATTATGGTCCCACAGATAATGTTGAGTTTTTAAACTATTCTAGAGAAATTCAATACGCATCTTTTGTAATATCCGGCAAAACCCAAAAAATTGTGTATTTCAAAGACAGTCTCTGGCCCCTTTCAGGTTAGTACTGCTTCCACCTAAGTTGGATCCCACTTGACCCTAGTAGTAACACATAATCATTCATAAAGAATGCAATAATGTATATGTCTTGCACCATATAATGCAATATTATACTAACACATAACTCAGTTCAGTCAGAAATGAGTTTAGAGATAACCATTATTGCAACCCCTACACATTATGTACCTCAGTCCTTGACTGGGTGTATCAGTGTATTCGTAGGCATTGCTCGTAGGGACTATTCATCATATACCCGAAGCACTGTTGTTGGCATTATTCATCAGTGTACCTGAATGTATTGTGTATCATACATATTATAGGAGATGACATATACAAAGCATATAAACATTCATATAGTGCATGAAGGATATAGTTACTACATTAGCCTTTCATGGATAACATTGGATTTCAAATCTTCCCCTGCTCTATGTTCTGTTGCACTTCTCTCAGTTCCTTATTATGGTCCTTGGTCATTGAACCTTGTTTCATGTTCAATTAATATGCCCAGTATTTGTTGTATTGGGTCAAGTTTAACTTTTGACCTTGCCCAGCACTTGTACCTCTTGGTCTCATCCTCATTATGTTTCACGATATAGAAGCAAGAAAGAGATAAATTCCACATGAATATAAGGGCAAATCTATTATTTCACAAATTTTTGGGTACATAGGTACCCTAAAGACAACATATCACAAATGTTTACAATAGTTGGGGAAAGCCTGTAACAACATATAGTCACTGAACTACTGTACAACATGTTCTTACTCTTTTTCCATAATATGACATAACATGTGCAACAACTTCCCAGGGGGTCACCCATTATGGCGTTTCTCTGGGTTGAGCATGCTTAACTTTCATGTACCTATGCCAAAACGTAGATACTAGCTTCAATTGCTTCCAACCACTGGTACCCTGAGACTTCCCATGTCTTAAACATCTTGTCAGCTACCTTCAGCTGACTAAATACTGTGTCTATACCCTGGCCTTAGCCGGACCAGCTTCCTCAGGTTTTTGAAATATCCTTGGACTATCCTTAGTTCGGTATTGCACCATCAGCTACCCTCAGGTATTCCCAAATCTTTCAGGATTGATTCACATAAGAAGGGTAGTTCACTTCCTCAGTGCCCCATTCTGTGCGTATCTCCTTTCACCATGTAATCAAGACCTTATCAGTATACTATCTTGTTGCCAGAACAACCGCTCTTCCAAAACCGCTTGGGCTCCTCCAGAACTGTTTTAGACTCTAATACCAAAATATTAGGCTCTTATCTTATTTTCACCTTTTTTCAAAGTATTTGCAGGAAAAGAAACGCAGTTCGGTGGGCAACACATGAATAGCATAAACATACTAATAATATGTACATGATTACAGAAAATTTCCCTTAAGGGTTAGTACATTATAATTAGCATCAATGTAGCCACACAGAGCTAATAAGGTACCTAAACCTATCCAAGTGAAACGAAGGGATCTTCCCTTCTTCGTTCCACCACTTCTTTCCACTGCACACAATTCTCTGATTTGATCTCAGCACACCTCTTGTTTTCACTTACTAAATTGTTGGTATGGAAGGGTGAGATTCAGAAGAATCTTAGTAGGAAACAATACCAATATGCATATGGGATAAATTCTTAATGCATGACATACTTGCATTATATAAACTCGTACTAACACAATGATATATCTGCATGCTCAATGTTTCAAACAACATACATATGGCTATAGCATAAATAGAAATAGAGCTTCAATAATTCATATATGTTTCACATAATCAAGCAAAGCAATAACATGCATCAATACAGCAGCACAAATATCAAATACATGCAGGAGGGATAAGTTTCCTACCTCGGGTCTCTAAGTCCTTCTCTTGCACCTTTCCATCAGGCCAATGTTTTGAGTCCAGCTCGGTCTACCGTCCGATCCTAAAATCCTAAATGTACAAGAATTAGGTTAAAACCTATTCAAATACCTTTTTAGACACTTTCATAGTGTTTCTGGTGGTTATATTAGTTTATATTGAAAAATTACTAAAAATGTCCCTGAGACCCGGCCTAACCCCGACTTACCAGGTCTGACCATACTTTTCCTAAAATTTTAATGAGGCTATTTTGACATATTTTTTCACTAAGAATCCATTTCCAACCTTGGATTTCCCAAATGTATAGCCAAAAGATAAAAATACCCTTAACAGCCCCTAACTTAGGGTTTCAGGGGCGTTTTCATAATTATGCTTTTTCAGGCTTTTTCTGAAAAAGTGATCAACTATAACCTCACCTAATTTTCCATCCCAAAATCAATGGAATCATTAGAACATAAAAAATTCAGCCCTAACCCCTCCAATTTGTCCTAGCCAAAATCTGAAATTCTTCGGGAAAAATTAGGGCTTTTGAAATCCGACTCCACAAACTTGCTACTTTCTATTCCTAACCACTTTATTAATTATTTAATTACTTTAAAACTACCATTTATGCTCAATTTGGGTGGTATAACATTTATGACATCACATTTCCCTAATTTAGAATCAAAGCTCATTCGACATAATTTCACCGATTAAACTACTCATAGCAGTCAGAACAATCAATATTCGAAGTTTCAGAAGTTACCTCTTCTTCCTTCTTGCTTTTCCTCTTTAAGCCGAAACCCTAACTCCTCCCAACACAGAAATTTGCTTCCAAAACACCTTAAATCACATGAAAGAGAAGCTTAGGAGAAGGGTTATACACATTAGGTATGAATTCATCGAAGAAATCGACCTACTTTGTGAGATATTTCTCCTTCTCTCTCTAAAATTCTCTCAACTCTCTCTTTCTCTTTTTTGTGTTAAAACCGTCAGGAATGAGCACAGATAAGAAAGGAAAAATGATTTATAATATGCTTGCCTATGTCATAATTCCTAATTTACCAAAAATACCAAAGTTTTGGTTTTATGAAGACATAAATGGGTTATAAAGCCTAATTAAATTCTACCTAATACTTCCATCTTGATTCCATCCATAATCATGTCTAAGGGTCCTTTAATTAGCCCCAATGGCTTTTCCAATTTATCTCATAATTTCAACGTTGTTTTTCCTTCATTTTCAGATTTATTGGAAATTTTGGCAGATTTTTTGCTCAAATTTTGAAAAATCATAAATAAATTTGTAGATATCAGATTGGAGTTATTTCAAAGGCTACAGAACCCTTATTGAGTATAATTTCAAGAAAAAATATAGGCCTTAGCCAATTGGAAGTTCACAATTCCCATAATTTAAATATTTGGACCCTATTTTAGAAACTTTTCAGTTTTTCTGAGCTAAATTGAAAAATTCATAACTTTTTACATACAGCTCCAAAAATTACCCATTACCTATTAAATTAAAGCTTAGGATGTCTATGTTGACCCTATAAAATTTCATAATTTTTAATTATCATTTGGTCATAAAAAAACACATAACAAACTCATAGCCTCACAGAAAATCTCATTGGCAGCACTATTCACATTCTCTTAAATTCACCACTTTATTGAATATTCCAAATTATTACATCACATATTGGGGAAATAAAATTTAGGGTATTACAGAAAAGCTATTATCCCATTCCTTTTCATCATTTTCGATCAACAATTGTTTGCTAAATAAAAGATGGTGTCTTGAAAAAAAAAAGGAGAATCTTACGTATGACATAAAGTAGCAAAGAGAAAGATGAAGACTTGGTCAAATATGCTATGCTAAATGACTATTGAAAATTATTATTTAAGGAGCTAAACTTAGAATATTTCATAAAGCTCTTAACATCTTTCCAAAGCTAAATCTCGGCCAAGTGTAATGAGGGAAGAGAAAACATGATGATCAATTAAATGAGCATGTGGTTAATTACATTAAAATAACAATATAATAAGGAGGTGAAGAGGATACTTCTTAAACACTTTTCTCTTCCATTTAGCCTTCATATTTTGGCTGATTTGAAGAAAACAAAAGAGAGAGAGAGAGAGAGAGAGAGAGAGCTTGATGAAAAGAGACCAAGAGCAAGCAAACAAGAGAAGTTCAAGACACAAATAAGGTGAGTTGTAGGTGATTTTCATGTGTTTAAGCCTTCTAACTCATAGAAAACCTCTTATAACCTCTATATCTTCATGAATATGGCTTGTAGCAAGCAAAATCAAGAGTAAATAAAGAGAGACAACCATGGTTTAGAGTGAGAAAGAAAGAAAAATCAAGGTGAGCACAAGAACTTGACATCTCTTGGTGATTAGTGCTTGTTGTTCATGTTTGATTGGCTTTGTGGCTTTATTTTCATGATTTTTGTAAATTGGGATGTTGAAACCTTAAGGGGTTATGCTGCACAAGTTTTCTCAAATAATGTCTAATAAGTGTTTAAAAGGTTTAACAAGTGGATAGGAGGGAAAAGGAGCAAGTTTTAAGAGTTAGATCAACAAATATGTGTAATAACCCAAAAATGGGATTAAGGGCTAATGACTCCAAAAGTGATATAATTATTGTAAATGAACACTTTTGAAGTATATGATGTGGATTTTGATCCGAATGTGTTGTAATCAGTGCCTAAACCCTATAGTTAAGCTTAATTGTGGGATAAAGCTTAAAATGAAGGATCAAGATTGACCAATGGGAAAACAAATTAATACCCTTCCTCATATTGTTAAAAACGTCCAAAAAGGGTAAAGGAGAAGGAAGGAGGAATTTGGTCAAAATTTCAACTCTTTTACAAGGGAACTTTGGTCATATGGGTCACATATGCCTTAAAGCAAGTGGTCAACATTCTTTTTGTGTTTCAAAGTGTAACATTTCGGTGGAGACAAAGGAAAGGGAAGAGGAATTAAATTAAAACAAGTTGAGACATTGACCAAGATGAAAAGCAAAGAAGAAAAGTCAAAAATTGCAACTAGAAAATTTGTGTAACCAATGGCTATGCAAGTTCATGCAATTGGTCAATCTTTCTTCCTCCTTTTGAAGAACATGTTGGACAATAATAATTCTCCATTTGTGCAGCCCATATCACGTCCAAAAGCAAGAAGAGAAGAGGCAAGAGAAACCTTACTCAATTGACCAAAGTCAACATGGCATAAGCTTGTGTAAAAAGAGTTATTTTCCACCACAACTTTTCTTTCTCTTTGGGCCACATTTTCGGTCAGATATTAAGAGGATAAAGGAAGAGAAAAACTGATCATAAATCACTCTCTCACCTCTTGTCAAGGTCGGCCAAGTTCAGCAAGCTAAGAGAAAGTGAAGAACAAAGTTGAGGTAAGAACTTCTACATGGATTTTCACCTCCTTAATCTCATCTATGGCTCAAGTGACCTTCATGAAACTTGTTCCTCTCTTCCTTAGCTTCATTTCTATGGTTTTTGTTTTTGAAGAGGAGGAGTTTTCAGCCACCTTGCAAGAACAAAAGTTGAGGAATCAAGAAAAGAACACAAGAAGAAGCAAGAGGTGAGTAAGAGCATTATGTTGATGTATATGATGCTTTAATTGGCTGAGTTGTGGTGGGCTATTGTGACAGCCCTAATTTCATTTTTTAGGGTATATTAGGGATCATGAAGCTTTCATCCTATATATGTGCTTATATGTTGGTTTGGAGGCAAATGAGCTAAGCTTAGTGAGTAGATAGTGAAGTGGTTGTTTGTTGTGAAATACCCTAAAATTCTGCCAAAACAGGACATGGGGAATGTGTGGGAATTTGTTCATTTTGATGTTACCATTGTGTTCTACATGAAAAATTATGTGGGAATAGGTTTGGTTGTTGATTTTGAAGCTATTGGACACATTGGTTGAAAATTGGAAAAACTGTCAAGTGTAACTTTGTGCAGGGCAGTTGTAACACCCCAATTTTTGATTAAGGGCTAATAGCATTGAGATTATTATAAAATTGTGTAATTAAATATTTTGGGAGAAATATGATGTAAATTTGAGATGAATGTGTGTGGTATTTGAGATCAAGGGTTGAGATTCATTATTGATGGGTCGGAATCCTATACATTGTGTCTATGTGAGCTCATAGTGGAAGTGGATGAGATGGTGACATGTGGCATTGTGGAGGCCTTTGGATGAGGCACTAGAGGACAAAATAATTCATTTCCTCTCTTTTCTCTCTCTCCCATGCGCATGGAAGGGGCCAAGGGGGTCAGATTTTCTGCACTCCATCCCTCTTCTCCATCTCTCTCTCACGTTCTCTCTCTTCTCTCTTCATTTCCTCCATTGTTGGCCAAGAGAGAGAAAAGAAAAGTTGGATTTGAGGTAAGCAAATGGCCTCAAATGCCAAAATGCTCTTCATTAATATTGTTCCTTGAGCTAAGAGCTTTCATCCTATGGTTGTAGATTCTCCATTGGTGGTGATTGAGGAATCACGAAATTATGAACTTGGGAGAATCATGAAGTGCCTTTGGAAAAGTTGTTGAAGTAAGTGAAAGCTTCCTTCTCATATAAGATTTGTGGCCATTGGTTAGGCCTTGAATTTCTGGAATTTTGGCCCTAATTTCGTGATTTAGGGTCTTGTGGTGTTTGAATTGTTGTTGTCATGGAATTAGTGCCTTGTTTAGTGTTTTGAATGAATGGTATTGAATTGAAGCTTAAATGTGAAGTTTGGCACTTTTTGTGTTGGTTTTGTGCTTTGGTCAAAACAGGGCATATAAATGGGTTGTGATTTTGGTCATTTTGAGGTTACCATTGTGTTCCTTGAGTGATTTTGTGTGGGAATAAGCTTGGTTATTAATTTTGGAGTTATTGAACACCTTGGTAGAAAATTGGAAATCTGTTTGGTTTAAGCTCTGTGTTGCGCAGTAATTTTGTATGAGCGTTTTGAATGACCAAATGGTATTGGAAAATTCTGAAACTTTTCAGTCTTAAAGTTCACATCCCAAGATTCAAAATGGACATATAATTTGTGCCATTTCGTTTTGTCTACTGTGAGTTATAGCTGTCCAAAGTTTGAGGTCGAAAATGGATTCTGTTTTGGGACAGTCTTGAGTTTTTGGTGATTCTGGATTTGTGTAGTGATTTCCAGTGAATGGCTATATTTTTCCTTGAAAGAGGACTTATATACCTTTCATTTGGCTTTGGAATCACTTCGTTTCGATTTTTCTAGATTTAGTTATGAATTTTGGAAGTTCGCCCAGAGTCAGGAAATTTCTGGGCCGCGGCCCAAGAGTGGCTGGACCGCGGCCCAAGACTTTCTGGCCTTATCTGGGCCGCGGCCCAAGAGTGGTGGGCCGCAGCCCAAGACCTTCTGACCATGTTTGGGCCGCGGCCCAAGGAATGGTGGGCCGGGGCCCACCCCTGTGTTCCAGCACTTTGTGATTTCGAAAAGTGACCTTCGACCTATTGTTTCCCAATCTTTTGGGGCTTTGATTAGAGGCATTTGGGGCCTCTTAAGGGTCAATTATGATAGCCAAATCTAAGTATTATGAAAGTGAGAATTTGGAAAAGAGAATGACCATATGTTCTTGATTTGGTTATAGGGTTGGGTATTCACCCTGATTATGATTCGATATCCGCTTGGATCGCGAGTAGCCGATGCTTGAGCATACGTGGAAAGAATAAGAGTAGGGAACTTACCTCTCCTGCATGTATTGATAATTGTATTTGTGTATTGATGCATGTTATTGCTTTGCATGATTATGTGAGACATGTATGAATGATTGTAGCTCTGTTTCTAGTTATGCTATGGCCATGAGTATGTTGTTGAAACATTGAGCATGCGGATATATCATGATGTGAACATGAGTTATTGTGATGCAAGCATGTCATGCATTAAATACTTATCTTGCATGCATATTGGTATGTGTTTCCTACTGAGATTCTCTAGAATCTCACCCTCCCCTATCAACATTTTAGACAGGGAAGGAAGATTGAGGATAAAGCAAGCTTCCAAGGACGAAGAGGACTCGTTTCTGGGTGAGAGCTTGATTGTTGGTTATCATGGTGCAATTGAGAATATGTATTTGTATATTTGGATCAATACTGGAGTATGTATTCGAGTAGGTTGTGTAATCCCTAATCGATGAATTGTATGGGCTAATGTGCCCTATGATTATTGATCGAAGATATGATTCCGGGATTACCGGAAATTTATATTGCGTACTCTGATATTTGTATAAATGTAATTTATCTTCGCATAGTAATTATATTCGGAGTGTAAATATGAGACCGTGTTTTTAGAATGATTTCGAAATGCATTTGTGAAAACCTCGTCTGGTTGATGGGTTTATAAATGATGTTTTGTCTTATTGGTCTCTATTTCACGTTAATCGTGTAATCCGGATACTAATTACGGCAGGGGGTTACAGCAGTCAGTTTGTAGGGACATTTTGAATGGGCAATTGGTGTCTAAAAATTCTGAAACTTTCCAGTCTTAAAGTTCACATTTCAAGCTTCAAGGACATATGATTTGTGTCATTTCGGTTTTTGAGCTGGGAGTTCTAGTTGCCCAAAGTTTGATGTCGAAACTGGACCTAATTCTGGAGCAGTGTGGAATGTTGTGTAATTCTGGAATTGTGTGGTGATTTCTGGTAGTGATTCATATTTTTCCTATGAAGAGGACTTCAAGAGCTTTCAATAGGCTTTGGGATCACCTCATTTTGATTTTTCTAGAATTTGTTATGATATTTCAAAGATGTTGGAAAATTCTAGCAGATTGGTCACCTATGCGAAAATTGAAGATTTTATGGCATAATGTAATATTGTGGAAATTTGAGGTTAGAAATTAGCCTTTTAGGTTAATTGACCACTTTAGCTCCTTAGTTGACTTGATTAATTGACCATAGTGATAATCAACTTAAGTACTATAGAGATAAAACTTGGGAAAGAGATTGACGGGTTGTCCCTAACTTGGTTTACAGGATTTGATATTTGCCGTCCTCGTGAGCCCGCTGTGCCAAGAAAAGTCGGGAAAGGACAAGGTAGTGACTCTCTCTCTCTTATACTTTGTGTAATGCACTGTATGTGTGTTGTATCACTGTTTTATGATGATTTCTGATGCTGCTACTATTACAGCTGGTGATAGCTGTCGTTTACAGTGCAAGCTGTCGTTTATAGCGTAAGCTGTCGTTATTGTGATTACAGCGTAAGCTGTCGTGATGTTGATTACTGATTACAGCGTAAGCTGTCGTGATGTTGATTACAGCAAGAGCTGTCGTATTGTGTATACAGCCGTGAGTGCTGTCGTTTGTGGTGAAAACCATGTATCTGTGAATTGCTGCTGCTGTTGCTGTTTGTGATTTATGTACATGCTTTGTGTTTATGCATTGTATGAGTGGTTTGTTGCTACTGAGATTCTCTCGAATCTCATTCTTTCCTATGACCAACATTTCAGACAGGGCGTGTGGCTCAAAGGAGAAGCGGCCAACCCGGAGCAATTAGGACCCTTAGGGGTATATAGTTGAATTGGAAATGTTGGTTATGTATTTTGAATTCGGGACTACTGTATATTTTGAATCAGGAACACTACATTTGATTTTGGTTGTGTAATCCCCTAGTGTATACCTATAAACCTTCAGGTTTTATGTATAGAACCCGGGAGTTGTCGGGGATGCGGATATACACTCTGATATGATTGAATGTATACTAACTACACAGGTAATTATATTCGAATATTGAAATTGAGACCAGGATGGGAAAAAGAGTTTTGAAAGTTTTGTAAAAAAATTTTACTGTGAGACAGAAAGTTTAAAACGAGGTTAAAGCATCCAATGGTCTCTAATCCGATTTAAATATGTGTTATCGAATTATAATTACGTGTTTAAAGTCAGGGGGTTACAATATGCATTTTTCCTTTTTCCTTAGTACAGTTTTGGCCAGCTCAAGAAATAAGGGCCAGGGCTGGAATTTCATTAATCTGATGGTTTGTGTTTAAGAGGGAAAATAGTGTAAGGTTGATATTGATCATATTGTGAGAAAGGCCTTAGAATATGAAATGTCAAATTACCTCTAAAACTCTAAGTTAGGGGCTGCCAAGGGCATTTTTGTCTTTTGACAATGAATTTGATAATTCTGAAGTAAAAAATGGATTCCTTAAGTGACATTATGTAGGAATAGCTTAGGTCAAAATTTCTAAAAAAGTACAGTCGGACTGGGTAAAAAGGGGCTTAGACCAGGTCCCTAGAGCGTTTTGGTAATTTTACAATTTTAGACTAATATAACCAACTAAAATAATTTGGAAGAGTCTAAAGTAGTACATGAATGGGTATTAACTTAATTATTGTAAACATGGAATTTAAGGACCGGATAGTTGTGGCTGAGCCGGATCAAGACAGTTAGACGATTAAGCAGGAAAGGGCTATTTCAGTTAGTAACTCTATCTTTCATACATTATGTCGATGTTTATATGTTTGTGTATGTCATCTTCTTTGTTATAGTTAATGAACATGGTTTTGCCAAGGAGGGCAACTTGTGTGTGGAGGCACGCTTACCTAGTTGTTCAGTAAAAACCCAAACGAGACTTACGGAGGGTAGGGGAATAAACCCCTAACTCATCTATACATGCCATGATATTGTTGTTAATTTATTGCATAACATGGAGCATGACATATTTAATTTTTGCATTTTATATGATTAATTGTATGTTACTACTGAGATTTGCTCGAATCTCACCCTTTACATAAATGTATAGAGTTTGCAGTAGCAGAAAATGGCTCTTAAGGCAGGATTATGTTTACGGCAATTGAAGGTTTCGGTCAAGATTAAGTGAAGATGTTGGTTATCTAAAGACATTATATTATGTCAAGGTTTGTAATTTCTATTCACACACCTTATGGGGGGATTCCTGTAAAATAATCATTTGCATTTTATCAGTATATCTATGTTATTGCTGTGTACAGGCTAAACTGCACATTGCTACTCTAATTATTATCAATAGTAAGTGGTATGTAAGGCGGGGTCTGTTACACCCTTACTTATTTTGACTTGCAGTGGAATATTATTGCGTGGTTTGGTAGGCAATATAGGAATATCATAAATATATTCATAATATATGTATGATTACATGGATTCCCCTTAGAGATTCGTACATGATAATTACCATCAATGTAACCGCATGGGCTACTTGGGTGTCTAAACTCGTCCCAATGAAACGGAGACATCTTCCTATACTCATTCCACCACTGCAATCATATTGTATAGTTCCATTTTCTAATCTCTGCGTACCTTCCATATTTACCTGTCTAAATTGTGTAGAGGAGAGGGTGAGATTCGAGAGAATATTAGTAGGAAACAGTACTAATATGCATGCAGGATAAGTGCTTAATGCATGACATACTTGCATTACATGACTATGCTAACACAATGAGATATCTGTGTGCTCAATATTTCCAACAACATACTTTTGGCCATAGCATAAATAGAAATAGAGTTTCAATCGTTCATATATGTTTCACATAAATAAGTAAAGCAATAACATGCATCCATACACCAAAACAAATACCAAATACATGCATAAGAGGCAAGTTCCCTACTCTTTAATTCACTATTTTATTCCCTTTAATACCTCAAAGATATAAGAAATATTAGATAATAAATTTGGGACACTCGTTAAACCGAATCTTAGTAGTCCACTTAATTCAAGCTTATTCCCAAGAATTTGATCCAAAAATTTGGGATATTATATTTCTCCCCAGGTTTAATGAATTTCGTTCTCAAAATTTGAACATATGTAACTTGGGCATCAATCCCTATAACTCAATCCATTCCTTTTCATGTGCAGGATCACAAGCCATACAACATAAGGAACATATAGTTGAGCATCACTACCCCCATTCTTAGGGTCACTACCTATCACATTTCTGAATTTATCTGCCAGCCTATGGACACATTGGTCTACTAGGTCTTAGGCCCAAGCACATATAGTTATCATGTTTCCACTATGCCACTCTGATATTTCACACTATCCAATACATTATAGGTGGGATTACACTATCTGCCCACACTTATCTTACTTCCTTAGTTAGATCCCACTAGACCTCTATAGTAACCCCTACTTGTTTTGTAATTCAGTTTGGTTGGAAAAGTTCAGGGCCAATCACTGTTGTAACCCCTACTTGTTCCATAATTCAGTTCAATGTACCTGTTGGCACCATGTTCGGTCATGCTTGGTGTACCCATAGACACCATGTTCGGTGTACCTATAGGCACCATGTTCGGTCATGCACCGTGTACCCATAAGCACCATGTTCAGTCATGCGGTGTACCCATAGGCACTATGTTCGGTCATGCAATGTATGAATAGGCACTATGTTCGGTTATACAGTATACCCGTAGGCACTATATTTGATTTGGTATACCTGTAGGTACTCAGTTTAGTTCGGTTCAGTTCACTACAACATATCTGGCATGTAGGATTTTACAGCCTAGGGTCTCTAACCTAACTTTTAGGTTCATTATGAAATCTTGAACCTCAATATAACACAAATTGGAAATCATCTCCCTTAATTATACCCAATAGGTTCAATAAGAGTAAAGATCAATAGCACCTATTCTCATTATTCAATATCACAGGCTCGAATCCTTTAGGAATGATATACAACATAATCACCACTAATTATGCATTACCATACATCATACCTCAATACCTTTAACACTATGGTGTTACTAAGGATCATCACTTAGCATAGAGAAACCTCAAAACATTTACTATGCCTCAAATTTCCATAACCCCATCAAATGGACTTTTCTGGGCAATGTTCACCACGACAAAGATGCCCTGATTTAAAATCAATACTTATATCTTATCATCTCTATTATTCTAAGAACTCTTTAAATCATCTAACTTAAATGATCATTAGTCATGGAGAAACCTCAATACAATCACTATTCCTCAAGTTTCCATAACCTTTGCAACTGGACTTCTTAGGGGGTCACCCATCCTAAGATTACCCTAGGTTGAGCACACTTAACTCTCATGCACCCGTACAAAAACGTAGATACCGGCTTCAACTACTTCTAACCACCATTACCCTGAGATTTCCCTTGTCTCAAACATCATGACAGCTAACTTCGGCTGACTAAATACTGTGTATGTACCCTGGCCTTAGCTGTACCCACTTCCTTGGGTTCTACAATATATTGGACTATCCTCAGTCTGATATTGCCCTACTTGCTGCTCTCGGGTATTTCCTAATCTTCTGGGGTTGATTCACAAAAGAGGGGTAGTTCACTTCTCTAGTACCCTATTATGTGCGTATCTCCTTTTACCATATAACCAATACCTTATTAGTAGACTATCCTGTTGCCAAAATCGCCACTCTTCCAGAACCACTTTGGGCTCTGATACCGACATGTTACACCCTCACTTATTTCGATTTGAAGTGGAATATTATTTCGTGGTTTGGTAGGCAACACAAGAATAGCATAAATATAATGATAATATGTGTATGATTACAGAGATTCCCCATAAGGGTTTGTACATGATAATTACCATCATTGTAGCTATACAGGGCTACTTTGGTATCTAAACTCATCCCACTAAAATGGAGACATCTTCTTATCCTCGTTCCACTACTATAATTCTCTCGTATAGTTCCCTTTTTTGATTTTTGTGTACCTTCCATATTCAGTTGCCAAAATTATTGGTAGTGGAGGGTGAGATTCGAGAGAATCTCAGTAGAAAATAATACCAATATGCATGCATATAAGTGCTTAATACATGACATGCTTGCATTACATAACTAATGCTAACACAATGACATATTTGCATGCTCAATATTTCAAACAACATACTTATAGTCATAGCATAAATAGAAACAGAGCTTCAATCATTCATATATGTTTCATAAAAACAAGCAAAGCAATAACATGCATCAATACACCAGCATAAATACCAAATACATGCAGGACAGGTAAGTTTCCTTCTCTTTAATTCACTAATTTATTCCCTTTAATACCTCAAAGATATAAGAAATATTAAGGAATAAATTTGGGACACCTGTTAAACTGGGGCTTAGCAGTCCACTTAATTCAGGCTTATTCCTAATCCTCCAATCATAAAATTTGGGGTATTACAAGGTCTTACATTTTGGTACCAGAGCCCAAGTAGTTTTGGAAGAACCAAGCGGTTTCGGAAGAGTGCTTGCTCTGGCAATAGGATAGTATGCTAATAAGGTCTTGATTTTATGGTAAAAGGAAAAATGCACAGAATAGGGCATTAGGGAAGTGAATCACCCCGTCTGTAAACTAGATATGAGGAACAGCAGAATACCAAAGGTAGGCAAGTAGTGCAATACTGGAGGGAGGATGGTCTAAAGATATTGTGAAACCCAAGAAAGTGGGTACAGCCAAGGCCAGGGTACAGACACTGTATTTAGTTAGTCAAAGGCAGCTAGCACAATGTTTGAGACAAGAGTAGTCTCAGGGTGCCGGTGGTCAGGAGCAGATAGAGCCGATATCTATGTTTTGGCATGGGCACACAAGAGTTAAGCGTGCTAAATCTAGGGAAATCATAGGATAGGTGACCTCCTGGGAAGTTAAGTTGGCAAGGTCATGGAAACTTGAGGAATGAGTATTGTTTTAAGGTTTCTCCATGACTAATTATCATTTTAGTTAAGTGATTTAAATGATTGTTAGAAGCATGGAGATTATGACGATGTAAGTATTAATCTTAATTTGAACCATTTTTGTTACAGTATTTACTATGCAGAAAATTTTATTTAATAAGGTGATGGGAAACTTGAGTTGTAGTAACTGTTAGAGGTTTCTCCATGCTAAGTTATAATCCTTAATAACATTGTGATGTTAAAGGAATGTAGATATGAAATACGGTGCTATATGATGAATGGTGATTATACCGTATATTGATCTTGGAGGATCCAATATGATGATACTAAAGGTTGAGGATATGCTTGAATTTGATCTAAGCTAAAATAATGTTTAGGTCGGAATGCGAATTTGTTGCACTATGGTTCTATTTCATGCTAAAAGTTTAACTTTGTGAATAGTATTGAACCTTCAATAATGTTTTGAGGATAATACCCAATTATTGTGGAGGTTAGAATAGGCACTATTGATCCTAATTCTTAGTGAACCTATTGGTTATACTTGAGGAAAATGATTTCCAATTTATGTGATGTTGAGGTTTTAAATTTTATGATAAACCTAATAGTTGGGTTATAGACCCTAGGTTGTAAAATCCTATATGCTAGATATATTGTAGTGGACCTGTGTGTCCAGAGGCCCTAAGACCTAGTGGACCAGTGTGTCCTTAGGATGGTAGATGTATTTAGAATTATGTCAGGCCAGTGCTGCTCCATGGAATCAAGGAACAAGATTCTTACGGATATGAATCCTTGTAGAAAGAGATTTTGAAAACTAGTTAGCTGTTAAGTCTAGCATAAGGAAAGGTCATGATCATAAAATATTCCCTTAAAGGATTGATTGAGGTGATAGCTCTCTGATAAAATGAGAGAACGAATTAACTTGCCTAATATCCTACTAACTTGAGGCTATACTAGGAGTTGATTGGTGGATGGCAAAGAATGTATTGAAAGGTATAAGTAGAGAAGGGTTACCAAGTAATCCGTAACCCAAGAATCAGCTATTAAGTTTTGACTCCACAAGAATTTTAAATGGCCCAGAATGATTTGAGTTGAAACGGCTAGGAACTGCCACAGAGGAACACAGATTTTAGGTGTAGTAAGGTGTTATAGGAGGTTCCTGTGGAACTCCTACTAAATCATCCTGACATTATTAAAGCTTATATGAGGAGATAGACCTCAGAGTGGGTAGCGAAAGCATAATAAATTTATATGTAATCTCTAAGCACCAATGATTGGTTCTAGGAAGTAAGACTCTATATGTATTCAGTAAAGATGATGAACTATATATGCTTAGGCTATAAGACCTGATGGACTAGTAAGTCCTTAGGCCATCAGGATGTGATGTGCTTGAGAATTATACTGAGTGAAGGATCGAGATAGTAAGACTTGATATGCAAGTTTGCATAAGACGGTGCCCCTAGGCTATAAGACCTGTGGACTTAGTACTGTGGTTGATGCCTAGTACGATAGAATTGGACCATTGTGTCCAAGGCATGTATTAAAGCTGACAGAACATTCAGACTATACCAGGTTGTAGCCGTGGTAGTAAGTCTTGAGATGCCAATAGCATGAGGGTGATTCCCTGGGTAGTAAGACTGGTGTGACCAAGTGCTTTGGTGTGGCCTGGGTAAGTGGGGTCTATTGCTTGTTATGACTATTGCCTAGGCGAGTGAGGTTCAGTGCTTGTTATGATTGTTGCCTGGGTGAGTGAGATCCAATGCTTGTTATGATTGCTGGGTGAGTTAAGTCTAATGTTTGATGTGATTGTGTGATTTGGGCAGAGTCCTGAAGAGGTGTTGAGGCCTAAGGAACCAAGCATTGTGCGAAGGGACCAATAGGTCCTATATTTGATTTCATGCTACATACTATGCACTGATTGAATAATGAATGTTGAATGCTATCTAAGATCTTTGATGAGAATATGAAGATTATATTGCATGTTCAATAAACTTGCATATAAAAGAGATAGATTAAATATGATCATTATGTTGCACGACTTGTGAGCCTGTATATGATAAAGGGATAAGTTGAGTGATAAGGATTGATCCCCAAGTTGTAGACATTCAAATTTCAAGGATGAAATTTATTGAATGGGGGGAGAAATGTAATATCCCAAATTTTGGGATTAGAGGCCTGAGAATAAGCTTGAATTAAATGGACTATTAAGCCCTAGTTTAGTAAGAGTCCCAGGAATGACGATTTGCTGCCAATGTATTTTTCCAGCATGGTAATCTTCTTGTAGCGAATATTTAGATAGGCAAATGATGTCCAAGAATTGTGAAATTTTATAGGATGAAAGTAGACATCCTAATCTTTAATTTGATAACTAATATGCAATTTTTTGACTTGAGGATTGAGAGATATGATTTTTCAAAGTTAGGTCTTGTTTCTAGAATAGGTAAGGTCTGTTAAATCTCTCATGTTTTGATGATAACAAAGGATGGTATGAAAAAGATTTGATAACAAATAAGTTTGAACAAAGTAAAAATAGGGCAAATCATCACTTGAAGTAAGCATTGGAGTAATGAAGAAAGGCCAAGAGAAAAAGCTGAGAAACTTTATCACTGGCAAGTTTTCTAAAGGGTTACTTGAGTAAGTACTCGAGTAATGAGATAGAAACTTGAAGTAATCAGAGTCAACCTTCAAGTAACCTGCCAACGTTACTCGAGTAAGCAATCAAGTAATAAGGTAAATGACTTCCAGTTGCTCTCGGCCTGCCAACGTTACTCGAATAGCTACTCGAGTAACCATGTAAATCACTTGGAGTTGCTCTCGGCCTGCCAATGTTACTCGAGTAAGCACTCGAGTAACCATGCAAAAGACTTCCAGTTACTCTTGGCCTGCCAACGATACTCGAGTATATACTCGAATCCCCTGCTTCAAGAAATATGTTGCTCTCGGCATTTTCTATCCTGCCAATGTTACTCAAGGAGCTACTCGAGTAACTCACTGTGGTAAGCAAAACCTGAAGGTAATACTCGAATAAACATGAAATGCTTTTATCACACTTCACTCGAGGCACTTATCAAGTATGCAGAGTTATTTAGAAGAGAACTTCAAGTCACTACCCTAGTATGCAAAGTTAATTAGAAGAAAACTTCAAGTCGCTACCTGAGTAAGCTATGCAGAAAATTTATGTTTACTCGAGTAAGTACTCGAGTAATAAGGTAATCAAACTTGAAGTGCTCTCAGCCTTAAAATCCTGTCAACATTACTGGAGTTAAGCATCGAGTAACCTAAAGTTTATTTGAGAGTTTACTCGAGTTGCTACTTGAGTAACCTATGAAGAAAAATGTGCCATACCCAAGTAAGTACCCGAGTAAACAGGTATTTCCAAAGGTTTGTAAATTTGTTTACTTCATGCACTACTCGAGTTATGAAACATGCTATCATTACTATCACGATGATACTTGAGTAAGTACTCGAGTAGCTACTCGAGTATGCAAGTTTAGAATTTGAGAAATCATTCCAACGTTCTTTGATTTGTTTCCTATATGATTAACCTTTCATTGTATTAGTATTCTTAACATATCCACAGATAAACAATGAAGAGATCTTACCAAATAAGGAAAGTCAAATGCAACGTTCAAACGCTACCTACCGCCACCTACCGCAAACGGATAGTTTTCAAATACTGGAAAAGTCAACAGTGGCTGCGCACACTCTAACGGACAAGACGAAAATGTTCCAACGGTCGCTACCAACACATCTATATATATGGGAACATCCAAATAGAGATAAGAACAAGAACACACACACACGAACGTATTATCAAGTTCACTACTCTATTTTACACATACTTGTATTTTTGTACTTCAGTGATTCTTATTCACTGTGAGAGAGATATTTCATTCAAACTCAATATTTGTTATTGAGGTAACTTAAGGTTGTGGAACCTTGAGTTGGGATTGGATTACAACTTGTAAGGGGGAGCGAGTGTCCAGACGAAGGAACTTGCTTGTATTGAGGTGTCAAGAACCCACTGAATCTTGAAAGTTATAGTGAAACTCTCAGAGAAGCTCTGAGGACTGGACGTAGGTCAAAGTGGTTGTGGCCAAACCAGTATAACTCCCGGTGTACACTTTGGTGATATTTCTCCTTACTCTTTACTGCTTTGTATTCACTGTCAAGGTTTATATTTGCAACAAAATTTTAGTATCACCCAATTCACCCCCCTCTTGGGTGAAATGCTTGCTCTAACAAGGTTAAATGAATTTCTGGGAATTTTGAGCTTTCAGTTGGCTAAAAACTATATTTTTCCTTGAAACTAGACTCAATAAGGGTTAAGTAGCCTTTGAAAGCACCTCAATTGAATGTCTACAAATAAAGATATAAATTTTCAAAGTTGAGTGAAATTACTGCTAGTGTTGGGTGAAAATCACAAAATGTATGGGTAAAATGGTAATTTACCATATTAATAAAAAGAAAATTATTTTCTCAACAAGATACCTTTAATTTCATGCAAAGTGACCTTAATAAGGAGGGAAGATTATGTTTTTGGATATATTTATGATCATTTATTGGATTAGGGTCAAAACAAAAAGAGATGGGTCAAAAATTGCAACTTAGACAAATAGATTTGTGGAGGTGGAAATGGCTTAATCAAGAAGCCAATTTTGCTCTTCCAAAAGAGCTATATTTCGTATGTCATGGAGAAAGCAAGAGGGAATAATTACTTAGTCCACATTTATTCAAGGAAGAATCAACCATAGCCACGTAAAAATTTCACATGGTAAAATTGCCATAAAATAATAGTAATTAAAGATGTAAGGGGAGAGATATTTTGAAAAGCTATTATCCCATTCCTCTTCATCATTTTTGGTCAACAATTGTTAGCTAAATAAAAGATGATGTCTTGAAATAAAAAGGAGCATCCTACGTATGACATAAAGAAGCAAAGAAAAAGATGAAGATTTGGTCAAATATGCCATGCTAAATGGATATTTAACATTATTATTCAAGGATATAAAATTATGATATTACATAAAGTTGTTTCCATCTTTCCAAAGCTAAATGTTGGTCAAATGTACTGAAGGAAGAGAAAAGATGATGATCAATTAAATGAGCATGTAGTTAATTACATTAAAATAACAATATACTAAGGAGGTGAAAAGGATAATTCTTAATGGCTTTTCTCTTTCATTAAGCCTTCATATTTCGGTTGATTTCAAGAGAAAGAGAGAGAGAGAGAGGAAGAGCTTGAGGAAGAGAGACCAAGAGCAAGCAAACAAGAGAAATTCAAGATACAAATAAGGTGAGTTGAAGGTGATTTTCATGTGTTTAAGCCTTCTAACTCATAGAAAACCTCTTTGAACTCTATATCTTCATGAATATAGCTTGTAGCAAGCAAAATCAAGAGAACAGAGAGAAAGAGACAGCCATTGTTAAGAGTGAGAAAGAAGGAAAATCAAGATGAGCACAAGAACATCTCTTGGTGATTAGTGCTTGTTGTTGGTGTTTGATTGGATTTGTGGCTTTATTTTCATGGTTTTTTTAAATTGGGATGTTGAAACACTAAGGTGTTATGCTACCCAAACTTCCTCAAATCATGTCTAATAAGTGTTTAAAAGGTTTAACAAGTGGATAGGACGGAAAAGGAGCAAGTTTTAAGGGTTAAATCAACAAATTTGCATTTTTCCCTTTTCCTTAGTATAGTTTAGGTCAGCTCAAGAAATAGGGGCTAGGGCTAGAATTTCATTAATCTGATGGTTCCTTTGTGTTCAGGAGGGAAAATAGTGTAGGGTTAATGTTGATTATATTGTGAGAAAAGCATTAGAATGTAAAATGTCAAATTACCTCTAAAACTCTAAGTTAGGGGCTTCCAAGGGCATTTTTGTCTTTTGCCAGTGAATTTGGTAATTTCGAGATCAAAAAAGGATTCCTTGAGCGAAATTACATAGGAATAGCCTGGGTCAAAATTTCTTAAAAAATACAGTCAAACCGAGTAAAAAAGGGTTTAGACCGGGTCCCTAAGGACCTTTTGGTAATTTTTCAATTTTAGACTAATATAACCAACAAAAACTATTTGGAAGAGTATAAAGTACTACATAAATGCATATTAACCTAATTCTTGTAAACTTGGAGTTTTAGGATCAAATAGTTGTGGTCGAGCCGGATCAAGACAGTTAGACGATTAGGCGAGAAAAGGCTACTTCAGGTAGTAACTCTATCTTTCATACATTATGTCGATGTTTATATGTTTGTGTATGCCATCTTCTGTGCTATAGTTAATAAACATGGTTTTGCTGAGGTGGGCAATTTGTGTGTGGAGGCACGCTTACCTGGCTGTTGAGTAAGAACCCAAATGAGACTTACGAAGAGTGGGAGAATGAGCCCCTAACTCATGTATACATGTTGTGATATTGTTGTTAATTTGTTGCATAATATGGAGCATAACATATTTAATTTTTTCCTTTTATATGATCGATTGTATGTTACTACTGAGATTCACTCGAATCTCACCATTTTTATAAATGTATAGAGTTTGTAGCAGCAAAAAATGGCTCTGAGGGCAGGATTGTGTTTACCGGCAATTGAAGGTGCCGGTCAAGATTGAGTGAAAACATTAGTTATTTGAAGACCTTTTATTATCTCAAGGTCTGTAATTACTATTCACACACCCTGTAGGGGATTCCTATAAAATAATCATTTACTTTTTATCAGTATATTTATGTTATTCCTGTGTACCCCTTAAACCATGCAATGTTACTCTAATTATTATCAATCCTAAGTGGTATGTAAGGCAGGATTTTACACAAAACAATTGGTTTGCTGTTTGGATGAGTTTTCATAATAGTGGGGTACTTTTCATTTTTCGCTCAAGGGGTACTTTTGAGGTTTAATTATGGTTTAATCATGTGTTTATGGTTAAATGATGATTTATGATGATTTTGGAAGTTTGTGTTTAAGTTTGCCTAAATTCATTTTTTGGAGGTAGAGAACTTGCAATGTGTTTTTGATCAGTCAAACTTAGTCCAAATGCTATGAAATTTTCATGGTTAAAGTAGACGTCTTGGGCTTTAATTTGATAGGTAATATGAGTCATTTGGACTCGTAGATTGAAAGTTATGATTTTTCAAAGCTTGATCTTGATTCTAAATAAAATCTGTGTCAGTCTGTGTTTGACGAATTTCTGAAAAATGTGTGGCTGTAATCAATGCTCTTTGATAGTTTTTGTTGAAAGAGTACTTAAGCAGCTTTTTATATAACCTAGAACAAACCAGTTTGGATTTTTAATGTGTAGAATTAATTATAAATTTCCAAAATTTGGTTTGGAAAATTGGCTAATTCTGGGGGCAGTGATCAATTAAATGAGATATTGTATTCATATGTGTCCAAAAGTGTAATGGCTATATTTTATCATGAAACTAGACTGATTACGGGTCACATAGCCTTTGGAATTATCACAATTGGACATCTATACAATTAGTTATGAATTTTCAAAGATTATTGAAAATTCTAGCAGATTTTGGTAATTAGGTGAAAATAAGAAAGTAAGGGCAATTAGTAATTAATATGAACTTTAATGGTTAAGTAAAGCCCATAAATTTAGTATGGGCCCAATAAATACCCATTGGGTCTAATGTGTTAACTTTAAGGTTAACCAACTAAGGTGTCTTGGGTAATTAAAATTTGGGATAAGTATGTGCCCAAAGAATAAAGACAAGTCCTAGAGGCTAAAGTAGCCCATTGGACATTTATTTAGCATGGCTCTAATAATATGGCCATTTATCTAGGGCCATGAGATGACAAAGAAGAGGCAATGGAAGCACCTTCAGTTGTTGGAAGAAAAGGTATAAAAGGGGACTCGAAGATAAAAGGTAGTAGACTTACCCTACTTGCATGTATTGATATGTATGCTTGTGTGTTAATTTGCATGATAGCTTTACTTGTTTATATGTAACATAGTGGAATGATTGAAGCTCTACTTTTTGTTGATGCTAGGGCCATATGCAAGAAATGTAAGGCATTGAGCATGCAAATATGTCATTATGTTAACATGAATCAACATAAGGCAAGTATATCATGCACTAGCATTTATCTTACATGCATTGTTGATATTGTTTACTACTGAGATTCCCCCAAATCTCACCCTCCCTCAACCAACCATATAGGTAGCTGAGCACAGAAGAGGAGTGCAGGACACTGTAATAGGAAAGAAGTTGCAATGAAGAAGAGAAGAATTATTCACACTAATATGTTATGTAAATTAATAAATTTGCAATTGTTAACTATATAGCTCGCATGACGAATGAATTAATTATCCAAGCGTGATAATTGAACTAGGAATGCGTAATCGCGCGGTACGAGCCCATTAATTCAGAAACCTTCCACACATAAAAATGAGCAAAGAATCACTTTGATTAAGATAATCAAGAGAATTAAGAAAAGATGAGTCACAATGAGTAGGGAACCACGGTGAACAATCTTTGAAAATTTTTAATTTATTCAAAAAACCCCTTCAAGTACAGGTTCGAATCATGTATTGGAGTTGGGATTTGAAATTGTTTACAAAAAAATATCACTCAGTGGTTCAGATTCACTATGAAAGACTCATCAGAACTATAATGTAACTAATATGTTACACCTTTCTATACTCTTTTCAATTCTACTGGACAATGTTTTAACCATTAAAATATAGGAAAATTAAGGAAAACTCCCTTGTTTAAAATTGTATTGATGAGAATGATCTAAATTAGAGTAGTACCTGTGTGTATAATAAAATTTTCAGAGTACTAGTATTTTATGTGGATCAAATTTATTAGATCCTTTAGTTTGAACAATGTTTAATTTTAACCATTTAAATATAGGAAAATTGGGGAAAACATTCTCGTTAAAATTTTGTTCATAAGAATGACCTAAAATTAGAATATCAGTACCTTGTGTGTGTACAAAATGTTCAGAGTACTAGTACTTTATATGCATAAAAATTTCTTAGATCCTTCTCACAAATAAAATTTTAAATGGATAAATTTTTTCCCAATTTTTTGAAATGTTTATCCCTAGTGCTCATGTATCCCTCTCCTATTCAAGACAATCTTATTTAAGACATTGTTGAATACTAGATGTGAACATTTCTTTTGGAGGAGACTTAATTTAAGTTCATTACATTGTGAGAGAATATTAGCACCTTTTATCTAACCTTTGTCCACAAGAAGTGTGGTGCAACACCGTAAAATAATTATTCACCAAAATGTATTGTAATGATTGGAAATATTCAATGAAATATAATGATGAATTTTGGTCAAAGAAAGGAGAATTTGGAAAATATTGGAACAATTAGTATTTCCCTTTTCCTTCATAACTTTCGTCCAAATGAGGAAATAGGAGGGAAATAATTAATTGAATTCTACCAAGTATCAACATCTTAAGGCAAGAGATTAAATTAGAATTGTTAAAGATGAGCACATGTGGAAAATGGATTAAAATATGATTACTTTGTATATGTAGTTAAGCTAATGGAATTGAAGCCCAAAGTTGTATGCATGAAGGGCCTTAGGACGTTTTGGGCTAACCAAGAAGAAGAGGATTTGGTTCAATTATAATTAGGACTTATGACACAATTGTATGGAGATAAACTCAAATACAAGGCTTATGTCATAATTCTTTATTGCTAGCATTTATTAATTAAGAGGAAAGGTGGGATATTTTATGAAGCCATGCTTCATCTTTCCTCTAGCCATTTCACACAAAGCAAGAGGAAAATAGAGAGAGAGTGAAAGCTTAAGAAAGTTCAAGGTCTAGAGAAGAGGAGGAAGAGATCCAAAAGTAAGTTAGTGATCTTAAGTATTTTGCTCCTCTAACTTGTGAAATAGCTCTTCTAACCTTTCATTCTTCATGAAAACATGGTGTAGCAATCAAAATTTCAAGGTTAAAGAGAGAGTGAACAGTAAATTCTAGAGTGAGAAAGCAAGAAAAGCCAAAGGTAACTCCATGAACTTTAATCTTTGGTTGTTGTTGTTATTGTTGTTGGAATGATTGGTGGTTTTGGGATTGATTTGCTATTATTTGTAAATTTGGGAAAATGCTAACCCTAAGTGTTATGCTTCCCAAATTTAGTGTAATCATGTGTAGAAAGTGATTAAATGGTCAATCAAGTTATTAGGAGTGAAAAGAAGTAAGCCTTGAAGTTGAAACACAAAAATACATTTTTTTTCAGAACCCTAATTTCATCTAGGTGTTGAACAGGGGACAAGGAGTTGGAATTTGATAATTCCAATGGTTCCATTGGATTTAGAAGTGAAAATTGTGTGGGAATATAGGTATTCATGATTTTTAGAAATTTGTACACAAATATGAAAACTATTGAAGTGCAAATGCATGCTGTTTGGTTATTTTCTGTGAGACAGTGTTACTGTGTCATACATTTTGTTGGTCAAATCAAGTTCAAATGTAATGAAACTTTCCAAGATTAAAGTATACATCATGGGATTTGATTTGATAGGTATTATAAGTGATTTGAACTTATGGATTGAAAGTTATAAATTTTCAAAGTTTTGCCCTGTTTCTGGACTTAATTCTAGAGCAGCATGAGAATTTATGAAATTCTGGAATTTTGTGATTGTAGATGATAGTGTTTCATATTTTTCCATGAAACTACACTTAAAGATCTTTTTGTAGAATTTTCAAACACTCCATTTCAATTTTTGTAGAATAAGTTATAATTTTTCGAAGTTGAGCCAAGAACACAGAATTTCTTGGCCGCGGCCCAATACTTTCTGACTTCTCTTGGCTGTGGCCAACGGACTTTTGGCTAAGGCCAAGACCCCCATTTTATCATTTTCTCTTTTTCTAATTGGTTTAATTTTTCCAATCCCATGGGAACTTGTTTGGGCTTCCAATATCCATCTAAATAGCCCAAAATAGAGCAAATGCAATGGGTTTAAAATAATACATAAATGGATATTAACCTAATTCTTGTATATTTGATATTTTAGGACCAAGTTGAAAACCCGAATTGTTGGAACCTAAATCAAGACAAGTGTTTCCAACAGAAAAGATTTAAGGTAGGACCATTATCCTTATACATCATGCCATAGTTCATATGATTATATGGTTGTCATTGTTTGTGCTTTTATTAATCAACATGGTTTCTCTAGAAGAGGCAGTTAGTGCCAGAAGTGCACTTACACCTAAGGGTAGGGTAAGAATCCAACTGGTGTACAATTAGTGGGGTAGGAGCCCTACTTATGTATACATGACAATGATGTGTTATATTGTTCATTAATTGGTGCATGCATAGTGCATTCATATTTACTTTTTGCATATTATGTGAACGATAATATGTTTCTACTAGGATTCCTTGGAATCTCACTCCTTTTCTAAACAAAACACTACAAAAAAACAGAGTATTACCCACATAAGTTATCCACGGTATTCTGTCGCTGAAATCATTGCAGACGAAAATTACCAACGGATTAGGGATGGAAACTCAATTACCGAAGGATTGCCGACAGAATAAGTTCTGTCTTTAAAAAGTATGTGGCAAATTGATTTACCGACAGAATTTTTATTCCGTCAAAAATTACCGACGGAAAAATTCCGTCGGTAATTACTGATGGAATTTTTTCATGAGTAATCCGTCAGTAATTCAATATTATTTTCTTTAAAAAAATCCTTTGGACCTCTAGTATGTGTTATGATACCTTTGTCATTTGGGCTGCTTTAACCTTACGTTATTTATTCATCTAATAATATATATAATGAAATAATTAAAAAAATATAATATTAAGATAAATATATATAATATTAAATATATAATTATATATTTATTTTTTTATAATATAAAATATAAAATATTTAATTTCTTATTTGGTTTAAATATTTAATATTAATATAAATATATATAATATTACTTATATTTATATATAATTATATTTTTTTATAATATAAAATTCAAAATTTTTTAATTTCTTATTTCATTCAAATATTTAATATTAATATAAATATATATAATATTAAATATATATTTATATGTAATTATATATTTTGTTTTTATGATATAAAGTTTAAAATTTTAAATTTCTTATTTCATTTAAAATTTTTATTATTAATATTATATATATTTATTATATTATATTAAATATTAATTTTATCATATTTAAATTTTTATTGTTATAGATTATTTTTATTTTTATTATTTTATATAAATTATTCAAAGATAATAAAAAATTTATTAATTTTACCTACGGATTATCCACAGAATTCTGTGGGTACAGAAAAAATTTCATGGGTAATCCGTCAGTATTTATCGATGGAATTTTTTTTGTCTTTAATCCATCGGTAATTAGAAACAGAATTTTTTTCGGTCAGTAATTCCGTTGGAAAGTTTATTTTCTAATGGAATTTACGAACAAAATTTTTCGTAGGAAATCTGTCGGAATTAGCAAAGGAAATAATTTCGTTGGTAATAGCATGTTTTTTTGTAGTGACATCTCAGCAGGTGCCAACGACTCAAAAGGCAAGGATGCAAACAAAAGGAATTGATAAGCATGTGTCTGGAGATCACAAAGACGAAGTTCATGGTTATATATCGACTATGTTTGGACTCCTTTTGGTTATTTTGTAATATTTTTAAATATTATCGAATTCTATACGATTGATTTTGGTATGTAAACAATTACTTTTGTCAGTATATATGTACTTTTCTGTTTGTCTGTGGAACTTGGTCTCTATTACTCTGTGTATATCGAAATGAAAACGAGTATTGACACATGGCTCTTGAACAACCAAGGATTTTATATTTTCTTCATCTTCTGGTTATTATTCATTTTTTAGTTTTATTTTATGTTTCTGAATTTGTTAAAATATTTATACCTTTATGCATGATCAGTTATGTTAGTGATAGTATTTTTATTATGATATAATATTATAAAATAATTTAAAAATTATTTCTAATAAATATTAACAAAATAGAAAAATATTATATTAAATTGATAAGAAAATTATATAAACATACTTTTTTTATTAAAATAATTATTTTTATAAAACATTATCCCCAGGTACTTTTTTCGTAGTCCCATCCTTGAGTGTTAGGACAATATTCAAAAGTATTAAATAATATAATAAGGATACTTTGATTTTATATATATATATATATATATATATAAACTTGTATCATAATCATAATATTAGCTATAAGGCATTTTAACACATTTTTCATTCTATTCCATGGAATTGATTTACACCAAACACAACGTATGTGTTTAATTATTGCAGGCCCATGCATTGTCCCCACATCAAATCAAAGTGAATGAATAACCCATTTCAGTACTCAACTTATTTTTTCTTGCATTACTTGTGTTATTTATATGTCGATTAGTTTCATAACACCAATAATGCATGCTTCTTATTGGTGGAGGGAGGGCGATCACAATAAAAAGGAGGAGAGACAAAAACAGATGCCAATCTTTTTCGTAACCTAGGGACCAACAAATGTGCTCTACTACTGTTTCTCTATCACTTTTTCAAATATTGATCCTTTAGTCAATTGTCGCCGACCAATTCTTGTCCACTGTCTCTTTCCTTAAACAGAGGATTACTGCTACTTTCTGTATTACCCATAAACAATAAATGGACTATATATTGATCTTGATGTGGATGGCTCAGACAAAAGGCTTGATCTCATATATTAGAACCATGCATGCCGAAAATGAGCCGTATTCCTTAATTTCAAACTCATAATTTGTTGGCAATATGATTTTATTTTTTTAGAGTGGTGGCCGGTAGCGATATATATAGATTGCTCCGACACTATGAATTTGCCAAGAACGGCACCGTGGCGTTAGGGGGAGCCATGGGATTGTTATTCATCATGAAGAAGGTTTATATATATAAATACTACATTCGATTTTTAATATACGAGCTAGATAATTAATTTGTGAATATTGAAAAAATTAGTTAATTTAGTTATTTGTAATAGTTTCCCTAAAATACCCTCTTAATCATATGCATTGGACTACCCCTTTGTAACACCCTAGTTACATTATCGTTCTGATGAGTCTTTCGCGGTGAATCTGAACTACTAAGTGATATTTTTTGGCACACAATTTCAAATCCCAACTCTAAAAATAGGATTCAAACCTACACTTGAAGGGGGTTTTCTAAATAACTTAAAACTTTTTAGAAGATTATTCACCATGATTCCCTACTCATTGTGACTCATCTTTCCTTAATTCTCTTTCTTATCTTAATTAGAATGATTCTTTGCTCATTTTTATGTGTGTGGAAGGTTTTTTAATTAATGGTCTCGTATTGTGCTATTATCCACTTCTAATTAAATTATCACGCTTGGATAATTAATTCATTTGTCATGCGGGTCATATAGTTCTCCATTGCAAATAATTTAATTTACATAGTGGACTAGTGCATGAATAATCCTTCTTTTTTTCATTGCAACTTTTTTCCAGGAATAGAACCCTGCACTCCTCTTCTGTACTCAGCTTCCTATATGGTTGGTGGGGGAGGGTGAGATTCGGGGGAATCTAAATAGCAAACATTACATACAATACATGTAAGGAGAATGCTAGTGCATGATATGTTTGCCTTACACAGGCTCAAGTTCACATAATGATATTCTAGATGCTCAATGTTTCGTGCAACATACTTATGGCCAAAGCAAAAACAGAAATAGAGCTTCATTCATTCATACATGCTTCACATAATTAAGTAAAGCAATATAGCAAATCAATACACAGCACAAACGTCACATACATGAAAGTAAGTAACACTACTAGAAAAAATGGTTTTAACGTCCCTGTTTTTGGACTTTTAACTTATGAAAACAGAGGGACATTTATCTAAGGGTTGTGGAAAAAAACGTCAATAATGTCCTTAAAATAGGGGACGTTAAATAGGTAGGACTTTAGACGTCCCCACTTCAGACTGGGGACGTCTAATGTCTGAGATGCACTTTAGACATCCCTAGTATGAACTGGGCACGCCTAAACTGGGGACGTCTAAAGTTATCACTTTAGACGTCCCCACCATACTGGGGACTTCTAAAGTGGACCTTTAGACATCCCCTGTTTGGAGTGGGGACGTCTAAATGGAACTTTAGATGTCCCAAGTACAAACTCGGGATGTCTAAAGTGTCACCCTACCACTACCACATCCCTTTTTATTTTTAAGGATGTTGAAAGTTTTTTTTAAATGGCCTTTTTATATATATTTCACTGTCTGGAAAATGTAAACTGCAGAAATAAGATGGAAAACAACAGAATAAAATAACTGCAGTTCAGCAGAATGGAAAAAACAACTTGAAATATAGTGATCAACCTAAGGCTCTACTACATGCAATAACTTTAAGGTGTAGCAAACTAATTAACTAACAAACCACACAAGCTACACAACAATCTATATCCAAGTATGTTATTGCACTAAAAAGACTATATCCAAGTCCCCAGTTTGTACAATAACCAAGACTAAATCCAATCTATATCCAACAACAACAACAACAACACTAATTATATGTACAATATATAGAACTACCACAAAAGTATGTCCAACTCAAACTACTAAAGACTTTACTCTGGTATACGTTGAAGAAGATGTCCAGCCAAAAAGTCTCTGATTATATTTATGTCTTCATATGAGTAGGCATCTTCATTGTCAGAAATCTATAAATTACAAAATAAGCTTAGATGAAATAATGAATCAAGTGAATGAATTGCCATTGAATTACAACACCAAGAATATTATCCTCTGAGAATGAAGAAGCGATTACTTATTCAAAATCTGTCGTAATGCCACTCTGAATGATGTTAAACATATAAAGTAAGACATAGTATCCACATTCCCAGTCACCAGGTTGTTGAGGGCACTATAAATCAAAAGCAAATGGTTAAAATCAATAAAGGCATATCTAGAACGACCATCAATCAAAAGAATTTGATTTGAAATTACGTACCTTTGGAAACAATCATCCCAAGTTTTTGCCACCTTCACGATCACGTGGCCCGCTAAGCGCTCGATACGTCATGCATGCCCTATCATTAAAATGAAAATCAATAGAAATTAGAATAATTCATTTAAGTCAAGAATCAAGAAGCATTGAAATACAAAAAAAATAACTTAGGTGTTGAAGACGCTTATAGTTTCTTTGTCTGGTCTTTTACTCAAGGAATCAAACCAGTAAACTACGTGGGACCGAGGACAGAGAATACACAAACTCCAGTGGTAACTATAACAACATATACAGATTAAAAAGAAGGTAGATGGCAAGGCAATTATTTATGAAAAATCTAAAGTACACAATTAAAATGCGTACCCTTGAACAATCGGTACTAGATAACAATGATAGTCGCTCTCTCCCATTGTGAAGCCCACATAGTGCATCCTTTTTTCAATGTATTCCTACTCCATGTCGTATGTGCAGGAGACAAGAATCCATATAAATCAACTCTTTGCAAGTCAATGCATGTACGACGGAAGGAGCTATAATAGAATTAAAAAGATGAATGTATTAACTAGTTAAAATCAACTTAACTAAATGAAGGAAAAAATGGGAAGTAAAAAACTTGCAGGATTGTAAATTTGCCCCATCCAATATCTAGCTCTTCCAACTTAATGAACTGTTTAAGATCTTCTTTATCAATTGTGAAGGGATACTCTAATTCCTGGCCTACAATCCCTATAGGTATAAGCAAATCAATCTGGTGAATGCCTTTATAGATCTGCTGCAGTCGTGCTAAGAAGGGCCATTTTCCTACCTCCTGTTCGTTCTTTTAGAACATAAAAAAATATATTGTTAGTAGGATGTCAATACATCTCAAGTAAAAGTGAGGTAGTTCCATACCATTAGAGGTGTTGTTGTTAAGCCAATAAGATGTACAGGCCAAAGGATGAAAGATCCTCTCACCTGAGCTATTATAGCAACCTTGTCATCAGGAATAGGGATAGATGTACCTTCTTCCCCCTCTCAAACACACGTCACAATCACCCTACGTAAATGCTGTGGAATTTGCTGATGATGGTGACTGGTAGCTTCTGTGTGAACAAGAGCATCTGCAACTACACGCAGCACTGGGGCATGCAAAGAGAGGACGGCAGGTTCTCCCGGCACTGGAGTGGGAGAAGGGTCCCAAGTGTTCCTTTACCGGGTTGTAACTTCCTTTGGTGCTGAATGGGTTCTACGCTCGGTAGTTGTCATTTGCAATTCAAACATCTTCATAATTTCAGCTCGTATCTCAGGCATCATCTCAAGACGTAGCTCTAGCAACAGCTCTTATTGTAGCTTGTCGCAAAGGTTGGTCTTGAGCTCTTGTGAGACTTCCTAGTGAATCTTGCCCACAACATGAACTCCCCCTGCCTCCCCTCAAACATGACTAGGTTGATCTGCCTTCCCAATCGCCATTGACAAGATGTCCATCCGTCCACTTGGAGTGAACGAACCTTGGCTACTATGATCTTCTAGTTCATTCTGCAGCATAAAAGTTATCGTAAATGAAAATTAAGCACTCCCAATATGAAAAAAAACTTTGTACTTATGCTTTAACTACTTACAATTCTTGCGGCAACCTCAGCAACAGTCGAATATACGTACTTCCCACCCTTAATCCTCCCTGATTTCCATTTTTTGTGATGTGGACGAGGTGGCGAGGCCTGGACCATAACGGTAGGATCTGATGTGGCTGCTTCCTTCAATTTCTCCAACTCTTCTACCATCATCTTTCGCTCAAGCTTTCGATAACCACCACGAGACATGCAATGTTCATACTTATTAGCTGCTTGCCTCTCTGCATTTGCTGCACTTAATGCTTGTGAAAGGAAAACAACGAACACCGAATCAATAATGTAAACTATATTCAAATAAAACACTATGATGACAGAAATCTTACCAAAAAGTTTGGATCTTCTCGTGCTGCCATAAACAACCTCCAGTCCTCTGGAGACAAATACGTATACTCCTGACATGGATCGTTACCCCTCAGGTCCCCTCAAATGTAATCTCGTGTAAGCCTATTCTTGAAATCTTTCCATCATAGACAAACCTCTGTCATCCACTCCTTGTACATCTCCACAGTGTCATGGACATCATAGGTTTGTTGCAAGGTAAAAACATAAGTTAATTATCTTTGAAGCAATAGGAATAAAGATATATATGCAGATTTATCGAAACTTATATACCAAAAGTTGTTGTCAAATCAAGTTTTTTGTTTTTGGTGGAACCAACTTCCAATTATCATAGGTAATGCGAACTTTGCTTGGAGCCAAAAAAACCTATGTAGCTAATGAAATGGTCTTCCTCCGGACCAATTGGTTTCATATTTTCATCAAAGTCAATATGCAACCTCTCCTATTGATGGTGATGACGTGCTATAAATGCAGGCATTTTTGTACTGCCTCTAACCCTTCTTCTCACAACAAATTCAGGTCTCAAAGCAGGTTCAAGCCTATTTATTTCATTGTCCTTATCACTTTGTGAGTTACTAGAATTGTCCATATTCCTGTAAACACAAAAATCATTATCAGATAGGTGAATAAAATGTAAGTAAATGAATAAACTAACTAGTTATAAAATGTAACATCCTGGATTTTAATTAAGGGATAATAACTTCAAATTATGTAATTAATGTTAATTAAGCATATTTGAAGTATATGTTGTTTGTATGATATAAAGAGCATTAGTGAGGATTTAATGAGTATTGTACTAATCAGGGGTAAAACGGTAAATTTACCAACCGTCTGGTTAGCTACGGATGATAAAACCCCTTAGTAATCTTAATCAATGGTTGGGATTTAAAGATCTAGGGGTGGGATCTTGTGTATGTGAGAGTAGGTGAAATCATAGAGGAAGGATGAGATGATGCCAAGTGGCTAAATGAGAGCCATTGGATGAGTCAACAATTTCAAACTCTTCTCTCTCTCCCTCTCAAGTCGGCCAAGTGTATGGGAGGAGGAAAGAAATGATCATCATCTTCACCTACTCATTTCTCTCTCCATTCCCTCCATTTCCGGCGAGCAAGTGTGAAAGAGAAAGGAAGGGTTTGAAATCAAGATAGGTAAATGACTTCATAAGCTTAAACCCTTTTCATTGATATTGTCCCAATGGTCAAGAGCATTATTTCTATGATTTCAGAATTTCCATTGGTGGTGTTTGATTCTTGGATGAATCTGGAAGTTGGTGGAATCAAGGTGTTGATTTCAGCAAGTTGAAGAGGTAGGTTTGTGATGCATTTTGATGTATATGTCAAGATGTTTGCTTAACCAATGAGAATTCTAAAAATTAGACCTAATTATGATGTTAAGTGAAGGGTAGGCTTTGGTGAGAGTGTCACTGTTCATTTGGTCCGTTTTGACATTTGAGAGTGATTAGGAATTGATTTGAAGTTGAATAAGGGAAAGTGTTAGAATGAGGTTTTGAGTGGTTTGATGATTTAGAGAGAGAATGTGTTGAATGGGTTGAATTTGAGTTGTTTTTGGTTGCCAATGGGTTCCTTGTGTTGAAATAAGTGATAATGAGCTCTAACACAAGTCTTAGAACCATTGGAGTGCAATTGGTGAATTCTGGTAAATCAACTAAGTTTCTGCGTTTTGGGGCATCTGTCAGGATTGCTCGAGTGAGGGAAGAACTCACTCGAGCACAGGATGAACGTGCTAGAGTGAGCATGTTGTGCTCGAGTGAGGGTGCCTTTTTGGTGCTGCGGGTGAGTGTCTCGGGGTATCACTCGTGAGTGATTGCCAAGAGTGCGCCTGGCACTCGCGAGCATTGGGGGATCACTCGAGCACTGGGACTTGTGCTCGAGTGAATCTGTTGCCTGGGAGTTGGGTTGCTCTCGGGTAGACACTCGCTGGTTGTGCTCGCGAGCACTGGGGGTCAGTGCTCGAGCACAGGTGTTTGTGCTCGAGTGAAGGAGGAGGAAGAGGTTGAGAGATGCTCTCGGGTTGTCACTCGCAGGGTCACACTTCCGTGATGCTCGAGTGTGCTCGGGGTCTCTGCTCGAGCACAGCCTCTTGTGCTCGAGTGAGAGTGTAGGTTGGTCGCGGGAGTTGCTCTCGGGCAAGCACTTCTTGTCTCACTCGCATGTGTGCTCGAGTGAGAGCGAGGGTTGTGCTCGAGCACGGTCTTCTGTGCTCGAGTGAAAGGGCCAAAAATCAGTGTTTAGTTTTCTTGTGAGGGATCTCTGGGGATAGTTATCCCAACCCTTTAAGCATATGTTTAGGCATATAATGGCCATCTAAAGAGTCCAAATAATAACCAACATAAAGTATTATAGAATTAAGAACTTGGAAAAGAGATTGACCTATTGTCCCTAATTTGATTATAGGATTTGACATCTGCCGTCCTCGGGAGCCCACTGAGCCAGTTAACTTCAGGAAAGAGCGAGGTAGTGACTTTTCTTTCGTACCATGTGTGATGCATTGTATGTGTGTATGATCATTGATTTGTGATAAATTCGGATATTGCGACTTATGTGGATATGTGTTAGCACCGTCAGTCCAATAGTCCCTGAGTAGCTAACAACGGTTCGGGTTAGGACGGTGTGCCTTCCCAGCGGAGAAAGGGGATGAGGATGAGGTGTGATTATGTGACATGAGGCCGATAGGCTGATTGTGAGGCCGACGGGCCATTTGTGAAAGCCGGTTAGCTGTATGAGCTATAAGGCTATATGTATGCACGGCCACGCCAATAGTCCCTGAGTAGCTAACAACGGTTCGGGTTAGGGCAGTGTTCCTTCCCGGCGGAGAAAGGGGATGAGGGTGGAGTGTGATATGCCACGCCAATAGTCCCTGAGTAGCTAACAACGGTTCAGGTTAGGGCTGCGTGCCTTCCCGGCGGAGAAAGGGGATGAGGGTGGTGTTTGATATTGGTTGTTGCTGCTGTATGATGATTTGCTTACATGCTGTGTGCTTATATGTGGTATAAATGTTTAGTTATTACTGGGATTCTTTTGAATCTCATTATTTCCTTTGAACTAACCTTTCAGACAGGGCGAGTGGCTCCAAGGAGAAGCGCGTGACCCGGAGCGGGTAGAGTTTCGTAGGGACATTTATTTTGGAAATGTTGGTTAGACTGTTTGGATAGGGATTACTGTATATTGTTGGGTTGTAAATAGTTTCAATACTTAAACCTGTAATCCCTTTAGCAGAACTTGGAATATATATATGTAGTTGAACCCGGGGTTTGCCGGGATTTTGGTTATACACTCTGTCATACGTAAATGTAGTTAAACTGCACAGGTGATTATATTCGATAAGCGAACTTGAGACCGAGGACGAAATGAAGTTTTGAAAATTTCATAACGTCCCTACTATTAAAGGGAATTTTAAATGAGTTTTAAACTATTAGACGGTCTCTAATCTAATTTAATTACCAAATATCGAATTATAATTACGTGATTAAAGGCAGGGTGTTACATAAAACAAACAACACACATTACTATTTTTTAAATTAAGCTCTTAATCTAGATTGTTTCCCATATTCCTTCTCCATGATCATTTCTTACAGCATATTCTTCATCATCTACCAATTCTACTTTACTTGTTGTAGGTAGATTAATTGTGAAAGGTAGTGTGTCGTCAAGGTTGAAGGTCGGATCACTACACCGGTCTCATGCAAAACCTTTTCCTGAAACCACTGAATGAATGTCTTGTTTTGCTCAATAGTAATCTGCATGTCATTCTTCCTTGGATTCATATTCTTCAATCTCTTTTTGTGTTCATCTATGTACGATTGAACCTCTACCATATTATTCAGGATATAAAGGTGTGGTTGTAACACCTCTTAACGAGTCATAGTCTTCACTTTCAGTGCTCGTGTTCCCTTGCTCCTCCCCTCTTCATGCCGGGATTGTTCCTTCTTCCCTGATAGATAATCGCTGCAGAAGTCCATAGCCTCTTCAACAACATACCTTTCAACTATTGAGGCTTTTGGTCGGTAGGGATTTTTAGAGTACCCTTTTAAGATCTTCATGTATCTCTCGAAAGGGTACATCCACCTTAAGTAAACTGGACCGTAGAGCCTTACCTCCCTTAACAAATGAACTATCAAATGCACCATTATATCAAAAAATGAAGGAGGAAAGTGCATCTCTAATTGGGACAATATAATATAACCCTCAGCTTCTAGTTTATCCAGCTTTTCAATGTCAATGACTTTGTTACATATAGCATTAAAGAAAAAACACAATCTTGTCACAGTACTTCAAACTTCATCTTTCATAATGCCTCTAATAGCTACTGGTAACAGTTGTTGCATCAACACATGATAATCATGGGACTTCATCCCCACTAACTTCATGTCGTCCATTGACAAACACCTTCTCATATTCGAAGAATATCCTTGTGGTACCTTAATTTCATGCAAACACCCACACAAACTTCTTTTCTCCGCTTTTGATAGTGTATGCGTTGTTGGCTTCATGTATACCCTCCTACCATCATCTCTTAGCTGTGGATGTAACCGTTATCTTATTCTTATATCAATAAGGTCTAGTCTCACACTAATCCCATCCTTGGTCTTCCCTGGAATGTGCAAAAGCATACTGACAAGGCTATCACAAACATTTTTCTCCACGTGCATTGCATCAATACTATGTCTCACATCAAGACTACTCCAATATGGAAGATCAAAGAAAATAAATCTCTTTTTCCATATGTTTTTCTCACTCGCAGTCTTCTGATTCTTACCAAGTAAGACATTGATACGTTCAACCTGACTGTAAACTTCCTCTCCGGTTAACGCCTTTGGAGCCATTCCATACTCCAGCAAGCCGTTAAAATAATTTCTTAACCTATGATACAAGTGAAACCTAGGAAGGAACCTCCTGTGACCAAGGTAGACTATTTTTCTTCCATGTTTAAGTTGGTGGAAGTGAGAGTCTACTTCACAGATCGGACATGCTTTATGCCCCTTCACACTGTACCCTGAGAGGTTTCTATACACAGGGAAGTCATTTATCGTGGTGAAAATCATTGCATATAGCTTGAAGGACTCATTCTTATATGCATCAAACACATCTATGCCTTACTCCCATAACTTCTTCAAGTCCTTAATCAAAGGCGCCAGGTAGACATTGATATCGTTTCCTTGCTGTTTTGGTCCAGAAATCATCAAAGAAAGCATCACATACTTGCATTTCATACAAAGCCAGGGAGGCAAGTTGTATATTACAAGGAGTATCGGCCACACACTATGTGTGCTATTAAGAGTTTCATATGGATTGATGCCATCTATACAAAGCCCAAGCCAAAGGTTTCTTGACTTGCTGCCAAATTCAGGGAACATTTCATCTATTTTCTTCCACTGTGGAGAGTTATCTTGATGCCGAAGATATTTTCCATCAGATATTCTATCATCCGAATGCCATCTCAACTTCTTCGCTTTTTTTACAGTGCCAAACAAACGCTTAAAGCGCGGTATTATTGGAAGATACCACAAAACTTTTACAAGTTGCCTTTTAGTTGTCCCATCACCACAGCCACCATCTTTCTTCACTTCATATCATGCAGTTTGACACTTAAGGCTAGAGATGGTAATTTGGGTTGAGACCGTGGGCTAAACCCATATGGTCCCAACCCCTGATGGGTTGGGTCCTGAAAATCTGGGACCATTTGGGAGCAGTTCTTTTAGCCCCAAACCCATATAGTCCCAACCCATGACAGGTTGGACCATCGGGTTGGCAGGCCGGCCCATATATTTTTTTAATATAAACTAAGAGCAAGAGGCAGGAGGCAAGAGCAAAGATATATAGACATGGAAGTTTTGGATTATTGGAAGACTAACTCTGCTTATTTTCCTTGTCTTTCAAAGATGGCGTTTGATGTTTTAAGCATTCCAATAACTATAGTGGCTAGTGAATTAGCTTTTAGTATTGGTTCACCAGTTATCATAGAGTATAGAAGTTCTCTTCTTCCTGATAATGTTCAAGCCCTTATCTGTACACATAATTGGATACTTGGTCTCCCAGCGGAAGATGTTATTGATGATGGTAATATAATTATATTTACTCATTTATTTTAGTGTCATTTACTCATTTATTTAAAATTAGGATAATATTATCTTTCACCTTGTTTTATTATTTGTGGCAGTGGTGGATTTACTTGTGCAAAAGCAAAGTGATTGAGCTTAAGATATGGCTTCACATCATGCTTCAAATTAAAACACCTTTAATATTAACTAATTATTGATTATTGTTGAGTTATACTAATGGCTTGTGGATTTATATTTATTTTATTATGTGTGAATTTGTGATGAATGTTTAATTTGTAATGTATTTTTAATTTTGTTATGGTTTATGTGTGTAGAAAAAACAATCTTTGTATATTGTTAAAAAAATTGAAAAAAAAAATATGAGTTGGCCCACCCAACCCGCCAACCCAGCGGTTATGGGTTGGATTGGCTAAATGCCAACCCATATTAATACGGTCCTTTTGAGCCTGAACCCATATGGTCCCAACCTGTGACGGGTTGCCGAACCCACTGGGCCAGACCATATTACCACCTTTACTTAGGGCACTCACTCAGACCTTCATACTCCTTTCTGTATAGTACATAGTTAATAGGGCAAGCGTGTATCTTTTTATACTCCATAACCATTGTAGATAGGATTTTCTTGGCCTCACATATACGATTTGGAAGTACATTATCATCTAGAAACATATCACACAATAGTTCAAGCAGCATTATGAAACTACTATCGGTCCACCCACAAGTTGCTTTTAAGTTAACCAAATGTAATGTTCCTGTCAGCCGTGTGTATTTACTCCCTAGGTACAACGGTGTCTCTGCATCACTCCACAGGCTGTCATATTCATGCGACTGCGTAAAGGATTCTACCTCAACATCATGAATCATTCTCTCCATTCTATCTTCATTTATGACATCCACAGCTTCCTTCTTGTGTGACGGACAATCAGTTACTTCCTCACCATGCCATATCCACCTTATGTATCGAAGATTTATTCCATCACAAAGTAGGTGATCCCTTATAACATCAACATCCCATCTTCTCTCATTTAAATAATTGACACAAGGACAAAAATACATCCCATTTCTGGCTAGAGTGTTCCTTCTAGCATATTCAATACACTCTTTAACCTCATTTTTATATTCTTCACTTGTTCTCAAAGCATTCATCCAACTATGATCCATTTTATTACCACCTACGTCATTCCCATTTACACTCAAGTTAAGAATAATTGTCAACACTAGGATTGCCATTTACTATTTTGTTTTTCAAAATTTTGGCAGCATTTCCCCTTAAAAGTAAAACATCCCAAAATTAAAGAACAAACCATCTCAGCTTAATTTAAATGAAACAAAACTTTAGCTTCTAGCACCAAGCACAAACATAATACACTTATATTTTAGCAACCAAATTATTAAATCAGATATATACCATGAGTGAGATATGTGACATCGAAAAATTCTTCCCAAGTTTAATTAGCAAATGGCAAATCTCAACAGTAATATTATATTTTTCTTTCACACAACAATTTTTGATTCAGAAGTGTTCCAAGATTGATCACATCAATGAAGTTCCAAAAATCCAAAATCACAATGGAATAGGTTTATGACAATAAAGAGGAACTCAAACAATTAATTCACACTCTAGGAGTCAATGATAGGTAGCAAATTCTAGCACTAAGTTACAATAAGCAATGTTTAGCTCCAAGTACTATCAATATCACATTCTAAATTCTTTAGCCATTCTACACCTTGCATGCCATTCACAGTCATACTTTAATTTATTCTTTTAATCACGAATTAAACTCAATATTTTGTAATTGAGAACAGCAAAGTTAGCATGAATATGTCTGCTCGAATAACTAAATTTCAAAAATTTCCACTCCAATCCACAGCCACTAGTTTAGAGGTGTTGAAACAGACATATATGAATGACTAAACAAAACATGAAAGAAAATTGTGACATCTTAATGAAGTCCACTTCCAAAAAAAGATTCCACTTCTAACAATGTAGAAGTTTAGAATATCAAACGGTCATACAAGAAAGGAAAAACTTGAACTCAACCAAATCAAAAGGGAAATACATTCATTAGTCCAAATAAGTAGAACAGAATCCATAACTAGATAACTCCCATCAATTATAGATGTTTCAAGTAACATCATCAAGAAAGAAAACCCAAAACAATAATTGGGCAACCTATCACGTTATGGATGCAGAAGATAGGTAAACCAAAAAAACATTGCAAACAGAGAGGGAGATAAACCAAAAGCATTTTGCTAAGCATTAACAAGTTCAGTGGGTACATGCTAACCTGTAGCTGCAACTTTAGAGGGAGATAAACCACAATGGTAAGAAGGAGGCCAATGGTGTAGAGAATGGGAGAAAATGCTGCAAACCTAGAGCACAGACGGTGATAAGATGGGGACGAAAGTGAAGTATAGCTTTGGAGAAAGAAGAAAAACAAGAAGGGGAAAGGAGAGCACAAAGATGGGGACGGAAGTGCTTTGGAGAAAGAAGAAAACAAACAAGGGGACAGGAGACCGAAATGGAGATGAAGTGAAGTTAGGAGGAGTGATGCAGCAGGGGAGGAGCTAGACTTTTTAGTCTTTTCTGACATGATAGTGATGAAGATTAGACGTCCCCAGCTGTGCTGGGGACGTCTAAACTTACTTTAGACGTCCCAAGAACTTCTGGGGACATGTAAATACTACCTTTAGACGTCCCCACAACATATGGGGACGTCTAAATTCAGATCTTTAAGCGTCCCCACAACATATGGGGACGTCTAAAGGTAGATCTTTAAGCGTCCCCAACTGTTCTGGGGATGTCTAAAGGTTTTCTTTTTCTTTTTTGTTTTTTTTTGCTTGCGTGTTGACTAGTTAAGAAGAAAGTCCTGTATTTCTTGCTTTGTTTTCAAAGGGTGTTTTGTGCATAGTCAAATGTTGAGGGCCTCATTTTCAATGAGGTGATCACAGAGCCACATTGACTAGTAAATGAAGTACTCTCCCTCTCTAACCACATCAGCCAGCAAAGCAAACTCTAGCTTCCTTAAACATTCACTGAAACTCACACGAGTCATAATATTTTTCCTGTTAAAAGTCTTGATTTAGTTTTCTGTAACGTTCTCAACTACTGACGTACATATTGTTTTATCAATATAATTTGCCATTCCCATTCAAAAAAAAAAAGTTGAGAGCCTCATATCTGTCTCTCTCTCTCCCACCCGCCTACTTACTTCCCAAGTTCCCTATTTTCTTTGCCTTTTTGTAAGTTTTTCTGACAGAAGTCACATGCACTGGTCATGTCAACCAGCTGAGCATGTGAACATTTAGGTGTCCTCAACCAAGTTGGGGACGTCTAAACCAACTGTTTTAAAAGGAAAAAAAAATTTTACGCGTCCCCTTGATATTAGGGACGTCTTATGTAGGTTTAGGCATCACCAGTTTGACTTGGGACGCCTAAACGTGGCTTTAGTAGTCCCCAGTCAAATTAGGGACGCCTAAAGCTTCCTACTGGCTCGAAAATCAAATGTTTTAGAGCGAAATTTAAAGTCTTAGTTTTTTTGGCATCCCTTTTTAAAAAAGGGACATCCTTTAGGGTAGTAATATGTATATTCTGTAGTAGTGTAAGTTCCCTACCTTTTGTCTTCAAGTCCCCTTTTTTTATCTTTTCTTTCAACCATTGAAGTTTCTTCCATTGCCTCTTCTTTGTCATCTCATGGCCCTAGATCAATGGCTATATTATTAGAACCATGATAAATAAATGTCCAATGGGCTACTTTATCCTCTAGGACTTGTCTTTATTCTTTGGACCCATACTTATCCAAAATTTTAATAACCCAAGACAACTTAGTTGGTTAACCATTAAAGTTAACACATTAGGCCCAATGGGTATTTAATGGGCCCACACTAACTTTATGAGCTTTACTTAACCATTGGAAGCTAACTTTATTACTAAATGACAATACATTTTCATTTTCACATAATTACCTAAAACCTAACATAATTTTCAATTAATTTTGAAAATTCATATCCTTTTCTAGGAAACTCTGATTAGGGTGGCTCAAAATTCTATATGTCACTTATTAAGTGTATTTTAAGAAAAAATACTTGCAGTAGATATTTGACCATGAACACATCCCAGTTTCCCTTTTTACCTCTATCGCCAGAAAATTTAACCAGTTTTAATTGTCTAACTTTAAACACTCAAAGCTCCTAGTGTACTTATCCAAATCCTTCATAAATATCTATCAAATTAAAGGTATTTATGTGCACTTTACATCTGGAAAATTTCATCATCAATAGGTGAAGCTTGGATAGTGAAATTTTCACCACAATAAATCTGCCTGTAAAAAATGCAACACTAATAGTTTTATCACATTGATATACTTAATTTCTAATCTTTGAGCTTTTAAACCAGTTTGGCAAAAATTATAATCAAAGCCTATTCCTACATAATTTTTCATGTATAATCCAATGAAAATTTCAAAAATTCCAAAATCAAACTCCTTTACCCAGTTTGCTTTTGATCGAAACATGTGCCAAGAACAACAAAAATCCAAGTTTTCATTTTAGCCACTAAACAATTCTTATATTGCCATTAAGCATGTGATTTCACCATATTAGAGCTTAAACCAACATTAAGCTTAAAGAACACCTCTTGGAAAAAAATTTAGAGGGTTCCAAGAGCCAAGAACACTCAACCAAAACATAAGGTAACTGGTTCAAAAAGAAGTCGAGGTTTACCCTTTCACGTTTCTACAATCAGTTCGATATTTCGGCGGCACTCTACTGACTAACTGATACAAAACACCTCAGATGAGAAATTTGATACCATAGAATTGAAGCTTACAGTGAGTAGAAGAAGTTTCTTGAAGGACTTATTGGACAATAACGGTATTTCAGGGTTGAAATCGGATCCAGTACTCAGGAAAAGTTACTCTTCACTCCTCATCTCTCCTCTAACAATTTTTTGTGTATATTTTAGATTTTTCCTCCTCTTCTAGGCCTTGGACGAAATCATAAAGGGAAATGGAGGGAGGAGATTGCATCTTGGCTTTGGTTGGTTCTTGTGGTGTCATGTGTCAAGTGATTGCTCCACAAGATGACATGTGTCCAAAAGCAAATGGGTCTTCCTTTTCTCTCTCGTAGGTGGCGTTAAAATGGTCAGGGGAAGGAAGGCAACTGACAATTTCCCTAGACTCTCGGCTCAGTGTTCGAGGAAGTCAAGTACTTGACTAGATTGAGGACCGATGGATTCCTTAAACTTAGGCGTTAAATGGCGCTCTCAAGAGTTCCCAATACAAAAGGCATAAAGCAAGTTTCATCATGAGGAACACATGTCACTTTCATATCAAGCCAACACAAAGTAGCTTTATCCTTTGTCATGATTAAGGGACACATGTCATGCTCTTAACTTGCCAACACAAAAGTTATGTCATCATGAGTCATCATTGCTTACTTTATTAACATTACTTTAATAAAGTTGCTTTATCAGTGCATACTCAGGATTCTACTCAAGACCATAGAACACATATCGAGGCACAAAAGATGACACCAGGTTAGAGTGTGCTGGCCCTACATGGCGTTACATACTGGTGTCTATTCCAAAAAACGCAGGGTACATATATCTGCCCTAACAATATCATGTGCACACCAACACTGGCCTATTTCGCCAAACTAATTCATCCCTTACCTCATGACATAGCTAGGTATCGTCTTCTACCAACCCAATGGCACCATATATCTATCCTATGCACATATGCACCGACACATTGATCATATTGCCTATGCATACTAAGCCCTCTAACTAATAGAGCCAGATCACATAGTCCAATAGAGTTTTTCTATCTCTAGACATTCTTAGGACTCTTCCCGAATGGGGCTTAGTAGTCTACCAGATATATGCTTATCCTCAAAGTCCTTGGTGCAAAATACGAGATATTACACGCTTGATGAAAATTCTTTTATTATAAGTGTAATCTGTAATACCCCGAATTTTGAGACTTAAGGCTAGAGAATAAGCCTGAAATAAGTGGATTGCTAAGCCCCAGTTTAGCAAGATCCTAAATTGTGATTAATGGATAATCACTCCAAAAGTGGATGTTGTTAGTGACAAATAACCCTTTTGGAGATTATGGTGTGATTTGGCACCAGATATGATTCGTATGTGTTGTGAGCCGCGCCGAAACCCCGTATTTGTGTTCAATTATGGATTAACATCTAAATTGACTTAAAATAGAGGGGAGGGCGCATTATGAAAGAAAATGAATGAGAAAAAGAATTTGGTGGTGATTCATTGTGAATTGCCATAATCAGGGGCAAAACGGTAAAGTTACCGATCAATTGATCGGTTACTGAAGAGAAAGCTCATTGGTAACTTCAAGATCAATGGTTAGGATTGATTTGTGTATTAGATCAAGGGGCGGAATCATGTGTATGTGTGTGCATGAGAGCTCATGGTTGATGGATCAAGATGTTGACACTTGGCACTTTGTGAACCCTTGGATCTTGGTCAACATTCAAACTCTTCCCTCTCTCTTCCATAGTCGGTTAACACATGAGAAAAAAGGGAAAAGCTTATCCTCACTTTATCATCTTCATCTTTGTCTCTCTCTCTCTCTTGTTCTCCATGGCGCCATGCTTAAGGGAAGAAAGAGAAATCAAAAGGTGAGTTTTTGGTTGGCTTAATGTCCTCTAATGCTTAAACACCCTTCTATAAAGTTGTTCATAGTGATGAGAGCTTCATTGCTATGGTTTTAGATTCTTGATTGAAGGTGTTTGAGAGCTTGAGCAAAATTGGAAATATGGAGAATCAAGAAATTGGTTTGGGAAAGAGGAAGAGGTGAGAATTTGCTTCCTTTTGATCTAAGTTTTGTGAATTATGGTTAAGTATTATGAATTGTGAATTGTGAATTTTGCCCTAATTTTGTGTGATTTTTGAAATGTATGAATTGCCTTGTGTTTTGAGTGGCAATTGGTGTCTTGATGTGTTATAGAGCCATTGGAATTGGTTTGAGAACTTGGAATGAAAAGAGTATAATGTTGTGATTTGTGTTGTAGTTTTGTCATGACATGTTATGAGTATTGGTAAAACATGTCAATGTAATATGAATTTGGTTGATCTGGTGTTTCCAATGGACTTCTTGTGCAAATTTGTGTGGGAATGGTGTTTGATGTGAAAATAGGACCATTGGAAGCCAATTGTGCAAAACTGGAAATTTTGTCCAGTGTGAATTCTGTCTGAGCAGTTTTGTTGTGTGGACGTTTTGACTGAGCAAATGATGTCAGAAAATTATGAAACTTTCCATTCTTAAATTTCACATCCCAAGCTTCAAAATGGACATATAAATTGTGCCATTCCATTTTGGGAACTGGGAGTTATAGCTGTCCAACGTTTGAGGTCAAAAATGAACACTGTTTTGGCACAGTCTTGAGTTTTGGGGAATTCTGTATTTATGTGGTGATTTCCAGTATTGGACAATATTTTTTCTGTGTAGAGGACTTGAATAGCTTTCATTTGGCTTTGGGATCACCTCATTTCGACTTTTGTGGAATTAGTTATAAGTTTTGGAAGTTCAGCCAAGAAACTGGATTTTCTTGGCCGCGGCCCAAATGTTTTTGGGCAGTTTTTGGCAGCGGCTAGTGGATTTGTGGGCCGCGGCCAACCCCCAAAAATCAGCATTTTAGACTTTTAAAAGGTGATCTTTGGGCAAGTGTTTCCCAAGCCTTTAGGCATATGTTTGGCTTTGATTAGCCACCTAAAGGTCGTGAATGATAACCAACTTAAGTGTTTGAGAGCTAAGGAACTGGAAAAGGGATTAACCCTATGTCCTTGCTTTGATTATAGGGTTGATGTTCACCCTGGACGTGGTTCGGTATTCGTTCTGATCGTGAGTAAGCGGAGCTGGAGCATACGTGGAAAGAGGGTAGGGAACTTACCTCTTTTACATGATTTGATATTTGTGTTTGTGTTTTGATGCATGTATTGCTTTGCTTGATTATGTGAAACATGTATGAATGATTGTAGCTCTGTTTCTAGTTATGCTATGACCATGAGTATGTTGTTGAAACATTGAGCACACAGATATGTCATTATGTGAGCATGAGATATGTATTGCAAGCATGTCATGCATTAAACACATATCATACATGCATATAGGTATCTGTGTCCTACTGAGATTCTCTAGAATCTCACCCTCCCCTATCAACCATTTTAAACAGGGTAGGTGGATCGAGGTTGGAGCAAACAGGCAAAGGCGATGAGGACTACTTCGGGTTATAGATTTTGGTAGTTGGATATCATAGTTGGGATATATATTTGGATATTCGTATTTGGATTTGGATGTGTATATATGGATGTATATTTGATTATGTATGGAGATGAGATTTGTGTAATCCCCGTTTGAGGAATTGTAAAGGGCGAATGTGCCCTATGAATTCTATGTAAAGGTATGAACCCGGGAGTTACCCGGAAGTTATTGTTGTACACTCTGATATTTGTATAAATGTGATATTCCGCGTAATGTAATTGTAATTGAAATTGAATATGAGACCAGGTAAATTATATTTCAAAAGTTATTTGTGAAAACCCTATCGTGAAGATGGGATTTTAAATAAGTTTTGTTTCTTATTGGTCTCTATTTCATCTTAATCGCATATTTCGGATATAATTACGGCAGGGGGTTACATAATCAGTAAGGATACTTTAAGAAAAAATGTTACAAAAATTTGGATATGAGCCAGAATAGATACCATGGTTGATGGTCTTGTGGTTATTTAGTGTTACTATTATGAGTTTAGATGATTTATTAAATAGTGCAAGTGTACACTGTCGTAATCAAGTAATAAAAAAGTGAGTAGAGTATCGTTCCCACGAGGATTGATCACTAAGTACCAAAATGAATAATTTTAATTCTATTTAGTCTATTGATCATTTGGTGATGGAAAGTACAAAATAGAAAATGATTAAATATGAGTACAAATAATATAAAACAAACTACAAGAAAAAGTTCTAGGGGTCATATTTCACTTAACAAATTTCGGATTGAATCACTTACCACAAAAGTATGTCCTACACAAACTGCTAAAGACTTTACTCTGGTATACGTTGAAGAAGATGTCCTGCCAAAAAGTCTCCGATCATATTTATGTCTTCATATAAGTAGGCATCTTCATTGTCAAAAATATGCAAATTAGAAAATAAGCTTAGACGAAATAATGAATCAAGTGAATGAATTAATTTGCCATTGAATTACAACACCAAAAATATTATCCTTTGAGAATGAAGAAGTGATTACGTGTTCAAAATCTGTCATAATGCCACTCTGAATGATGTTAAACATATATAGTAAGACATAGTATCCACATTCCCAGCCGCCAGGTTGTTGAGGGCACTATAAATCAAAATCAAATGGTTAAAATCAACAAAGGCATATCTAAAACAACCGTCAATCAAAAGAACTTGATTTGAAACTACGTACCTTTGGAAACAACCATTTCGGCTCTTTGCCAACTTCATGATCGCGTGGACCGCCAAGCACTCGATATGTCTGGCATGCCCTATTATTAAAATGAAAATCAACAAAAATTAGAATAAGTCATTTAAGTCAAGAATCAAGAAGCAATGAAATACAAAAAAATAACATACGTGTTGAAGACATATTTTGTTTCTTTGTCTGGCCTTTTATGCAAGGAATCAAACCAATAAACTACATGGAACCGAGGACAGAGAACACACAAACTCCAGTGGTAACTACTACAATATATACAGATTAAAATGAAGTTAGATCGCAAGGCAATTATTTATTAAATATCTCAAATAGACAAAATTAAAATGCGTACCCTTAAACAATCAGTGCTAGATAACAACAATAGTCATTCTCTCCCATTGTGAAGCCCGCAAAGTGAGTCCTTTTTTGCACAGTATTCGTATCCCTTGTAGTATTTGCAGGACACAAGAATCCATATAAATCAACTCTTTGCATGTCGATGCATATATGACGGAAGGAGCCATAATAGAATTAAAATGACGAATGTATTAGCCAGTGAATATATGAAACCAAAAACTATTTCACTAAATGAACGAAAAAATGGGAAATTAAAAAATTACAAGATTGCAAATTTTACCCATCCTGCATCTTTCTCCTCCAACTTAATAAACAATTTAAGGTCATCTTTATCAATTGTGAAGGGATACTCTAATTTCTGGCCCACAATCCCTAAAGGCATATGCAAATCAATCTAACAAATGCCTTTATACATATGCTGCAGTCGTGCTAAGAAGGGTCATTTTCGTGCTTCTTACTTGTTCTTTAAGAACATAAAAAAACTTATTGTTAGTAGAATGCCAACAGATCTCAAGTAAAAGTGAGGTTGTTCTATACCATTAGAGTTGTTGCCGCTACTGAGCCAATAAGATATACAGGCCAAAGGATGAAAGATCCTCTCGCCTGAGCTATTGTGGCCACCTAACCATCAGGAATAGGGATGGCTGAACCTTCTTCCCCCTCTCTAACACACGTCACAATCACCCTATGTAAATGCTGTGGAATTTGCAAATGATGGTGGGTAGTAGCTTGTATATGAACGAGAGCATCCGCAACTACATACAGTAGTGGGGCATCCAAAGAAATGATGGCAGGTTCTCCTATCGTTGGAGTGGGAGAAAGACTGCCAAGTGGTTCCTTCACCTGGTTGTAACTTCCTTTGGTATTGTGAAGGCTGGGGATGAATGGGTTTTACGCTCGGTAGTTGCCATCTGCGATTCAAACATCTTCATCATTTCAACTCGTAGCTTAAGCATCAACACAAGACGTAGCTCTGGCAAAAGCTCTTATTGGAGCTTGTCACGAAGGTTCGCCTCGAGCTCTTGTGAGACTTCCTAGCGAATCTTGGCCACAAGCTCCCACCCTTAATCCTCCTTGCTTTCCATTTTTTGTGATGTAGAGGAGGTGGCAGGGCCTAGACCTCAATGGTAGGATCTGATGTGGCTGCTTCCTTTAATTTCTCCAACTCTTCTGTCATCATCTTTCGCTCAAGCTTCTGATAACCACCACGAGACATGCAATGTTGATACTTATTAGCTGCTTGCCTCTTTGCATTTGCTGCTCTTAATGCCTGTGAAAGGAAAACAATGAACACTAAACCAATAATGTCAACTATATTTCAAATAAAAACACTATGATGACAAAAATCTTACCAAAAAGTTTGGATCTTCCCGTGGTGCCATAAATAACCTCCAGTCCTCTGGAGACAAATATGTATACTCCTGACATGGATCCGTGTCCCGCAGGTCCCCTCGAATGTAATCTCGTGTAAGCCTATTCTTGAAATCTTTCCATTTTAGACAAACCTCCCTCATCCACTCCTTGTACATCACCGTAGTGTCAGGGACATCATAGGTTTGCTACAAGGTAAAAACAAAAGTTAATTATATTTGAAGCAATAGGAATAAAGATATATATGAAGATGTATTGAAACTTATATACCAAAAGTTGTTGCCAAATCAAGTCTTTGGTTTTTGGTGGAACCAACTTCCAATTATCATATATAATGCGAACTTTGCTCCGACCCAAATAACCTAAGTAGCTAATAAAATGGTCTTCCTCTGGACCAATTGATTTCAAATTGTCATCAAAGTCAATATGCAACCTCTCCTATTGATGGTGATGACATGCTACCAAAGCAGGCAATTTTGTACTACCTTGAACAATTATTCTCGTAACGGGTTCAAACCTATTCATTTCATTGTCCCTATCACTTTGTGAGTCAATACAATTGTCCATATTCCTATAAGCACAAAAATCATTGTCTGATAGGTGAATAAGTTGTAAGTAAATGAATAAACTAACTAGTTATAAAACAAACAGCACTCATTACTATTTTCTAAGTTAAGCTCTTACTCTATTTTGTTTCCAATATTCCTTCACCATGATAATTTCTGATAGCATATTCTTCATTATCTACCAATTCTACTTCACTTGTTGTAGGTGGATTAATTGTGAAAGGTGGTGTGTCGTCAAGGTTCAAGGTTAGATCACCATGCATCTCTTTTTTACTTTGAAGTACAATGGAAATTTTTTTATTCGTAGGATCTGAGACATAAAACACTTGTTTCACCTGGCTTGCTAGAATGAAGGGCTCATCCCTATAACCTACTCTTTCAAGATCAAGTGAAATAAATCCAAATTGTTGATTTATTACCACAGCATTATTGCTAACCAACTTACATTTGAATAAAGCAACTTTGAACTTTTTGTAAGTGATTTCCCATATTTATTCTATCACTTCATAATAGGCCATGGATGCTAATATGGGGTTTTTGTCTTTTGAACTGGAAAAGTGCATGGCTTCAACTTCTACCATCACCCTATTACTTTGCATGGTACTTCTGTCATCTTGGTCTTTTGTGTAGAAAGAATACCCATTTATATCATAAACGCCCCAAGTAATGATCTAAACGAAGGGCCCCAAGCTAGCCACTCTATTGTCTCAGACACACCGGTCTCAAACAAAACCTTTTCCTGAAACCACTGAATAAATGCCTTGTTTTGCTCAATAGTAATCTGCATGTCATTCTTCCTCGGATTCATATTCTTCAATCACTTTCTATGTTCATCTTTGTACGGTTGAACTTCTTTCATGTTATTCAAGATATAAATGTGTGCTTGCAACACCTCTTTATGAGGCATAGTCTTCACTTTCAGTCCTCGTGTTCCCTTGCTCCTCCCCTCTTTATGCTGAGATTATTCCTTCTTCCCTAATAGATAATCGCTGCCGAAGTTCATAGTCTCTTCAACTACATACCATTCAACTATTGAGGCTTTTGGTCGATAGGGTTTTTTAGAGTACCCTTTTAAGATCTTCATGTATCGCTCGAAAGGGTACATCCACCTCAGATAAACTAGATCACAGAGCCTTACCTCCCTTATCAAATGAACTATCAAATACACCATTATATCAAAAAATAAAGGAGGAAAGTGCATCTCTAATTGGGACAATATAATATAACCCTCAGCTTCTAGTTCATCCAAATTTTCAGTGTCAATGACTTTGTTACAGATAACATTAAAGAAAACACACAATCTTGTCACAGTGCTTCTAACTTCTTCTTTTATAATGCCTCTAATAGCTACTGGTAATAGTTATTGCATCAACATATGATAATCATGGGACTTCATTCCTACTAACTTTAACTCGTCCATTTACACATACCTTCTCACATTCGAAGAATATCCTTGTGGTACCTTAATTTCATGCAAACACCCACACAAACTTCATTTCTCCGCTTTTTATAGTGTATGTGCTCTGGCTCCATGTATGCCCTCCTACCATCATCTCTTAGCTGTGGATCTAACTATTCTCTTATTCCCATATCAACAAGGTCTAGTCTCACACTAATCACATCCTTGGTCTTCCCTGGAATGTGCAAAATCATACTGACAAGGCTATTACAAACCTTTCTCTCCACGTGCATCACATCAATACTCTCTCTTACATCAAAACTATGCCAATATAGAAGATAAAAAAAAATTGATCGCTTCTTCTATATGTTCTTCTGACCCATAGTCTTCTAATTCTTACTGAGTAAGACATTGATATGTTCAACTCGACTATAAACTTCCTCTCTGGTTAATGCCTTTGGAGCCATTCCATGCTCCAGCAAGCCATTAAAATGGTTTCTTAACCTACGATACTGGTGGAACCTAGGAAGAAACCTCCTGTGACCAAGGTAGACCATTTTTCTTCCTTGTTTAAGTTGGTGGAAGTGAGTGTATACTTCACAGATCGGACATGCTTTATGCCCCTTCACATTGTACCCTGAGAGGTTTCTGTACACAAGGAAGTCATTTATTATAGTGAAAACCATTACACGTAGCTTGAAGGACTCATTCCTAAATGCATTAAACACATCTACACCTTCCTCCCACAACTTCTTCAAGTCCTCAATCAAACGCGCCATGTAGACATCGATATCATTTCCTCGCTGTTTTGGTCCAGAAATCATCATAGAAAGCATCACATACTTGTATTTCATACAAAGCCAAGGAGGCAAGTTGTATATTACAAAGAGTACCGGCCACACACTATGTGTGATATTAAGAGTTCCATATGGATTGATGCCATCTGTACAAATCCCAACCGAAGGTTTCTTGGCTCGCTTCCAAATTCAGGGAACATTTCATCTATTTTCTTCCACTGTGGAGAGTCAGCTGGGTACCGAAGATATTTTCCATCAGATATTCTATAATCTGAATGCCATCTCAACTTCTTCGCTTTTTTTTAGTACCAAACAAATGCTCAAAGCGCGGTATTATTGGAAGATACTACAAAACCTTTAAAGGTTGCCTTTTAGCTGTCCCATCACCACAACCGCCATCTTTCTTCACTTTGTATCATGTAGTTTGACACTTAGGGTACTCACTCACACCTTCATACTCCTTTCTGTATAGTATGCAGTCATTAGGGCAAGTGTGTATTTTTTTATACTCCATACCCATTGTAGATAGGATTTTCTTGGCCTCATACATACGATTTGGAAGTACATAATCGTCTGGAAACATATCACATAATAGTTCAAGCAACATTGTGAAACTACTATTGGTCCACCCATAAGTTTCTTTTATGTTAACCAAATGTAATGTTCCTGTCAGCCTTGTGTATTTACCCCCTGGGTACAACAGTGTCTCTGCATTACTCCGTAGGCTGTCATATTCATGCGACTGCACAAAGGATTCTACCTCAACATCGTAAATCATTCTCTCCATTCTATCTTCATCTATGACATCCACAGCTTCCTTCTTGTGCGACGGACAATCAGTTACTTCCTTACCATGCCATATCCACCTTGTGTATCCAAGATTTATTCCATCACAAAGTAGGTGATCCCTTATAACTTCAACATCTTGTCTTCTCTCATTTAAACATTTGACACAATGACAAAAATACATCCCATTTATGGCTGGAGCGTTCCTTCTAGCATATTCAATAAACTCTGCAACCCCATTCTCATATTGTTCACTTGTTCTCAAAGCATTCATCCAACTATAATCCATTTTATTACCACCTACACCATTCCTATTAACACTCAAGTTTAGAATAATTGTCAACACAGGGAATTGCCTTTTACTATTTTTTTTCAAAATTTTGGTAGCATTTTCCCTTAAAAGTGAGACATCCCAAAATCAAAATAACAAACCATCCCAGCTTAATTTAAACAAAACTAAACTAATTAAGAAGAGTAAAATAAAAATTCATAGCACTAAAACAAGAGTAAAAAGAAGGAAGCTAGCATTAATTCTTCTAACCCAAACAAAAATTCATAGCTTCATTTTCTCTACTTTGAAGCATTACGTAAATGCAAGGAAAGAAAGTACCATAATCTCATGTACCAGAAAGCATAGAGAACAAGATTATGGTTTTGAAGGATTCCAATTCAAATTCTACCCATTTTCCTATGTTTTTGAAGACTAAAGGAAGAACCAAGTTCAACTAAACATTAAAAAATTGGCACCATAAAAATTGGCACCAAGTTCTTGACTAGCAAGTTATAGGCCCTTTTAAAATTTTCAATATTTTTTACTTATTTTCAAATGGAAAAAAAGAAGAAAAGATCTCATAAATTTTTTTATTCAGATAATAAATATTGGCAAACTAAAGTAGCAAACTCAATCTAAATAACCAAAACTAAATAAAATCAAACTATTATTTTGAATTGAATTAGATAGACAAGAGTTGGATGTGTGTGTGTGTGTGTGTGTGAGGACTAGAAAGGTTCCAAATTCATCACAGTCCATCACATGGCTACCTCAGTTTGGTCGGCCAATTAGGGCATAAAATAAAGGGTACATAGGTAACTTGACTTTATGGTTTAATCTAATTAGTATCTAGCTAGTGACTTCAACGTAAACTGGCCATTTTGAGGCACTAAGTTGGGATTTTCATATCTTGAGTACGTTTTTCTATCGTTCTCCCTACATTTAAACACACACACACACACACACACACATTGTACATTTAGGCTCCTCTTTATTTCATTATTCCCTAATAGAAAAATGAGTCATAATTGCATAAGTATCTTATTAATTTTGCATCATTTTTATCATATAATTTATAAAGGATAAAAATAATTTAAAACACAAGGAAAGAAAGTACCATAATCTCATGTACCGGAAAGCATAGAGCACAAGATTATGGTTTTCAAGAATTCCAATTCAAATTCTACCAGAAAGCATATGCACCTGATTTTCTTAGAATCCAAGTACAGCAACTATCCAGAAATGCAGAAACGCAGAATCCAAGTCACGCCTGATATACACCTTATTTTAAGAAACCCAGAAAGGCACCTAAATAATTCTGACAATGCAACTGCAGCAGCAAATGGGAGAAGAGGGAAGACAAATGCAGGGGAGGTGCACCTCTGTTCAGTGAAGGAGTTATGATAGTGTGCTCATAGGTATGGGAGAAGAGGGAAAACGAATGTAGTAGGGAAAGTGGAACACAGAAGCAACTCACGGGTATGGGAAAAGAAGGAAGACAATGCAGAGAAGGTAAAGCTACAACTCCACAATTGCATGACATGATGGTTCTGCGTCCCTAGTCAAAATGGGGACTCCTAAAGTAAGCTTTAGACATCCCTAATCCAAATAGGGATGTCTAAATCTCACCTTAGACATCCCCATTTATGCAGGGGACGTCTAAAGCCACTTTGGACGTCCCCAATTTTTCTGGGGACGTCTAAACTGGTGGAAATTTTTTTTTATTAAATTCATCCAGCGCTAAAGCCTCCTGCCAAATATTGATCTTTAAGTGTCCCTAACTTAAAAAGGGATGTCCTTTAGGGTAGTAAAATGTATAGTTTGTAGTAGTGAACAATACTCCTCAACGAATACTTCCAGAGCTTATTTGCACCTTATCCCAAACTTCACTACTACAAATAGTATAATTAACGTCTGTTTTCAAATAACGGGCATAGAAAACCACATGGTGGAATTTTAGGAATTAACTCTAACGTTTCAATGACTTTTTTTGTGAAAACAGTCATTGAAACATGCAATTCAACGATTATTAATGAAAACAATCGTTGAAAGGAAACTGTTAATAACTATTATGTTTAAACAGTCATTGAAAGCTTATTGAAATGAAGCTTTCGATGACTATTAGTGATAACAGTCGTTAAAACCTTCTTAAAAAGCTAAAACCTACAGCTCCTCTCTACCAGTTGCCTCCAGCTCTTAATTTTTCCTTAGGCCTCTCATGTGCGCCTCTTTCCCACCTACTCTCCGACCACACTCTATATAGAACCCCTCATTTAAGCTAACGGGTTATATACAATAATCAAAATCTCTTATATAGAAACATTGAATGTTAAATAGTAGTGAACCAATAAGATATTATATTCATTATTCTTAGAGAGTTCTTATGGAATTGCCCTTCCAAGGCATTGAAAGTGGTCTTTGAAAAGACCAGTATTTAACTCATGACGTGTGTCTATATGTGTGTATATTTGATCTAACTATTTGACATTGTTAGATTTAAATTTTGTCAAGCTTTTGAAGGCATTTTCTACATTTATATGGACTTAAAATTGCACAATCACAAAGTCTCCAAGAGTTAGAAGTTGCATTAGAGGGACGATTTCCTTTAATTGCCCATAGGTCAGTGTCTTAGATGATTAAAACTTTTATTTCTTTTTGTAGTTTTTTTGTTTTATACCTTGTGGGAAATGTTGTTATTTGTGAGGATTTTAGTTCCAAGGCTCTTAAATCTATTGGGCAGACCTAATAGTTACTGATGCACAAAGAAAGAAATAAATCAAATGGTGTAAAAGTAATCCTCGCATTGCATTCAAAAAAGAAATGAAGGCACTAAAACATTAGCTCAAAAGAATTTTGCAATCTGTATGTGAATCTTGGCCAACAAATTTCCTATTATGAATGAAAAAAATCTTGGCCACTTGAGATTTTGGGCATAAGAGCAGGAAAAAAGTTGGTCTTGAGTTGTGAGGTTGTTTTGGGTATGAATAAATACTGTTGTTGGCGGTAATGGTTGTTCTCTTATAATAAAGTATAGTAGAGTGGCAACTTTAATGTAAATAGTTGTGCACCCGTTATATTAACAATCATTCCCATTTGGGGTTGTACTGTAACATGATTGCATGGTGAATCTGATGAACCCATGTCGTGTGAGTTTACAAAATAAAAATAGGTTTGAAAATGTAGCATAGTAGCTCAACCTAGGTCGTTCTTGTGATGAGATTAATTTCTAAGTTTCTAAGTAGTAAAGTGATAAATACCTTAAAGTTGTGAGAAATCATTTTGAGAATTTGACTTTTAAACTAATGAAGTAATCTAAGCTAAAACAATATTTGTTTTCTATTTTTTTTGGTTTTTAACACAGAAGCAAATGGAATTGAAATTAACACTAATAACAAGATAAATTCAATTAACTAGTATAATGATAAAATGGGATTCCCTTGAGTTGAGGTTTTGGTTTTCCTTACTTGCTAATGATATGAATTCCACAATATGAGTCAAGAGGATGGAACTAAGTTACCAGTAGCTCCATACTTACAATAATCATTTAATTCATTCTATCGACAATTAAATGATTACTGCCAAATAATTCAGATTCAAGGAGATGGATAATTAACTTCCAATTCTAAATTGTAATTACCATTACAACAAAACAAAATATTCAGTTTAATCATTTAAATCCACTCAACCGAGTAGGCATAAACAATTCAACCTACTCCTAATATGAATCATACAAAGCCTAATTAATCAACTCCTAGCTCAACCAGCAAGTTTATTCACTTGGCATAGGACAATCTAGATCACAATTATATACTTAACCAAGCTACCTAATTATGAACTAGGAAGAGAGCTTAAAGGAATTCCATTGAAGTGTAGAAGCTCAAACCATTACCAAACTCAAGGAAATCACCAACACTTTAGCTACTCATGGGAGAGGAGGAAGATGAAGCTTGATAGATGAAGAAATTAGCCATGGGAATCAAAAACTGAATAGCTCCACTCTTTTTCACACACACACACCGTCTACCTCATGCTATTCGGTGCTTTGCTTCCATTTCCCTCCTTGGTCAACTCCTCTTTTTTTTGCTTCAACAATTTTCGCTCCTTCACGCCTCTCCAATTCCCTTTCTTCAATTAATTTTAGTAAGCACTTCTCTCCCCCTTTCCAACCGCCAACCCTCCTTCTTTATTCATTTCGGTGCTCCCTCTCTTTAGTCCAGCAGCTACCTCATTTTCATTAGCCGCCTAGCCCTTCTTCTTTTCACGTGGTCCCCCCTTTCTCTCCAATCTCTACTCAATAACAATTAATCAGTCCAGCTTCTTTTTTTTCAATCCATCCCCAGTCGGTCCAATAGCCTCCCTCCTTTAATATTCAATTCGGTCAACTCCCTCCAATTAATTAATTTCGGCCCAAGTTGTTCTTTTTTTTTCCTCTCAATTCACCCATCGACCAAGCCCATCTTCACGCCTTTCTCATTCTTCCATTCCCTTTGGTCTAGCCTTATCAAATAAAGCATCTGCTTGCTTATTTCCAAAGCTTTTTAATTCAGCCCAAAAACAGTGCCACCTCTTTTCTTTACAATTATCTTTGGGTTAAATAAGTAAGTTGTGCCATGTCATCACCTACAAAATTATATTCACAAAGGTAATATCTTTTACTCACAATTATAGAATAATGGGAATAACAAATATTAATTAAAAATATAACACGTCAACCACTTTAATTCCAAAATTATTCTTTTCACTAAAGTCTCACATTAATATTTGATTATGCCCAAAATACTTAATTAAGTCCCACAAAAGCCTAAAATTAATTAATAAAAATATATAAATATTGAGCTCTATTAGAATCACACTTTTTAAAGTTTTTTTCTTTGTTGTGATATAAGAACTGTATTCTTTTGTTCGTTGATATGGTTGTGAATGTTGATGGTGCCATTTTTAATTTTTGGTTTACATGCGATGGCAAATACCCAGTTGTTGAGGGGAAAGAATATTTATTAATTAATACTACCTTGAACATTAATTATGACCAATTTTTTATATATACAAAATGTTTGAAGCTCATATTTGTAGTATTAAACTCTGTTATGTCAGAGTTCCATGCTTGTTAATTGGGTTGTTGTTTGAATTTTTTGATATCTTACTTTTTAAGAGAAATGTTGCTGAAATTTTTAAAATATGAGTAAGGCATCCCCTTTCTTGACCCATATTCATATCATAATGACAAATAGTCTTAAATTGAGTAATGTTGAAAATGGCATAGGTAGTAGTAAAATGTATCACCACTGGATGAATGATTTGAGAACTAGTGAAGAATATGAGAATGGGGTGGAAGAGTTTATTGATTTTGCTAAAATGAATGAGCCTAGTAAAAATGCAAAGTATTTTTGTCCATTTGTAAAATGTCAAACCCCTCAACATTTCAATATATGCAAAGTAATAAGCACACAGTTCCACATGCATACAGAAATAGCACAAATATACTGATTAGAAAGACTTATTTACATACAGGAGTCTCCCCATAGGGTTTGATAATACTTACAATTTTGTCCAAATATCAAAATAAACTAATTCTAACCATCAGCTCCATCCTCCTGACCTAGACAACTCAGTTGCCTGTATTTACCGTTTTAACTTTGGAGACAATAGCTTCTGCTGGAATATTTTTAAATTTAAAAAGGGTGAGATTCAAATGAATCTCAATAGTAAAAGACGTTCGATCATAAAAAATGCAATAATAAGCATGCCAAGTATCACATATAGCAATATTATAATAACACATAATTTAGTTCAATTGGAAATGTTTAGAGCGAACCACTGTTGCAACCCTACTCATTTTGTACCTCAGCTGGGTTTGAGACCACAGACTAGGCATATCAGTGTACCCTGTCTTAGCTAAACCTAAGATCTATGACCATATAATGCTAACTGTTTGTATTTCGTTCATTACATCGGTATGCTCTCAGGTACCTATAATTGTTATCTGTTTGCCAGAACTAAGGGGTCTTTCTGTGGGAACCTTCACGAACAATCGTCATTTTTTATGGTTTTTCCGCTTCTCATAGCTGCTCTTTCCACACCTCTGAATATCTGGTGCTAAATCGTCGCCCGTTTCCTTATTTCTTCGATAATAGAGTTGACTATCTTTGTGGCATTGATTGTACAAGTTCGTGAAGAGGGCTGGACGAGTGGAATGAGGGAAAGCGGCTCGATCGACAAAAAAGAAGAGTGGCCCCTAGCAAAGTAACTATCAATGAATTCCCGAGCAATTCTCAACCCGATTCATTCCCGTAAAGATTATAACATACAAAAGACTCCTTTCCTTACCTTAGGAGCGGGATGAGTGATATATCCGGTGAGCGTCGGTGAAGATGGCAAGCAAAGCTGATGCTCGGGCATTGTTATATTCCATCAAGAGAGAGGAGGCAGAATGGTAAGAAGGCCGACCATAAAGGGTGAGTGGACCGAAAAGAAAAGCTCAGCTTTACGGAGCAGACCAATCTTCCATACCACCCCCTTACCTTACTCTCTCTCTATAAAAAAAGCTTGCGGGAAGCGTGAAGAACTAAGCCACTAATGGCGAGGGTTATACCTAATAAAGTTACCAAAGCCCACGGAGCGGTTTTATATGGTATTATTTTCGATTGAGCGACAATTTCTAAGGAAGGTCTTCATTCCTGAAAAAAGTAAAAAAAAAGAGCGCAAAGGAAAGACCAATGAAGAGAGAGAAGGTTGCAGAAGTGCTTCTAGATTTCATGGAATAAGGCAGAATTTAGAACAAAACTTTCTGAAAAAAAAAGAATGATGGAGATTAAATCCTGATTACATTACCGCAAGCCAAAATTTGATTTTGAAGAGCAAGCAAGAATCAATCTCTCTTTTTTTGTTTTGGGAGTAGAGCAGCCAAATAATGAACCAAAGCAAATGACTATAACTAGAAAAAACCCTATTTGGATCTATTTGAGTATAGCCGTTGTTTCGTTACTTCTTTATATGAATGAATTACCCATATGAAGTTTCTTTCTTTGCTACGTCTAATTTGACTTGGATTGCGACCACTAGAATTAGTTCATTACAAAGTAACATTTGTGAATATAGGTTCTTTATTTGATCTACTGGGGGTAGTAGGGTCTATTGGCTGTGAAATTTCTCAGTACAATGAAGTAATGCTATTAGGCATTGGGCGTGAGTTGGAAGTGGGGCCAGAGATCTTGAGGATGGATCAACAAAATCCTGCTCAATCAGCCAATCCTCCTGATCTTGAATTAAGATTGGGTCCGCCAGGGATGGAGGTTGAAAACGACCACCCTAGTAGTAGAAATTCTAAGCCCCAAGCGGGGCCTTTCCCAATAAAGGAAGAAATTGAGCGTGAACTTTTCACCTTTCTTTCTTCCTTTGGGAATAGAGAGGTTCACAAAAATCTCCTTTCAAGGGTAATAAGCAAACTAGACTTGCTTTATGACCAGGCGCGTCTCCCGAAAAGCGTGCTAAAATAAGCCAACTTATGCAGGAACTTAAAACAAGCAAGTTTTCTGCTTACGATAGAATAACTTCATATACGATATCAAAGTCCCCCTCCCCCCGAGGGCCGAAGCTCTATTTCGGTCCACCACCGGGAAGGGTTAATATATATATATATATATATGGATTCTTGCTTTTCTTGTCTAGTTCTGTTCTCTGGTCTTAGTTCCTGATCAACAGTAACCTGCATTCCTTAACTCTAAAGCCAGTGAATGTGTAGCTCAAGAAGGGAAACAACCAAGGGACTGAGCTAATAGGGATATTACCTCTTCCAGGAACCAGTAACGCGTAAACCATGTCAAACCAAGACCGATCAATATCCGAACAGAATAGATTCAAACTTCTCCTAGAATAGTTTTCGGTGTGAAATGAAATTCATAGGATATATATGAGTAATCAAAGGAGAAACATAAATATTTGATAGGATTTAGGGGAACGGCTGCCACTACCCACTTCTACTAAGGAAACCTACCATCTGCTCTCTCTAAAAGAAGATGAGAGCTGCGTACGGCCTGGATGACCCGCCGATACTGAACGCTTTCCCTTGTGCCCTATTCTCGTATTTGAGAAACATATTCACGATAGGTGCGCTCAGATAGAAGCTCACCCCGCGGAGAATGGAGAAGCTTACGAAGTTCCGCGTACCTATGATAGATAGATAGTGGGTGAAATCCGTCATCCACAAATGCTGCCTCCACGGAGCGATCTACTATTACTTGATTAGAGAAGATCGAGCTCAAACATCTGAAACCATCATCCCCCCCGAAATGGAGGATTCCATACTGAGAATACAGTACGTCACTTCGTACTTCATCCGAGAGTATATGGTGTTCCAATTTAGAAATTTCTGGTTGAGTTTGCTCCGTGAGGACCTCCGGAGCTTGTACAGCTGCCCCAGGTAGTTCGACAGTAGGCGGCGTTGGAGGACGGTCTACACTTCCAATTGCATCACAAGGAGCAATCGTGAAGAATTTCTTTAGAACAATAACAATCCTTTGCTGTAATTGATCCAACGGGCTTCCGCTGGGGGAGATGACCTCAGGGGAGAAGTTGTTGGAAACGGTGCTATGGAACGACTCCAAGGATGGGGATAAACCGGGATTAGAATTACTTGATTCTGGTAAGGGACTTCCCCTTCCCCGGTCGATATCTATCGCGCTGAAGGATGAGTTGTTGCAGTTGAAGCATTTACAAACAATTATGTTTCCAGTACAATTAATGGTGCTAAAGCGGTCTTTACTTTGTTCTTTCCTGCAGCTGCAGCAATTTTTTAACATCTTTTTGCTGCTTTATAAAAAAATCTAAAACCTAAGGAAGGATCTCAAACCCCCTAAATCATGATCAAAATATGAACAAAAAATTCTTCACCGTTTGCTCTAAAATGTGGAAAGACTTGTCAGAAATCCCGGGTCTTAGTGCTTTCCTTTGAATTCTTTTGTTTTGACGGGTGGGTTTAATGGCCCTTACTTTCGTCTTAGGAAGTTCTCTCTCTTTATGCAAGTCCATTATTTGATGATGTAGTTGCAATTGGTCTAATCCCTATTACTCAAGAATGGAGTCCAAGCCCTCACATTTAGGGATTCAAATAGACTCCTTTGGCCTTGATGAGCCCCGTTAGTGGAGTTCGTCTCTTTCTATTACTATTAGAGCACAAGCCTGACACTCCCGAATGCCCCTTATCATAACAGCCCTTGTGGCCTTCTTAAGGCTTGATTCTTGGATCACACACGAGCTCTATCTTTTAAGGGCATTGATTGAGGACTAGTAAACACCCTTTTAGAACAAGCTTAATAGCATCTCGTCCTAATCCTAATAGCTCTATAGCCCTCTCTACACTTCCTTCCTGACTAATCTTCCTGGCTAAAGTAAGAAAAAAAGGATGGGTTCCTACTTGATCTGACTTCTTTAGAAGAGTCCCAGCAGGGGCACCAATTGGCCATCAACGAAACTCTATTAGATGGGACCTTAAAAGAGGTTGAGTCCTCTTTTTGGTGAGGCAGAGTATGGTCTAGTTTCAAGACTAAGGTTCTGTACCAAGGTATAGTCGCCTGACTTGGTTCCTTACCAAGACAGTTGTCTTGGCTATACAATTAACTCAGTTTGATAAGCCTACGTCTTTTAGACAGACCTAGGACTATCCTAAGCAAGCCTTTCAGGACTTCGATCAAGATAGGGAGTTCACCCCAGAAGACAGTAGTACAGCTTTCGAGAATCTTTATACCGGCCGAAAGCAAGCAGTTCCCAGAATCTTATCATTTTGAGCTAATCTCAAAGCAACTGAATTGCCTTAGGCTTTAGTGCTGAATTGCCTTCGAGAGGCAGACCCAATAGCTCTAACAGGAAATGAGTTACACAAGAAGTTACACTTTAGTGGAACGAGAATAAGAGCTTGTTTGATAGGAAAAGCAAGACATTGTTAAAAAAACTTCATCTTTAAAAGGAAAGGGTTGCTATTCAAGAGAAGGGATTGCAGTAATTATCCCACATTCCATTTTTTGGGGGTAGCTGGATCAGAGCGGGAAGTAGGAGAGAGAATGGTATCAAAACCACTGATGATGTTTAGATAAAAGAGAGTCACTAAGGACACTTTTAGATCCATCATCATTGACAAAGTCCAAGAAAGACCTGTAGTCCCAAGGGTTAAGGCTTCGCGGGCCGCTGTCGGGCAACACTGGATAGGTAGTACTACCACTGGCTAGGCTCCAAGTTTAGTGGCTTCTCATCTACAATCTTGTGTGAATGAGGAAAGAAAGACTCACTCCAAGGTTGCCACAACAATGCTTTTTACTAAAGGAAAGGCTCATTTTAGCTTATAGATAGAGACTTCGACTGAAGAGATGGAAGTGGATGAAAATCAAGATTTGCAACAAAGAAAGTCTTCTTAATTTGCTTCCGTGCTGCTACTTGGTTGGAACCAGAGCTTATGCTTATTACAGTGCTTCCAAGATCATCATTGATGCAGAGATCTAAAGCATTTTCACTTAGGATATCCTCTATGCCTGCTGCAGAGGCTCTTGCCTCTGCCCTTTGAGGGGAAAAGACGGATACTGGGTGACGGCTCTGGACTGGTTCTTCTTCACTACGAGTCACTCATTGATTGAGGGAAGAAGAGGGAGAGTGAGCTAGGGGTATAATCAATAGTTGGGCCAGTGAGATCCAATTTTTCTGTTGGTACCTCAGCTTTCTTCACCACGCTACTGGCGGGCTAAACATAGCCCTATATATAACAATAACAAACAACAAACCCTATTTTGGGTTTCGATCTCCACTCCCGATCAATCAGAATTTTTTGGACAACGAGTGACTTTCTCAAACAGCCTCAATGCTTAGTACTAAATGGAATATAATAATAAGCCCAAGCTCAGGGATAAGGATAAGGGAAAAAAGGCTCAGTTTTCCCTTCTTTACCTTCTTCTACTTCTTTGCACAAACGAATCTTTTGTTTGTTGTTGACCAACAGAAAGCATGGGAGAAAAGAACTTCTTCTGTTCATCAATCACACTCGGCAAGACGAATCTTTTTCTCTTTCTATACGCAATTTTGGAAGAGTCTAGTTGATAGGATTTACTCACAGGAAGAATTCAAGTGAAATTGTTTTTGAGTTCAAAGAAGACGCCTCCAACTACTTCGGGGAACCCACTCTTCTTCGGTTTCAGAATATGTTGATGAACAAGAAGAACTTATTGCCTCCAACTACTTAAGGGAAACGTAAGGTTTCAAATTTCTCTATTTGTACAGTAAAAAGAACTCCGGTAAGCAAGAAAGGAAACTGACCGGGAAGTGCTATTCACTCTTCATAAAAAGAATTCTTGTCCTGGCATGTACAGTAAGAAGTGGGCAAGACCTGAAACACTTTAGCACCAGTTAGTTCTTTGCGTCAATCAATATCAATAAAAGAAATGGCTTGGTTCACTTGCCAGCTAGCCTTTTCATGAGACTGGCACCTTACCCTAAAAAACCAGGAAACTATTTGATTGATTGCCCAAAAGTCAGGATTGTTTCTAGCTCGCAGAATGAATAGGATTGCTTACCGGCTTAGCTCTGTAGAACCAATAGGTTTCCATTCCCATTCCAGGAAAGCAAGCAAGCTGACTTCTTCCAGCGGGGACTACCTAAGGAGCTCATCCCCAGGTAAGGAATGAGTTTGCTTTCTTTCTTGCTTTGTCTCAAGGGTATATGTATGCGGTTGTAGGACATGCTCTTTCTTTTATTATAGTATTGCATGGCGGGACTGGTGATTCGTGAAACTTCTATCTTAGGTTTCAAGTCTTCGATTGCTTTCTAAGTTGATGTCTTCTACCTTAGAAACTTTCTATTCGAACTCGATCTTTATCTGCATTCAGAGGAGTAATATATCTGGATCTGGGACCATTTCCTTATTCTCTTAGTCGTAGTACGCCCGATCATTCAGTTAGAGATGAGACTGTTGACTAATAAAAAAGATAATAAGGGGTCCATCGATCATTTCCTTCTGTCGATCGAGTGAATGGGGATTCGGGGTTTCAGCTGCTTTTCTTTGTTCTTAGGTTTGATCTCTTATAGGGCCAATGTGCCTATTCTTTTACATTCCTTTCCCCTTTTTGGGGGAACCTGTCCTATTGCCCAAATCCAGGAATGGTGATGTCTCGTCTTGAAATGGCTTACCCTAAACAGCTTTAATGGAACATGGCTAGCCTAGGGTAGAGAGAGGTAAGTTTATCTAGCCCGATAAGCAAAGACCTTAATAGAAAGGCACTTATAATAAAAAAGACGATTAGCTTAAAGGTTATCCGATGAGATGAAATTCTTTAGTAGAACAGATAATGGAAATTGCATAAAGAGATAAGAGATCTGATCAATAGGAGGAGAAGTCCGTAGCGTAGGTAGGATAATTTTCCATACCATGACGATCTATTGATATAAGACTATGCCTCATTCTCTGAAAATTGAGGAAGGGAAGCCGTCCCTTCACAGTTTCAGTGAGGAGTGGGATGCTTACTATTATGCCTTACAAAAGTACGAATTGGATGATCGGGCTGAGATAAAACCTAAATGTTAAGGTATGGCAGCTGATAGCTAGAAAGATTCTGTCTCACGATCTGCTTTGAAAGGACCAGAGTCCGAAGGAGAAAGAGACGAGACCTTTTCTATTCTACGATCTGAGTTTGACTATTTGCAACGAAAGGAGTAAACATATGAGTCATATTCAAGATCTCCCTATGAAAGGAAGGTTGAGGGCAGAGAAAGGTCAAGGCTTTTTTCCCAGGTCAGCTATCTTTACTAGCCTTTTCAGTCCAGTTTCAGTTAAGCCAAGGGGAAATCTTTCATCTCAGTCGGTGAAAAGTCTCTTCCTTGTGGTGACCTATTTTAACTAAGCTCTACGCCAACCGGTTCAGTTTAACCAAAGAAAAACGTCAGTTATTTCTTCTCTCACCAACCCTTTTTTTCTACGGTATCAGTTTTCATCAAACAGCACCCGTAACTTAAATTCGATGGGGCTTCTCTCGTTTCAGCTGCACCCGCGCCTTCTTTTGAGGCTGACAAAGCATTCTCTTCTACCTTCGCGCTAGAAAATGCTCGTAGTAAGAGTAAACGCTGTTGGATATGAGTCTGCTAGTTTCGACTAGCCGGTTAGAGTCGGAGGATAAGGTCAGGAGAGTAGAATATAGGCAGGGCACTCTTTATCAATGTACCCGTAAGCACTGTAATTAGGTGTAACCGTAGGCACTGTGTATCATACATATTATGGAAGATGGCATACATAAAGCATATAAACATTGACATAATGTATTAAAGATAGAGTTACTACCTTAAGTCCCTTTTTGTTCATAAATAAGTCCTTAATTCGATCCGGCTCAGGCTCAATAGTCTAGTCATAAAAATCCAACTTCACAACAATTAGGTTAATACCCATTCATGTATCACTTTAAACTCTTCCAATTTATTTTTGTTGGTTATATTAGTCTAATTCTGCAAAATTACCAAAATACCTCAAGGCACCAGGTCAAAGTCCCTTTTTATCTAGTCTAACTGTACTTTTTCAAAAATTATGACCCAGGATATGCCCACATAATTTTACATGTAGAATCCATTTTTACCTCAGTTTTCTCAAAATCACTGCCAAATGACAGATTTGCCCTTGACAACCCCTACTTAGGGTTTTAGGGGTGTTTATGTCATTTGACTTTATAAGGCTTTTCTCACAACATGATCAACATCAACCCTACACAATTTTCCCTTCTAAACACAATGGAACCATCAAATTGATAAAATTTCAGCTCCTTCCCATTGATTCTACACTGGCCAAAATAAACCTTTTACCACTTATTAAACAAGATTTGAGGAAATTTGTGCAGCATAACCCCTTAACGTTTCAACATCCCAAATTTACAAAATCACCAACTAAATCACAAATCATGACAAGAACCACAACAACATCAACATAATACCCAAAGGATTGAGGTTCTTGAAGTTATATTCCATTCCTCAAGTTCTCTCTCTAGGTGTCACTTTCTCTCTCCTCCCCCTTAAAGATTTGCTTGCTACACATGACTTTCATGAAGAACAAGAGCTTAGAAGAACTAAACAAGATAGAAGGCATAAGTTCTTGAAAACACAAGACTTACCTTTGATTTTGCCTCTTGTTCTCTCCTTTGCTCAAAGTTCTCAAACCTCTCCCCTCTCTCTATTTTGTGATGAATGACAAAGATGAGGATGGAGAAAGAGATGATGATGTTAAAATATCTCTTCATCTTTTCTCAAAATATATTAGTTTAGTGGTTTATGACATGTGGTTTTATCCTTGGCCTTATCCCTTCTTAATAATGTTATAAACTCTTCATTAGTTTTTGGACCAATTTCATTCCCGATTTTAACCCCAAAAGGCCCTCCATAAACCAAATGAGCTTCATCCAATTAGTCTAACCAATTGTATAAGATATTATATTTTATTGAAATTCAACATGTGCTCATATCTTAATCAATTCTTATTTAATTCTTTGGCTTGAGATAATGACACTTCGCATAATTATTATCCAAGCAAATATTTTTCCCTCTTATTTCCCTATTTAGGCGAAAATCATGAGAGAAAAGGGAAGTAATAATTGCTCCAACATTTTCCATAATCTCTCTCTAATTAAATTGTGTACAAGTCCTCCTTTGGCTTTTTAAACTTTGATTTATTTGACCAAGAATGTTTCAATTATATTCTTAACCTTTCCTTAATTAATTGAAATTAACTTCAATTAGTTGGGAATATAATTAATAATCTTGTGCTTTATTGGCAAATTACAATTTTTCCTTTACATTATTGGATTTATTTTAAGCATATTCCTTTTCTTTTTCTATTTGGCCGAAATTCCCTTTATTATTGGGCCAAATATTATGCTCTTTTATTCTTCCATTTTGGGCCTTAATAATGGGCTTTTTGGAATACCCAAAAATTAATTCCATAACTTGTTTTAGCCCAAATCTCATGAAAATGGAAATTTATTAACTTCTTAAATACCAAGCTCATGAATATTCACTCTTCCATTTCATTAAATGCCACAAATAATTTCAAGGCATATTGGTGAATAAAATTTAAGGTTTTACAGTTCCCCCCTCTTAATCAAATTTTGTCCCTGAAATTTGCTACACATACATAGTTTAAACTCTAGGTATGCTTCCGTATTTGTTTCATTGACATTATTTTCACTAATAAAAATTTGTTTAAACAAACTCATATCTCTAAAATCCTCACCTAGTTTCTGCTCACGAATCATCATGGCTGCCACCCACACTCTTTTACGGCTCAATGAAATTAGCCTTTCCTGGGTGATATGTTTTCTCCAGGTTGTAATATTTAAGCAGCTCCATCCATATGTGATTTCTCACATTCAACTCTTTCTAATCATATAAATAGTTTAAACTCTTGTGGTCTCAGTACAGCTCTACGGTCGCACCATAGAGATAGCATCTCCAAATTTTTAGTGCAACACAATTGCTACTAACTCAAGATCATATGTGGGATAATAATAATTTTTTTCATGAGGCTTCCATTCTCCAGTTGCGTAAGCCAATACACGATCATGCTGCATTAAAACACTTCCCAATCCATACCTACTAGCATCAGTTAGGATGACGAATGTCTACAGTGGATCTGGGATAATCAATATCAGTGCTGACATTAATTTACGTTTCAGCTTGGTGAAGTTCCCTTCATAATAATGGTCCCACAGATAATGTTGAGTTTTTTTTTCTTTCGGTTTACCTTTGTCAAAGACAAAGCTATTCTAGCAGAATTCAGTATGAATCTTTGGTAATATTTGGCAAGACCCAAAAAGTTACTTATTTCAGAAATAGTCTCTGGCCTCTTCCAGTTTAGTATGCTTCCACCTTGCAAGGACCCCCCAAGACTCCTTGCTATAAGACTATATGGCTCTGAAATCTTTGCTCAACTTGGCATAAAGTTGCTTAGATTTTAATGTGTTCTATACAATTCTCAAATGGTATTCATGTTTTTATCTACTCCAAGTGTAGACCAATATATCATCCATAAAATTACCATGTACCCTTCCCAACCTTTATGCAACAATCTCTCAGCCTCAGCTACTGAAACAAAGTTAAGGTTGATTTCTGTATTGACTTGTGATTATGGATTAAGATAAATTACCCTTTTGTTTCCACAATATAGCAACACATTATTGCTGTCAGCCAATCAATAGCCAGAATAATTTCCAATCCTTGCAATGGTAAACAAATTAAATCCACCATTGATTTATGCCCCTCGACATTTATTATGCAATTCAAACATACTTCGACTATGACAATTCTAACACTCGTGGGCGTAGACACAACTAGAACATATGGAAATTTGTGTACGCTCAGGCCTAGCTGTCTCACACAATTATATGCAATAAGTGAATAACTGGCACCTAAATCATACATTACTTATACTGAATTACCATTAAAGTAAATTGTACCTTGAGTTGATTTAGCAGATTTCCTTACTTCCTCCTGAGTGATTGTTTACACTCTGCCTTATGCTTTTAGATTGGGCTCAACAGGATGTTGCTATTGCTGTGGGTAATTAATAGCATAATGCCCTGACCTACCACATATAGCCTGTTGTAATGGAGCACCGTCACCATGTCCTGCCAGGATGGTGTGGCTTGCCACAATACCAGCATGTTCTTCCCTAAGAAGGTCTTTGATTACCCTAACCCCTAACCTGATTTGCCTTCTTATTTCTATTCTTAGGTAGTCTACTTAGTTCTTTACGTTTCTGGGTTAAGCTCCTACTACTAGACGCACCCTTGTTATTATTGCCTCTATCAGAATACAGGGTCAACAAGTTAGTCTCAGTGATAAGACATTCTTCAACAGCCTTTTTAAACTCAATGAAATGCCTTGAAACTATTTTTCTTTTAGTTCTAGCTTTAACCCCTCTATCATCATATCTGAACTCCATTCCTCATCAATGCGATATTTATGGCATACATAATATTGAGACAGTGTAATATAATGAGCTAAATGGTCATTGAAGCTCTCTCGGCCTTATTGCTGTATAATGAGGAATTCTTTTTCCTTTTCCCGCCTAACAAAAGGGAGAAGGTATTTCTTATTAAACTTTTCTTTGAATAATTTCTAGGTCACTGGAATATTTCTCCCCCCAAGAATCAGTTTAGTATTCTTCCACCATCTATTTACATCACCCTCAAGCTTATAGATTGCCGGTAGGACTTTAATTTCATCCTGGCACAACAAAATGTTGAAAATTTTCTCTAATCACAATAGCCATTCTTCAGCTAACTGAGGATCAAATTTTGCCCTAGAAGATAGGAGGTTACTACTTACTAAACCTTCCTACCCAGGTCAATATGTCAGCCTCAAGATCAGGCAAAATATTTTCGGGTTGAGGTCCCTCGGGTGGGTTATCTTCACCGTCCCCTCTCACTAGTTCTTCCAAGTGATCCTACCTCTGCTGTACTTCTCACAGTTCATCCCGGATCTCATTCATTATGGCCTGTTGCTGTGTCAACATACCCAAAATCTGTTGCTATATTAGGTCACGTCTACTGCCCAGTACTTTATCATTATTTCCACATCAACCCCCAACTTTACCTCCATCTCAGCCTCTACCTTAGCCTCCACTACCTCTTCCTGTTCATGCAATCCTATAATTCAATCTACATGAAACTAGGGAAGAAATAAATTTCATATAGAAGCAAGGGCATTTTTTCCATTTCACAAAATTTGGGTACACATGTTTGTCATACATATTACATAACACGTAATTACAACAGTAGGAAGTCATAATATACCTCACATGTCCTAAAACCACTATACATTAAGTCTTTGTTCCTTTTATATTACAACTCCTAACTATACATAAAGCTTCCCAGGTGCCACCTATCCCGTGATTACCTTAGGTTAAGCATGCTTAGCTTTCTACGTACCTATCCAAGACACAGATACTAGCTTTATCCTTTTCTATCCACTGATTCCTTATCACTGCCCTCGCCTTAAAAAATGTATCAACTATCTCCGATTACCCAACATACTGGGTATAGACCATCCATACGCAATCATACATGTACTTTGCTATGTATGGTATTATTTGATCCCTAAACTCGATAAAATGATCATTCAGACCCCTCTCGACTATATCATTCTTCTTCCTAGCATAAAATGTTGTATTTAGGAAAAATTACATGATCATATAAATCTAGATCCAGTCTGCATATTCCAGCATCAGAGGAACTTGCTTCCAGTAAAGTAAATCCATATAATCCAAGTATGCAATGCACTGGGCTGTAGAAGTGCCATACTTCTCGAAAGGCCATGAGTATCTATGTCGAGCATAGTTCCACAACCTCATATTCGGTCGTAAGTTATATTTCACATGTACCGGTCTAGCTTTGGAGAGTGTAGTAACACAGAACTCAGACTCAGGCTCTTCAAAAAGTGGTTACTCAGAATCTCCCTTCCCCTATCAAAGTACTGGCTCAAGTTTTGACTGTATCCTATACACCGGTCTGACCCGGACCTGATCCCTGGGTGTCCTCGTCTATACAAACTGCTGCTCCTTAGAAATACTCTGACTTGGGGTACCCTAGTTCATCGACGGTGATGACCTATCTCGCTGTGACCATTCTCTGCTTATTATTGCCATCATCCTGCAAACAAGACCATATTAGTATATTATTTTGATAATGCCAAAATCGCTTTTAGCTCTGATACCAAAAATGTCAAACCCCTTAAATTTTGATATATGTAGAGTAATAAGCGCACAATTCCATAGGCATACAAAAATAGCACTAATATACTTATTAGATGGACTTATTTACATACAGGAGTCTCCCCATAGTGTTTGATAATATTTACAATTTTTTCCAAAATATCAAAATAAACTAATTCTAACCAACAACTCCATCTTCTTAACCCAGACACCACGTTGTCGATATCTACCATTTTGCCCTTGGAGCCGATAGCTGTTACTGGAATATTTTTAAATTTGAAAAAGGGTGAGATTCAAATGAATCTCAGTAGTAATAGAAAATCAATCATAGAAAAAGCAATAATAAATATGCTAAGTACCACATACAGTAATATTATAATAACACATAATTCAGTTTGGTCAGAAACTTTCAGAGCCAACAACTATTGCAACCCCTACTCATTCTGTACCTCAGCTAGGTTCGAGACCACAGACTGGGCATATCGATGTACCCATAGGCACTGTGTATCATACATATTACAGAAGATGGCATACACAAAGCATATAAATATTGGCATAATGTATGCAAGATAGAGTTACTACCTTAAGTCCCTTTTCGCTCACAAATATGTAACACTCCAAATTTTATTCACCATTATGCTTTGTAATTATTTATGGCATTTAATAAAATGGAAGGTTGGATATTAATGTGCTTGGAATTTGAGAAGCTAGTAAATTTTCATTTTTATGAGAATTGGGCTAGAGCAAGTCATAAAACTAATATTTAGGTATTCCAAATAGCCTATTATTTAAGCCAAAGTGGAGGAATAAAAGAGCTTAATATTTGGCCCAATAATAAAGAGAATTTTGGTCAAATAAATCAAGGTTTGAAAAGTCAAAGTTGGACTTGTACACAAATTAATTAGAAAGAGATTACGGAAGATGTTGGAACAATTATTATTTCTCTTTTCCCATGATATTTTCACCCAAATAAGGAAAACAAAAGAGGGAAAAATATTGCTTAGGTATTAATCATGCCAAGTGTCATCATTTAAAGCCAAGTAATTAAATAGGACTTGTTAAGGATAAGTGCACATGTTTCAATTAGCATAAAATATAATATAATTGTGCATGTTGTTAGGCTAAGGGGATGAAGCTCATTTGGTTGGGGAGGGCCCTAAAGCGGCATCTTTTAGGGCCTGAAAAGATTAAGGAAAATTGGTTCAAATCTAATGGAAGGTTTATGGCATAGTTAAGAAGAGATTAGGTCAAGCACCAAGCTTATGTCATAAGCCATTGAATTAATATATTTTTAAAGAGAGATGTAGGATATTTTTAAAGCCTTATCTTCAACTTTCTCTTCTCATTTTCATCCTCACCAAGAAATAGAGAGAGAGAGAGAGAGAGAGAGAGAGGATAGCTTTGGGAAACTTAGAGAAAGCGAGCATAAAGAAGCAAAAAATCAAGGTAAGTTTTGTGATTTCAAGAGTTCATGCCTTCTATCTTGTATAGAATCTCTCCTAAGCCTTTTTCCTCCATGCAAACCATGTGTAGCAAGCAAAACATCAAGGGAAGAAGAGAGAGAAAGTTTGAAGATCAAGAGGTAACTTCAAGGACTTCAGTCCTTTTGCTAGTATGGTGTTGTTGTTTTGGTTCTTAACTTCATTTGTGCTTTGGTTGGTGATTTTGTAAGTTTGGGATGTTGAAACCCTAAGGGGTTATGCTACCTAAATTTCTTCAAATCATGTATAATAAGTGTTTAAAAGGTTTAGCAAGTGTTTAGGAGGGAAAAGGAGCAAGTTTTAAGGGTTAAATTACAAAATCATATTTTCCCTCTTTAAGCCTAACTTTCAGCCAGGTCTAGAAACTAGGGAAGGAGCTAGAATTTCACAAACCTCATGGTTCCATTGTGTTCAAGAAGGAAAATTGTGTAGAGTTGATGTTGATCATGTTATGAGAAAAGCCTTAGAAAGTGAAATGGCGAAAATACCCCTAAAACCCTAAGTAAGGGCTATCAAGGGCAAAACTATCATTAGCAGTGATTTTACAAAAATTGAGGTTAAAAATGAATTTTACATGTAAAATTGTGTAGGAATAGCCTGGGTCAAAATTTTTGGAATGGTACAGTCGGACAGGGTCCCCAAGGGCATTTTGGTAATTTTGCGGATATAGATAAAGATAACCAACACAATGAGTTTAGAATGAATTATGAGTGACTAATAGCTCATTTATTGTAAATTTAGGATTTTAGGATCGGATAGTAGCCTGAATTGGACATAGAGTTTTGGACTAATAGACAAGCAAGGGAAGGGCGATCCAGGTAGTGAACTTACCTCTTCAGCATGTACTTGATGTTTGTGCTTGTATATTGATGCATGTGATTGATTTGCTCGATTATGTAAAACATATATGAATGATTGAAGCTTTGTTGCTATTTATGCTATTGTCATAAGTATGTTGTTGAGACATTAAGCACGCAGATATGTCATTGTGTTAGCATAAGTTAATGTAATGCAAGCATGTCATGCATTAAGCACTTATCTTGCATGCATATTGGTACTGTTCGCTACTGAGATTCTTTCAAATCTCACCCTCCCCCAACTAAACATTTACACAGGCAAAAACAAGAGGTGTGCTAAGAACAAAGAAAAGAACCGCAAGAGAGGAATGCAATGGTGGAACGAAGATGGGAATATGTCTGCATTTCATTAGTAAAGGATTTAGATACCCTGGTAGCCCTATGCGGCTACGTTATTTGTAATCATTATGTGCAACCCCTATAGGGAATTTGTGTAATATTGTACTTTTTATCAGTATTTTTATGTTATTCCTGTGTGCCCACTGAACTACACATAAGTACTCTGAAAAAGGTGAAAATAAGATAAGTGCATTACAAATAAGTCCTTAATTCGATCCAGCTCAGGCTCAATAGTCTGGTCCTAAAATTTCAAGTATACAAGAATTAGATTAATACCCATTCATGTATCACTCTAGAATCTTCCAATTTATTTTTGTTGGATATATTAGTCTAATTCTGGAAAATTACCAAAATACGCCTAGGGACCCGATCTAAACCCCTTTTTACCTTGTCTAACTATATTTTTCTAAAAAGTATGACCTAGGCTATTCCTATATAATTTTACGTGTAGAATCCATTTTGGACCTCGATTTTCTCAAAATCACTGCTAAATGAAGTATTTGCCCATGACAGCCCTTACTTAGTGTTTTAGGGGTGTTTTTGTCATTTCACTTTCTAGGGTTTTTCTCACAACATGATCAACATCAACCCTACATAATTTTCCCTTCTAAACACAATGGAACCATCAAATTGATGAAATTCCAACTGCTACGCTTGATTCTACACTAGCTGAAACTTAAGCAAGAAAAGGGAAAATATGATTTTTGTGATCTAACCTTTAAAGCTCCTTCCCTTTCCCTCCTAAGCACTTATTAAACCTTTTAACTGCTTAAAATTTGGGTAGCATAACCCCTTAGGGTTTCAACATCCCAAATTTACAAAATCACCAACCAAACCACAAATCATGATAAGAAATGTAATATAGCAAATTTTAGGATTAGAAACTTGAGAATAAGCCTGAATCAAGTGAATTGCTAAGCACCGGTTTGGTGAGAGTCCAAGAAATGAGGACTTGCTGCAAGTGCATCTTTCCTATGTGGCAGTCTAGTTGTGTGACATGTTTGAATAGGTAAATAATGCTCAATGCCTATGATATTTTTTAGTATGAAATTAGACTTATCAAACTTTAATCTGATAGGTCACATAGGTCATTTGAAGATGTACACAAAGAGTTATGAATTTTTGAAGTTAGCCCAATGAAACTGGCGAGCTTCTGTGACAGCGTCCAAAAATAGAAATTCTGGAAATTGTAAGCTTTCAGTTGGTTAGAGGTTATATTTTTACATGAAAATAGACTTAATAAGGGTCACATAGCCTTTAGAATCACACCAATTAAATCTCTATAGATAAAGATATAAATTTTCAAAGTTTCATGAAAATTCTGCCCAGTTTTCCAGCTAGTGCGAAAATGGAAATAAATGTAAGGGCAAAATGGTCATTGGACCAATAAAGCAAGCATCCATTTATTTTTCCCTTTAATTGGGATGAATTTTGGCTGAAATACGGAGCAATAAATTTTAACCCAAGTATACCAACCATAGTTGAGTAATTAACCACTTATATTTCAAGGAGTCACAAGGTTGTAACAAGTGGCACATTGTGGGCCAAGCTAATTGAAGTTGGATGAAGATGCAAAACTCCCCTCCCTCTTCATAATTTCGTGCAGCCCATGGAAGAAAGAGAGAAATAGTTGGAAAAAAAAGAAAGAAGAAAGAAGGAGAATGAATAGTAAAAATTCCTGAGTTCCAAAGCCGATTTCACCTCCGATTCAGCGTTTCCAGCTTCCGGAGTCTTCTCTAATGTTGTTCTACTAAACAAGAGCTTTCTTTCTATGGTTTTAGATTCTTGATTAGAGGTATTTGGAGCCTCCTACCTAGGAAAGTGCTGCCAAAATCAAGAACCGGTTGTGGAATCGTGTGAAGGTACGTATAAGCTTCGATTTGAACTAAGTATTGTGTTGTTTGGTGGAGTTTTATGGATTTTGTGATGATGCCCTATGATTTCGTCCAAGATATGATTTTAGGACTATATGTTGTTTTAAGCATAAAAATGATTATTTATGGGGATAAGGGATGATATTAGTCATGCTTGATAGTGGAATTGCAAAATTGTTGATTGCTGAATTGAAGTTTTTGGGAGGCAGTCTATTTGTGGTGAAATTTTGATTTGCCAAACATGGTCCAAATGTTATGAAACTTTCTAGTATTAAGTAGACATCCTAGGCTTTAATTTGATAGGTATTATAAGCAATTTGAACTAGTGGCTTGAAAGTTATGGATTTTTGAAATTGTGCCCTATTTCTGGACTTGATTCTAGAACAGTATGGGGATTTATGGAATCTAAAATTTTGTGGTTGTAGATGTTAGTGGTTCATATTTTCTTATATAGAGGAATTAAAGATCTTACCATAAAACGTTTAACCACTCCATTTCAATTTTTTTAGATTTAGTTATGATTTTTCAAAGTTGAGCCAAAAACAGGGGATTTCTTGGCCGCAACCAAGGATTTTTTACCGCTGCCAAGACCCGTGTTTTAGTTTTTTCACATTTTTGATTGGTTTAACTTTTCTAACCCTATAGGCACTTGTTTGGACTTTCAATGTCTACCTAAGTGACTCAAAAGATAACCAATATGATGTATTAAGCATCCCTAACTTCTTGAACACTAATATACACTTCCAATGACTCTATATCATGCCTCTAATGATGTGATTAGGTATCTAGGGCCACGAGAGCTCAGGAAGAGGGAATGGTAGAATTTCCAAGAAGCATTTTCAATGGTTGGAAAAGAAAAGGTACAAGGAGGGAACTCAAAGATAAGAGGTAGGGAACTTTCCTAAATTGCATACCTTGATATGTGTGCTTGTGTATTGATGTGTTAATTGCTTTGATGAATTGTATGAAGCATATGTGAATGAGTGAAGATCTATTTTATTTATACTATGGGCATTAGTGTAATGTGTTAAACATTGAGCATGCATATATGTCATTATGTTGGCATGAATTTATGTAAGCAAGCATGTCATACACAAAACATTTCTTGTATACATTTGTTAGCACTATTTTCTACCGGGATTCCCCTGAATCTCACTCCCCCTACCTAAGCATATAGGTATGATGAGTACATGAGAAGAATACATGAAGACATGCAATAGGGAATTACGAAGGAGAATCGAAGGTTTAAGTGCAAGGCACTATTTATGTACTTTGATTAGATTTATGTACTCTTGAACATCAATGTATTTAAGAATGAGTAGAGAAATGAGTAGTGAATCACTCTGATTGAATGAAATAAAGGTGAGAATCGATAAGTAACAATAAAGTCGCAAACTACTATAAGACGCTTCCTTAAGATTTTGAAATATTCTGAAAACCCACTCAACTATAGGTTCAAATCTTGAATTAAGATTGGGAATTTAAAATGATTTTATGAAAGTGATTTGGACTTATTGTGTACAAGTTCATCCGATCGATTATGAGAATAAGGTGTTACAAGAACCACAACAACATCAACATAATACCAAAAGGATTGAGATTCTTGAAATTACCTTTGATTCCTCAAGTTCTCTCTCTCTCTAGCTGCCACTTTCTCTCTCCTCTCCCTTGAATATTTGCTTGCTACACATGATTTTCATGAAGGACAAGAGCTTAAAAGAAAAACTACAAAAGATAGAAGGCACAAGTTCATGAAATCACAAGACTTACCTTTGATTTTACCACTCGTGCTCTCCTTTACTCTAAGTTCTCAAAGTGCTCCCCTCTCTCTCTATTTTGTGATGAATGATGAAGATGAGGATGGAGAAAGAGATGATGATGTTAAAATATCTCTTCATCTTTTCTCAAAATATATTAGTTTACTAGTTTATGACAAGTGGTTTTATCCTTGGCCTTATCCCTTCTTAATTATGTCATAAACTCTTCATTAGTTTTTGGACCAATTTCGTTCCACTTTTTAAGCCTAAAAGGCACTCCATAAACTAAATGAGCTTCACCCAATTAGTCTAACCAATTGTAAAATATATTATATTTTATTGAAATTCCACATGTGCTCATATCTTAATCAATTCTTATTTAATCCTTTGACTTGAGATAATGACACTTCACATAATTATTATCCAAGAAAATATTTTTCCCTCTTATTTCCCTATTAGGTGAAAATCATGAGAGAAAAGGGAAATAATAATTGCTCCAACATTTTCCACAATCTCTCTCTAATTAATTTGCGTACAAGTCGTCCTTCGACTTTTCAAACTTTGATTTATTTGACCAAGAATGTTCCAATTATATTCTTAACCTTTCCGTAATTAATTGAAATTAACTTCAATTAATTGGGAAAATAATTAATAATATTGTGCTTTCTTGGCAAATTACAATTTTGCCTTTACATTATTGGATTTATTTTGAGCATATTCCTTTTCTTTTTCTATTTGGCCGAAATTCCCTTTATTATTGGACAAATATTGTGCTCTTTTATTCTTCCATATTGGGCTTTAATAATGGGCTTTTTGGAACACCCAAAAATTAATTTCATAACTTGTTTTATCCCAAATCTCATGAAAATGGAAATTTATTATCTTCTTAAATTCCAAGCTCATGAATATTTACCCTGCCATTTCATTAAATTCCATAAATAATTACAAGGCATATTGGTGAATAAAATTTTAGGTGTTACATGAAGTGTTTAAATGAGAATCGATGGGATATTGATGATATAACATATCACTTACTTTGCTTTGAAATAAATCTTCAGTACACAAGGTTGATATGGCATGGTGAGGAAGTAACCACTTGTGCATCCCACGAGAAGGAAGTTTTGGATGTTGGAGATGAAGATAGAATGGAGAAAATGATTCATGATGTTGAGGTACAATTTTTTGCACAATCACCTATATATGATAGTGTACGGAGTGATACAGAGACACCTTTGTACCATAGGTGTACTAAGTATACACGTTTGTCAAGTATTTTGCACTTGGTCAACTTAAAGGCAGTTGCAAAAAAAACTTAAAGGCAACTTGTAGGTGGACCGATAGCAGTTTCACATTGTTACTTGAATTGTTGTGTGATATGTTTCCAGAGGATAATGTACTTCCAAATTGTATGTATGAGGCTAAGAAAATCTTGTCTACGATGAGTATGGAGTATAAAAAGATACATGCTTGCTATAATGACTACATATTGTATAGAAAGGAGTATGAAGGATTAAGTGAGCGTCTGAAATGTAAAATTTTCAGATACAAAGTAAAGAAAGGTGCTAGATGTGGTGATGAGACAAGTAAAAAACAACCTTTAAAAGTTTTGTTGTATCTTCCAATCATACCACGGTTTAAACAAATGTTTGCTAATGCTATTTTAGATCAATTTGGATTTACCTCAATTGATCTTGAAAGAGTTGGTTATAAAGATGAGCCATTCATTCTAGCAAGCCAGGCAAAATAAGTGTTTTATGTCATTAATTCAGCAAATGAAAAATTGTCTATTGTACTCCAAAGTAAAAAACAAAAGGATGGTAATCCAAGTTTGAATCTTGACGACACACCTTCTTTCACTATAAATCCACCTATACCAACTAAAGTATAATTGGTAGATGATGATGAATATGCAGCTAGAATTGATCATTGTGAAGAAATCTGGGAAAACACATAAAGTAAGATTTTGCATTGTTTAAAGTATTCATTTAATTGCAATTTGCTTATCATATCTCACCTTCATTTATTAGTAGGAACATGGCAAGTTTAGATTCGACTAACTCAAGTGGCTCACCAATTAAGAAAAAGGTTAGAGGAAGCACGAAGCTGCGCTCATTGGTCAAACGTCATGAGGAAGAAAAGGAGAAAGTGCACGTGGAATTTGATGCTAATTTAAATCCAATCGGTGAATAGCGAGACACGTTCATTAGTTATATTAGCTATTTGGCTCGAAGCAAAGTTGGCATTCTATTTTCTACTTAGAGGGAAGTTTCAAAAGACAGGAAGACTATGATTTGGGAACAACTTTTGGTATATAAAGTTGTATTTTCATCTCTATCTTTACTTCTATTTGTTCATATATAACTATTATATATTTTGCTTTGCAGCAAACCTATGATGTCCCTAATATGAGGTAGATGTACAAGCATTGGATGGGGGAAGTTCATGACTGATAGAAAGATTTCAAGTCCACGCTCCCTTACAACCAAGTACATTCAAGGGTCAAAGAGCAATGAAGATCTTTGTAAAGAGTATTCGTTTCTTTCTCTAAATAATAGGAGGTTGTTTGCGGCGTTGCGACAAGATCCCAAATTTCTGGTATATATATTTTGTTCATCTCAGTGTGAAACATTTTACTTAAACTAATTTGACCTCACTAACTCAATTTTCTTTATTCTCTATTTATATAGGAATTGAGTCATTCAAATAAAGAGAGGCGAGCTAAAAATAACTATCCACATTACATGTCGTGCGGGGGTTATTAGAAGCTAGAAAAGAAGATGATGTAGGCTAAATTGAAAAAAATGGAGGAAGCAGCCAAATTAGACCTAGCATTGTTGTACAAGCCCGCCTCCTCCCCCACGTCACAAAAATGGAAAGCAAGGACGATAAAGGGAGAAAAATATATAAATCCAGTTGTTGCTGATGTCGCTAAAAAAATTGTGAGTATTTAATAACAAGTATATTTAAGCGTGTTCCATTTTCCTTAGAAGATTGCATGTAATTAATTTTTATTTATCCATTGTATGCTACAAGATGAACCTAAAGAGCATAGCAACCAAGGTTCCTTCACTCAAACTAGAAGGATGGACATCTTAGCAACGACACTTGGGAAGCTAGATCACCCTAGTCAAGTTAGAGGGGAGCCAAGGGGAGTTGGTCTCTGAAGACACTTTGGATGAGGTTCACAACCTTATGGACAAAGTGAACTGAGTAGAGAGTTTGTGGCCAGGATTTGAGAGGAAGTCCGAGCAGAGCTAAGGGTGCAAATGCATCAATCACTTCAAGATGAGCTTAAAAAAAAGTTGTTGCGTGAACTACATGGTGAGATGAATTCAATGGTGTTGTCTCACATTCAAGTCGAGATGTGTAATAAGGAGCTTAGATCTTAAGTTTGTAAATAATTTCATTTAAAATAACATTGAGTTTTTCCTTGCGTTATTTTAATTAATTCTTTCATTTCTCTTACTCAGGAATCCCCAATATTTTCCAGCACCAAAAGCAGTTACAATCCGCCAGAGATTGGACATGGCGACTGTCATACCCTTATCTTATTTTCACATGTTTCAGAGTGCTTGTGTGAAGTTCAGTGGGCAATACAGGACTATCGTAAATATACTGATATATTAACACAAGGCACTTGATACATTACCTATCTTCCCCTCAGGGTTTGATGACATAGGAAATGTATACAAAATGCCCAAAATAAGATTAAATAAGACTACATGTATAACCACTATCTTTGCCTCGGGATCCACAACATCCTTTCTCCATGTCTACCAACTTGCCTTTGGATCCGCCAGTTCCTGCTAGCACATTATCATTTTGAAAGAGAATGAGATTCCAAGGAATCCCAGTAGTAACATATAACCAAATATATAAAATGCGAGAATTAAATATGCAATGCACCATAAAATGTAAAATGAAAATTCATAATAATGTGTGTGTGTACACAAAGCTCAGGGCCAAATCAGTTAGGCCCTAACCACAGCTAGGTAATATACCCTAGACGTAGCTCTGCTGGGTACCTAATCAATGCTAGGTAACATACCTCAGACACCGTGTTCATATCACATAATACAGTAACATATAACATATCAACAATCACATAGTGTATGAGAGATTATAGTTGCTACCTTAACCCTTTACGCCTCGAAACCTCGTAAAGCGTGCCAACTACTGGGCTCCCAACTTAGTCCTAAATGTCAAAAGTGTAGGAATTAGGTTCAAACTCATTCATGTACTATTCTAGGAACTTCCATAGTGTTTTTAGTGCTTATATGCATCTATTGTGAAAATTTACCAAAATACCCCTGGGACCCGGCCCGTCCGCGCCATACCCTATTCGATTATATTTTTCCCGAAATTTTGACCTGGGCTATTCTAATATATTTTTGCCCAAGGAATCCATTTCCAGACTCATAATTGCCAAATTCACTGCCAAAAGACCAGAATGCCCTTGGAAGATCCTATTTCAGGGTTTCATGGGCGTTTTGATAATTATGCTTTTTAAGGATTTCTTGAAACAGTGATCAACATCACCTAATTTTCCCCCTTGAACACAACAGAATCATCAGAACATCAAAAATCTAGCCCTAACCTCCTGAACTAGCATTGGCCGAAACTCAATTCATAAGGGAAGATTGGGGTTTTCAAAATTTGACTTCGCAGACTTGCTCCTTTCTATTCTTAACCATTTTATCAACTATTTAATTACGTTATAACCACCATTTAGACTCAATTTTTACAGCATAATGCATAGGGTTTAGGAAGTCACCTTCATAGAAAATCCAACAGAAATTAACAGACTAAACTAACCACAGTAGCTAGAATAAACAGATATTGTAATTTAGGAAGTCACCTTAACTTTCGTCTAACTTTTCTCCTTCTTGGCCGAAAACCCTAGCTCCAAACACTGCAATTTCTTGCTTCAAACATCTTGAATCACATGAAAGAGAAGCTTAGAGGAAGGATTACGCAAATTAGGCACCAATTCACCAAAGAAATCAACCTACCTCGTGAGATTTCTTCCTGCTTCTCTCTCTAAAATTCTAAACCCCCTTCTCTCTCTCTCTCTCTTTAAAGGCTGAAGGACAACAAAAATGAGCATGGGAGGGGAAGGGAAATGTTTTTATAACATTTGCCTTTATGCATTAATTTTCTGATTAATTGGAAATTCTAGCAAATTTTCTTCCCAAACTTTGAAAAATCATAACTAAATTTTTAGACATTATATTGATGTGATTCTAAAGGTTGTAGAACCCTTATTGAGTCTTGTTTCAAGGAAAAATATATCCCTTTGCCAATTGGAAGCACAAAATTCTCAAAATTAAATTCTTTGAATGCTATTCCAGAAAATCAATAGTTTTCCTAGCCTAACTTAAAAAATTAACTTTTTGCATACAGCTCCAAAAATTACCCATTACCTATTAAATTAAAGCTTAGGATGTCTACTTTCACCCTTAAAAATTTCATAATTTTTATTTTTCTAATTTTCATTTATTATTGGACCAAAATTATCCTCTATTATTTCTCTAATTTTGGGCCTTAATATTGGGTTTTTTAAATTACCAAATTTATTCCATAATTATTCTAACCCAATTCTCATGAAAATGAAAATCTACCAACTCATAAATTCCAAATTCATGAATATTCACCTTTTTATTAATTATTTCCAAAATAATTATAATATATTTGGTGAATAAAATTTAGGATACAAGAACCTTGTACTCTGTATTTAGATGTTCCTTACCTTCATGTTGTTGCCGATGCTGTTGTATACACGCATTCTACCACCCACCATAATAATCAAATTTAGGACGATCAACATAAGGCCAATGTCACAAGTGTTCAACTAGGGGAGGAAGGTATAGATGTCCCGTTTCCAGATGAAGAGGTTGCCAAACTAGGTCAAACTATAGGATCTTTCATCTTGTGGCCTCAACATCTTGTTCAAACTGTGACAACCCCTCTAATAGTAGGAAACACTTTACTGTTACTTGATCCTTGACATCCTACTTATAATCTTTATTTTGTGTGTTACTAGGATCAAGAAGAAGCAACCAAATTTCCCTTATTGGCACAACTACAAAATATTCATAAAAAAATTAACACCGTCTACTTGCAGATGCCTTATGGGATTGTGGGTAGTACAATCTCGTATAATTTTGGAATTGATAGCAAAGATATTAGAGAATTCCTATATTTGCAGGAGATAGACATAGGATGGGTAACATTTGTAATCATGTGGGTTTACTTTTAATTTTTAACTTTAATTAATGCACTAATATTTAGGAGTTTTATGTTTCTACATTTACTGAGTCATTTCTCATTTCATTTCTGTGGTAGTTGCTTCCACAAAATATGTGTCGAAAGAGAGATCGACACTTTGTATGGCTTCTTATGTCCTGCCAATCTGTCAAGGTGTAATAATAGTAGGTTGGAAGACAGGATGAGCTATATAGGCTATACATTGAGACAGACTCAGCTGCCTTGCTATCTAACACATATTGTTGAAAGGCAAGTAACTTAATTTTTTATATGTATACATATTCACTTTGCTAAGAAGTATCTTGTTATCTAACCTCATTTTAATCTACATATATGATTATGTTATCATTGGAGTCTTTGTGTTGCTTGTCCCTTCATCAACGTCATCTTTTGGTTTGACTCATTGGGTCGCAAGCCAGATGGAGAGATAAAAACCATTTTTAACACGTAAGTTAATTTGTTTGTCAATCATTGATTTTTGATTTTACTCAATTGTTTTAATATCTTCTATTTTTCATTTTAATTACAGTGCACTGAACACATATTATATAATAGGTGGGAAGCACGAAGGTAAAAGTGGTCCGACGAAGTGGTTCCAGCTAAAAGTAAGTTGTTTAAATTCAAGTTCTTCGATTGACTATTGCTTTACATATACCTTTATTCTTTTTTACCGTTTAGTTTTGATGTATAGTGCCCTCACCAATAAGGGAAAACTGAGTGTGGCTTCTATGTTTTACTATATATACATAACATCATTTTTAGTGGCCTTACTACCAATTTTGAACAAGTGATCATCTCTTGATTCTCAACTGAATTTCATTTTTGTTCTTGTAATTGAATTGTTAGTTATTTCATTCAATTGATTGATTTATGTTAACATATTCTTCATTTTGCGCACAAATTTTTGGTAATCAGGATGCCTACACAATCGAAGACTTTAATTTGATCTGAGACCTTTTGTGAGGACATCTTCTACAACCATAGAGGCTAATGATGTGTAGAGGGTTTTTTACATAGTATAGTGGTTTTATACAGTGCTATATTATGTTTGCATATTTGAATACTTTTCCTCCTGTTACTTTCATAGTTTCTTATCTTTGAGTACTTTGAATTTGTTAAGGCATTATGATTTATAGAGAACACTTTGGAAAATGATAACAAAGCATAGAGATTTCATGGAAGCATGTCATCTCTTTGGTCATATGATTGTCATGATTTAGATTGAAAGTTGAAGTTTGAAGATTCAAAATATAATTGTCTGGATTTATGGTTTTTCAATGGCATTAGTAGTTTTTCAATGGTTGTAGGGATAAACAATGAGTAAAATTTATTTTAAAAAATAAAATAAAAGAAAGTTACAACGACTATTTTTAAGATAAACAGTCATTGTTTTTGAAGATACAATGGTTGTTTTTAATAAAATAGTCATTGTATCTATACAACATAAAACGACTGTTACATTAAAAACAGTCGTTGTATCTACTTCACTTACAATGATTGTTTCTTAAAAATAGTTGTTGAAGTCTCATACAAAGACTATTTTGGAACAGTCGTCTTTTCTTGAACTTTCAACGACACTTACATATACATCCCCCTAAAAATGGTCGTCTAAAGGGCATAAAAACAGTCGTTAAAAGTGTCTTCTATAGTAGTGCTTATATCATAGTATATTAGCTATATATAGCTAGCTAGATACATTGAAATTGTAATATCCCGAATTTTGCATTTAGAGGCTTGAGAATAAGCATGAATTTAGTGGACTACTAAACCCCAGTTTAGAATGTATCCCAATCTATCCCTTCATGTTTCTTATATCTTTGAGGTATTAAAGGGAATAAAATGATGAATTAAAGAGTATGGAAAATTTGTATATAAAAATGGAATTTATTGAAGTTGCAAGTGCATGCCGTTTCATTGCTTCCAGTGAGGCAGTGTTGTTGTGCAATGCATTTCTTTAATCAAACCAAGTCCAAATGTAATGAAACTTTCTAGGATGCAAGTAGACATTCAAAGCTTTAATTTGATAGGTTAGAGGCATTATTTGGAGCTGTACACAAAGAATTATGAATTTTTGAAGTTAGCCCAATAAAACTGGCCAGCATCCATGGCAACGTCCAAAGATTTGAATTCTAGTAATGTTAGGCATTCAATTGGCTAAAAGCTATATTTTTCCTGAAAACCAAACTCAATAAGGGTTTAATAGCCTTTGGAATCACACCAATTGAGTTTCTACAAATAAAGTTATGATTTTTTAAAGTTTGGTCAGAAAAAAAAATAATGTAATGGGAATGATGTAATTGTGGAATAAAGAAATAGGAGGAAAAATAATTATTTAGCTCATAATGCCAAGTGTCAATATCTTAAGGCAAGGGAAATAATTAAATATTATTATGTATAAAGATGAGCACATGTTTAAATTGCAATAAAATATTCTATATTGACCAAATGAATGAGATAAATGGCGAAAAACCAATTGCTCTAATTTGGACCCCAAGTTGCCGTGAAAATGGGCCAAGGAAAGGAAAAGAAATTGGTTCAATTTTAAATGAAGTTATGACACAAGTTATGGAAGGATAAACTCAAGTATAAGTGTGATGTCATACCTTATGTCATAAATCTATTTTCTTGTAATAAACTTAATAAGGGATTATGGAGATATTTTAAGTCGCCCTTTATCTTTTTCCCTTCTCATTTTGACGACTAAGCATACACAAGGAAGAGAGAGAGAGAGAGAGAGAGCTAGAGAGAAGGAGGAGCAAGAGGAAGCAAAATCTTAAGCAAGCTAATCTCAAGGTTAAGAAGGGATGAAGGTGTTGCCTAGAGAGAGAGGGGAAGAGAAATTAAAAGGTAACTTCAAAAATATCTAATCTTTTGTGTTGTTGTTGTGATTCTTGGTTGGATTTGTGATTGGTTGTTTGATTTGTAAATTTGGGAAGTATTAATCTTAAGGCATTATGCTGCCCAAATTTCCTCAAATCTTGTTTGGTAGGTGTTTAAAGGGCTTAATAAAGGATTAGGAGTAGGAAGGAACAAGCTTTGGGAGTTGAAAATCAAAAACTCATTTTTCCCTTTTTCAAGAGTATGTTTCAGCCAAAGCTGAATCAGGGGGTAGGGGCTGGATTTTGATAAATATGATGATTCCATAATGTTAAGGAGTGAAAATTATGTAGGGTTGATGTTCAACACTTTGTGGGGAAAAAAAGACCCATAAAGTGAAATTATGAAAATACCCTTAAAACTCTAAATAGGGGCTGACAAGGGCAAAATTGTCATTTGAAAGTGATTTTGAGAAAACCGATGTCAAAAATGGATTTCTTGGGCAAACATATGTAAAAATAGGTTGGGTCAAAATTTCTGAAAAAGTATGGTCGGATCGAATAAATCGGGGCTAGACCGGGTCCCAAGGGCATTTTGGTAATTTTGCAGTTTAGACTAATATATATAACCAACAAAAACACTTTGGAAGTGTCTAAGATAGTACATGAATAGGTTTTAACCTAATTCTTATATATTTAGAATTTTATGACCAAATTGATGGCCCGAGCCGTCAGAACGAAATTCAAGGAATAGTTTTCAACCAAAAGGGATTTAAGCTAGTAACTCTATCCTTCATACACTATGTCATTATTATATATTTGTGTATGCCATCTTTAGTAACTTAATTAATAAATATGGTTTTTCTGAAGAGGGCAATTTATGTGTATTGAGACACACTTACCTTGTTATTGAGTAATATCCCAACCAAGGTTATACGGATAGTGAGGGATTGAGCCCCTAACCCATATATACATGTCATGGTTTTATTATTAATTTGTTGCATAACATGGAACATAACATATTTAATGTTTTTCATTTTATATGATTGATAGCCTGTTACTACTGAGATTCATTTGAATCACACCCTTTTTCAAATATAAAAATATTCCAACAGCAGCTAGCGGTTCCAAGGCCAAAATGGTAATACTGGCAATTAAGGTGTGCAGATCCCGAGATCGAAGTCATTCGGTTATATTTAGTCTATTTTGGATAAATTTGTATATATTATCAAATCTTGAGGGAAAAACCTGTGATGTAATCAAGTACCTTGTATCAATATATCAAAATATTTACGTTATTTCTGTGTTGCTCACTGAACTACGCAAAAGCTACCCTAATTAACATCAATGATAAGTAGTATATAAGATGGGATCTCACAGAAATACTTTGGTTACAATAACTTCGATATGTTAGAAAAAATAATAAAGAAATATAAATAGGAATGAAAATGATATTATTAAAACTTTGTTTGTTATGATTAAATTAAGATAGGAATACTTTTACATTAATTACTTATATTAAAAAAAAGAAATATGATAGGAATGTGAGATAGAATGACTTATACACACACACACATAGAGAAAAAGATTATGGGAGCAATTGAGTCTCTTTTTATTTGTTTTCCAACATTGTACAGGACCTTTCATCATTAATATTTGATGGAAAGATTTAAACCTAATTTGATGGAAATATAATGAGAGAAGGATACAAAAGGTGTACTACCCATTTTATCACAACTTTCATTCCATTCCATGGATTTCATTTCCGCAAAACAAAACGCTAGCGTTTAATTGTTGTAAGGCCATCATTTTCCACACTTCTAAATCAAAGTGAAATTAAAGAATAACCCATTTCAGGACCCTAAACTTTTTTTCTTGCTCTAGTTGAGTTATTTGCGTTTTCATTAGTTTCATAACACCAATAATATATGCTTCTTTAACTACTCATATATGCTCAATTTTCTCAAAAAAATATTGGTGGAAAAAATGGGGATCACAATAGAAACTAGAAAGGAAGTAGGAGGTCGTGAATTTGATCCTACTTATAGCTCAACCTAGGAGAAATAACTAGAAAACTCAACATCAGTTGGGGTTCAGAATAACTAATAGAAACACCCTCTAAAATATCCATATTTTAGAAAAACAAGATATTCTAAAATCTCCTTTTTTTTATTTACATATTCTAAAATCTCCATCAATTAATTTTAGCAGATCTATCACAATCTCTCCCCATATCTCAATTATGAGATAATATATGCTTTAAATTTAAACACGTTAGATCAAATTAAACATCCCCAATATCATATATAATAATTTTATCAACAAGAATTTTAACGAATCAAATGATAATAACTAAGACACTTAACCCTAATTTCATTGAAGGCAATTATATTTCACAAAGTAAAAGTAATAATTTCATAATAGCTTCTAAGAATTTCGTAGGAATTAAGTTCTTTCGAAGAATTATTTTGAAATTCATATATTTCGATGGTCCTTATATGTCTTTCTCTCAAAAAAAAAATGGTATATGATGTACTGAAAAGAACACAAAGTATATATTTCCCAAGGACAAAATGGCACGAACAGCTAATAGACTGTTGAAATTGAAGCTCCAAAAGAATGTGCTCTTTTTCTGTTCCTCTATTTCTCTTTCAAAGATCCTTGGGTCAATTGTCTCCGACCATTTCTTCTCTACTGTCTCTTTCCTTCGACAAACGATTATTATACCCACAAACCATAAATGAACTATTATTCTTGAGACTATTATTTTACTTTTGATTGATGTGGACGGCTTACAAAAGGCTTTATCTCATTAAAAGCATGCCAAAAATGAGTCCTATATGTAGGAATATATTAATCCACCTTGGCTCAATACAAAATAGGACTATTATATAAATATGAAGAAATATGGATCAAAAGAGAGTTTTTCCTCTATAGTTCAAGAGTTATATTTATTCTCATGTCACTACTATAAGATATAGATTTTACTTCCATAAAAAATGCTCATTTTCCAAAACAAAAGAAAGTAAAAATTAAATGTAGTGGCAGTTTTGTAATTATGTGCATTAATTTTGGCATCTATTTTAAGGTAAACGAGGTGTTATTGGTAGCTTCGGCATTTGTTTTATATAAACAGAGGCCAAAAGTCTGGACTGGGGACATCTAAACTAACGAATAAATTGTTTCTGCGTCCCTTTTTATTTTAAAGACATTAAAAAAAATTTTAATGCCCTTTTTTAATATATATAACTGTCTGTAAAATTTAAACTGCAGAAATAGGATGGAAACAACAGCAGTTCAGTAGAATGGAAACAACAGAAGACATAACTACCTTGACACACTCTTGCCTCTATTATGCTAATGGAAACAATGACCAAGGATTTAGTAGCTAGTTACACAGCTACTAGCAGATAGCAACAGTAGCACACAAGCTCAGACTGGAGGAGTAATACCTTGAAACACAGTGATCAACCCCAAGGCTCTATATGCAATAACTTTAAGGAGTAGTAAACTAATTAACTAACAAACTACACAACAATCTATATCCAACAACAATAATGCTAATTATATGTACTATATATAGAACCACCACAAAAGTATGTCCTACACAAACTACTAAAAACTTTACTCTGGTATACGTTGAAGAAGATGTCCAGCCAAAAAGTCTCTGAACATATTTATGTCTTCATATAAGTAGCCATCTTCATTGTCAAAAATCTGCAAATTAGAAAATAAGCTTAGATGAAATAATAAATCAAGTGAATGAATTAATTTGCCATTGAATTACAACACCAAAAATATTATCCTTTGAGAATGAAGAAGTGATTACTTGTTCAAAATATGTCGTAATGCCACTCTTAATGATGTTAACCATATAAAGTAAGACGTAGTATCCACATTCCCAGCCGCCAGGTTGTTGAGGACACTATAAATCAAAAGCAAATAATGACAATCAATAAAGGCATATCTAAAACGACTGTCAATCAAAAGAACTTGATTTGAAACTACATACCTTTAGAAACAACCATTTTGGGTCTTTGTCACCTTTAGGATCGCATGGCCCGCCAAGCACTCGATATGTTTGTCATGCCCTATCATTAAAATGAAAATCAATAGAAATTAGAATAAGTCATTTAAGTCAAGAATCAAGAAGCAACAAAATACAAAAATATAACATGCGTGTTGAAGATGTCTTTTGTTTCTTTGTCTGGCCTTTTACTCAAGAAATCAAACCAATAAACTACATGGAACCCAGGACAGAGAATACACAAAATCCAGTGGTAACTATAACAACATATACAGATTAAAATGAAGTTAGATCGCAAGGCAATTATTTATTAAATATCTCAAATAAACAAAATTAAAATGTGTACCCTTGAACAATCGGTGCTAGATAACAATGATAGTCACTCTCTCCCATTATGAAGCCTGCATAGTGAGTCCTTTTTTTCACTGTATTCCTTTCCCTTGTCGTATTTGCAGGAGACAAGAATCCATATAAATCAACTCTTTGCATGTCAATGCATATACGACGAAAGGAGCTATAATAGAATTAAAATGACGAATATATTAGCCAAAGAATATATGAAACCAAAAAACCATTTCACTAAATGAAGGAAAAAATAGGAAATTAAAAACTTACAGGATTGCAAATTTGACCCATCCTGCATCTATCTCCTCCAACTTAATGAACTGTTTAGGTCATCTTTATCAATTGTGAAGGGATACTCTAATTTCTGGCCCATAATCCCTACAGGCATATGCAAATCGATCTAGCAAATGCCTTTAAAGATATGCTACAGTCGTGCTAAGAAGAGCCATTTTCCTACTTCCTGCTCGTTCTTTTAGAACATAAAAAAACATATTGTTAGTAGAATGCCAACATATCTCAAGAAAAAGTGAGGTTGTTCCATACTATTGGAGGTGTTGCCACTACTGAGCCAATAAGATATACAAGCCAAAGGTTGAAAGATCATCTCACCTGATCTATCTTGGCAACCTCATCATCAGGAATAAGGATGGCTGTACCTTTTCCCCCTCTCGAACACACGTCACAGTCACCCTACATAAATGCTGTGGAATTTGCTGATGATGATGGGTGGTAGCTTATGTGTGAACGAGAGCATCTATAACTACACGCAGCACTTGGGCATCCAAAGAGAGGATGGCAGGTTCTCTTGGAGCTGGAGTGGGAGAAGGGTCGCCAAGTGGTTCCTCCATCAGGTTGTAACTTCCTTTGGTGCTGTGGAAGGTCAGGGATGAATAGGTTTTATGCTCGGTAGTTGCCATATGCGATTCAAACATCTTCATCATTTCAGCTTATAGCTCAGGCATCAGCTCAAGATATAGCTTTGGCAACAGCTCTTGTCAGACCTTGTCGTGAAGGTTGGCCTCGAGCTCTTATAAGACTTATTGGAGAATTTTGGCCACAAGCTCCCTACTGGGTTCAGCTTGTGACGAATAAGAATGTCGGCTCGGTCAAAATACTTCACGACACGAACTCCCCCTGCCTCCCCTCGAACATGACTAGGGTGATCTGCCTTCCCAATCGCCGTTGACAAGATGTTTATCCATACGAATTGATGCCATCTGTACAAAGCCCAAGCCAAAGGTTTCTTGGCTTGCTGCCAAATTCAAGGAACATTTCATCTATTGTCTTCCACTATAGAGAGTCAGACGGGTGCCGAAGATATTTTCTGTTAGATATTCTATCATCCGTATGCCATCTCAACTTCTTCACTTTTTTTAAGTACCAAAAAAACACTTAAAGCATGGTATTATTGGAAGATACCATAAAACCTTTAAAGGTTGCCTTTTAGTTATCCCATCACCACAACCATCATATTTCTTCACTTTGTATCATGCAATTTGACACTTAGGGCACTCACTCATACCTTTATACTCATTTCTATACAGTACATAGTCATTAGGGCAAGCGTGTATCTTTTTATACTCCATACTCATCGTAGATAGGATTTTCTTGGCCTCATACATACGATTTGGAAGTACATTATCGTCTGGAAACATATCACACAACAGTTCAAGAAGTAATGTCAAACTACTATCAGTCCACCCATAAGTTGCTTTTAAGTTAACCAAATATAATGTTCCTGTCAGCCGTGTGTACTTATTCCCAGGGAACAACGGTGTCTCTGCATCACTCCATAGGCTGTCATATTCATGCCACTACGCAAAGGATCCTACCTCAATATCGTGAATCATTCTCTCCATTCTATCTTCATCTAAGACATCTACATCTTCCTTCTTGTGTGACGGACAATCAGTTACTTCTTTACCATGCCATATCCACCTAGTGTATTGAAGATTTATTCTATCATAAAGAAGGTGATCCCTTATAACTTTAATATCCTGTTTTCTCTCATTTAAACAATTGACACAAGGACAAAAATACATCGTATTTTTTGCTGCAGCGTTCCTTCTAGCAAATGCAATAAACTCTTCAACCTCATTCTCATATTCTTCACTTGTTCTCAAAGCATCCATCCAACTATGAAACATTTATTACCACCTATGCCATTCCCATTAACACTCAAGTTTAGAATAATTGTCAACACTGGGAATTGGCCTTTACTATTTTGTTTTTAAAAATTTTGGCAGCATTTCCCCTTAAAAGTGAGACATCCCAAAATCAAAATAACAAACCATCTCAACTTAATTTAAACAAAACTAAACTAATTAAGGCAATTCATATTTAGGGCAATGTCAACACGTTAAATCCAACAATTTCAATTGCAATACCACTTATTTGTGCATTCAATTCATGCAAATCCATAAGTAATGCCATGAATGTTCACACTCCATAAGCATATGTTCAATCAAGAAGTTGTATAGATGGCCATGGCAAGCAATGATTCCAGCAAAATATGTAAGCAAATTCAGTGCATGCTGATGGCAAACTCAATGTCTAACTATACTGAACCAACAAAATTCAAATAACATGGATGGAAAGAGTTGCTACCTTGGATTTTCTAAGCTTTACAACCTTGTGTTCTCACTTGATTCCAATGGAACTTTGCATATATAAATCCTAGCTCACATGCACCATAACTAAAATTATTCCAAGGTAAAAAAGGGATAAAGGTAGAAATACAGGGACACTCTTGTCTCTATATTCTTCTCTCTTTTTTTGTGCTAAAACTTGATTATGTAATTTATATATCCAAACAGTAAAATTAGCTTGCAAATATACTTATGGAAACATCCCAACAAACAAATAGGCAAAAAAAGAAAGTGTATATAATTTCCCAACCAAAGTTTGAGTCAAAATTGCAGCAATACAAGTCAACAACGATGACCATTTATTTGCAAAGAGTACATGGTAAAGAAAAATTATTTGCTGAAACAATTTAAGCACTGTATCTATGGAAATTTAATATTCAAAAAATTTAAACAAAGGTGTGGTTGGAACTTGGAAGCAAACCTGTAGAGGATGCTTTACAGGGAGACAAGCCACGATAGTGAGAGGAGGAAGACGATGGCCACAATGTTAGCAAACTGACGGTGACGAGTTGAGGCAGGGAAGAGAGAAGAATGGAGGACCAAGAACAGAGAACACGCGGAGGAGATGAAAGTTGAGGACCAAGAACAAAGAACGCGCTTTGTTGTCTTCACAAGACTAGCTCACAAGACTCACTCAAAAAACTCTTAGCTTGCTACTCACAAGACTCGCTCACACTCACAAGACTCCCTCAATGTTGGGTTCTAAACTGATGCTGGGTACGGAGCTCACTTCAACTCTGTTTTGAAGACCTTTAGGCATCACCTCTAAAAATGGAGACACATAAACCTTGTATATGCGTCCCCAATTTGACTGGGGACATCTAAAAGGCATTTAGGCGTCCCCAAAATGGCTGGAGATGCCTAAATGCCTTATAGATGCACATGCAATGTCACGTCAGACTAGTGCATGCGCACGTTTAAAGCAACCTTTTAATAAAAAAAAATTAAAGCCTTTAGACGTCCCTAGTCCGACTGGGGTGTCTAAATATGGCTTTGGGTGTCCCCAGTCCGACTGGGGACGTCTAAATATGGCTTTGGGCATCCCCAGTCCGACTGGGGACGCCTAAACTTGTCTTTAGGCGTCCCCAATTGGACTAGGGACGTCTAAACATGCCTTCAGGCGCCTAAATGTTCACTATAACACGTTTTAAAGGGAAATTTAAAGTTTCAGATGTTTTAGGCGTCCCTTTCTAAATAGGAGACGTCCTTTAGGGTAGTAGTATGTATTTTCTGTAGTAGTGGAAGTATGACCATTAGTTCCTCAAGTTTTAAATTTTTTGTTTTGGTCCCTCAAGTTTGAAAAGAACTTGATTTTTTCCAGTTTCGTTTAGTTTTCTACCAAGTCCTTCTCAAACTTGAGGGACCAATAGTTATAAACGGATTAAACTTGAGAGATCAAAACTAAAAATTTCAAACTCGGGGGACTAAGGGTCAAACTTTAGGGACCAAAACCACCGATTTTAAACTTAAGGGACTAAAAGCAAAATTGGATCAAACTTCATGAACCAAAAGTTATATTAACCCTTAATTATAAGATAATTAATGCAGTTAGACTAACAATAAATGAAAGAGAAAATGGAAAATGACAGTACTAAAAATTTCAAACAGGCTATTATCTCTTATGAGTAGCTAGCAACATGACATCCCTAAAAAATTCTCTTATATATAAGACCAAATGGAGTACCAAATCTCATCTCTTCTTACGTGGATTATGTCTAATAACTAGTTATTTTAAATTTCCATCAAATGTCTAATAACTTTTTTGTTTGCCAACATGTTTCTAATAACTAGTTGATTAGTTATAGGGGAAAATTAGAATGAATGACTTAAAACAGATGATATTTGCTAGAAATGATTGTAAAAGTTATAATTATTTAGAAAGACCAATTATTAAAATAAAAATTTAAAAATATTAAATTGCCTTGATTAAACCACCTTCATTTTCTACCACATTCTATTTTAAAAACTATTATGAATTTTTTCAAAATTTCATTTTATTAAATGCAATTTCTCTCATTTTTTACCATTTACGTAGGTATCTATTGAAAAAAAAAATAACACAAACATCTTTCAATTTTGTCAAAATTATAGCTTTTAAAATTGACACAAACTTTAATTGAAAATAAAAACTATATTTTAGGAAAACTCAAAATGTTTTATAGTTTATTATAAATGTTAAAGAAAGGTTATATATATATCAAAAACATTTTGAAAAAATATGCAATTTTAAACAATTCAAAGTAGGTTTGCATAATTTATTTTTATGTTAAAATAGATTTATATGAGTTTTAAAAATAAAAATCCATGTAATGATTTTTTTGACTAAAAACCATGTAATGTTAATATACTTAAAAAAGTCTAGATAATTTATTATATTTTTTATTCGTGAATGGTTTACAGGATTGCCTACCCAAAGAATACTGGTGTGTAAACCAAAAAAATAATGTAAATTAAAAAAATTAATATAATCAATAAAGTCTAGAATATAAAAAATTAATAATTTTTTTTTTGGGGATGATGCTTTTTTAAGGATTAAGATATTAGAAACAAAATTTAACATTTAAGATATTGGAAAGAAAATTTAACATCTTCTAAATTTGTCTATTTTACTTAGAGCGAGTTTATTTTATATAATATTATATAAATCAGAAAACAAACTTAATGATTTAAATGGGTCAATATCTATTTTAATAATTAAATGATATATTGATGATATGATTATGTATAGTTAAAATTTAAAATAATGATGATTTTGTTAATTGTAATTTTTGTGGAAAATAAAATTCAAATTACTTTTAAAATATAATGTGGGAGAGATTGAAGGAGAGAATGCAGGAAGTTTAATCAAGGGTAATTTAGTATTTTTAAATTTATATTTTAGTTGTTGATTCTTCCGAAAAAATGCATAATTCTCTCCTTCTTTTTTTTAATATACATATACGATTTTTTTTATTTTCAAAAGATAGATTATTCATATTTTTAAAAAGAAAATGATTAGATAAGTTCAGCCCTTGGAATTTACTAAGTTCAAAGTAAGCTTTAAAATTCAAAAATGTTTATGAAAATATTTACATAATTATTTATCAATATTGATAACGACAGATTCAACAATATCCGGGAAGATAGATAACCATATAGTCACGTTGCCGACTTAATATTTTAGAATATGAGATCAAATTCATAGAAATAGTCAAGAATGATGAAACTTGTACATTATTGTAGAAGAAGCAGTCGGTGCGATAAATGTATTAGAATAGCTGACTTCTAGAGTCAACAAAAAAAAAAAAACTCATCCAGTACTTAATGTATAACCTAATTAAGAATTTTTAATAATAGCCCTAAATATAAAATTTATTTCTCATTTATTAATCTTTTCTTAATTTACACATATTGATGCTCCCTCAATAATAATCAAGTAAGAGAGAGAGAGAATGAAAGAATTAAGAAAAATAATTAGTATGTTTTAAAATATTTCATATTAACTAACTTAATTAACTTCTTTAATCTAATAATTAAATTAGGTTAATATGTCTTACATTAAGAACAGAGGGAGTACTTTTCTTTTTTAAACTTTTAAGTTCGAATAATTACTACAAGAAAAAGTTCTATAGGATCACCACTTATATACCTCTTATAGGTGGAAACGGTTTAAAAACTATTACCAGTGGTATTTTTGTAAATATTGATATAACTTAAAACCGATCGCACTTCCGTGTGATCTAAAAAATATTTTCTAGACCAGTTATATTTTAACCCAGTCTCAATAAATATTAAATATTATGACATTTTTCAAAATTTAAATTCTTTTTAGACCGGTCACAATACATCTAGTTAAAACATTCTTTTAGAGGCTATTGTTTCTTTACCACTGGTCTTAAAATGTTTTAGAGTTTCTTCAGCTTCCAAAGTAAACTTCCCAATGTGTCTCTTCTAAATCTGGCGCCACTTCAATAAATGTAATATTCATCCATCATATCTATTTAAACTCCTCAAGTCCTTTCGTTTCTTCAAATTAAAATTGTCTTTTAAACTCCCTCTTCTCTCCTCTCTCGATCAATGTTATGGTGAGACATATTAGAACTCTGTCAGTCCATCCTCCATTTTCTCATCCGTGTGTGCCGCCTTCGATGATGAAGGTTCTTGATGAGTTCCATGCAAGGGTGGAACGTATAAAGTGAAGCCTTGTAATAAGACTCATCATCACTCAGCTGCGTGCTATCAACAATAAGTTAAATCTTGTACTCGATGCCAATGATGTTGAGTATAACTTATTTTTTGACCTCTTTTCTCCTTCCTCTTCTTCTTCCCCTACCTTCAATAATGATAAGGAAGGATGAGGAGCTTTTTTTTATTATATAAAATGATGTATCTTTTATGTATGCATGTAAGTTGCATGTAAGTTGTTGCCTTCGGGTAGCTAAAAAATTATATTAATGAAAAAAGTTTATTTCAAATATTGATTTTGATCTTAAACATTTCTTGTTTCTATATTCAATTGTTGTTTTAATTTTCTATCTCTGGCTTGACAAGTTAATTTATTTCTATATATATAATTATATATGATATATTAGTAAAACATATTATATGAGTATTGTTAATTATATCATTTGATGATATTTTGACTGGTTGTAGTGATACAAAGTTTAAATATATTAATCTAAACCGTTGTTTAACTCTTAACTAGTCTAAATGTGGTTGAACATTCTAACGTGCACATTTAATTTAGACCAGTTAAGATGTATATCAGGTCTCATTAATATTATTTAAACCGTGCTTTAGAAGACGACCGGTCTAAACATGCAACATTTCAACTTTCAACACACATACTATCATTTCTTGTCATTATCTAAAGTTTTCAGCCATAAGTCCCGATTATAAATACCAATGCACCTTTAGTTGTAAAGCTCAAATTCAAAAGTCCCTTTCTACTTCTCTCTTTCTTCTTTGAGCAGCAGCACTTTCAATGCACGAATAAAAAGGTAGTGTTCTCCCTCTCCTCTAGTGGTTGTCAGCCACCTCTTCACATCCCCCTCCACCTCTGACCTTGGAGGAAATTGCTGAGACCATCTTTCACCTTCAGGGCACCGTTTTAGAGGTCATGGAGAAGCAAGATCGGTTCTCCCAACAACTGGAGGAATTGGCAAAGAAGGTGGACAACATCCTAGACCGTTTGGCCTATGGATTGTCTTTTGGAATGATGATGATTGACTGATAGCCTGGGTTTCAAAAACCCCCCTTTTGTATACATAGTTTGATGTAATTTTGATTTTGAATCCGATCATATATTTGTATGTATGTATGTATGCATATATGCATGCATGCATGTACTGCCACCTCCAAGCGAAAATATTAATTAAAAAGTTTCAATCTTTTTATGTCTTTTGCAAGATTACTATAATTTCCCATCGATGATATTTATCTTTTCGTGTTATATGATTATTCATATTGTTTAAGTTCTTATTTGTGAATTTTGTTTCTCTATTTTTGAAAATTACATATTAGACCGATTGTCTTTAAAGCTAGGCTAATTATGAATTAAATATATTTTTTACATATTTAGACTCGTTGTTTTTAAAACCGGTCTCGTTATGAATATTTAGACCGGTTTTAATGAGGACTGGTTTAGAAAAATTTGTTCTAATATTTATATTCACTTTTGTGCTCAGACTTCATCTCTCGTCTCATGAAGTCGCGAGTGCATCCGTTGCCTCCGGATGCCGTGATCTCTCTCTCTCTCTCTGCGTGCCATTGGGAGGGCTTGATATTCCTTTTCATGGGGCTCTTCTTCTCTATCGTGGTTGTTGTGCTCTCGCATTCGAAGAAAATCGTTGGCTTTCACAATTCTTGGCTAGCCCCCTCTTCTATAATCATTTTCTATCATTGTCTTTACTTGCATAGATGTTTTAATAAGTTAATCTTGATGCTCACTCTTTTTTTTTTCCTTTGTCAGAACACTAATGCTTACTCCTTTTCGTTCTTTGCCAAAACACTAATTGAAAATTCATATTTTTTTTTCTACTGGCTCAATATTCTTTGTGGTTGTTGAGCTTATTTTATTCTAATTTTTGTTCACTTTTGTGTGAGAAATATTTTTATAGGCCCTAATGATTACATAATATACAGAAAATAGTATGAAGATTTCAAGAAGTGTCTGATATGTGCTATACATGATGGTGTTGGTCAAGATTTTTAGTTAATGATGGGGGCCAATGTTTTAACCATAATGAAATTTGAGGGACTAAAATTAAAATAAAAAATTTGAGGGACAAAAAATTTTATTAACCTAAGTAAATTAGTTAAGTTAGTTATTTTTAATACATGGGTGTTGAGTTCCCTAACCTTTGATCAGTAACCCCATTGTTGGAGACCCCATTTCATATATTCAATCACTATGGACAGATTCCGATAACTTAGAATCTGTCACTCATAGAGATTGAAGATCACTCACCGTTGGTGATGGTGCTGGGGTCATTGATTGGCAAACACAAAAAGATTGGGCACCACTGGGTTTGTTTTCTAACCATGTTTAAATAAAATAAATTAAAATAAAAACTCACATGTCATGGCCAACCGAGGTGATGATGAGCACCCATCAAACCTCATCAAGCTTGGATCATACAGATTTAATTTTTTTATTTTAAAGAAAATTACTTTAATGACTATAGAATTTAAAATAAAAATAATCACTTAATGATAATTTTTAAATCAATATTTTTATTCAAATATCATTTGTGAAAAATTATTAAATTTGGACAATCCAGATCACTTTACTCTATAAAAAAACAGCTAATTACCCACGGAAATTACCCATGGAATTCCATCTCTGAAATCAAATTACCGACGGATTAGGGACAGAAACAAAATTACCGACGGAATTTTTTCCGTCTCTAAAAAATCAGTGGCAAATTGATTTACCGAAGGAATTTTTATTCCGTCGAAATTTACCGATGAATTACCCATGGAAAAAATTCCGTTGGTAATTACCGACGGAAATTACCCACGGAAAATTTTCCATCGGTAATTACCCACAGAAAAATTCTGTCGGTAATTACCGACGGTAATTTCTCATTCAAATTACCCATAGAATTCCGTGGGTAATTACCGTCGGAAAAATTTCTATGGTAATCCGTCAAATTTATTGACGGAGCTTTTTCCGTCGGTAATTAGAGACGGATTACCCACGGAATTCCGTGGGTAAGAAGTGGGTAATTATTGACGGAAAAAATTCCGTAGGTAATCCGTCATTATTTACCGATGGGATTTTTTTCATCTTTAAGTCGTTGGTAATTACCTACGGAGTTTTTTTTTCCGTCAATAATTCCGTCGATAACTATTCCGTCGGAAATTACCGACGGAAATAATTCCATGAGTAATTCCGTTGGTAATAACGTGTTTTTTTTTTTTAGTGTTAACGAGCATTCAAACCAAATCTCATGGTACACACCATTAAGTAAGATAAGATATGCATGTACTCTACTTCAAATTTAATTAAAAAAATTTATAGTCAAATATAAATATTTCTTAATTAAATTCCACTACAAACTAAATCCTATAAGAAGGTAATATTATTTTAGTTATAATTGGCCTATTCCTAATTTGATCCTAATCTGATCCACTAACTCTTGAATTACTACTTCAACCAATTCATTGATCAGACTGATTTTCAGTACCTTAATAGGTACATAGAGCCGAGACGTCACTTGTGTAACCCTACTTAAGAGGATGATATACTCACCCCTAGTTTGAAAACACATTTGGTCTTCTAAACATTGATGACACCCACTCATGTCAAATGTGTTAGCCCGAAACGCAATACGTGGAGTATATAAACTAGTAAACTAGATTTATTAACTCACATGCATGCTAATATTAAAGATTGGTTTTAATATAACAAATATGATATGTGTGCTTAATAAAGTGGACACCTTGCTTTGGAAGAAACGGAGAACTAAACCTAATTCATGATACAATAAAACAAAGATATATTTATATTATTGACGAGGACAAGCTTAACCCTAGTTATAGATCATCAATATAACATGAATGAACCATCAATTAAATATAGACCATTAATTAGTTTGGTATCCAAATTACTCCTCCCGGCCCCATCCATATAAAAATGCTTTTTAATTTTTGTTTTGGTGCAACAAACAGAAACAATAAGCAATCGAGTAACGTAGAAGATTGGGATAAGCCATGTATTATTAGCATGTGCTCTATATGCGCAAACAAACACTATTCCACATCACCTTCGTTTGAATTATTAAATTGAATCTCTTGTATTCAACAATTTAATTAAAAGAGATTGCCCTGACTCCTGTGCATATGCCAGGTAGAAAAAAAGAGTCCTCTGCATATATTATTTTCAGGTTCAAATTTAATTTGGTTAGTCTAAATTTTTTTATAATTAAACTAGATTTTAATATATGTGATAACAGAATTAATTTGTAACAACTCATTTATACAAATAAATAATAATAGTTTAACTTGAAATTTATTTTTTCTAAAAAATTGAACCGTCCAAATATCATAAATATGGGATCTAGATGAGAAATGTATATATTAAAGATTGCCATATGAAAAGAAAATACAAATTATTGTGGTTATATAGATGGGGTCTACTTTATACAATGATGATCACCTTTATGTACTCCCTTCGGTCTTATTTATAAGCAATTTTTTTTTCATTGTGCAAAATGAACTGGTAGTTAAAAACAATAAGTGTGTCTAAAATGTCATGTTTTTTCCATATATGCCCCTATTTATTAAAAGAGTATAGGAGAGAGAATAGATAAAAAAATACGAGACATAATGAGTATAAGATATGAGAGAGAATGAGTATTTAATAAGGGTAAAATAGGAAAAAGAAGCTTACATTTTCAGACAAAAAATGAAAGTGGCCTATAAAAGGGACCAGCCTTATGAAAGAGAAAGTTACTTATAAATAGAACTGAAGGAGTATTGATCTTTTCTCCTTATCTCTATTCAACCAACGATTAAAGGACCTTTCATTCAAACAAAAAAAAAACTATTAAAGGACCAGATTGGTCGGACTCATTATTCGCTCGATTTAGATTAGAAAACTATTTTGAGCCTAGTTGAACAAGAGTTGAGCAGCCATTAAATCAGAACTTAGAATTAGACCAATAGCCGAAACGATTTTCAGAAAACCAAGTGGGTTCTGGGTCTCTCAGAAAAAGGATGAAAAAAATATAAAAAAACTTTAATTTTTATAAGAAAATGACCTTTTCAAAAAGCCAAATATATATATTTTTACTATATTAAACCATATTTTGTTTTGTATAATACTTTATATATTGTGATATTATATATTTTGACAATTAAACTTATTATGAATTTAATATATATATATATATATATGTATATGCATATAATTATTTTTATTAAATTTTTATGTCATAACTTCAACTGTCAATCTAACTAATCCAGCCACAAAAATTGAAAACTGCTAACCTTCTTGGTTTAATGCCCAATGTGGCTTTTAAAACATTGGTTCAAATATATGTTACACCCTCCTGTAATTAATATTAGAACCACTCAACTAATTTAATTAGATTAAGAAAACTAAATAAATTAGTTAATTATAATAAACGTGACATAATGACATTAAAATATCTATTGATTTTATATCCGTTTATAATTTTGGTAAATTAATTTAAAAATAATAATAAATACTGAGATAAAATGGATTAAAATATTATATTTAGGAATAAATTCAGCCCTTATGCTATATTAAAAGAGGAGTTCAACATGTTATTTTTGCAAACGGTAGGAAAATCATATTTTCAAAATATTACCTTAAAAAATCCCGTGAACAAGGAGTAGCAGCAATTTAATTTAAGCTTGAAAATCATGTGCTCAAAATCTCACTTCCACTAGTACTGGGTTCTTTGTCAATTTCCAACGGAGACGTTTTGGTCTGTGACCGCTCTTCCGTCTTCGATCAATATCTTCCTTTCCACTTTCAGCACACAATCACACTATAAATCTCACCATGAGGCATCAAAATCTTCATGAACAAACACAGCTATATATGATCTCTAGCTCATACACACAACACAACGCACAATTCTCTTATTTCCCAGAGATAGCATTTTGATTCTCTCATAATCGATTCTAATATGTTCTTCTTCTTCATCTCCGTCTTTCTAGGGTTTTTCCTTGTCTCTTTTCTCTTCTCATTCTTTTCTCATTATTCCCACAGAAACAAGTCCAATTCTTCATCTTCCTTCGTCCATGGCCCTCCTTCATACCCAATTATCGGCTGCCTTATCTCTTTCTACCGAAATCGCCACCGTCTCTTGGACTGGTACACCTATCTCCTCACCAAATCCGCCACACAAACCATCGTGATCCGCCGCCTCGGCGCCCGGCGGACGGTCATCACGGCTAACCCTTCCAACGTCGAGTTCATCCTCAAGACAAATTTCCACAATTTCCCCAAGGGTAAACCCTTCACTGAGATTCTCGGCGACTTACTCGGCTGCGGCATATTCAATGTAGACGGCGAGCTTTGGTCGGAACAGCGGAAAATAGCGAGCCACGGCTTCAGCACAAGGTCACTCAAATACTTCATCGTCAAAACCCTTGAAGAAGAAGTCCAAAAAAGGCTAATCCCTTCGTTAGAATCAGCTTCCATTACAAACCAAGTCTTGGATTTGCAAGATATACTAAGAAGATTCACATTTGATAGTGTTTGTAAAGTCTCTTTGGGTACTGATCCTTGTTGCTTAGATCTCTCTCAGCCTCTTCCACCTCTGGTTCAGGCCTTCGATAGCGCGTCGGCAATAAGCGCCATTCGTGCAACGGCACCGCTGTTTATCATATGGAAGCTGAAACGAGCATTGAACATTGGCTCCGAGAAGTCACTGAAAGAAGCGATTAAACTCGTGCACGAGTCGGTTTTGGAGATCATAAGGAACAAGAAGAAGAACATTAACATGGTACAAGACGAAGAAGATTTGTTGACAAGATTGTTGCTTGCAGGGTACGATGAGGTGTTAGTGAGGGATCTGGTGATAAGCTTTATAATGGCGGGAAGAGACACGACTTCGGCAGCGATGACGTGGCTGTTCTGGCTGATTTTGAAGCACCCAGACGTAGAAGAAATGATAGAGAAGGAAGTGAAGCAAGTGTTTGAAGTTGAAGAACAAGAAGGAGTCAAATTGATGATGCCATTTGATTATAAAGGCTTAAAGGAGATGAATTTTCTTAAAGCGTGTTTATGCGAATCAATGAGGATAATCAATGAGGCTGTATCCGCCGGTGGCGTGGGACTCGAAGCATGCCGCAGAGGACGACGTGTTGCCAGACGGGACGGAGGTGAAGAGAGGTGATAGAGTGACTTATTTTCCATACGGAATGGGGAGGATGGAGGAGCTGTGGGGGAAGGATTGCCGAGAGTTTAGACCAGACCGGTGGTTCGATGAGCCGGTCAGCGGCGATCAGACCGGGTTTGGGACCATGAGATATGTGAGTCCATACACGTTTCCGGTTTTTCAGGCGGGTCCGAGGGTATGCCTGGGGAAAGAGATGGCATACATACAAATGAAGTATGTGGTTGCTTCTATTGTGAGCCGGTTCAGGATTAAACCGATCTGTGAGAACCAACCGGTGTTTGTCCCTCTCTTAACGGCGCATATGGCTGGTGGGTTCAAAGTGAGGGTCTACAAGAAATATGAAAATGACAGATAGCCACATGTTCATGGACGGTGAAGCGCGTGTGTATATATATATATATATATATATAAAGAAAGAGGACGCATGAAGTGGGATCATCACTTGGATGATAAGCCTAGGAATATGATTAAGAAGGGTTGTACGATGCTGATGTTTTTGAATTTGTTCAATAATTGTAATAGCTCTTTTTCAATAATTATTACCTTTTCTAACTACATGACATTTGATAAATTTAAGATATAAATTTTCTAAATTTTGAATATAAGTTTCTTAATTTGAATGAATTTGGATTCTTCAATCAATTTAAATAATTTAAATTGGAATAGCTAATTCAAAAATTAAAGTTCATTTAAAAATTACAATTGCTACTCAATAAACATCACTTCTTTTGGTAGAAAAAAAGGTCAGAAATTGATTATATCAAAATGTGTTTATGAGGAATCTAAACTTGAAGAAATTATATACAATTTATCATTGGGTCTTTTTTTAAGAAATAGGATTATTTTCTACTAAAATGTTGTTGGCAAAAAAAAATCTATTATAATGTTATTTGTCATTTGTTCACTTTCAATTGGAAGTGGCCAAAATAGGAATGAGTATGCGTGATGGGTGTATGGGTCCCTTCTCCCTATGGTGGAGGGGGTTTAATAAATTGTCTCAATAAAAAGAAAATTTGAAACATTTTATCAATTTTGTTACCAATTCCGAACATACTTTCATTATAATACATGGACGGTGCAACAGAGAACTAGGACGATAAGCCAAACTTTTTATAACTTTGACGTTTTAAAGTTTTAATAATAATTGTTAGAGTATATTTTTTACAATTATATGCATATCAAACTTGTTTAAGAGCTTTGGGTCTATTTAACTTTGACCCAATCGTGCGCTGTTAATCAATTTTAATACTACATTCGTTTTTAGATAAGAGATCTGGTTTAGAAGTGAATTGTGATCCTAAATATAAGACATTTTTTTTTATTTTATCTCATATGTTTATCATTTTCTTTCTTTGATTATAAAAATCATTTAATTTAAAACACAATCATTTTTATTAATTTTAAGTTATTTCAAATAGTTAAACAATTCCAATTCAATTAAATTGACAATCATATAAAATTAAGTGAGCCCACGAACGTCAAAATGTGATTGCATTAAGATATTTCCCCTTATAAGAAATAGAATTATTACTCTAGTGTTATATGTCATTTTTTCAATCCAACTCATGAGACTTGTTATCTATTTTATTAATAAAAAAATTAATTAAAAATCGACTAAATTGTATGTCGAAACTCAATATAAATTAACTAACTTACACACAAAAACACAATTTGTTTTATTGTATTTAGTTCCTTTATTTTATTCAATTAAATAATTTGACTTACATAATGTTTAAATGATTAAACAATTTTTAATCTATTTATGGTCATAAATCAATTCTTAAGAATTTAAAACTATTGGATTTGAGGGGGCTGGGGAAATACTTTTCATCCTCATTATTTTACTGAATTATAAATTTAAACTTTATATTCAGAAAATTTATATTTTTTTCAGAAAAAGTATATTATTTATATTTATAATAAAATTTAAAGTTTACACGATTTTAATATTTTGAAAATGAAATATATGACTATATTTTGGTCAATATTTTGTCAAATTATATTATTAGTGTATTTCGTTTGGTATTCACTACTACAAAAAAGTAGTGTAATGACGCTTATTTTATAAAATACTTTAGCGTTTAAGAAACACCAAAGCTTTTGACGCCATTAAAAATTCCTGTGGCACTTTTCAATTTACAAAAACGCCATACGTTATTTTATTAAATTAAATAAATATATTAATTATATATAGCGTTTCAGGAGAAAAGTGCCAAAGGAGGGGTACCCATCCTTTGGCGTTTATTTGGTCAAACGCCAAAGGAGGGGGTGTCCCCTCCTTTGGCGTTTGTAGGAAAAACGCCAAAGGAGGGGACACCCCTCCTTTGGCGTTTATTTGTTAAACGCCCTCCTTTGGCATTTTTCCTAAAAACGCCAAAGGAGGAGGTGAGGAGGGTACCCCCTCCTTTGGCATTTTACCTTCAAACGTTAAAGTAGGTTTAATGTTTTTTTAATAATTTTTTAAAATATTTTTTTCCTGTGCAGTGTAATACCTGATGACCATATATAGTAGTAAGCAAATGACCATATATTTCGTCTAATAGGCAAATATTACAATATAAAATGATGATGGTCATTTGTTCAAATAACTACAATGAATAATTATAATGTTTAACAACTACAAAATATATTGTATTAACAATGATTATATAGTGTACAACTAATTTTATAAATGATTAAACAAAATAAGAATAGGCAAGAAAGAAGCTACATGCCTAAATTAACTAATTGCTTGACCATATATTCACACCATTCTTCAATAATTTCATCCATTTGATGGTCAGACAGCTTAGCACAACGTGCATCTTCAAAATACTACATAAACAATCATGTATACAAAGAATGAAAATCACTAAATTTAGACACTTTATCAATTAAAATTAAAACACAATATCAATTGCAACTAAAGGGAACTTACTTTCACAGGAATTACAAGGTGGCGATGAGTCACTATATCTTTCATAAATTTCATAACATAATAACCACAATCATTATCATTCATCAACGTGCAGCTTGTACGCCGATTCGCCCTATGAAAGATGGAGTCAATATTAAGGTACACTAATTTAAAACATAACAAAAAGTTTACTAGAGAAGACATTAATTACGAAAGGAATTGGGACTTTAGGCGTGGAGGGGCAACTATCATTCTTCATACTTGTTCTGTCACACATTGGGCTTGGTGCTGGCCGAGAAAGCAGTAAAGTGTCAATTTGAGCCTTCAATAATGTATTTTGCCCTTACATCAATCGCATATGATCGTTAAATTGTTCTATTTGGTGTTGGTGGACACTCATCTGCTCATCTACTTGATGCTTGTAGACACTCATCTGTTGTTCCAGTTGCTGCTTGTAGTCACAAATCTGCTCCTGTAGTTACATAAAGTCATTTTTGTTGGGTCGCTTTTGGCGTCCGAAGTATGATGTTTGGGTGACTGTAAAACCAGTACCACGAAGATGACCATGATACTCAGGAGCTCTAAGAGCTTTGCTGAGTAAATCGTCACGACCAACATAATTCATCAACTCTGGTTGGTCCTGCGTCATTTTTTGCTATCACAACAACAATTGCAATAATATTAGTTATTATAAAATAGAACCATTTAATCAAAGCAAAATATTTATGAATAATCCGCCACTTACACAATATTCTGCAACTTCTCTGGCTTGTTCACTAGGAATTTCTCCTTTTTTTATTAGTGACGCCGACCAGCCACAAATTATGACGTGGCATGTGTGTGACATCAGAATGTGATTGTTTGACCTTTATAACAAAGTTAGTTGTAGTTAAAAATTAGTCATCTAAATTATATTCATATGAAATGATTATAAGTTCTTACCAATTGTTACTCCAACTTTGCATACAATAGTGGTCCTTTTAAGTACCGGTATGCCATGTTGCTTGCGCTTTCACGATTTCTATCACTTCGTTCCTTTTTAAATGCAAATAATTTCAATAAATATTAATTTCAATTACATTGCAAGTAGTATGTAAGGGCTAATATTGTATTACCAGAAACTCCGCAGTAGTATGTATGCTCAAAAACTCATCCCACTGCTCTTGTGTTATTATTCCATCGTACAACTGTGGTGGCGTATGAATGATATTGCCATTTGTGTCCCGCGAGTAGAATTTGATAAGATTGGAACGAAAACATCTCAAAAGTTTGCCACATTTTGCGAGCACGAATTTGTCTTTGTCGTCATCGATAATGAAGATAGACTGTAACAAAAAAACCACACGTGCTTTGTTAGATTCTAATTCATGCAACAAAACAACCAGAATAATAAAGTAAATAATGTTTACCTTAACTGAACTCAGATGCATATCAGAATAGTCCTTCTTTGCCTGTCTCCAATCTGAAATTGTAATGGGGACTCTTTCTTTAACAATAGTCCCAATATAATTAATAAAGTTGCTAGCATTTTCACCAATTGGGTTTCCCTTGTCATTCTACTCAAGCTCTAACATAATGCCATTGCTCCTTAGTTTGATCAGTTTATGCATAACAGTCCTACCTTGGACTACAGCGGCTTCAAAGGCTGCTTGCTCAATGTGAGGATCAACTGCATCTTCATTGTGGGCTTCAAAGGCTGCTTGATCATTATGGGGATCCATTTTCCTACAAGTTAAATAAACAAGACAAAAATATCAGTGCATATTGACAATCATAGTAATAAAAGTAAATTAAGTTGGAATATATGAATACATGTAATAAAACATACATACTAAAAAATCAAGACACTCATTATCATCTTTTTCTCTTTCTTGTTTGATTTAAAAACCATGTCCCCTCTTTATGATCATGTCTCATATATAAATGTTCGTCTTCATCTTCTTCTTCATTTCTATCAATATATCTTGATCACAACATCTCAAAGGAAAGATTATCCTCAAGAATATTCAAATATTCATTACTTGTAGTACCAACTTGTTCTTGATGATTCTTGTTTGATGGAACTACAATAGACCAATTCTTCTTAGCAGGATCGGGAACGAAAAACACTTGTTCTGCTTGTGATGCTAAAATGAAAGGATCATCTTTATACCAAACTTTAGAAAGGTCTACTTGAACAAACCCTAACTCATCTGTCCGCAATCCACTCTTGTTGTTAACCCACTTACACCTGAAGACAAGGACCCTCAACACAGTATAATCTAACTCCCATATTTATTCAATTACACCAAAGTATGACATTGGTGCGTAAATAGGGTGCATGTCTTTGACACTGGATCTATGCCAAGAATCAGCAACAAGTGTTACCCCACTATTTTGCATCATGCACCTTGTATCATGTTCTTGTGTGTAGAAGGTGTAACCGTTGATTGCATAACCATTATAAGATAATACACTTAAGCTCGGTCCATTAGATAGCCATCTCAAGTTTTCAGAAATTAGATCAGGATTCCTCTCCACCTCATCTTTAATGCGCCTTTTTAACCAACTTGGAAAATGTTTGTTGTGTTCCTTTGTTATAAAATTTTCATTCCTGTCACCATGTGCCAATCGAAGTGCGGCCTTGTGTTCGTTAACAAATGGTTCAACCTCATCAGTGTTATGAAGCACATACAAGTGAGCTTGTTCCCATTCAGTCACCGATATCCTTATTACATCCTTCCCACTTGTTCCTTTCCCTGATCTTCGCTCATCATGACGAGACTTGGGCATACCTACGGGGTCAACATTTGATAGAAATTCAGCACAGAAGTCACTTGCTTTTTCAACCATATACCGCTCAGCTATACAACCCTCTGGTCGATATCTATTTTTCACATACCCCTTTAAAATTTTCATAAATCACTCATTCAGGTACATCCATCTCAAGTACACTGGACCGCACATTTGAACCTCTTTCACCAAGTGTACGGTTAGATGGACCATAATGTCAAAAAATGAAGGGGGAAAATACATTTCAAGTTCACACAGAGTACAAACAATCAACCTTTACAAATCTTGTAACTTTGTTGAATCAACCACTTTATTGCAAATCAACTTGAAGAACATGCAAAGTTTAGTAATGGTGTTCCTTACTTTTTTGGGTAAGATTGACCGTATACCAATCGGTATGAAATTTTGCATGAGCACATGACAATCATGAGATTTAAGGTTCTTTAGCTTCAACTCTTTCACTAATACAAGGTTCTTTATATTTGAAGAATACCCCTCTGGAACTTTAATTCCTTCCAGAAATTCACAAAATAATTTTTTCTCTTTCCTCGATAGAGTGTAAGCCACTGGAGATAGATAAGTACGGTGCCCTTGCTCAACTGGTGCCAACTCTTCTCTTATTCCCAAATTAACCAAATCCAACCTCTCATTTACACTGTCCTTGCTTTTTCCTCGTATACTGAGCAATGTGCCAATGAGACTATCACATATTTTTTTTCTATGTGCATCACATCAAGAAAATGTTTCACATATAAGGACTTCCAATATGGAAGTTTAAAGAAAATAGAATTCTTTTTCCAACCGGTTGTCCCAAATTGTTTTGCAAAAGGCTTGCCAAAATCGTTATCCATGTGCTTAACCTTCTCAAAAACCTGAGCACCGGTCAACATCTTTGGTGAGCTACCTTCTTCTAACTCACCATTGAAAGCCTTTTTCCACTTCCTCCAATGATGTGTTGATGGTAAGAATCTTCGATGTCCCATGTATACATTTTTCTTATAATGATCTAGTCGTATTGAATGAGTGTCATCTTCACATATAGGGCACGCACAATATCCTTTGACGCTATATCCGGAAAAATTACCATAAGTAGAGAAATCATTAATTGTGCCAAACAACATGGCTTTCAAATTGAAACTTTCTTCCCTGTACCCATCATACACATTGATGCCTTCTTCCCAAAGTAGCTTCAAGTCATCAATTAAAGGAGCCAAGTATACATCTATATCATTTCCAGGTTGCCTTGGCCCAGAAATTAACATAGACAACATCATATACTTGCGTTTCATGATCAAGTGTGGAGGAAGGTTATAAATCATCAATATCACTGGCCATGTACTCTGTGTACTACTCTGAACCCCGTGGGGATTGATTCCATCAGTTGAAAGTGCAAGGCGTAGGTTCCTTTCTTCATTCGCGAAGTCAGGATGGTCATGATCAATTTTTTTCCATTGAGGGGCATCCGCAGGGTGCCTAAGGTTCGTGTCTTCAATCCTTTCATCTGCATGTCACGTCAACAACTTAGCAATCTCCTCATTACTGTATAATCGCTTGAATCTTGGAATAATTGGAAAATACCACACGACCTTCTAGGGACTCTTTCCTTTCTTTTTCCCATATCGAGATGCATTACATTTAGGGCGCTTATCTAACGTTGCATATTGATTTTGAAATAATATGCAATCGTTAGGGCATGCATGAATCTTCTCATAACCCATGCCAGTTGTAGAGCAAAGTATTCACTTTGCCTCATATGTCTTGGTAGGAAGTACATTTTATTCTGGGAGCATATCTTGTACAAGTTCAAGTAGTGCGGTGAAACCAGAATCACTCAATGAATAGCGTGCTTTAAAGTTGTACAATTTCAACACTGCTAGCAATCTTGTGTATTTAGTACTACCAGCATATAATGGCTTCTCTGCATCACCTTTCAACTTCTCATATTCTTGAGGATGGTTATGAAGCACCCCTTCAATTGCATTTAGCATTTCTTGAAGACCATCATCTTCATCACACAAGCTTGAGTTAAACTCATTTGAAGCACCGATCATGGTATGTATTTGACCACGATCTGCATCATCCGTCTCACCGTGCCTTGTCTATCGTGTATATAATTGATCAATTCCATGACACACTAAATGATCTAGCAAATCAAGTGGACTAATCCGCTTTCCATAACAACAAGATAAGAAAGGACATAGGATTTTGTTAGGATCATTTGCATGCTCGCTTGCAAATCTAATAAACTCTTTCACCCCATCAATATATTCTCTTGAGCACCGATTAGATGACATCCATTTTTGATCCATCTATACCTTAAACATATAAATTTTTATAAGTGGTCAGTTGCTTGCCTCTTAAAATTCTCTTTATTTTTTATTTATTTTTTTAAAAAAGTAAATTCAGCAGCATAACATTCCAAAATTTAAAGTTTTACAAAATATTAAACACTCTTCTTAAATCACAAATAATCAACCAATTAATCCTACAACATCTAAATAATGTTCACAACTCACCACCAAATAAATCATATTGGCCAACACTACTACATGTCGTAATTAAAATAATTGGGTCCATAACAAGCCAACAAAAACACAACCCTGCGTTTATTAAATTAATTGGTTCCAAAATAATCATTGATTAAACTACCAGCGGCATTTATAACACTTCTACCTAATTTGACCATTTCAACAGTGCCATTCCCAACTCTTTCACTATTGACAACATGTACTTCTATAGAAAAGTATAAGCAAATATATAATAGTCATACATATTTTAATTAAAAAATATGTGAATAAAATGTTAAAAAACAAACAACACTTACAGGAGCTTCTGTAGGAAGCTTTGTACTGCAACCAGCCAAAAAGAAAAAGAACATAAGGGAGGAAGCTTTGTACTTCAACCAGCCAAAAAGAAAAAGAACACATGTAGGAGGAAGCTTTGTACCGCAACGAAGCTCTATTCTGTAATGAAAGTGGCGAACAAATGTTTACAAATATTTGCACGAGGAGGAGACAAAAAAAAAGCAAGTGAGGGACCAAAGAAGCTTCTACTTGTCGCCGGTCAAACAGAGGAAAGGGGGTGGGGACAATAGAAAAGAAAAGCAGGAAAGCAATAGTGACGGGACGCAATAATAGCGGGTATTAAAAATTTTTAATATTTATATTACCTTTTATGGCGCTTATATAAAAAGTGCCAAAAAAGGTGAGTATCTATGGCACTTCTTATATAAGCGCCATTAATGTTATAAAACAAAACTGAAACCTTTGGCACTTCCTTAGAAAGCGCCAAAAATTCCTTTAAAAAATATTTAAAAAAAACTAAATTAAAGCTGACTGAATTTTCTTTTTCTATTATAATTTTTTTAACATGTCCTAGCTAGGCGTTGTACATGTGCATTTATAAAGAGCCCTGCTGCCGCATATGGATTCCTGTTGGTCACTTCAATTAATACGAATATAGTTCATATCACTAACATGGATCAAAGTGGGAATCTGAGGAAACTAATTAATAGTGGGGCTGTGTACAGGGAATCAGAGCAAGCAGCTTTGAATACTTCAAAAATGCCAATTGCCAACCATCACAATATAGTTGTAATTAAAAAAAATAACCATTGCGTGATCCACCAAGTATAAAGGCATATTGTAAAAGAAGTCATGATTCTCATCAAGTAAATGGCCAACCTGTGATTCTTTCCCAACAGCGAGCTCTGACGATGGCTTTCAATGGTCGAGGGAGCTGAGGAAGAGCATGAGGGCAAGGAAGAGCGTGAGTAACATGTTCAGAGAAAGACAGAACCTCATTGACCAGTCTTGTGGCGTTGGTTTCTTCGTTGCAAAACACCTTCTGGTTTCATGCCTTCCATAAGCATTGAACTCCAAAGCTTGTACACCAAACAGGATTGCTCCTACAAGTCTGCAGGTTCTTCTTCAATGCGCAGATGCAAATATGCAATGTCACAAAAAGTGATTTATGTCCAACCTCTTCAAGGAGCTGTCGACGGATGGCTAGCTATAAAGTTTGGAAAGTGATTTATCAATGTATAGATTACTATTCAAGATAGATATGACTTGCCTTGTCAATGAAAAAAAAAATATGCGCAGGTGGAAGCTTTCACGTGATTCTTCTCCATTCTTTTTTGACTTGACTTTTCATTGAATGCCAAAGCTTTCACGTGATTCTTCTCCCTTCGGTAAAGATCAGATGATCCCTTCGTTTTTTTTTTAAATAATTGTGGAAGCTTTGGCGTTTTATTACAAAATGCCAAAGCTTCCCCTTCAAATTCTTTTTTTTTTAATAATTGTGGAAGCTTTGGCGTTTTATTACAAAACGCCAAAGCTTCCCCTCCAAATACTTATACTTTTTGAAAACAAAAAGTTATTTCAATACGTACAAATGGCTATCAATTTTTTTTTTTTTTTGTAATTGTGGAAGCTTTGGCATTTTATTACAAAACGACAAAGCTTCCCCTCCAAAACATTGATCAATTATTTGCCTTTGCCTTATCCTTCATTTTTTTTTGTAATAGTGGAAGCTTTGGCGTTTTATTATAAAACGCTAAAGCTTCCCATCTTTTTTTTTTGTTCAAAACAAAGCTTCCTATCTTGATCTAAAAAATATCTGCAATGATCATATGATTCATATCCTTCGTTTTTTTTAATATATATGTGGAAGCTTTGGCGTTTAATTATAAAACGGCAAAGCTTCCAAGATCTTCATTTTTTTTTAAATATATGTGGAAGCTTTTATCTACACCCATCTTTGATCCTTTTTTTTTTTTGATATATAGGAAGCTTTGGCTTTTTATTATAAAACGCCAAAGCTTCCTATTTTTGAAACTGCCAAATCATATATACATTGCATTATATATATAATATCGATAAAACACCATGCATGTGGTGACCCTTGGCTCTCTCCGTTCTTTACTTTATAGACATACACACACCAAAAATGTAATTATTATATATTACTATATGTATACTGTTTTTTTTTGTCAACACTATATGTATACTTTTAATATATAAGTTAGACTCTCCTTGTGCTGACTCAGTGAACGCATGTGACCCTGTTTACACCCTTAAGATGTGCATGATTGGTTTGGACAGAGACAAAGCTTCGGTTTTCTATAAAGATCAATCTACCTCTACAACCCACATGACCGTGAAATCTGGAATCATAAACTTCCTATTACATATATATTTTTAAAAAAATATAAGATGCTTTGGCGCTTTCTAAGGAAGCGCCAAAGCTTACTATTATATTTTCTTTTTCTTAAAAAACAAAATATAGGAAGCTTTAGCGCTTCCACATAAAACACCAAAGCTTCCTATTTTTTTTTTTTTTGAAAAAAAAAACTGAAGGCCTTGTTTGGCGCTTGTTCTAAGAAACGTCATGCAAGGTTAACGTCAATTATGACGTTTATAATTGTAAACGCCAAAGCTTTCAAATAATTTTGATTTTAAATAAATAAATAACTATTTTTGGCGCTTCTTTAAAGAAATGCCACAGGAGCTATGCCACAAAGCCCCGTTTTGTAGTAGTGATTGGGTACAAAGATAGATAGATATTAGATACATAACACTAACTAACAATTTGATGTTTACAATTTCTACTCCACTTTGATTCTAACTACTCCCTCCAATAATTAATATAAAACATATTTACTTAATTTGATTAGATTAAGAAGATTTGTTAAATTAATTAATATGATATATATTTTCTAAAACACCCTAGTCATCTTTTTTAATTCCCTCATTTCCTTTCCACCTTAATTTTTGTTGAAGGAACATCAATAGGGGTAAATTAGAAAAAAATTGAAAAATATGAAAAATAGTCTTATACAAATATTGCTTGTAACATTCAATCTTATATTCTCCACTAAAATGCCAAAATTTGAGTTTTTAAAATATTTTCCTTTGCATCAATGTAATGTCACTCTTATTTAAATAAAACCTATTAAAGTCAACTTAATGTTTTTCATTAAATCACATGCATAGGACATAATTATCATGCAAATGTTACACGTAATATCCCAAATTTCAGGAATAAAGGCTAGAGAATAAGCCTGAATAAAGTGGACTACTAAGCCCAGTTTGAAAAGAGTTCCAAGAATGATGAAAGATGAAAAGACTCTTAGGGACTATGTGATTTGGCCCTACCGGGCAGAGGGCTCGGTATTTATAGGCAGTATGATTAAGTGTCGAAGCAGATATGCACAGGACACATATATGGTGCCATTAGGTTGGTTGAAAGATGCCACCCAACTATATCACGAGATATGAGACAAGTTAATCGAGTAAAGTATGTCGGTATGTGAGTGCACAAGGAATTTTCAGAGTAGACATGAATACCCTGCGTTTTTAGAGTAGAGATCGGAGTGTGGTGCCATGTGGGGCCCACACACATATACTCTGACTTAACATCATTTGGTGGGCCTCGGTATATGTGAAGCAATTCTGAGCAAGTCCCGAGTGAATCCCGAGTAGATGCCAATAAAGTAACTTTATTAAAGTAGCTTTAATAAAGTAAGCAATCATGACACCACTTTATGGTTGGCACCATAGGAAAGTGGCATGTGTCCATAATGATTACACTCACTATATCTACTTTTGAGTTAGCACCACAAGAAGGTGACATTTGTTCCTTCATCATGAGAGTCATAAAGTGACTTTTGTGTTCGCACTCTCTGGAGGTGACACCTAACACAATAGTTAGGGGAATCCACCGTGCCTAGCCCGGTCACATACTTGACTTCCTGAATGCCAAACCCGAGAGTCCGGGGAAATTGTCAAGCCTCTTCTTCCCCTGACCAATCAAGGACGCCTAAGAGGAGAAAGAAGGATGTGGGACCCAACTTAGTAAAGCAAGTGACACATGTCACCAAATCACTAGATCACCGGACAAATGGCATCATAGGAGTCTGACATATGGCATAATTATTCAAGACTCCCTCTTGGCTATTAATTTTGTCCAAACGGCCCAAAAATAGAGAAAAATAATGAGAAAATGGAAGAGGAGAGGAGAAGGGTGAATAGTAATCATTCTTGAGCTACGGAACCGATTTCACCTTCGAATCGGCATTTTCTCTCAAAATACCCTTCACAAACCTTCTTCTACTCATCCTAAACTTTATTTCTATAGTTTTAGATTTTTATTTGGAGGTGTTTGGTGCCATCTCGCTCACCAGAGTACTGCCAGATTTTCGATCAAGTTGCGGAAACGCGTGGAGGTAAGCGTATGCTTCATTTTGAACCAATTACATTATTGTTTGGATGAGTATTTTTTAGGGTAGGTACTGTTCATATTTCATCCAATGAGTGTTTTTAAGGTTTAATCATGTGTTTATGGTTAAATGATGATTTTGGAAGTTTATGTTTAAAACTGCCTGAATTTTGTTTCTGAACGCAGTCTGGTTATAGTGCGTTTTTGAATAGCTAAACTTTATCCATTGACCCTGAGATTTTCCAGATTTAAAGTACACATAAAAGATCTTTAATTTGATATGTAATGAGTATAAATTGAATAAGCATACAAAAAGTTATAAGTGTTTGAAGTTAGACCATTAAAGCTGGACAGATTTTCTAGCAGTAAGGGAAAACATGAAAACTGGGAATTTAGTGTGGATAGAAGACTGTGGGAAGCATTTTTTTTTCTTAAAATAGACTTAATAAGCATTGCATAGAATTTTGAATCACTCCAATCAGAGTTTTCTAGAATTAGTTATGATTTTTCAAAATTCAGTGAAAAATTTGTTAGATTTATATTTTATGTGAAAATAAAAAGGTAATGTCAGTTAGTGATAAAATTAATTTCCAAAGGTCTAGTGAGGCACTTGGAATTAGTGTGGGCCCATTAGCTACACATTAGGCCTAATGAAAAGACCCTAATTATATGATTATTCATCTAGGGCCATAAGGTGTCAAAGAAGAAGCATCTTCAATGGTTGAAAAAGAACAGGTACAAGAGGAGGACTCAAATACCAGAGGTAGGAGACTTACCTTATTTGTATGTATTTGATATCTTTGCTTGTGTAGTGATATATGTGATTGCTTTATTTGATTGTGTAGAGCATATTTGAATAAATGAAGCTCTGTTTCTGTTTATACTGTGGTCATAGCTATGTTGCATGAAACATTGAGCGTGCAAAAATGTCATTATAGGGCATGCCTCTAGTTAAAGATAACATGTCATGCATGTAGCACCTATCATGCATACATTCTAGTAACTATTTCCTACAGAGATTCTCTCGAATGTCACCCTCCCCTACCAACAATTTAGACAGGTGAAAACAGGATGTGTGCAGAGAACAAAGAAAAGAACCATAAGAGAGGAATGTAGTGGTGGAACAAAGACAGGAAGGTATCTGCATTTCACTGGAACAGGTTTAGACACCCTAATAGCCCTATGCGGCGACATCATTTGTAATTATTATATACAATCCTTGTTGGAAATTTTTGTATTATAATCAAGTACATTGTATCAATAATATCAGTATATTTATGCTATTTCAATATGCCCACTAACTGCGCACAAAGTACCCTGAAAAAGGTGAAAATAATATAAGGGTGTAACATTACAAGCACCACAACACAAGGGAGCTCGACTCTAGGCCCCAAACTCCTTAGTCAAACATAGGCAGATGTAATACTTCCATATTCAAATTCGATGACTAAAAAAATGGGAATTTATAATAAAGCAACTCTATAAAAATCATAGGCCTCAGGTCATCCATTACTGAAGTCCAAAAAAGACAATCAAGAAGAATTAAATAAAATCCCAAATTTTGAATACAACTCAAAATTTCTGAAAAAGTACAGTCGGATCAAGTAAATCGGGGCTAGACCGGGTCTCCAGGGGCATTTTGGTAATTTTGCAGTTTAGACTAATATAACAAAAAAAATATTTTTGGAAGTGTCTAAGATAGTACATGAGTGAGTTTTGACCTAATTCTTGTATATTTGAAATTTTATGACCAGATTGATAGCCCAAGCCGTTGAAACGAAATTCAAGGAACAGTTTTCGACCAAAAGGGATTTAAACTAGTAACTCTATCCTTTATACATTGTGTCATTATTATATATTTGTGTATACCATCTTTAGTAGCTTAATTACTAAATATGGTCTTGCCAAGGAGGGAAATTTGTATGTATTGAGATACACTCACCTTGTTGTTGAGTAATATCCCAACCAAGGTTATACGGATAGTGAAGGATTGAGCCCTTAACTCATGTATACATGCCGCCGTTTTATTATTAATTTGTTCCATAACATGGAACATAACATATTTAATGTTTCACATTTTATATGATTGATAACCTGTTACTATTGAGATTCGTTTGAATCACACCCTTTTTCAAATATAAAAATATTCCAGCAGAAGCTAGCAGTTCCAATGGAAAATCGGTAATACTGGTATTTAAGGTGCGCGGATCTCGAGATCAGAGCTGTTTGGTTATATTTAGTCTATTTTGGATAAATTTGTATATATTATCAAACCATGAGGGGAAAACTTGTAATGTAATGAAGTACCTTGTATCAATATATCAGAATATTTACGTTATTCCTATGTTACTCACCGAACTGTGCAAAGACTACTCTGATTAATATCAATAATAAGTGATATGTAAGACAGGATCTTACAGAAATACTTTGGTTACGGTAAGTTCAATATGTCAGAAAAAATAATAAAGAAATATAAATAGGAATGAAAATGATATTATTTAAACTTTGTTTGTTATGATTAAATTAAGATAGGAATACTTTTACATTAATTACTCATATCAAAAAAAAAAAAGAAATATGATAGGAATGTGAGATAGAATGACTTATACACACACACAGAGAAAAAGATTATGGGAGCAAATGAGTCTCTTCTTATTTGTTTTCCAACATTGTATAGTACCTTTCATCATTAATATTTGATGGAAAGATTTAAACCTAATTTGATGGAAAAATAATGGGGGAAGGACACAAAACGTGTACTGCCCATTTTATCACATTTTTCATTCCATTCCATGGATTTCATTTACGCAAAACAAAACGTTAGCGTTTAATTGTTGTAGGCCCATCATTGTCCACAATTCTAAATCAAAGTGAAAGAATAACCCATTTCAGGACCCTAAACTTTTTTTATTGTTCTAGTTGAGTTATTTGCGTTTTCATTAGTTTCATAACACCAATAATATATGCTTCTTTAACTACTCATATATGCTAAATTTTCTCAAAAAATTATTGGTGGAAAAAAATGGGGATCACAATAGAAACTAGAAAAGAAGTGGGAGGTCGGAAGTTCGATCCTGCTTATAGTTCAACCTAGGAGAAATAACTAGAAAACTCAACATCAGTTGGGGTTCGGAATAACTAATAGAAACACCCTCTAAAATATCCATATTTTAGAAAAACAAGAAATTCTATAATAAAAAAAAAAGATATTCTAAAATCCCCTTTTTTTTATTTACATATTCTAAAATCTCCATCGATTAATTTTAGCAGATCTATCACAATCTCTGCCAATATCTCAATTATGAGATAATATATGCTTTAAATTTAAACACGTTAGATCAAATCAAACATCCCCAATATCATATATAATAATTTTATCAACAAGAATTTTAACGAATCAAATGATAATAACTAAGACACTTAACCCTAATTTCATTTAAGGCAATTATATTTCACAAAGTAAAGGTAATAATTTCATAATAGCTTCTAAGAATTTCGTAGGAATTAAGTTCTTTCGAATAATTATTTTCAAATTCATTTATTTCGATGGTCCTTATATGTCTTTCTCTAAAAAAAAAAATGGTATATGATGCACTGAAAAGAACACAAAGTATATATTTCCAAAGGACAAAATGGCACGAACAGCTAATGGACTGTTGAAATTGAAGCTCCAAAAGAATGTGCTCTTTTTCTGTTCCTCTATTTCTCTTTCAAAGATCCTTGGGTCAATTGTCTCCGACCATTTCTTCTCTACTGTCTCTTTCCTTCGACAAACGATTATTATACCCACAAAAAAAGTCAACTTTTTTTTATAATTAGGACCGGAGGTAATATTATTCTTGAGACTATTATTTTACTTCTGATTGATGTGGATGGCTTACAAAAGGCTTTATCTCATTAAAAGCATGCCAAAAATGAGTCATATTTGTTGGAATATATTAATCCACCTTGGTTCAATGCAAATTAGGACTATTGTATAAATTTGAAAAAATATGGGTCAAAAAGAGAGTTTTTCCTTTATAGTTTAAAAGTTATATTTATTCTCATTTCACTACTATAAGATATAGATTTTACTTCTACCAAAAACGTCCGTTTTCCAAAAAAAAGTAAATAAAAATTAAATACGGTGACAATTTTATAATTCTGTACATTAATTTTGACATATGTTTTAAGGTAAACGGGGTGTTATTGGTAGCTTTGGCATTTGTTTTATATAAACAAAGGCCAAAAGCTCGCCAAAAGCCCAGCTTTTGGCTTCCATTTCCGAATAACATATGCATATTGTTAATTACAGACTCCTCTATAGCTCTTGATCAACTTCATTGTTGCCTCCCCACTCCTCTCTTGCTCTCAAAGTCGTCGCAAAGGCCATCGGTCTCCTCCCATGCTCATGTGACCACCTTTGTCTCCTCCCACACTCACTAACGTCATCCACTCCTTAGCTCCCTAGATTGCACAACACCGTTGGTCTCCTCCCTCCCTCACTGCGGCGAATCTGTCCGTCTCCTCCCAATCTCATTCCCATGACCCCCTCCATCTCCACCCTAGCTCACGAGACCACCTCTTTGCCCTCCCAATTCATTCATGCAACCATTACAAAAAAAAAGACTTTCAGCGGCCACTTTTGTCGCCGCTGAAAGACTTTCAGCGGCGACAAAAAGTCGCCGCCTATGTGACTGTCGCTGAAAGTTTTAACGGCGACAATTTTTTTTGCCGCTCAAAGTATACTTTCAGTGGCGACTTTTATCGCCGCTAAAGGTGACTTTCAGCGGCGACATTTGTGTCGCCGCTGAAGGTATAGTTTCAGCGGCGACTTTTGTCGCCGCTAAACGTGTTAATTTTTTTAAAAAAAAATTCAAAAAATTAAATTTTTTTATTAAAAAAATTCGAATTTTTTTTAAAAAAATTTAATTTACAATTGCCACGTGTCTCCTCCCTGTGCTGCCACGTGTTGCCTCCTCATAATTCCTCCATGTGACTCTCCTCCAGTTCGAACCCGCGACCTCAGAGAGCCGATGCCTTAGCGCGCGAGTCTCTACCAGTTGCGCCGGAATGAACCTATGTCATATTATTACATATTATTATATATATATAATATTATCATATATATAAACATACATACATATAATTAATTAATTATATACATATAATTAATTAATTATATACATATAATTAATTATTAATTAAATATAATATTATTAAAAGTAATGAAAAATTAAATAAAAACGAAAAAAATATTGATATATTTAAATTTAAAATTTTTTTAATTAAAATTACTTAATAAATAATAATTTAATATCATAAATATTATTTTTAATAAAAAATTATAAATATAATATTAATAAATAATAATATAATTTTAATAATTAAGGTTAAATAGAATTATTTAATAATTAATAGTTAAATTTTATAAATATTATTTTTAAAAAATATTAATAAAAAAATATGAAAAAGACTTTCAGCGGCGACACTAAAGTCGCCGCTGAAACTCACTTTCAGGGGCGACTTTTAATAGTCGCCACTGAAAGTGTTTTAAAATTTTTTTTTTTAAATTTTCGAAAAACACTTTCAGCAACGACTCTTTTGTCGCCGCTGAAACTCACTTTTAGTGGCGACTTTTAATAGTTGCCACTGAAAGTGTTTTAAAAAAAATTTTTTTTTAAAAATTTTCGAAAAAGACTTTCAGCGGCGACACTAAAGTCGCCGCTGAAAGTGTTTTAAAAATTTTTTTTTTAAATTTTCAAAAAACACTTTCCGCGGCGACTCTTTCGTCGCCGCCGAAAGTGTTTTAAAATTTTTTTTTTTAAATTTTCGAAAAACACTTTCAGCGGCGACTTTTAATAGTCGCCGCTGAAAGTGTTTAAATTTTTTTTTTTTAATTTTCAAAAAAATCTTTTAGCGGCGACTTTTAATAGTCACCGCTGAAAGTGTTTTAAAATTTTTTTTTTTTAATTTTCGAAAAACACTTTCAGCGGCGACGAAAGAGTCGCCGTTGAAACTCACTTTCAGCGGCGACTTTTAATAGTCGCCGCTGAAAGTGTTTAAAATTTTTTTTTTTATTTTCAAAAATCACTTTTAGCGGCGACACTAAAGTCGCCGCTGAAAGTGTTTTAAAATTTTTTTTTTTTAAATTTTCAAAAAACACTTTCAGCTGCAACTCTTACGTCGCCGCCGAAAGTGTTTTAAAATTTTTTTTTTAAAATTTTCGAAAAACACTTTCAGCGGCGACTTTTAATAGTCACCGCTGAAAGTGTTTAAATTTTTTTTTTTTAATTTTCAAAAAAAACTTTTAGCGGCGACTTTTAATAGTCGCCGCTGAAAGTGTTTTAAAATTTTTTTTTTTTTAATTTTCGAAAAACACTTTCAGCGGCGACGAAAGAGTCACCGCTGAAAGTGTTTAAAATTTTTTTTTTTTATTTTCAAAAATCACTTTCAGCGGCGACACTAAAGTCGCCGCTGAAAGTGTTTTAAAATTTTTTTTTTTAAAATTTTCGAAAAACACTTTCAGTGGCGACATTAAAAGTAGCCGCCAAATGTCGCCGCTGAAAGTGATTTTTTTTGTAATGAACCCAGGTGCCTCTCTACTCTTTTTTTTTTTTTTTGTACTAGGTTTATGTTGATACTTGGGTTTAGGGTTGCAAAATTTGTAATTAGAAATGTTCATAATCACTTGAAATCCCATAAATGAACATTCTTTAGTTTTGATAATGGATTATTGGTGATGGAAGAAATTGATTACGGTTCTAGGAAGTTTTTTCGTTGCTTGAAGTGAATTTTTTAAGTATAGAATTGAATATTGTTGTTGTTGTTGATGTTACGGTTGGGAGAAAATAATTTTTAAGCATCCAAATTTGAAGTTTATGTACTCCCTCTGGTCATATTTAAAAGTAACTTTTTCTATGATTGTACAAAATGAATTGGTAGTTAAAAGTAATAAGTGTGTCAAAAATATCATGTTTTTTTCATATATGCCCTTATTTATGAAAAGAGTATAGGAAAGAGCTTAAATAAAAAGCACGAGAAATAATGAGTATAAGATATGAGAAAGAATTATTATTTAATAAGGATAAAATAAGAAAAAGAATCTTATATTTTCAGACAAAAAATGAAAGTTGTTTATAAAAAAACCAACTTTATAAGAGAGAAAGTTACTTATAAATAGAATAGGAGGGAGTAATTAGGTAACTTTGTGAACTTGTATGAATGTGGATGCTTAGACGTCTGTGATTTTTGGTTTATGAGATAGACAACTTTGCTAATACGTTAGTCTACTTACAATTAAATATACATGCCATAAAAAGAAATTTAAAATTTGCACGTGAAAGATGTGAAGTTGACAAGCCAAGCAAATCCAACGTCGTCCACTCCTTAGCTCCCTAGATTGCACAACATGTACCGCAAATGTTGTTGACATATTTCGGCGTATCGATCATATCGATGCGTTTTTATTGAAATACGCAACACTTTATTAAATGCGTTAGTTTATTGAGTTTGACCCCAATCATATCAGGCATTGGGAGAAATTTGAAGAAAACATTCAACTTACTACTCATCATGAGGGCTTGAATTTCTCCGGAATCATCTAAAGTATTGCTTAATGTATGTTTCTCCCCATTATTATTGCTAGAGATGTAAATAACTTCATTATGTAAATTAAAAGATTTAGTTGAAGGTAGTAAATATGTAAAAAATGCAATTTATTATTTTAAAAAAAACACCCTTTATGGAGAAAGCGAGGACGAGAATGATTAATTATAAGATAATTAATGTAAGTTAGACTAACAATAAATGAAAGCGAAAATGGAAAATGACAGTACTAAAAATTTCAAACAGGCTATTATCTCTTATGAGTAGCTAGCAACATGACATCCCTAAAAAATTCTCTTATATATATGACCAAATGGATTACCGAATCTCATCTCTTCTTATGTGGATTATGTCTAATAACTAGTTATTTTAAATTTCCATCAAATGTCTAATAAATTTTTTGTTTGCCAACATATGTCTAATAACAAGTTGATTAGTTATAGGGGAAAATTAGAATGAAGGACTTAAAACAGATGATATTTATTAGAAATAATCGTAAAAGTTATAATTATTTAGAAGGCTCAATTATTAAAATAAAAATTTAAAAATATTAAATTGCCTTGATTAAACCACCTTCATTTTCTACCACATTCTATTTTTAAAACTAATATGAATATATGTTTTTTAATTTTATTATATTAAATGCAATTTCTCTCATTTTTTACCATTTACGTAGGTATCTATTGAAAAACAAACAACACAAACATCCTTCAATTTTGTCAAAATTATAACTTTTAAAATTGACACAAACTTTAATTGAAAATAAAAATTATATTTTAGGAAAACTCAAAATGGTTTATAATTTATTACAAATGTTAAAGAAAGGTTATGTATATCTAAAACATTTTGAAAAAACATGCAATTTTAAGCAATTGAAAGTAGGTTTGCATAATTTTTGTTTATGTTAAAATAGATTTATATGATTTTTAAAAATAAAAATCCATGCAATGATTTTTTTGACTGAAAACCATGTAATGTTAATATACTTAAAAAAGTCTAGATAATTTATTATTTTTTTTATTCATGAATGGTATACAGGATTGCCTACCCAAAGAATACTCGTGTTGTGTAAACCAAAAAAATAATGTTAATTAAAAAAATCAATATAATCAATAAAGTCTAGAATATAAACAAATAATAATATTTTTTTTTTTGGGATGATACTTTTTTTAGGATTAAGATATTAGAAACAAAATTTAACGATTAAGATATTAGAAAGGAAATTTAACATCTTCTAAATTTGTCTATTTTACTTAGATTTTTTTATATAATATTATATAAACCAGAAAAAAAACTTAATGATTTAAATGGGTCAATATCTATGTTAATAATTAAATGATATATATTGATGATATGATTATCCATAGTTAAAATTTAAAATAATAATGATTTTGGCGATTGTAATTTTTGTGGAAAATAAAATTCAAATTACTTTTAAAATATAAGGTGGGAGAGATTGAAGGAGAGAATGTAGGAAGTTTAACCAAGGACAATTTAGTATTTTTAAATTTATATTTTAGTTGTTGATTCTTCTAAATAATTACAATTTTTGTTGTCCTTATCAATAAATATCATATGCTCTATGTCTTTGGTTCAAATTTTCCCTAGTTATAATTGGAGAACATGTTTGTGTTTTGGGGCTTGCTTAGCCGGAGGAGATGGAAAATATTTCTGATTTGAATTTTAAAAAAAAATGAGAGAAGTGAGATTAAAATTTTTTTATTTCATTTCATTTTATTTTTACTTTTATCTTATATTTTTTTTATTAAAATTTTGTAACCCTACGTATCACAAAATTTAACTAAGTTTTTTTTTTGTCTTCTAGCCCACAAAAATAAATCTTTTTTGTCGGATTTTAAATAAAGTTTCTTTCATTCATAAGAATTGAGAATCAACCAATAGACATCAGTCTTAATATAGAAGATGTATTGATCACTTAAGTGCGCAATCTCTAGTTCGATTCTACGTGAATAATGCAAAAAACATCTTTAAGAGAGCTACCTCAATTATACTTACAAAAATGCCATTTATTTCATAAAAAAAATTAAAGAAAAAACGCCATTTAAGAATTGAGAATCGAATTCTTAGCCATTAATTTATTTTAAGAAACGAAGTTGGCATTACTGTTTAAATAAAACTCATATACATTTATGGATATTGTCCATTAACAAGAACACTAACTTACATCAGCAACAAATCAAAATTAAAAACCAATAACTTTTGGAGTTAAATTCTTATCAAATGAACCGATAGTATTTTTTTGGTAAAAATTAGAGGGGTACAAAGGGGAATGGGTTAAGGAGAAATGAGGATAAAGATAAAAGACACGTGCGTGGAAATGGAAGGTGGTAGGTGATGATGATGATGTTATATCTCGTGCTTCAAATAATTCAAGCACGTGCTTTTAATAGGCGGATGCACCCTCCTCCTCTCACTTCTTTTCCCAACATCGACCCAAGTGATTACCTTGCCTTGTTTCAAAGCCGCACCTCATGCATGACATGGCATCATACGTGTCATGAATTACTAATATGAGTTTTATGATATTCTATTTATGTATTTAATTATTGTTTTGTTTTAAAAAATTTGCTGAAAAATTCCCATATCACAAAATGTATTACTTTCAAGTACCTGAAATTTGTCTAAAGAATGCAGGGTGTAACCAATCTTCAACAACTGCAATCCTTTTTTGGCTCCGTGTAAAATATACTCCCTCCGGTTTTAAATATAGGACATAATTTGTAATACAATTTGTACTACAAACTATATCCTATATTTAAGACTGGAGGTAGTATTTCATAAAGAAGAGTTGTGCCCCCTCAAGGACCCGATCCCTTTGATACTTCTAGATAATAAATTTTGGAATGAGGATTTTTTTTTTTTTTATCAATTTTGCTGTTTTTTTGTTAGTTATTTCTTGTTAACTTCTCCCTCCATTCATAAATTATGGAGCTAGTTGAGTGTTTTATTTTGGTCATAATTGTAAGGCCTCAATTCAATTTGTCTTTGGAATTTATAATTTTTGTCTAAAATATTCTTATTAATTATATTGTACATATATTAAAAATATTAAAAGAGTATTTCAACCAATGGGACAATTTTCAATGCAAATGATTAAATAAGGTACTTAAAAAAAGCACACATTCTTTTTGATAAATAATTAATTTGACTTTTTTTCCATCTATTTTTTAATAAAACTGCTTTTTCCATCTCTATAAATGAGTTATTTAAGTGGTATATTTAAGACGAAAGGCACTACATATTTAATTTCTTGACGTTTGAAAACGCTTAGAAGTAGAGTCTAGGAGCCTCTTGCATTCAATATATAATATGCGGACATTTTGTTGTGTGTGTGTGTGAGAAAAAATGCATAATTCTCTCCTTTTTTTATAATATAGATATACTATTTTTTTTTATTTTCAAAAGATAGATTATTCATATTTTGAATTTTTATTGACGAGGACAAGCTTAACCCTAGTTATAGATCATCAATATAACATGAATGAACCATCAATTAAATATAGACCATTAATTAGTTTGGTATCCAAATTACTCCTCCCGGCCCCATCCATATAAAAATGCTTTTTAATTTTTGTTTTGGTGCAACAAACAGAAACAATAAGCAATCGAGTAACGTAGAAGATTGGGATAAGCCATGTATTATTAGCACGTGCTCTATATGCGCAAACAAACACACACACACACACTATTCCACATCACGTTCGTTTGAATTATTAAATTGAATCTCTTGTATTCAACAATTTAATTAAAAGAGATTGCCCTGAGTCCTGTGCATATGCCAGGTAGAAAAAAAGAGTCCTCTGCATATATTATTTTCAGGTTCAAATTTAATTTGGTTAGTCTAAATTTTTTTTAATAATTAAACTAGATTTTAATATATGTGATAACAGAATTAATTTGTAACAACTCATTTATACAAATAAATAATAATAATTTAACTTGAAATTTATTTTTTCTAAAAAATTGAATCGTCCAAATATCATAAATATGGGATCTAGACGAGAAATGTATATATTAAAGATTGCCATATGAAAAGAAAATACAAATTATTGTAGCTATATAGATGGGGTCTACTTTATATAATGATGGGCCTACTTTATGTACTCCATTCGGTCTTATTTATATACAATTTTCTCTTTGATTGTGTAAAACGAACTAGTAGTTAAAAACAATAAATGTCTCCAAAATGTCATGTTTTTTTTCATATATGCCCCTATTTATAAAAAGAATATAGGAGAGAGAATAGAGAAAAAAATATGAGAGATAATGAGTATAAGATATAAGAGAGAATGAGTATTTAATAAGGATAAAATAGAAAAAAGAAACTTACATTTTCAGAAAAAAAAAATGAAAGTGACCTATAAAAGGAACCAACCTTATAAAAGAGAAAGTTACTTATAAATAGAACCGAAGGAGTATTGATGTTTTCTCCTTATCTCTATTCAACCAACGATTAAAGGACCTTTCATTCAAACAAAAAAAAAACTATTAAAGCACCAGATTGGTCGGACTCATTATTCGCTCGATTTAGATTAGTAAACTATTTTGAGCCTAGTTGAACAAGAGTTGAGCAGCCATTAAATCAGAACTTAGAATTAGACCAATAACCGAAACAATTTTCAGAAAACCAAGTGGGTTCTGGGTCTCTCAGAAAAAGGATGAAAAAATTTTTAAAAACCTTTAATTTTTATAAGAAAATGACCTTTTCAAAAAGCCAAATATATATTTTTTGACTATATTAAACCATATTTTGTTTTGTATAATACTTTATATATTGTGATATTATATATTTTGACAATTAAACTTATTATGAATTTAATATATATATATATATATATATATATGTATATGCATATAATTATTTTTATTAAATTTTTATGTCATAAGTTCAACTGTCAATCTAACTAATCCAGCCACAAAAATTGAAAACTGCTAACCTTCTTGGTTTAATGCCAAATGTGGCTTTTAAAACATTGGTTCAAATATATGTTACACCCTCCTGTAATTAATATTAGAACGACTCAACTAATTTAATTAGATTAAGAAAATTAAATAAATTAATTAATTATAATAAATGTGACATGATGACATTAAAATATCTATTGAATTTATATCAGTTCATAATTTTGGTAAATTAATTTAAAAATAATAATAAATACTGAGACAAAATAGATTAAAATATTATATTTAGGAATAAATTCAGCCCTTATGCTATATTTTTAAGGAGGAGTTCAACATGTTATTTTTGCAAACTGTAGGAAAATCATATTTTCAAAATATTACCTTAAAAAATCCCGTGAACAAGGATTAGCAGCAATTTAATTTAAGCTTGAAAATCATGTGCTCAAAATCTCACTTCCACTAGTACTGGGTTCTTTGTCTATTTCCAACGGAGACGTTTTGGTCTGTGACCGCTCTTCCGTCTTCGATCAATATCTTCCTTTCCACTTTCAGCACACAATCACACTATAAATCTCACCATGAGGCATCAAAATCTTCATGAACAAACACAGCTATATATGATCTCTAGCTCATACACACAACACAACGCAAAATTCTCTTATTTCCCAGAGATAGCTTTTTGATTCTCTCATAATCGATTCTAATATGTTCTTCTTCTTCATCTCCGTCTTTCTAGGGTTTTTCCTTGTCTCTTTTCTCTTCTCATTCTTTTCTCATTATTCCCACAGAAACAAGTCCAATTCTTCATCTTCCTTCGTCCATGGCCCTCCTTCATACCCAATTATCGGCTGCCTTATCTCTTTCTACCGAAATCGCCACCGTCTCTTGGACTGGTACACCTATCTCCTCACCAAATCCGCCACACAAACCATCGTGATCCGCCGCCTCGGCGCCCGGCGGACGGTCATCACGGCTAACCCTTCCAACGTCGAGTTCATCCTCAAGACAAATTTCCACAATTTCCCCAAGGGTAAACCCTTCACTGAGATTCTCGGCGACTTACTCGGCTGCGGCATATTCAATGTAGACGGCGAGCTTTGGTCCGAACAGCGGAAAATAGCGAGCCACGGCTTCAGCACAAGGTCACTCAAATACTTCATCGTCAAAACCCTTGAAGAAGAAGTCCAAAAAAGGCTAATCCCTTTGTTAGAATCAGCTTCCATTACAAACCAAGTCCTGGATTTGCAAGATATACTAAGAAGATTCACATTTGATAGTGTTTGTAAAGTTTCTTTGGGTACCGATCCTTGTTGCTTAGATCTCTCTCAGCCTCTTCCACCTCTGGTTCAGGCCTTTGGTAGCGCGTCGGCGATAAGCGCCATGCGTGCAACGGCACCGGTGTTTCTCATATGGAAGCTGAAACGAGCATTGAACATTGGCTCCGAGAAGTCACTGAAAGAAGCGATTAAACTCGTGCACGAGTCGGTTTTGGAGATCATAAGGAACAAGAAGAAGAACATTAACATGGTACAAGACGAAGAAGATTTGTTGACAAGATTGTTGCTTGCAGGGTACGATGAGGTGTTAGTGAGGGATCTGGTGATAAGCTTTATAATGGCGGGAAGAGACACGACTTCGGCAGCTATGACGTGGCTGTTCTGGCTGATTTTGAAGCACCCAGACGTAGAAGAAATGATAGAGAAGGAAGTGAAGCAAGTGTTTGAAGTTGAAGAACAAGAAGGAGTCAAATTGATGATGCCATTTGATTATAAAGGCTTAAAGGAGATGAATTTTCTTAAAGCGTGTTTATGCGAATCAATGAGGCTGTATCCACCGGTGGTGTGGGACTCGAAGCATGCGGCCGAGGACGACGTGTTGCCAGACGGGACGGCGGTGAAGAGAGGTGATAGAGTGACTTATTTTCCATACGGAATGGGGAGGATGGAGGAGCTGTGGGGGAAGGATTGCCGAGAGTTTAGACCAGACCGGTGGTTCGATGAGCCGGTCAGCGGCGATCAGACCGGGTTTGGGACCATGAGACATGTGAGTCCATACATGTTTCCGGTTTTTCAGGCGGGTCCGAGGGTATGCCTGGGGAAAGAGATGGCATACATACAAATGAAGTATGTGGTTGCTTCTATTGTGAGCCGGTTCAGGATTAAACCGATCTGTGAGAACCAGCCGGTTTTTGTCCCCCTCTTAACGGCGCATATGGCTGGTGGGTTCAAAGTGAGGGTCTACAAGAAATCTGAAAATGACCCATAGCCACATGTTCATGGACGGTGAAGCATATATATATAAAGAAAGAGGACGTATGGAGTGGGATCATCACTTAGATGAGAAGCCTAGGAATATGATTAAGAAGGGTTGTACGATTCTGATGTTTTTGAATTTGTTCAATAATTTTAATACCTCTTTTTCAATAATTATTGCCTTTTCCAACTACATGACATTTGATAAATTTAAGATATAAATTTTGAATATAGGTTTCTTAATTTGAATGAATTTGGATTGTTCAATCAATTTAAATAATTTAAATTGGAATAGCTAATTCAAAAATTAAAGTTCATTTAAAAATTACAATTGCTACTCAATAAACATCAATTCTTTTGGTAGAAAAAAAGATCAGAAATTGATTATATCAAAATGTGGTTATGAGGAATCTAAACTTGAAGAAATTATATACAATTTATCATTGGGTCTTTTTTTAAGAAATAGGATTATTTTCTACTAAAATGTTGTTGGCAAAAAAAAAAAATCTATTATAATGTTATTTGTCATTTGTTCACTTTCAATTGGAAGTGGCCAAAATAGGAATGAGTATGCGTGATGGGTGTATGGGTCCCTTTTCCCTATGGGAGAGGGGGTTTAATAAATTGTCGATCTCAATAAAAAGAAAATTTGAAACCTGTTACCAATTAAGAACATACTTTCATTATATTACATGGACGGTGCAACAGAGAACTAGAACGATAAGCCAAACTTTTTATAACTTTGACGTTTTAAATTTTTTAATAATGATTGTTAGAGTATATTTTTTACAATTATATGCATATCAAAATTGTTTAAGAGCATTGGGTCTATTTAACTTTGACCCAATCGTGCGCTGTTGATCAATTTTAATACTACATTCGTTTTTAGATATGAGATCTAGTTTAGAAGTGAATTGTGATCCTAAATATAATACTTTTTTTTTTTATTTTATCTCATATATTTATCATTTTCTTTCTTTGATTATAAAAATCATATAATTTAAAAAAAATCATTTTTATTAATTTTAAGTTATTTCAAATAGTTAAACAATTCCAATTCTATTAAATTGACACTCATATAACACTACAAAAAAAAAATGACATTTTGTAGCAATAACATTGTAGCGATTACAATTAACCCCTACAAATATTAACATTTGTAGTGGTTTTAACCTAAACTGCTACCAATTTGTAGCGGCAAGCTACGCACCAAATGGCGCGACAGATTAGCAACGTTTTTTATAGCGGTTAATTAGAAATAACCTCTAGAAAAATAGCGCAAATTTCCCACCAAAACTTGTAGCGGTTAAATTGTAGTGGTTAAGAAATAAAAACCGCTACAACATTGCAGTCACTTGGCGCGATCAAGACGCACCAACAGTGTAGCATTTATTTGTAGCGATTTATCACTATAAACCACTATAAAATTCCAAACGTCACGTATTTGTAGTGGTTATATACATAACCACTACAGAACTTCAAACGTTTTGTAACTTTATAGCGGTTATTATAAAACCGCTACAAATTTTGGCCGCCCTAGGTGCTTTGTAGCGGTTGATGTAGCGATTGTTTAAGGAACCGCTACAAATTCCTACTCCATAAAAGGGCGCCGCCTCCCTTCAGTTTTTCGTTTGGCCATTTTGTTTGCTGAAGTTTCTCTGAGTGTTTTCTTTTATATTTGAGCGTTCTAACGTCTATGGAAGAGTTTTTACGGCATTATTTATCATTGTTTATTTGTACTTGAGGTACGAAGAAAATACGTATTTTATTTATTTTTTTATTATATTTTTTATTAATAATATTTTTTAAAAAAATTTTTTGTAGTTGATATGGCTTCAAGAGAGGATAGAGAAAAGGCGCCCGAGATCCCCATACCTATTTTACAAGGTGGCAACAATAGAGCAGGGGGCAGAGGGAGGGCGACCGCGGCATTTCAGCCCATCCCCCCACAAGAGTCGGTCCTACCACAGGCACCGCAGACGATCCCCCCACCAGAGGTGCCTCATTTGGGGGAGGGAGATATCATCATCGAGGACTACAAGGCAAATGAGGACTTCGAGATCCCAATTGGGATCAAGGAGATGGAGCAGTTCCTCGACGAGGAGGAGTCACGGGAGTAGAACAACCCACGAGGGTCGTCTTCACGCTCTACTGGGTTTGAGGTGCAGGTATAAGGTAAATAAATTTTTTTATTTAATAAATTATTTTTTTAAATCTGAAATGTTAAATTTGAATTACAATTTATCTAACGTGCGGTAAATTGTGCAGATGAGTAGGGGAACGTATCCACGAGGAGATTGGACGTGACCGGTCTAAACAACATAGACCGGACACTACAAGTTATAATGCCGTGGAATGAGGACACAGACCAGCCCATCGACAATGGGGGTCACCTGTTCAACCGCTTCCTGAACGAGCTAGGCTCGAATTGGATGTGGTTCCCCCTTCACTTCAGGACATGGAGGCACGTTCCGAAGGGGCCGAAGGACCTAGCTTGGGAAGAGGTGGTTCAAGTAATTAATAGTATTTAATTAATATTTTTTGTAATTAATTCTATTTAATTAATATTTTTAATAGGATTTTGTAATTATTGATATTTAAATAATTTTTTTACAACTGCGGTTTGCTGTCCGAGCCCACCGGAAGAGGTACACCCTGGTGAAGATGAGTGACGGCTGGAGGAACAGGAGGAACCGTCTCTTCCACAGTGTGGATAAGGACGAGATGATGCCTCTGGAGCAGCTGATCAAGAGCATCCCGGACGGCGTCCCGCCGAACGACTAGGCGAGTTTCGTCCAGTTCAGGAGGAGCTCTGAGGGGCAGGTAATGTATTTATTATATTATTTATATATAATTTTGTAATTGTTTAGTATTAAATTATAATTTAAATTTAATTAATTTTAACTTGAACTTTATTAATTTTAAATGTTTAATATTTTTTTTTGCAGGCACTTTCTCAGAGGAACACCAGGATCCGTAGGCAGCAGACGATCCACCACACAGCAGGATCGAAGACCTTTGCTGTCACGTACAGCAAGTTGATAACTTTTCATAATATCATTGAATTTTAGCTGGTTATTTCATAATACTAATTGAATTTTATAATTATTTTAGGAGAGGAAGGCACAGCAGGAAACCGTCAGACGGACTATGGGGAGCTGATGCCATCACACACAGACACTGTGATGGGACTTTGACCTCTCAGTAGGCAGAGGCGGCCATTGTAAGTAATTTCATTATTATAATTGTTTCATTATTATAATTGTAACTACTTAGTAGTTGTTTCATAAAATGGCAGGAGCGGATGCAGCAGTCACAGACTGAGCTGCGAGAGACCCAGGCCGAGGAGTCACAGTGTAACACCCCGATTTTCGATTAAGGACTAATGATAATTATTGAGATTAAGCCTGAGATTAGTGGACTGCTAAGCCCTGGTTTAGCAAGAGTCCAAATTGTGATTAAGAAATATGAAAATGAGTTGATGGTAATTCCAAGTGAATTTCCCTAATCAGGGGCAAAACGGTAAAGTTACCGACCATTTGATTGGTTGCCGAAGAGGGAACTCATTGGTAGCTTCAAGATCAATGGCTAGGATTGATTGTGAAGTTGAGCAAGGGGCATAATCAAGTGTATGTGTGTGCATGTGAGCCCATGAGAGTTGGAGTGAGATGGTGACAAGTGGCAAAGTGTGGACCCTTGGATGGGTCATAAGTGAGACACATCATCATCATCTCCATCTCCTCTCTTCTCTCTCTCTCTCGGTTTCTCTCTCTTCTCTTCCTTCCTCCATTTTCGCTGAATATGCTTGGGAGAGAGAAAGGAGAATTTGGTTTTTGAGGTAAGCAAATGGCCTTTTTAGCTCAAACTCTCTTCTCTAATGTTAATCCTTGAGTTGAGAGCTTTATTTTGGTGATTGTAGTTTCTCCATTGGTGGTGATTTGAAGATCACGAAAATATGAAGTGTGGAGAATCAAAGAGTGTCTTTGAGAAAGTTGATAAGGTATGTGAAACCAATCCTTCTATCTATGTTTCATTGCCAAATGATTAAGTTGGGAATTTCTGGAATTATTGCCCTAATTGTGAAAATATGGGTAATGGGTAGTTTGGCATGTTATGGTTATAGAAATGGTATATTGGTATGAGTTTTGAATAGATAGAATGGATTTGGGATTGAAAGGTGTAAGGTTAGTGATTTTGGAAAATGATGATTATGATGCCCTAGACCAAAGCATGTTAATGGAATGGGATTTTGGTAATTCTATTGATTCCATTGAATTCAGTGAGTGATTTTGTGTGAGGTTTTGGGTCCATTTGGATCAATTGGGCAAGAGTTAGGAGAATGTGGTATGTTTGCTGCGTTTTCCTGGAATCTGATAGATTCACTCGAGCAGACAGGGGTGTGCTCGAGTGAGGGATGAATATTGCTCGAGTGAGGAAGATCCTGCTCGAGTGATATGTGAGTTTTCCCTTGTTTTGCTGCGAGTGCGCCTGGGTTTTCATTAACGCTGCTCGAGCATATCGCTTTGTGCTCGAGTGAGCGAAGAACATGCTCGAGTGAGCATGGTCTGCTCGAGTGATAGTGGGAGTCCAGAGTGAAGGGTTGCTTTCTGGTCTTCACTCGCGGGCAAGGTGCAAGAAGTGTGCCTTCTCACTCGCGGGTGGAGGGCATCTGCTCGAGTGAGCCATGTGTGCTCGCGGGTGAGAGGTGTGTGCTCACGGGTGAGAGGTGTGTGTTTGAGTGATCCAGTGCTTGGAGAGCATTGGGGGCTCTCGGGTCCTCACTTCCTGGATTTCTCTCGCGGGTGCTCGAGTGAGGCTTTTGGCCTTGTGCTCGAGTGAGGATCTGTGCTCGAGTGAGCTTGTGCCTCAGGTGAGGGTTGTGCTCTCGGGCATGTGCTTTCTGTCTCACTTTCTCTTGTGCTCGGGTGTTGTCCGTACCAATGCTCGAGTGAGAGCATTTGTGCTCGAGTGATGTCCGTACTTGTGCTCGAGTGAGAGCATCTGTGCTCGAGTGAGGCAGTGAAAAATATCAAGTTTGAGTGTTCAAAAGGGGATCTTTGGGGATAGTCTTCCAACCCTTTAGAGCTATGGATTGAGGTGTTTGAGGGCACTTAAAGGGCAATAATGATAACCAACTTGAATGTCTAAAAGTTAAAGAATTGGAAAAGGGATTAATCCTATGTCCTTGATCTTGGTTATAGGATTTGATGATTTCCTGAGCGTGAGCAGCCGGATCTGGAGCTTACGTGGAAAGAGTGTAGGGAACTTACCTCTCCTGCATGTATTGATAATTGTATTTGTGTATTGATGCATGTTATTGCTTTGCGTGATTATGTGAGACATATGAGAATGATTGTAGCTCTGTTCTATTTATACTATGGCCATGAGTATGTTGTGTGAACATTGAGCATGCGGATATATCATTATGTGAACATGTGTTATTGTGATGCAAGCATGTCATGCATTTAATACTTACCTTGCATGCATATTGGTATTTGTTTTCCTACTGAGATTCCCCAGAATCTCACCCTCCCCTATCAACATTTTAGACAGGGAAGGAAGATTGAGGATGAAGCAAGCATCCAAGGACGAAGAAAACTCGTTTCTGGGTGAGAGCTTAGTAGTTGGTTATCAATGCGTAATTGGGATTATGTATCTGATTGTATGGATCAGTATTTGAGAATGTATTCGGATAAGTTGTGTAATCCCTATTGAATGAGTTGTATGGGCTAATGTGCCCTATGATTATTGAGCGAAGATATGATCCCGGAATTGTCGGGAATTTATATTGCGTACTTTGATAATTGTATAAATGTAATTTATCTTCGCATAGTAATTATATTCGGAGTGTGAATGTGAGACCGGGTTTAAAATGATTTTTGAAATGCATTTGTGAAAACCCCGTCGGGTTGATGGGTTTGTAAATGACGTTTTATCTTATTGGTCTCTATTTTACCTTAATCGCGTAATCCGGATATTAATTACGGTAGGGGGTTACACACAGGGGTCAGTGGACTCGACGGCTCCTTTGAGGGCGGGTTTGGGTCAGGCTGAGCACCCTGGACACGTGTGAGGGAAGGGGATAGGCGCCAGACCTAGCATGGTCTACGGCAAGAGCGCCGCCTCTGAGGCTGGTAGCTCTAGAGGGGTCAGAAGTCTGAAGGATGAGTTTGTTGAGCAGCTGCGGTCAGATTTGGAGTGGACACAGGCTGTAGTGGCTTAGTAGATGCAGCAGCTGCACCTGTAGCAGACGCAGTGGCATGATATCACGAACAACATGCTAGAGAGTGGATGGAATCGCCTGTTTCTGGACAAGCAGTATCCAGAGATTCCCCCTGTCCCTTGTTTCATCATCTAGACTACTACTCCTCCTCCTACTGATGATGATGGTGTGGTTAACTCTGCCCAGCAGCCCGATCCAACAGCACCTGAAGGGGCACCAGATGATCAGCCCCCAGCTAGTTAGTTTAGGACATCTTTTTTTTTTTGTTGAAACATTTGTAAATAAATATTTTTTTTATTTCAGAACTTAAATTCTTATCGCGTTTACCATAGTATTTCCAACCGCTTATTGCGGAATTGCTTGACTTGTGGAATGTTGGCATCGAGATGTACGACGCTTATGGGAAGACTTTGTTCAACTTGCGTGTAGCCTTGGTGTGGACGATTAGTGACTTTCCTGGCCTTGGCACATTATCTGGTTGGAATGTGCATACTAGGTTGGTGTGTCCAACTTACAATTTTGACTCTGACGCAGTGTGCCTTCCCTACAGCCGAAAGTGGTGCTTTATGGGGCATCGGAGGTTTCTAGATAGAAGGCATAAGTTTATATTGCAACAGAATCGCTTCAATGGAAAACCAGAAAAAAGAGGACCACCTCAAACTTTGTATGGTACAGATATCTTACAGCAGCTTGAGCATGTTGACTTTGAGTTTGGAAAAAGCGATGATTCAGCACAATCTCGCTAAAAGACACGCAGGACTTCGGTGCCCCAACAGTGGAAGGAGATAAGTATTTTATTCACTCTTCCATATTGGAGATCTAATTTACTTCGCCACAGTCTTGATGTCATGCACATTGAAAAGAATGTTTGCGACAATGTGCTATCTACGCTGCTTAACGAACCCGGCAAGACAAAAGATCACCTTCAAGTAAGGAAAGATTTACGCACCATGGGAGTTCGTGGAGACGCTTGGCCAGATAAGCATGACAAATTTCAGCCAACAAAGCTTACCCTCACAAAACCGAACAAGGAAGTCTTCCTCACGATGTTGAAGAAATTAAAAGTTCTTGATGGGTATTCAAGCAACATTTCTCGATGTGTTGACTTCCAGGCTTGAAAGGTTGCTAGCCTGAAGAGTCATGACTCACATGTTCTTATGCAGCAGCTACTCCCTCTGGCTATAAAGAATGCACTTCCTCCTGATGTTTCCATCGTTATGGTGGAACTTTGTTCTTTCTTTTGGAAGTTGTGTTCTAAGGTTTTGATCGTTGAGGAGCTCGATCAGCTGCAGTCCAAAATCATTCTTACGCTTTGTCATTTGGAGATGATCTTTCCTCCGTCCTTTTTCACTGTGATGGTTCACCTTACAGTCCACCTCATTCATGAAACAAAGCTCGCTGGCCCAGTACAATATCGATGAATGTATTCGATTGAGAGGTACTCATTTTAAATATGTGCTTCATTGTTAGTTCTTATTCTTGCTAGTCGTCCTTTTCAGCATTTAGTATCAATTTTCTCTTCTTTACTTCGTAGGTTCCTTGGGAAATTAAAATCTTACGTAAGGAATAAGGCGTGGCCAGAAGGTTCTATAGCTAAAGGCTATATAGGGGATGAGGTGTTGTATTTTTGTTCAAGGTATTTTGATGACCTTGAGATGGCTTTCAACCGCCCACCTCGTGTTGACGATTGTTCAGAACCTGAGCCAACATCAAGAGAATTTATCCCTCGTGTTGGTAAACCAGTTGGAGCAACTAAGAACTTCAAACTAATGGCAACTGAGAAGTTGCAAGCACATAGACATGTCTTGATTAATTGCACTCAAGTTGAACCTTTCATACAGTAAGAATTATACACTCACATGTTATTCTATATCTTTCATTACATTTTTTGCTTTTATTTCACTATTGCCTTTCCATTATTAACTTCAGGGAATTTAGAAGTCATGTTAAGCGTCAACTCAGGATCCGTACTCAAACATCCTCAGAAGTTGACAAAAAGGTCCACAGAGAATTCCCAAGCTGGTTTGCACGCAGAATACTAAATGACCACAACTCACACTCACCAGATTTCAAAGCTCTCATAATCGGCCCTCTTGATCATGCAAAAAGGTTTACAGCGTACAATGTCAATTGTTTTAAGTTTTGCACGATTTCATAGGATCAAGGATTGCAAACTCAAAATTCGGGTGTTTATGGCACATTTGGGACAAGGAGTTATGCAAGCAGTAGTGACGCCAACATGCAGTTTGGAGGCGCCCCTTACTATGGAAAGCTTCTTGATGTGGTTGAACTTAATTATCAAGGCCGTTTCACCGTGACTCTGTTGCTTGTGTTTGTGGGCAAATACCACTACTTCTCGGGGACTGACAACTAACGACTTAGGGATCACATCAGTCAATTTCTCACGGCCGATTCATACTGGTATTTCTCAAGATGATGAGCCGTATATTCTTGCTTTAGAGGCATATCAGGTTTTTTATCTCGAGGACGAGAGGCACAGGGATTAGCACATAGTCGTTCATTTAAAGCCATGAGACCTTTACGACATATGTGAAAGCGATAACATTGCCTACGAGAGTGAGCCATTTCAGCCCGCCAATTTTGAAAACTAATTCCCTGAAAGCAATGACAATTTAGGTCTACTGCGGTGCGTCTTTTTAATTCCACATCATTTAAATTAAATTTTTTAAATTTAATAATACATCACTAACAATAATTTTTCTACAAAATTTCTGTAGGAATGGCGAGGATGAGTGATCAAATTCAAATTATGTTTTTATCTTTAAAAAACTGGAAAAAATATTTTTTAAAAAAATAATAAAAATATTTGTAGCAGTTCTAAAACCGCTACAAAAATAACAATAACCACTACTAATTGAAAACCGCTATAAAATGGATACATTAACCGCTACAAATGCTACGCGGATCCCTATAAATACCCCTATCACATCTCATTTCAAACAGTCCCCCATTTCTTTTCACCTTACTCTTCTTTCATTTTCTCTCATTTACAAATTTTTTTGTATGAGTTGAGGAGCTTAACATTGCGATCAAATATGGTAATAAGTTTTTTAATTTTTTATTTGAATACTTCTTTCCTTCACATAAAATTTATTCTCACAATTTTTTTTATATTTCAGAGTTTTATCTCATTTTCATCTATTTTTCATACACAATTACATTTTAATACACAACATAATAGTTCTTTATTACCTACGTATCCTTAATAACATCATCAATATAATCTTTATACTTATCCAACTAAATTAAATTATTCCTTTTAATTTATAAATGAGCTAAACTATTGAATAATAAGCTAATTAAATTAGCTAAATTACTAAAAAAATAAAATATTTAATTTAATATCAAAAAAACTGAAAAAAAATGATTTTTTTAAATTTTCTTATTTTTTGTAGCGGTTACTAAACCGCTACAAATTAACGCGCCTTTTTCTAGCTCAAATTAATTTTTGGCGCGAAATTTGAATTTGGATGAAAATAGTAGCGGTTACACAACCACTACTAATTTAATGTTCTAATATTAGTAGCGGTTTTTAAACCGCTACAAAATACCAAAAAAATTTCATTTTCCGTTTCCCGCCTTGATATTTTTCTTTTTGATATTTGTAGCGGTTATATTAGTAGCGGTTTTTAAACCGCTACAAAATACCAAAAAAATTTCATTTTCCGTTTCCCGCCTTGATATTTTTCTTTTCGATATTTGTAGCGGTTATATAACCGCTACAAATATCACAGAAAACGATTTTAGCATATGGTGTTGTTGTAGCGGTGAGATTGAACCGCTAAAAATAAAGTAACGGTTATTTTGCTTGAGTAGCAGTTTAGTATAACCACTACAAAACAGCTTGCAACATATGATTTAGCAGCGGTTTTATTAATCGCTACTAATATTGTTTGTAGCGGTTAAAACCGCTACTAATAACCATTTTTAACCGCTACTAAATCACTTTTTTTTTGTAGTGTAAAATTAAGTGAGCCCATGAACGTCAAAATGTGATTGCATTAAGATATGTCCCCTTATAAGAAATAGAATTATTACTCTAGTGTTATATGTTATTTTTTCAATCCAACTCATGAAACTTGTTATCTATTTTATTACTAAAAAAATTAATTAAAAATGGACTAAATTGTATGTCGAAACTCAATATAAATTAACTAACTTACACACAAAAACACAATTTGTTTTATTGTATTTAGTCCCTTTATTTTATTCAATTAAATAATTTGTCTTCTATAATTTTTAAATGATTAAACAATTTTTAATCTATTTACGATCATAAATCAATTCTTAAGAATTTAAAACTATTGAATTTGAGGGGGGGGGGGAATACTTTTCATCCTCATTATTTTACTGAATTATAAATTTAAACTTTATATTCAGAAAATTTATATTTTTTTCAGAAAAAGTATATTATTTATATTTATAATAAAATTTAAAGTTTACACGATTTTAAAATTTTGAAAATGAAATATATGACTATATTTTGGTCAATATTTTGTCAAATTATATTATTAGTGTATTTCGTTTGGTATTGGGTACAAAGATAGATAGATATTAGATACATAATATGTGTGTGTATCTAACTAACAATTTGATGTTTACAATTTCTACTCCACTTTGATTCTAACTACTCCCTCCAATAATTAATATAACACTTATTTACCTAATTTGATTAGAATAAGAAGTTTTGTTAAATTAATTAATATAATATATATTTTCTAAAACACCCTAGTCATCTTTCTTAATTTCCTCATTTCCTTTCCTCCTTAATTTTTGTTGAAGGAACATCAATAGAGGTAAATTAGAAAAATATTGAAAAATATGAAAAATAGTCTTATACAAGTATTGCTTGTAACATCCTATCTTATATTCTCCACTCTGATGCCAAAATTTGAATTTTTAAAATATTTTCCTTTGCATCAACGTAATGTCACTCTTATTTAAATAAGACCTATTAAAGTCAACTTAATGTTTTTCATTAAATCACATGCATAGGACATAATTATCATGCACATGTTACATGTGATATCCCAAATTCCGAGACTGAAAGTTAGAGAATAAGCTTGATTAAAGCCGACAACTAAGCCCAGTTTGGGAAGAGTTCCAAGAATGATGAAAGATGAAAAGACTCTAAGAGACTATGTGATTTGGACCTACTGGGGAGAGGGCTCGGTATTTGTAGGCAGTATGATTAAGTGTCAGTGCAGATATGCACATGACACATATACGGTGCCATTGGGTTGGTTGAAAGATGCCACCCAACTATGTCACGAGATATGGGACAAGTTAATCGAGTGAAGTATGTCGGTATGTGAGTGCATAAGGAATTTTCAAGGTAGACATGAATACCCCACGTTTTTAGAGTAGGCATCAGTGTGTGGTGCCATATGGGGCCCACACACATATACTCTGACTTGACATCATTTGGCGGGTCTTGGTATACGTGAAGCAATTCTGAGTAAGTCGCGAGTGAAACCCTAGTAGATACCGATAAAGTAACTTTATTAAAGTATCTTTAATAAAGTAAGCAACCATGACACCACTTTATGGTTGGCATCATAGGAAAGTGACATGTGTCCATAATAATTACACTCACTATATCGGTTGGCACCATAAGAAGGTGACATTTCTCCCTTCCTCATAAGAGTCATAAAGTGACTTTTGTGTTGGCACTCTCTGGAGGTGACACATAGCACAATAGTTAGGGGAATCCACCAATGCCCAACCGGTTCACATACTTGAATTCCCGAACGCCAAACCCGAGAGTCCGGGGAAATTGTCAAGCCTCTTCTTCCCCTGACCAATCAGGGACACCTAAAAGGAGAAAGAAGGATGTGGGACCCAATTTAGGAAAGCAAGTGACACATGTTATCAAATCACTGGATCACCGGACAAATGGCATCATAGGAATTTGACATATGGCATAATTGTTCAAGACTCCCTCTTGGCTATTAATTTGGTCCAAAAGGTCCAAAAATAGAGAAAAATAATGAGAAAATGGAAGAGGAGAGGAGAAGGGTGAATAGTAATCATTCTTGAGCTTCGGAGCCGATTTCACCTCCGAATCAGCGTTTTCTCTCAAAATACCCTTCACAAACCTTCTTCTACTCATCCAAAACTTTATTTCTACAGTTTTAGATTTTTATTTGGAGGTGTTTGTTGTCATCTCGTTTACTGGAGTACTGCCGGATTTCCGATCAAGTTACGGAAACACGTCGAGGTAAGCGTAGGCTTCATTTTGAACCGATTAGATTATTATTTGGATGAGTATTTTTTAGGGTAGGTACAGTTCATATTTCATCCAATGAGTGTTTTTAAGGTTTAATCATGTATTTATAGTTAAATGACGATTTATGATGATTTTGGAAGTTTATGTTTAAAACTGCCTGAATTTTGTTTTTGAACGCAGTCTGGTTGTGGTGCATTTTTTAATGGCTAAACTTTATCCATTGACCCTAAGATTTTCCAGATTTAAAGTACACATAAAAAATATTTAATTTTATATGTAATAAGTAGAAATTGAATAAGCATATAAAAATTTATAAGTGTTTGAAGTTAAACCATTAAAGCTGGACAGATTTTCTGGCAGTAAGGGAAAATGTGAAAACTGGGAATTTTATGTGGATAGAAGACTGTATGAAGCATTTTTTTTCTTAAAATAGATTTAATAAGCGTTGCATAGAATTTTGAATCACCCAAATCAGAGTTTTCTAGAATTAGTTATGATTTTTCAAAGTTCAGTGAAAAATCTGTTAGATTTACATTTTATGAGAAAATGAAAAGTTAATGTCAGTTAGTGATAAAGTTAATTTCCCAAGGTCAAGTGATGCACTTGGAATTAGTGTGGGCCCATTAGCTACACATTCGGCCTAATGCAAAGACCCTAATTATATGATTATTCATCTAGGGTCATAAGGTGTCAAAGAAGAAGCATCTTCATTGGTTGAAAAGTAACAGGTACAAGAGGAGGACTCAAAGACCAGAGGTAGGGGACTTACCTTTTTTGTATGAATTTAATATCTCTAATTGTGTAGTGATGTATGTGATTGCTTTGCTTGATTGTGTAGAGCATATTTGAATAAATGAAGCTCTGTTTCTATTTATACTATGGCCATAGTTATGTTACATGAAATATTAAGTGTGCAGAAATGTCATTATAGGGCAGCCTCTAGTTAAAGCTAACATGTCATGCAGATAGCGCCTATCATGCATGCATTCTAGTAACTATTTCCTACTGAAATTCTCTCGAATTTCATCCTCCCCTACTAACAATTTAGATAGGTGAAAACAAGATGTGTGCTGAGAACAAAGAAGATAACCATAAGAGAGGAGTGTAGTGGTGGAACAAAGACAGGAAGGTGTCTGCATTTCACCGAAATGGGTTTAGACACCCTAATAGCCCTATGCGGCTACATCATTTGTAATTATTATGTACAATCCTTGTTGGGAATTTCTGTCTTATAATCAAGTACATTGGATCAATAATATCAGTTATTTATGCTATTTCTATGTGCCCACTAACTGCCCGCAAATACTCTGAAAAAGGTGAAAATAAGATAAGGGTGTAACATTACAGCACCACAACACAAGGGAGCTCGGCTCTAGGCCCCGACCCCATAAAGGCAAACACAGGCAGATGTAATCTTTCCATATTCAAATTCCATGACTAAAAAATGGGAATTTATAATAAAGCAACTCCATAAAAATCATAGGCCTCAGGCCATCCATTACTGAAGTCCAGAAAAGACAATCAATGAGAATTTAAAAAAATCCCAAATTATGAATGCAACTCTAACTATGGTAATAAAAGTAAAAACAAACAAATGCAAAGTGGCTTTTTATTGCCACTACCTCAGGCCTTAGGCCGTCCATTACTGAATTCCATAAAAGACAATCAAGGAGAATTAAATAAAATCCCAAATTTTGAATGCAACTAACTGTGGTAATAAAATAAAAACAGACAAATGCAAAGCGGCTTTTTATTGCCACTGCCTCAGGCCTCCAATGCCTTCCTGGTTGTGTCACCCTTCGAGCCCTCACTTGAAAAAATGTGGGAAGTAACCAGGTGAGATTACTGTCTCAGTAACATAATCACACCTACCTTATTTACCGGCACCACCCGTGCGATACCAGGTGATATTAACAAACACACATGAAGAAAAGTCAAATAACTCATAAAAAGGATGTGTCAAGTTATAATCCTCGGAGATTAAGCAACATATCATATCATGGCATGCTACATCACAACACATCATAAAGCAATCATTTATTCCTTGTCTTTCATTAACCCCTAACTATCCTTATATCCTCCTTATTACCTCTGACTGAACCCATAGTCTAAGTTCTAGTCCATGTTACTGGTAACTCTTACGAGCTCTCTGCAAGTGTGGTGTAGACCAACCAGAGTACTACAGAGCACACAAGGGACCATGGGTTCCTCCAGTAGGGTTAGTGCCCATGGGAATATTGCCTAGTGTAATGCCCCAAATTTTGATTAAGGGCTAATGTTGATTATTGAAATGGTAATTGTGGATTAAAGTTGAATTAATGTGTGCTTGTGACAATATTATCTAAAATGTCATAATTAATGGAAAATTGATAGAATAGAATTATTGGCCATAATTTGGTGATTAATGGGGAAATTAATTACTAATTAAGAGGAAATGAGAAGTGTGATTAAATGGCTAATAGAAAGATTAGAGAAGTTAATTGGTGGTTTATTTTAAAAGAACCAATAGAAAAGTGACATGTGGCAAGTTGGGGTTGTGGGAGGAGTTGTAGAAAAGTCAAATGCATTAAAAAATGATTTCTCTCTCCTCTCTTCCCTCTCTTCACACTGAACAAGTATGGTAGTGGAGAGTAGAGTGATCATTCTTCATCATCTCCAAGCTTCATCTTTCATCTCTCTCATTCCTCTCTCATGCGTGTTGCCATGGTTGCTACAGAAAGAAGAAGAGCTTTTAAGTAAGGTGAGCTATTTGACCATTCTAATGGCCTCTAATGGAAAAACTCTCTTCTATAAACTTGTTCATTATGTTGAGAGCTTCAATTTCATGGTTTTAAATTTGTCATTTGGTGTTGTTTGATAGCTCAAGGGATTTTGGAGTTTGGAGAATCAAGGAAGTCCTTTGGGAAAAGTTGTAGAGATAAGCAAGATAAACCTTTCTATATAGGTTTTATAGCCATTGGTTGAGTTTTGATTTTCTAGAAATTTGGGCTTGAATTTCAAAATTAAGGGTCAATGTGTTTATGGTATGTTGTTGTTATGGAAATGGTGCCTTGTTTAGTGTTTTGAATGAATAGAATTGGATTGAAGCTTAAAAGTAAAGTTTGGCAACTTTGTGTTTGGTTTTGTGTATTGGTCAAAACAGGGCATGGTGATGGATTGTGATTTTGGTCATTTTGAAGTTACCATTGTGTTCCTTGTGGAAAATTGTAGCGGAATAGGTTTGGTTATTGATTTTGGAATCATTGGACACTTTGGTAGAAAATTGAAAATCTGTAAAGTGTGAACTCTGTTTTAGGCAGTCAGTTTGCACGAAAGTTTTGAATGACCAAATGGTTTTGAAAAATTCTGAAACTTTCCAGTCTTAAATTTCACATCCCAAGCTTCAAAATGAACATATAATTCATGTCATTTCATTTTGTGAACTGAGAGTTATGCTTTGCCAAATTTTGGGACAAAAACTGGACTCTGTTTTGGAGTAGTGTTGAGTTTTGGGTAATTCTGGACTTTTGTGGTGATTTTTGGTTATGGTCCATATTGTTTTAGTAAATAGGACTTAAATACCTTTTATTTGGCTTTGAAATAACCTCGTTTTAATTTTTTTAGAATTAGTTATGAATTTTGAAAGTTCAGCCAATAATCAAGGAATTTCTTGGCCGTGGCCCAAACCTTAATGACCTGATTCTAGCCATGTCCCATGGGTGGCTGGCCGTGGCCCACCTTCTAACCATATTTTGGCCGTGGCCTAAGGAAGGGCTAGCCACGGCCAACCCCTGTGTTCCAACACTTTGAGTTTTTGAAAAGAGATCTTCAACCTATTGTTTTCCAACCTTTCAGGGGTTTTATTAGAGGCATTTGTAGGTTCTTAAGGGTCATTATTGATAACCAAATCTAAGTGTTGAAGAGTCAATTGAGTATTGGGATAGAAAATAATGCTTTGTCCTTAATTATGACTTTAGGATTTGATATTTGCCCAGAGCGTAGGAGACATGTGCCTGCTCAAGAACGGAAAGACCAATGTAGTGACACTTTATCCTATATCATGTATATTGCATTGCTTGTTTGCATTACTCATTGTATACAGTGAAGGGAATATGGCGTAAGCCCGATCTCAAATATAGATACAGTTGATAGGACGTGGTGAAAGCCCGGCCTTGAGTACAGATACAGTGAGGGGATATGGCGAAAGCCCAGCCTCGTATACAGTGAAGGGGACATGGCACTGTGCCCGGCCTCAAATATTGATTGCTGCATTGTGATATATGTTTACTTACTTTGTTTATATGCATCATATACGTAAACTGTTGCTACTGGGATTCTTTAGAATCTCATTCTTTCCAAATAACATTTTTAGACAAGGCAAGTGGATCAAAGAACAAGCAAGTGAACAAGGACGAATAGGACTGCTGGCGGTAGTCTTAGTTAGATATTTTGGGTTTTATACTGAACTAGTTATCATTTTGGATAAATGTACATATTGAACATACCATAGAAGTATAGTTTTGTGTAATCCCGGTATGGATACTGAGATGGGCATTGATGCCCTGATTATTATTTTGGATTAACGTTATTATCCTGGGTGAATGTCAGGAATTGTGGTATACTCTGATATTGTACATCTAACAGACCGAACAGACCATTTGTTTTAAGGAGCGAAATGAATGGAGATATATTTATACAGGTGTTATAAAGGTTTTTTTAATTATCCCGGATCTCTCATTCAATTATTAAACGTGTTTAAACGCTAATTGTGGTCTTTATCGAAGCGGGGGTTACACCTAGGCTCTGGGAATACTGTCCGGAGCCACTAGAGTGTCGTATAAGGGAATATTGCCCTGTAATTAAATGCCAGCTAGTGGTGCACAATAATTAATCTAGCGGCCTACCACATAGTGTTCAGGCTTTTTATTTCATAGCCCAATCACTAACTCCACCATATAATATCATTATTCTTAGGGGTTATCATCCTTTCTCATACATCATCAATATCAATCATAAATAAGAATTCAACACTTAACAAGTACATGTATCAATCTTAATGTCATAACATATCAAACTACCCAGTCCTAAGATTCACACATAAGTCCCACAAGGCGAGTGTTAGCCTTAAAACAATAAGGATCATATAAATAGACTCATCATAGGCTTGTGGAATTTTTTCTAAAAATTCCCACGAGCAACACCAACATATAAGATGAGTAGGACCACATTACCTAGTGTTTCCCTTAGCAAAAAACAAGAAGGATATTTCCCCAACACACGAATTCAAGCTACAAAGCAAGGGAAACTAAATTAAATTATGAAGATCTAGCTACTCAAGAAGTCATCTCATATGGTTACTAAAAAATTCTCATGAGTTTTATCAGCAATAGAGATTTAGGCTATAATTGAAAATTTCCCTCACTGGAGTGTTAGACTACATTAGTCTAAACTAAATTAAATTGTGAAGATCTAGCTACTCAAGAATTCATCTCATGTGGTCACTCAAAAATTCTCGCAAGTTTTTACCGGTAATAGAGATCCAGGCTAGAACTAAGAATTGCCCTCAACAAAGTGTTAGACTAGATTAGTTTAACACCCATGTATCTTCAATTTGGGTTTTAAACCCTTAAAACTCAGTTCTATGAAAAATCTCCAAATTGGGATTCTCAAGCCCTAGCCTAAATACTTTAGAATCTCATAATGAAAGAGGAATAAGAAAGATAAGGGGGGAATTAGAGAGTCTTAGCAAAGATTAGAAGTCTTAGGGCGCACTTGGAATAGAACCGCAGAACAGCTATTGCTTCTCTGTGTCTGAACGCGAAACAGAATCAGATTAGGGTACCCCCTTCTATTCATATTATTATTATTATTATTATTATTACTACTACTACCACCACTACTACCACTACTACTACTACTATGTGTGTGTGTGTTTTTTTTTCTTTTTTTATGTTACATTACTACCCGCGCGTTGCACTGAGAAGTTTATATATAGCATTTTGAGCTTCCAAGCATAAGAGAACAGTTTATTATTCTAAAGTATTGTTTTATGAAATGTGCAATATTTATTATATGATTTAGTTAATATAACTTGAACCAAAAAAAAAGAATTATTCATTAATATAATATAACTTACAATAACTCTGTGTATATTCTAACCAAAGGATATTCATAAGTGGTAAAAAATTATAAAATCAAAACTTAAATAAGCATGTCTAAAAGGCAGATATCACACTATAAGAGTATAGCCCAAAATAACAAGAAAACGCCAAAAACAATTAAAAGTAAAGTAGATTCAAAACCTAAATTGCAATCGAAAACTCAAAACAACACATGGAATCTCATTTTTCTGTTTTTATGTTCATGATGATTGCTGTAACCCCCTTCACGCTTAAGGCCGAGATTAGTTCGTAAAAATGTAATTAATGTGGAATTAGAGACCGTAATAGATTTTGGGACTTAAACGAAGTTAAACTTCCCAAAATCCGAGCTTACAAAAACTTTTACAAAACATGTTCATGACGGTCTCATATTCACATTTCAATACTAAATGGCCTGTACAAGTTGATTTCATTCACAAATATCAGAGTATAAACAAATTCCCGACACACTCGGGTTCCATTCATTAAATAAGGGATTTACAAAAGCACAAAGCCCACAATTCGATACCCTTAACTTGGGGATTACACCAAATCTACTACCAATCCCAATATACACAATTGTTTCCCAAAAATATCCAAAAGATATACATGATAACCATTAACCCCAAAATATGCTCCTAAACAGGAGCTCTAACTACTCTTCGTCGCCCGCTTGCCTCTCGATCCTTCAGCCCTGTCTAAAATGGTTAATTTTGGGAGAGTGAGATTCTAAAGAATCCCCGTAGTAACAAATCAATCATATAATGTACAACAATAGTGCATGTAAGCCAATCATTATTCACAACAAGCAACTACAACGGCAGTTACAACGGCAATGGTTAGTATGACACATGTCATCCCTTACGATTGCTCACGCTGAATTGCTCACGCTGTATTGCATCACCACAATCAACACAGTATAATTCACCACAGCTGGGATCCATATAAAGCATATCATAATCACAAGCCACATAGGCAAAATACACACACACAGCCCACGGCTGGTTTCACAAACGCCGACCCACAGGTCGGATTCACAAAGATCCATGTACATTTACGACGGCAGTTCAACGGCCGACCTAGAGATGACCACTGTCACTCCCTATACGGCTCACATTGAAGTGCTCACGCCGTAATGTACCATGGCACACATTTCACAAGCTCAACGACAAGTTATGCATGCCAAGACATCATACAATATGTGAGAGAAGAGTCACTACCTGAGTCCTTCCGGGCGTGTCCTAGCGCCGGTCTCTCCCGAGGAGGGCAAATGTCGTATCCTATAATTATGATTAGGGACGAAGAGTTATTCTCTATTCCAACACTCAATTGTCTTCGAAATACTTATATTTGGTTATCATTTATGTCCTTTAAGTAGTTAAAATTGGCTCTAATAAAAGCCCTAAAGGATTGGGAAACATCGGGTTAGAAACCACTTTTCAAAATCACAAGGTGCTGAAAACAGGGGCTGGCTGCAGCCAAAAAAACCTCTGGCTGCGGCCAGAAACAGCACAGAAAGTTTCTGGCTGCAGCCAAGAATTTTCTGGCTGCGGCCAGAAGCAGCGCAGAAAGTTTCTGGCCGCAGCCGAGAATTTTCTGGCTGCGGCCAGAACGTTCACAGAAGCTTTTGCGCTGCAGCCAAGAATTTTCTGCTGCAGCCAAGGCAACTTCGAAAATTCATAACTAATTCTAGAAAAATCGAAATGAAGTGATCCCAAAGCCAAATGAAAGGTATTTAAGTCCTCTTTCATGGAAAAATATGGCTCATCACTGGAAATCACCACAAAAATACAGATTTCAAGAAAAGTCCACACTATTCCAGAATTGCACCCAGATTTAACATCAAACTTTGGACAGTCATAACTCCTAGCCCAAAAATCGAAATGACATAAAACATATGTCCATTTTGAAGCTTGAGATGTGAAATTTAAGACTGGAAAGTTTCACAATTTTCCAACACCATTTGCTATTTTAAAACGTCCATGTAAGATCACTGCCAAAACAGAGTTTCTTACAACCAAAACTTGCCACTTTTAACACTAAGTTCCCAATGGTTCAAAATTCATATTCAACACTTCTCCCACACAAAATCACTCAAGGAACACAATGATGACTTCAAAATGACCAAAATCACAACCCAATTACATGCCCTGTTTTTGCCCAATGCACAAAACCAACATAAAGTTCCCAAACTTCATCTTTAAGCTTCAATTCAATACCATTCATTCAAACACTTAACAAGGCACTAATTCCATGACAACAACAATTCAAACACCACAAGACCCTAATTTTCGAAATTCCAAGCCAAATTTCCAGAATTTCCAAGCTAAATTATTTGGCACAAAACTTATATAGAAAGGTTTCTTAAACTCACCTTAACAACTTTCTCAAAGTAGCTTCTTGATTCTCCAACCTCCACAATTTCTTGAAGTCTCAAACCAACACCAAATGGAAAACTATAACCATAGAAATGTAGCTCTTAACTCAAGGATTAACTTTAATGAAGGGAGATTGAGCAATGGAGGGCATTTACTTACCCAAAGATCAAGCTTTTCCTTCTTCCTTTTCACCTTCCATGGCTGACGAGAGAGAGAGAGCAAGAATGAGAGAAATGAGAGGGAAGAGTGATGAAGAAGGGAAAATAATCACACTCCTTCCCAATTCAGATTTTCCAGCGCAAGAAAGGGGAAGAGAGGAGAGAGAAATGCTAAAAAAAGAACTTTGACTTTTCTCTCTTACACACACACAAGCCAACTTGCCACATGTCTTCTTCTCATTGGCTCTCACACAATAAGCACCCAATTAGCTACTTTAATCTCTCCATTAGCCATTTTAATCACACATCCCATTTTCTCTTAGTTAGTAATTAATTTCTCCATTAATTACCACTTATGGCCAATATTTCCATTATTCCAATTTTTCAGTAATTATGACATATTAATTTAATATTGCCATAAAACACATAATACTTCCAATTAAATTCATAATTATCCATAATAATCATGATTAACCCATAATCAAAAATTGGGATATTACAATTGCTTTGTTGGCTGAAGGTAGGGATGGACATATTAGATAATCTCATATCCCCATTATTAGCTAATGGAGTGTCGTATATCTTCTTTCTCTTTAAAGGAGTGGTTGAAGATATTGACGGTTGATTATTGGAAGGTCCTCATCATTTTGAACTTTTTCTACTAACATCATTGTTGTCAAGGAGCTTGAGGCATGTGTTTCTATTTTGGAGGGCTAGAACAAAAAACCGAAGAAATAAATGAATGGCAAACAAATGAATAAATAATCAAGTACTCAATCACAATATGTGCCACCATCAACTAAATCCTTTTCTTATCATTAATTATGAGTATATGAACCATTGCAAAATATCTCCCTGCTCAGAACATTGCAAAATGCACAAACTACTGGATGGATATTTGATGTTGCTCCTTTTGTTTCTAAGCTTAACAATAATTTCTCTTCCAACACAATGCACTAATTGTCTTGGGAAAGCTTCAAGCTCTCCTTTCTATAGGTAAAGATAAACCTTGAGAAAGTCAAGCATGAAGGAATATAGGGAAAAAAACTTAATTCAAAAATTAATATACTACAAGGCACAAAATGATTTAGGTAAGTGCAACCGCTAAGTTTTGATTAAAATGTGACATCTTTTTAGTCATCGTCCACTTCTTGATAACCTAAGTAGTGATAGCCCATATATCATAGGTATCCTATAACACCATCTCTAATTAACCCTAAGCTTAATGTGATTTTTAAAAATTTCTTCAAAAATGACCTCAAAATGAGTTCCTCAAATCCACAATCCAAAATAAGTAAATAAGCATTCTAGGTGCTCAGTTGTCTATCAAAAGAATGCAATTACATATTCTAAGTAAATTCACATGAAACATTATGTAATAGGCAAAATTCCCTAAATGTGGCAATAAAAAGGAAATAAGCAGTAACCGCTAGCTACTCATTAAGGTAGCCACATCATCAGATGCCTTCCCAGCTGCCCTCGAGCTCTCACCTAAAAAATGTGAGAAGCAACGGGATAAGACCACTATTTGAGTAAGGCAATTACTACCCCACCTTACTTACCTGCACCACCCGTGGGGTGCCAAGTGGGACTAACATATAAAACGTCAAGCAGATATATTAGGCAGAAAGGTAAGCACATATAATAAGCAAGAGGTCAAGTAGATGTACTAATCATGAGCATGATCATATCCATTCATATTCTCAAAGAACGTTTACTCAAAATACAACATATTATTTCACAAAATGTCATTATGCATGATTACTCTTTATTTTTCATTAACCCCTAACCATCCTTATATCCTTCTTATTTCCTCCAATTGAAACCATGGGCTAAGTACTTTTCATATTACTAGTTTACTCTCACATGCTCTCTGCAAGTGTGATGTAGTCGGTCAAAGTACTACAAAGCACATAAGGGACCATATGTTCCTCCAGTATGGTTATTGCGCTTGGGAATACTTCCCGGGCACCCGGATTACTATCTAGAAGCCCCTAGACTATCATATCAAGGAATACTTCTCTATAAAATATATGCCAGCTGGTGGTGCACAATAATCAAACTAGCAGCCTACTACGTGGTATTCAATTTTTTTTATCAATCACAACCCATTCACTATCTCACCCATTTATATCAAATTATTTTCAAGGGGTTTTCATAGTCTCATGCTCATACATTCTAGTTCATAACATAGAATCCACATGTTCTAACATAGGCATACATCCTTTATCCAGTTAATCAGCAACAATAAATAGTGCAAAATCTCAATGCATCACATACATAACACGTTATTCATCAAGTCTATACTCAGAAACACATCGCACCAATAGTTCAATTGCTCATACAGGGCCACTCGCGAGGCATGAATCACAAAAATACTAAAAACAATTCGGTTTATGCATCCAAACCTATAGTTGTCTATAATGATTCCACAAATCAATCTATCCAATCCTATCATTCATACAAGGTCCCACAAGGCATTATTAGTCATAAAATAGCAAGGTTCATACTAGTTCTACTCATTCTAGGCTTGTGGAGTTTTTTAGAAAAACCCACAAGCAGTACCGATAAATAAGATAGATAGGACCATGTTACTAAGTATTCTTTAAGTTCCAACCAAGGAAGGTTTCTTATCTTGAAGCTCAAAGTAATGAGAAACTTAATTAATGCAAAGTTTTTTAGCAATACTATATGTTTATAATTTCTCCTCCAACGAGTTGCTCAGAATTTCCTACAAGCTGGAAACATTATATTAGAACCATATTAGATTTGAGAATTGGGATCATCAGAGCGTTAGACTAGCCTTGTTAAACATTTCTATTATCTCAAGTTGAGATTTTAACCTTTAGAACCTCTAGAAAACTCATAAATCTATGAGAATTCCTATTTTTCAAATAACATATTCAATGTGTGATAAATTATTTTTACTCAAGGTTTCAAATCGCAAATCTTACCGTTGGTTTTTCCTAAACGGATGTCTCGAACAAGCTCACAAAATTTCACTAAAATCCAACGGTGGACTTTGTCGAAAATGTTGATTCTTTCCTCCAAGGTTTGTTCTCCATGTTCCATAAATGCATTCGACTTACGGACTTTGTAACTCATAACCCATAATAGTAATTTCTAATCCAACCATTGAAAGTGACAGATTGGATGTCATGGATTGGCTGCCCAAATTTTAGCCCAATTCAACAGTTAACAAAAACACAAATGATATTTTACCAAGGCTGCCCCGGTTATATGCAAAAATAGAAAAGTTGCACCTTGAGTCCACCTCACAACTCCTTTATATAGGTTCTAAAAATTCTCTCTTCTCCTTATTTAGTCGATGCGTGACTTTTTAGTCTCTTTTATTTTATTACTTATTTACTTATACATACATAATTAAAATTAAAATCAAATACTCTCATTTAACCTCTATTAACTTTGTTATTTTATCTTTTTTAAAGAAATTCAATAATAATAATTTCTTAATTATATTTTTATTAGACTTCATTTAAATTTAATATTTTTATTTATTTTATATCTATCTTCCTTATTTAAACCACTGTTCGCTAAATTATATTTATTGCTAAATTTTTCTTTCATAAAGTTATCTAAGTCTTATGAATGAAAATTTGGGATGTTACATATCCCTGCGATGGTCAATATCCCTAATGAGTTCATAAGGCCGACTTGTCATGATAATGAGAATGAAGAATAGAGAACACAAAACGGAACACATTGCCGACGTTAATATATATAAGAATTATTATAATCATGGGGCCAAATATATTTCTTGGAAATTAAGCTTATTGTAGATTTAGTTTGAGTTATGATTATAATAACTCGTTGATTTATGGGCTAAATTATTATTATGATAACTCCTTAATCATAAGGTCAACTAATAATTTATGGATATACAATATTTATCACTACTACAAAAAACATTTTTAACGTCCCTTTTTTAGGCATTTTAACGTCTGAAAACAAGGGGACGTCTATGTGAGCGACGTAGTAAAAAATGGCAATAACGTCCGTAGATAAAAAAGGACGTCTAAAGTCTGGACTTTAGACGTCCCCACTTTAAATTGGGGACGTCTAAAGTGCCACTGAGGGACTTTAGACGTCCCTAAACTTTAGACGTCCCCACTTTAAAGTGGGGACTTCTAAAGTGGGACTTTAGAAGTCCCCACTTTAAAGTGGGGACGTCTAAAGTGGTTTTTTTTAAAAAAAAAATTCGTTTATATTACAGATCTGAACTAAACAGTATTTAAAACCAGAAATCATATATCATCGTCAATAAAATTACAGATCTAGTATCTAAAATCCAAAATCTACACAATAATAACTCCAAAGCTGAAATCTTACAGGCAGAAGATGAAAATAATAAGAGGAATTAGTTACAAAAAAATTATCTCCTTCTATTATTGAAATTTATTTTCTCGTAATAATGAATAGAGAAGAGCGACAGGGAGAGATGAACCTCGTTTTCTCAGCGGGAATGTGGTCTTGAAGCATGTTTCAAAGTTCTGATCTACAAGCCATAACAACACAAGTTAGAAGATAAAATATAAAGGAAACTCAAAGAAAAAAGAGAAAGAAGATAAAATACAAAAGATGGTAAGAAAGTATAGCAGATCTGGCGGTGAAAAAAAGAGAGAGATGAACCTTGTTTTCTCAGCGGGAACATGGTCTTGAAGCATGTTTCAGAGTTCTGATCTACAAGCCATAACAACACAAGTTAGAAGATAAAATAGAAGGGAAACTCAAAGAAAAAAGAGAAAGAAGATAAAATACAAAAGATGGTAAGAAAGCATAGCAGATCTGGCGGTGAAAAAAAAAGAGAGAAAGGAAGAAACAAGAGTAAAAATGGCATATAAAGAAGAAGAAGCAAGAGTTAAAATGCGTAATGGTAGTGGCTCTTCTTATGTTTACGGCGATGGGAAGAGAAAGATGAATGTAAAACTAATATAAAGCTGACAAATAAAGACTGTCAGAAAAAATTTGAATTGTTTTTTACGTCCCCAATTTAATTTAGGGACGCCTAAAGTTATCCTTTTTTTTTTTAGTTTAGATGTGACTTTAGACGTCCCCAATTCAATTAGGGACGTCTAAAGTATGTAAAGTTACACTTTAGACGTCCCTATATATATTGGGGACGTCTAAAGTCTTTTAAAATTTTTTTTTTTAAATGAGGGACACCCTTTGGCGTCCCTCATATATATGGGGACGCCAAAGGGCGTCCCTGTTACAAATATATATATATATATATATATACATATACATATGAGGGACACTAAAGGGTGTCCCTCATTAAAAAAAAAAAAATTTTAATAAGCTTTAGACGTCCCCAATATATATAGGGACGTCTAAAGTATAACTTTACATACTTTAGACGTCCCTAATTGAATTGGGGACGTATAAAGTAAAAAAAAATTTTTTAAAATTTTAGACGTTCCTAATTTAAATAGAGACGTCTAAAGTCTGTAAAGTCACACTTTAGTCGTCCCTATTTGAATTGGGGACGTCTAAAGCTGTTCAGTTCTCACCCATAATTACAAAAATGCCACCGTCTTTATTTTTTACGTCCCTTTTTTAAAAAGGGACGTTTTTTAGGGACGTAAAATGTATATTCTGTAGTAGTGTATATTGAATTATAAAAGATAGCAGTAAATAATTATGATAAAATAAATATGATAGCCAAAATAGGGATATTGATATTTATTGGTGTCTAAGTAAACAGAATTAACTAACGGCATTAATAAAAACACAAATATTTTCTAAAAAACGGTTGCACATGGAATGGTTTTTAATAGTGTTACTATAAGTATTATAGAAGATATAGATTTAGGACTAATACCAACTTTCTAAATAGATCTTATATTAAGGACTGAAGGAAATCTAACTTAGAATTACTTATCTCACACTATTAAAAAATTATTTAAAAATAATATTTGTTTTAAATTGGAATTTTTGTTCCTTTTAATGTTCCTCTCTTTTATTGTTAAACTTTCAAACTAAACATTGAATAAAAATATTTGTAAAAAATAAGCATTTAAGGATACCGAAATCAACTATATTTTGGACTTTTATACTGTTTTAAAAACACAAAAAAAAAACAGAGAGACTTATCTTCCGTATTCCAGAAATAGTAAGTTTAAAATTATAAAATATGATGATTCAGTTATAAATCCTTAAATTACAAAATCAAATGAAAATACTAGTAAAGTAAGAATAAAAACATATTTTTTTCGTGCAATTTACTAAATAAATATGCATAAGTATCATTAGTGGATACTGAAAAAGAAGAAAAAACAAAAAAAGAAAATGTGAGCATGTGGACCAAGAATTCTCTTCCTTAGAAATAAACTCCTCGGCAATGCTTATCAATTCTCATGGTCAGATGTGTTGTTGGTGTAGGATGAATGAATAACATAAACAAGCACGTGCTGTCTGAGATTTCCGCCTTTGGGTCCCACACTCAATGGGCTTTAGACCAGACTTAGCTTTATCATAGAATTATTAGTAATTAATTTGAGTCTTACTTTTCTTTTCCTCTTAACTTTTCTAGTTTTCTCCCTCTTCTAATCTTCTTTGTCAAAGAATAGGTAAAAATAGGTCAAAGGTTTATTTAGAAGCACGTACACGTGGTGTCTAAAACTTCGGCCTATGGGTCCCACATTCAATATCCTTTAGATCACACTACGCTTGCAGTCATGTCACCTTCCAAATCATAGAAATATCTGTAATCAATTTGAGTCTCACTTTTCTTTCTTTTTTTTGATCGAGTCTCACTTTTCTTTCACTTTTAACTTTTCTCGCTCTTCCTGGTCTAGGTAAAAATAGGTCCAAGGTTTATTAGCAGCCCGTAACTCGGATTGATTTCAATGTGGCTTGCTCATGTACATAAATCAAAGAGCAAATCACTATGAAGTCCAAGGACTATTAAAAATTATAAAAAAAGTCTCAAACAAAATTTTCCTATTAAAAAAGTTTCTAAGGATTGTATTATGATTCATTCGGAATGTAAAATTACTTTATTGTTGTCACACCCTTATTTTAATTTCACATTTATCAAAATATTCATGAAACATAATATGCGGTTCAATAGGCAATAAAGAAATAACATAAATATACTGATAATATGAACATCATTACAAAAATTTCTCGTGGGCGTTCGCACAAAATATTTACAAACCTTGTAGCCGCACAAGGCTCTAGAGTATCAAAACTCATCCCAGTGAAACGGAAACATCTTCTCGTCTTTGTTCCACCACTGCAATCCCCTCATATGGTTCTCTTCTTGTTCTCAGCATACCTTCTGTATTCACCTGTCTAAATTATTGGTAGGGAAGGATGAAATTTGAGAGAATCTCAGCAGGAAAAAAGTACCAATAGACATGCAATATAAGTGCTTGATACATGACATACTTGCTTTATATAACTCATGTTCACATAATGACATATCTACGTGCTCAATGTTTCAAACAACAAAATTATGGCTACAGTATAAACAAACACAAAACTTCAATCATTCATATATGTTTCACATAATCAAGCAAAGCAATAACATGCATCAATACACCAGCACAAATATCAAATGCATGCAAGAGACGTAAGTTCTCTACCTTGTGTTCCTTTTCTCGTTTCAAAAGTCCGCCTCGTAAAACGTGCAACCACAGGCGTCCAACTCGATCCTAAAATGTCAGATATATATGAATTAGGTTAAAACCTATTCATGTATCATTTTAGGCACTTTCACAGTGTTTATTGTGGTTATACTAGCCTATGACAAAAATTTACCAAATTGCATCGGGACCCCAGCCCGGCCCCGCCATACCTGGTCCGACTATGCTTTTCCCAAAATTTAAACTAAGGCTATTCTGACATATTTTTGCTCAAAAAATCAATTTTTGGACTCAAAATTATCAAATTCATTGCCCAATGACAAAAATGCCCTTGGCAACTCCGCTTTAAAGGTTTCAGGGGCATTTTCGTAATTATGCTGTTTCGACCTTTTTCAAAAAATGACCAACTGTAAACCCACCTAATTTTCCCTCCTAAACTCAATAGAATCATCAAATCATTAAAAATCCAACTCTAATCCCATTTTCTAGTACTAGCCAAAATCTGAGAAACTCCAAGGAAAATTAGGGTTTTTTGATTTCGACTCCGCTGATGTGTTCCTTTCTACTCCTAACCACTTTATTAACTATTACATAAGGTTATAACTACCATTTAGAGCCAATTTCGGCAACATAACCCCTAGGCATACACCTTTCCAAAATTCAAAACAAAGGATAATTCGGCGAAATTTCACTGATTAAATTGTCCACAACAGTCAAAACAATCAAAGATTGAAGTTTTGGAAGTTACCTCAAGCTCTTTCTAACTTTTCTTTAATATGGTTGAACCCTAGCTCTTCTTAACAAGGAAAATTGAGCTTCAAAAACCTTCAAATACATGAAAAACAAGCTTAGGAGCGGAGTTATACGCATTAGAAGCTAAATCGTCGGAGGAACCGGCTTACCTTATAAGATTTCTTTCCTTTCTCTCTCTAGATTTTCTCTCACTTTCTCTCTCTATTTCAGCTGCTCTTCACGTCGAAAATAAGAAGAATATGAAGGTAGAAATGTTTAATACTCCATGCTTATGTCATCTCCTTAATTGCTTATGTCATAATTCCAAAAATAAAACTTTATGTACAAGAATTTCTAACTTCATGTAACTTGATACCTCGAGCCAAATTGACATGCAACTAATATTTCACTCTCTTGTTATATGTAGGAGGCATATAAGGGTCTCTCCCTTCGGTCTCAATTGACTTCACAACTTATTCCGGTTACGTATACACGTAAATTTCCAATTTTAGCCAAATTAGCATTTTTACTCAAAATTTTCATAAATTTATATTAAATTGACCAAAATATTTCAAATATATTTTTAAATTTTATTTTCCTTAATTAATTGAAATTAACTTCAATTAATCGGAAAATAATTAATTTTGTGCTAAATTTGCAAAATTACAATTTTGCCATTACCTTTTTAATCTAATTTCTTTTCTTCTTTTTATTTGGCCAATTTCCATCAATTTTTGGACCAAATATTTTCTCTATTATTCCTCCATTTTTGGACCTTAATATTGGGCTTTTTAAATTACCCAAATTAATTCCATAATTGTTCTTCCCATTTTCTTTTGAATATGAACATTTATAAAATTTATACAAATTCATGAATATTCACCATTTTATTGAATTTCTTAACTAATTACAATATATTTGGTGAATATAAGATTTGGGGTGTTACAATTATCCCCATTAAATAAAAAAGGAAAAGAACAACATATGCCTTTTTTTTACAAGTACTTATGTTTATTTTGACAAATGAATGAATTCTTTTGATAAATTCATTTTCTTCCTTGGAGGAGTTTTGAAATTTCAAGGGTAACTTTGAATTTCAAGCAAATTTCATTACTTTCTTTCCCAATTATATATGATATGATTCTTCGAAACTCCTCATAGGTTGTGCCTTCCTTTATACATCTTGTTCTTACTAATGAGGAAAATGAACTTGTCAAAATAACTCATACAGTTGTCAAAATAAGTATAAACACTTGTCAAAAAAGGCATATACACTTGTCAAAATTGGCGCATTTAGTTCTAAAATTTCAAAACATATCTAGGGAGGAAAATGAACTTGTTAAAATAGCTCATTCAGTTGTCAAAATATGCATAAGCACTTGTCAAAAAAGCCATATGCACTTGTCAATATTGGCACATTTAGTTTTGAAATTTCAAAACCTGTCTAGGAAGGACAATGACCTTGTCAAAATAACTTATGTAATTATCAAAGTAGGGACATTAAGTTTTGAAATTTCAAAACTTCTCCAGAGAGGAAAATAAACTTGTTAAAATATCTCATGCAGTTGTCAAAATATACTTAAGCACTTGTTAAAAAAGGCATATGCACTTATCAAAATTGACACATTTAGTTCTAAAATTTTAAAACTTTTCTAAAAAGGAAAATGAACTTATTAAAATAGCTCATGTAGTTATCCAAATAGGTATAAACACTTGTCAAAAAAGGCATATACACTTGTCAAAGTAAGAACATTAAGTTCTGCAACTTCAAAATTGCTTTGAGAGGAAAATGAACTTGTTAAAATAGCTTATGCAGTTGTCAAAATATACATAAGCACTTATCAAAAAAGGCATATGTTATTCCTTTCCTTTTTTTCAATAGAGCCAACAAAGTAATTTCACATTCCAAATTAATTACAATGCAGTCCTTAGACACTTTTTGATAGGGAAATTTGGTTTGGGATTTTTTTGTAATTTTTTTGTAATATATATATATATATATATAACATAAATGAAGGAATAATAGCTTTAATCAAGGTACTGAAAACCGGACCGGATACTGAACCGGTCGAGGTACTAGGTTAAGGGTTAGTGAGTCAATTAGGAGTCAAACCGGAGCTAAACCGAGACTAGACCGGTGAGAAAGTAAATATTTCAGGTTTATTTATATGAAATCATATGAAAAAGTTAACTAAAAATGATTTCTTTAAAAAAATTTAAAAAAATGGGTGAACCGGTCCGTACGGTTCACCCACCAGACCGGACTGGACCGGATAGACCATCGGTTCGCCAGTTCAGGGGTTGAACCGGCTAGTCCTGTCCGGTTTTTAATACCCTGACTTTAATAAAAGTAGTCAATACCATTACGCATTTTGTCATTCCCATTACTAATTTAATCAAAGCTATTATACCTTCATTTATATTTTACATATATATATTAATGTAATAACAAAGGAGCTTGATGGCCCAATGGCCTTCCAAGCCCCTTTGCAAAGGGGTGGGGTAGATTTGATCCCACCCCTTGCCCACTTCAATTTTGTTTTTTTAGAAAAAGAAAAATCCACCCCCAAAAAAAAGCCCCTGGTAGTTGGAATTCTGGCTGCCGGCCGACGGTGGTGCTTCGGCAAGAGGCACTTTTTCTTTTTTTTTAAAAAAAAAAAAATTGAAGGGAAAAATGATAAAAGTATCAAAATTTTAAAATCTCAATTTGATACTTGTCACCTTTATATCATTTTCAAGTGCTAACAGACTTTTGTGGCTTTTGCAAATTTATGCGGTATTTAAATGAAATTTTCCCAATAAAAAACTGGTTGGGTAATTAAATTTTAGTCAAGTTTTTTGCACAAAAAAACAATAATTTTTTTAAAAAACATAAACCAAGAACAAATTTAATATTTTTTTTGTTTTTTAGCATCAAAAATATATTTTTTTTGTAATTTTTTTTTTAAAAAAACTAGGTAATAAGCAGAGAGCTATATCTTGTTCAATGTCCAACAAATTTTTTATATTTTTTGTTCTCAAATATGAGTTTGTTAACCAATCATCCAAACAAATTTTATTTTTTTCTTCTCAAATCTTATCCCAAAAAACAATTTTATAAAACTATTGGAAAAACAAATGCAGAATCAAACAAAGCCTAAATTGTCTCACGTATGCTTTTAGTTGCTCTTTTATTTTTTATTTTTTGTCTTGATGATGATGAGAACAATAATTGGTGAGGTTAATTTGTCTCATGTAAATTACTTGGTTTAACATTGTTTTTTTGGGTTAAAGTACAATTTTGTCCTAGGAGTAATTAATCAGAAGTATTGGGTATCCGAAAGTTTTACCCCAAAAAATAACAATTTTGCCTCTTGTAATTAAAAATGTTAGGGTCAATTAGGGCGAATGTGCTCCTTCTTTAACACTTTTGCGCAAAGTTTCTCCTTAAAAAAAAACTTACTGATATTGTGATTATTTATAGAGTAAAATTACACCTTAGCCCATCTTTTTTGAATGGTAGCTTATGAAGAAGATTACGGGAATATGAACTTTTCTTTTTACCTCTTCTTACCCTCATTTTCTGATTCTGATTCAAACCATTGGATCCAATTTTCAAAAAAATATTAAATTTGAACCAATAATTAGGATCAAGAAAAGAGAGGAAGTGGAGGGAAAAGAAAAGGCGAGATGTTTGACCCAAGAATAAGATAACAACTAACTATGGCATTATTAAAAGAGGCTTTTTTTGTGGGGATATTTTAGTTAATATATATTCTAATGGGGACTTTTCTCCAATTTTTCTCTCTGCCGACAGAAAAATTGGAGCAAGCTAAGAACAATGAAACTTTGAGCTATGATAGGAAATATTGATCATTATTAATATCTGATTAAAAGGGCCCCAAGAGGAGATTGAGTTATGACCCATTTTAAACTTCAATGGAGAGGAATCTTCAAGAAGCATTAATTAGACAAATTTTGTTATAATGCCTAAAATCAAGATAAAATATGCTACAAAGTCAAAATTATGAAAATATCACATTAAAATCATCTTTATTTGTGCATATTACATGGTTCCTACATCACACATTGATGCTAAAAAAAATACATCACAATAACAAATGCTAACAACTAACAAAGATTGAATCTAACAGGAGAAGCTAGTCACTCACAACATAGTAAACCAAATTTGAATTACCTCAAACATGATTGACTCAAATATGATTGCCTCCAGTAAAAAACAAACCCATAAAAATACAAGGAACACATAACCTCTTCAGTTGCAATGAAATTTTTAGAAACTTTTTTGGTCTTCTAGATTTTTGGTTTTTGATCTATACGGCCAACCCCATCTAAGTGAAATAAGACAACTTCATGTTGGTTTATGATCAAGTCCATTTAAGCACTATTAGAAGTAGAACAAGCCGGATTTATGCACAATGGCACAATCAACAAGAGATCCCAACAAAATCTAATTATATATATAATACTAAAACTCTAACAAGTACTATTCATGAGTCATGGACTCGTGGATTGCTAAAATGGGAAGCCTAAACAACAACGACATATAGACAATACCAATGTTTCTAACAGCACAATAAGCAAAGTTTTTAGTAAGGTCATAGTTTTGGCACCAAGACACAGATCCAAGGTGATATAAGATCATATAGAAGAGATATTTTCAAATGTCCATGTTCTTAGTATCCTTTTTTACTCCACAAGCCTCATTTTGGTAGATCAGATAGCAAATCAGTCACCACCCACTTGCTTCTTCCAGGAATCTTCCACAATCAGTTCATCAACTCCCCAATCTTCATAACTGACAATTTCACAAACAACCAAAGAAAAACATGAGATTGGCAGAAAAAAAGGAAAGATTTATGCCACACCAGAAAAAGCCCTAGCTTCCATATCACATAGCACCTACCTTCCATCAGGCAAGTATCGGCGGATGGTAAATGGAATCTTCCGCTCTCGAAGCTCCTTCATGGCAATCTAAACAGTTTGGAGAAAATACCAGACATTTGATCTTTAGTAAATTTTGAAATGAAAAATAAGCTATTGCGCAAAAAAACAGATAAAAATAGAAGAATTACAGGAGCATTAACAAACAACCCATCTACCCCCACATAAAATGTACTGCCCCAGGTCATAAATATATATACATATATAAAAAAGCTAGTTATAGGGTTTATTTTAGTCCTAAATATAAGATCGCAATCTACTTAATATCCCAAATTTATAACTTTTTCCCCAAACTATCTCCTACTGAACACATATAGTAAGGGGGTTATCATCAACGGATAGTTCCAATGCAAATGATGATTAAGGATGGTATTTTAGGAAACTCAACGCACATTTTTTACAAATAGCTGACTTATTTCCTTAATCTACAAAAATTAGTTACCTAGCTCCTATATTAACACCAGAGGGAGCCTATTAAAACCGAAGAAATATCATCATTGAATTCCAGAATCAATCCTTACAACTGAAGACTGTACCCGACAAGGTTCACATGAACTTTTACCATTGAAAACTGACATAGAACCATACAAAGCATTTTGTTCAGTCAAAATAAATAAGTAGGAATCAAACAACAATTTAGCTTTGATGGTAGCAAGCTATTAAACTTCAGAGTCAATCCATATAACTGAGGAGTGTACTAGACCACTTTCTCATAAATTTTCACAATTCAAACACTGCTATGTTACATTTCATAGTGCCAAGAATGGATTATATTATTCTCAGACTAAAGAAACTTGAACTTTCATGTAGAAAATACCATCATATAATTGAAATTTGAAATAGCGCGTAGCAAGTTATCAAAGTGAACAGAAAATTATTTCAGATTTTGAACTTGGAAATTAAAAAACGGAAGACCTGAACCTATTCTAGTGAACAGTGGTCAGAAAACTTTTAACAATCGGAATAGTAGAAGCAAAGATTACTGTTAACCAAGACAGAATGTAAGATAAGCCTCGTCAACGAGGAAAACTGATCTTCCCACATTTTTCATAATATTTAAACAAAAACGTAAAGGAACAATGAAAGACAGTCCCATGCTTTGTATGTATGTTCATTCAATTTATTTCAAATTACAGAACAAGCGGAACAAATGTATGAACAATAACAACATTCCCCACATCAGAAGTACATATGTCAAATTACTCATCTCACTTGTGGCAAACAAGATATCTAATCTACCTAGGTATCAAGAACTAAATGAATTAAAAAAGATGGGAGAATGCTAACATTGGATGTTTGAAATGCATTGACATTGAAAGTAAAGAGTGCACATACCCTCTCCAAAGCTAAAGATAGGAGGAAGATAACTAATTTGTAGATATTAAAAGAACTAGATAAGTTAGTTTGTGTTGGTTCTCCTAAAGTACCCCTTTTAATCATTTGCATTAAAAACTACTCTTTTGATACCTGTAATCAATAGGGAGAGTTGAACCAAAAAAAATATTATAAATTAGGGAGACAAGGTACATCTAGGACCAAAGCAAATCCCTCTACTATAGCCCTTACATTTAGAACCAAAGAAAGTATAAAAGAATTAAAAAAAGTGCTAATTTATTAAACGATAGTAATATAGTATTACCTCCAAAGGGTCGGTCTCCCCCTCCAACTCCACCATGACAGGTGCATTCATACTGGTCAAGTAAGCGTAAAAAATTATACACACACAATCACAAAGATATGATCAAAAGAATCTTGATTGAACAAAGCTCAAAAATGAACCTGATTTGCAGAGCACGGGTGCCCAATATTCGGGCACGCTCATATTTTGTCATATATTTGGATGTCTTCCTAGGCCTTTCTGTAGCTTCTTGTTCTTCCCTATCCTGAGTTTCAAGCGGTTCTCCAGCTACGTCATCATTGTTAATGTTTTCCGGATCCTCCTCTACACCTTCCTGTCCACCATCCAACATACCAGTGAGTTCAATCGATAATTACTCAATAATACGTCCCATAAGACTTATGGGAAAGATTAAGGTAAGAAGCAGAGTCCCCTACTTCAATCTCAGGCTCTGGTGGTTCGTCTTCATATCTGCATCAGCATTCACTTTCAATGAGACACTACAAAATATAGCTCTAAAACTTGTACAATTAAAATTGTATAAGCATAATGTGAATTTACATAACCATAGGGTATATATATAGTTATTACAGAACACAGGCAAACCCATCGGAGGAGAGTCGGAAGAAGTTTTAATCTTTGTAAAACCGAAGAAACAAGATACCAAGGTTGGCAGAAGATTTTAATTTCAACTAAAATGATGAATTGTGAGTAGCTTAATTTCTAGAAAAGCCCTTCACTAGTGAAAACTGAATGTGAAACAGAAAAACCCTAGTTTATTTACATGTATGTGTGTAGTAGAAGATGAAGAGACAGTACCCCATATCCATGTCATTGTAGTCGTCGTCCGCCATTGTGTATTGCCGACGTTCACCTTTGCCTCCGGCGCGACCCCTAAACCCTCACAGAAGGCTTCGAATAATCAACTCACCAGGGTCCTCTCCTATATGTATGTAATAACAAATTTATATATATACATGAGATATAATGGGTTGGGCTCATCACTTCCTTTTAATGGGCCTGTCCACATTCAATATGGGGGCCTCCTAGTTTCTTGCGCTTGTTTGGATTAGTTTCAATTCTGATTTTACTGTTTATGAGGGAGCTGATGTAAGTAATTTTTTTTGGTACCTTTTTTTTAGGGTAAGGTTGTGAGTTTAAATTTTTAATAAGTGATTATGAGTCTATCATACTTAGATAAAAACATTTTTTTGAAACATAAAATAAAAAGAAAAATTAATGACTTTTAACATTTTACCCATTACTTTATTAAAAACAGAAGTACAACTTAAAATAGGAAAATGAAAGCCTAATGACTAATTAGACTAGCTAATTGATCCTTCCTTTGAATTTCTTAAAATCCAACCTGTGACAACTCAAAACAAATTAACAAAATGAACTGTTTTTATTAAAAAATGAGCTTTTTTGTTACATAAAAAAAGGGACTTTTAGTGCCTCTTTATTTTAACTTTTTAGAAATGTTTTTACGATTTGAATATATTAAAAAATTAGTTATTTATAAAAATGTGTGTGTTGGTTTCTCTAAAATATCTTTTATATTATTTGCATTAAAGCTAACTTTTGATGCAAACTATCTTGACAGCTGAAATTCAACTAACTCTTATATTAGAGGACAAAGTGGATTGAGGTATTATATTTAAGACCAAATTCAATATTTTAATTAGCTCTTAGATTGAGGGCTGGTGGTAGTAATTAGGAAGACAAAAACAACTAGAATCATTAAACTTTCAACAAAAATCATAGCATTCTCTCTTTCCATATCAATCAAATAGCCTACCGCTTATTTATTTTAGTTTTTTAGAAAAAGCTTTTTCAAAAAGGTGCTTTAAAAAACATTTTTATGTGCTTCCCAAACAAGAAGCCAGAAGCCACATATGCTATCTGATATTCATCAAGCATTGCCTCTGCTATCAGCACCTTTTCAAACCATTCCTCTCCATTCTGAGCATCAAACGTCCTCCAAACCACACAGTCCTTGTCCCATGGACATAATGTTTCGCATTCCTCATTGCGTCTATTTTTCATCTCAATAGTCCATATTTTGCAATATAATTATTTTATTTTATTTTATTTGTTTCTATAAGGAGTAGATCTTCACTAACTGTAGAGACTAATTTTCTCAGTACAAAGAGGAATTATCTTAATTGTAAACTATTAAATAAATAATGATTAATTATATAAATAGAGATAAAAACTTGGACTATTCAAATTAGCAAGACCTGGTGCTCCTATTTTAACAACAACAAAACATGCATGAAGAAGGGTGTCTCCATTGATCACTCTCTCTATTTAATGTATCTACCATTAAATCAAGTTTTAATTGTTGATATTTATTCTATTTACCATGGTAGCTTTTTATTATATTTAATGTTATAATAATATTTTTATATAGTATTAAATCTTAACCATTAAAACTTGATCTAATAGTAGAAACACTAAATGGAGAGGAAACGGAGGTTTGGCCAAAAGAAAAGTAAAAAAATTCTAAAAAATCTTTATTTTTTGGGTTTACAATAGCTAAGTTAAATTCTAAACAACTAATGTTAACTGGCTCTAAATTGAACACACTAAAGAAAGTAAATTAAAATTCAATTGCATATAATCAATAAGACAATAACCTGATACAGCCAAAGGAAAAAAAAACTAGATCCTCAAGCCAAAACGTGAAGAAATCGACAAAAGCAAAACAGAAAGAAAGCCAAAAGAAACCAGTCTGAACAATAATAAAGATTATTCTGTACTTGAGGAAGCAAAGTAACAGGATATCTCACACATGAAGAAGAAGAATCTAAGTCTTGTACAGTACTAAAAGGTGTTTTCCTAGATAAAAGTAAAGGTTCTCTCAATATGCATGGGTCCCATCAAAGTCTTGTCTGTGTAAGCTTACTCGAGAGAATTCAGATTCTTTACTAAAACATTTCCATTCTGTGAGGAACAGGAGTTTTGATAACCTGCAGAATTTGAACTACTTCTGTCATGGAAGGCCTGCTTGAAGGTATCTGTGAGGTGCATACCAATGCAAGCTTCAGAACTGGAAGAACCTCATTTTCAGGATACCGATCACTCATGCTTGGATCCACACATTCCAACACATTTCCTTGCTCAAGCATCACCCTCACATGGTCTTTCAGTATCACAACATTGTCTTCTCCGTATTCCACCGGCCTCCTTCCTGTCACAACCTCGAGAATCATCACCCCGAAGCCGTAGATATCACACTTCTCATTCACCCTCAAGCTCTGGCATGCCAATTCAGGTGCTACGTATCCTAATGCGCTCTGAAACCTATTGCTCATCACATGCCTGTCTAGCTTTGTCAGGAGCCGGGCTAGTCCAAAATCTGAGATCTTTGGATTGCAATTCTCGTCAAGTAGAATGTTGCTTGGCTTCAAGTTGTAGTGAATGATCGGTGGGCGGAATGAATGGTGTAAGTACGCCAGGCCTTTTGCTGTTCCAAACAAAATTTTGAACCTGTTAGCCCATGAAAGAGGTGGAGATGAAGGAAGCCGGTCGTGTAGCTTGGATTGCAAGCTACCGTTTGGTGCATATTCTGTGACCAAAAGTTGCAGTTGAGGAGTCCAATAGTATCCTTTCAGTGCTACTAGACTAGGGTGCGTTGCTTTCCCTAAGATTCTTACTTCCCTATCAAAGTCTTCAGGATATTGGACTATGTTTGAAGTCACAAGCCTCTTGATTGCAACCATTCTACCTTGTGATCCCAAAGGAACCTTGTGAACTGTCCCAAACACTCCATCTCCTATCTCAGATGCCTTGTTCAGCAAGTTTTCTGGGTTGCTGATCGAATGGAGAGAGGACTGGTCTGAATCGAACAGGATGAGCTTTCCTGTGGGCGGACTTCCTGATCTTGAAGAGGATGAACACATGCTTTCCAAAGCATTGTCAACAAATGCCAGCCTTCTCCTCACAGAAGCATTCAAGAGGCTAATAGCAATGACACCCAATACGATCAAGAAAGCAGCAGAAATTGCGATAATAACAGAAACACTCAGGATCCGGTGGCGACGGGTGATGCAAGGGGTACCCGTGGACGATTCATTTCTTGGCCTGCCCATTTGGTTGTTGTAGGCATTCGGGTCAAGAACTAGTGGCTTGGGCACATCCATCTTACATGGCCCTTTCAGTAAGGGTGAACAAAGACCAAAGTTTCCTTCTAGGGAACTTTTGTCTAAGTTTTGAAATATGCTATCACTAGGAAGCCTGCCTGTGAGTCTGTTGTATGATATATTCACAGCAAGAAGATTCTGCAGCATCCCAAGCTCCTGTGGTATCTCTCCACTCAGTTCATTGAATTCCAATTTCAGAACTTTGAGCTGTTTAAGTTTTGATATGGACTTGGGAATTAAACCACTCAAGTTATTGTGACACAAGCTCCTGCACAAGTTTTTAAGAAACAAAAAGTGCAAATTAGTTTGAATACACAATATTTGCGCACTAAACCAGTTTATGCATCACAGTGTTGGGATAGATATAACCACACATTAAGTTTCTTCATGTTATGTTTAAAGAACAAACTTGTTAGTTCACTATTCAGAAACATGTGCAGAAAACAAAAATAATATTAGAACTTGAGAAATGGGAAACTTACAGCAAGTAAAGAGATGTGCAATTTCCAATCTCATTTGGGATAGCACCATTTAATGAGTTTCCATCAAGTTGAAGAATAGACAAATTGCCTGAATCACATAAATCCTCTGGAATAGAGCCATATAGTGAATTGCTCTGAAGATCTAAAACTGTCAGATTCTGAAGCATGCCCAACCCTGAGGGCATTTGGGAGTTAAAATCATTCCAAGATAGATTCAAATATTTCAGTTTAAAAGCATGAATAATTTCTGCAGGGATTTCGCCCTTTAGCCCAGTACGAGACAGGTCCACTTCCTCTAATGATTCTATGCCAAACAGTCCCTCTGGTATGCTACCATTGAAACCATTACCTCTGAGATGAATGGATGATAACTTAGTACATGAAACCAATGATGATGGAATGTTTCCCACAAGCTTGTTATCTGAGAGACCGAGATAACTCAGCGATCTCAAATCACTGATCGAATCCGGGATGGTCCCGGATAACTGGTTGCCTGAGAGATCAAGGTATTCCAGACTTGCCATTTTACCAATCCACTGAGGGATTTCATTGGTTAACAAGTTATTTGATGCCTTGAAGGAGTTCAAAAAGTTAAGTCTCCCAAGTGACTCTGGAAGTGCTTCACTGAACATATTATCACTAAAATCCAACCTATTCAAATGCAAGCACAGTCCAATATCAGAAGGTAATGGTCCTGAAAAGTGATTACCTTGTAGCAGGATCTCTTTCAAGTTACGTATGGCAGATACCCCAGGAGGCAAATTTCCAGATAATGCATTATTTGACAAATCCAAAGTCCTAAGCCTAGTCAAAGACCAAATCCCATCGATATCCACATTACCACCGAACCGGTTTTTCGAAAGATCAAGGCCGTTCAATAAGGAACACCTAGAGATTGTGCTGGGAATTGATCCTTCAAACATGTTCCTAGCCAAAGAAAGATGATGAAGGGAAGAACAGTTTTGAAACAAGCTTTCTGGGACTTGTCCTGAGAATGAATTCTCTGATAGATCAAGAGACTTCATTGAAGCCATATTCACAAAAGAACTGGGAATAGAACCAGATAAGCTATTGTGACTGAGGTTTAGGCTTTGAAGAGTGTTTGAAAGAGAGAGTGAAGGACTAATGCTTCCTGTTATGTTGTTATGAGACAGTGACAATACCTTCAGATGCTGCAACTTCTCAAGACCTCTTCCTATCTTCCCAGATAAGCCTAATCCATCAAGTGAGACGTCGAAAACTCTCCCAGTCGCCGGATTACACTGCACGAACCGCCATGAGCAAGCACTCACATCATCCTCATTCCATGAAGCAAGATGAGCAGAAGGGTCATAAAGGTCGGATTTAAACACTATCAGACCAAGAACATCATCGTTCAATTGTGCGACTATCTCATTATCTCCCAAACAACCAATAAGCACACAAGAAACTGAAACTAGCAGACATAACTGTGAACGCAGAAACTGAAATCTGACCATCCTCTTCTTCTTCCTCCTCTTTCAGAAACTGTGACTATCTTCTCTGGTTTTTAACAAAAAGGGGTTTTCAGGGAAAGCATGGTGAGAGAAAAACTTTGAAGAAAAATTTAGCAGAGTGCGTATAAGATAGTGAAAAGGATATATTTTCATGTGGGGTGAGAGAGAGGAATATTAACGAAAGTGGTGAGAGATTAAAGGATGGGAGAGATATGGGGATGGAAATGCAGTCCGTGAAGAGGCGATTGGGGACCAACAAGCACGTCTCAGTTACAGACAAAACTCCACCGCATCACAATGTCTATAACCTACAAAACGCCAGCTTTGTCCTGTCTCTAAACCTTTTCTTCCTCGTTCCTTCATTTTCTCTGAACAACTCATACATGTATTTCATACTAGTATTAACTACTAGTAATGGAAATTTTAGCATTAGCCAGTTAGCACTTAAACAGTACAATTTGTGCCATTTAAAAAAAACGGGTTAATATAACTTTTGGTCCTTGAAGTTTGATCTAATTTTGGTTTTGGTCTCTCAAGTTTGAAATTGATAGTTTTGGTCCCTAAAGTTTCACCCGATTTTGGTTTTGGTCCTGAAGTTTGAAATCGGTGGTTTTGGTCCCTGAAGTTTCACCCGATTTTGGTTTTGGTCCCTCAAGTTTGAAAAAGGACTTGGTTTTTTTTTTGGGTCGGGTCGGGTTTTTTAATTAGGTCACCAAGTCCTTTTCAAACTTGAGGGACTAAAACCAAAATCGGGTAAAACTTCAGGGACCAAAACCACCGATTTCAGACTTCAGGGACTAAAACCAAAATCGGGTGAAACTTCAAGGACCAAAATCACAAATTTCAAACTTGAGGGACCAAAACTAAAATTTGATCAAACTTCAAGGACCAAAAGTTATATTAACCCTAAAAAAACAAAAAAAAATGTTTTAATATCGTCCCTTAACTTAATAAAATTTTTTATAAACACAAAAAATTGTTGATATCAAAATTTTAAATATTGACAAAATGTTATTAAATCCTAACATATTAAATTTAGTTTTTAAAATAAATAATGATTATCACAAAAAATCTTCATTTAAAACTACTAATGTTGTTGTCGTAGTCGCCATCATCATTATTATTATTTTCCTTCCAAAACTTCCAATGTTAATTAAGGTTATAGAAATAAAAAGATACTTTATAAATTAAGTTTCAAGCTAAAATATTGTATAAAATTATATAGGATCAAAAGCTCACTTTTGCCAAATATAATTCACTCTTCAAACTTGACTAGTTTATTAATTTTTTTTTCATTTATACTTCTCGTTAAAATTTGAGATTCAAATAAATATGAAAATAATTACATGATAAATTAGGGGGGAAACTATTATAAAGAGAAAAACCAATTCAATAAGAGAAAATGTGAAAAAGTAATTATATTTTGATATAAATTTAATGAGTAATAAAAATAAAGTTTTATATATATATATATATATATTGCTTACTAGCTGCACGGAGTCAAAGGCCCTAGACTCTAGCAAAAATATTGATATGAGCTTTGTAAATGAGGATTTATTGTAACTCAAAACTCAATAACATATTCTGCTTTGAATTGGGTGATAATATGAAGTAATTTTGAGGGAAAATAAATGATGACAAAAAATAACATTTGAATTATAAAAATTCTCAAAATGTTTATTAAATTAATAAAATAATACATAGGTAATTTGGTATGAAATTTTGAAGTTTTGGTATTGACAATTTGAGTATAGGTAATAACAACTTCAGAATAATAATTATCAACTTGGATATACACAATGACAAGTTGGGAAGCTCAAGTTATTAATCTTTATACCCAAGTTGCTAATTTTTATACTCAAATTATCAACATCTAACTTTAAAATCTCATATTTCTATCCAATTACTTGTTTATCCTTTTGTGAATTGGTTATATATGTTGGGGTTTTTGTAATTCAAAATTTTAAATGGTATTTTTTTGTCATTTTTCCTAAATCTATTTTGTTATACTGACCGTGTCCTTTATATAAATTTCACTTCAATGAATAAATTAAAATACAAAGTGTATCTTATATTAAGAATATGAGGTAATAATAATATAGGGAAAATCCCTCTAAAATACATTGGAAATAGGGAAATCCCTATTCAGTGCATTGAAATTGAAAAATCCAGATCAGTCCAGTGTCAGTACAGATGAACAGTGCAGACAGGGTCAAAAGACGATTTTGCCCTTCAGCCCTCATTCTCGCCACTTCAGAAATAACAACACGCGGTTCTTAATTAACAACTTCGGATTCTTGATTAACAACTCTCCTTTCTTATTTCACAACTTCATAATTTAAGTTTCAAGGCTAATAAGAACACCTCTTTTTTTTTTATTAACAACATGCGCTCTTAATTAACAACTCCGAATTCTTGATTAACAACTCCATATTCTTGATTAAAAACTCCAGTTTCATCTTTTTACTTTCATAATAACAACACCGATCTTGTTATTAACAACATCATATTCTACATTAACAATTCCCATTTCTTATTTCACAATTTCGTAATTAGTTTCAGGGCCAATAACAACACATCTTTCTTTATTAACAACACCGTATTTTACATCAACAACACTATATTTTTGAAATGCGAATATGTGGAAGAATAAAGCGGAGTTGTTAATAACAAGACCGGTGTTGTTATTGTGAAAAAAAAAGATGAAACTGGAGTTGTTAATCAAGAATATGGAGTTGTTAATTAAGAACCGTGTGTTGATATTTCTGAAGTGGTGAGAATGAGGGTTGAAGGGCAAAATCGTCTTTTGGCACCGCCCGCACTGTTCATCCGTACTGACACTGGACTGATCCGGATTTTTCAATTTCAATGCACTGAATATGGATTTCCCTATTTTCAATGTATTTTAGAGGGATTTTCCCAATAATATATGTGTGTATGTTGTTTTTTGTGCCAGCTAATATACGAGGTATAATTATTTAGTGCTTTTGTTATGTGATGAGTAATGACAAATTAATAATGCTTAAATTATTTCAATAAGAGTGTTATCTTGTCCGCTTGTAATACTGTTTCCTTGTGACGATTTTTTTTGTACTTTTATGATTATTCAAAAGGAGGGATAGTGCTCTAACCTTTAAGGAAGAATCTTTATTTTTTTCAGGGAAATAACATGTGAATATAGATTCTCTACTTATTAAACAAAGGAAAAAAAAACAGTCCTACCTGTTAGAGATTTTAATATATAACTCATGGTAATAATACTTTTAATTATAAATTTAAAAAGGACAAAATTCAAGTTAAGTTACATATATCCATTGGATCAAGTTTACAGGTGAATCTACCGGTGGACATATCTATTTTAACAACTAACCATAGTAAAATAACAACGGTCCATATCAAATTTACAAATCATAATTTATATTATAAGAACTGATACAAAAATGTAAAATCGTGTTTATAAGTGAATTTACAAGTGCATATATGCATTCTAACTAACAGCAATAGTCAAATAACAAGTGTCATTGAAAAACTTAACTGAATAGATATAAGCAACTTCACATAAATTTTGTCATTTAATTTAATGACTTTAATTTTTTTATTTTTTTATTTTGCAATGAACTGTCTTTAAATATATTAAAAATATAGTAATTGATTAGAATCCTCAAACTGCGGAGATTAATATTCGATATAGAAGCTAGGTGAAAATATATATAAGCCTAACTAAACTTGTTTCATACATGAGAGTCGAGAATTCAATATTTAACAGAGTTCAAAACTATTACCACCCACACAAACATGAGTTGGTCTCCACACATCACAACCACCAAGATTATGAAAATTTTATATTAAATGATTTCAAAATTGTTATTCTTTATTGATATCTACCGAATTTTGACCCATAGTATTAGATTTTAAGAAATTTCTATTACTAGTGCTAATAAACTTAGTGTCAGAATTATTTATATTTTTAACCTAGGAGAAAAAATGTGAATAGTAAATGTCATATAAAATTTAGTTATGATTTTAATATCTTGGTATCAAAGCATTTCTTTTTCTCCTTGCTTCCATCATGTCGATCTCTTCTCAAAACTCTACAAAAACTACATCATCACCCATGGCCAGAACCTATTCATTGTTTTCCTCATTTAGCCAGACTACGTCCATCAAGTTGGATAGGATAAATTTCTTAGTCTAGGAATTTGTTGTGCTCCCACTCATCGAAGGGAACATGCTTCAATTGCACATTGACGGCACCGATTCTATTCCTGCCGCTTTTGTTTTGTTGCCAAGAACCAGTGAACCAACATTGAATCCTAAGTTTGAGGAATGGTAAGCGGTGGATAGAATGCTTGTCGGCTGGCTCTGGAACACAATGCCACAAGATGTTGGAGCTCAATTGCTTTATTGTCGAACTGATCTGGATCTATGGACTGATGCTCGAGCTCTTACCTGTGTGATTTCTAAGTCTCGCATTATGATTTATAAATCTGAACTTTATCAGACACGCAAGAATGCAATGCGTATGGAGGAATATCTCGATAAGATGAAGAGAATTTCTGATATTCTTGCTCTTGCTGGTGTTGCTATTTCGACCAATGAACGTATTCTTCATACGCTCAATGGTTTAGATGCTGAATATAACGCCATCATGGTTAAATTAGTTGATCAAACTAGCCTTAACTAGATCAAAGCTCAATTTGCTCTGCTTGACTTCGAGAGTCATCTCGAACAACTAAATCAGTTTGAGTCAATCTCAATTCAGCCTTCTGCAAATATAGCTACTCGGGTGTCTGACACGGGTCATTTTTTTTATGATCGTGGTTCGTGGCGAGGTTCTCGATCTCCTCAAGGTCATGGCTATCGTCATCGCCGTGGCAACAATACTGGTTCAAGTGGTCGTCCTTATTGCACTTGGTGTTATTGATCGGGACACAAAATCGAGACCTATTACCTTCAGAATGGTCATCCTTAAGCTTATTTTTCTAAGCCTTAGGCTATTGCTGATCCTAACTAGTATATGGATAGTTCTTGGGTCATCATACTACTTTAAACTTTGCCAATCTTGATGTTGTAAAACCAGTGGGTAAGTCACATCTTCTTACCTGTACTGGTAGTAAGGTTAAGATACATGGTATTGGATCTACTTCTCTTTCTTGTGCTGATTCTAATCTCAGTCTTAATCATGTTTTACTTATGCCTAATGCTACTAAGAATTTGCTAAGTGTGAACAAGCTTGTTGAAGTCAATCATTGTAACCCCCTGCCGTAATTATATTCGAAATACGCGATTTAGAGTGAAATAGAGACCAATAAGAAACAAAACTATTTCAATGTCCCATCTTCACGATAGGGTTTTCAAAAATACAGTTCGAAATCATTCATAACCTGGTCTCACGTTCACATTCCGAATACAATTACTACGCGGAATATCACATTCATAATAAATCAGAGTACACAACATTAATCCCGGCAATCCCGGTTTCCATATATTAACTCAAGCTTTACAGGGCACAATCGCCCATACAAGCCCTCAGATGGGGATTACACAAATCTTTCTCATACACATAATCAAATCCTCATCCACATACATATATACACATCCAAATACAAATATCCCAACTATGATAACCAACTACCGAATCTTCAATCCCGAAGGAGTCTTCATCGCCCTTAGCTGCTCGCTATATCCTTGATCTACTACCCTGTCTGAAAGGTTAGTAGGGGAGGGTGAGATTCTAGAGAATCTCAGTAGGTAAACAATATCAATATGCATGTATGATAGATGTTTAATGCATGACATGCTTGCATCACACAACTCATGATAACACAATGACAATTTGCAAGCTCAATGCTTCGAACAATATACCTATGGCCATAGCATAAATTGAAACATAGCTTCAAATTACACATAATTATGCAAAGCTAAGACATGCACCAACACACTAACACATATATCAAATACAAGCAGAAGAGATATGTTCCCTACACTCTTTCCACGTAAGCTCCAGCTCCGGCTGCTCACGACCAGGGCGAACACCAAACCACGACCAGGGCGAATATCAAACCCTATAACCAAACAAGGACATAGGGTTAAATCCCTTTTCCAATTCCTTAACTCTCAAACACTTAAGTTGGTTATCATTCATGACCTTTAGGAGGCTAATTAAAGCCCAAACATATGCCTAAAGGCTTGGGAAACACTTGACCAAAGATCACCTTTCAAAAACGCATAACACTGATTTTTGGGGGTGGGCCGCGGCCCACAATCCTTGGGCTGCGGCCCAAGGCTGTCCAGAGACGCACAGAAACATTTGGGCTGCGGCCCAACATCCTTGGGCCGCGGCCCAAGAAAATCCAGTTTCTGACTGAACTTCCAAAAATCATAACTAATTCCACAAAAATTGAAATGAGGTGATCCCAAAGCCAAATGAAAGCTATTCAAGTCCTCTACACAGGAAAAATATTGACCAATACTGGAAATCACCACAAAAGTCCAGATTAACCAAAAACCTAACATTGTGGCAAAACAGGATCCAGTTTTGATGCCATACTTTGGACAGCTATAACTCCCAGTTCTCAAAACGAAATGGCACACATTATATGTCCATTTTGAACCTTAGGATGTGAAATTTAAGACTGGAAAGTTTCATAATTTTCTAACATCATTTGCCCAGTCAAAACGTCCACACCATCTGACTGTCCAGAACAGACTTACAAAAGACAAAATTCCAGATTTGCACAATTGGCTTCCAATGGTCCAATTTTCATATGAAACATGATTCTCACACAAAATTTCACAAGGAATCCATTGGAAATACCAAATCAACAAAATTCACATTATATTGACATGTTTCACAATGAATTGCAACATGTCACACACTATCACATTTCAAATCACAACATTACAACTTCTTTCCATTTCCAATTCAAAACCAATTTCAATGATGCCAAAACATAATATGACACCATTTTCATCATAAAACACAATTCAATTCATCCAATCCAAACCACACGAAATTCATCACCAAAATCAGGGCAAATTCTACAAATCACAATACTCAACCATAATTCACAAAACTTTGATCAAAAGGCTTCAAATACTCACCTCTTCCTCTTTCCCAAACCAATTTCTTGATTCCTCATCTTTCCACTTTTGCTCAAGCAACAAAACACCTTCTCTCACAAATCTAAAACCATAGAGATGAAGCTCTCATCACTATGAACAACTTTATAGAAGATGAATTGAGCATTAGAGGACATTATCTTACCTAAACATTGAACTCTTCCTTTCTCTTTCTTCCTTGTGCTTGCATCCATGGAGGACGAAGAGAGAGATGAGAGATGAGAGATGAGGATGAAGAGATGAAGAGAGGATCAGGTTTTTAGGGCCAAAAACCGTCCAAAATAAAGAGAGGAAAGAGGGAAAATGAGTTGAAATCTTTGACCAAATCTAAGGGCTCAAATTGTGCCAAGTGTCACACCCTTATCACATCTCTCATGAGTTCACATGAACCCACACACATGGGATTCCACCCACTTAATCTCTACACAAATCAATCTCAACCATTGATCTTGAAGTTACCAATGAGTTTCCTCTTCGGTAACTGACCAATTGGTCGGTAACTTTACCGTTTTGCCCCTGATTACGGCAATTCCTCTTGAACCACCACCAAATTCATTTTCTCATTCATTTTCTTCCACAATGCGCCCTCCCCTCTATTTTAAGTCAATTTAGAGGTTAATCCATAATTAAACTTAAATACAGGGTTTTGGCGCTGCTCACAGCACATACGAATCACATCGGGTGCCAACTCACACCATAATCTCCAAAAGGGTTCATTTACCACTAATGACATCCACTTTTGGAGTCAATATCTCTTAATCACAATTTAGGATCTTGCTAAACCATGGCTTAGCAGTCCACTAATCTCAGGCTTATTCTCTAAGCTCAAGTCTCAGAATTCGGGGTGTTACAATCATGTTGTAGTAACATTTACTAATGATAGTTGTGTCATGAAGGACAAGAAAACAGGATGACTGTTGATGAAGGGAACTCCAAGGCAGGGGTTCTATCCAATGTGTAACTCGAATACTATAGCATAGGCACAAATAGTAGAATGGCTGAGCTACTTTTTACTTGTCCATACATGTCTTCTCAGAATGGCCAAGCTGAACGTAAGCATCGGCATATAGTTGAGATGGGTCTCACGTTGCTTGCTCAGGCTCACATGCCTATGACCTATTGGACTGAAGCATTTCAAACAGTTGTGTATTTGATAAATCGTCTACCAACACCAACACTCTGGGAGAACTCCTTTGTACTATCTTTTCAAAACAAAACCAAATTACTCTGTTTTACATCCTTTCGGTTGCGCCGGCTATCCATGTATGAAGCCTTATAATGATCATAAACTCCAGTTCCATAGTAAAAAGTGTGTCTATCTTGGTCCGGGTTCCAATAAAATAGTATTTAAATGCTTAAGCTCGACGGGTTGAATTTACATTTCCTGTCATGTTATTTTTCATTATTTCTCATTTCCATTTATTACAGGTTTTTTTAGTTGACGATCGGCTCATATTGATTCAGATTTTGTCATTCCTTTAATTATTGATCAACAATCTCCTCCTAATTAATCATCTATTCCATCTGTTGAGTTATCGTCATCCAATTTGATGGTATCGTCACCGGCCTCAACACCAGAAGCTCCAAGTTTAGCTCATGCTCCTTCTGTTGGTCTAGTTGTAGCTAAATTATCTTCTCCGATCCACTCCTCAAATCAGGCCCAATTAGTGCAAGCTAGTGTATTAGGTCAAACTATACACTCGATAATAACTCAGGCTAAAGCAAGCATAGTTAAACCCAAATACCCGTTTGTCGGCTTGCTTCATTTTGAAAACCCTATCATACTTGTTCAGGCAGCCGAACCATGATCAGTCTTTGATGCTCTTGCTTCATCGCATTAGTGAAAGGCAATGGAAGATGAATTTAATACTTTGCAATGCAACTAGACCTGGATCTAAGTTCCATATAATTGTTCTCAGAAATTGGTTGATTACAGGTGGATTTTCAAGACAAAATTCAAAGCTGACGAATCTATACTCAAGCATAAAGCATGTCTAGTCACCAAAGGATTTCAACAAGTCGCTGGTCTTGATTATGGTGAAACTTTTAGTCCAGTGATTAATGTCAGACCCTTATCTTATTTTCCATATTATCATAGTGCTTGCGTGCAATTTAGTGAGTAACACAGGAATAGTATAAAAATACCGATATATAGTACACGAACACATTGAGAAATTCTCTTCAGGGTTAAGTAATATATACAATTTCTTAAAATATTCAAAAGTAAAGACTATATATAACTATTGTCTTTGTCTTGAAAAATGTGTCCTTTAGTTCCCCATGTCTACATTCTTGCTTTTTGAGCCGCTGGCACCCACTGAGACATTTTATTTATAAAAAGTAGTGAGATTCCAAGGAATATTAGTAGAAACATACTATCAACATATAAAATGTGAGAATTAAATATGCAATGCACCGTATCAAGTAAAATAAAAATTCTCATCGATTCATGTGTACACAAAGTTTAGGGCCAAACGTTGAGTTTAAACCCCTACATGTACCTCAACTGAGTCATCGACAACAGCTAGACAATACTAGTATACCTTAGCTGGGCACCGAACCATAACCAGGTAATGTGCCTCTAGCACGTATTCAAATTACAAAATACAGTAACACACATCATACAAATAATCACATAGTATATGAGAGATAGTATACGAAACGTGCCAACTACAAGCATCCAACTCGGTCCTAAAATATCAAATGGACAAGAATTAGGTTATAACCTATCCATGTACCATTTTAGACAATTCCATAGTTTTTATTGTGGTTATATTAGCCTATGGTAAAAATTTACCAAAATGCCCCCGGGACCCGGCCCAACCCGGCTGCACTTTTCTTGAAATTCTAACCTGGGCTATTATGATATATTTTCACCCAAGGAATTCATTTTTGGACTTCAAATCACCAAATTCACTGCCAAAAGACAAAATTTCCCTTAGCAGCGCTTATTTTAGTGTTTCAGGGGCATTTTTGTAATTATGCTTTTTCGAGCTTTTCCGAAAAAGTAACCAACTGAAATCTCACCTAATTTTCCATCCTGAACACAATGGAACCATTAATTTCATGAAAATCCAACTCTAACCCCTCCAAACTAGCCTTGGCCAAAATTATCAGTTCCCTGGGAAAAATTGAGGTTTTACGTTTCGGTTCCGCAGACGTATTTCTTTCTATTCCAAATCACTTTATTAACTATTACATTAGGTTACAACTATCATTTGGACCCAATTTCAGCAGCATAACCCCTAGGCATACACATTTCCAAAATTTAAAGCAAAGGACAATCCGGCAAAATTTCCCCAATTAAATTGTCTACAACAGCCAGAATAGTCAATATACGAAGGTTTGGAGGTTACCTTTCGCTTCCTACTATCTTTTCTCAAAGTGGCTGAACCCTAGCTCTCTTCAACACAAGAAATGGAGCTTCCAAACCTTAAATTACATAGAAGAGTAGCTTAAGAATGGAGTTATACATATTAGGAACCGATTTACCGAAGAAATTACCTACCTTTACAAGGCTTTTCCCTCTTTCTCCCTCTACAATTTCTCACACTTTCTCTCTCTTGTTGTAGCCTTGCACCACGATTTTGGACTGATGGAGGTGGTGGATGATGATTTATTATATTAGCTTATGTCATGCTCTAATTATTTAACAATTTCCCAATTTGGATTTTTACAAAAGGGTTAAGGTGCAAATTTACCAATGAAGTTTCGTCCGAGGAGCGTCTGGCACAAATATCTTTTAGAAGGGGCAAAAATACCAATGAACAATTAAAAAGGGGCAAAAATACCAATGAACAATTAAAAAGGGGCATCCACCACAAAAACCGTTAAATCCGTACTAACGCCGTTAGGGGTTTTTTTCTCTTATAATTTAACGCTGTTAGTACGGATTAACGGTTTTTGTGGTGGATGCCCCTTTTTAATTGTTCATTGGTATTTTTGTCCCTTCTAAAAGATATTTGTGCCAACGCTCCTTGGACAAAACTTCGTTAGTAAATTTTCACTTTAACCCTTTACAAAATTTTGGCAGATTTTCTGCCTAAACTTTGAAAAATCATAACTAATTCTAGAAAAATCAAATTGAAGTGATTCCAAAGGCTATGAAACCCTTATTGAGTCTAGTTTCAAGAAAAAATGTAGAAATTTCCAAATAGAAGGACAAAAATCCCAGCATTTAAATATTTGAATGCCGTTCCAAAAAATTTTCAATTTTTTTAGGCTAAATTCAAAAATTCATATCTTTTTGTATATTGCTTCATATGATTCATATGACCTATCAAATTAAAGCTCAGGATGTCTAATTTTACATTGTAAAATTTTATAATTTTTACTCATCATTTGGCCATACAAAATCAGATGACAAGCTCACTACCTCGCAGGAAATTTCACTGGAAGCATAATCATATCTCCAAAATTCACCATTTTACTTTCTTAATACCCCAAAGATATTAGAAACATTAGAGAATAAATTTGGGACACCTACTTAACTGGAGCTTAGCAGTCCACTTAGTTCATGCTTATTCCTAAGCCTCCAATCCCAAAATTCAGGGTATTACAATTAAGCCGACAACAATCTAGTTGATTCTCACTCTTGCTGTCACATTTTGATGGCAAGTCTGTCAACTTGATGTGAACAATGCATTTCTCAATGGATTTTTGAAAGAAGTTTACATGCATCAACATGAAGGTTTCTCTTATCATGGAAGGCCAAATCATGTGTGTAAGCTAGTTAAGGCGATTTACGGCCTCAAAAAAGCTCCACGAGCTTAGTTCAATTGCTTACATCATACCTTGTTGCAATAGGGATTTTAGAACGCTAGAAGTGACATCTCTTTGTTCTATCTTTGAGTTAAGCATCTTACAATATTCATTTTCATTTATGTCTATTATATTTTAATAACCGATAATGATTCAATGGTGGTTTGCCAATTTATAACTAAATTAAATGTTGTGTTTAGTCTTAAGGATTTGGGTCCTCTTTATTACTTTCTGGGCTTGGAGATTCATTGTGATGCTTCTAATATTTATGTCAGTCATACAAAGTATATTTTAGATTTGTTGAACAAATTTCATATGCTTGACTGTGCGCCAGTACCCACACCTATGGTTACTGGACAATATTTTTCTGCAATGGATGAAGTATTATCTAATCCCTCTATATATAGAAAAGCGATAGGATTATTACAGTATCTCACTACAACGAAACCAGATATAGCTTATTTGGTCAACAAGTTGAGTCAATTCTTGTCTAAACCAACTTTGCTTCATTCTCAGGGAGTTAAAAGGATTTTTCAATATCTCAAAGGAACATATCATTATGGCTTACACATTAAACCATTTAATTCCCTTAAACTCATGGCTTTTAATGATGCTGATTGGCAACTGATATTGATGATCGTAAGTCTACAGCTAGATTGTGTGTGTATTTAGAAGGCACACTTATTTCATGGTCATCTAGAAAATAAAAAGTTGTTTCTAGGTCTAGTGTAGAATCAAAATATAGATAAGTAGTAGATGGAGCAGCAAAAATGCAATGGTTGTGCTCACTAATTACTAAAATTGGTCTACATTTATATAAACCATATGTGATTTGGTGTGACAATTTAAGTGCTAAAGCTCTTGCTGCCAATCTTGTTCAACATGCTAGAAGTAAGCATATAGAAATTGATATTCATTTTGTTAGGGATCAAATATTGTCTAGCACTCTTGACATTTGATATGTTCTATCATCTCATCAAATTGCAGATTGTTTGACAAAAGCATTAACTCACACAACATTTACCCAGTTGAGGAACAAACTGGGTCTATGTCCCATACCCGCTCATTTGAGGGGGAATGTTAGCATAAATAATGTAATACCCCGAATTTTGGGATTGGAGGCTTGGGAATAAGCCTAAATTAAGTGGACTGCTAAGCCCCAATTTAGCAGGAGCCCAAATTTATCCCCTAATGATTCATATATCTTTGGGGTATTTAGAAAGTAAAATGGTGAACTTTGGAGAATATAATTATGTTTTCGGTGAAATCGCCTATGAGAGAGTGAGCTTGTCATGTGATTTTGAATGACCAAATGATTATCAAAAATTAAGAAATTTTATAGGATGAAAGTAGACATCCTAAGCTTTAATTTGATAGGTCATATGACTCAATTAGAGCTATACACAAAAAGATATGAATTTTTGAAGTCAGCACAGAAAAACTGGAAATTTTCTGGAACAACATGCAAAAATTGAAATTCTGGGAATTTTGTGATTCCATCTAGCAAAAGTCTATATTTTTTCTTGAAACTAGACTCAATAAGTGTTCTATGGGCTTTGTAATCACTCCAATTCGATTTTTCTAGAATTAGTTATGATGTTTCAAAGATTGGACAGAAATCTGCCATAATGTTGTAACAATCCTAAAATGGAAAAAATAATTATTGGATAATTATAATATTTTATAAAATCATATTTTATCATCTTCCTCCTCCCAATTTCGTTAGTTTTTCTGAACATAGAGAGAGGAAGTGTGAAATTTTAGAGAGAGAAAAGGGGAGGAAAAGCTTACAAAGGTAAGTGATTTCTTCGGTAAATCGGTTCCTAATGCGTATAACTCCGCTCCTAAGCTATTCTTCTATGTGATTCAAGGGTTGGAAGCTCAAATTGGCTTGTTGAAGTGAGCTAGGATTCAGCCAAGTCAAGGAAAATCAAGTGGGAGCTTGAGGTAACTTCCAAACCTTTGTATATTGACTATTCTAGCTGCTGTGGGCAATTTAATCGGTGAAATTTCGCCGGATTGCCGTTGGTTTTAATTTATGGAAAATGGGTTTCCTTAGGGGTTATGCTGCCCAAATTGGTACTAAATGGTAGTTTTAACCTAATGGAATAGTCAATAAAATGGTTAGGAGTAGAAAGGAACATGTTTACGGAGCCGAAACCGAAAAACCCCAATTTTCCCTAAATTCCTATAAGTTTCAGCCAGCTCTAGAAATGGGCCTTAGATTTGTATTTTCAATGATTTGATGATTCCATTGAATTCAGGAGGGAAAATTAGGTGGGGTTACAGTTGGGCATTTTTTCGGAAAAGGCCAAAAAAGCATAATTACGGAAACGCCCCTAAAACCCTAAAGTAGGGCTGCCAAGGGCAATTTCGTAATTTGACATTGAATTTGATAATTAAGAGTCCGAAAATGGATTCCTTAGGTGAAAATATGTAAGAATAGCCTATGTCAAAATTTCAGGAAAAGTACAGCCGGACCGGGTATAGTGGGGCCGGGTCGGGTCTCGGGGGTATTTTAGTAATTTTTCAAGATAAACCCATATAACTCCCAGAAACACTATGGAAGTGTCTAAATAGTAAATTTGACATTGTAGGATCGAATATGGAACCCGAGCTATTGGCACGCAAATTGAGGAGAAAGATTGGAGGTAGGAGACTTACCTTACTTGCATGTATTTGATATCTTTGCTTGTGTAATGATGTATGTGATTGCTTTACTTGATTGTGTATAGCATATTTGAATAAATAAAGCTCTGTTTCTGTTTTCGCTGTGGCCATAGGCTTGTTGTATGAAACATTGAGCATGCAGAAATGTCATTATGAGGCATACATCTAGATAAAGCTAACATGTCATACACATAGCATCAATCATGCATGCATTATGATATCTGTTTCCTACTGAGATTCTCTTGAATCTCACCATCCTCTACCAACAATTTAGACAGGAGACGACAGAAGATATGTAAACAACAATGCAGAGTACCGTACGAGGGGATTACAGTAGTGGAATGAAGACGGGAAGAAGTCTCCGTTTCACTGGGATGAGTTTAGACACCCTAGTAGCCTTGTGCGGCTACCTTAATCGTAAGTATTATGTACAAACCCCTACGGGGAATTTATGTAATCATGCACATATTATTAGCATAGTTATGCTATTCCTGTGTTACCTACCAAACAGCATATCGTTTTCCGCAAATACTCTGAAAAAGGTTGAAATTGAGATAAGGGCATGGCAAATAACTAATTAGTGAGATTTGTATATTGTAGACAGCTGTAGAATATCTTTATATATCTTGTATATCTGCTTATATCTTATCACTCACCACGTGTATGGTGTGTATTGATTTGTACAAAAGTTCTGTTATGATTTTATTCTATATAAAGAGCAGAGGCATGCATCACAATTCACTCAGCCTATTCACTACTCTTCTCTTATTTTTCTATTTTATTCTAGCAGTTTCAAATAAACTTCTTTAGAATTCATAAATATTGCTCCTTAGTGTAATTTTGTGTGGGATGAAGTATTGATTTTACTGTACTATCGGATATAAATAAGAGATAATTATCTACGAATTTCAAATTCTATTTAAGAAAATTAAATACAGCGACAAAGTCTAAAAAAATTTAATATTTTTACAAGTTTGACGTGTAAATAGTGTGATTTGATTGGTAAATATAAAAGTTTTACTTGTAAATATAAATAGTTCAATTTAACTTATAAATTAATAAATGTTAGTTATAAATATAAATTTTTATTCAAAAAGAGGAAGCAACCTAAAGAAGAATCTTTTTTTTCACAAGGTAATGCGAATATAGATTCTCTACTTATTCAACAAAATAAAAGGCAGTACCGGTAAACTGGGACTTTTTAGAGAATTTAATATTTTAATGGAAAAATTACATTCAAGACCCGAGAAAGGAAAAATATGAAAAAATGGTCTCAAAAAATGTCAAAATTACGGTGAAGTCCCGTGGGACTTTTTGTAATATATTGCAACTGGCAAAAGACTAAAATAACCCCCCGTCAAATAAATAGAGAGAGGGAAGGAAATGTTCTGTCAAATTCAGAAGCCAATGTTGGCATGAAAAACGCATAGAAGGTCTGATTATGAGACAAGGTTAAAGAGGAAGATATGGAATTGATGCCAACACCTCTCTTATCTTCATTATTTCATTTGATTTATGTTTTTTGTTGAGTAGCTAAATAGATTTTTAGGTTTTCTTCATTCATCTTTGTTTTTGCTGAAAAAATGGAAAAAGTTGTCATCTTTTTGTGGGTGTTGTCCTCCTTTATACTTGTAAACTATAAAGGTAGACCTAGGTACATGCAATGTATATGCTTTTGGCTATGGTTTTAATGTGTTTGGTAGGATTTAGTATGCTATGTTTTCGGGGTGAATATGCTTTGTTTTCAGGTTTATTGTGTGGTATTTCTGAAATGGAAGGGCTAAAGAATGAAGATAAGGATGCAAGGTTTGTGGTTATAGCACCTAGTATGCGAAAGAAAAAAGGTTCTTTTAATAGGTGCAGTGATAGTTATCAATATGTGTGATGAACTTGTTAATGACAATTGTAGGTTATATTTATGTTTTACTTATGGTGTAATGATGTTTGGCAAGGGTTTCAAATGTTTGCTATGTTTTTTGATATTTTGAGCTGTTTTTACTCAGTAAAAGTAAGAATTAATCAACATGGTATAAAGTTGTGTGGCTGGAACTCCTGATGTACGAAGTCAGAATGTGTTGTTAATAGGGGCAACAATAGTTGTTAATATATATGGTAAACTTGTTAATGACAACTGTATTGTGTATATGGATAGCAGTGATGGCTAGCATGTCTTAGAAGAATCTACTATGTTTCCTTCATATAGGGGGAGGTTTGTAATCAGTAGAGAAGGCGATATAACATAAGTTGGGAGAATGGTGAAATCAAGAACCATTAAGGAAGGGACAAGTTATGAAGAGTTCAAAACAATGATATCCTCCATTGTGGGGAAAAGAGAGTAGCAAACATGTTATGAAGTTCACATTGATGTTTGATACAACTACATTTGTGGACATAATGAAGCAATTGAACATTTAATTAATTTCAATTGAGAAAGTGGGCATGTATATGTAGATGAAAGAAAAAGTAAAGATGATAATACAACGGCAATAAGGAATGATCTAATGGATGAGTAATATGTGTAAGTTCTATTTCGTTATGGAAATTAACCAGTGAACAAGGTGCTGTTAACTTATCATTACGAACATATTGGACTCTGCAATTTGGTCCAAGTTTGATAACTTCTCAGAAGATTGGGATGGACCATTAGCAGAAAGTTGGGATGGACTATCAACAGAAGGTTGGGATAGAGTATCAGCCACTATGTGTATTGAAGATTCACCTTCATTGCCATGCGTTGTCCAAATGATGCCGATAGAAAGACCTGAAATGAACTCCACAAAGTTGAGGGATTTGATAATTGAAGAGAGACAAGTTTTTGCCAATGCAGATGCCCTTCAACAAACATTATACAAGTATAGCATTGAGCATAAGTTTGCATACAAATATGTCAAAAACAATAAGCAAAAGACCATTGTGAAAAGCATTTACTCCACCACGCGATGTGCGCGATGCATTAACTTCAATGTAAACACATTTATAATTAATGATGCACAAATTAGTATCATGTGAGTGTAGATGAAATTTGTCATCTATATTCATCCAGAGTGTAATTTCTGAAAAACATACATCTCTAACGATATTATATAAAGTTCTAAGATTTGTTATAAAAATCCCTTCAAGTAAAGACATTCAAAATAATTATCTCCTAGCAAAAGCAATCAAAGTCACCTAACTATTCATACATAGGTGGTCTACACTCCACACTTATGGAGTACATCCTTATTAAGGATAATCACTCAATTTTGCTAACAAAAAAATTTGCAGAAAAAATTGAATTGATTAAACTTAGACATATGTTTGACCATACAACTTTTTGATGAACTCACAAAAAATATAATAGGAAAAAATGTAATAAAAATGAGAAAATATATGAAATTCTCATGTACTAATTAACCCACTATTTATAAGATATATTCTTCCAAAAAAAGTTCAAAACCCAATTGAATAAGCATAGCTCTTGAATGAAATCTAATTCATCTATGTCATGATTTGGACCAATGTGTAAGTATACCATTGAGTTTTGAGCTTTTCTTGGACCTCATTTAAGGTGTTAACAAGATATGGGGATAAATAGGTATAGGACCAATCTTTTGCTTTTAAGAACCACAAGAAAGCTGCGCAACATCAACTACCACATATATAGACTTTACTGAACTAACACATTGCCTTGCAAACATTACCCAGCATTGTATTGGCAAGTGTTTGATGTCAATGAAATCAAAAGACCATTAGTTTTATAGCTGTCATAATGAACAACCATATCATATTAGAGTAACTATTTCAAGAGTATAATCAACTTCACCTACAAAGGTTAAAAGGCATCTGTATAGTGAGAGGATACAAAATGTCAATCTAATTGGACAGGCCAATTGTGTCAACGTGGTAGAAATCCTTTGAATGGACAATGGAAGTGTTATATGTTATCTTCTTGTTATTACTCAAAACTTATAAAGTTGTTAAAATGAACAGCCACTAATTTCAACATAAAAGACAACATATCATAGTAACTACTTGAAAAAAATTAAATTTCATACCACCTAAAAGGCAAAAAGGATTACTTAATGAAAGAATGCAATTTAAGTAGCCAAGTTTACATGTAATCATCATATCTCATTAAGCAAAGCACCTTTCAGAAGTCCTGTGAAAAGATCATGACACAATCTCCCAAAATATAGAACTGGAGGATCTTATTATTACATGTCATTCAAAACTGAAAACCAATAGTTTTGTGTATTACAAATAGGAAAATATCTCTAAAAAACCTTTCTCACATAACAAGGTTGATGGAAGAAATTAACGTCTCGAAAAAATTTTACAATAAATGCAGGGTTCATGGAACAAATTAACATCTCAAATTAAAAGGATTCAAGCCCCAAAATATGCTTAATTATGATATGTCTCAAAAAAGCATGAACTATGGTTTCACAATATTGATAGAAAAAATTCAATTATTTTTTAGAAATTTGACATTTCAAGGATCACATTTTTAAGATTCTATTACCTACACCCTCAATATACATTTTTTAAAATTAGAAGTTTTCACTATGTAATCCAGGCATAAATCTAGCTCACCAATTCACCATTTCCTAATTAAGTGATATCACTGTTTTCTAACTCTTTAAAGGCCTGGAAAGGAGATGAAAAAGGAAGCAATAATCTCAGCTATTATGTGGAGAATAAAAGGGCAAATACCTCGTCAAGCAAGTCTTGTAGGCTTCAAATTCGGTTAGCAACTTGCTCAACTATCCTTACTTTTTCAGGTGACAAAAATGATGAATGAAGCTTCTACAAATGTGTCATTTGAATGTAGCAACTGAGGGTGGAGTTATTTATCTTATCAATTTTGCAAAGAATAAGGAAAATGGAGTGGAGAAATCGCTGATTGCATCCCTTACTTGCGAGCATAAATGACGAAAGAAAAAGGAGAAGAAACTTGAATAATTCGGTTGTAGGAGCAAGGAAACATAAATGCAGCGGTGATGAACAAATAGTAAAGAGAAGTAACCCTAATCCAAACTTATAGATGGCAAGTGAACAAATGGTATTATAATCTTCAAAACATAAGAAAGAAACAAATGAGGGAAGATGAGAGTTGGTTTACTCATGTGGCAACCACCGAACCTCACCGAGAGGACCCACAAACACCGCCGCTAACAATAATAGCTTTCGTTGGCTGACAATGTCACGTTTCGAGGATCAGAGAAGTAGCCAAATCTCGGGGCGAGAATGAGGAAATAAGGTTTCATGTCTCTGCCTTTTTCCCCAATTTTTAAGGGTATTTTGGACTTTTGCCATTTGCAATATTTTGCAAAAAAAGTCCCACATGACTTCACCATAATTTGGCAATTTTACAGGACCATTTTTTCCTATTTTTCCTTCTCCGAGACCTAAATGTAATTTCTCCAATTTTTATTTCAATATATAATGGAGGGTAATATATTTCTAATTATGAAGGTTAAAAAGAACAAAACTTAGGTCAAGTTGAGTGTATCAACTAGGTCAAATTTATTAGTGAAGAATTCATAAGCATACATATGTAGTTTTTTTTAATGAAAGAAATTTTATTTGAGTTGGGTCCCGATAGCTCACCAGGGCCAGAGCATACCTCCAGGCTCAAAAAGCACTTACACAGGTATTTACAAATCGCCCATCAACAATGTAACCCCCTCACCATAATTACATTCAGTTTATGAAATTAAAGTGAAATAGAGACCAATAAGACAAAATCAACATTTATAATCCCTCACCTTCAAGATGAGGTGTTCATAAAACAATTCAAAATATATTCAGCCTGGTATCACTTTCACTCTTCGAACATAATTACTTGATAAATCAAATCACATTGATAAATATCAGAGTGCACAACTAAAATCCGGCATACCCCGGGCTATATGTATATATAAAATGGGTGTATAGTTTCCTAAAATAGGGGATTACATATCCAAAAATATTATTTACAACCCAAAATATATACAGTAATCCCAAATCCAAAACAGATAACCAACAACCAAATAAAATGTCTCTAAGAGATCCTAACCGCTCTGGGTTGTCCGCTTCCCTTTTGAGCCACTTGCCCTGTCTGAAATGTTAGTCATTGGAAAGAATGAGATTCAAAAGAATTCCAGTAGTAACAAAGCACTCATACAATGGGGCTCACGCCACGAATGACAGCACTCACAGTTGTAATCACAATGCGACAAATTTCGCTGTAATCTCAATACCCGCTTTTGCGGTAAACACTATTTCTGTAACCCCCTGCCTTAAATAGCGTAATTATAATTCGATATTACGTAATTAAATTGGTTTAGAGACCGTCGAATAGTTCAAAACTCATTTAGAACTCCCTGTGAAGTAGGGACTTTATAAAATTTTCAAAACTTCTTTCCTATTCCGGTCTCAAGTTCAATTATCGAATATAATCACCTGTGCAGTTAATTCACATTCATTCATATCAGAATATCTAATAGCAATCCCGGCAACCCCCGGGTTCCATTCATACACAAAAAGGGTTTACAACCTCCATATAGGGGACTACACAACTACGTTCAACTATTCTTTACAACCAACATAATATACAGACACCCTGTCCAACAGGTTTAACCAACATAACCAAAATAGATGTCCCTACAGGATTCTAACCGCTCCGGGTCGTACGCTTCTCCTTAGAGCCACTCGCCCTGTCTGAAAGGTTAGTTAAAGGAAAGAATGAGATTCAAGAGAATCCCAGTAGTAACAAAACATTTATACCACACATAAGCACACAGCATGTAAGCAAATCATCATACAGCAGCAGCACCACAAATCACACTCCACCCTCATCCCCTTTCTCCGCCGGGAAGGCACACCGCCTAACCCGAACCGTTGTTAGCTACTCAGGGACTATTGGCGTGGCAGTGCATACATGTAGCCTTATAGCCCGTACAGCTATTCAGCTTTCACAAATGGCCCGTCGGCCTCCACAAATAGCCTTTCGGCTCACATAATCACATATATCACACCTCATCCTCATCCCCTTTCTCCGCCGGGAAGGCACACCGTCCTAACCCGAACCGTTGTTAGCTACTCAGGGACTATTGGAATGACAGTGCTAACACAAATCCACAGATGTCGCAGCATACGAATTCATTACAAATCAATGATATAACACACATACAATGCATCATACATGGTACAAAAGAAAAGTCACTACCTCGTTCCTTTCTGACGTTCGCTGGCGTAGTTGGCTCACGAGGGCGGCAAATATCGAATCCTACAATTCCAAATGCACTATTTAGACACTTCCATAGTGTTACTTGGGGTTATATGAGTCTATAATGAAAATTTACAAAAATACCCCCGGGGACCCGGCCCGGGCCCGCCGTACCCGGTCCGGTTGCACTTTTCCCAAAATTCTAATATGGGCTTTCCTAACATATTTCAGCCCAAGGAATCCATTTCCGGACTCGGAATTATCAAATTCAATGTAAAATTACGAAATTGCCCTTGGCAGCCCTACTTTTAGGGTTTTAGGGGTGTTTCCGTAATTATGCTTTCTCGGCCTTTTTTGAAAAAGTGCCCAACTGTAACCCCACCTAATTTTTGCCCCTGAACTCAATGGAACCATCAAATCATTGAAAATCCAACTCTAAGACCCATTTCTAGGGCTGGCCGAAATAATGGTCTTCTCCAGGGAAAATCGGGGTTTTACGATTTCGGCTCCGTAAACGCGTTCCTTTCTACTCCTAACCACTTTATTAACCATTACATTAGGTTACAACTAACATTAAGACCCAATTTGGGCAGCATAACCCCTAGGAAACTCAATTTCCAAACTTTAAAACCAATGGCAATCCGGCGAAATTTCACCGATTAAATTGCCCACAGCAGCCAGAATAAGCAATATACGAAAGTTTGGAAGTTACCTCAAGCTCCTAATAGCTTCTCCTTGACTTGGCTGAAAACCCTAGCCTCTTGAACACCAAATTTTGAGCTTCAAACACCTTAAATAACATAGAAGAGAAGCTTAGGAACAAGGTTATACGCGTTAGGAGCTAGATCGTCGGAGAAATCGGCTTACCTTGCGAGATTTCTCCTCTTTCTCTCTCTAAGAGCTCTCAACTTTCTCTCACTATCTTCAGCTGGAAATGGCGTGGAATGGCTGAAGAAGATGAGCAATTTGATTAATAATCCATGCTGACATCATCTTTTAATGAGATGATGTCATAATTCCCATTTTCGGATTTTCTGGCAGATTTTCTGCCCAAACTTTGAAAAATCATAACTAATTATAGAAAAATCGAAATGAGGTGATTCCAAAGCCAAATGAAAGATATTTAAGTCCTCTTCATAGGAAAAATATTGGCCATTAATAAAAATCACCACACAATTCCAGAATTACATAAAACTCATAACTGCCCCAAAACAGAGTTCAGTTTCCATCCCAAACTTTGGACAGTTATATCTCCTGGTTCACAAAACGAAATGGAACAAACTATATGTCCATTTTGAATCTTGAGATGTGAACTATAAGACTGGAAAATTTCATAATTTTTAGATACCATTTGGTCATTAAAAACGTTCACACAAACGGACTGCCCAGAATAGAATTTCACTGGACAGAATTTTAGATTTTGCATCTTTGCTTCCATTGGTTCCATTTTCATACCAAACATCATTCTCACATAAATTTTCACAAGGAATCCATTGGAATCATTAAAATATCCAAATTCCCATCACACATTCTTGAAAAGTGTTTATTCAACAATAATTACATCCACTTTTGAAGTCATTAGCCCTTAATCACTTTTTGGGATATTACATTTCTCCCCCCGTAAAATAAATTTCGTCCTCGAAATTTGTCACACAACTTGAGCCATAAACTCTGGATAACGTCTCCGCATATCTGCTTCTGCTTCCCAAGTTGCTTCCCTCTTAGTCATTCCCTTCCAGATCACCTTCACAAATGGAATGCTTCGGTGTCTGAGCAGTCGTTCTTCTCTATCAATGATCTGTTCTGGCTCTATCGCATATGTGAAATTGTCTTGAAGCTCAACATCCTCATACTCAATGATGTGAGACGGATCCGGTTGGTACTTCTTCAGTTGGGAAACGTGGAACACGTCATGAAGTCTGCTCAAGCTCGGAGGTAGAGCTACTCGGTAGGCAACAGGGCCAATCCTATCAAGGATTTCAAAAGGACCTATGTACCTAGGGCTTAGCTTCTTTCTCTTGATCGCTCGCCCAACGCCCGTAACTGGTGATACTCTCAGAAAAATATGATCTCCAACCTCAAACTCTAGAGGCCGTCTTCTCTTGTCAGCGTAGCTTTTCTGTCGACTCTGCGCTGCAAGCAACCTCTTACGAATAATCCGAATCTGTGCAGAGGTTTGATCAACCAAATCTGGCCCATAAAGCTTTCTTTCGGATAACTCATTCCAGCATATTGGTGATTGACACCGTCTTCCATACAATGCTTCATACGGAGCCATTTGGATGCTCGCATGATAGCTATTGTTGTAGGCGAACTCAGCAAGTGGAAGGAAATGATCCCAACTTCCTTTAAAGTCGAGAACACATGCCCGCAACATGTCTTCCAACGTCTGGATTGTTCTCTCAGATTGTCCATCCGTTTGAGGATGATAAGCCGTACTGAATCTCAGTTGAGTACCTAAAGCTTTATGTAATGCTTTCCAGAATCTTGAAGTAAATCGTAGATCTCGGTCGGAAATGATGTTCTTTGGTATACCATGGAGTTTCACAATCTCTCGGATATAAATCTCCGCTAGTTTATCAGGAGAATAACCAGCATTGATTGGTATGAAGTGCGCCGACTTCGTTAACCGATCCACAATTACCCAGATCGCGTCATAGTTTCTGATCCTGGGCAATCCCACAACCAAATCCATGGTTACGCTTTCCCATTTCCATTCCGGAATCTCAAGACTCTGAAGTAACCCAGGCGGTCTCTGGTGCTCGATCTTTACCTTCTGGCAAGTGAGACACCTTGCAACATATTTGGTTACATCACTCTTCAATCCCTGCCACCAATATACAGATTTCAGGTTATGATACATCTTGGTCATACCAGGATGAAGAGTGTACCGGCTTTTGTGTGCCTCATCTAGAATCTTCTGTCTCAACTCCACCTGAAGTGGAACACAGATTCTCTTCTGATAGCAAACTAATCCATGAGGCGATAGGTCATATCCTGGAACTTCTCCCCGCTCAATTTGAGTCAGATTGCGCTGTATCCAGTCATCTTGCCTCTGAGCTTCTTCAATCTCAGTTCTCAGATCACTTTCCTCTTGAGAAACAGTGTAATTGGCACAAATGATCTGGTTTGTCAAATTCAAATCACGAAAGTCTTCAATCAGTTTCTTCTCTCGTATCATCATAGCGGCAACGAGCACAGTCTTTCGACTCAGAGCATCAGCGACTACATTTGCCTTACCCGGATGATATTTTATTTCCAAGTCGTAGTCCTTAAGCAATTCCATCCAGCGGCGCTGTCTCATATTCAGTTCTTTTTTATCATACAAGTATTTGAGACTCTTGTGGTCGCAGTACAGTTCCACAGTCACACCATACAGGTAATGACGCCAAATCTTCAAAGCAAACACAATGGCCGCAAGCTCCAGATCATGAGTGGGATAGTTCAATTCATGAGGTCTGAGCTGTCGAGAGGCGTAGGCCACCACACGTCCCTGCTGCATAAGGACACACCCTAATCCCTGCCCACTGGCATCAGAATACACAACATATGTCAAACTGGGATCGGGCAAAATCAACACAGGTGCCGTAGTCAACCTCTCCTTCAGCTCCACAAAACAGTTTTCACATTTCTCATCCCACACAAACGGCTGATCCTTTCTCGTGAGCTTGGTCATCGGCAACGCAATACGGGAGAAATTTTGGATAAATCTCCGATAATAACCAGCAAGACCCAGAAAACTGCGTATTTCCGCCACAGATTCTGGCCTCTTCCAGTCCAGTACTGCTTCCACTTTACTAGGATCCACAGAGACCCCTTCTTGCGAGATAACATGGCCTAAGAATTTCACTTCTGATAGCCAAAACTCGCACTTGCTCAATTTAGCATATAATTGTTTCTCACGCAATATATTCAATACAACTCCCAAATGATGCTCATGGTCTTCCATACTCTTGGAGTATATCAGAATGTCATCGATAAACACAACAACAAACTGATCCAGGTATTGTCGAAAGATACGGTTCATGTAATCCATGAATACCGCAGGCGCATTGGTTAGCCCAAATGGCATCACCAAGAACTCATAATGACCGTACCGGGTCCGAAAAGCAGTCTTCGGAACATCCTCTGCTTTCACTCGCAGCTGATGATACCCTGACCTTAGATCAATCTTTGAAAACACACACGAACCAGAGAGTTGATCTAATAGGTCATCGATTCGGGGAAGAGGGTACTTGTTCTTAATAGTAACCTTATTCAATTCTCTGTAATCAATACACAATCGAAGACTCCCATCTTTCTTTTTTACGAACAACACTGGAGCTCCCCAAGGTGACACACTGGGTCTAATGAACCCTTTCTCAAGCAAGTCTTCTATTTGTTTCTTTAACTCCGCCATTTCGTTTGGGGCCATGCGGTATGGGGCCTTGGATATAGAACCAGCTCCAGGTACAATGTCAATTGGGAACTGAACTTCCCTTTCTGGAGGTAATCCGCTCAGATCGTCCGGAAACACCTCAGGGAATTCATTTACCACGGGTATATTATTCAAGGTTTCGCCATTTTCCCCTTGCACAGAGAAAAACACTACATACCCCTGGCAACCCTTTTCAAGATACTTTTCAGCTTTGGCTGCCGAAAGAAAATTCATACTAGCATCCACATCTTCAGCCCTCTGAGATACAGGATATACTATCCTCTTGTTTCCACAATCAAGTAGTATATTATTTGCCATTAACCAATCAAAACCCAAAATGACTTCTAATTGACTAAGAGGCAAACATATCAAATCTACAATAGATTGATGCCCTTCCACAGTTATGACACAACTCAAACAAGCTTCTGTGGTCAAGGCCTTAATACCCATTGGAGTTGACACTACTAATTCAAATGGTAGTTTGTGCACATGCAATCCCAGGCGCTTCACGCAATCATTTTCAGCTCAGGAGATTTGCGGGCTTCCTCGTGGGTCATAGCAAACACTCGACCCTGTGTCTTCGGCCTCTGCTCAACTCGTGGTTGTTGACAATCTCTTGAAAGATGTCCTGGCTGCTTACAGTTAAAACAAATCATTTCTCCCCGACAATTCTGGCCATAATGTGATTTGTTGCAACGACGGCATTTCCACTCGATCGCAACTCTCTGAGGTTCACGGTCTCTAGGCTGATAGGGCTTCTTATCACCGCCCTTATATGAAGAAGATCCTTGGCCTTTCCGCTTCTGAGAGGTATTACCCTTGCTGGGTTCATTACGGTGACCAGTGGCTCTAGCAGGATACACTTCTCTTAGGTTGTTCTCTGTGATTCGACACTGCTCCACAGCCTTGTTAAACTTGTCAAATTGATGAGTAGCTAGGCGTTTCCTCAACTCTCGCCTTAGACCGCGAATGAGCATGTCCGAGCTCCATTCTTCATCATCTTTGAATCGGAGGTAGGAGGAGTATCGAGCCAATCGAACGAAACGGGACAAATAATCATCGAAGCTCTCTGTGTCCCCTTGCCTGATGTTAAGGAATTCTGTCTCCTTTTCAAGCCGAACCGATTTTGGGAAGTACTTCTCATTGAATTCTTGTAGGAACAATTCCCAAGTTAGCGGCACATTTCTGCTCTTCAGTGTTAGGGCGATATTCCGCCACCAACGATCCGCATCACCCTCGAGTTTGTAGACCGCCAATCGTGGCTTCACCTCCTCTGGACAACAAAACACCTCAAATATTTTCTCCAGCCTATTCAGCCAATCTTCGGCTGCTTGAGGGTCAAACCTCCCTCTGAACACCGGAGGCATATGCTTGCAGAATCGAGTGACCCAATACTGAAGGTCTTTTTCCTCCCTGGGTGGCATCCCATATGATTCCTGATTCAAGGTAGCACGAGGTGGGGATTCCAGAGGTCGTGCTGATCCTTCTGCAGTGTCCTCATGTCGAGTCTCTCCTTGAGTCTCCTCCGGAGTGGATTAAACCGGACTTCCTGGTTCTTCGCCTTCTCAGCTCTGAGCTCTTCCCTCAGTTCAGTGATCATATCTCTCTGATCCCGAATTAGACCCATAAGCTCTTGCATTGCATCCGGTGGGTTTTCATTAACAACCTCCACTTCAGGGTCTACACGCGGAATATTGGGGCGTCCTCTAGTTTTCTTCATTCTACAAACAACTTGCCCCATTAATTGAGCAGAAATAGTATGCACAATAGTCATAAAACCCATATATGTCCACATCAATAAACATACATGTGCATACACAACAATCGTTCACAGATAATCTTCTATCCCTAAAACCAACTAAGGGAGCTATCCTAGCAACCTCTACCCTTGCCAGGAACTACAGCTCTGATACCAAAATGTAACCCCCTGCCTTAAATAGCGTAATTATAATTCGATATTACGTAATTAAATTGGTTTAGAGACCGTCGAATAGTTCAAAACTCATTTAGAACTCCCTGTGAAGTAGGGACTTTATAAAATTTTCAAAACTTCTTTCCTATTCCGGTCTCAAGTTCAATTATCGAATATAATCACCTGTGCAGTTAATTCACATTCATTCATATCAGAATATCTAATAGCAATCCCGGCAACCCCCGGGTTCCATTCATACACAAAAAGGGTTTACAACCTCCATATAGGGGACTACACAACTACGTTCAACTATTCTTTACAACCAACATAATATACAGACACCCTGTCCAACAGGTTTAACCAACATAACCAAAATAGATGTCCCTACAGGATTCTAACCGCTCCGGGTCGTACGCTTCTCCTTAGAGCCACTCGCCCTGTCTGAAAGGTTAGTTAAAGGAAAGAATGAGATTCAAGAGAATCCCAGTAGTAACAAAACATTTATACCACACATAAGCACACAGCATGTAAGCAAATCATCATACAGCAGCAGCACCACAAATCACACTCCACCCTCATCCCCTTTCTCCGCCGGGAAGGCACACCGCCTAACCCGAACCGTTGTTAGCTACTCAGGGACTATTGGCGTGGCAGTGCATACATGTAGCCTTATAGCCCGTACAGCTATTCAGCTTTCACAAATGGCCCGTCGGCCTCCACAAATAGCCTTTCGGCTCACATAATCACATATATCACACCTCATCCTCATCCCCTTTCTCCGCCGGGAAGGCACACCGTCCTAACCCGAACCGTTGTTAGCTACTCAGGGACTATTGGAATGACAGTGCTAACACAAATCCACAGATGTCGCAACATACGAATTCATTACAAATCAATGATATAACACACATACAATGCATCATACATGGTACAAAAGAAAAGTCACTACCTCGTTCCTTTCTGACGTTCGCTGGCGTAGTTGGCTCACGAGGGCGGCAAATATCGAATCCTACAATTCCAAATGCACTATTTAGACACTTCCATAGTGTTACTTGGGGTTATATGAGTCTATAATGAAAATTTACAAAAATACCCCCGGGGACCCGGCCCGGGCCCGCCGTACCCGGTCCGGTTGCACTTTTCCCAAAATTCTAATATGGGCTTTCCTAACATATTTCAGCCCAAGGAATCCATTTCCGGACTCGGAATTATCAAATTCAATGTAAAATTACGAAATTGCCCTTGGCAGCCCTACTTTTAGGGTTTTAGGGGTGTTTCCGTAATTATGCTTTCTCGGCCTTTTTTGAAAAAGTGCCCAACTGTAACCCCACCTAATTTTCGCCCCTGAACTCAATGGAACCATCAAATCATTGAAAATCCAACTCTAAGACCCATTTCTAGGGCTGGCCGAAATAATGGTCTTCTCCAGGGAAAATCGGGGTTTTACGATTTCGGCTCCGTAAACGCGTTCCTTTCTACTCCTAACCACTTTATTAACCATTACATTAGGTTACAACTAACATTAAGACCCAATTTGGGCAGCATAACCCCTAGGAAACTCAATTTCCAAACTTTAAAACCAATGGCAATCCGGCGAAATTTCACCGATTAAATTGCCCACAGCAGCCAGAATAAGCAATATACGAAAGTTTGGAAGTTACCTCAAGCTCCTAATAGCTTCTCCTTGACTTGGCTGAAAACCCTAGCCTCTTGAACACCAAATTTTGAGCTTCAAACACCTTAAATAACATAGAAGAGAAGCTTAGGAACAAGGTTATACGCGTTAGGAGCTAGATCGTCGGAGAAATCGGCTTACCTTGCGAGATTTCTCCTCTTTCTCTCTCTAAGAGCTCTCAACTTTCTCTCACTATCTTCAGCTGGAAATGGCGTGGAATGGCTGAAGAAGATGAGCAATTTGATTAATAATCCATGCTGACATCATCTTTTAATGAGATGATGTCATAATTCCCATTTTCGGATTTTCTGGCAGATTTTCTGCCCAAACTTTGAAAAATCATAACTAATTCTAGAAAAATCGAAATGAGGTGATTCCAAAGCCAAATGAAAGATATTTAAGTCCTCTTCATAGGAAAAATATTGGCCATTAATAAAAATCACCACACAATTCCAGAATTACATAAAACTCATAACTGCCCCAAAACAGAGTTCAGTTTCCATCCCAAACTTTGGACAGTTATATCTCCTGGTTCACAAAACGAAATGGAACAAACTATATGTCCATTTTGAATCTTGAGATGTGAACTATAAGACTGGAAAATTTCATAATTTTTAGATACCATTTGGTCATTAAAAACGTTCACACAAACGGACTGCCCAGAATAGAATTTCACTGGACAGAATTTTAGATTTTGCATCTTTGCTTCCATTGGTTCCATTTTCATACCAAACATCATTCTCACATAAATTTTCACAAGGAATCCATTGGAATCATTAAAATATCCAAATTCCCATCACACATTCTTGAAAAGTGTTTATTCAACAATAATTACATCCACTTTTGAAGTCATTAGCCCTTAATCACTTTTTGGGATATTACATTTCTCCCCCCGTAAAATAAATTTCGTCCTCGAAATTTGTCACACAACTTGAGCCATAAACTCTGGATAACGTCTCCGCATATCTGCTTCTGCTTCCCAAGTTGCTTCCCTCTTAGTCATTCCCTTCCAGATCACCTTCACAAATGGAATGCTTCGGTGTCTGAGCAGTCGTTCTTCTCTATCAATGATCTGTTCTGGCTCTATCGCATATGTGAAATTGTCTTGAAGCTCAACATCCTCATACTCAATGATGTGAGACGGATCCGGTTGGTACTTCTTCAGTTGGGAAACGTGGAACACGTCATGAAGTCTGCTCAAGCTCGGAGGTAGAGCTACTCGGTAGGCAACAGGGCCAATCCTATCAAGGATTTCAAAAGGACCTATGTACCTAGGGCTTAGCTTCTTTCTCTTGATCGCTCGCCCAACGCCCGTAACTGGTGATACTCTCAGAAAAATATGATCTCCAACCTCAAACTCTAGAGGCCGTCTTCTCTTGTCAGCGTAGCTTTTCTGTCGACTCTGCGCTGCAAGCAACCTCTTACGAATAATCCGAATCTGTGCAGAGGTTTGATCAACCAAATCTGGCCCATAAAGCTTTCTTTCGGATAACTCATTCCAGCATATTGGTGATTGACACCGTCTTCCATACAATGCTTCATACGGAGCCATTTGGATGCTCGCATGATAGCTATTGTTGTAGGCGAACTCAGCAAGTGGAAGGAAATGATCCCAACTTCCTTTAAAGTCGAGAACACATGCCCGCAACATGTCTTCCAACGTCTGGATTGTTCTCTCAGATTGTCCATCCGTTTGAGGATGATAAGCCGTACTGAATCTCAGTTGAGTACCTAAAGCTTTATGTAATGCTTTCCAGAATCTTGAAGTAAATCGTAGATCTCGGTCGGAAATGATGTTCTTTGGTATACCATGGAGTTTCACAATCTCTCGGATATAAATCTCCGCTAGTTTATCAGGAGAATAACCAGCATTGATTGGTATGAAGTGCGCCGACTTCGTTAACCGATCCACAATTACCCAGATCGCGTCATAGTTTCTGATCCTGGGCAATCCCACAACCAAATCCATGGTTACGCTTTCCCATTTCCATTCCGGAATCTCAGGACTCTGAAGTAACCCAGGCGGTCTCTGGTGCTCGATCTTTACCTTCTGGCAAGTGAGACACCTTGCAACATATTTGGTTACATCACTCTTCAATCCCTGCCACCAATATACAGATTTCAGGTTATGATACATCTTGGTCATACCAGGATGAAGAGTGTACCGGCTTTTGTGTGCCTCATCTAGAATCTTCTGTCTCAACTCCACCTGAAGTGGAACACAGATTCTCTTCTGATAGCAAACTAATCCATGAGGCGATAGGTCATATCCTGGAACTTCTCCCCGCTCAATTTGAGTCAGATTGCGCTGTATCCAGTCATCTTGCCTCTGAGCTTCTTCAATCTCAGTTCTCAGATCACTTTCCTCTTGAGAAACAGTGTAATTGGCACAAATGATCTGGTTTGTCAAATTCAAATCACGAAAGTCTTCAATCAGTTTCTTCTCTCGTATCATCATAGCGGCAACGAGCACAGTCTTTCGACTCAGAGCATCAGCGACTACATTTGCCTTACCCGGATGATATTTTATTTCCAAGTCGTAGTCCTTAAGCAATTCCATCCAGCGGCGCTGTCTCATATTCAGTTCTTTTTTATCATACAAGTATTTGAGACTCTTGTGGTCGCAGTACAGTTCCACAGTCACACCATACAGGTAATGACGCCAAATCTTCAAAGCAAACACAATGGCCGCAAGCTCCAGATCATGAGTGGGATAGTTCAATTCATGAGGTCTGAGCTGTCGAGAGGCGTAGGCCACCACACGTCCCTGCTGCATAAGGACACACCCTAATCCCTGCCCACTGGCATCAGAATACACAACATATGTCAAACTGGGATCGGGCAAAATCAACACAGGTGCCGTAGTCAACCTCTCCTTCAGCTCCACAAAACAGTTTTCACATTTCTCATCCCACACAAACGGCTGATCCTTTCTCGTGAGCTTGGTCATCGGCAACGCAATACGGGAGAAATTTTGGATAAATCTCCGATAATAACCAGCAAGACCCAGAAAACTGCGTATTTCCGCCACAGATTCTGGCCTCTTCCAGTCCAGTACTGCTTCCACTTTACTAGGATCCACAGAGACCCCTTCTTGCGAGATAACATGGCCTAAGAATTTCACTTCTGATAGCCAAAACTCGCACTTGCTCAATTTAGCATATAATTGTTTCTCACGCAATATATTCAATACAACTCCCAAATGATGCTCATGGTCTTCCATACTCTTGGAGTATATCAGAATGTCATCGATAAACACAACAACAAACTGATCCAGGTATTGTCGAAAGATACGGTTCATGTAATCCATGAATACCGCAGGCGCATTGGTTAGCCCAAATGGCATCACCAAGAACTCATAATGACCGTACCGGGTCCGAAAAGCAGTCTTCGGAACATCCTCTGCTTTCACTCGCAGCTGATGATACCCTGACCTTAGATCAATCTTTGAAAACACACACGAACCAGAGAGTTGATCTAATAGGTCATCGATTCGGGGAAGAGGGTACTTGTTCTTAATAGTAACCTTATTCAATTCTCTGTAATCAATACACAATCGAAGACTCCCATCTTTCTTTTTTACGAACAACACTGGAGCTCCCCAAGGTGACACACTGGGTCTAATGAACCCTTTCTCAAGCAAGTCTTCTATTTGTTTCTTTAACTCCGCCATTTCGTTTGGGGCCATGCGGTATGGGGCCTTGGATATAGAACCAGCTCCAGGTACAATGTCAATTGGGAACTGAACTTCCCTTTCTGGAGGTAATCCGCTCAGATCGTCCGGAAACACCTCAGGGAATTCATTTACCACGGGTATATTATTCAAGGTTTCGCCATTTTCCCCTTGCACAGAGAAAAACACTACATACCCCTGGCAACCCTTTTCAAGATACTTTTCAGCTTTGGCTGCCGAAAGAAAATTCATACTAGCATCCACATCTTCAGCCCTCTGAGATACAGGATATACTATCCTCTTGTTTCCACAATCAAGTAGTATATTATTTGCCATTAACCAATCAAAACCCAAAATGACTTCTAATTGACTAAGAGGCAAACATATCAAATCTACAATAGATTGATGCCCTTCCACAGTTATGACACAACTCAAACAAGCTTCTGTGGTCAAGGCCTTAATACCCATTGGAGTTGACACTACTAATTCAAATGGTAGTTTGTGCACATGCAATCCCAGGCGCTTCACGCAATCATTTTCAGCTCAGGAGATTTGCGGGCTTCCTCGTGGGTCATAGCAAACACTCGACCCTGTGTCTTCGGCCTCTGCTCAACTCGTGGTTGTTGACAATCTCTTGAAAGATGTCCTGGCTGCTTACAGTTAAAACAAATCATTTCTCCCCGACAATTCTGGCCATAATGTGATTTGTTGCAACGACGGCATTTCCACTCGATCGCAACTCTCTGAGGTTCACGGTCTCTAGGCTGATAGGGCTTCTTATCACCGCCCTTATATGAAGAAGATCCTTGGCCTTTCCGCTTCTGAGAGGTATTACCCTTGCTGGGTTCATTACGGTGACCAGTGGCTCTAGCAGGATACACTTCTCTTAGGTTGTTCTCTGTGATTCGACACTGCTCCACAGCCTTGTTAAACTTGTCAAATTGATGAGTAGCTAGGCGTTTCCTCAACTCTCGCCTTAGACCGCGAATGAGCATGTCCGAGCTCCATTCTTCATCATCTTTGAATCGGAGGTAGGAGGAGTATCGAGCCAATCGAACGAAACGGGACAAATAATCATCGAAGCTCTCTGTGTCCCCTTGCCTGATGTTAAGGAATTCTGTCTCCTTTTCAAGCCGAACCGATTTTGGGAAGTACTTCTCATTGAATTCTTGTAGGAACAATTCCCAAGTTAGCGGCACATTTCTGCTCTTCAGTGTTAGGGCGATATTCCGCCACCAACGATCCGCATCACCCTCGAGTTTGTAGACCGCCAATCGTGGCTTCACCTCCTCTGGACAACAAAACACCTCAAATATTTTCTCCAGCCTATTCAGCCAATCTTCGGCTGCTTGAGGGTCAAACCTCCCTCTGAACACCGGAGGCATATGCTTGCAGAATCGAGTGACCCAATACTGAAGGTCTTTTTCCTCCCTGGGTGGCATCCCATATGATTCCTGATTCAAGGTAGCACGAGGTGGGGATTCCAGAGGTCGTGCTGATCCTTCTGCAGTGTCCTCATGTCGAGTCTCTCCTTGAGTCTCCTCCGGAGTGGATTAAACCGGACTTCCTGGTTCTTCGCCTTCTCAGCTCTGAGCTCTTCCCTCAGTTCAGTGATCATATCTCTCTGATCCCGAATTAGACCCATAAGCTCTTGCATTGCATCCGGTGGGTTTTCATTAACAACCTCCACTTCAGGGTCTACACGCGGAATATTGGGGCGTCCTCTAGTTTTCTTCATTCTACAAACAACTTGCCCCATTAATTGAGCAGAAATAGTATGCACAATAGTCATAAAACCCATATATGTCCACATCAATAAACATACATGTGCATACACAACAATCGTTCACAGATAATCTTCTATCCCTAAAACCAACTAAGGGAGCTATCCTAGCAACCTCTACCCTTGCCAGGAACTACAGCTCTGATACCAAAATGTAACCCCTGCCTTAAATAGCGTAATTATAATTCGATATTACGTAATTAAATTGGTTTAGAGACCGTCGAATAGTTCAAAACTCATTTAGAACTCCCTGTGAAGTAGGGACTTTATAAAATTTTCAAAACTTCTTTCCTATTCCGGTCTCAAGTTCAATTATCGAATATAATCACCTGTGCAGTTAATTCACATTCATTCATATCAGAATATCTAATAGCAATCCCGGCAACCCCCGGGTTCCATTCATACACAAAAAGGGTTTACAACCTCCATATAGGGGACTACACAACTACGTTCAACTATTCTTTACAACCAACATAATATACAGACACCCTGTCCAACAGGTTTAACCAACATAACCAAAATAGATGTCCCTACAGGATTCTAACCGCTCCGGGTCGTACGCTTCTCCTTAGAGCCACTCGCCCTGTCTGAAAGGTTAGTTAAAGGAAAGAATGAGATTCAAGAGAATCCCAGTAGTAACAAAACATTTATACCACACATAAGCACACAGCATGTAAGCAAATCATCATACAGCAGCAGCACCACAAATCACACTCCACCCTCATCCCCTTTCTCCGCCGGGAAGGCACACCGCCTAACCCGAACCGTTGTTAGCTACTCAGGGACTATTGGCGTGGCAGTGCATACATGTAGCCTTATAGCCCGTACAGCTATTCAGCTTTCACAAATGGCCCGTCGGCCTCCACAAATAGCCTTTCGGCTCACATAATCACATATATCACACCTCATCCTCATCCCCTTTCTCCGCCGGGAAGGCACACCGTCCTAACCCGAACCGTTGTTAGCTACTCAGGGACTATTGGAATGACAGTGCTAACACAAATCCACAGATGTCGCAGCATACGAATTCATTACAAATCAATGATATAACACACATACAATGCATCATACATGGTACAAAAGAAAAGTCACTACCTCGTTCCTTTCTGACGTTCGCTGGCGTAGTTGGCTCACGAGGGCGGCAAATATCGAATCCTACAATTCCAAATGCACTATTTAGACACTTCCATAGTGTTACTTGGGGTTATATGAGTCTATAATGAAAATTTACAAAAATACCCCCGGGGACCCGGCCCGGGCCCGCCGTACCCGGTCCGGTTGCACTTTTCCCGAAATTCTAATATGGGCTTTCCTAACATATTTCAGCCCAAGGAATCCATTTCCGGACTCGGAATTATCAAATTCAATGTAAAATTACGAAATTGCCCTTGGCAGCCCTACTTTTAGGGTTTTAGGGGTGTTTCCGTAATTATGCTTTCTCGGCCTTTTTTGAAAAAGTGCCCAACTGTAACCCCACCTAATTTTCGCCCCTGAACTCAATGGAACCATCAAATCATTGAAAATCCAACTCTAAGACCCATTTCTAGGGCTGGCCGAAATAATGGTCTTCTCCAGGGAAAATCGGGGTTTTACGATTTCGGCTCCGTAAACGCGTTCCTTTCTACTCCTAACCACTTTATTAACCATTACATTAGGTTACAACTAACATTAAGACCCAATTTGGGCAGCATAACCCCTAGGAAACTCAATTTCCAAACTTTAAAACCAATGGCAATCCGGCGAAATTTCACCGATTAAATTGCCCACAGCAGCCAGAATAAGCAATATACGAAAGTTTGGAAGTTACCTCAAGCTCCTAATAGCTTCTCCTTGACTTGGCTGAAAACCCTAGCCTCTTGAACACCAAATTTTGAGCTTCAAACACCTTAAATAACATAGAAGAGAAGCTTAGGAACAAGGTTATACGCGTTAGGAGCTAGATCGTCGGAGAAATCGGCTTACCTTGCGAGATTTCTCCTCTTTCTCTCTCTAAGAGCTCTCAACTTTCTCTCACTATCTTCAGCTGGAAATGGCGTGGAATGGCTGAAGAAGATGAGCAATTTGATTAATAATCCATGCTGACATCATCTTTTAATGAGATGATGTCATAATTCCCATTTTCGGATTTTCTGGCAGATTTTCTGCCCAAACTTTGAAAAATCATAACTAATTCTAGAAAAATCGAAATGAGGTGATTCCAAAGCCAAATGAAAGATATTTAAGTCCTCTTCATAGGAAAAATATTGGCCATTAATAAAAATCACCACACAATTCCAGAATTACATAAAACTCATAACTGCCCCAAAACAGAGTTCAGTTTCCATCCCAAACTTTGGACAGTTATATCTCCTGGTTCACAAAACGAAATGGAACAAACTATATGTCCATTTTGAAGCTTGAGATGTGAACTATAAGACTGGAAAATTTCATAATTTTTAGATACCATTTGGTCATTAAAAACGTTCACACAAACGGACTGCCCAGAATAGAATTTCACTGGACAGAATTTTAGATTTTGCATCTTTGCTTCCATTGGTTCCATTTTCATACCAAACATCATTCTCACATAAATTTTCACAAGGAATCCATTGGAATCATTAAAATATCCAAATTCCCATCACACATTCTTGAAAAGTGTTTATTCAACAATAATTACATCCACTTTTGAAGTCATTAGCCCTTAATCACTTTTTGGGATATTACAATTTCAGCTTTCACTGTAATCATTATGCCCGCTTTTACGGTAAATACTATGCAGCAGCATCACAAGGCACAAAGCATCACAAAGCTCCATAAGGCGTCACAAGGCATCACAAAGCAACAACAACAACACAATGCATGACAATATACATACAATACATTTACACAAAGTATAAGAGAAGAGTCACTACCTTGTTCTTTCCTGACATTCCTTGGCACAGTGGGCTCACGAGTACGGCAGATGTCAAATCCTATAACCAAATTAGGGACAACCGATCAATCTCTTTTCCAAATACTTATTTCTATAATACTTTAAGTTGGTTATCATTCAAACTTTTTAGGATGACCATTAGAGGCCTAAACACATGCTAAAAGGGTTGGAAGAAACTACCTTGAAGATCCCTTTTCGGAAGCACAACAGTGATTTTCAGCTGGCTTACTCAAGTGAAGATGACCTCACTCGAGTGATGGGAGGCTTGTACTTGAGTGAGAGTGGCTCTCACTCGTGAGTGTTTGACAATGAGCAACAACAACGGCCAGAAAGTGCTCACAACACTCGAGCATGAGGTTTTGTACTCGAGTGATGACTCCAAAATCACTCGAGTCCCTAAAAGTGCAACACAGAAAGTGCTTGCCCGAGAGCACAGACAATTTTAGAGGAGGAAGCTCACTCGAGCACAACCCTTACACTTAGGTGAGAAGACTACACTTACGAGTGTCAAAACACCCTCTTAAAAATTGACCTGCGAGTGCTTAGCCGAGATCAACTCTTAACATGACATTACACTTCTACTTGAGTAAACCCATGCTCACTCGAGTGATGGCATGTATCACTCGCCAATCAGGAAGTGCACTCGCGCTTTTGGCATGGAAGTGCAACAAGAACTGAAAGAACTTGGGCAAAAATATGCACAACACTCGAGTAGACTCATCCTCACTCGAGTGAGGCTTATTAGATTGCCAGATCGCAGCAAAAGATAGAAATTCTCATATTGGCCAAAACTGATCCCAATGGTTCCCAAACTCAACACAAAGCTCATACCCACTTAAAATCCCATAAGGAACCCATTGGTAAACTCCAAAACACTCAAAACCCATCCTAACAACAATTCATATTCTTGGGTCTCTATAACACACACAATACCTAAATTCATTCAACCCACTTCCAAAATTCAAAACCACAGCCAACACTTAAATAACTCTACCATAAACCAATTCCAACATCATTCATCATATAATCCATGCATTCAAAAATTGGCATAAAACCAGGGCAAATTCCAGAATTCATCATACTCAACCAAAAATCACAATAAATATATCACAATGATCTAAATGCTCACCTCTTCACTTTGCTAAAAACAAAACCTTGATTCTCCAACTTTCAAACTGCTCCAACACTCAAACTACCACCTTTCAAAATTCTGAAATCATTAAGATGAAGCTCTCAATGAGGTGCACAACATTAGAGAAGAAGTCTAGAGCATTAGAGATCAACAAAGGCATCAAAATCTCACCTTTCTTCTTCTCTTTCTTCCTTGGTAGTCGGAAATGGAGGATGAGGAGAGAGATGATGATGAAGCAAGCATATCTTTCCCCTTCCCAAAGCTCAAACCGAATATGAGAGAAAAGAGAGAGAAAAGTGAGTGTTTGACTTAAAGCATTATCATATGGTCCACAAAATGCCACTTGTCAACATCTTTTTCACTTCCTCCATGAGCACACAATTCCGACACATAGCCAATAGATCCCAACCCTTGATCTTTGATCACCAATGAGTTTTGTCTTCGGTAACTGACCAATTGGTCGATAAATTTCCAATTTTACTATTTTGCCCCTGATTTTCACTATGCTTAATAAGTCATCACCAAGTACATTTATATCAAATTCACATCACATTTCTCTAAAAGTGTTTAATTATACTAATTACAATCAATTTTGAAGTCATTAGCCCTAAATCTCAAATTGGGTCATTACAAACAAGGTCCTCATATCGGTGGGATTCAGATTCACAACCTTATAGTAACGAGCAAACCCTTTTACCAACTTGACCAACCTTTATTGGCATATGCATATGTATTTTAATCATTAACAATAACAAAAAAGCAAGTGTCACTATGAAAATTTATAAATCTTAATTTTAACAATTAACAATAGCAGAATAACAAATATTCATATGAAAATTTATAAATTCTATAATTTATATTATAGAAGCTGATACAAAAATTTACAAGTATTTTTTGTGGGTGAAAAATTATCAGAGTGGTGGGAAGTTTTTGTCACATACATTGTAATTTTAAGGGACACTTCTATATGTTTTCAAAATAGATGCGTCTTCCTGCATGTTGCAGAGCAGCCATAGCTAATTAACTAGCTTATGTAAATTGATTAATACAATTAATTACCCCATTTTTAAAAGAAACATACAGAATCAGTAGTTGTCCTGTCTCTCGCTGCATGTTGCAGAGCTAATTAACCTACTTACGTAAATTAATTAATAAAATTAATTGGAATCTATGAAAGTTGATTCCCTTTTCATTTCTTATGTTTGGTTTGACTATAACTACGAGATGAAATGGTATTTTTTTAATGACAATCGGTATTTGAATTATTTTACTATTTTAATAAAAATTGATTTGTTTAAATACAATCGTATGATATTAGTTGCTAGTTAACTATATTTAAACACTGTTAAATCTAAATGAAAATAATTTTCTTAACATCATTTTTTATCAACTAGTGGGAGATCAGTAATAATTCTTTTATATTGATTTTTAATTATTTTTTTGTTAATTTTTTTTTTCTAAAATGATCAACTAGTTGGATCAACACATACTGTTGATCTTTTATTTTTCATCATCAAAGAAATTATTACTTTTATTTTTTATATAAAAATAATATTTTCATTTTTTAAAAAATTATTTATTTTTACAGATTGTCAACTTCGGACAATTTATTAGAAAATGCTAATTTCAAAAATAGGAAAAATTTGTCTCAAATATTTAAAATTTTCTGCAACGGTTTGTCTGAATAATATTAATTATAAAATTTTGCTTCCCAATGCAACATTTTGCTTTCTGTAAGTTGCGACATCGGGGTACGTATTTGTTTTCGGGGGAAGAAGTGTATGCAAAGATGAGTTTAATAACGGGGGAAAAAACAATTATAAATATGATGTTATCTTATCCATCGAAAGAAAAAAAGATGATGTTATCTTCCAAGCTCAAGCATAAATTCTTGAAATTTTTCTCTCATTTTTTTTATATCACTATTTGATGGAGTTAAATTCAAATATTTTTAGACTCAACAAAGAGTATCTCTTCTTTTTTTATGAATAATAGTATCTCTTCTAATTTTTTTTTATATTCACACATATTTGAATTAAGACATCACGTTTAAGCAATTAAAAAAAAAATTGAAATTTTCACCCTATAGCTTTTGCATTCACTTGAAATTTTCTCTTAGATATACAAATGTGTATCTTGTAATGACCCAAAATGTGAATACGGGCTCATGACTCCAAAAGTAGACGTAATGAAAGGTCAAACACTTTTAGAGAATACGGTGTGAGTATTGACCCAAATGACCCGAATTAGTAGCAGAAAGTGTCCAAACCTAGTATTTAAGTTCAAGCATGGTGATAAAGCTTAAGTTGAATTAAAAGTGAAGGGAGTAGCGCATGGTATGAGAAATGGGGTCAAATAATATGTTAAGTGGTAATCCAGTTGAAATTGCTGTAGTCAGGGGCAAAACTAGAAGAAAGAAATTTATCGGCCAATTAGTCAACAACCGAAGAAGAGACTGACTAATAGCTAAAAGAGTAAGAGGGGTGATTAAATGGCTAGTGGAATTAGTGAGAGTAATTCTATGGTTGCATGCTTTAAGAGAATGCACAAAATCATGACATATGGCACCATTAGGACCACTGGATGAAGTCCAAGATTCAAAGTCTTTTCTCTTTTCTTTCTCTTCTCAACTTGGTCAAAAGGGCAAGGAGGGAGTTGAATCATCCATCATCATTCTCTCTCTCTCTCTCTCTCTCACAGCTCTCTTAAAGGTCAACCATGGGAGGGAGGAAAGAGAAACAAGAAGTTTAAGGTGAAGGTAAGATTTTGACTTAGTAGATAATTCATTTTGCTCAAAACCTCTTTTCTAAACTTGTTCCTCTTGAAGTAAGCTTCATTCCTATGGTTTTAGATTTTTAAGATGAGATGTTTTTGAATCCAAGAAAAGCTAGTGATTGGAGAATCAAAAAATCAATTAGAGAAAGAGGAAGATGTGAGCAAAAGCTATATTTTGACATATGTATTGTAATCATTGGTTGAGTATTGTGATTTCTGGAATTTGCCCTAATTTTCATGTAATTAGGGTGTTAGAGAGGTCATAGTGTTTTGATGATAGTGTTGATGTCTTGTGGTGTTCATTGGATAAATGCACTTGATTGGAGTCTTGTTTGCATAGTGTTTTAAAATAGCAAATGATGTCAAAATGTTATGAAATTTTTTAGTGTTGTAGTATACTTTGTGAGCTTTAAAACAATATAAAGCTTGTGTCGTTTCGATGTGTATGCAAAAAGTTATGGACATATGAAGTTAGCCAAGAATCAGGCCAATTCTTGGCCTTGGCAGGCATCTTGGCCACAGCCATAGAGTTTCTGTTTGGTGTCACACCCCCCACTACTGCTAGACCCCACTGTTGCTGGTGTCATCCTGCCATGGGGTCGAGGGTGCAACTCAAAGGAATATTTCCCCCCATGGGAATTCCTTTCGCCTTCCCACACCTCGAACACTCGACCTGGGGCTTAAGTCGAGCGCTTGGCGAAGTGAGGTACCATTGAGCTAAGTTAGCTCAATGGTACCTCACTTCGCCAAGCGCTCGACTTAAGCCCCAGGTCGAGTGTTCGAGGTGTGGGAAGGCGAAAGGAATTCCCATGGGGGGAAATATTCCTTTGAGTTGCACCCTCGACCCTGTGGCAGGATGCCACTAGTAGAAATAAGGGGTCCAGTAGCAGTAAGGGGTGTGACAATAAAAAGGTGCCTTTTTATTGAGCTAGTTTAGCTCAATGGTACCACACTTCACCAAGCACTCGACTTAAGCCCTAGGTAGAGTGTTCGAGGTGTGGGGAGGCGAAAGGAATCCACAAGGGGTGTGGAAATATTCCTTGTGAGTCCATCCCTCAACCCCGTGGCCGAATGCCACTAGCAGCAGTGGGGTCCAGCAGTAGTGGGGGGTGTGACATCCAGTTCTTGGCAGAGGCCAAAAGGGTCTTGACCGTGGCCAAAAATCTCTAACCTGTTCTTGGTCGTAGCTCAAGGGTTCTTGGCCATGGCTCAAAAGTTTCTAACCTGATCTTGGCTGCGGCCAGTGGTTCTTAGCCACAGCCAAAATATTTCCCAACCTTTTAGGCTTTTTGTAGGCTTCTAGTAGCCACCTAAATGTTTCAGATGATAACCAAGCCTAAGTGTTTTGGAGTTAAGAATTGAAATAGTAAATAACTTGTCGTCCTTGATTATGATTTATAGGACTTGATGTTTACCCCGAGCATGTGAAATCGGTGCCCGAGCTGGATTGGAAAGAATAAGGTAGTGACTCTTTCTCTTATATCCTGTATAATACTTGTATGTTTGTGTTTAGCACTAAATAGTGAAGAACGTGGAAGTTAAATTGTGAAGAAAACAAAATTAGTTGTGACTTGCAAATCACACATCAATGTGAAACTATGCCAAAAGTCCCGGCTGATGTACGGGTGAGGATAGGCCGGCCAAAAGTCCCGGGAGATGTACAGGTGAGGTCGTTACATTTCGCTGTGTTGTAATGCTGTAGAATTGAATACGACGAAAGTTGTTGTTGTTTATGCTGTTGTGAATATAGTGATAGTTGTCATGATGCCTGGGAAGTGAATACGGCGAAAACTGTTGTTGTGGTGAATACAACAAAGTTGTCGTTTGTGACGAAAGTCACGCATTTATGTGGTAGCTAAATACAGCAAAAGCTACTGTGACACTCATCACACATTAATGTGGAAACTGTTGTGAATACTGTTGAGAATTTATCACCGAGAATGTTATCGTTATTTTGAATGCCGTTGTGTTATTGTTTACATGCCTTGTTTATATATCATATGATTGAAATTGTTACTACTGAGATTCCTATGAATCTCACTCTTTCCATTACTAGCCTATAGCTAGGGTAGACAGATAAAAGGAGAAGCTGGTATACAAGGACGGTTAAAGTTCATGGCTAGGAGATTAGTTTTGTGTTGGTTATCAAATGTTGGGATAATTGTATATGTAAATGTAGACCAATGTAGTACATTTGTGTAATTTTCTATAATCCCCGTTTGAAAATGGGCAAATATGCCCTATAGGCTCTTATAGTTAAGATTGAAACCCAAGTGTTGTCGGGAATTTCATTGAGTACTTTGATATAAATGAATGGAACGGTACCAAGCAGGCCAAATAGTTTTGAAATGTGAAAATGAGACCTGATTAAACAGATTGTGAAAAGTTTTGAAAAGCCCACTTTATCATAGAACCGAACCCTGTCTTAAAGCTGGGACTTTTATAAGTTTTGAATTCTCCGTTGGTTTCCAATTTAACTTAATGACACATTTTCGAACCATAATATCGACTATAGAGGTAGGGGGTTACATATCTCTTTGGTTGTTTGTTTAGAAAAAAGAACGTATATATCATACATATCATGATCTCTACAATTAGAAATTACTCCATCATGTCCTTAATATAAGGTATATATCCTAAGTGCTGCAAATATATATATATATACATATATATATAAAGTGATATAGCTTCCATTTCCTGTAGTAGTGAGATTTTTTTGTTCATAATCTTTTTTTCCTTTCCAACAAAAAGAAATTTCGTTACTAACTGAATTTACCATACATTTCAGAATATAAACCGGAATAAAGGATACTATAAAACAAAGTCTCAACAAATTAAAAACTAGAACTAATTAGCCAACTTCAAAATGAGATGAACGACAGTCTTTATAGAAGAAGAGCTTAGAGAGGGGATAGTGGTTCCAACTTCTAAGAACCCAGTCTTGCAGACGCATTCATTTGGCTGATCTTTTTGGTCTGCAACCAAATTAAATTTGCATCTCTCATAATTTATTGAAAATGGATCATTTATGGCATGTTTGATTTCCTACGTTTTAATTTTTTTTATTTTGTAAAATCAAGAATATATTTAAAATTATGTTTTCCATTATGTGTTTTGAAAAATAAAAAATAAAAAATTCGTTTTTAAAAGAAAAATAGAACTTATTTGGGTAATTTTATTACCTTTAGTTTTAAAAAATTAGGAAAAAGACAAAGAACATTGTATTTTCAATAATGAGTATCATGCTAATAAGACAAAATATTATTTCACCCTTCACTTTACTGTTTTAGATTTATTTTTAAAAATAATGATTTAAACATTTTTTTCAAAACTAGTTTTGAAAAATTACTATACAAATTTTTTCTAAGAATATAAAATAGATAATAGAATCAAACAAACCCCTTATGTTCCCTCCTGTCTTTAATATAAAAACTAATGTAGGAATTTGCTTTGATCATAAGTGTAAGGCATTGTCCACTTTATCTTTTAAATTTATGATTTTTATACTAAAATCTTTCTATTGACTATATATTAAGAGTATTTTCTATTATCAAGGGAGTAATCCCCAATGCAAACAAGGCAAAAAAAATCCCAATGCAAAGGATTAAAAATAATATTTTAGAAAAACTAATACATGGTTTTTTTTATAAATGATCAACTTAACTAATTTTTGCAAATTAGTTATATTGCTCATATTCTAATCCTCTAAGAATCCCTCTTTCTTTCTTTGTTCTTTTTTTATTCTTTTTTATGAACTCAGAACCCCTCTTTTCAATTTTCTTTTTTAGAATCTCATCTTCACTCTTATATTAAAAAGTAGAGGGTTCATCTTTAATATTTTATAACATATTATTATGATATTAAAAGTAAATTTAAACTTTTAACATTTGATTTCAACAGTTCACAATTGTAGTATATAAAAAATAATAAAATAATTTATGATAATATTTTTATAAAATATTAAATCTAAATCATATATTTTATTATTTAAAGGTGGAGATGAGATTTTTAAAAAAAAAAAATTGAGAGAAAAGACTCGGAGAGAATCCTCTTACATTTAGCACGGGGAGTACGTAATTTAACAAGTGCTTCTTAAAATACAAGACTTGCTATAATGCTAAGTAGAGATCTATTTGTAGTAAGAAAATTAAGAAATATATATAAAGGATATGGGGTGTATATATTGGACGCGGCTTCCCTCTTTTACTATTATCGTTCGCTATCCTCTTTTACCTTTAAACTGCATCGTTTTGGCGTAAAACATAGCACCCAGTTTTTTCTTTTTTCAAAAATCATTATTTAACATCCTGATGTATTTTTTCAGTACCCGTTAGTTTCCTAAAATATTTTTACAAGATCCTAAAATAATTTTTCAGTATTATCCAGTATTTTGAAATATTTTGAAAAATACTATTCAACATCTTGAAATATTTTTTCAGTATCAATCAGTTTTCTAAAATAATTTTCAGTATTATCCAATATCCTAAAGTATTTTTTTAGTGTTACTCAGTACTCTGAAATATTTTTGGTGTAATATTTTAGGATGTTGAATGCACTAAAAATTAGTTTATGTGCACCAAAAATATTCAGAGTACTGACTGACATTATCAAAATACTAGATAATACTGAAAAATTATTTTAGGGAACTGGCTGGTACTGAAAAAATACTTCATGATATTGAATAGTGTTTTTCAAAATACTTTAAAATATTGAATAATATTGAAAAATTATTTTAGGATCTTAAAAAAATATTTTAGAAAACTGACTGATACTAAAAAAATATATCGGATGTTAATTAGTGATTTCAAAAAAAAAAAAACTGAGTGCTGTGTTTTATGTCAAAACGGTGCAGTTTAAAGATAAAGGAGGGCAGCAGACGGTAATAGTAAAAGAGAGAAGCCGCGTCCGTATATATTACCGACTTGGGGTGGTCCCGGTGGGACCAAAGACAACATGGGGAGCTTGTGATTGGGAAAGACACTGCTCACAAGTTCCAAACCTGCGTCACGGGCCTCACATACCCTTTTTCTGACGCTGCTACCCACCACACAGCCAAACACAACACACCAACATATCAGACAAAACACTCCCCACGCTACTCTCCCTTTCTTTCTTTTGCGCCACTTCACCTTTTCTCTCTTCCCTTTTACTACTATCTTCTTCTTCTTCTTTTTTGGTCAGACTAAAATTCATGAAGCTCTATGTAACTTGGGACAATGTACAAATTAGTGATTAATAACTTGGATTGTCGGATTGTACAAATTAGTGATTAATGAATCGGATTGTTGCATTGTCTAGACATACTAATGGCTTGGTCTAAATTAAAAAAAAAAAACCGTTTTTATAGTTAATTAAGTTGGGTTGAACTAAAATTGAACTGCCATCGAGGCAAAACTCAAAATTATACTGAAACTGAAATGATTTTCAGAAGGCTGGGTGATTTTTTGGCATGACAAAAAAGTTTAAAAAATAATTAAAAACCTATTAAAAATTTTCAATATATGTTTAGAGCATTTGTAACCAAAAATGTTTTTATTTCATTAAAAACTTGATGAATTGTGATGTTATTTTATAGACAATTAGACTTATTATAGTTATTTTTTACCAGAGATTTATTATAAATTTATTTCTTATATATGTAATTGCTTTTATGAAATTTTTATTTAATTGTTATGTTATCGTTGATAATAAAAAATGTGAATAGTGGGACTTTTTCAATTCAATGTGTGGCTTGATTTTTGAAATATCAGTATGAATAATATTAACCCTTTTTTATATTTGATCAAGGGTTTTTCTCGCGAGACTTAAAGGATAAAACGTTCTCACCTCTCCTAACAATTGCACATTTTCCCTCTTATGGGTGGCCCTTTACTACCTCAACCAACAGCTTGTTGGTAATAACAACCCCTTTGTTGCTGCTTTTAAATATATACGAATAACCTCCAACTATATGTTATTAATACTTAACCTCCTTTGTACCAAAAAAAAATGCTTAACCTCCTAAACTTTAAGTTGGATAAATGATAAAAAATTAATTGTATGAGAGTTATCTACATAAATATAAACACTAGCAAAAAAATCTACATAAATATAAAATTTTAAAGGGGTAATTGTAAAGTTTCAAAGGCTAAAAAAGCTATCTATACGTAGTTCAAATTTTAGGAAAGTTACCCTTCTTTTCTTTTTTTCTTTTTACCGAAAAGTCACTTTTCCTTTTTAAAGCAACGTCATGTGAAAAATGCGCGCAAGGAAACACCACATACTAATACTATCATTTTCTTCTTTTGCTTCTTATTTGTTAAATCTATAGTTCTTTTTGAGTGAAATCTGGAATTCATTAAGTTTCAACTAGAAAAACTTAATACAAGATCAAATAGAAAGGAAGGGGAAACCTTTATCCATCATCAACGACCGCCTCCTCTAATGAAGGTGGTGGTTGATAAAAAAAAACAAAAACCCCCGCACTAGTATGACCTAACCTAGCAAGGTGGTCAGCATCTCTGTTCTGATCCCTAGGAATATAGCTCAACAACACATTCCAATTCCTAGATAACTAAAGCCTAGCTTCTACAATAATATCACTAAAGGGGTGGTTTTGCTCCCCACTCTAGTTAACAAGTTCATAGTGTAACCCCCTGCCGTAATTAATATCCAGATTACGCGATTAAGGTGAAATAGAGACCAATAAGATAAAACGTCATTTACAAACCCATCAACCCGACGGGGTTTTCACAAATGCATTTCAAAAATCATTTTAAACCCGGTCTCACATTCACACTCCGAATATAATTACTATGCGAAGATAAATTACATTTATACAATTATCAGAGTACGCAATATAAATTCCCGACAATTCCGGGATCATATCTTCGCTCAATAATCATAGGGCACATTAGCCCATACAACTCATTCAATAGGGATTACACAACTTATCCGAATACATTCTCAAATACTGATCCATACAATCAGATACATAATCCCAATTACGCATTGATAACCAACTACTAAGCTCTCACCCAGAAACGAGTCTTCTTCGTCCTTGGATGCTTGCTTCATCCTCAATCTTCCTTCCCTGTCTAAAATGTTGATAGGGGAGGGTGAGATTCTGGGGAATCTCAGTAGGAAAACAAATACCAATATGCATGCAAGATAAGTATTAAATGCATGACATGCTTGCATCACAATAACACATGTTCACATAATGATATATCCGCATGCTCAATGTTCACACAACATACTCATGGCCATAGTATAAATAGAACAGAGCTACAATCATTCTCATATGTCTCACATAATCACGCAAAGCAATAACATGCATCAATACACAAATACAATTATCAATACATGCAGGAAAGATAAGTTCCCTACCCTCTTTCCACGTAAGCTCCAGATCCGGCTGCTCACGCTCAGGAAATCATCAAATCCTATAACCAAGATCAAGGACATAGGATTAATCCCTTTTCCAATTCCTTAACTTTTAGACATTCAAGTTGGTTATCATTATTGCCCTTTAAGTGCCCTCAAACACCTCAATCCATAGCTCTAAAGGGTTGGAAGACTATCCCCAAAGATCCCCTTTTGAACACTCAAACTTGATATTTTCCACTGCCTCACTCGAGCACAAGTACGGACATCACTCGAGCACAAATGCTCTCACTCGAGCATTGGTACGGACAACACCCGAGCACAAGAGAAAGTGAGACAGAAAGCACATGCCCGAGAGCACAACCCTCACCTGAGGCACAAGCTCACTCGAGCACAGATCCTCACTCGAGCACAAGGCCAAAAGCCTCACTCGAGCACCCGCGAGAGAAATCCAGGAAGTGAGGACCCGAGAGCCCCCAACGCTCTCCAAGCACTGGATCACTCGAACACACACCTCTCACCCGCGAGCACACACCTCTCACCCGCGAGCACACACGGCTCACTCGAGCAGATGCCCTCCGCCCGCGAGTGAGAAGGCACACTTCTTGCACCTTGCCCGCGAGTGAAGACCAGAAAGCAACCCTTCACTCTGGACTCCCACTATCACTCGAGCAGACCATGCTCACTCGAGCATGTTCTTCGCTCACTCGAGCACAAAGCGATGTGCTCGAGCAGCGTTAATGAAAACCCAGGCGCACTCGCAGCAAAACAAGGGAAAACTCACATATCACTCGAGCAGGATCTTCCTCACTCGAGCAATATTCATCCCTCACTCGAGCACACCCCTGTCTGCTCGAGTGAATCTATCAGATTCCAGGAAAACGCAGCAAACATACCACATTCTCCTAACTCTTGCCCAATTGATCCAAATGGACCCAAAACCTCTACCAAAGCTACTCCCACACAAAATCACTCACTGAATTCAATGGAATCAATAGAATTACCAAAATCTCATTCCATTAACATGCTTTGGTCTAGGGCATCATAATCATCATTTTCCAAAATCACTAACCTTACACCTTTCAATCCCAAATCCATTCTATCTATTCAAAACTCATACCAATATACCATTTCTATAACCATAACATGCCAAACTACCCATTACCCATATTTTCACAATTAGGGCAATAATTCCAGAAATTCCCAACTTAATCATTTGGCAATGAAACATAGATAGAAGGATTGGTTTCACATACCTTATCAACTTTCTCAAAGACACTCTTTGATTCTCCACACTTCATATTTTCGTGATCTTCAAATCACCACCAATGGAGAAACTACAATCACCAAAATAAAGCTCTCAACTCAAGGATTAACATTAGAGAAGAGAGTTTGAGCTAAAGAGGCCATTTGCTTACCTCAAAAACCAAATTCTCCTTTCTCTCTCCCAAGCATATTCAGCGAAAATGGAGGAAGGAAGAGAAGAGAGAGAAACCGAGAGAGAGAGAAGAGAGGAGATGGAGATGATGATGATGTGTCTCACTTATGACCCATCCAAGGGTCCACACTTTGCCACTTGTCACCATCTCACTCCAACTCTCATGGGCTCACATGCACACACATACACTTGATTATGCCCCTTGCTCAACTTCACAATCAATCCTAGCCATTGATCTTGAAGCTACCAATGAGTTCCCTCTTCGGCAACCAATCAAATGGTCGGTAACTTTACCGTTTTGCCCCTGATTAGGGAAATTCACTTGGAATTACCATCAACTCATTTTCATATTTCTTAATCACAATTTGGACTCTTGCTAAACCAGGGCTTAGCAGTCCACTAATCTCAGGCTTAATCTCAATAATTATCATTAGTCCTTAATCGAAAATCGGGGTGTTACACATAGCCTCAATACAATCAGAACGAATCAAAATATTCTTGTATCCACTACTCCAGCAAATCTGAAGCCCTTGAATAATTGCTATAATATTAGTTATTGCAGGAGGAACTGATAACAGCTTGTAAGTAAAACCACCAAGCCAAGTTCTTTCAGCATCGCGTAAAACTCCCCCACAGCTACATTAACCAGAGTCCATAGCTGATCCATCCACCTCCAAGTACACAAAGCCCGCTTCCTCTTGAGTAATTGTTGTACCCTGTCCTTCAGATGCTTGTTGAGAATAGAACTGATACTGGGAGAGAAAATCATGATCCCAAGTAGCCCGAAAGAAGCTTGACTGGCCATCCTGAGAAGAAGGTTCTAGATCCTCGCCAAAGACTTTCCTGCACCTGGTTACCCATATGTCCCAACATACATAACCAAACAAGGAAGCCCATTAAAATTTTCTCATAAAATCTCTACCAAAACCATGCTTCAGGTTCCAATTTATCCAATCCCTCCCTTGTAAGGACTTGAATTTATCCCACAAAGTCGGGTAAATTAAAGCAATCCATCGCTCTCGAGCATTCATACAATCTCTAAGCAAGTGCATCATGTCCTCCTCTTGATCACATCCAAAAGGGCATCCTGCGGAATCCAGTAGTCTTTTTTGTGCTCTCATCTTCACAGTATGCAAACGGTTATGAGAAGCTAGCCACAGGAATGACTTGATCTTCTCCGGTACTGAGCATCTCCACAGAGTCTTCCAGAATGGCTCTCCAATAGTACTAGTACCTGCAGCAAGAAAATAATATGTAGATTTAACAGAAAAACAGCCATCCGAGGAAGGCTTCCAAAAATACTTATCCTCTCCTCTTTGCTCATGAGGTGGGTGGGCACACATGAGACGATCAGTAACCTGAGGGTGAAACCATCGATCAAGCTTCTCGAGCAAGGATTTTGTTATAATCTTTCCATAGTTCCTTTTCAGTTTGGACTAGGTACTGATTATCACGTCTTCCCTTAGCTCTCTCCACCCTTTCAATCCTTCTGAGGATCTTCTTCTTCTTCTCATTTAGGTTGCCCACTTTGTTCCGATTCCATTCCTCTGCCGGGTTAGCAAAATTACTCACTTTATCAGTCCATTGCTTTAAGCTCCAACAATTTTTAACCACATTTGTAAAACCGTCTTCAAGAAACCAAGCCGCTTGGCAGCGAAAGGGCATTTTTCCTTCTTCTATAAGACATTTCAAGATTACAACGAAGAAGAATCAGCCTATGATTAAAACCAAATTTATTCAAATGATGGGTCTTGGTGAGAGGGTAAGCCTGGTTCCAATCAGAGTTTATGAAAGCCCAGTCTAAACGTTCCTTCAGGAGATCACGCTCCCATGTGAAGCGCTCCCCTACAAATTTAGTTTCTATCAATTCCGCCTTCATTATGCAATCTTTGAAATGGTGCATAGATCGAAGATTTAGAGTTGAGCCTCCTTTCTTATCTTCAGTAGACAAGTAAGCATTAAAATCACCCAGGATCAGCCATGGTGTTAGATCTCATGTTTTGATGATAACAAAAGAATAGTTTGAAAAGAAAAAGGTTAATAATCAAGCTTGAACTAAGTAATAACAGGAATAAGCTTGACTTGAAGTTAGCATGGAAGTATTGAAGAATAGCCAAGAGAAAATGCTGAGGAACCTGATCAGAAGCAAATCTTCTAAGGCATTACTCGAGGCGCTACTCGAGTAATGAGACAAAACTTGAAGTAACAGAGGAGAACTTCCAGTAACCTGTCACTGTTACTCGAGGCACTACTCGAGTAACCAGGTAAAAGTTTAAGGTTGCTCTCGGCCTGCTAATGTTACTCGAGGAGCTACTCGAGTAACCATGTAAAAACTTCCAGTTGCCATCAAGTTTTCCAAATGATACTCGAGGAGCTACTCGAGTACCTTTGTTTTCTAAAATATGAACCTCTCGGCATTTTATACGACTGCTAATGTTACTCGAGGAGCTACTCGAGTAACACTATGAGAACTTCCAGTTGGCCTTGCAGTTTTCTCCATGATACTCGAGGAGCTACTCGAGTAACTCTGTTTTTGAAAAGATGGAGCTCTCGGCACTTTGTACCACTGCCAATGTTACTCGAGGCACTACCCGAGTAACATACTAAAGTAAGTGAAAAACTTGAGGTTTGTACCTGATTTACTTGATTTCATCTTCCTCGAATACTTACTCCATTATACAAGTTTTTCATGCTTTGTTTTTAAGTGGATTCCTCTAGTAAGTACCCCAGTATGCAAAAATATTTTCAAAGGAAACTTCAAGTCATTACCAGAGTAAGTTATGCTCAAATGTCTCAGTTACTCGAGGTGGTACCCGAGTAACTAATGCAAAAATGTATGCATTACTCGAGTCGGTACCCGAGTAATGAGGTAATTGCTCTCGGCCTTGAAATCCTGCCAACGTTACTGGAGTAGAGCATCGAGTAACCAGAGTTTATTTGAAGGTGTACTCGAGTGGGTACCCGAGTAACCCATAAAGTTGTGAATGCATTACTCGAGTAGTTACCCGAGTAAATAACTATTCCAAAGGTTTGAAATTTAGTTTACTCCATGCACTACCCGAGTAATCTTGTTTATCTTCATTGACTTTCAAATAAACAATGATTTCACGATGTTACTCGAGGGGCTACTCGAGTAAACTTCAAGGGTTACTCGAGGAGCTACTCGAGTAAGCTAATCCAGAAAGTTTGAAATCATTCCAACGGTCATTATTCTGTTTCCTATTTGATTAACTTTTCATTATATTAGTATACTCAGTTTTTCAACAGGAAAACAGTGAAGAGATCTTACCAAATAAGGAAAGTCAAAAGCAATGCTCAAATGTCACCGACCGTCACCTACCGCAACGTATATTCTTCAAAAACTAGAAAAGTCAATTATGGCTGCGCACGCTCCAACGGTCATGAAGAAATATGTTCCAGCAATCATTACCAACGTTTCTATATATATGGGAACATCTGATGCAAGAAAACAAAAGAACTCACATACGAACGTATCATTAAGTTCATTACTCTGTTTTCACGTTGAAATTGTATTTCTATGCTTCAGTGATTATTATTTACTCTGTAAGAGAGTTATTTCATTCAAACTCAATATTTGTTATTGAGATAACTTAAGGTTGTGGAACCTTGAGTTGGGATTGGATTACAACCTGTAAGGGGGAGTGAGTGTCCAGGTGTAAGGAACTTGCTTGTACTGAGGTGCCAAGAACCCACTGAATCTTGGAAGCTATAGTGAAACTCTCAGAGAAGTTCTGAGGACTGGACGTAGGTCAAAGTGGTTGTGACCGAACCAGTATAACTCCCGGTGTACACTTCGGTGATATTTCTCCTCACTCATTACTGTTTTAATTCTTTTGTCAAAGTTTTATATTTTTGAAAGAAATTTCAGTATCACCCAATTCACCCCCCTCTTGGGTGAAACGCTTGATCTAACACATGGCTCATTGACCGAGTCACTAAAATTTATAATGCCAGCCCAAAGATTTTGACGCAACATGCAATTAGGTTCAACATACACACATGAGAGTAAAAAGCTCACAGAATTATTCTTAGTTATAGCTCTAACATAAATAACTAGAGTGGAGGAAGAGATATATTGGAGATTCAACTCCTCCTCATTCCAAAGAATCCAAATTCCGCCAGCAAAACCAGTAGCCTCAAGTCTAAGCCAAGCACTAAAACCAAGACGCCTGATAATTTTATCAGCTTTACCACTACTAACACGAGTTTCACAGAGAATAAGAATATCAATCTTTCTATCTCTGAGTAAGTCCCTGATTCTACCTGGAAAAATTTTTGAGGCTGCACCTCTACAATTCCAAGAAATAATATCCATAAAAACAGTAAAAGAAAGGAGAAAAGAACTTGAGTATCAAGGCTACTGCCCTGAGTCCGAAAGCTTCACGGTTGCCTCCTCTTCATGGGCAGTCACACCCCCAGCCTCCATTGAGTCTTCCAACACGTTATGCAAGCCCTCTTGTTACCCCTTTGCATAATTCTGATTTTGCATAAGAAGAGAACCCCCTGGCTGAGCATGTTCATTATGGTACTCGGCTGATACATGTTGTTGTTCTTCTTGTTGATGTTGTTGGATCGTCTAATCATGTGTGTCCAGGATCATTTGTGCATGTGAGTCAACATTATGTGGATCCTCTCTTTTAATAGCTCTTTGTTGCTCAAGTAGATAATTCACATTGTTGATATCTAGTGGCCCAGAGAGAGAGGCAAATCCAAAGACCAAGTGATGGGCCCTTCCTGTTTGCTTCTTTTTAAACAAAGAAGTAATTATTTTTGGTGCACCCTTTTTTTTCTTATTCTCAACGGGTTTACTTAGCAGCCCACTTTTACTTTTATACAGCCCATTAATGCTTGTTTCTTTGAATTCGGCCTTGCTTGGCCCATTACCATTCGGTTGAGCTTGGTGGGCCTCTTCTATCGATTCAATTTGCTTTGTCTCCTTTCCTTTTCTTTGAGTTTTCCTACTAAATACCTAACCGATTCTCTGCTTCTCCTCGTTCTTAGTTCCACTAGGGCTAGCTTTTTCTGAAGCTTGAGCAGTCGGATCACTCGTCTTCTTCGTCAGTTCGCTCTTTTCCAAGGTACCTGCCACCTTTTCTTTTTTCTTCCATTGCTTCTCCATATTTTTCTTCGTGCTATGGCCATCTTTCTCCTTAAATGGCGGGTCAAGATCAGAACTTTGCAGGATCTGAAATCTCAAATCCACACTTCTCTCCTCAAACCGTCCATTCATCTGAACGTTGGATGTCATTTGAGACTGAAGCTTCCTGTCCGAATCAGCTCGTTGAGGCCGCTGCTTTGTCCTTGACTTGACCTTCATCCACTCTCCGTACTCTTCCTCAACTGCCACACCAGGTATAGACATCAGGGGTGTTGTACTTCCTCCTTTCTCATTTCCCATTACTGGCGATCTGGTTTCCGATGATACTACCACCGGTGTTGTCATCGGATCTATTTGCTTATAAGGGCAAGTTTCTTGTATATGTCCATATATTCCACATTTGAAGCATATAACTTCGAGACCTTCGTATTCAATAGTATAGATTCGATTTCTGAATGAAAATTTGGACTGAAGTGGTTTATTTAGATCCACCTCAACACTGACTCTAGCGAATTTCCCTCTTTCAACCACAAACTTATCATTATCCTTGTGAGCTAGAGTGTTTAGATCCACTTTAAGAGATTTACCAATTAAGTGTCCAATTGCAAGCATACAGTCCTCCGAATATACATGTAGTGGAAGGGTTGGAATTCTCACCCAGATTGCAACCTTTTTGACCTTATTGCTGTATGGGTTAAAATTTAGGCTCCACCTCTGCACTGCGAGATAATGTCCCTGAACCAACCAAGGACCCTCAAAGAGGAGTTTTGCAGAGAAAGATTTTTCTAGTGTTTTGAAGACAAAGTAATTATTTGGTAAGTCAACAAGGTCAAAATTTTCTGATCTTAGCATCCACTTGATTCGATCTTTCATAACAATCAAATTTACTTTCCTTCTTAACACCGTCAGTATCAATGCATTCTTCCAGGGTCTACATAATTCCTTGAACCTCTCGTCTGGGATGTTGAGGCGTAGGACTAAGGTTAATGCTTCCCTCTGCTCCTCTGTCAATGCCTAATTAGTTTCCCTTTCCTCTTGAAGCCACTCCTCCACTTGCTCCTCAAAGCTCCTATCAAGTTCCTTCTCCTCTTCTCCCAGCAACTTTCCTTTATATGAGATCATGCTTTTAGTGGCCTTGTTCTCACCCTTAACCAAATTGGTTTGCCTGACTGGTATTCCTTTTCCACCCACCTCTTCCATCTCTATGTCCACATGATTGCGACATTCATCTTCTTTGTCGCTTTCTCAGTCTCTTGTTCTTGGTCTGTCATTCTTTTGATATGCCTTCCTGTGATATCATCCTCTTCTTTAGTAGCCTCCATGGGATCATCAGGGACAGTTCCATGGCTGATCGATTGGTCAGTGTGCCCACCCTTTCTCTCACTAGCTTTCTCACTCATATTGCCTTATCTTTTTAAATCTATAGTTCTTGTTTGAAAGAAAACTATTTTCAGTAGTTGAGCTAAACAATATTCTTCTATTACTATATATATGAAAAAAAAATTCTATAATCATCTATCAGAAAATTATATTGACAAAGTTGTTTCAATTGAATTTAACAATATTTAAATCTAACTAAAAATATTATATATTAGATAAATATAAAAAATTTATTCATATAATTTTTATGGTATTAAAACCTAACCTAAATTGACTAGTCAAACCACTAAGTGAGTGTTTGGGAAGATCCCAAACCTAGGTTTACGCAATCCAAGACAAAACTCCTCTCACACATTTACCTCATAAATTGTAAAAGCTATTTTCAAAAGCTAATCCAAATACACACTAAATCGGTGAACCACTCCATTGGCTTGTCAGATAAAGAGTTTCAAATTGCATTTCATGTTTTTTTTTTCTTTTTCTTATTGAGCTTGAAACAATATTGTTTAGAGTTTAAAAAATAATATTCTATGATATTTGTGTTTTAGTAACTTTATTTTGTTAGATTGTGTGTTGTTTATACATGAATGTTGTATTTTATATACTTATAGATTCATGTTTTGTTATTTAAATATTATTTTAATTATGATATGTCTAATCCCGAATTAATTCTCAATTGAATCCTTGTCAATTTCAACACATTTAGGCTATTTCACCTATCTTCACTATATATATATATATATATAAAAACTATCTTCACTTCTCTCTTAATTTTTTCAATCTTTTTCTTTTGTTCCTACTTTCAAATTTATGCTTATGTAATTAGGTTGAAAAATTTACTTTCCTTTAAATAGATAATACTTTTTTAACCTGGTAATATTAATATAAAATGGCAGATGATTATATTAAAGGATATTAACTTATGAACTAAAAAATTATACAGGAAAAGTCATTTTGATTGAACGTAGCTAACCTCAAACTGACCTAATTACTATGAAGTCCCTAGGAACTAGTCTATAGTGAAATTACCTAAATGTCCTTAATTTTTAAAAAAATGACAATAGCAGTTATAATATGTAATAGCTTTAATTCACCAAGTTATTGGCAAAAAAAAAAAAAGCTTTAATTCACCAAGTGAAAACAACAACTAACTTACAATGAATTTAAGTGAAATTTTTTATTAAATATCAATATGATAATGACAATTTAATAAGTAACGATTTTTAACTTATCAGATAACAATAAGAACTAATTTCACTAAAGGTATTTAGTTTATTTGAAAAATAAAACTTAATTTCAACATATTTTTAAGAACTTCAAAAAACTTAGGGAAAATCCCATATAAATACCATTTCAATTGTCAAAACCCACAAAAGTCTGTTATAACTTGGAAAAGACAGATAGGTGATTAAGGACCAATCTGGGTTACTGAAGTTTAAGGCTAAAAACCAAAATGCCCCTCAACTCATTTACTCATACTCACCTCCAGAAAACTGTCGTTCCTTTCGATTCTGTCGCAGAAGGGTTCCAGAAAACTGAATCACTCATCTGTCGTTCCTTTCGATTCTGTCGCAGAAGGGTTCCAGAAAACTGAATCACTCATATGTCGTTCCTTTCGATTCTGTCGTAGAAGGGTTTTCTGTCGTTCCTTTCGGTTCTGTCTAAGAGGGGCTCCAGAAAACTAAACTTAAGCCTGGGTGTGCAGATCTGGGAGTAGCTATTTTGCAAGTCATCTTTTGGTTTATGTATAATGATTTGGATCCCTTCAGATATTTTGGTTAGAAGGGTTATGGCATATATGATGTGCTTTATGTAAGTACTATTTTTTTGTTAAAACAATAGTCTATACCCTGGGAATGACAAGAAAACATTAGGTGCTGGTGGAATCGTGATGTTCACTTGTCATTGGACAATGTATTTGGTAGTTGCTGTCAGTAAGAATCTGGTGTTTTGTAAATTCCATTACTGTACTTGTCATTTCCATTGAAACAGTTGTTAATGATGGCAGGTGATGTAATTAAAGTGCACATGAATGAACACCTTCTTTTGAGTTAATGACTTCTATGCATTGAGTGTAGGTGGAATGAGTAATGTTAAATTTTTTGTTGACAATGTTTTTGGTAGGTGCTGTCAAGTTTCACAATGGGAATAACAAGTTTCATAATGTAATTGACAAGTTTCATAATGGGAATGACAAGTTAGCCTCACCAAGCAATCACTGAGTGTTTCCCCAATAGGGGAGCCCGCTGACAAGTTTCACAATGGGAATAACAAGTTTTACAATGGTATTGACGAGAATGCTAATGGGAATAACAAGTTTGGCTTACCAAGATATCACTGAAAGTGTTTCCCCAAAAGGGGAGGGCCCTGACAAGTTTCATAATGGGAATAACAAGTTTTATAATGGTATTGACGAGAATTCTAATAGGCATGACAAGTTGTGTTCTAACATTGATAAAAACCACAAATGATTATTGTTAGATTCAGATATCGCTATTCGAATAGTGGATATACTATTCGAATAGTGGATATATCACTATATGAATACTATTCGAATAGTATATCCACTATTCGAATAGCGATATCAAGATAATCCTTCTTATATTCAAGAGATCACTATTCGAATAAGTATATCAACTATTCGAATAGTCTTAGTGAAAAATTTTGAATATTATCCAAATAGAGAAAAAGGTATTCGAATAGTATGTTATCTGAAAATGGTTTTGACAAGATTTATAATGGGAATAACAAGTTTAGTAATGGTAATGACAAGTTCTGTTGTGATATTGACAAAAGCCACAAAAATTCATGACAACAAGTATCAAGTAAATACTCCAATGGCTTCTCAACATTATTCATTTTACCTACACCTAATGTACATAAGGCATGGACTAAAAGAACGTATTCCTTCATATTTACTTTAAAAACAACAAATTGACACGATTAACAAGAGTAGTAATGGAAATGACAAGTACATTAATGGAATTAACAAAACACCAGATTCTTCATTACAGCAACTACCGTATACATTGTCAAATGACAATTTAACATTACTCATTCCATCTACACTTAATGTACATAAGTCATGAACCCAAAAGAACGTGTTCCTTCATGTTTACTTTAATTACAACAAACTGACATGATTAACAAGAGTTGTAATGGAAATGACAAATACAGTAATGGAATTAACAAAACACCAGATTCTTCATGAGAGCAACTACCATAACAAGTCTTGTCATCACTTTCCTTTAACCGATCACATATCCATGATATTAACATATATGTCTGTTCAGGTCTGCCATGAATTTCCTCAATTGCCTTTTTCGCCATAAAAGGAGAATTAAAAACCTTGATCACAGAAATGGATCAGCAGCAGCGTCCAATCACGCGGAGAAGGAAGCTCGGTTTTGAAGATTCCCTTTTTTGCTTACACCAACATCTGCAGAAGAGAATCGAACACAAGCATTTTGGAATCGAACATAAGCACGAGGAGGAGGAGAAATTGAACACAAAGCTTAAACGGACAAACCAACAACTGAACATTCCCTCACCCACATCGACGTCGTCGGCAGCACAAGAGAATGGCACCCACAACCGTTTCCGATTTGGGGACGGCGACACGCTAGGGCTCCACCAGTGTGTTTCTATGAGAACTGAAAAGACTTAGTGCATTGTGTTGCCTTGACTGAGCATGTCGAACGAGTAAAGGGGGCATTTTAGTATTTTACACAACACTTCAATATCCCTGAAAGGTCCCTCAGCACTTTTCTGTCTTTATCATGTTATAACAGACTTTTAGGGGTTTCGTTATTTCAAAAGGTATTTATCTGGAATTTTCCCAAAAACTTATGTTAATTTGAAAATTTATTTTAGATTTGTTTTATTTCGATGATTCATAATATATATATATATATATATTGTAGAAAGAAGGGACAACACATGATGTTATGGATACAAGAGATAGGGGTCTCCAACTCTCCCGCCCATGTGACATCTCCTTCGCCAGTCTCAAGAGGATGATTCTTCATATCTCTCTCTCTGTTTGCCTGTCATTCATATATTCAACGCCAAGTTGTTTACCACCCCTACCCCTCCAACGGTCATTTTGTTGACACAAGTTCCAATAAGTTTTTTTTAACTTAATATAAAACTTCATTAATTTTTGTTGAGAGATTAATAAAATTAAAGAAACATTTAATCTTTTCAAAAAAAGCTAAGTGGGGTTTTATATTGAGGACCAGAGGTAGTATTATACTATCTCAACTTTTTTTTTTTTGATAAGACATGAAGCAACTAGGAGATCATCCCTTATCCAATAATAGAAGCCTACTCAACTCGCCAGACGCTTGATGAACCATGTGAAATCCTGGTGCAATAGCTAAACTTTCTTTGGCAAGGTAGTCAGCTGGCTGATTCAGATCTCTGCTAATCCTCCTCACGTCAACGTGCCATTCCCGTGCTAGCATCCTCTGGGCTTCATCAATAATTCCATAGTCTTCATGCGACTCATGCCCGCTGCCTAGCAGTAAGTCGAAAGCTTCTGTACAATCTGTTTCCAAGATGACAGCTCTATAGCCCATATCCCACGAGACCTTCAATCCATGTAAGCAACCCCACAGCTCAGCTGTAAGGGCATCGCCTTCCTCAACTCGGCACATGAAACCACGAATCATATCTCTGCGGTCATCTCGTAAAACACCCCCACATGCTACACTGGTTGAAAAGGATGAGAAAGCTCCGTCCACATTTACCTTAATGGTCCCTTGCCTTGGAGGAGCCCACCGTTGTTGTGAATTACTTAAGGTGACAGTCCTGTTCCTCAGGTTGGAGAGTTTGTCACAGGCCTTATGAGTACTTGCCACCATTGCGCGTACACTATTAACAAGGCCGATATTCGAGAGTCGTTGGTCTTCGAAAACCAGTAAATTCCGTCGTTTCCAAAGCCACCAACACGTCACGGTGAATATATCGGCCCACTCATCCTTCCTACACGTGTTAGGCTTTGCTAGGTTCCAGCGGATCCAAGAAGATAAGGCTAGGGAGTTAAACACGGTCATGACCCTTGGAGACACCCACTGTTTCCACACAGTTTGCGCGAACTCACAATCCCGTAACAAGTGTAATAGGTCCTCTGCATGATTGTGGCAGGTCGGACACTCATCATGTACGGCTAATCCTTGAGCTTTTCTGGACACATTCGTTAGGAGGCGTTTCCGCAAGATCAACCACATAAAATGGCGACACCTTTCAGGTACTCGTAGTTTCCAAATCCTCTGCCATATTGGGTCCTGGTTGCTGGTGTCATTAAGGAGAGACGAATAGGCCGACTTCACGGTGAAATTACCGTCCTTGGTTTCCTTCCATCTAACATTGCCTCCTTGTAAGAGTTCTATCCTCTGCTGAAGATGTGGCCAGGTGGCTTTGATGCCCGACCAGAGATTAGATCCCTGCTTTTTGGTCTCAATCTTTGGCAGCATATCAAACCCACACTTATATTTATCACGTACTACCTTTACCCATAAAGCATCCCGCTTCTTAATTAGGTTCCATCCTACTTTCATGAGAAAAGCATGGTTTTGATATCTCGCGTGACGTATACCAAGCCCTCCTGTCCTTTTCGATTTGCACACCTCCTCCCATGCTACCAGGTGGACCTTCCGTTTTACTTCTGAACCTCCCCATAGAAAAGTTCGATTCTGTTTATCTAATTCCTCCCATGTGGGTGCGGGCATATAGGACGTCTGCATGACATAGTTGGGGATAGCTGTAGTGACCGACTTGATCAACGTAGTTCGTCCCGCAGTGGAAAGTGAGTTAATCTTCCATGAGGCAAGTCGCTGCTTCACTTTATCAATAACATCCGTAAAAGTCACTTTAGAAACTCTGTTATGATGTAAATTCACACCGAGGTATTTACCTAAATCGCCAGTCATAGTGAACCCAAGAGCCTCACTAATTTCGGATCGAACATTATGCTTGACATTAGCGGAAAAAAATACCCTCGTCTTGTTTGCATTGACCTTGAGCCCTGAGCTCTTGGTGAAACTATCCATACAATACCTCATTACTTGAGCTTGTTGCATTGATGCTTCAGTAAAAAGAATAATGTCATCTGCAAAGAACAAGTGTGAAATCGGAGGCCCAGTCTTGGTAAGGCGAATCGGCTTCCATGCCCCATTAGAGATGTGCATCTGAATCAGATGGGCCAGTTTCTCCATGCATATCACAAAAAGGTATGGCGATATCGGATCTCCTTGGCGCACACCTCGCGACGTAGAAAAGGTTTCTGATTTCTCCCCATTCCATAAAAGTTGCATACTGGAGGTGGACACGCAGCTAGAGATAATATCAATAGTATGCTGAGGGAACTGCAATTCTTTGAGACAATTAGTAAGGAACTCCCAGCTTACACGGTCATAGGCCTTTTCTAAATCAATTTTAACCGCCATAAAACCCTTCTTCCCTTTCATACCGCGCATAGAATGAATCACCTCCTGGGCTACAATAATGTTATCACTACTGTGTCTTCCAGGAACAAAGCTACATTGATTTGGAGAGATTATTTTGGGAAGAATAGCCTTCATCCGGTTCACAATGACCTTTGTAATCACTTTGTAAATCACATTACATAGACTAATAGGCCGTAGGTCTATCAGGGTCTCAGGATTGTTCTTTTTTGGGATAAGCACAAGGAGAGTCCCATTGATGTTGCGAATTTCCTGTGGATGAGTTAATAAATATTTAACATAATTAATTATGGAAACACGTACCGTAGCCCACTGTGATTGGTAGAACAGAGCGTTAAAACCATCAGGTCCTGGGGATTTTAAAGCACCCAACATGAACAGAGCATCCTTAATTTCGTCATCATGAACCTCTCGTCCACACCATTGCATCTCACTTTGGTCAAGGGGGGAAAAGATACACTGCAGTCAATACCTTCTCTGTGGTAAATTTCTTCTGTAAAGAGTGTTGAGAAATATTGAACCGCCATTGTTTTAATTTTATCCACTTCATAGATCCATTCACCTACATCATTTTTGATGGCACTCACACGGTTGATTTTCCTCCGTCTATTTGCACGCGCATGGAAATATTTGGAATTTCGGTCCCCATAAATTGACCATTCTGTCCGTGCTTTTTGGGCCCATAAGAGAGACTCTTGAATTAATATTTCTTCTAATTCTTTCCAGAGCTGGAATTGCAGATCCTCAAGCGATTGATCCATTCCACGCCGAGCAATGGCTAGGTTTAGCCCATCTAGCCGACGAAGCATCCTTTTTTTCCTTGCCTCGATGTGACCAAAAACATGCTTATTCCAGTTCTTGCAAGCTTGAGTAAAGGAAGAGAGATTTACCTCCCAAGGGGTGTCAGTGTGCCATTTATCCTTCACAAATCCTGCGAACTCATCATGAAGCACCCAGGCTGCAATGAAACGGAAGGGTCGATTTGGGTTGGAACTACATCCTGGTAAGTCCGTGTTAAGCAATATAGGTCTGTGATCAGATTTGAAATATGGCAAGTGAGTGACGGTTGCGTTAGGAAATAGTTGCATCCAATCCTGATTAGCCAACATCCGATCGAGGCGTGCTTCGGTAGCACCTCGGTGCCAGGTGCATAGAGGACCCACAGAGCCCAGGTCTATCAGTTCTTCCTTCTCAACCCAGGTTAAAAATTCTCTGTCATAAGATAACCTACAAGGCGCCGTAGACTTCCTTTCGTGGCTATATAATGTTGCATTCCAGTCACCACCTAAAACCCAAGCTCCCTGTATGGATGCAGCTAACCTGGAGAGTTCGCCCCAGAGGGTTCGTCGTCCGTTGATGTTGGGACTAGCATAGATAATGGTAAACATCCATGGAAAAGCATCTGCCATAGTAATTTGAACATGCATGGAATGACGATGGCGTTCAACAACCGTTACGTCCATGATTGACGAATCCCACATACACCATATTCCACCGCTGTACCCTTCAGAGTCAATAATCGCTGAGTTACTAAATCCCATCCTATTGATTCTCGCTTGTGAGAACTGCTTTCCACATCAGGTTTCCAATATAGCTAGAAAGTTTATTTTGTAGTGCCTCTGTAAATCCCTAACTAGCGTTGGGAAGCTGCGAGCACCCGTTCCACGTGCGTTCCATGTTGTAACAATCATTGGGAAACCTGTAATGAAGTGTGGACATCACACACAGCGACTTGAGTAGCATATAATGACAATATTTAGTGTTGGAAATAAAAATAGATCGTGGTATATCGACAACTCAAAAGACTTTTTAATGATTAAATTTTTTATATTAAAATAAATAGCTTCTCTCCGTTTTTTTCTGTTTCCTGATTCCATGCGAATGATTTGCGAGTATTACAATAGTGTCATGCATTTATACATATAACACCCCAAATTTTATTCACAAAAATATATTATAATTATTGAAAATAGTCGATGAAATACAATGGTGAATATTAATAAACCTAAATATTTATGAAGTTAGTAAATTTTTATTTTCATGACAATTGGGCTAAAACAAATTATGAAATTAATTTTTGGGTTGTCCAAAAAGGCCAATATTGAGGCCCAAAGTAGAGAAATACAAGAGAATAATATTTGACCTAATATTAATGTCAATTTTGGCCAAGGAAAAGAAGAAAATGAATTTATTCAAAAACGTAGTGGTACAATCATAATTTTAGCCAACAAAGCATTAAATAGATTATTTTAAAATTAATTGAAGTTAATATCAAATAATTAAGGAGAATAAAGAGGAAATATATTTTGAATATTTTGGTTAAATGAATATGAATTTATGAGAAAATTGGAACACATGCTTAAATTGGACCAAAATGTTACATATGTGTACATGTAACTTGACCAATGTTACCAAGCAAATTGAGACATGTAGAAAGGAGGAGCCAGGCGTTTTTTCATGTAACCAAGGGGAAGAAAGGTTAGTTCAATTTCAATGGAACTTTATGACATAACTTGGGTCAAGTTAAGGTCAAAGACCTTTATGTCATAAAATTAAATTTTCATGTAATAAATTAATTAAGGAAAAAGGAGATATTTTAAAACACATTTCCTTCTTCTTCCTTCATTATTTCCGTCATCCAAGCTAGAGAGAGAGAGAGTGAGTTCTTGCATTCTAGAGAGAAGGAAGGAAGAAAATTCAAGATAGGTTTTCATTTCTCTTGTAATTTAGCTTCTAGTTTGTGTAATCTCTTTTCTAAGCCTCTCTTCTACATGATTCCATGTGTTAGCAAGCAAAATTTCAAGAATTTAGGAGGGAGAGGTTTCGACTTAGAGAGAGAAAAGAAAAGAAATCAAGAGGTAACTTCTCAAATATCAAATTCTTATTGTAGTTGTTGTGAAAATTGGTTGGATTAGTGGTTTATTTCTTCGATTTGCAGGTTTGGAAAGTGATAATCCTAAGAGGTTAAGCTGTCCAAATTTCCAGAAATCTTGGGTAATATGTGTTTAAATGATTAATCAAGTGATTAGGAGTAGAAAGGAACAAGGATTTGAAGTTGAAAATCAAATATTTCAATTTTCCATTCTATTTCCCTATGTTTCGGCCAAGCAAGGGTGGAGGGGTTAGAGCTGGATTTTTTATAATTTGGTGATTCCATTGTATTTAGGAGGGAAAATTATGTAGAGTTAGTGTTAAACACTTTTTCAAAAAAGCCCTAGAAAGCGAAATGATCAAAACGCTCACGAAACCCTAATTAGAAGCTGCCAAAAGTAAAACTATCATTTGACAGTGATTTTGCAAAAACCGATGCCAGAAATTGATTCTTTGGGCAAAGATATGTAGGAATAGCCCAAATCAGAATTTTGGGAAAAAGTACGGTCAGACCGAGTACATTGGTGCCAGGCCGAGTCCCTAAGGGCATTTTGATAATTTTTTAATATAGACTAATATAACCACTAGAAATACTTTGGAAGTGTCTAAAATAGTATATGAATGGGTTTTAACCTAATTCTTATACATTTGGAATTTTAAGACCTGATTGGTAACTCGAGCTATGACACGAAGTTTGAGGAGCATTTTTATGAGTCAAAAAGGGGTTTAAGGTAGTAACTTATCTCTCATACACTATATGATTGTGGATATATTGTATGTTGCTGTATTTTGTGACATGAACACGATGCCTAGGGCACATTACCCAGCTATGGTCGGGGCACTCGGTTGTGGTACACGGACAAGTAAGGGTTCCAAACAGTCATTTAGCCATAAGCATTGTGTACACATACATTATAATATGAATTTTCATTTTACACTATATGGTGCATTGTATATTTAATTTTAGCATTTTATATGATTGATTGTATGTTACTACTAAGATTCGTTTGAATTTCACACTTTTTCAATAAATAAAAATTCCGGTGGGAACTAGTGGCTCTAAGGGCAAGGCAACAGAACCTGCCAACTGAGGTGTGCGGGCTAAGAAAGTTGAGCTGTTGGTTATATTATTAGTCTTTTGGTTATTTTTTAGACATACTGTATATATACTTTCAAACCCTGCGGAGAGATTCCTGTATGTAAACATATACTTAATATCAGTATAATTGTACTATTCCTGTATGACAGTGGAACTGTGCCTTTATTACGTTGTGCATATCGAAATGTTAAGGGGTTTAACAGTATACATTTTAAAATGAACATGACAAATTTTAAAATGAATAGTTTTTTTTTCAATATTTTACTTGCTAGGGTAAGTTTGCGTGTTTACATACACTTTGAGATCAATTTTATTGTCTATAGCTTGTGAATTTCGATATTTTTTTTTATTTTTTTTATTCGTTTTTTTACCTATAGATATATTATGTTGAAATGACATGTTTATTGACACAAGCTCAATCAATAAGCTTTGTAGTGAACCTGATAAACAATGCATTCCTTCTTGTCTCAAATATAGTAAGTTACCTTATGAAGGGTTTATTAAAATAATTTCAAAATATTATTAGTATGAGAATTGCATTAATCATTTATTTAATAAATTGTGTAATTATATAAGAAATTTGGCTTTAGTGAATTAAGTGTCTGTTTGGATTAGCGGTGGAGAAGGAGCTTTTTTTGTAGATGGACTTTTGAAGAAGTCAGATAGAAAAAAAGTCATATTGTAGATGTGATTTGTGTTTGGATTGGCGGTGGTAGAAGTGACTTTTTTTCTAATTTTAAACATGTTTAGATTAGTGTTCGAAAAGCCCATTTAGATGAAACATTACTGAAAAAAGTAAGAATTTTATTGAATATTACACACACATATATTATTTGTATATATTGTGATAATTGAAGTGAACAAAATATAAATAAAATTTGATAAGAAAAATTAATTTTCAAACCATTATTAAATTAATATAGGAATCGAAAAGTTTTCCATTCTAGTGGACCCAACTGTGCAACGTGGAGAAACTTGGTTGGTCAAAAACACAAACAAGTCAATATGACCACACTGTTGAAGCAGCTTCCCAGGGAGAAGCTCCAGCCGAGAGCTTCTATTAAATGCGGCTTTTTCTTTTGAAGCGCAGTGCCACCGACCGGGTTCCCAAACGGAGTAAAAAATAGTTAACTGGGCTTTTGGGTGCTTTTACCATCCTACTGGGCTTTTTTCCAATCTCAACGCGTTTCCAAACAGACCCTAAATTTATTAAAACCAAAACATGGGTTCTTTGTGTTCTTGCATGCACTGTGATAGACAGAGAATTCCAAGGTGCTCATTTTAGTAGAAGCCCAACCTACATCCCTTTAAAGTAACATCCTATATCCTGATGCTATTTTACAGGTACATCTAGCACCTGATGTAATTTTTCTAATTCTTCCGTGTGAATGAATTTAAGATGAATTATTTTGTTTTAAGCTGTTAACTATTAACTAATATGAATAAATGAGTTATATTATCTGACTTATGATAAATAAGACATGAATTAAAATTTTCATATCTTTTAATATAAAAATTTTAATTGACTATACATCTCATTATATATTGATAATAGCAAATAAGTATTTTCAAAATTTTATCAAAATCATATAAAATTCATTTTAATAAAAAATTTTAACTAAGTGATGAGTCATTCCATTCTTTAATAGTTTTGGAAAAATATTTTATTATTGATTTCTCATTTGGTTTAAATACTTTGAATTTATTTAATTATTTCCTTTTTGTTCGATCTATTTCAGTTTAAATTGCTTCCACTACCATTTTTTTGGTACAAGATTCTACTACTTTAACAACATAAAATATCTATCATAAAACGAATATTCCAGCCTATTTGTCTGGGATGGCCCACCATAGCCCATTTGTACTTATTCACTCGGCCGTCCACTCAAAATGGGCCTTACACGGCCTTAGATTTTGGACTGATCTAATTAATTTTCAAGTATTTAGATTTAATATTTCAATTGAAATATTTAAAATTTAGCTAAAAAAATAAATATGCATTATATAAAAATTTAAATAAAGAATTTAGACAGATTGAAACTTGATTAGACTGAAGAAGGCCAGAAGAGAGGAGGTTAAGAGAGACCATTATTATTCGTACTACTCTTGTATTTGTACGAAAATTAAGAAAACCTGGAAAATTATTTTGCACCTGAAGATAAGGGAAACCTGAACACGATTTTTTTTTAAATTTTTCATGGAAAATGGGAACCATGCTTTATAACTATGCATTAAACAACAAGAAGTCCAAAACAAGCATACACAAACATAACGGACGAGACTACTACATAAACAATCATGAAAGATAACAATTGTAGGAGCCTCACAACCGTAAAAATGAATATTAGAATGACAATAAACTGTCAGACATGCCAAAAGATACCGCTCCAAGCATTAGCCGATCTTCCTCATATTCACGTCTAGCTTCATGATGCCCAAACTGACATCAGCTCTGTGAGAACAAATCGTGTTTTAAGGCCAAACCTCCATAAGGTAGCTAATGGCATCCACTAGAACTTGAGCTTGGTTTTGATGAAGAAGGAAAAAATGGAAACATCTATACATAACATTCCAAAAACCTTTAGATCGGAAGACAATGCCGTATCTGTATTTGGGTTGAGGAAAACACAGCCAAGAGCCAACAACAAACAAACCCAACAAGTCTGAAAAAGCAGAGGATCAAACGAAGAAGTAATTGTTGAACTTCATGAACAATGGACACTTTCAATATGCCAAACTTTAGAACAATTGCTGCATCGGATTAAGGTTGGCTAAAAAACCCATGTCGAGTTTTCCCCTGAGGTACTATTTATTAATCAAAACCATACCTATAGAAGACACCAACAAAGAGATTAGTTTATAATCTTTGTTAGCTTGGGATCTTGAAGACCTTCAAACCCAATACTGACATGACTTCAAAATTATCCTTCCCCCAATCACCTCAAAATTGTTTGAAGATATGTAGATCTCCAAATACTTCAGAAGGAAAATCCATCTCTACATCAACTACTCCCTCCTATCGTATTTATAATATTCAAATAACCTAATTATGTGGTTTAATACATATGTTACAATTAATGAAAAGTAATAAATACATACCTCTATGGTTTTATTTATAAGGCTACCTAATTCTTATTTACTAAGAAAAGTTAGCTGACTCAATAAATTGTTAATCTATCTATATTTAATAGGGATAAAATTATAGCACTCTCATTTGTTACTTTGAATGTGGATTTATAATAAGGATCAAATTTCTTTTTCAAATTAGACTTGTAAATAGGATCATAGTGATGTGAAATATATTTTTTCTCCAAATATGCTTTTGTTTATAAGAGAGTAAGTGAGAGAGAGACAATTCTGGCCCAAAAAAAAGAAAGTGAGAGTGACCAGAGAAAAGAAGTATGAAAGGAGATATTGGGAGAAAGATAATGAAAGAGTGTATCCAAAAAAAAAAAGAGGAAAGATAACAAAAGAGAGTAGAATTAATTTGCGGTAAAATTGATAAAAAAAAAAAGTAAAATCAAACCAATTCAAAAATTTAGATTTTTAAAAAAAGAAACGGGTATATCAAAAACATTAAACTCATACTTGGTTGAGGTACGAAGTTGTCATCACACACGATCTTCTTCTTCTCTCTCTTTTTTCCAAGGAACGAAAAATTGGACCGGGCAATGAACCGGTCACAGCACAGGTTCAAGGGTTAATGGGTCAACCGGAGTCTAACCGGTAGTTGAACCGGTCATATTAAAATATTATAATTTATTAGTGATAATATACATTAATATATTTTTAAACTTCTATAAATAAAAATAAAGATTTTTAGAAAAAAAAATGTTTAAAATCTATTAGCATTAGTTATAATACCTATACTTATGCAAAGATATCTCATTTCCTATAATTATTATATCTTTTTAAATAATTTTTTTCATTATTTTCTTCATTTTTTTAGATTTGTTCTTTCTTTATCTATTTTTCTCTTCATTTTAGTCTTCAACTTTCCATTTTGCCCTCAAAAAACACAAAATAAAAATTTAGAAATTTTTTTTAAAAAAAAGGAAAGAAACCGGGTCAACCGGTTGGACCACCGGTTTTAACCGATTCTGACCGGTTATTGATCAAACCGGACCGGACCAGGGACCGGTTCCCGGTTCAACCGGTCGAACCGGCCAGTCCGGTCCGGTTTTTGTACCATGCTTTTTTCTTTTCGGAAGGCCTCTACGGCTTCCCCATCATTAGGTCTGCCCCTTTTCTTTTTTCTGGATGAGGATGGAGATTATTTTATTAGACTAAGGTTTTCCTTAAAATTTAGTGGGTAAAAAGTTCTCACTTCGGCTTAATAAGTATGTTTCCTTGAATTTAAGTTTGTATTCTTCTCTTTACAAGGGAGAGATTTTTTACTACCTCAACCAATAACTTATTGGTGATAATAACGAAGATGTATTTCAAATATTTTGCATCTAAACTTATTCCCATTTTAGTTCTTAGGCGCTTGCAATGTTGTTTCAAACCTTTTTTTGTCATCCTTTGAAAATGTTTAGTTAAATAGGGCCTTTAATGATATTCTCTTTGTTATCTTTTGGGGCCATATATCTCTGTTTTTTTTCTTATAAACATAGGTGTCCTCCTATTGGAAGTAATCCTATTCGAGACATTATCTGTCACTAAGGGGTTGTTTGGTATGAGGGGAGGGGAGTGAAAGTGGGTGGAAGAAAAAAATTTTTGAGTTGGATTTAAAAAAATTAGAAAAGTATGGTTAAAATTTTTTAATTAACGTTTCTTATTCTTTTATTTTGCATATTCTTTTTATCAAAATTCTGCAGTTTCTTTAAATTCAACTTATAAAAATTTTCCTTCCCCTCCCCTCCCAATCCCTCATACCAAACTGACCCTAAATGTGGGCACCTCGAACTGTAGTTAGTCACATTGTGAAAGATTAGCCCCTTCCGCTAGACCTAATCTTGTCGTAAATATTGAAAATTACATACAAATACCATTTCAAATTGCAAAACCTAGAAAAGTCCCTTAATACATGCAAAGGATAGAGAAGAGATGAGTTGATAATCCGAGTTTTTCATATTTAGGAGAAAAGACAAAAAAAAAACCCCAATACTCAATTATTTTACACATATTGTTGGTACTTAAATTTTAGGGGCTTAGAGTTAGTTGTAGCTTAATTTTAGTTAGTCAAAGAGTATAGAATAAATTAATATATATATATATATATATATCAAGTTCTATGGAAAAAAAATTTATTCAAAAGAAAACTAAATACAAATAAAATACCCAATTAAAATAATTATTTTAAATATATGGGTATGTGTGTGTAAATATATCTGATTATTGGAATAAGTAACATAAAACAAAAAAAATGTGGTCTCAATATTTGCACTATTATTATTTTTTTGAAGAAAATAATATTATTTTAATAAAATAAATGCTTCTTCTTTCCTTCACTTCTCACACCCCTGCCTAGATGCTTTTTTTTTTTCACTTGACATACCTTTCTTTATCTCTACTTATAGAATGTCTTATCAAGCCTATTTCTCCATTCTTTTTATTTTGTGTGTGTTGTCCTATCATACACATCCTATCTACCGTGTGGATGTCATTTCTCTCAAAAGAAAATTTGTATTCTTCATACTCCACATTCTTTTCTTCATTTATGAAGGTGTGTGTAAACACACACACACACATGTCAACACTCGTTTCCATTTCGATAATCGAAAAGTAATAAAGACGGAATTCAATGGGCATACATAAAAGTATAATTATATTGATAAAAATATTCGTTTACGATACATATATCGTTTGTCAACGGAAACCAGAAAATTACAACAAAAATTTAATATTTACAAATTTCTTCCAAAATATTAAGGCATAGACTATCATATAACCACGTTCATACCCTCGCCTCGAGACATGTGCCGCTCACTTTCCAGCGTCTACGTCTTTGCCCTTTGATCCATTAGTACCCGCTGAGGTGTTTATTTAAAAATAGGGCGTGATTCCGAAGAATCCTCGTAGAGACATGATATCGTTCATAGAGAATGCGAAAAGTAAATATGTCATGCGCCAAGGTATGCACTAATTAATGAACAATATAAACACATCATTGTTATGTATACATGAGTAGGGATCAGCCCCATAATCTACACTGGTTGGACTGCTGCCAAGTCCGAGCGTAAGTGTACTTCTGGCACTAACTGCCCCTCTCTAGGCAAATCGTATTGATTAATAAAGTGCATTTACAAAACAATGGCATCCACACAATCACATAACTTATGGCATAGTGTATGAAGGATAATATCCCTACATCAACCCTTTATAATCCCTTTTTCCAGTGTGTCTCGTAACGCGTGTTGTTCCTGTAACCCCCTCAAGGTAATTATATCCGGATTATGAAATTTAAGTGAAATAGAGACCAATAAGACAAAAGTCACATTTATAATCACTCATCTCCATGAGATGGGGTGTCCAAACATCAGTTCAAAAACATTATTCATCTGGTCTCACATTCACTATTGAATACAATTACCTGTGCAGTCATATCACATAATAAATATCAGAGTGCGTAATCAAAATCCCGGCAACCCCGGGTTACTTGTATATATAGAATGGGTTTAAAGTTTCTCAAATATGGGGTTTACATATCCCAAGGATCCATATTTACAATCATATACATACAATAATCCCAAAATCCAAAATCTAAAATAGAAAAACCAACGGTCTAAAGTTTAATATGTCCCTACTAGCCCTAACTACTCCTGGTTGGCCGCTTCCCTTTCGAGCCACTTGCCCTGTCTGAAAATGTTAGTTATTTGGAAAGAGTGAGATTCTAAAGAATCCTAGTAGTAACAAATCACTCATACAATATATAAACACAAGGCATGTAATGTTATCATGTTCACCAGCATCATCAGCAACACAATGATCCATGGCTCGCGCCACAGACGACAGCACTCACGGCTTTATCACAATGCACTATGCCCGCTTTCACGGTAATCACAATAACAGCTTTCGCTGCAAACACTATGCCCACTTTCACGATAATCATTATGCCAGATTTCACTGTAATCACAATGCCCGCTTCCACCGTAATCACTATGCAGCAGCATCATAAAGCACAAAGTATCTCAAAGTACAACGCATCACAAGGCACAAAGCTCCACAAAGTACCCTAATGCATCTCAAAGCAGCAGCAGCAGCACACAATGCATGATAGGCAAACATACAATACATTTACACAAAGTATAAGAGAGAAGTTACTACCTGTATCTTTCCTGACGTTCTTTGGCACAATGGGCTCACGCATCTGACAGATATCAAATCCTATTCCAATTTAGGGACAATTGATTAATCTCTTTCCCTAATACTTATTTCCATAATACTTTAAGTTGGTTATCATTTAGGACTCTTTAGGTGACTATTAGAGGCCTAAACATATGCCTAAAGGGTTAGGAGAAACTACCCTGAAAACCCCTTTTTCGAAAGGCAAAACATTGATTTTTGGCTGGCTTACTCGAGTGAAGATGACCTCACTAGAGTGAGAACGGCTCTCACTCGTGAGTGTTTGACAGTGAGCAACTACTTCAGCCAGAAAGTGCTCACATCACTCGAGCATAAGACTTTGCATTCGGGTAATGACTCTAAGTCCACTCGAGTCCCCAAAAGTGCAACACAAAGAGTGACAACCCGAGAGCATATGCAACATCAGAGGGAAAAGCTCACTCGAGCATACCCCTCAGTGCTCGGGTGAGAAGGTTTCACTTGTGAGTGTCGGAACATACTCTTGGACATCAACCAGCGAGTGACAACTCAAGAGCAACCCTAACTTCTGAACACACGCCATCACTTGAGTGACCTCATGCTCACTCGAGTGATCACCAATTTCACTCGCGGTGAAGGAAGTGCACTCGAGCCCCCTTCATGAGGACCTAAGTGAAACACAAAGCAGAAAGACAAACACAAGGCAGCACTCGAGTGAGTTCCTCCCTCACTCGAGTGATGCTATCAGATTGCCAGATCGCAGAAATTGACAGAATGTCCATATTGGTCAAAACCACACCCAATGGTTCCCAATCTCCACACAAGGCCCAAACTTACTCAAAATGACTTAGGGAACCCATTGGTAACCTCCAAAACACCCAAATACCATTTTAATCACAATCTATGCCCTTGGGTCTTTATGACACACAATACCCAATTCCAATCAATACACTTCCAAACTTTAAAACCGTATCAAGTACCCAAAAAACCTCACAATGAACTAATCCAAACATCAATCACTATGAAATTCACACATTTTAAAATGACGATAAACCAGGGCAAATTTCCAGAATTTCTCAAACTTATCCAAAAATCATAACATATATATCAAAAAGCATCAAATGCTTACCTCTTCACTTTGCCAAAGTCAGAATCTTGATTCTCCAACTTTCAATTTCGTCCAACACTCAAATCACCACCTTTCAAGATTATGAAATCACCACAATGAAGCTCTCAATGAGGTGCACAACTTTAGAGAGGGGGTTTAGGGCATTAGAGATCAATTAACACATCAAAATCTCACCTTCCTTCTTCCTTTTCTTCTTGGTCGTTGGAAAGAATGGAGAAAGAGAGAGATGAAGTAGATGATGATGAATGCTTTCCCTTGCCCATACTCCCCCCTCAACTGAATAGGAGAGAGAAGAGAGAGAAAAAGTGGACTCTTGTCCTTTGTGCCACATCCAATGGTCCAAACAATGCCGCATGTCACCATCTTACTCACTCCCTCTATGAGCTCATACAAGCTTAATGCATAGGATTCTAACCCATATTCAACAACTCTCCACCCTTGATCTTTAATCACCAAATACACTTATATCAAATTTACATCACAATTCTACAAAAGTGTTTAATTACACTAATTACAATCAATATCAGAGTTATTAGCCCTTAATCCAAAATTGGGTCATTACAGTTCCGGCTCTCGAATTGGTCCTAAAATATTAAATGTACTAGAAATAGATCATAGCCTATACAAGTATCATTTTATACTCTTCCATAGTGTTTCTTGTGGTTATATTAGTCTATGGTGAAAATTTACCAAAATGCCCCTGGGACCCCGGCCCGGCCCTGTTGTACCCGGCTCGATGGCACGTTTTCCCAAAATTTTGACTAAGGCTATTTTGACTTATTTTCGCTCAAGGAATCCATTTCAGGGCTCGAAATTACCCAATTCTCTGTCAAATTATGAAAATACCCTTGACAGCCCTTATTTAGGGATTTCGGTGGCGTTTTCGTAATTATGCTTTTTCGGCCTTTACCGAAAAAGTGCCCAATTGTAACCCCACCTATTTTTACCCACTGAGTCCAATGAAACCATTTATTTAATGAAAATCCAACTCCTAGTACCAGTTCTGGTCCTGGCCAAAAATATGAAGAAAAATAGGAAAAATGGAGCTTTGTGTTTTAGCTTCCAAAACTTGTACTTTTCCACTTCTAATCCTTGGTTAACTCATTTAAACACTTCATAATCATGATTTAAAGGATTTTGGGCAGCATAACCCCTTAGGTTTATAGCTTTTCTAATTTTACAACTCAACCCAAAAATCATAAAAACCAAACAACAATTATCAACAACAATTCAAGAAGGCAAGTTCATGAAGTTACCCTCTTGAACTCAAAGTGTGTCTTTACCAACATAGATTCATGAGAAATAAGGGTTTAGAGAAGGATTTTATGGAATATCACAAGGAAAATGCTTAAAAAACAACACTTACCTTAGTCTTCTTGCTCCATCTTCTCTCTAGTTCCCAAGAACTTCACAAACTCACACTCTCTCTCTTGTTCCCTTGCTTGGCTGAAATGAGTCTTGAAAATGGGGGGAGTAAGTGTTTTATTTATTTTTTCTTCCTTTTTCCTATCCATTGATTTGATCAAGGGCTCCTAATGTGACACTTGTCACACTCTTCTCTTCCTTCATGATTTCTTCATTGACTTGCCATTAAATTGATTCAATTTTCTTCCTTGCTTGCTCCTCAATCCGTGCTCTCTCCCCTTTTTTCTCCACTAGCCCATGCTTCTTTCTCCATGTTCACACTTACACTCTTCCATGCAATCATGTTTCTCCTTCCTTCACTCAAGCTTCTCCCATCATGCACTACATCATCCTTCATATTGTGTACACTCCAACTTTGCCATCATTGATATATGCATGTAGTATAGTCATCATCACCTTCTTCTTGTGGCATGTGATCATGGATTTAATATTTTTCCCTTTTTCTTTCATGCATGGAAGAAAATAAAAGAGAAGAAGTAGAGGAAAATTTGCATTTCATTAATCCCATAATTCACATAATTGAACCATGTATAATTCCCCCTAATTTCCCAATTCTTGATTTTATTCCACCAAGAATAATCCCTTTTATGCATTTTCCTTGATTAATTGAAATTAACTCCAATTAATTAGAAAATAATTAATCTTGGGCTAAATTGGCAAAATTCTTATTTTGCTATCACCTTTGTAATTTAATTCATTTCTTGAATTAATTTGCCCATTTCCTTATTAATATGAATATTTCAAAATTCACAAGATTCAAATTCATGAATATTCACCATTTTATTGAATTTCTCAATTAATTACATTATATTTTAGGTGAATATAAAATTTGGGATGTTACAACACACACACACACATTTGTTTATTTTTTTCAACAACCACACTTATTATTGTGTGTATTTATCATGTGTGCATTCCTTTCATTCTTTAAGACTACTGTTGAACCATTTATACATGCTAGTATACATTTTATTTTGTTTTGTTTACAACAATCTTGGTCCTACATCCTTACCCTATTACAATTGTGAGCACTACTGTAGATCTATTTTGTATTTTCCCCTACCTATTGCAGCATGTATGTGTATTAAAAAAAAAGAGGATTTCAATTCCCTCAACCTTTTTGTCATACCCTTATCTTATTTTCACATTTTTCAGAATGCTTGCGCTTAATTTTGTGAGCAACACAGGAATAACGTAAATATACTGATATATTGATACAATGAACTTGATTACATCACAGATTTTCCCTATAGGGTTTGATAATATTTACAAATGTATACAAAATGCCCAAAATAAGACTACATACAAATCACCATCCTTGCCTCGGGAAACGTACCCATCAGTTCCTCGTGTCTACAACCTTGCCTTTAGAGCCGCTAGTTCCCGCTGTCACATTATCATTTTTGAAAAAGAATGAGATCCCGAGGAATCCCAGTAGTAACATATAACCAAACATATAAAATGCGAGAATTAAATATGCAATACACTATATAAAGTAAAATCAAAATTCATAACAATACGTGTGTGTACACAAAGCTCAGGGTCAAATCACTGTTTGGATCCCCTACGTGTACCTCAGCTGGGCTCCTAACCATAGCTAGGTAATGTACCCCAAGCGTACCTTAGCTGGGTACCTAACCACAACTAGGTAACATACCTTAGGCACCGTGTTCATATCACAGAATACAATAACATATAACATATCAACAATCACATAGTGTATGAGAGATTATAGTTACTACCTTAACCCTTTTTGCCTCGAACTCGTGCCTCGTAAAGTGTGCCAACTACTGGGCTTTCAAATCAGTCCTAAAATATCAAATGTAAATGAATTAGGTTCAAACCCATTCATGTACTGTTATAGGAACTTCCTTAGTGTTTTTAGTAGTTATATGAGTCCATTGTGAAAATTTGCCAAAATGCCCCCGGGACCCGGCTCGGCCCAGCCTCGACTTACCCGGTTCGACCGTACTTTTTTCAAAATTTTGACTTAGGCTATTTTGTCTTATTTTTGTCTAAAGAATCCATTTCCAGACTCAAAATTATCAAATTCACTACCAAAAAACCAAAATGCCCTTGATAGCCCCTATTTTAGGGTTTTAAGGGTGTTTTGGTAATTATGCTTTTTAAGGCTTCTCTGGAAAAGTGTTCAACTATAACCCCACCTAATTATCCCTCCTGAACACAATGGAATCATCAAATTATCAAATATCCAGCCTTAACCCCTCCAAACAGTGTAACGTCCCAAATTTTGATTAAGGGCTAATGATGATTATAGTGAATATTCATGGAAATTAGATCTTGTGAATTTTGAAATATTCATATTCATAAGGAAATGGACAAATAAATTCAAGAATTGAATTAAATTACAAAGGTGATAGCAAAATCATAATTTTGCCAATTTAGCCCAAGATTAATTATTTTCCAATTAATTGGAGTTAATTTCAATTAATTAAGGAAAATAAAGGAAAATGTATAAATTGAATTTTCTTGGTGGAATAAATTAAGATTTGTGGAATAAAGTAAAAATAGGAAGTAATTTTGGAAGTAAAGTAAATTGAGTAAAAATAGGAAGATATTTATGAAGCTAATACTTCATCTTTCTCATTCTCATTACATGACCAAACATAGAGAGAGAGAGAGAGAGAGAGAGACTTCAAGAAGAAGTTTAGGAAAGCTAGAGAGAAGAAGGAGCAAAATCCAAAGGTAAGTCTTGTAGATCTTGTGATTAAGCTTCCCTTTTTGTCAAATATCTCCTCTAACCTTTTGATCTTCATGGAAAATATGGGGTAGCAAGCAAAATCTCAAGGTTTAGGGGAGAAAGGGAGGATGATTTTTTAGAGAAAGAAAGTGAAGCAAACCAAGGTAATCTCAAGAACATCAACTCTTGTGGTTTATTGTTGTTCTTGGCTTGGTTTGGTATTGGTTGGCTGATTTTGTAAATTTGGAAAGTCCTAATCTTAAGGGGTTATGCTGCCCAAATTTCTTTGAATCATGGTTAATAAGTGTTTAAGTGAGTTAATCAAGGATTAGAAGTGGAAAAGTACAAGTTTTGGAAGCTAAAACACAAAGCTCCATTTTTTTTATTTTTCCTTCAATATTTCGGCCAGGACCAGATCTGGTAGTAGGAGTTGGATTTTCATGAAATAAATGGTTCCATGGGACTCAGTGGGCAAAAATATGTGGGGTTACAGTTGGGCACTTTTTCAGTAGAGGCCGAAAAAGCATAATTACGAAAACGCCACTGAAATCCCTAAATAAGGGCTGTCAAGGGTATTTTCGTAATTTGACAGTGAATTTGGTGATTTCAAGCCCCGAAATGGATTCCTTGGGCGAAAATGCATCAGAATAGCCGTGGTCAAAATTTTGGAAAAACGTGCTATCGAGCTAGGTACGGCGGGGCCGGGCAGGGGTCCGGGGGGCATTTTGGTAAATTTTCACCATAGGCTTATATAACCACAAGAAACACTATGGAAGAGTCTAAAATGTTACTTGGATAGGTTATGACCTATTTCTTGTACATTTAATACTTTAGAACCGAGTTAGAAGCAGGAAGCGGCACGTTTTAAGAGACACACTAAAAAGGGTGGTCTTTGAGATAGCACTTCCCAATCCTTTTAGGCGATTGTTAGAGACTTTCATAGTTACTTAAGGGACTTTAATCATAACCAAAACTAAGTGTTTTGAAGTCATTTGAGTATTGGAATAAGTGATAACGCGTCGTCCTTAATTATGACTATAGGATTCGATATTTGCCCGGATTGTAGAAGGCCTACGCCTGATCAAGGACGGAAAGAACAAGGTAATGACACTTTATCCTATATCATGTATATTGCATTGCTGGTTTGCATTAGTCATTGAATACAGTGACAGTGAAAGGATGTGGTGAAAGCCCGACCTTGATTACAGATACAGTGAGGGGACGCGTGGTGAAAGCCCGGACTCGAATACAGATAAAGTGAAGGGGTGTGGCATAAGCCCGACCTCGTATATAGTGAAGGGAACGTGGCGAAAGCCCAGTCTCGAATATTGATTGCTGCATTGTGATATATGTTTACTTGCTTTGTATATATGCATCATATACGTAAATTGTTGTTACTGGGATTCTCTAGAATCTCATTCTTTCCAAATAACATTTTTAGATAGGGCAAGTGGATCGAAGAGCAAGCAAGAGCCAATAGACGATTAGGACTGTCGGTGGTAGTCTTAGTTAGATATTTTGGTTTTATACTAAACTGGTTATCATTTTGGACAAATGTATATATTGAATAGATTTATAGTATTATAGTTTTGTGTAATCCCCGGTATGGATATTGAGATGGGCAATGATGCCTTGTATAAACTGTTGGATTAATGTTATTATCCCAGGGTGGACGTTGGGAATTGTGCTGATACTCTGATATTATATATGTGACAAACCGAATAGGCCTAGTAATTTTATAAATGAATGAACAAAGATATATTTGTTCAAGTGTTTTAAAATTTTTTTATTTACTCTGGATCTCTTATTCAATTATTAAACGCGTTCAAATGCTAATCTCGGCCTGATTATCGAAGGGGGTTACAAACAACACTGGCCAAAATCTACAATTCTCCTAGGACAATTGGGGTTTTTCACTTCTAATTTCGCAGACTTGCTCCTTTCTACTTCTAATCACTTTATTAACTATTCAATTATGTTATAACTACCATTTAGACCCAATTTTGGTAGCATAACATTTAGGTTTCAACGTTTCCCAAATTTTACAATCACAGTAAAACAATTAGAAATTCACCAATTAAATTAACCACAACAGCCATAACAACCAAAGATTGAGGATTAAGAAATTACCTTTCCTTCCTTTGGCTTTTCTCTAGTGTGGATGAAACCCTAGCCTCTTTAACACTAAAATTTGTACTTCAAATACCTTAAATAACATAGAAGAGAAGCTTAGGAGAATGATTATACATGTTAGGAACAAATTCACCGAAGAAATTGATCTACTTTGTGAGATTTCTTCTCCTTCTCTCTCTAGAATTCTCTCAACTCTCCCTCTCTTGTTGTAGCCAAAAACCATCGGCCTTATGGGAGAAAGATGAAGCAAAATGACTTTTATGATAGATTATAATTTTCCTTATTTATTTAGTCAGTTTCCTTTATTACTAAACTTGAATTTTCATGTAATAATTTCTATCTTCATCCAATTGTGTTGTAAGCTCAATTAACATGTAACTAACATTTCTCTCATCTTGTTACATGTAAGAGACACCGAGGGGTCCTTCCCTTTGGTCTCAATTAGCTTCAAAACTTGTCTAAGTAACGTGTACACTTTGAGTCATAATTTTGGTCAAATTTGTACTTTTACTCAAAATTTCTATAAATTCATATTTATTTGTCAAAATATTTCAAATATGTATTTCCTATTTATTTTCCTTACTTAATTGAGATTAACTTCAATTAATTAGAAAATAATTAATTTTGTGCTAAAATGATAAAATGACAAAATTGCCATTACATTTTCCTTTATTTAACGATTTCTGGCAGATTTTCTACCCAAACTTTGGAAAATCATAATTAATTTTGTAGATATCATATTAGAGTGATTCCAAAGATTATAGAACCCTTATTGAGTCTAGTTTCAAGGAAAAAGATAGCCTTTTACCAATTGGAAGCACAAAATTCCCAGATTAAATTCTTTGGATGTTGTTCTAGGAAATTGGTAGTTTTTCTGAGCTAACTTCAGAAATTCATAACTTTTTACATACAACTCCACAAATTGCCCATTACCTATCAAATTAAAGCTTAGGATGTCTACTTTCACCCTATAAAATTTCATAATTTTTGATCATCATTTGGTTACCCAAGACCATATGACAAACTCACCACCTCACACGAAATCTCACTGGTAGCACTATTCATATTCTCCAAAATTCACCATTTCATTTGATTGACTATTTCCAATAATTACAATATATATTGGGGAATAAAATTTGGGGTGTTACACTTTTCTCTACTCCCTCTTCCTACGTCTTTTCACAACTCTCTACCCCTCCATATATACGCATATATAACTAATGTGCCCCATTTTCCCAGGCATATTTCTTCTTTTATTGTTCTTTACATATACACATACATACATACATACATACATACATACATACACACACACACACACATATATATATATATATATATTTATATTTATATACCCAAATCTACAAGGATTTCATCAAATAGTTGTACTTCCATTTATATGCAGGGTATAGTTTCCTTCCAATCCATTTTCTCACTGTTTGACATCCAAAGTATATAATAATATCATTTTCTATACTTATGTATATAATATGCATTTAAAAAAATCTTTATAATAATATATGAATAGCTCCTATCTTATATTTTAATTAAGCCTTTATAAGGTCGCTAAGGTGTTAGAGTAATTTTAGAATTTTGTAGTAATTTTGATTAGCATACTAATAAATATTTATGTTTATGATTTTGTAGACTCTCATTGAGAGCGTTGTAGTACCTCTTTGTGTGATTACCTGTGAGTTAGAGAGTAGCAAGTAACTTTGACTAATGTTCCATATACTTGTGAATTGTGTATGATTATGAATGACTATTTTTTTAATAATAGAAAAATCGACTGAATTATATGTATATGTGTATGTATTGTAAATTCTCAAATAAGTAATATTAAAAGTAAATTTCTCTATAACTCATTTTACTCACATAATTAATTATTTAATGATAATTAATGTATTGTTGGATTATTATTTCCTTTTGATCATGTATGAATATGTGATTATATTTGATATGATTGGAAGCATGATTTATTGTACCTTATTTTTAATGATATTTTATTATTGGTGATTAAATATAACTGTCATGGCGGTTGCATTTGTGATGGGTTGGAGTAAGGAGGAATTTGTATGTTGAGATCTTTTATCACGTGGTATGCCATCACTCGGTGCACAGTGGATGGCACTTGTTAGAGCCCCTTCTCTCATGTTTTCCTTTGGCAGGGATTGCATTGGAGCTGTGGAACATGTAACACCTCTTTAGTTATGTTCTTTTAAGGAGAGAAGCTATATTCCATACTTAAGCTCTACACCTTTGGTCAGGTATATATTAAAAACTGGTGAGCTTAGGATCATCCAGTCAAATGGATTACTTTCTATGGGACTATGTGTTAGCTTATGACTCCAGTTAGTAGTATAAGGATGGATGATGATATAAGGGTGGTTGCATCTTACATATTGCATAACTGTATATTATAGGTTGTGATGAAATATGAATTGACATAATGATTATTAAATTTGAATTTTTTTTGCATGAGGATTATGGTACATGCAAAGATATATGTAATTAATTATTTATCTTAAATTATATGTGGTTTACTTGTGTATGGTAGAAACTTTTAGTAGTTACTGAGATGTGGAATCTCATCTTTATATATATTAATATTTTTTTCAGGTGATTTTTCTAGTAGGGACCAAGCGAAGGCACCTATGGAGTGAGCCTTGAATGCTCTTTTGTGCTCCTAAAGCTCATTTTGTGTCATTTTTATTTGCCATAACCTTAAGACTTTTGCATTTCATTTTGTTTACTGAAAGATTTTAGGGATTTAATTTGACACTATGATGTGGGTTTTTGTTGAACTAATTTTGTATTTTGATAATTTAGATGTTGACTATTCATATTGGCGATATTTAAAAATACTTTGGTTAAGTATTTGGCTGTTTGGTTTGAGGTGTTACATTTTTTGTATATGAGCCCAAACGTTCCATGGCTATTTTGTTGATTTTTTAACTATTTTCTTTAAACTTTTTAGAGGTCATGGCAAATTAAATGCCATAACATGTGCACTTCCCTTTATTTAGATTTAGAATTTGTTTGGTTGCATGTTTCTTACATTGTGTCCTTGTAATGTTCTTCATAGGAGGGGAGGATGGTGAGGACTCGAAAGACTAATTCAACCCTTGCTCCTTGTCAAAATGGTCCTCTTCCTCAGAATAACAGTGCCATCTTGTTGGACTTATGGGATATAGTTCTGGATGTGAGAGAGACAGTAAACAGGCATGAAGATGAACTGGTAGCAAGAAGAGGCCAAGGTAGTGATCATGATAAGGAAAAAAGTCCTATTAATGAAGATACTCCCACTATTATCATTCTAGAGGTGATAGCCGTATATGCACCGAATCAAAAGGCAGTAGCAAGTTCCCATTCTCAGTACCATACCTCATCTATTACTGAAGTTTGGGACAAATTCAGGAAGTTTGCTCCTCCAATGTTTGAGGGGAAGCTAGACCCAGCCAAAGCACTAAAGTTATTGAAGTGTTTGGAAAATATTTTCAAGGTCATTGAGATTAGCTCTTAATAGAAAGTGCTAGTTGCAAAGCAATTGATGCATAAAGTAGCCTAAGAATGGTGGGAAAGTACCAAAATTGATGATGATGAGATGACTTGGGAAGAGTTTAGGGAAAAGTTTGAGAAGTAATATTTCCCCACTTCCATTAGAGTAGCGAAAGAGATTGAATTTCTTACATTCAATCAAGAGGATTTACATGAAGAACAATTTATTGCTCGCTTTTTGGAGTTGTCTAAGTTTTGCAAGTATTCACAAATCAACTCTAAATAAATGTGTGATCAATTAGTGGAGAAAGCTAGGCCGGATTTGAAAATGGCTTTGTCACCATTCCTTGATGAGATAAAGGATTTTGAAAAGATTTGTGACAAATTACACACAATAGCCAAAAGCAAGGGAGAAGAAGAAGCTAAGAGAATGAAGGAATTCCAAACCAGATCTACACATCCAATGAGATCTATAGGGGGAATCACTAAGAAGCATAGTTATTGCTTCAATGGTGTAAAGAAGCAATTTAGTTAGCCATCAAGAAATCATTCTGGTGGACCTTCAAGCAATCATTTCAGTGGACCTCAGAAGAGTCAGTTGAGTGGGGGATAGAACTCTCATAGGGGTTTCACAACTCCTATTGCTAGCACAGCTAACAGTTAGAAGTGTGCCAAGTATGGAAGAGTGCACCAGGAAATAGTTTGATATGTTACAAGTGTGGGAAGCCATGCCATGTCTTCAGGTTCTGTGAGGAAGGCTCGTAAGGGGCCAAATGATGCTAGAGCTGTAGTTCTAGGCAAAGTGTTCATACTTTCACACCAGGAGACTAGTGGTTTACCAAATCTGATTAAAGGTATTCTCAAACTCCAAGGCCTTGAAATTGAAGCTTTATTTGATTCTTGTTCTACACACTCCTTTATATCTTATGCTTGTGTGCCTCGATTAAATTTACATATTTGTGAATTGCCTTTTAATATGATTGTTTCTACACCGGCAAGAACCTCTGTGAGAACTTCTAAGGCTTGCTTAGATTATACAATTAAGTTTGATGGTAGGACCTCAACTATAGATCTTATTTGTCTATCCATGAAGGGTATTGATGTGATAGTGGGAATGGATTGGTTGTTGGCAAATGATGCCATCTTTGGTTGTAAGAGGAAGATCGTCTCTCTCCCGATTGACTCTATTAGTCCTACTATACCACAATTGTTATTTGCAGTGCAAGTTGAAAAGTTTATTCGTAAGGGTTGTCCCACGACATATTGTTTTTCTCTATTTAAGTAGAAGTGGAAGAAGGGGTAGAAGACATTGAAGTGGTAAATGAGTTTTCGAAAGTATTTCCAAAGGAGATGACAAGATTATCCCCAGATAGAGAAGTAGAGTTCTTTATTGATCTTGCACCTAGAACGTGGCCTATCTCTAACATTCCTTACATAATGTCTCCTTCAAAACTAGTAGAATTGAAAAATTAGATTGAGGAGTTGATGGAAAAGAGTTTCATCAGGCCCATTATATCTCCTTAGGGATCACACATGCTCTTTGTGAAGAAAAAAGATGGGATTCTGAGGCAGACATTGACTACCACCAATTGAATAAGGCAACCATAAAGAACAAATATCCTTTGCCTAGGATCAATGATCTACTTGACCAGTTGACCAAAGCATCCATATTTTCCAAGATTGATATGAGCTTAGGCTACCACCAGTTAAGGGTCAAAGCTAAAGATATTCCAAAAATTGCATTCAAAACTAGATATGACCACTATGAATTTCTTGTTATGCCATTTGGGCTAACCAATGCTCCAGTTGTCTTTATAGATTACACGAACAAAATATTATGGCCCTATTTGGATAAGTTTGTAGTGGCATTCATTAATGACATCCTTATCTACTCTAAGGATGAGGAAGAGCATAAAGAGCATCTCAGAGTTGTGTTATAGATGCTGAGAGAACATAAGCTCTATGCAAAGTTGTCTAAGTGTGAATTTTGGTTAAAGGAAGTAAAATTCCTATGCCATGTTGTATCAATAGGAGTGTCAGTGGACCCCAGTAAGATTGATGCAGTATTGAATTAGGAAAGACTGCAAAGTGTCACCGAGATCAGAAGTTTTTTGGGATTGATAGCCTATTATAGGAGATTTATTAAAGGCTTTTCATAGATAGTCATGCCTTCAACTAAGTTAACTAGAAATGACCCACCGTATGTATGTAATGAGAGGTGTGAGGCAACTTTTCAGGATTTAAAGACTAAGTTGACTATGGCATTGGTACTTATTGTAACCCCCTGCCGTAATTAATATCCGGATTACGCGATTAAGGTGAAATAGAGACCAATAAGATAAAACGTCATTTACAAACCCATCAACCCGACAGGGTTTTCACAAATGCATTTCAAAAATCATCTTAAACCCGGTCTCACATTCACACTCCGAATATAATTACTATGCGAAGATAAATTACATTTATACAATTATCAGAGTACGCAATATAAATTCCCGACAATTCCGGGACTCATATCTTCGCTCAATAATCATAAGGCATAATAGCCCATACAACTCATTCAATAGGGATTACACAAATCTCTTTCGAATACATACTCCAAATACTGGTCCAAACATACACATACATAATCCCAATTACGTATTGATAACCAACTACTAAGCTCTCACCCAGAAACGAGTCCTCTTCGTCCTTAGATGCTTGCTCATCCTCAATCTTCCTTCCCTGTCTAAAATGTTGATAGGGGAGGGTGAGATTTTGGGGAATCTCAGTAGGAAACAGATACCAATATGCATGCAAGATAAGTATTAAATGCATGACATGCTTGCATCACAATAACACATGTTCACATAATGATATATCCGCATGCTCAATGTTCACACAACATACTCATGGCCATAGTATAAATAGAACAGAGCTACAATCATTCTCATATGTCTCACATAATCACGCAAAGCAATAACATGCATCAATACACAAATACAATTATCAATACATGCAGGAGAGGTAAGTTCCCTACACTCTTTCCACGTAAGCTCCAGCTCCGGCTGCTCACGCTCAGGGAAATCATCAAATCCTATAACCAAGATCAAGGACATAGGATTAATCCCTTTTCCAATTCCTTAACTTTTAGACATTCAAGTTGGTTATCATTATTGCCCTTTAAGTGCCCTCAAACACCTCAATCCATAGCTCTAAAGGGTTGGAAAACTATCCCCAAAGATCCCCTTTTGAACACTCAAACTTGATATTTTTCACTGCCTCACTCGAGCACAGAAGCTCTCACTCGAGCACAAGTACGGACATCACTCGAGCACAAATGCTCTCACTCGAGCATTGGTACGGACAATACTCGAGCATAAGAGAAAGTGAGACCGCAAGTGAGTACCCGAGAGCACAACTCTCCCCTAGGCACAAGCTCACTCGAGCACAAATCCTCACTCGAGCACAAGGCCAAAAGCCTCACTCGAGCACCTGCGAGAGAAATCCAGGAAGTGAAGACCCGAGAGCACACAACGCTCTCCAAGACCAGGATCACTCGAGCACAACCTCACACCCGCGAGCACACACCTCACACCCGCGAGCACACACCTCTCACCCGCGAGCACACACCTCACACCCGCAAGTGAGAAGGCACACTCGAGCACCTTACTCGCGAGTGACCATGTAACATCCCAATTTCTGATTAAGGGCTAATGATAATTATTGAGAATAATTATGTGGGTTATGGCAATAATAACTAATAAGCCATAATTATTGGAAATTGAAAGAGTGAAATTGTTGGGAATTAGTTAGTGATTAATAGAGAAATTAATTACTAGCTAAGAGAAAATGAGATGTGTGATTAAAATGATCAATGGCTAGGATTGATTGTGTAGTGGATCAAGGGGCATAATCATGTGTATGTGTGTGCATGTGAGCCCATGAGAGTTGGAATGAGATGGTGACAAGTGGCATGTGGTGAGCCCTTGGATGAGACAAGAGACACATCACCATCATCTCCATCTCCTCTCTTCTCTCTCTCTCTCGTTTTCTCTCTCTTCTCTTCCTTCCTCCATTTTCGCTGAAGGTGCTTGGGAAAGAGAAAGGAAAAATGGAATATTGAGGTAAGCAAATGGCCTCATTAGCTCAAACTCTCTTCTCTAATGTTAATCCTTGAGTTGAGAGCTTCATTGTGGTGGTTGTAGCTTCTCCATTGGTGGTGATTTGAGGATCACGAAAATATGAAGCTTGGAGAATCAAAGAGTGTCTTTGAGAAAGTGGATAAGGTATGTGAAACCAATCCTTCTATCTATGTTTCATGCCAAATGATTATGTTATGAATTTCTGGAATTATTGCCCTAATTTCGAAAATATGGGTAATGGGTAGTTTGGCATGATATGGCATTGGAAATGGTATATTGGTATGAGTTTTGAATAGATAGAAGGGATTTGGGATTGAAATGTGTGAGGTTAATGATTTTGGAAAATGGATGATTATATTGCCCTAGGCCAAAGCTTGTTAATGGAATGGGATTTTGGTAATTCCATTGATTCCATTGAATTCAGTGAGTGATTTTGTGTGGGAGTAGCTTTGGTAGAGGTTTTGGATCCATTTGGATCATTTGGGCAAGAGTTAGGAAATGTGGCAAGTGTTGCTGCGTTTTCCTGGAATCTGATAGATTCACTCGAGCAGACAGGGGTGTGCTCGAGTGAGGGATGAATGTTGCTCGAGTGAGGAAGAACCTGCTCGAGTGATATGTGAGTTTTCCCTTGTTTTGCTTCGAGTGCACCTGGGTTTTGTGTGCAATGCTCGAGCACATCGCTTTGTGCTCGAGTGAGCGAAGAACATGCTCGAGTGAGCATAGTCTGCTCGAGTGATAGTGGGAGTCCAGAGTGAAGGGTTGCTTTCTGGTCTTCACTCGCGGGCAAGGTGCAAGAAGTGTGCCTTCTCACTCGCGGGTGGGAGGTGTGTGCTCGAGTGAGGATCTGTGCTCGAGTGAGCCAGTTCCTGAAAGTGAGAGTTGTGCTCTCGGGTGTTCACTCGCGGTCTCACTTTCTCTTGTGCTCGCGGGTATGGGCAGCGTGCTCGAGTGAGCCCCTTGTGCTTCGAGTGAGCTTGTGCTTCTGGAGTGGGTTTGTGCTCTCGGGCATGTGCTTTCTGTCTCACTTTCTCTTGTGCTCGGGTGTTGTCCGTACCAATGCTCGAGTGAGAGCATTTGTGCTCGAGTGATGTCCGTACTTGTGCTCGAGTGAGAGCTTCTGTGCTCGAGTGAGACAGTGGAAAATATCAAGTTTGAGTGTTCAAAAGGGGATCTTTGGGGATAGTCTTCCAACCCTTTAGAGCTATGGATTAAGGTGTTTGAGGGCACTTAAAGGGCAATAATGATAACCAACCTGAATGTCTAAAAGTTAAGGAATTGGAAAAGGGATTAATCCTATGTCCTTGATCTTGGTTATAGGACTTGATGATTTCCTGAGCGTGAGCAGCCGGATCTGGAGCTTACGTGGAAAGAGGGTAGGGAACTTACCTCTCCTGCATGTATTGATAATTGTATTTGTGTATTGATGCATGTTATTGCTTTGCATGATTATGTGAAACATATGAGAATGATTGTAGCTCTGTTTCTATTATACTATGGCCATGAGTATGTTGTGTGAACATTGAGCATGCAGATATATCATGATGTGAACATGAGTTATTGTGATGCAAGCATGTCATGCATTAAATACTTATCTTGCGTGCATATTGGTATGTGTTTCCTACTGAGATTCCCCAGAATCTCACCCTCCCCTATCAACATTTTAGACAGGGAAGGAAGATTGAGGATGAAGCAAGCATCCAAGGACGAAGAGGACTCGTTTTGGGTGAGAGCTTAGTGTTGGTTATCAATACGTTATTGGGATTGTGTAATTGATTGTATGGATCAGTATTTGAGAATGTATTCGGATAAGTTGTGTAATCCCTATTGAATGAGTTGTATGGGCTATTATGCCTTATGAGAATTGAGCGAAGATATGACCCCGGAATTGTCGGGAATTTATATTGCGTACTCTGATAATTGTATAAATGTAATTTATCTTCGCATAGTAATTATATTCGGAGTGTAAATACGAGACCGGGTTTAAAATGATTTTGAAATGTAATTGTGAAAACCCCGTCTGGTTGATGGGTATATAATTGTTGTTTCGACTTATTGGTCTCTATTTCACGTTAATTGCATAATCCGGATATTAATTACGGCAGGGGGTTACATTTTGGTATCAGAGCTACAGTTCCTGGCAAGTATGGGAATTTGCTAGGATAGCTCTCTTAGATCTCTACCTTGGTGGTAGATGATGTTATGTGATAGTGATTATGTATACACATGTGTGATTGGTTATTGTGGACACAAGAGATTTGTGGAATGTGTGTATACATTGTTGGTTAGTCTTGAGTGACGAATCATTGTGTAATCGAAAGATATGGTGATTCGTCCGAGAATTTGAGGTGTAAACCCAGAGGTGGTTATAGTCAAACCATCATCTGATTTGAAGCTGAGGAAAAATGGTTTCCGAGGCGTGTGATATTGATGTTCTAGGTATCAGGACTAACCTAGATGTTGGGTATGTAACCCAAGGTGGTATGATGTTACATGTGGTAATGTCATACTGATCTTATATGTGTAAAGACCTTAAGACCTAGGGGACCGGTGTGCCTTAGGCTGGCCGAGATGTTTGAACTTGCATATAGGAGTATGGTGCTCCGTGGAAATGAGGGAAGTGATTTCCCGGTTCAACTGAGGTTGAAAGTTTGAAAGATGAGATGTGATCTAAGGATTAGACTCAATAGCTGGGTTGATTCTTAGGAACTGGATTTGACCTCAAGGGTATGTGGTACCAGGGTATGGTACTAGAAGTGAATTGAGATGTGTCTCAGGTATTCTGAGAGTGTTGGTTGTTAATCCAGCACAAGGAAAAAGTTATCTACAGAGGATTCGGATCGGAGAGTGCTATCTACGGGGACTTTTGATAGGAGAGGGCTACCTACGGTGAAATTCGATCGGAAAGGGCTACCTACGGTGAGATCCGATTGGAAAGGGCTACCTACGGAAAACTCTGACCGGAGGGGCTGACCAGTCAATGGACTGAGTGAAGCACCGAGTGCAGTAGCGTAGTGTGGAGCCACCATGACGATGAACCCTAGAGTGGAGCCACTGTGACGATGAACCCTAGAGTGCAGCCACCTTGATAATGAACCGTGGAGAGCAGTTGCCGTGACGTTGAATCGTAGAGTAGAGCCGTGAGAGCCCATATTCTTAACGATGAGTTGATTATGGCTTTCAATGATTCGAGATGAAACAGGCACGATTTGGTACAGATGTGAATGTTGTCAGTTGTAGTAGGAGATTCCTATGGGACTCCTGTTAAATCAACTTGACATTGTGAATGCACAGATGAGGAGAAAGACCTCAGAGTGCGCAGCGGAAGCGTGGGAATGTAATATGTTTGAAAACTGTGTTGAGCAATGGCTCGAGGTTGCTGTGAGAATGATATGATAACTATGGCTTCGGGAGGTAAAACTTCGGGGTCAAGTCGTATTGTAAAGAGAGGTCTTGAAGGATCTCAGTATGTGAAAAGAATTTGAGATGTTGAAGGTGAAGTGGTTAAGACGCCCGGTTCCAGCTTGTTACAATTGTGCATTGTGAGTCCTGGGTCGACGTAGTGTACCCAGCCTCTCCGCACCCGATTGGTGGGAGAGGGCACTAACCGTTGTGGCCCGGTGGGGTAAGACGGCGGTGGGGTGTGACGGCTATTTGTGAGTCTCTTACCTGCGGCCGCATAGGGTGATTCCTATGGCGGAGGACCGTGCCTTCGGGGCGGTAATTTACGGGGGACAGGCTATTTGTGAAGGCCGACGGGCCGTTTGTGAAAGCCGGTTAGCTGTATGAGCTATAAGGCTATTTGTATGCACTGCCACGCCAATAGTCCCTGAGTAGCTAACAACAGTTCGGGTAAGACTGTGTGTTTTCCCGGCGGAGAAAGGGGATGAGGGTGGAGTGTGATGTGGAAGCCGAAAGGCTATGTGTGAGCACCGCTACGCCAATAGTCCCTGAGTCGCTAGCAACGGTTCGGATTAGACTGTGTGTCTTTCCGGCGGTAAAAGGGGATGAGGGTAGGGTGTGATTGTGGATCTACTATTGTGAGCCTGAATGGCTATGTGTGTGCACTTCCACGTCGATAGTCCCTGAGTAGCTAACAACGGTTCGAGTAAAGATTGTGTGTCTTCTCGGCGGAGAAAGGGGATGAGAATGGAGTGTGATTGTGAATCGATGACAGTTGTGAATAAGCTAGGACTGAGGTATAGTTGTGTAGTAAAGCAGAGCTAATTCGGCTGATGGCTAATTCCACTACATGATCGGGGGTTCTCTATTCTGAGGGCAATTACCCTGGCATGGCCAACCTGGCTAGCCACCACGTTGGTTGCACTGGTGTTAACCTTAGGCCGAAAGGCAGTGCGTAAAATTAGAGGTTGCGATATGGATTGCGGTGAAAGCTATGTGAATTGCAGCGTGTGCAGGTCAGCGTGAGCCGTTTAGGGTTTGACACTGGTCATCTCTAGCTCGGCCGTTGGACTGCCGTTGTAATCAACATGTATCTTGGTGAATCCGGCCCGTGGGGCGGCGTGTTGTGAATCCAGCCGTGGGCTGTGTGTTGTACATCTAATCGATGTGAATTGTGGTAAAGTGCTATGCAGCGTGTGCAGGTCAGCGTGTGCCGTTCAGGATTGACGCTGGTCATCTCTAGCTCGGCCGTTGAACTGCCGTTGTAGTTGATTCGTGTGGTGAAGGAGCATGAAGGTGATGTTGGGAGATTGAGACTCTCAACCGGTCGCCTGGATAGAAGAGACTGAGATTCTAGGTGGACCATTACAGTCAGGTACTTTGGATAGAAGAGATTGAGACTCTGGAGTGACCTGAATCTGTGATATGTGTTGTGATGAGAATGCCGGAAGGGCAATGTGTATTTGTATAAGTGGCGAAAGCTACGTACAATTGTGTATACAGCCGTGGGTGCTGTCGTCTTGTGACAATCGTCACGCATCAATGTGAATTTGTCGAGAACATTGTGATTGAGACCCAAAAGTCCCGGAGGGGTGAGGGTAATACCGTGGAATTTGATACGGTAATGTGATTGTTGCGAATACCCGAAAGTCTCGGTTACCACTAGTGGAATCATTGGTGGGTGTACGGGTGAGGGTAATGCTGTGAAAGTGGATACACAAGCACTTGTGCGGAAGCGGAATGTTTGTGTATACGGCTGAGGCTGTTGTTTGAAATGAGTTGATGATGTTGTTGAGTTATTCCAGGATGGAATCACTAGATTGAGTTGAGCAGGTTGGTGGCTTATGTCACCTAACTGCCGAGATCTTATGATATGGCTCATGAATTAGAGTCACCGGATACTGAGATGCGCTAGCCACTCATGAATGAGGAGGCCTTGCGATGATTGTGGTTGTATAGCAATCGTGATATGGGCCGATTGCAGGTTATGGCAACTAGGGTTGCATTTATGGTTTAAGATTCTTACAAGAATCAAGTTGAGACGCTCCATTGTGTCCATTGTGTAGGTGGTCTAGAAGGGACCATCCAATGTGAAATGAATTGTGAAACGGAAGCTGTCGTGAAGAAGCGTCCGGAGTTTATGCCCTTAGTGGTGGAACAAATTTCGAGGACGAAATTTATTGAACGGAGGGAGAAATGTAACATCCCAATTTCTGATTAAGGGCTAATGATAATTATTGAGAATAATTATGTGGGTTATGGCAATAATAACTAATAAGCCATAATTATTGGAAATTGAAAGAGTGAAATTGTTGGGAATTAGTTAGTGATTAATAGAGAAATTAATTACTAGCTAAGAGAAAATGAGATGTGTGATTAAAATGATCAATGGCTAGGATTGATTGTGTAGTGGATCAAGGGGCATAATCATGTGTATGTGTGTGCATGTGAGCCCATGAGAGTTGGAATGAGATGGTGACAAGTGGCATGTGGTGAGCCCTTGGATGAGACAAGAGACACATCACCATCATCTCCATCTCCTCTCTTCTCTCTCTCTCTCGTTTTCTCTCTCTTCTCTTCCTTCCTCCATTTTCGCTGAAGGTGCTTGGGAAAGAGAAAGGAAAAATGGAATATTGAGGTAAGCAAATGGCCTCATTAGCTCAAACTCTCTTCTCTAATGTTAATCCTTGAGTTGAGAGCTTCATTGTGGTGGTTGTAGCTTCTCCATTGGTGGTGATTTGAGGATCACGAAAATATGAAGCTTGGAGAATCAAAGAGTGTCTTTGAGAAAGTGGATAAGGTATGTGAAACCAATCCTTCTATCTATGTTTCATGCCAAATGATTATGTTATGAATTTCTGGAATTATTGCCCTAATTTCGAAAATATGGGTAATGGGTAGTTTGGCATGATATGGCATTGGAAATGGTATATTGGTATGAGTTTTGAATAGATAGAAGGGATTTGGGATTGAAATGTGTGAGGTTAATGATTTTGGAAAATGGATGATTATATTGCCCTAGGCCAAAGCTTGTTAATGGAATGGGATTTTGGTAATTCCATTGATTCCATTGAATTCAGTGAGTGATTTTGTGTGGGAGTAGCTTTGGTAGAGGTTTTGGATCCATTTGGATCATTTGGGCAAGAGTTAGGAAATGTGGCAAGTGTTGCTGCGTTTTCCTGGAATCTGATAGATTCACTCGAGCAGACAGGGGTGTGCTCGAGTGAGGGATGAATGTTGCTCGAGTGAGGAAGAACCTGCTCGAGTGATATGTGAGTTTTCCCTTGTTTTGCTTCGAGTGCACCTGGGTTTTGTGTGCAATGCTCGAGCACATCGCTTTGTGCTCGAGTGAGCGAAGAACATGCTCGAGTGAGCATAGTCTGCTCGAGTGATAGTGGGAGTCCAGAGTGAAGGGTTGCTTTCTGGTCTTCACTCGCGGGCAAGGTGCAAGAAGTGTGCCTTCTCACTCGCGGGTGGGAGGTGTGTGCTCGAGTGAGGATCTGTGCTCGAGTGAGCCAGTTCCTGAAAGTGAGAGTTGTGCTCTCGGGTGTTCACTCGCGGTCTCACTTTCTCTTGTGCTCGCGGGTATGGGCAGCGTGCTCGAGTGAGCCCCTTGTGCTTCGAGTGAGCTTGTGCTTCTGGAGTGGGTTTGTGCTCTCGGGCATGTGCTTTCTGTCTCACTTTCTCTTGTGCTCGGGTGTTGTCCGTACCAATGCTCGAGTGAGAGCATTTGTGCTCGAGTGATGTCCGTACTTGTGCTCGAGTGAGAGCTTCTGTGCTCGAGTGAGACAGTGGAAAATATCAAGTTTGAGTGTTCAAAAGGGGATCTTTGGGGATAGTCTTCCAACCCTTTAGAGCTATGGATTAAGGTGTTTGAGGGCACTTAAAGGGCAATAATGATAACCAACCTGAATGTCTAAAAGTTAAGGAATTGGAAAAGGGATTAATCCTATGTCCTTGATCTTGGTTATAGGACTTGATGATTTCCTGAGCGTGAGCAGCCGGATCTGGAGCTTACGTGGAAAGAGGGTAGGGAACTTACCTCTCCTGCATGTATTGATAATTGTATTTGTGTATTGATGCATGTTATTGCTTTGCATGATTATGTGAAACATATGAGAATGATTGTAGCTCTGTTTCTATTATACTATGGCCATGAGTATGTTGTGTGAACATTGAGCATGCGGATATATCATGATGTGAACATGAGTTATTGTGATGCAAGCATGTCATGCATTAAATACTTATCTTGCGTGCATATTGGTATGTGTTTCCTACTGAGATTCCCCAGAATCTCACCCTCCCCTATCAACATTTTAGACAGGGAAGGAAGATTGAGGATGAAGCAAGCATCCAAGGACGAAGAGGACTCGTTTTGGGTGAGAGCTTAGTGTTGGTTATCAATACGTTATTGGGATTGTGTAATTGATTGTATGGATCAGTATTTGAGAATGTATTCGGATAAGTTGTGTAATCCCTATTGAATGAGTTGTATGGGCTATTATGCCTTATGAGAATTGAGCGAAGATATGACCCCGGAATTGTCGGGAATTTATATTGCGTACTCTGATAATTGTATAAATGTAATTTATCTTCGCATAGTAATTATATTCGGAGTGTAAATACGAGACCGGGTTTAAAATGATTTTGAAATGTAATTGTGAAAACCCCGTCTGGTTGATGGGTATATAATTGTTGTTTCGACTTATTGGTCTCTATTTCACGTTAATTGCATAATCCGGATATTAATTACGGCAGGGGGTTACAGACCACCCGCAAGCACAACTTCACTCTGAACTCACCCCATCACTCGAGCAGACCATGCTCACTCGAGCATGTTCTTCTCTCACTCGAGCAACATTCATCCCTCACTCGAGCACACCTCTGTCTGCTCGAGTGAATCTATCAGATTCCAGAAAACGCAGCAAAACATACCACATCTTCTACCATTTGCCCAATTGATCCAAATGGACCCAAAACTCCTACCAAAGCTACTCCCACACAAAATCACTCACTGAATTCAATGGAATCAACAGAATTACCAAATTCTCATTCCATTAACATGCTTTGGTCTAGGGCATCATAATCATCATTTTCCAAAATCACTAACCTTACACATTTTAATCCCAAATCCATTCTATCTATGCAAACTCATACCAATACACCATTTCCATAACCATAACATGCCAAACTACCCATTGACCCATATTTTCGAAATTAGGGCAATAACTCCAGAAATTCATAACATAATCATTTGGCATGAAACATAGATAGAAAGGTTGGTTTCACATACCTTATCAACTTTCTCAAAGACACTCTTTGATTCTCCAAACTTCATATTTTCGTGATTCTTCAAATCACCACCAATGGAGAAACTACAATCACCAAAATAAAGCTCTCAACTCAAGGATTAACATTGGAGAAGAGAGTTTGAGCTAAAGAGGCCATTTGCTTACCTTAAAAACCAAATTCTCCTTTCTCTCTCCCAAGCATATTCAGCGAAAATGGAGGAAGGAAGAGAAGAGAAAGAAACCGAGAGAGAGAGAAGAGGGGAGATGGAGATGATGATGATGTGTCTCACTTATGACCCATCCAAGGGTCCACACTTTGCCACTTGTCACCATCTCACTCCAACTCTCATGGGCTCACATGCACACACATACACTTGATTATGCCCCTTGCTCAACTTCACAATCAATCCTAACCATTGATCTTGAAGCTACCAATGAGTTCCCTCTTCGGCAACCAATCAAATGGTCGGTAACTTTACCGTTTTGCCCCTGATTAGGGGAATTCACTTGGAATTACCATCAACTCATTTTCATATTTCTTAATCACAATTTGGACTCTTGCTAAACCAGGGCTTAGCAGTCCACTAATCTCAGGCTTAATCTCAATAATTATCATTAGTCCTTAATCGAAAATCGGGGTGTTACACTTATGATTCCAGATCTTACTCAGACTTTCACGGTTGTACACTGATGCTTCCAAGATGGGTCTTGGGTGTGTGCTAATGCAAAATGGTAGGGTGGTTGCTTATGCTTCTCGACAGTTGAGGCCATATGAAGAGAACTATTCCACTCATGACTAGAGTTAGCAACAGTAGTATTTGCTTTAAAGATTTGGAGACACCATTTGTATGGTTCACAATTTGAGGTCTTCAATGACTATAAGAGCCTGAAGTACCTGTTTGACCAAAAAGAGCTTAACATACGGTAGAGGAGGTGGATAAAGTTTCTCAAGGATTATGACTATGAGTTGAAGAACCATCCAGGAAAGGCAAATGTTAATCCATACAACCTAATTGATGGTCAGGGAAACAATTTCTAGAGGATGTGCAGAGTACATCTATTCAAATAATGTCAGGATTGGTTGCTACCATGGAAGCATTAACCATTGAAAGTACAACCTAGAGATAAATTAAATTTACTCAGCTTGAGGATGATCTATTGGGTGTTAGGGAAGATATTAAAAAGGAAAGATAGCTAGAGTTTGAGATGGTTGAAGAAGAGATATTAAGGTATAAAGGAAGAATGTGTCTATATACTGATGGAGAATTAAGGAAGCTCATGCTTGAGGAAGCTCACAAGGGCAAATATACTATTCACCCGAAAGCAACCAAGATGTATCATGATCTCAAGCTAAATTGGTGGTGGCAAGGCATGAAGAAAGATGTTACTAAGTTTGTTTCTCATTGTTTGATTTGTCAAAAAGTCAAAATTAAACACCGAAAACCTCCGGGATTGTTGCAGAATTTGGAGATCCCATAATGGAAGTGGGACAACATCTATATGAGTTTTATCATGGGACTTCCTCCAACTACGTTTGGACATAATACCATTTGGGTAATTATTGATAGATTGACTAAATCAACTCATTTTCTGGTGATCGCAAAAGAGTACTCTCTTGAGAGACTAGTGACGATCTATATAAAGCAGATTGTCAGATTGCATGGGGTATTGAAGAGCATCGTATCAAATCATGATCCACGATTTACCTCACAATTTTAAAGAGAATTACATGATGCTATATGGACTCGTTTGTGGTTCAACATTGCTTACCATCCTCAAACTGATAGGCAGACTGAGAGGTGTAATCCCCTCACCATAATTACATTCAAGTTACAAAATTTAAGTGAAATAGAGACCAATAAGACAAAGTAATAATTACAATCCCTTATCTAAGAGATGGGGTTTCCTGAAAAATGGTTCAAAATCATAATTCATCCTGGTCTCACATTTACATTCGAATATAACTACTTGAGAAACCAAATCACATTAATAAACATCAGAGTGCGTAACTAAAATCCCGGCAAACCCCGGGTTACTTGTATATATACAACATGGGTTTAAGTTCCCAAAATGGGGATTACATATCTAAAATTTAACTTTTACATCTTATGTACAAATGGTAATCCCAAACCAAAATAGATAACCAACAACCACTAAAGTTTCAGAGTAATCCTAACTACTCTTGGTTGTTCGCTTCCCTTTCGAGCCACTCACCCTGTCTGAAAAGGTTAGTCATTTGGAAAGAGTGAGATTCTAAAGAAACCCAGTAGTAACAAATCATTCATACCACACATAATCACATAGCATGTAAACCAATCATCACATATCAGCAACACACAAATCACACTCCATCCTCATCCCCTTTTACCGCCGGGAAGGCACACCATCCTGACCCGAACCGTTGTTAGCGACTCAGGGACTGTTGGTATGGCAGTGCATACGAATAGCCTTACAGCTCACATATAGCCTTTCGGCCCATAATTAGCCTTTCGGCCCACATAATCACATATATCACACCCTATCCTCATCCCCTTTTACCGTTAGGAAGGCACACAACCCTTACCAGAACCGTTGTTAACGACTCAGGGACTATTGGTATAGCGGCGCTTTCACAATTTCACAAATATTGCAGCATACGAACCCATTACGAACCAATGATATAATACACGTACAATGTATCACATAAGGTATAAAGAAAGAGTCACTACCTGTATCTTTCCTGACTGGCTCCGGTACCGCGGTCTCACGAGGGCGACAGATATCAAATCCTATACCAAATTAGGGACAACTGGTCAATTTCTTTTCCAAGTTCTTGATTTCATAATATTTTAAGTTGGTTATCATTTAGGACTCTTTAGGTGACTATTAGAGGCCTAAGCATATGCCTAAAGGGTTGGAAGAAGCTACCCTGAAGACCCGTTTTTGGAAGGCAAAACAGTATTTTTAGGCTGGATCACTCGAGTGAAGATGACCTCACTTAAGTGATGAGCGACTCATGCTCGAGTGAGAACGACGCTCACTCGCGAGTGTTTGACAGTGAGCAACTACTATGACCAGAAAGTGCTCATATCACTCGAGCATGAAACCTTACACTCGGGTGATGACTTCAAATATGCTCGAGTTTCCAAAAGTGCAACACAACAAGTGACAACCCGAGAGCACATGCTACCTTAGAGGGACAAGCTCACTCGAGCATACCCCACGGTGCTTGGGTGAAACGGCCGTGCTTACGAGTGTCAAAGCATACTCTTGAACAATGACCAGCAAGTGACAACCCGAAAGCAGCCCTAACCAAGCTCTCACACTATCACTCAAGTAATCCCTTGATCACTCGAGTGATCATCAACTTCACTCGCGAACAAGAAGTGTACTCGAGCTATTATCATGAGAACCCAGGCAAAACACAATGCAGAAAGGGAAAAATACACACAGCACTCGAGCATGATCTTCCCTCACTCGAGTGTTGTGCATCAGAGACCAGAAACGCAGCAATGACAGAAATTTCCCAGATGGTCAAAATCATACCCAATGGTTTCCAAACTTCTCACAAAGCCCATTTCCACTTAAAATGACCTAAGGAACACATTGGCAACTTTCAAAACACTCCAAAAAGCCTTTCTACCACAATTTATGCCTTTGGGTCCCTATGACACACAATACCCCAATCTCATTCAACTTAAATCCAAACTTCCAAACTCTATCAAATATTCAAATGACTTCACAATAGACCATTTCCAACATCAATCACAATGAAATTCCTATATCCAAAAATAGTCATAAACTAGGGCAAATTTCCAGATTTTCAAAACTTATCCAAAATCACAAACAATATATCAAAATGCACTAAAGGCTTACCTCTTCACTTTGCCAAATCCAGAATCTTATTCTTAAATTTTCAATTTCGTCCAACTCACAAACCACCACCTTTCAAGATTCTGAAATCACCAAGTTGAAGCTCTCAATGAGATGCACAACATTAGAAAAGAGGTTTAGGGTATTTGAAGATCATTGCTTACCCAAAATCCAAACTTTCTCTTTCTCTTTCCTTGCTCAAGGTCACCGAAAATAGAGGGATGAGAGAGAGAAAATGAGATATAGAGAAGATGATGATGATTACATTCCTCTCCCTTACCCACACTCTTCCACCGAATAGGAGAGAGAACATGAGAGAAAAGTGGACTTTTGTCCCATGTGCCACAACTAATGGTCCATACAATGCCACTTGTCACCTTCTTATTCACTCCCACCATAAGCTCACATAATCGCAAAGCATAGGATTCCGACCCATGTGCAATAAATCTCAACCTTTGATCTTAAATAACACACATTTTTATACCAAATTCACATTACATTAATTCCAAAAGTGTTTAATTACACTAATTACAATCAATTTTAGAGTCATTCGCCCTTAATCCTAAATTGGGATATTACAAGAAGACTATATAGACTCTAGAAGATAGGTTGCGTGCATGCGCATTTGAGCTGGCAGGAAGTTGGGACAATCACCTTTATCTAGCAGAGTTTGCATATACAACATTTATCATTCATGTATTGAGATGGAACCTTATAAGGCATTATATGAATGGAAGTGTAGTCCTCTTATTTGTTGGACATAATTGAATGAACGTAGTTTACTAGGTCTGGATTTGGTGAACCAAACTACTAAGAAGATTAAGATAATTCAGAAGAAACTTCTTACTACCCAGAGCAAACAAAAGAGTTATGCCGATAGAAGAAGGCGATTGTTGGAGTTCATGGTAGGCAAACATGTATTTCTGAAAGTCACACCGAAGATAGGCATTGGTAGAGCGATTCGACCAAAGAAGCTTTCACCTTGTTTCATGGGTCCCTATGAGATTTTGGAGAGAGTTGGACTAGTTGTTTACAGAATTGCATTACCTCCATAGCTTTCGAACCTTCATGATGTCTACCATGTGTCACAATTGAAGAAGTACCAATTAGATCCTTCCCATGTTATTGAAGTGGATGAGATAGAACTTAGAGATAATATCACATATAAAGCTGAGCCAAAGCAGATTGTGGATGTGTTGGATAAGTAATTAAGAAATATGACCGTCAAACTTGTGAAGGTTGTATGGAGAGTTTTGGCTCTTGGTGATGCTACATGGGAGACAGAGGAAATGATGAGGAAGGAGTATCCTTAAAGTTGTATGGAGAGGTTTGTGCGTTGAATTTAGAGGACAAAATTCCTTTTAGGAGGGGAAAGTTGTAACATTCTTAAATTTTAGGGGCTTAGAGTTAGTTGTAGCATAATTTTAGTTATTTAAAGAGTACAGAATAAATTTAAATATATATATATATATCAAGTTCTAAGGAAAAAAAATTTTATTCAAAAGAAAACTAAATACAAATAAAATACCCCATTAAAATAATTATTTTAAATATATGGGTATGTGTGTGTAAATGTATCTGATTATTGAAATAAGTAATATGAAACAAAAAAAATGTTGTCTCAATATTTGCACTATTATTATTTATTATTTTTTTAAAAATAATATTATTTTAATCAAAAGTAAACCCTAACCCTCCACTATAAATGCTCCTTCTTTCCTTTACTTCTCACACCCCAATAGCGCCGCACCTCCAAACTCTACTCATGTGCTCTTTTTTTTTCACTTAATAGACCTCTCTTCATCTCTACTTATAGAGTGTCTTATCAAGCCTTATTTCTCCATTCTTTTTAGGGTTTTTTTTATGTTGTCCTATCATACACGTCTTATCTACTATGTGGATGTCTTTTCTCTCAAAAGAAAATTTGTTTTCTTTATATCCACATTCTTTTCTTCTTTTCTTCAATTCTAAAGATGTGTACACACACACACACACACACATATTTGTTTTATTTCTTCAACAACCCCACTTATTATTGTGTGTATTTATAATGTGTACATTCCTTTCATTCTTTAAGACTACTCTTGAACCATTTATCCATGCTAGTATATATATATTTTTGTTTTGTTTTCAACAATCTTGGTCTCACACTGTTACCCCATTACAATCGTGAGCACAACTGTAGATCTATTTTGTATTTTTCCCTCCTTATTGCAGTATGTGTGTGTATGTATTAAAAAAATTGATTTCAATTCCCTCAAACTTTTCCCCCTCCTTCTTCCTGAGTCTTTTCATAACTCTCCCTCCCTCCATATATGCGCATATATAATTAATGTGCCCTATTTTCCTGGGCATATTTCTTGTGTTGTGCTTTATATATATATATATATATATCCAAATGTATAAAGATTTCATCAAATAGTTGTACTTCCATGTATATGCAAGTTATAGTTTCCTTCCAATCTATTTCCTCACTATTTGAAGTCCAAAATTATATAATAATAGTATTTTCTATACTTATGTATATAATATGTATAAAAAAATATCTATATAATAATATATGAATAGTTCCTATCTTATATTTTAATTAAGCCTTTACAAGGTCACTAAGGTGTTAGAGTAGTTTTAGAATTCTGGAGTAATTTTGATTAGTATATTAATAAATATTTATATTTATGATTTTGTAAACTCTCGTTGAGAGCTTTGGAGTACCTCTTTGTGTGATTACGTGTGAGCTAGAGAGTAGCAGGTAATTCTGAATATTTTTCATATACTTGTGAATTGTGTATGATTGTGAATAACTATTTTTTATAAAAGAAAAATGGACTGAATTATATGTATATGTGTATGTATTGTAAATTCTCAAATAAGTAATGTTATAAGTAAATTTCTCTTTAACTGATTTGACTCACGTAATTAATAATTTAATGATAATTAATGTATTGTTGGATTATTATTTCCTTTTGAGCATGTTTGAATATATGATGATATTTGATATGAATGGAAGAATGATTTATTGTACCTTATCTTTTAATAATATTATATTTATTGGTGATTAAATATAACTGACATGGCGGTTGCATTTGTGATGGGTTGGAGTAAGGAGGAATTTGTATGTTGAGATCTTTTACCACGTGGTATGCTATCACTAGGTTCACAATGGATAGCACTTGTTAGGGCCCATTCTTCCATGTTTTCCTTTGGCCGAGATTGCATTGGAGCTGTGGGAGATGTAACACCTCCTTAGTTATGTTCTTTTAAGGAGAGGAGCCACAATCCAGACTTAAGCTCTACACCTTTGGCCGGGTGTATCTTAAGAACTGGTAAGCTTGGGACAATCTAACCAAATGGATGACTTTCTATTGGACTATATGTTAGCATATGGCTCCAGTCAACGGTATAAGAATAGACGGTGATAGAAAGGTTGTTGCATCTTGCATATTGTATATTACAGGTTGTGATGAAAATATGGATTGACATAATGATGATTAAATTTGAAATTGTTTTGCATGAGGATTATGGTACATACAAATATATATGTAATCAATTCTTTATCTTAAATCATATGTGGTTTGATTGTGTACGGTAGAAACTTTCAGTAGTTACTAAGCCGTAGAATCTCATCCCTATATATATTAACATTTTTCAGGTGATTGTTCTAGTAGGGATCAAGGGAAGGAACCTATGGAGTGAGCCTTGAAGGCTCTTTTGTGCTTCTAGAGCTCATGTTGTGTCATTTGTATTTGCCATGACCCCAAGACTTCTGCATTTTATTTTGTTTACTAAAAGATTTTAGGGATTTAATTTGACACTATGATGTGGGTTTTTGTTGAACTAATTTTGTATTTTGATGATTTGGATGTTGAATATCCATATTAGTGATATTTAAAAATACTGTGGTTAAGTATTTGGTTGTTTGGTTTGAGATGTTACAAAAACCATTATAGATTTTGTCAAAACCATTACTCTTTTAGTAAATCTCATTACTCAATTGGTTACAATCCAAAACTTTCTTAATCCTTTTATATATTTGTCAGTACTTATTTATTTTGTCAAAACCATTACAGATTTTGTTAACACCACTGTTCATTTCGTTAATCCCATTACTCAATTGGCTACAATTAAAAACTCTGTCAATATTTTTACACATATTGTCAGTACTTACAAATTTTGTCAAAACCATTATGGATTTTTTCTAAACCATTACTCTTTTAGTCAATCTCATTACTCAATTGGTCACTGTTAGGTCTCATAATGTTTTGATAATAACACACCTTGATTTACTAGACTTAAGTGATAATTAAACCTTTTGAAAAGCAAAGAGTGAAATCTATAGTTAACTACTCAAGCTTGATGGTTTGTTCACTCAAGTGATAGTTGAATTTGAGCTCAATGTCACTAAAGAAAATCACTCGAGTTATAGAGATGAATACTCGAGTGATTGGAAATCACTTGAAGTGAATATCAATTCCACTTGATTGTGTTTCTCAAAAACTTTTTCAAAATACCGTCTCGATAATCAAAATCATATATTTCTCATCTTGACTTACCTCCTGAACTCTTATACTATTATTAATTGTACTGATATCATTATTTTGTAAGTTTCAGATGATTGATCAGCGGATTAACTTCAAAAACCATAAAAGTAAAATTCTAACAAAGGCATTAAATGAGTAACAGAGAGAACTGACAAAAATACTCTCTTTCATCAATGGCTACAATTACTCTCTAACACACAAATTTAAATGCTCACAACGGTTATTAAAGACATTCCACCTATAAATACAGAAGCATTCAAGAAAGAGCAAGAAACCAACGAAAAAATTAATTCTATTCATTAAGTACTTTGTTTTTCTGTATGTTATTCTCTAAAATTCTTATTGCTCTTTAGTATTCATCTATCTACTCTTTGAGAGATACTTTAATACCTTCATTCACTAGTGTAAAGAGAACCTCAAGGTAGTGGGACCTTAAGCGTGTATAAGCTTATAAAGTGTAAGAGGGATCGAGTGAGTGTCCTATTGAGGAGCTTACTTATACTGTGATTCCAAGAATCCATCGAATCTTGGAAGTATAGTGAAAATCTCAAAGGAGCTCTGAGGACTAGATGTAGGTCAAGAGGTTAAGACCGAACCAGTATAAACTTTGGTGTACACTTCGGTGATATCTTCTCAACTCTTAACTTTTAATTAAGTATTCTTAACTGGGATAATTTATTTTTTTTAATCACCCAATTCACCCCCGCTTGGGTGAAACCGTTAACACTAACAATTAGAACCCAAAACTCTTATTTAATCCTTTATACATTTTATTAGTACTTATTGATTTTGTCAAAACTATTACAAATTTTGTTAACACCACTATTTATTTTGTCAATTTCATTACTCAATTGGTCAACTCGAAACTCTATCAATCCTTTTACACATATTGTCCGTACTTATGGATTTTGCTAAAGCTATTACGGATTTTGTTAAAACCATTACTCTTTTAGTCAGTCTCATTACTCAATTGGTCACAACTGTTAGATCTCATATGTTTTGATGATAACGAAGATTGAACTAATGATAAAAGACGATATGATAACAAATGAATTTGAACAAAGTAAATAAATGGCAGACAAAGCATTACTTGAAGTAAGCACTGGAGTAATAAAGAAGATCTAAGAGAAAGAGCAAAGGAAGAACATCACTGGCAGTTCACTGGCAGTTTTTGTCTATGTTGACTTGAGTGACCACTCAAGTAAGGAACACTATTACTCGAGTGACCACTCGAGTAATGTTGAGAGAAAATGTTTTCAGAGGCACTGCCAAAATTTGGAAGATATTACTCGAGGGGTCACTCGAGTAATCTGCAAATTTATATGAAACATTACTCTAGTAACCCCTCGAGTAACACGTGAGAAAAGGCATTACTCGAGTAACCAGGTCAAAAATCTTCCAGTCGCTCTCGGCCAAGATATGAAATAATTTACTTGAGTAACTAGGAGAGAAAAAGGCTTTACTCGAGGGAGCACTCGAGTAATCTGCAGCGTTATTTGAAGCATTACTCAAGGAGTAATCAGGGAAGCAAACTCTCAGCCAAGATTTCAATGACATTACTCAAGGGAGTAATCGAGTAATATGCAAACTTATTTGAAATTTACTCGAGGGCTTACTCGAATAACCTGTGAAGAAAAGACATGGCCACTCAAGTAATCACTCGAGTAATCAGCTTACTGGAGGGAGCACCCGAGTAACTTGTGAAGAAAAGGCATGGCCACTTGAGTAACCACTCGAGTAATCAGGTATTTCCAAGTTTTGTGATGTATCTTACTCCATGTCTTACCCGAATAATATCATATGAAAAATGTTGAATTACTTACTGCCATATTTTTTATAAGATTACTCGAGGGACTACTCGAGTAATGAGCATGATCACTGTAACCCCCCTCAAGGTAATCACATCCAGATTCTGAAATTTAAGTGAAATAGAGACCAATAAAGTGAAATCAACAATTTATAATCCCTCAACTCGGGATGAGGTATTTCAAAATTCAATTCAAAACATAATAATTCCGGGTCTCACATTCACGTGCGGATATAATTACTTGAGAAATCAAATCACATAAGAAATATCAGAGTGCGGAAACTAAAATCCCGGCAAACCCCTGGGTTACTCTATATATCGAATGGGTTTACTATTTTCCCAAATGAGGATTACAAGTCAAAAATTCACTATGAACAATTTATACACAGTAATCCCAATTCTACAATAGATAACCAACAATCCCAAAATCTTGAATGTCCCTAAGAGATCCTAACTACTCCGGGTTGGTCGCTTCTCCTTCGAGCCACTTGCCCTGTCTGAAAAGGTTAGTCATATGGAAAGAGTGAGATTCTAAAGAATCCCAGTAGCAACAAGACACTCATACGATATATAAACATAAAGCATGTATGTTCATCATGTTCAGAAGCTTCACAATGATCTCTGGCTTGCGCCACATATGACAGCACTCACGGCTGTAATCACAATGCACTACGCCCACTTTCATGGTGAACACTATGCCAGCTTTCACTGTAATCACTATGCACAACGCCTGCTTTCACGGTGAACACTATGTAGCAGTCACACGAAGCACAAAGCACCACAAAGCATCTCAAAGTAAAATGGATCACTAAACTCCACAAGGTATCTCAATGCACAAGGTATCACAAAGCAGTAGCAGCAGCATCCACACAATGAATGACAGACAAACATACAATACATTTACACAAAGTATAAGAGAGGAGTCGCTACCTATATCTTTCCTGACAATCTTTGGCACAGTGGGCTCACACGTTCGGCAGATATCAAATCCTATACCAAATTAGGGACAATTGATCAATCTCTTTTCCAATTACTTATATCCATAATACACTAAGTTGGTTATCATTTAGGACTCTTAAGAGGCCACAAATGTCTCTAATGAAAGCCCTAAAAGGTTGGGAAACAACAGGTTGAAGGTCACTTTTCAAAAACACTAAGTGCTGGAACACAGGGGTGGGCTGCGGCCCGCCCTTCCTTGGGCTGCGGCCCAAATATGGTCAAAAGGCCGTGGGCTGCGGCCCGCCACTCATGGGCCGCGGCCCGAAACATGCCAGAAAGGTTTGGGCCGCGGCCAAGCAATTTCCTGACTCTTGGCTGAACTTCGAAAAACCATAACTAATTGTAGAAAAATCGAAACGGAGTGATTCCAAAGCCAAATGAAAGGTATATGAGTCCTATTTCAAGGAAAAATATAGTCCATCACTGGAAATCACTACACAAATACAGAATTACCAAAAACTACACACTACTCCAAAACAGAGTTCTGTTTCAATCCCAAACTTTGGACAACCATATCTCACAGAATACTCAACAAAATGACACAAAATATATGTCCATTTTGAAGCTTGGGATGTGAAATTTAAGAATGGAAAGTTTCAGAATTTTCCAATACCATTTGGTCATTCAAAACGCTCATACAAAATTACTGTGCAAAACAGAGCTCAAACCAAACAGATTTCCAACTTTTCCCAAGTGATCCAAATGAATCCAAAATTAATAACCAAGCTTATTCCCACACCAAAATCACTCAAGGAATCCAATGGAAATGTCAAAATCACCAAAATCCTATTCCATTATCATGCTTTGGTTTTGGGGTAACATTAAACACCAACTTCCAAAATTTCCAAACTTAACAATTTCAACCCAATCAAATCTATCTATCCAAAATGCATTACAACATACAATTTCCATACCAAACATATACCAAACTCTTAATGGCCCTCATTTTCGAAAATGGGTCCAAAATTCCAGAAAATTTCAAGTTAATCCATTTGGCATAAAACATAGATAGATAGATAGGTCTCACTCACCTTATCAACTTCTCCAAAGAGAGTTCTTGATTCACCCAAGTCCAGAATTTCAAGTGATCACAAACCACAACCAATGGACAAGCTACAACCATAGAAATGTTGCTCTTAACTCAAGGATCAACTTTAATGAAGGAAGTTTGAGCAATAGGGATCATTTACCTACTCAAAGATCAAGCTTTCTTCCTTCCCTTGCCTTCAACAATGGCAGCACGAAATGGGAGAGAGAAAATGTGAGAGATGGAGTGAGGAAGAAGAAGCAAATGATGACACACTACTCCCTCCCTTGTCAGCCGATCTAGAGGGAAGAAGAGAGATAAAATAGAATTTAAAAATCCCATTTGACTTTCTCCCATACTCACTCTTTGCCACTTGTCACACTACCATTGGCTCTCACCAAATAAGTCACAAATTAACTTACCTAATCTCTCCATTAGCCATTTTTAATCACATATCTCATTTTCTCTTAGTTAGTAATTAATTTCTCCCTTAATTACCAACTAATTACCAATAATTCCATTCTTCCAATTTCTCAATAATTATGACATATTAATCAAAATAGCCATAAAACACATAATAATTCAATTTAATTTCATAATTATCCACGATAATCATGTTTTTCCCTTAATCAAAAATTGGGATATTACAATCACTCGAGTAATGAAGTCCAGAAAACATATCCTTGATATAATGTTTATTGAATTATTTTCTATATGATTGACTCTTCATTGTACTAGTATTCTAAGTACATTTGTAGAGAAACAATGAAGAGATCATGCCAGGAGTGAAAATTCAAATAAAAGGTCCGAACGCTCACCAACCGTTACCTACTGTATTGCCCCAAATTTTGATTAAGGGCTAATTACAATGATTGTGAATGATTATGTGGATTAATGTGGATTTGAGATCCGGATTAAGTATTGGGAATGCCAACACCTTGTATTTTAGCATAATTATGTGATGAAATAATTATTGGGCTAAATATAGGGGTAAATGGCGTATGAAAGAAGGAAAAGAATTTGATTATGTATTATGTAGCAATATTAATTAATATGCCATACTTAGTGGAAAATTGAAAGAAGGGCTCTAAATTAGTGATTAATGGAAGAGATTAATGACTAATTAAGAGGATATGAGATGTAAAATTGAAATGGCTAATGAAGTGGTTAGAGTAACTAATTGGTTACTTATTCTATGAAAACCAATGAGAAGTGGACACTTGTCAAGATGAGGTCAAGAGAGAGGGCTTTGGAAAAGTCAAATAAGCAATATTTTATCAATTTCTCTTCCCTCCCTCCTCTCATTTTCGTCCAAAGGGGCATGGGGGTAGATTTTTTCTGCCATTCTTCATCATCTTCACCTCTCATATCTCTCTCCTCTCTCCATATTTTCGTCCTCCATGGTAACCTAAGGTGAGAGGAAGAACTTTGTGTAAAAGGTGAGTATTTGACCCTCTAAACGACTTCTAATGGAAAAATGCTCTTCTATAAAGTTGTTTCTTGTGTTGAGAGCTTCAATTTCATGGTTTGAGATTTACCATTGGTGGTGTTTCATGGCCACAAGGAAATCTAGAAGTTGGAGAACCAAGAAATCCTTTTGAGAAAGTTGTTGAAGTGAGTGAAAGCTTCATTTTGATATAAGTATTGTGGCCATTTTTGGGCCTTGAATTTCTGGAAATTTTTCCTTAATTTTCGTGATTTAGGGTCATGGGGGAGTATGGTATGTTATTGTTATGGAAATGGTGCCTTGTTTAGTATTTTGAAGTAATAGAATTGCATTGAAGCTTAAATGTGTTGTTTGGCCATTTTGTGTTGGTTTTTGTGCATTGGGCAAAACAGGGCATGTCAATGGGTTGTGATTTTGGTCATTTTGAAGTTACCCTTGTGTTCCTTGTGGAAAATTGTATGGGAATAGGTTTGGTTAATGATTTTGGAGTCATTGGACACTTTGGTAGAAAAGTTGGAAATCTGTCTTGTGTGAACTTTGTTCTGGGCAGTCAGTTTGCTCGAACGTTTTTAATAACCAAATGGTGTTGGAAAATTATGAAACTTTCTAGTCTTAAATTTCACATCCTAAGCTTCAAAACAGACATATAATTTGTGTCATTTCGTTTTGTGAACTGAGAGTTATGCTTTGCCAAAGTTTGGGATGGAAACTGAACTCTGTTTTGGGGCAGTGATGGATTTTGTATAATTCTGGAATTTTTTGGTGATTTCCAGTAATATTCCATATTTTTAATATAAATAGGACTTAAATACATTTCATTTGGCTTTAAAATCACCTCATTTTTCTAGAATTAGTTATGATTTTTGGAAGTTCAGCCAGGAAACAGAATTTTCTTGGCCGCGGCCAGAGGTTATGAACCGTAGCCCAAGACCTTCTGTGCATCCATTAGCCGAGGCCATGGGTAGGCTGGCCGTGGTCAACCCCAAAAAATCAGCATTTTGGACTTTTAAACGGTGACCTTTGGTCAAGTGTTTCCCAAGCCTTTAGGCATGTGTTTAGGCTTTGATTAGCCACCTAAAGGTCATGAATGGTAACCAACTTTAAGTGTTATGAAAATGAGAATTTGGAAAAGAGAATAATCCTATGTCCTTGATTTGAATATAGGGTTGGGTATTCACCCTGATTATAGTTCGATATCCGCTCGGATCGCGAGTAGCCGATGTTGGAGCATACGTGGAAAGAAAAAGGGTAGGGAACTTACCTCTCCTGCATGTATTGATATTTATGTTTGTGTATTGATGCATGTTATTGCTTTGCTTGATTATGTGAAACATATATGAATGATTGAAGCTCTGTTTCTATTTATGCTATGGCCATAAGTATGTTGTTGAAACATTGAGCATGCGAATATGTCATTATGTGAGCACAAGTTATTGTGATGCAAGCATGTCATGCATTAAATACTTATCTTACATGCATATTGGTATTTGTTTCCTACTGGGATTCTCTAGAATCTCACCCTCCCCTACCAACATTTTAGTCAGGACAGGTGGCTCGAGGAAGGAGCAAGCGACTAGGGGTGGTGAGAATCCCTTATGGGCATTTGGATTTGGTAGTTGGTTATCGTTATATGCTGGGATAATTGTATATGTTTGGATGTTTATGTTCAGATGATAGATTGGAATGTGTATTTGGAATGAATATTGTGTAATCCCTATTTGAGAAATTGTAAAAGGCATATGTGCCCTATGAATCTTTAGTAAAGGTATCAATCCAGGATTGCCGGGATTATTATTGTGCACTCTGATATTTATATGAATGTGATTTATCTTCACGATGTAATTGTATTCGAAATATGATTGTGAGACCAGGTTAAAGTGTTTGTGAAATGTATTTGTGAAAATCCTATCTTAAGGATGGGAATGTAAATGAGTTTTGATTATTATTGATCTCTATTTCATTTTAATCACGTATTTCGGATAATAATTACGGATGCGGTTACACCTACCACAAACGGATAGTTTTCAAATTAGAAGAATGGTCAACCGTTGTTGTGTGACTCTAACTGACATGTTTGAATTTCTTCTAACGGACACTACAAATCATCTATATATATGGAGCATTCAAAGAGCAGAGAACAACAACTGAGAACACACGAACATACACTGATAAACACACTTTTAGTGCTCTATTTTCTTATACTCATTCATTATACTTTAGTGATTATATATTTGCTCTGTGAGAGAGTTTTTCATTACAAACTCAATATTTTGTATTGAGACAACTTAAGGTTGTGGAACCTTGAGTTGGGGATTTGATTACAATGTGTAAGGGGGAGCGAGTATCCAGGTGAAGGAACTTGCTTTGTACTGAGGTGCCAAGAACCCACTGAATCTTGGAGAATATAGTGAAACTCTCAGAGACACTCTGAGGACTGGATGTAGGTCAAAGTGGTTATGGCCGAACCAATATAATTCCCGGTGTACACTTCGGTGATATTTCTATTTGCTCTCAACTGCTTTAAATATTCTGTTAATTTTCTTATACGTAACGAAATTTTTGATAACACCCAATTCACCCCCTCTTTGTAATACGCCAATTTTTAATTAAGGACTAATGAGGATTAGTGTGGACATTTATGAATTTAAATGGGAATTATTATATGTTTAATGGCTATTTTAATTAATACGTCATCATTATTGAGAAATTGGAAGAATGGAATTATTGGGCAAGTAGTTGGTGATTAATGGAAAAATTAATTACTAGCTAAGAGGAGAATGAGATATGTAACTAAATGGCTAATGGAGGGTTAAAGTAACTAATTTGGTTACTTATTTTATGAGAGCAAATGATATTGTGACACTTGGCAAGAGGAGACAAGAAAGAGGACATTGGAAAAGTCAAAGTACAATATTTTTATCATTTCTCTCTCTCCCTTTCTCTTTGTACGCATGGCAGGCATGGGGGCTGAAATTCCTATGCTCTTCTTTATCATTTCACACTCTTATCACTCTCTTCCTTCTCTCTCTTTCGTTCAGCTATGGAAGCCATGAAGGGAGGAAGTGCTTTGTGAAAAAGGTGAGTTTTTTACCTTCTTAATGGCCTCTAATAGAAAAACTCCCTTCTATAAAGTTGTTCCTTGGGTTAAGAGCTTTACTTTCATGGTTTTAGATTTGCCATTGGTGGTGTTTTGTGGCCACAAGGAAATCTAAAAGTTGGAGAACCAAGGAACTTCTTTAGGAAAGTTGTTGAGGTGAGTGAAAGCTCCATTTTCATATAAGTTTTTTGGCCATTGGTTAGGCCTTGAATTTCTAGAATTTTAGCCCTAATTTTCGTGATTTAGGGTCTTGGGGAGTATAATATGCTGTTGTCATGGAAATGGTGCCTTGTTTGGTGTTTTGAATTAATAGAATTGAATTGAAGCCTAAATGTAAAGTTTGACACCTTTGTGTTGGTTTTGTGTATTGGAAAAAAAACAGGGCATGTCAATGGGTTGTGATTTTGGTCATTTTGAGGTTACCATTGTTTTCCTTTTGAAAATTTATGTGGGAATAGGCTTGATTGTTAATTTTGGAGCCATTGGACACTTTGGTAGAAAGTTGGCAAATCTGTCTTGTGTGAACTCTGTCTGGGCAGTCAGTTTGAACGAACATTTTGAGTGACCAAATGGTGTTGGAAAATTTTAAAACTTCAAAATGGACGTATATTTCATGTCATTCCGATTTATGGGCTAGGAGTTATGACTGCCCAAAGTTTGATGTTGAATATGGGATCAATTCTGGAGCAGTATGAACATTTCTTAAATTCTGTATTTGTGTGGTGATTTCTGGTTTTGGTCCATATTTTTCTAGTAAAGAGGACTTAAATAGATTTCATTAGGCTTTGGGATCACCTCATTTTGATTTTTTCTAGAATTAGTTATGATTTTTGGAAGTCAGCTGTGAAATAGAATTTTCCTGGCAGCAGCTAGAAGATTCTTGGCTGCAGCGAAGAACCTTCAGACCACTGTTTGGCCCAGCCAGACAATTTTGGGCTACAACCAGAACACTTCTGGGCTGTTTTTGGCCACAGCCAAAAAATTTCTTGGCTGCAGCCAACCCCCGGTTTTCAGCACCTTATGATTTTGAAAAGTGGTTTCTAACCTGGTGTTTCCCAATCCTTTAGGGCTTTTATTAGAGCTAATTGTAACTACTTAAAGGACATAAATGATAACCAAATCTAAGTATTGTAAAGTCAATTGAGTATTGGAATAGAGAATAACTCTTCGTCCCTAATTATAATTATAGGATACGATATTTGCCCTCCTCATGAGAGACCTGCAACAAAGCACGCATGGAACAAACCAGGTAGTGACTCTTCTCTCATGTTGTGTATGATGTTTTGGTATGGATGACTTGTCATTGTGTTTTGTGAAATGTGTATGCCATGGTCCATTATAGTGTGAGCACTTCAGCGTGAGCCATTTAGGGAGTGACAATGGTCATCTCTAGTTCGGCCGTTGAACTGCCGTTGTAATCGACATAGATCTTTGTGAATCTGACCCGTGGGGCGGCATGTTGTGAATGCAGCCATTGGATGTGTGTTGATCTTGCTAGTGTGGCTTGTGTATGAAATGCTTTATATGAATCCCAGCTGTGGTGAAATATATTGTGTGGATTGTGTTGTGCAATGCAGCATGAGCAAATGCAAGGGTGACATGAGTCATACATGCCTTTGCCATTATAGTTGCAATGTGTGTGTGATGATTTGCTTTCCTGCCTTATTGTTATGCATACTATGAGTGATTTGACACTACAGGGATTCCTTATAATCTCACTCTCCCAAAAACCAAATTTTTAGACAGGGCAAAAGGATCGAAGGGAAACCGGGCAATGAAGAGCGGATAAAGCTCCGGTTTAGAAATATATTTTGGGTTATTGGTTATCATGTAAATTATTTGGATGTTTTTGGGAAACAATTTTATATATTGGGATTGGTGGTATAATTTTGTGTAATCCCCAAGTTAAGGGTAATGAATTGTGGGCTTTGTGCCTTTGTAAAACCTTTATTAATGAATGAAACCCGAGTGTGTCAAGAATTTATGTTGTATTCTAATATGTATGAATGAAATCAACCTGTACAGGCCATTTAGTATTGAAATGTGAATATGGGACCGTCATGAACAGGTTTTGTAAAATTTTTTGTAAGCCATGATTTTGGGAAGTTTGATTATGTTTAAGTCCCAAAATCATCTAAGGTCTCTAATTCTATATCAATTACGTGTTTTATGAACTAAATCTCAGCATATGGTGGAAGGGGGTTCACTATTGGGTGAAATGCTTGCACTAACATTTTGGTATCAAAGAATAGGTCTTCTTGTTAAGGTTTAACAGCCTAAGAAGGATCCAATGGGAAGCATGGGTAAAGGCATTCTTCTGACAGAGCTTCTATCACAAGACCTCCGGGTTTCAATGGCGAACACTTCTCATTCTAGAAAGCAAAGTTCAGAGTCTTCGTAATGGCTAATGAATTTGGTTTATGGGATGTGATTGAGAGTGAAAACTACAAACCTAAAAAGATTGTAGATTCATAGAGAGTTCCCAAGACACCAGCAGAATATGATGAGAATGACAAGAAACTCATCACACTCAATAGCAAGGCAATTCTAATGATTAAAAGTGCCTTGAGTCAAAATGAGTACTTTAGAATTTGCACACTCTCAATAGCTAAGAAATGTGAGAAGCCTTGGAAATAGCTCACGAAGGAACTTCAGGAATAAAATAAAACCGGATCAATACTCTGGTTACTGAGTTTGATTTACTTCGATTGAAATTAGGTGAGTCGATAGCTGAATTTGAACTTAGATATACTCACCTTGTTAATCAACTTGCAGCACTTGGAAAAGTCTATGATTAACATACCCAAGTACAAAATATTCTGAATATTCTTTCTTAAGACTGGGAGGCAAAAGTCACTGTAATTGAGGAAGCAAAAGATGAATCAATGCGATCAGTTACTTATCTATTCAAAAGCCTTTCTGAATATGAAAGTAAATTAAAGTTCAAATGAGAACTAGATGATATTGGTGACAAGAAGAAAAGAGGTCTAGCACTGAAAGTAAAAGAAGAAGAACAAGATGAAGATGAAGAGCTGATGATGATGAAATGGGCCTAATCATAAAACGATTTAGAAAGTTTTACAAGAAAGGCCAAGGATTTAAAAACTTTCAGAAAGGAGGAACAAGCAATAAAGAACACATCATCTACTATGAATGTGGAAAGCCAGGACATTTCAAATTAGAATGTCAAGAACTGATTCAGAAGAATAAATAAAAGAGAAAAGGCAAATTCTACAATAAGAAGAAAGCCTTTGTATATGCCATATGGGGAGATAGCTCTTCTGACGAAGAAAGCAATGAAGAGGAAGTAGCCAATATCTGTCTAGTTGCTCAAGAAGAAACAGAAGAAGAGGTAACTAATTCTGATCCTACCTATGATGAATTACTTTCCGAATATAATGCTTTACATTCTGAATTCATCAAAGTAGTTAAAGAACTAGTTGTTTTTAAAAAGAAAAAACAAATTTTTTGAAATAGAACTAAAAGAGAATTTAGAGAAAGATTGTGAAAACTGTTCTTCTATGAAAAAGAAAAACATTGATCTCACGAAAACTCTTGAAAAATTCACTAAAGGAAGTGAAATGCTAAATGTGATTTTAAAAGCTCAACGTTTTGTAAATGAACGATCTGGTCTTGGATATGATCCAAAATCAGATAGAAAAAAAGGAAGAAAGAAAGCATGAGCTAATTCATATTTGAATTATTTTCAGCATTCTGTGCATACATCAAATCCTTTTGTATATTGTAATTATTGTAATAGAAAAGGTTATTATACATTATCATGATTCATAAGAAGAAAGGAAAGATAGGAACCTACAAATGGGTACCTAAAGGTTCATATGTTCCGAAAATCTTTTGTACTAACCCAAAAGGACCCAAAAAGATGTGGGTACCTAAGACTTAATTGTATTTGATTGAAGATATGTCTTAAAGCATCCAAAAACAATAAATGTTACATAAACAGTGGATGCTCTAGACATATGACCGGTGATTTTGAAAGTTTTACCTCATTGCAACCTAAGGAAGGTGGAAAGGTAAAATTTGGAGGAAATCAATTCGGAAAGATAGCAGGAATTGGTGAAATAAAAAACAACAAAGGAATACAAGTCAAAGATGTATATTACGTTGAAGGCTTGTGTCATAATTTGCTGAGCGTGAGTCAAAGTGCAGATAAAGACAACTGGGTAATATTTTATTCAGAGGAATGTCTAATTGTCAACAAGAAAGATTTACAACTTGATAAGAAAAATATCAAGGCAAAGCTCAGAGCAAAAAGGAAAGGTAACTGCTATACTCTTGATATCAATAGAAATGACTTTGAAAATTGTTTTTTGAGTAATGCTGATAAAAGTTGGTTATGGCATAAGAGACTAGCTCTTGTCAACATGCACCAACTAGGCAAACTACTCAAAAAGGATTTAGTTCTTGGATGACAACAAAGTAAGTTTTAAAAATGATTTGATTTGTGACGCATGTCGAAAGGGTAAACAAACTAAATCATCTTTCAAATCAAAAAATGAAATTACAACAAATCGACCACTTCAATTGATACATATGGATTTAGTTGGTCCAGCAAGAGTTAAAAGCCTTGGTGGCAACTTATATTCATTGGTCATTGTTGATGATTTCTCTAGATTTACATGGACTATTTTTCTATCATCAATGGATGAAACCTTTGTAGAATTCATTGATTTTGCCAAGAAAGTGAAAAATGAGAAAGGTATGTCCATTGCAGGTATTAGGACAGATCATAATGGAGAGTTTGGAAATCAAGCCTTTGAAGAATATTGTGATACTAATGGCATTGATCACAAGTTCTCTACTCCAAGGACACCTCAACAAAATGGAGTCATGGAACGTAAGAATAGAGTGCTCACTGAAATGGCTAGAGCAATGCTGAATGAAAAGAACGTGTCTCAAGTTTTCTAGGCCGATGCAATGAGCACAGCATGCTATATTTCAAATAGAGCCTACATTAGAACAAAACTTGGAAAGACATCATACAAGCTATACAAAGGAAGGAAGAGAAACCTTGCTAATTTACACGTCTTTGGTTGTAAGTGTTTCATTCATAATAATGGTAAAGATAACTTAGGAAAATTTGATTCTAGAACAGATGAAGGAATTTTCCTAGGCTATTCTATTCGAAGTAAAGCATACATAATTTTCAATAAAAGAACATGTGTTGTTGAAGAATCAATTCGTGTTGTATTTGATGAATTTGAATCCTCTGACAAAACCATTGATGATGAGCAGGAAGTTGTTTTAAATCAAGAAAATGGTCAATCTATTTTTAAATCTCTTATTCCAGAAGTTGATAAAACCAAGGAAGATGATCAGTCACTAGGACATCCTAGAGCCTGGAAATATAATAAAAGTCATCCCCTAGATCAAGTCATAGGAGATGTGAATGAAGGAGTCAAAAGTAGAAATAGAATTTTTAATGAAATTAGTTTTTCTGCATTCATTTCTGAGATTGAACCTTCTAACATTGATGAAGCCCTATCAGACAATGATTGGGTTATAGCAATGCAAGAAGAACTAAACCAATTTGAAAGAAATCAAGTTTGGGATTTGGTACCCCGACCTAAGGATCATTCGATCTTTGGCACTAAATGGGTATTCAAGAACAAACTTGATGAATATGCAATTATTGTCAGAAACAAGGCAAGATTGGTGGCCAAAGGCTATAATCAGGAAGAAGGAATTGATTATGAGGAAACGTATGCTCCAGTGGCTAGATTGGAAGCTATACAAGTACTCTTAGCCTTTACATGCATCAAAGGATTCAAACTCTATCAAATGAATGTAAAGAGTGCATTTCTAAATAGCTACATCATGGAAGAATTATATGTAGATCAACCTCCAGGTTTCGAAGATGTAACCAAACCTAACCATGTTTTCAAACTTAAAAAGGCTTTATACGGTTTAAAACAAGCTCCTAGAGCATGGTACGAAATGCTCAGTAAATTTCTTATTGATCAAGATTTTTATGAGGAAAAGTTGATACAACACTTTTTACAAAATGAAAACGTGATGATATCTTAATTGTGTAAATATATGTTGATGATATAGTTTTCGGTGCTACTAACAAAACTATGTGCAAAGAATTTTCTGAGATAATGTAGGGGGAGTTTGAGATGTTAATGATAGGAGAATTGAATTTCTTTCTTAGTTTGCAAATCAAACAAAGAAAGAATGGAATTTTCATATCTCAAACGAAGTATTTGAAAGAGCTATTGAAGAAGTATGAAATGGATGAGGCAAATGGAATGGACATGCTCATGAGCTCAACCACATTGCTTGATGCGGATGTCAAAGGAAAAGATGACAACATCACAAAGTAAAGAGGAATGATTGGATCATTACTCTATCTCACTGCAAGTAGGCCTGACATTCAATTTAGTATGGGTATGTGTACAAGATATCAATCAGCACCAAAAGCATCACATGCTGAAATCGTCAAACGTATCTTCTGATATCTTGCTGACACGGCAGAATTGGGTCTCTGGTATCCCAAAGGAAGAAGTGAATATCTAGTTGCATACTCAGACAGTGATCATGGAGGATACAAGACAAACAGAAAGAGTACCAGTGGACAAAGTCAGTTTCTTGGAGGCTCACTTGTGTCATGGTTTAGCAAGAAACAAAATATAGTGTCTCTTTCGTCAACGGAAGCTGAGTATGTTGCAGCTTCAAGTTGTTGTGAACAAGTGTTATAGCTTAAGCAACAACTCCATGATCTTGGTATTTATTTGAAGGAAATACCAATATACTGTGACAACACTAGCACAATAAGTTTGGCAAAAAATCCTGTTCAATATTTGAGAACCAAGCATATTGATGTTAGAGATCACTTCATCAGAGATCATGTCTAAAAGAAAGATGTCAAAGTAATATTCATTCTAACTTATCTTCAACTAGCTGATATCTTCACAAAACTTCTTGCAAAAGATCAATTTTTGCATATTAGATGAGAATTGGGAATGGTAAATCCCAATGAATTGTAAGTTATTTAGTGTTTACAAAATGTTAGATAATGTTATTTATTGATGTTTTGATTATTACTAATTTAAGCATCGGAGTTTCTGGCAATTTGTTTTGCAGGATCATGATATTTTGTTTTGGAGTATGAAAAGTAGAGATTAACAGAGGATAACATTACTGGTGGGACAACTTCAAGTGACGAGCATTACTGGAGTGACACCTTGAAGTAATGAATGAATTACTCGAGTAGCCACTTTAGTAATGAACTGGGAAATGTGCCAGTGAAGCATTAATTTCAAATGAAATAGCACAACGTTTGGAAATGAACAGTCAGAAGGTGAAGAGACAGATTACTCGAGGGAGGTGTAACCCCTTCACGATTAAGGCCGAGATTAGTTCGTAAAACTGTAATTAATGTGGAATTAGAGACCGTAATAGATTTTGGGACTTAAACAAAGTCAATCTTCCCAAAATCATGGCTTACAAAAACTTTTACAAAATTTATTCATGACATCTCATGTTCACATTTCAATACTAAATGGCCTGTACAAGTTGATTTCATTCACAAATATCAGAGTATAAAGCAAATTCCCGACACACTGGGTTCCATTCATTGAATAAGGGATTTACAAAGGCACAAAGCCACAATTCAATACCCTTAACTTGGGGATTACACAAAACTATACTACCAATCCCATTTTACACAATTGTTTCCCAAAAACATCCAATAGATATACAATTCCAAAATCTACAATGATAACCATTAACCCTAAAATATACTCCTAAACAGGAGCTCTAACTACTCTTCGTCGCCCGCTTGCCTCTCGATCCTTCAACCCTGTCTAAAATGGTTAATTTTGGGAGAGTGAGATTCTAAAGAATCCCCGTAGTAACAAATCAATCATATAATGTACAATAATAATGCATGTAAGCCAATCATTATTCACAACAAGCAACTACAACGGCAGTTACAACGGCAATGGTTAGTATGACACATGTCATCCCTTACGATTGCTCACGCTGAATTGCTCACACTGTATTGTATCACCACAATCAACACAGTATAATTCACCACAGCTGGGATCCATATAAAGCATATCATAATCACAAGCCACATAGGCAAAATACACACACACAGCCCACGGCTGGTTTCACAAACGCCGCCCCACGGGTCGGATTCATAAAGATCCATGTCGATTACGACGGCAGTTCAACGGCCGACCTAGAGATGACCACTGTCACTCCCTATACGGCTCACGCTGACCTGCTCACGCCATAATGGACCATGGCACACATTTCACGAGTTCAATGACAAGTTATGCATGCCAAGACGTCATACAGGATATGAGAGAAGAGTCACTACCTTGATCCTTCCGGGCGTGTCCTAGCGCCGGTCTCTCCCGAGGAAGGCAAATGTCAAATCCTATATTCATAATTAGGGACGAAGAGTTATATTCTATTCCAAGACTTAATTAACTTGAAACAATTAGTTTTGGTTATCATAATTGACTCTTAAGAGGCCCCAAATGCCTCTAATAAAAGCCCTAAAAGGTTGGGAAATAATAGGTTAAAGATCCCCTTTCGATAACACAAAGTGCCAAAACACAAGGTTGGGCCGCGGCCCACCATTCCTTGGGCTGTGGCCCAAACATGGTCAGAAGGTCTGCCGCCACTCGTGGGCCGCGGCCCAAAACAGGCCAGAAAGGTTTAGGCCGTGGCCCGCCACTCTTGGGCCGCGGCCCAGAAATTTCCTGACTCTGGGCTGCACTTCGAAAAACCATAACTAATTCTAGAAAAATTGAAACGAGATTATTCCAAAGCCAAATGAAAGGTATTTGAGTCCTATTTCAATGAAAAATACAGCCCTTCACTAGGAATCACCACACAAATACAGAATCACCAAAAACTAACCACTACTCCAAAACAGAGTTCTGTTTCAATCCCAAACTTTGGACAACCATAACTTACAGAATACTAAACGAAATGACACAAAATATATGTCCATTTTGAAGCTTGGGATGTGAACTTTAAGACTGGAAATTTTCATAATTTTCCAATACCATTTGGTCACTCAAAACGCTCGTGCAAGCTGACAGTGAAAAACAGAGCTTAACCAAAACAGATTTTCCAACTTTTCCCAAGTGATCCAAATGAATCCCAAAATCAACAACCAAGCTTATTCCCACACAAAATCACTCAAGGAATCCAATGGTAATGTCAAAATCACCAAAATCCTATTCCATTATCATGCTTTGGGTTTTGGGCAATAAATTCAACAAGATACCAATCTTAACCAAACTTCACATTTCAATCTCTAATCAATCTATCTATCACATACTCATTCCAAAACACCATTCTCATACCAAAAACATACCAAATGTATAGTGGCATCAAATTTTCTGATTCAAGCCAAAATTCCCAGAATTATTAACTACTTCAAATGGTATGAAACTTAGATAGATAGGTTAGTTTCACTCACCTTAGCAACTTCTCCAAAGAGAGTTCTTGATTCTCCAACAATCAATTTTCGTGTGGCACAAATCACAACCAAATGACCAAACTACACACACCAAAATGAAGCCCATTACTCAAGGATCAACATTTGTGAATGGAGTTTGAGCAAAGGAGATCATTTACTTACCCAAAGATCAAGCTTTCTTCCTTCCCTTGCCTTCAACAATGGAGAAAGAGAGAGAAGAGAGAAATGAGAGAGGGAGCACGAGAGAGAGAAAGAGATGGAGAGATGGAGTGAGAGAGAGAAAAGAGAAAAAGTGTTCCCTTGTCCTCATATGATCTCATCCAATGGCCACCACAATGTCACATGTCAGCATCTCCTTCATTCCCTCAATAAGCTCACACAAGCTAAGCACACTAGATCCCGGCCCACGGTCAAGGAATCACCACCCTTGATCTTAAATACCACATATATGCACTAATATTTCCAATTTCCACTAATTATGACATTAATTAATATTGTCATAAAATACATAATAATCCCAATTAAATTCATAATTATCCATAATAATCATGATTAACCCATAATTAAAAATTGGGATATTACAGGAGGCCTCAAGTGAACCTCAAAGGATACTCGAGTAAGGCCTCAAGTGAACCTAGGTGCAGATCTCAAATTTGCTGAGTTTTAGCTCAAATTTGTCCTAAAGAGCCATCAAATGATCGAGGGAATATACATGGGTAATTACAATATTATTCATATCAGGTATGCACTTGAATTCACATCATTTTGAAATTTTTGGTATGATCACTTGAGTGGTTACTCGAGTGAAGTTGATGATCACTCGAGTAAGCCCTCAAGTGATGTCGGGATTTAGGGTTATTTCAGTCGATACTCGGTCATTTCTCACAAAATCACTTTGAGTGATTTTCCAGTGCTCTCACAAAAACTTTTCACATAATCCTCTTTACTTCATTTCTGACAAAACCCTTTGATTTCTACCTTGAAAAACCTCCCAGATCACTTAGATTTTTGTGCCCTACTCTCGTGACCAACAAGCATGTTTTCCAGAAAATTTCAGTTTCTCACAAATCAAAATGGTGAGGACTAAATTTCCAAATCTTTACACTCCTTCTGAGTCTTCTGAACCATATCAACCCTCTGATCCTCTTTCATCTCTACCTACCAAGAAACGAAAGCTTTCTCCTAAACCTAAAGCCAAAGCTAAACCACAAACCAAGCCAAAGGTAAAAGGGGTTGTGATTAAGGAGCCCATTACCACAAGAGTTTAGACCAAGAAAAGTTCACCTCCTAGAAGATGCAAAGGAACAAAAGAACTTTCTCCTCCTCCCTCTAACTCATCCAACACTCCCACTTTTTCTCCAAAACCTCTGAAAAAGCCCAAGATTGATGAGAAGATTACCAAAGTCATGGTAGGCATGCTTGAAGAAGATTTTCAATCTAAGGGAGTAAAGAAAGGGCAATCTTCAAAGCAATCAGAAGAAAGGGGATGAAGAAATCACATTCCCTCCTCAGGGATTCAATGTGAGCAAACTTGAGGAATAATCTCAGAAGTACCTAAGTCACTTTGCATGAAGAAATGTGTGCAAGATGCACTACATTGACTACAAGGTTCTTCAAAAGGTATTGAAATTCGACCTGAGTCCCTATCTTGATTCCTTTATGCCCTCGCTGTCTGTTAAACTCCCATTTTGCACCAAAGTTGTGAGGCATTTTTATTGCAACCTTGAACCTATAAATGATCCTATTAGGAAGTCTGTGGAAGAAGAAATGACTTCTAAGGTTAGACGACAGAGAATCCTATTCTCACCCTCCAAAGTCAATACTTGGTTAGGAATAGAGGACCCTCCTGACGATGATTACCCTAATCTTGACTCAAACTAGATATTCTCTATCCTAAGGCCTGGTGAGATAGTGGGACCTCAAAATTTCAATCCAAGTGATATGATTGATTTTCATCGAGTTCTATGGTATATCTATTCTAGAGCCATAGTGAACAAATCTAACAACTTCACACATTTCATTGAGAATGATTTCAAAAAATTTGCCTAATTGATTCTCAAAGAAAAAAAGGACTTAGGGGAGTATATCTTTGCTGAGATCAAGAGATATAGGTATGAAGGAAAACCTACTACTCTAATGCCTTATCCTCAACTTATTTCCTTATTCCTCAAGAAGAATAAGGCTTGGTACTTGGAGAGTAAGGAGCCAATTGAGAGGATAACACCAATTGGGAGGAATCAAATTGGAAAGTTGAACATTAAGATTCCTCTGAAGACTCTTCTAAAAGCAAGTCCCAAGAAGAAGAAGAAGACTGACACTGCAACTAGTCGAATGGATGACACACAGTCTTCTGCTCTAGCCAACACATCTTTTCCTTCTTTCTTTGGTGCCGAAATACAAACATTCAAGGAGAACATTCTGAAGAGTTTTCATATCGACATCGCGAATACCAATGCGGAGTTGGTAACCTATATGAATGAGAAGATGGGACAACTTGTGGAGAGAATGGATAAGAGACATAAAGAGTTGTTAACTAAACAACGTGCCCAGGGTGAGCTTCTGAGATCCATTGTTGCCAAACTTGATGCTATGGCATCTAGCTCCCCTATTCCTGGTCCTTTTGTTATTCCTGAGCCAATGCTTGTCTCTGAACTTGGACCTTCTATACCTAATGAGCATAGACCTTCTGATATTGGACCCATTAATCTCTTATTCTCTATGCCTGACCCTAATCCACATCACCTCTAATGATCCACCTCAGCCTGTTCAACCAGAGCCCATATCTACTCCCATTGCCTTACCTGCACGCACTGAGGAGGTGCTTGTGTCTTCACCTGTTGCTACAGAGGAAGTAGAAATTACTTCTCTGGTTCCTTACCCATCATCTCCAGTGAATCCTCCAAAGGATCTTCAGACACCCCCAGTGAACCTTCCTGACCCTGAACCATCATCTTCAGATTCTTCCAATTCAGATGGTTCACATGAATCTTTGGCATTTCCTGTCACTCCTATCTCAGCAGCCAAGCCAACTCCTCCTCCTTATGATTGATTCCACCTTTGTGATGAAGACAAAAAGTGGGAGAAGAGTCTGAGTGATTTTGTGATCAATGGCTGAGTAAATGCATAGGCGATATGGGTGTATGGGGCTTTAGGGCTTTTAACTTTGAATTCTGAGTTTGATTATGTAATGAATTCTTCTTTATTCCATTAAAGTTAAATTTCATTGAAGTTATATTGCTTTGTAGGACTAATTAGATTGTGTAATAAGGTGAACAAGTAAATAAGAACAAAAACTTTGAAAAGATCTTTACTAAGCTATTTCAAAACAGTTTTCAAGTTTAAATTGAATAAAAGATTTCATATGAAAAGTATTTAAGAAGCATATGTTTCAAAACTCAATTTCAAAAACTTTATTCAAAATCACCAAATTTTATCATCATCAAAAAGGGGGAGAATGTTAAATTTCATATGTTTTGATGATAACAAAGATTGGACAATGATAAAAGAGGATATGATAACAAATGAATTTGAACAAAGTAAATAAATGGCAGACAAAACATTACTTGAAGTAAGCACTGGAGTAATGAAGAAGATCTGAGAGAAAGAGCAAAGGAAGAACATCACTAGTAGTTTTTGTTTATGTTTACTCTAGTGACTACTCGAGTAATGTTGAGAGAAAATGTTTTCGGAGGCACTGCTAAAATTTGGAAGATATTACTCGAGGGGTCACTCGAGTAATCTGCAAATTTATATGAAACATTACTCTAGTAACCACTCGAGTAACACGTGAGAAAAGGCATTACTCGAGTAGTCACTCGAGTAACCAGGTCAAAAATCTTCTAGTAGCTCTTAGCCAAGAAATGAAACAATTTACTCGAGTAACTAGGTGAGAAAAAGGCTTTACTCGAGGGAGCACTCAAGTAATCTGCAGCGTTATTTGAAGCATTACTCGAGGGGTTACTCGAGTAATTAGGGAAGCAAACTCTCAGCCAAGATTTCAATGACATTACTGAGGGAGTAATCGAGTAATATGCAAACTTATTTGAAATTTACTCGAGGGCTGACTCGAATAACCTGTGAACAAAAGACATGGCTACTCGAGTAATCAGCTTACTGGAGGGAGTACCCGAGTAACTTGTGAGGAAAAGACATGGCCACTTGAGTAACCACTCGAGTAATCAGGTATTTCTAAGTTTTGTGATGTATCTTACTCCATGTCTTACCCAAGTAATATCTTATGAAAAATATTGAATTACTCACTGCCATATTTTTTATAAGATTACTCAAGGGACTACTCGAGTAATGAGCATGATCACTCGAGTAATGAAGTCCAGAAAACATATCCTTGATCCAATGTTTATTGAATTGTTTTCTATATGATTGACTCTTCATTATATTAGTATTCTAAGTGCATTTGCAGAGAAACAATGAAAAGATCATGCAAGGAGTGAAAAGTCAAATAAAAGGTCCGAATGCTCACCTACCGCTACCTACCGCAAACGGATAGTTTTCAAATTAGAAGAATGGTCAACCATTGCTGCGTGACTCTAACGGACATGTTTGAATTACTTCCAACGGACACTACAAATCATCTATATATATGGAGCATTCAAAGAGCAGAGAACAACAACTGAGAACACACGAACATACACTGATAAACACACTCTTAGTGCTCTATTTTCTTATGCTCATTCATTGTACTTCAGTGATTATATATTTGCTCTGTGAGAGAGTTTTTCATTACAAGCTCAATATTTTTTATTGAGACAACTTAAGGTTGTTGAACCTTGAGTTGGGGATTTGATTACAACGTGTAAGGGGGAGCGAGTGTCCAGGTGAAGGAACTTGCTTTGTACTGAGGTGCCAAGAACCTACTAAATATTGGAGAATATAATGAAACTCTTAGAGACACTTTGAGGACTGGACGTAGGTCAAAGTAGTTGTGGCCGAACCAGTATAACTCCCGGTGTACACTTCGGTGATATTTCTCTTTGCTCTCAACTCCTTTAAATATTCTGTTAATTTTCTTATACGCAATGAAATTTCTGGTATCACCCAATTCACCCCCCTCTTAGGTGAAACGCTTGCACTAACAACAACCCAAACTCTTACTCAATCCTTTTACACAATAAGAATCATGGCCACTTTCTACAAATAAGAATTACAAATAAGAAGCAAGGCCAAAACCTCCAATAAATTGACAATTCAAAACCTGCTAGAAATTCCTACTATCCATAAAACAAAAACCATCCTATTTTATTTTCTTCCCTTAATAAGCAAACAGAGACACACAACTCCTTCATCTTAAATCTCCTCACCATCACCAACAACATGAATAATCTACGAAGAAGATTATGAGAAAAAAGATGACTGAAATCAATGGATGAACAGTGAACAATGAATCGACAGATGCACAGTGATTCTAATGGTGGCAATGACTAAAATCAATTGAGAAGATGACGAGAAAGAGATTTTGATCTTAGCCACAACCACACATTGACCAAATTCCTATGAATCTTAGCTCACCCATCAATCCAAAATACCAAAAGAAAAAAAAAGAGATTTTGATTGCAATTTTCTATAATGTAGTTTCCTAAAAGCCACCAAAACAAGTGTTCCATAGAAATACCAAATTTGTATTACAGAGGATGTTGCCCACGAATCAAATTTCCACACTTCGATTGTTGCCAGAGGGTGAGAGAAATGGTAGGCACAATGGTAAAGTGAAGCAACAACAATAAGTTGGGGTTAAGGAAGACGACGACATGAGATAGTGGGCGTGAGTAGTCAATGGTAGTTCTCTCCTCCTTTCTGTTCGAAAATCGACCTCCCAGACGAGGTCTTGGGAGGCACCTTGACGGAGCACGCTGTGGTGTGTTGCTGTTGCTGCCCCTGCAGGCTCATCGATTTGCTGGCATTCACACTCTACAAGGTTCTGGCGTGGCTGTGCCAGCAAGCCTTGAGTAACAAGGGCCGGCGCAAGCAGGCTAGCTAAGGGCTTTTTCTACAAAGGCTAGCAAGGGGCTTCTGGTTGACACTGGTGCTGTTGGCTTCATTGGCGGTGTAGAGGGAGGAGGCTAGAGATGGCGAAATCTAAAGTGGGGAGCTGACACGGGAAGAGGAGGAGATGAAGAGAGGGAGAAGAGTGGGGTTTATGTTATGTGAGGGGCACTTTAGTTAAAACATTTAAACTTCAAAATCCTAAATTTCTCCCAATCACTTTTGTATCATTTTAATTTCTTGACAGACTTTCTAAAATTTTAAAAATTTATATGGTATTTGAATAGAATTTTCCCTTGCTATCTCATTTTAACATGGGGAGGAGACGTGGAATATTCAAATCCACAGGAAATGGCCGAATCTAGAACCCGTTATCCCCACACAACCACCGGCATGCTCCCCTGAAGCGAGTGAGTTTCACTCTGTTCGTTTCCGCTCATTATTCTCTTACATCGGAACAGTGCCAATGTTCACCGCGACGCTCGGATCCTTCCCGTCGATCTCTTCCTTCTCACAACTTTCCGCTTCTTCCTCCGATGTCTCCGTTTCTCCTTCAATCTCCTTTCCGTTCTCGAATCAATTCAATTTCTCAAAGTATGCCCACAAATTATCCGTCGTGAGAAAGCGCTGGTGTTATACTGCTAAAGTTTCCGTCTCTGGTGATACTCAGATTGATGAAAATCCTGAGAATCAAGTTCAAGATGACCCGTCTTCCTCACCGGACTCGGCTCGCCTGGCTCGGGTGTGTTATCATTTTTTTCTTAATTTTGATATCATTTTAAGCGTAGAATGTTATTGTGACTTGTGAGAGTTTGCTATTTTGAGTTGCTACAGCTATGGGTTAAAATTAAGTTGCAGTGCTTATTGTTGACAACATTCATTGGGTCTACAAGGTTTTGCTGTTTCTTGCTTTTGTTTTGGACGGAAAGATTTTGCATTTTCTATGATTGAGGAATTTAAAGCGAATCGGTTGCTCTGGTTTCTTTCAATTGATAAAGGAAATATAAATAATCGAGATAGAGAACGCAGAATTTCCATTATCTTTGGTCTCATGGACTTGCGTGAGATTAAAGCATCTATGAATTTTGAACAGAAAGACCAGGTTTTATTGGGTTTGTGTTGTATTCGCATATGAGGGGAAAACAACTAAATGGAGAAAATGTTTAGCGTACTATTTTGAGCGCTTGTTTCTTATTTACTTTTGGAAGGTTACTTTAGTTGTAGCCATATGCAATATGCATAGGATTCAGTGATATTATTATTTTATATTTTAAGTTGACCAACTTTGCAACTGCAGCTACTATATTGTAAAAGATCCATATTTCACAAGATTTAAGTGGGATACATGATTGATTATTTAACACAACCAGCTGATTATATGGATAGAATGCAATTTAAAAAAGAATTGGATTTTACATCGGGCAGTACTGCATGGGGAAGCCAATGTTCTGGAATATACCAGCATTGTAAGATGAATAGTTAATTTACTGGTTTCCCTGTTCTAATTTTATACATAATGAACGTATGAATGTAATCTCTTTAAATTCTTAATCTGTGACTTATGAATTTCTTAGTCAAACCACTACATTAAATTCTCATTGATGTCAATTTTGCTCACCATATCTTCTGATACTTGATTTCTGCAAAGAATTAGAATTCTGCTGATTGGAAGGCTGCAAGGACATATAAAGATGGTGGGTTCATCTATGATGGCAGAATTGAAGATTTTAACGGTGGAGGATTGATAGTTCGATTTTATTCTCTTGTGGGGTTTCTCCCATTTCCACAGTTAAGCCCAAAGCATTGGTGTAAAGGTACTCATATCTTCATCCTGAATATGTGTGTGTAACATCTTTCTTACTGTTAACATTTTCATAAAAATATGGATTGAAGTTTGAGGAATTTGTTTTAATCATCCATCAATCGATTTCCTCATTTTGTTTTTCCTCCCTGAGAAACTCCATGCTTCTTTATGTAACTTAATTCAGTGACTGAGTTTACATCATTTACTCTTTGATTTTCTTATCATAGGTTCCAGTCCACATCTTATTTTAAAGTAGCATGGAAGTATATAGGTCAGAAAAATCAATGCAAGTGAAATCAAAATCAATGTATTAAGTCACTACATATTTGATTTATTATGCTACTGATGCTTGTTCTCAGTTAGCAGGATAACTGAAAAGAAATAACTTAACCCCCATCTTAATGGTAGTTTTACTTTGGACCATGTAACAGTCACTTCTATGTGCTATTTAATGATTTTTGTGAAGTGATGATAGTATCTGGAGATTTTAGAAGTTCAAAGTCAAACTATATCAGTCAATAGAATTCAGGAAAGGATAATTTCATTAAATAATAATTTGATACTAGAGATTTTTTCGTGTGTAGTATCATGGCATCTATAGACTGTTATCCTGCAATAATTGATAGGTCTTCAACACTTACCCTCAAGTTGGAAGATTATAATGGTAGGTGGAGTTTGTATTGTTGACATCTTGTTACTGATCTGTTGTTGTAGAGCCTCACCAACCTATCCAGGACATTGCCAAAGGTTTAGTTGGTTCCCTTATATCTGTGAAGGTAATCAATTAAATAGTTCACTTCCATATCCTTTTGTTCTATGTTGTAATTGTATTCTATTTACTTATTAAACATCATTAGCACTTGATTGGGCATCCCTGCTAAATTCTGGTACAGTGTGACATCAGAGACCTTGAGGTTTTTATGTTATCAATCCTCTTGTGTTAGCAGTTAAGGTGCTACATATTTCCCTTTTGTCTTCTAAGTGACATATTGTTGACATTTTTTTTCCTCCATCCCATCTTTAGCTATCCTGGTCAGCTGGTAAACTGTTTTTCATGAGCTGAAATCCTTGTCTCACCATGGAAGCAAATACTGACATTTTTTCCTGTATGAGACTATGTAATCATGACTGAGCTAGAATTTCTGACTCCTTGACTAGATAGGAATTTCTTAACATGATCTCTTTGCTGCTTTCCATCACTCCTGTGCTTCCCTTCGTTAGTTACTACATCAGTTTGATGTCAGCATATGTTATTTCATGTTGTATTATGAATTTTTTACACTTCTATGAGATATAAATCGAGGATTGTTTTTAACATACTAATGATTGCAGTTCCTTGTAATTTTAGGTAATTCAAGCAGATGAGGATAAATGGAAATTGATCTTTTCTGAAAAGGAAGCTGCCTGGTCTAGATATTCTGAACAGGTCAGGGTTGGGGATGTCTTGGAAGCAATAGTCGGTTCTCTTGAGAATTATGGCGCTTTTGTTCATTTGTGCTTCCCTGACGGTAAATATTATGTATAATTCATAAGTTTCTAGTTTCCCTTTTCATTATATAATGGAAAAGTTGCAAGCAACACATAGGATGATGCAGGCCTTTATCACCTCACTGGTCTAGTACACATCTCAGAGGTGTCATGGGATCTAGTTAATGATGTTAGAGACATCCTAACAGAAGGTGATAAAGTGAGGGTCAAAGTTCTTAGTGTTGATCGGTAAGTTTCCCACAACTTTTTAATTGAATTTTGGTACCCCATTGATTTTCTGCTCGTTTGTTTTGGCGTTTTAACGTGAAATCGGACTTATATAGTGTCACAAACAGACTTGAACAGTAAAAAAGCTATAATGGGTGTTTGTTTCGGCGATTGGATTTAAGGTAAAAAAAGTCATAAGCCTCAAAATGGAGCTTATTGGAGCTTATGTGCATGTGTGTGTGTAAAATAATATTGATAGGAGTATTTTCATATTTTTGGGGATCAATGAGGTACTCAAAATCACTTCTAATTACAAAACTTCTTTTATGAAAAATGTTTTAAATAATTTTCTCTTTCTTTAGATAATAATCTTTTGCTAATTAGAGAATACTTTAGTATACGAGTTTAGGCAAGTTTTGAGTTTTGTTAATATATGACTGTAGAAATGTAGAGAATAATTAATAGTTAATTTTAATCAGTTTAGATTTATTATTTAGTTGTTTTATCATTTTATAATCAATTTTTTTTTTTATAAAAATGCAATAAATTAGTTTCTATATAGTGTTTTTACCTATTAAATTTAGTTTAAATAATTTATTTGGATTATTGAAGGTATTATTGAGGTTTTAATCTGTTTATTTTGTTAGATTTTGAGCTATGTGAAAATATGAGTTAGGATTTAATATTTAAATTAGAGTTTGATATAATTTTAAGATTTAAGCTTGAGATGCACAATAGAAAAGACTTTTGGACCAATTTAAATTAGAGTTGGATATAATTTTATTACAATTGTACCATTACCAAATTTTCAAAGTTAATTTTTTAGAAAATTGTGAAAAAATCCCTCCGTGTGTAGATATCTTCCCAAGTCTCATTGCAAATTAAGTTGCCAATGAGGACTTTTTTCACAATTATCTCTTCATTTTTTCATTTTTCATAATTTTTACAATTTTTTCTCTTAATTAATACAAAAGTCACTTATGCAAAAGTCAAACCAAACATCATTCACTTTTACATAAGTTACTTTAAGTTACTTATCCAATCGCTAATCCAAACACTCATCATTTTACCCAATCTAACTTTTTTCCAATCTTAAGATTCCATAAGTTTAAGTAAAAATAAGTTACTTACCCAATCCCCAAAACAAACACACCCTTGGTATCTTTCCTTTTTTGCTTTTATCTGGTGAAATTCTAATTTTATTCTAGTAGACTGAATAAATCCATGCTTTGAATAATTAAAAGAGGATTCTTGGTTTTTGCCGTTCTCCAATCTTGTAATTACCTGCATTTGTGTTGTATCCCTGGAGTTTGAAGCAGTCTTATGTCTTTAATTTAGTGAATCACAATGGAAATTCTTGTTAGATTCTCATAAAAATGGGAAAAGATTTCAGCTTGATAGCTTTTTCACTTTGCTCTTTTGTGTGACTCAAGCATTTTTAAGAAAATTACCATTTAGCATTAATTTGTTCGTATAAATTGTTGCAGAGAAAAATCGTGGATTAGGCTATCAATTAAACAGTTAGAAGAAGATCCACTCCTAGAAACTCTTGATAAAGTGATACCTCAGGTTTGTATTTTTTTTGTTGGCGTTAAAGCACTAATTTCTAGTGAGAGTGAGAGAAGACAGATGATCTTGCCGGAAGTTCTCCCCCTAAATAAATTCTATATTGCAGAGTGGCTCAGATGATCTTGACTCTTCAAGCGATGGCACTGGCAATGCTATTGAGCCTCTTCCTGGCCTTGAAACAATACTTGAAGAGCTACTCCAGGAAGATGGGTTGGTTTCCTTCATTTTTTAAATAGTTATTCTAGCTTGAATGCAAATAATATCTTTCTTGTCCTCTAATTTTCTGGGAAGAGACAAAATATGATTATGCAACATATAATCATGAACAGATACAAGGGACCACTGTGATCCTGATCCCCCTCCCCTGCCTATGATCTGATTATTTTGACTGTACCTATGTATAAATTAAATATGTTTGCAATTATTGCATTAAAAGCAGATGGTAGATTTAGAATTAAGTACCATGGCTTACAGTAACTGTCGTGTACTCAATAATACATTTCCATAGAAGGTAGATCACCAACCTAAGAAAATTTTATCTTATACCATTTGGGCTCAACAATGTGAAAATATATGATTGAGTGATAAATATCTTCCTTGATTTGTAGTGTGTGTGGAAAAAGTCAAGATAGTTTCTGCATAAGAAAATTACATGGGTGTTGTTTAACCTGGTAATGACTTCTGTTGGCGTGTATAACAGTGTATAAGCTATTGTTTTTGGTTTTCTTGAATGTTTTACCTTCCTTATTTTGCCTTGAACCATCATTGAAATTAAGGTCCATTGCTAAATTTGTTTTTAACACCAGCTTGGACTGAGCTTGCTTAGCAGCTGGACCAGATGAAACCCCCTACTTGATAATGTGAAATTCCTGATTTTAACCCTAATTTTTTTCATTTTACTGGGGATTTCTTCATGCGTTATTTATCCATCTAACTAAGGAGGGAATCATGCGTTATTTATCCATCTAACTAAGGAGGGAACTATACTCATTCAGACTTATTTTTTCAAAGAGTTAAGCTGAGATTTTTCTCCTAATATTGTAATGATAGCAGCTTTGGTTTGACTTATTCAAGGAAAAATAAACGTGCTAGGAAGGAATTAGAGTGGACCAATCCAATTTGAATTACTGTTGCTATTTTATTGCTGTATTTTAATTATTGTTAGTTAGAGTAATAAGTGGAAGATCCACTAGTAGTCTGTTAGGAAGTAGTTCCTAAATCTAGGGGGTTGTTACTCATTGGGAACTAAGATTGCGTCAAATTCTCTGTAAGTCACTATTATAAATAGGCATGGAGCCTCATCAATAAATCTTCATTTATCAGAAATTATATTGGTACAAGAGATACTCCAGGACTGTTAAAGTGAGTCGGTGAGATTCTTACCCTCTCTCTCTAACAGGTTATTTCTACTTCTATTTTATCCTTTACTCAGAGTTACTAATCAGTACCTTAACATGTTGTTATCAGGTATATACTATGACTTGTATAATTTTTCTATAATAACGTGGCAATTGCATAGTTTAATGGAATAACCATATATTTGTTGGCACATATTGAAATTATGCACTGATCATGTTATTATTGGAAAACTGTCAGGAGCAAAGATATTAGAAACTTACATATTATTTATTTTTCATTAATCTTGACACTTATTTTCTCAACCTCATTGTTGTTTTGCTGCTTTGACACTGTTATTTGAAACGTAATTCCACTAAAATAAATGCAGTTTCACTACTGTCTATTACATACTCCCTCTATTGCTAAATAAAAGCTTCAAATAACCGATTTACACTTATCAAGAAAACAGTTAAAATTAGTTAAGAGCGATAAATATGTATTTTCCAACTTTGCCCTTATTTGTAAAAATCTTGGAAACAGCATCTTCGCTTATGGGGGTAAGATTGTGTACATCTATCCCTCTCTAAACCCCACTTGGTGGGAGCCTTGTGCACTAGGCCGCCTTTTTTATTTTTTTTGCCCTTATCTGTAAAGAGGATAAGTGAAAGAGACAATAAATGCAACAAATAAAGTCTAGGGGTAAAGTTGGAAAAAACAGAATAAACGCTTTGACAAAATTGAAATGAAGCTTATATTTTGGGACAAGTTCATTCACAAATTTAAGGTTTATATTTAGAGACGGAGGGAGTATATATTCTTTTTGTAGAATATAGTAAATCAATTATCTTTTACACGCACGAATCACCTTTGACATTCTGCAACTGGTTGTGATGCTATGCTGTTGCAGGATAGATGATGCCAGAATCAGCCGTCAAGGTTTCGAAAGACGGGTGGTTTCACAAGACTTGCAACTTTGGCTCTCTAATGTGAGTTTATCAGTCCTTGTGGTAGATAGTCTGAGGTTTTTTATGTCAGTGTCTGTATTCTATTAAGATCTGCATCTTTCATTGTTGCAGGCACCTCCCTCTGATAAAAGGTTTACTCTCCTTGCTCGGGCTGGAAGGCAGGTAATTTTCTTGACCCCACCTGGTAGTAGTCTTGTGCAATGGGCTGGTCCATTTTACAAAAATTGCTTTTAATGTGATAAGTCAAATACCTGCAATCATTATATTGACACCTTAAATGACCCCAATCAAAACAGACTATACCATTTTGTCATGGATAATTGTGTTTTGGGATGATGCAGGTGCAGGAAATACATCTGACTACATCCCTTGGTCAGGAAGGTATAAAAAGGGCACTACAAAGAGTATTGGAACGTGTTCCGTGATCCTGATTATGATAATGCTACCCATTTTTCACAGTTATCACACTTTTTTTGGGAGTTCGAAATATCACACTCTTTGAGGGTTCAAACATTGAACAAGAGAGTTCAAATGTGGCGCTCTGTATGTGATATCCACTTCCATGTAATATGCCCAGAAGCACATCAGGAAGTAGTGATTCTCTCTGTTCTCCTTTTATAGGACTTTTTTAAGGATGGAAATCTTCACTATTCTTTGTCCTGTGTTCTGAACTTCTTAGGGCACATATTTTGCCATGACTCATGAGATCTCAAAATTAACCAGTAAATTGGTATTTTTCTTTTCTTTTTGTATGTTTCTTTAAAAAAAAAAATTCAAACTTCTGTAATTCGAGGGTATGTATTCCATGTATTTTGAAAATCACATGTATCTCTTCAGAGTTTCAAAACGTAGGATTGGCTTGTGGAGAGCTTTTGATGGGGTTAGAAATGACTAATTGGAATAAGATTTGACCAGATGGGGTAGAATCTTGTAACCCAGAAACATTTTTTAAAAATTTTTATGAGGTCCCAAGAAGGGAATTAATTTTGCATAGACATGTTGTCGTTTCTTACATTGTAATCTATTATTGTATGCTTGTTATTTGTTATTGGACTTTTGAGTGATTAAATACCTTCCTTGGGCCTTTTGAGATGGGATCTTTGCTTATTGGATACCCTCATATGTCTTTTTTCAATTTTAAAGGAATTTTTCTGGGATTTTCCCAATAAACTAATTCAATGTAATGTTTTTTATACAAAAATGTCTTTGCATTGCAAAAAATGAGGACAAAATATTTTGTCTTAACATTCAATTTTTAATTAAAATACTACTTTTGATTCTCAATAAAAGAGATAGTTAATTAATTTGGGTGGATTAAAAAAATTAGTTATGTTAGTTATTTATAATAAATATAGGTTGATTTTCTTGAAATACCATCTTTCATGTGATTATTCTTAGATAAAAATCCCTTAAGGTGTGCAATTGTTGGTTAAAAAAAAATTGTGTGCAATCAATAAGGATATTTTAAGAAAAAATAATAAATTTGGGAGTAAATGGTGTCTTATATTTAGAATCAAATTTAATCTCTAACTAACTCTAGTATTAAGAATCAGAGATACTATTACAATATGTTTGAAATTGCAAATAACTTTTCTTTCTCATTATTTACACAAGAGGACATAAAACCGTTAAAATCATACAAATACCTATTTTTTTGTTTTTGAATTATTTTTATTTGACCAAATATAATATGAAAAAAATGTTTTTATGATATATCAAATATAATTCTTTTATTTAATTATTCTTGTTAAATTAAAAAAAAAGTAAATTTCTGGCAAAAAAATTTAAAAAGTAAAATATATTGAAAAATGATAAGTACAGACGTTTGTGTATGGCGCTAATTCGTGCGATTTGAGGGCTTTCTTGTGTTTGTCCATGGTGGTTAAAAATTGGAGTGTTTGATTCAATGATTATCCAATTGTACTTGTAGAAAATATCCATTATGAAACGCAAGAAACTTTTAAGCGTGTGTTTAGAATAGTGATTAATAATTGGGCTTGTTGTAATATTATTTTTGATTAAAGTTAAATTGTGTAATGTGATTTATGTTTGGATCGACGATTGTCAATTGAGCTTTTATAAAAATAAAACTTGTTTGGACTGACTTAAGCATAAGGGCTTTTGTGATAATGGTAAGAGAGAGTGGGTGGAAAAATATTTAAAAAATCAAGTAAATATTTAAAAATTACTTTAAAATATTAGGTACTACTAGAAAAATATTTTAGAGTGGGTGAAAATCAATAAATTAGAATTATAAGTCTTGAATGCTCTTTACTACTAAAAAAAATACAATAAAGGTAAAATTGTAATCAGTCTCTTAAGACTGGGTACAACTGAAAAATTATTTTAAAGAGTTAAAAGCACCAAAAAATATTTTAAAGTAATTTTTGGAGCTGAAAAAGTACATTAAAGGTAAAATTATAATCAGTCTGATAACACACTGAATATAGATGAAAAAATATTTTAAGGGGTTAAAAACACCAAAAAAATATCTTAAGGGGTTAAAAGCACTCAAAAAATATTTTTTGAGTGGGTACAACTAGAAAGTGGGTAAAATTACAATTAGTCTGATAGCACACTAAATAGTGGGTATAACTAGAAAAATATTTTAAGGGGTTAAAAACACTCAAAAAATATTTTTTTATACTACATACTATTTAAAAAACATTTTATGAGAAAAATCAATATCATATAACTAATTTCTAAACAACCTAAACTAGCATAAAATGCCATTAGCTTTTAACAAAAGCTCCATTTTCTAGCTTCTCCTAATTGAGCTTTCACCAATTGGACTTTGGCAAAAGCTCAATTGCCAATAGATCTTCCCAAACACTCAAAAAAAAAAAATGTTTGCTGCCAATTGGGCTTTTACCTCCCCTAATTGAGCTTATTGGCCTCCCAAAAAAACACCAAACTGCATTTTGGAGCTTTTTGCTATGGATTCATGTTATATGTATTAAAATATTTTTTAAGTTATACCCAGTATACTATTAGATTGATTGCAATTTTACCCTTAATGTATTTTTTCAGCTCCAAAAATTACTTTAAAATATTTTTTAGTGTTTTTAACCCCTTAAAATATTTTTTCAGTTGTACCCAGTGTGTTATCAGACTGATTGCAATTTTACCCTTAATATACTTTTTCAGCTCCAAAAATCACTTTAAAATATTTTTTAGTGTTTTTAACCCTTTAAAATATTTTTTCAATTGTACCTAGTGTGTTATCAGACTGATTGTAATTTTGCCCTTAATATACTTTTTCAGTTCTAAAACTTACTTTAAAATATTTTTTTGTGCTTTTAACCCTTACTCAGTCTTAGGAGAATGACTACAATTTTACTTTTAATGTATATTTTTAGTAGTAAAGAGCACCCAAAACTTATAATACTAATTTATTGATTTTCACCCACTCTAAAATATTTTACCAGTAGCATCTAATATTTTAAAGTAATTTTTAAATATTTACTTGATTTTTTAAATATGTTTTCATCCAATCTCTCTTACAATTATCACAAAAGTCACTTATGCTTAAGTCAATCTAAACAAGTTTTACTTTTATAAAAGTCATTTATATAATCGTTAATCTAAACATAAATTATATTATACACTCTCGCTTTTACTAAAAATAAGATTATAAAAAATCAAATAAAAAAATCATTTTTCCTATCACTATTCCAAACACACCGCTCAACGCGTGGGATCAAAATCGATACGGAATAAATACAGTACAGAAATCATGACTTTTCCTATCATTATTATACTTTCAATTTTCTCACTAGAATCAAGGAGATGCGATTAAATTATTAAAAATTCAAATTTACTTATATAATGAATTACATTTTTTATAAGCGAAAAAAAGTTACATCAAACTTTAAATATGAGTAATCCTTAAAAAAAATATAATAATTAATGTCCCATTTGTAAATTTATATAATAAGGATCATTTACTTTCTTTGGAAGGTCCCTTAAGGAGTATTGATAAAAATAAAAGGGAGATAAAAATTTAAATGTGGCAATTGAGTTTGGACTAGAAAAAGAAAACGAGAATGAATGAGGCGATTGGATTTGACTAAGAAATTCGAAAAGATTATTAGGCAGACTCACTGAACCTAGTTGTCTTCAAACTTCCCATTTAATTACCTTCAAAATTGCACTTATTAACCATTCAATGTTTACATTACTAAATGCAAAACGAATCGATTCAAATTCAGATTAGCCACAGAGCTTATATATATAAACACATCAAACACAATAATTCAGTGAAAATGTATTGTTAAGTGATAAGAGGCAAAAAGAGAGAAGGCGAAGAGTAGTGAAGGAAGTATGACGCCAAAGGAAGAGAAAAGAGAGAAGGAAATAGACAGGGAAGTGGAAAGAGATATGGACATGAGGATGGAAATGGAGATGGAAAAAGAAATGGAATGGAAAAAGGAGAAAGGGAAGGGAAAAGAAAAGAGAAATGAAAACAAACAGAAAAAGGGAAAGGGAAAGGGGAAAAGGGGTTCAGACTTCTGATGAAGAATTAATTGCATAAGACAGGTTGGAGATATATTTTCTTATTTTGGGTTTGTATTTCCCCTCTCTCTCTCTCTCTCTAGTTTCTGGATTTGTATTATGTTGTAGTTCTCTGATTCTTGTTATGGTTTTTCTTATGTTTTGGGGATGATATTCGATGTTTTTGTTTCAGGTTTTTATGTGTGTTTGTTGATTTTTTTTTAGTTTGAGTTATTCGGCAACTTTATATTTTTATTGCAACAACCTTTTAATTAATAAATAATAACCCAGCGAGAGCAATAAGGGAAGTATCAGGGAAAAAAATTTAAGGGGAGTAAAATGACACAATGGGGTTTAGGATCTATGCATTGAAGCTTACAAAAGTTGCAACGGATACATAAAATAAACAAACAATCTCAATATATCTATCTAACTACTCAAGTTAATGCATTTATTTAGTGTTCTAGAATTTCATTTCTGTAATTCTTTTCGTTCTTCTTTTTTTGATTTTTAATTAAGAAAACTTCTATTTAACCGAGTAAAATACAAATTAAAGTTTGTTTTTCTTTCCATCAGAAAAGCAAGTTTAATGCCTTACTGAACTATTTTTTGGAGGGGAAAAAATTCATCCACCTTGATTGAGTACCAACATGAAAATATTTTTTTTAATTACTTCAAATTATTTAAAATGTATCATCACGTTATTAAATTGATGTATTTAATTATTGATGAACTATCAATAGAAAAAATTTGGGGGGAAAATAAGAAATATGGGAGATAATATTGTTAACCTATTCACAACTTTTTCTTGTGAACCAATGTTAACCAACACAAGGAGGATGTTGTGACACTTGTTGTGGTTCTCCCTCATAATAATATTGTTAGCATTCAAGATTTAATTGGTTTTATTAATAATGTTGATGGTGCATATGTTGATAAGAAGACACTGTGATGTGCATGCCGAGCAACAGCCCTCCTTGATATAGGATACATCATATTCTAGGATGCAAGGAAAAGTAGGATTTATAAGAGGTTTATTAATCTACTTATGGATAAAACTTATGTAACCCCCTCACCGTAATTACATCCGACTTATGAAATTCACGTGAAATAGAGACCAATAGGACAAAACTACATTTATAATCGCTCATCTTCAAGATGGAGTATCACGAAAAACAGTTCAAAAACATAATTAATCTGGTCTCATATTCACTATCGGATACAACTACTTGTACAGTTAAATCACATTCATAAATATCAAAGTGCGTAACAAAAATTCCAGCAACCCCTTGCCTTGTCTGAAATGTTAGTCATTGGAAAGAGTAAAATTCTAAAGAATCCCAGTTGTAACAAATCACTCATATAATATATAAACACAAGGCATGTAAGTTCTTCATGTTTAGCAGCAATACAATGAGTCATAGCTCGCACCACAATTGACAGCACTTATGGCTGTATCACAATGCTCTATGCCCACTTTCGCGGTAATCACTATGCCAGCTTTCGCTGTAATCTCATTGCCTGCTTTCGCGGTAAACTCTATGCAGCAGCATCACATGGCACAAAGAATCACAAAGCTCCATAAAGCGTATCAATGTATCACAAAGCAGCAGCAGCAACACAATGTATGATAGGCATACATACAATACATTTACACAAAGTATAAAAGAAGAGTTACTACCTTGTTCTTTCCTGACGTTCTTCAGTACAGTGGGCTCACGAGTCTGGCAGATATCAAATCCTATAGCCAAATTAGGGACAACTGATCAATTTCTTTTCCAAATACTTATTCCATAATACTATAAGTTGGTTATCATTTAAACTCTTTAGGATGTCCATTAGAGGCCTAAACACATGCTAAAAGGTTTTGAAGAAACTACCCTGAAAACCCCTTTTCCAGAAGCACAACACTGAATTTTGGCTGACTCACTCGAGTGAAGATGACCTCACTCAAGTGATGAGAGACTTACACTCAAGTGAGAACGGCTCTCACTCATGTGTGTGTGACAGTGAGCAACTACCTTGGCCAAAAAGTGCTCACAACACTCGAGTATAAGGCTTTGCACTCGGATGATGACTCCAAATCCACTCAAGTCCTCGAAAGTGCAACACAGAAAGTGACAATCCGAGAGCACATGCAACATCAGGGGGGAAAGCTCACTCGAGCATCACCCTTAGCACTCGGGTGAGGAGCCCATACTTACAAGTGTCAGAACACACTCTTGAACATTGACCAGCGAGTGACGACCCGAGAGCAATCCTAACCATGAACTCGCACCATCACTCGAGTAATCCCATATTCACTCGAGTGATCACCAACTTCACTCACGGTTTAAGGAGTGCACTAGAGCTTCCTTCATGAAAACCTAGACAAAACACAAAGGAGAAAGGGAATTGTACGACAGCACTCAAGTGAGATCCTCCCTCACTCGAGTGATGCTATTAGATTGCCTAGATCACAGCAACTGACAGAAATTCCCAGATTGGTTAAAATTGCTCCCAATGGTTCCCAAACTCCATACAAAGTTCATACCCACATAACATTATCTAAGGAACACATTGGTAACTTCCAAAACACCCAAAAACCATTTTAATCACGATCTAACTCTTGGGTCTATCTAATACACACATTACACAAATTCATTCAAATCACTTCCAAACTTCAAAACCACTACCAACACTCAACCAACTTCACAATGAACCAATTCCAACATCATTCAACATCTAATCCATACATTCAAAATTGGCATAAAACCAGGGCAAATTCCAGATTTTATCAAACTTAGCCAAAAATCACAACAAATATATCATAAAGCACCAAATGCTCACTTCCTTACTTTGGCAAAGTCAAAGGCTTGATTCTCAAACTTTCAAATTTGCTCCAATACCTAAATCATCACTTTTCAGAATTCTGAAACCACCAAGATGGAGCTCTTAATAAGGTGCATAACATTAGAGAAGAGGTTTAGGGCATTAGAGATCAACAAAGGCATCAAAATCTCACCTTTCTTCTTCCTTTTCTTCTTTGGTCATTGGAAAAATGGAGGGATGAGGTGAGAGATGGTGAGAGATGGTGAGGATGATGATGAAGTGTACATTTTCCCCTTGGCCTATACACAAAACCAAATAGGAGAGAGAAGAGAGAGAAAAAGTGGATGTTTGACTTTTAGCGTAATCCATTGGCCCACCACATGACACTTGTCTTTATCTTGCTCACTCTTCTATGAGCTCACTCAAATGCAAATCATTCAATTCCGACCCATAGTCAATAGATTTCCACCCTTGATCTCTAATTACCAATGAGTTTCTTCTTTGGTAATTGATCAATTGATCGGTAAATTTCCAATTTACCATTTTGCCCCCGGTTTCACTATGATTAATAAATCATCACTATGAATATTTATATCAAATTCACATCGTATTTCATCAAAAGTGTTTAATTACACTAATTACAATCAATCTCAAAGCCATTAGCCCTTAATCTCAAATTGGGTTATTACAACTTATACATGGGGAGTTGTAAGCTAGATGAATCTTCATTCAAGTTTGAAAGCAAGCAAAATAAATAAAGACCACAATCACAGCTTGGTCCTACTTCAGCACAAAGGGGGGAGAAATTGATAAGAACTCGATCGAAGATGCTTAGCACCCCTGCTGCTCATAATCCTAAGGTCTTTGTTCCACCTTCTAATGGATTAAAGATGCTTAACACCCTTACAACTCATAATTTTGAGGTCCCTTCTCCTGAAATTACAGGGCTATTTTGCCTAGTTTCTTAGAGAGAAAGTTGTCTCCTCAGAATTATGAGCAGTAAAGGTGTCAAGCATCTCTGATTCGTTGGAAGGTGGAACAAAGTCCTCAGAATTATAAGCAGCAAGGGTGCTAAGCATCTCTGATTGAGTTCTTATCAATTTCTCCCTCCTTGAATTCCAACTTGCTATACTCAATTTCAAAACTTGGGAGCTGGCTCCTTTGCACTGAAGTGTGACCGCATGAAGTTGTGACTATGGTCTTTATTTATTTTGCTTGCTTTAAAGCTTGAGTGAAGATTCACCCATCTTGCAACTCCCCATGCGTAAGTTTTATCCATAAGGAGATTAATGAACCTCTTATAGACCCTACTTTTCCCCGCATCCTGGAATATGATGTTTCCTATGTCAAAGAGGGTTGTTGCTCGGCATGCACATCACAGTGTCTTCTCATCAGCATATGCACAATCAACATTATTAATAAAATCAATTAAATCTTGAATGCTAACAATATTATTTAGAGGGAGAACAACAATAAAATCAAGGAGGGTTATTGCTTGGCATGCATGTTGCAATATCTCCTCATCATCATTCGCACCATCAACACTATTGATAAAATCAATTAAATCTTGAATACTAACATTATTCTGATGGAGAACCCCAACAAGTCTCACACCATCATCCTCTTCTAGATTTTGAGTCAATTGCTCAAAAACAACTAGTTTACCATCAATTGTAAACCAGTTATCATTAATACATCTTCAAACATAAAATATAATTTATTTTGCCCAATTTGAAAGGCCCTAGCGGTGGCATCATAAGCCTTTATAAGTGCAGCAATAAAGGATTTAATATGTGCTATCCTTATTGTGTGTTTAAATATATGCTCAAATCCTAACCCTTAAAACTTTTTCTTGATGCATGAGTGGAGGTTGACCAAACAATAATGAGAAGTCAGCTCTATGGGGTTTAGCCGGCTACCATCACCTAGAAATTGAACAAGTCGTTAAAGGATGTATCAATAATAATAATTCAATGATAACAACAATTTCAACATTTTAAACTTACAAACCAATCTTCTAGGATACTCTTATTGCTCATAAGCCATTTATTAGAAACCCTCACCTCCCCCTACCCTATCCCACCATAAAAAGTTAATATAAAGTTAAAAAATACATGCTGATAAAGTTATCTGGTTAGTAACACTTCAACACTAATGATCCCAACCAAAAAAAAATAAAGCAACAACAAAATTTAATATACCAAAACGATAGGAGGTGCCGAACTTCACCTTTTCTTAACAATTTCCTTTTTAATAATTTCACATATAGTAGGACAACAATTAAAGAAAAAAAATACTATTAAAAATTTTCCCATTACACCAAAATGAAGCACTACCCATCTCTCATAGTTGAGAATAGGCTCATCAATTCAATTTTCCTATTTATCGAGAGTATGGACATTAATCAATCTCAAAAGAATATCAGCAGAACCATTTCCATGGTCGTGGTAAAAAGAAAAATGGGAAAAACTGAACAAGGAAGGCATGAATGAATGGAGAGGGTAGAGAGAAATTCAGAAAGCATGACGGCAATAAAAACTCGTGGTGTTTAAGGTCATCAGCAACAAGTGATGAATAGAATTCGTCTGCCAGGTAAATAATTGAAATCAAAACAAGAAAGGGGGAAACCGATAAATATTAAAAACACATAAGATAGATTCATAAGATATTTGCAACCTTATATCTTAACCCACTACTTAAAATAAATATTTCATCTATCTTCAAAATTATAACCTAAATCTATCTTATTCTTAAAAGTATGGCTGAAAACAAACACCACAGCGTATCATATCATATCATCCTTGAATTCTCTCTCCAAGAGAAAAATAGATTTTTTGCTATTAACTGATGATAACTACTATTGTACTAATTACCCACGTTCTATGATTGTATGCTAACACTACAAAAAAAACGTGATTTAGTAGCGGTTAAAAATGGGTATTAGTAGCGGTTTTAACCGCTACAAACAAGGTTAGTAGCGGTTACTAGAACCGCTACTAAATCGTATGTTGCAAGCAGTTTTATAGCGGTTATATAAAACCGCTACTCAATCAAAAATAACCGCTATAACCGCTACAAATGTAAAAAATTGAAATTTTGAGAGCGAAAAAAAATGACTTTTTTTTTATTTTGTAGCGGTTAACAAACCGCTACAAATATAAAAAATTGAAATTTTGTTGGCGGAAAAAAATGACATTTTTTTTATTTTGTAGCGGTTAACAAACCGCTACTAATTTTGAATTTCATGAAATTAGTAGCGGTTTTGAAAACCGCTACTAATTTCATGAAATTCAAAATTGGCGCCAAAAAATTTAATTTGAGTTGTAAAAGGGCGCGTTATTTAGTAGCAGTTTAATAACCGCTACAAAAAAAAACTGTTTAAAAAATATACGATTATTTGTTTCTGTTTTTTCAATATTAAATTAAATAGTTTATTTTGTTATTATTTTATCTATTTCAATTAGCTTATTATTCAATAGTTTAACTTATTAATAAATAAAAAGGAAAAATGTAATTGAATTGGATAGTATAAAATTTATATTAATAATATTATTAAGGATAGGTAGGTAATAAGGAATTATTATGTTATCTAATATAATGTAATTGTGTATGAAAAATAGATGAAAATGAGATACAATTATGATATATCTAGAAAAAAAATGGTTAGAATAAATTTTATAGAAAGGAAAGAAGTATTTTAAAAAAAATTAAAAATCTTGTTACCATATTTGATCGTATTATTCAGCTCCTCTACTCATACGAAAGAAGTTGTAAATGAAAGAAAATGAAAGAAATGTAAGGTGAAAAGAAATTGGGGAGTGTTTGAAATGAGTTGTGGTAAAGGTATTTATAGGGATCCACGTATTATTTGTAGCGGTTATTAGTTAGTAGCGGTTATTTGTATTTTTGTAGCGGTTTAATATTTATAGTGATCCACGTACTATTTGTAGCTGTTAATTTTTTATTTGTAGCGGTTCAATAACCGCTACAAATATTATTTTAATTTTTTTTAAAAAAAAAATTTTTACATTTTATTTTAAAAAAATTTTTGCATTTTTTGTAAAGACAAAAGCATAATTTGAATTTGATCACTCATCGTCGCCATCCCTACAGAAATTTTGTAGAAAAATTATTGTTATTGATGTATTATTAAATTTAAAAAATTTAATTCAAATGACGTGAACTTAAAAAAACTCACCGCAGTAGAGGTAAATTGTCATCGCCTTCAGGGAAGTAGTTTTCAAAATCAGCTGGCTGAAATGGCTCACTCTCGTAGGCGATGTTATCGCCTTCACCCATGTCGTAAAGGTCTCTTGGCTTTAAATGAACGACCATGTGCCAATCCCTATGCCTCTCGTCCTCGACATAATAAACCTGATATACCTCTGAAGCTAGAATATACGGCTCATCATCTTGAGAAATACCAGTATGAATCGGCCATGAGAAATTGACTGATGTGATCCCTAGGTCGTCAGTTGTCAGTCCCCGAGAAGTAGTGGTATTTGCCCACAAACACTTGAACAGCGTCACAGTGAGTGAATGCGAAATCCAAGAAACTATTTAATCCGTACAAATATTCAGGAGAATTGCGCGGCAACCTGATCCATGATTTATCCATAGCTACAAGTGAGAGAGAAGAAAGTATAGAGAAGAAGATGAGTAAGAAGATAATGACGAATGCCAAAAACCTTATATTTTGAAATTCCAACGTTTATGATTTTGTAGCGGTTCTAAAACCGCTACACTAACCGCTACAGTTATAAAATATTAGTAGCGGTTATATATATATAACCGCTATTAATTTTCAAGCCGTTACACATTGGTGGGAAATTCAAAATTTATATGTTGAGTATTTGTAGCGGTTATATATATAACACCGCTACTAATTTTCAAGCCGTTAACATTGGTGGGATATTCAAAATTTACTTGTTGAGTATTTGTAGCGGTTATATATATAAAACCGCTACTAACATTAAAGCCGTTGGACAGTAAATTTAAAAATAATTTTTAAATTTGTAGCGGTTATACATAACATAACCGCTACAAATGTTCACAAAGGCGGCAAATTTCAAAATTCAAATGATGAGTATTTGTAGCGGTTCTTATTGTAAAACCGCTACAAATATATACATGTTTGTAGCGGTTTCTATTGTAGAACCGCTACTAAGATATATATAGTTGTAGCGGTTTCACAAGAGAAACCGCTACAACTATATATATAGTTGTAGCGGTTTTTATTTAAGAACCGCTACAAATATATATATTTGTAGCGGTTTTAAGTTAAAACCGCTACAAATATATATGCTTTATTTTTTTTAAAATTTAGAAATATAACTAATATTATTGCAATTAATTCATAAATTCAACAACGTGATCTAATAATATAAATAAATTTATATTAAACACAATAAAAAAGTTCTGAAATATAAACTCATATATATATATATATATATTTACAAATGTTTCAACAAAAAAAATGTCCTAAACTAAGTAGCTGGGGGCTGATCATCTTGTGCTCCCTCAGGTGGGGCTCCCTCAGATGCTGCTGGATCGGGCCGCTGCGCAGAGTGAACCGCACCATCGTCATCAGCAAGAGGAGGAGGAGGAGGAGGAGTAGTACTCAGGACAACGTAACGAGGGACAGGGGGAACCTCTGGATGCTGCTCGTCCGGGAACAGGCGACTCCATGACCGCTCGAGCATGTTGTTCACGATTTCACGTGCATCTGCTGCATATGCTGAGCGTAGATCAAATCAGCGTGCAGCTGCATCTATTGCATCTGCTGCTGCTGCTGCGCCATCTGCTGCTCCAAATCTGATCGCAACTGGTCAATAGACTCGTCCCTCGGACGTCTGACCCCTCTAGAGCTGCCAGCCTCAGAGGAGGCGCTTCTACCGTAGATCATGCTAGGTCTGGCACCTATCACCATCCCCCGCACACGTCCGGGGTGCTCAGCCTGAGCCAGACCCTCCTTCAAAGGAGCCGTCGGGTCCACTGACCCCTGTGACTCCTCAGGCTGGGTCTGTCGCAGCTCAGCTTGTGACTGCTGCATCCGCTCTTGCCATTTTATGAAACAATTACTAATTAGCATTTTTCATTATTAACTTGGTTTTATAAACATTATAATAATAAAATTACTTACAATGGCCGCCTCTGCCTGCTGAGAGGTCGCAGTCCCGTCACGGTGTCTGTGTGTGATGGCGTACAGCTCCCCATAGTCCGTCTGATAGTTCTCCTGTTGTGCCTTCGTCTCCTGAAACAATTATAAAATTCAATTAGTATTATGAAATAATCAGCTAAAAGTAAGTGATATTTTGAAAAGTTACCAGCTCGCTATAGGTCACAGCAAATGTCTTCGACAAGGTATTAAAGCCCGGACCAGGTACTGAACCGGTCGGGGTACTGGGTTAAGAGTCAGTGGGTCAGACCGGGGCCAAACCGGTGAGAAATTGAAAATTTTAGGCTTATTGGTATGAAATTCTAAAGAAAATATTAAAAAAAAATTTTAAAAAATGGAAACCGGACCGGCCAACCGCCCGGTTCGCTGGTTACCGAGCCAGACCGGCCGATCCGGTCCGGTTTCCAGAACACTGGTCTTCGATCTTGCTGTGTAGTGGATCATCTGCTGCACACGAATCTCGGTGTTCCTATGAGAAAGCTCCTGGAAAAAAAATATTAAATGTATTATAATTTAAAATTAAATACAAATTAAATTGAAATTATAATTTAATATTTAACAATTACAAAATTATATATAAAAAATCTAATAAATACATTACCTGCACCTCAGGGCTCCTCCTGAACTGGACGAAACTCACCCAGTCGTTCGGCGGCACGCCGTCCGGGACACTCTCGATCAGCTACTCCAGAGGCATCGTCCCGTCCTTGTCCACCCTGTGGAAGAGACGGTTCCTCCTGTTCCTCCAGGCATCACCCATCTTCACGAGGGCGTACCTCTTCCGGTTGGCCCAGACGGCAAACCGCAGCTGAAAAAAAATTATTTAAATATCAATAATTACAAAAAACATAATTTAAAAAATATTAATTAAATATAATTAATTACAAAAAATATTAATTAAATAATTTTAATTACCTGAACCACCTCCTCCCAAGCCTGGTCCTTCGGCCCCCTCGGAACGTGCCTCCACTTCTTGAAGTGAAGGGGGAACCGCATCCAATTCGCGCCCAGGTCGTTTAGGAAGAGGTTGAGCAGGTGACCCCCTATTGTGGATGGGCTGGTCAGTGCCCTCATTCCACAGCACTATAATTCACAGGCTCCGGTCCAAACTGTTCACACCGGCCACGTCTAGCCTACTCGTCGAAACGTTCCCCTGCTCGTTTGCACAGTTTACCGCACGTTAGATAAATTGTAATTCAAAGTTAACATTTCTAATTTAAATAAATAATTTACTAAATTAAAAAATTAATTTACCTTAGACCTGCACCTCAAACCCAGTGGACCGCGAAGACGACCCTCGTGGGTTGTTCTACTCCCGAGCGTCCTCCTCATCAAGGAACTACTCCATCTCCCTGAACCCAATCGGGATCTCGAACTCCTCCTCGTTGAGGAAGTCCTCGACCCTAATATCTGGCCCCCCAACCTCAGGCACCTCTGGTGCGGTCGTCTCCTGTGGGATCGTCTGCGGTGCCTGTGGTAGGGCCGACTCCTGTGGGGGGATGGGCTGAGATGCCGCGGTCGCCCTGCCTCAGCGCTGCCCCCTCCCTCTGCCCCCTGCTCGGCTGCTGCCACCCCGTAAAATCGGTCTGGGGACCTCAGGGGCCTTCCCCTTATCCTCTTTTGAAGCCATATCAACTGTACAAATCAAAACAAAAAAAATTAGTCACATTATTATGCAAAAATCTAATAAAAATACAAATATAAATAAAATACGTGTTATATACGTACCTCAAGTGCAAATACTGAGAAATACTGTAGCAAAAACTCCTACACAGACGTCTGAAGGCTCAAATCTTGAAGAAATCCCTCAGAAAAACCCCAGGAGACAAAATGAGCAAAAGGAGAAATGAGGGAGGCGGTGGTTTAAATAGGCCAGATATTAGTAGCGGTTATTCAAATAACCGCTACAAATAATTAAATTTATAGCGGTTTTACAATAACCGCTACAAATGATAACAACGTTTGAAATTCTGTAGCGGTTATTGCCCAGAACCGTTACAAATGTCGAGACTCTTGAAATTCTGTAGCGGTTATAGGGGTATAACCGCTACAAACTGCTGACCTTTGGTATTTTGTAGCGGTTCAATTGCTGTAACCGCTACACTATTGGCGCGACTTGGTTGCGCCAAGTGGCGGGAATATTATAGCGGTTTCTGTGCATTAACCGCTACAAAATTACCGCTACAAGTTTTGGCGGGAATTTCGCGCCAAATTTCTAGCGGTTTTGTGTACCCAACCGCTACAAAAAAAGTTTGCCGCTACAAATTTGTAGCGGTTTAGGTGAAAACCGCTACAAATACTATAATTTGTAGCGGTTTAATATAACCGCTATAATTGCACCGCTACAAAATACCTTTTTTTTTTGTAGTGTAAAAACTATCATAAATCTATCTTATTCTTAAAAGCTGAGCTGAAAGCAAGCACCACAGCTTGTCATGTCATCCCTAAATTTTTTTCTCTATGAGAAAAATAAATTTTTGCGATTAACTAATGATAAATACCATTGCACCAATTGCCCACACCACAGCGTGCCACATCATCCCTGAATTTTCTCTCCATGAGAAAAATAGATTTTTTGTGATTAAGTAATGATTACTACTATTACACCAATTGTCCATATTCTATAATTGTATACTAAAAACTATTGTGAATAAATAAATAGATTTTTAGCTTTGATATACCTATTTCAAAATATATTATTTTATAAATTTAATTTATTTTCCATTCTATTTTTTTTTTGAACGAATTTCTTATTTTAAATTTAAGAATTCAAAATATTCGGTAACCACCTCTATTATCTCTCTTTATTTTATTTTCCACATTCTAAATTTAAGATTTTAAAATATTTTGTAACCAACTTCTCATCATCTCTATTTTTTACACGTTTATTTTGAGAATATTTTTTATATCTTTTTTTTTTCACCTTTTAAATTTAAGATATTTTTATTTTATTCTTCACCTTCTGAATTTAGGATTTTAAAATATTCTCTAACAAACTTCTCATATCTTTTTTTAGGATATATTTATTTTGAGACTGTTTTATTTTATATCTTTATTTTATTTTTCATGTTTTGAGTTTAAGATTTTGAAATATTTTATAACTAACTTTCCACTCTCCCCCTTTATCTCTATTATATCAATAATATATATGACTTAATTTTCTCTCTCCAAATTTCAAAACTAGGAACAACCCAAAGAGGGAGGGAGTTTCATGCTTTCTTATTTGCTAGAGATCGTGTAGTTTGCAGTTCCTGCTGTTGCTTCCTTCACTGTCTTCATCATCTCTCCATCAAGATGCTTCTCCTTCAACATTCACAAACTCTCTTTCTCCCCTATTTTCTTCTTCAGTTCGTTTTCATGCCTCTATTTTCTTTCACATCGCTCTCTTCTATTCATAGACTTCCTTTATTCTCGATACCATAATAAATATTGTGCAAGGGTGAGGATGATGAAGAATTCAAAATAGATGTGGTGGTTGAAAAAGTTGAAGTTGATTTGCTGGTTTAGATACTTTCCACATTTTCATCTCAAGTTCATCTGACTAGGAAAGGTTTTGATTATTTTTATTTAATCTTAACAATGATTTTCAACTATATATCCTTCACATATGAGTTAAAAAGGAAGTAGCAATTGAGCTCAATATTTGACTTTACTTATTGGCATTCTTTTATAGGTTGGTTGTTTTGAAATATTTGAGTTATAAGAAGTAGTGATTGAGCTCAGTATTTAATTACAACTTGATGTTATATAATTTATAATATGAAAAATCTTTTTTATATCATGTGCATTGCACGAGATATGTACTAGTTTTATTAACAACATGCGTTAAAAAAAATAAAAAAGAAACTGCTTTAATGTCATGATCAATATATAGAATGAGAAAAAACAATTTGAAAATAAAAATTAATTATTAATACAATTTGAAAATGAAAACAATCGAAACGTCATGTTCAACGACCGCATGCGGTAAACACATTTTAAAATTATAAAACCTAAATTCTAAATTTTTAACTATCGCATGTGCCAACATTGGCAAACTGCAACACAATAATTAAAAAAGTATTTTCTAATAAAAGAAATTCTCATAACAACTTAGGGCTTGTTTGGTATGAGAGATTTGAAAGGAAAAATAGGGGAGGAAAAATTTTTATGAATTGAATTTTAAAAAATTAGAGAAGTGGAGTCATAGTATTTTAATAAAGTGAAGATGTAAGATAAAATAAAAATAAAAATTAATTAAAATCTTTTCACCCCATTTCTCCAATTTTTTAAAATCCAACTCAAAATTTTTTCCTTCCGCTCACTTCCCTTCCCCTCCCCTCCCCTTGTTCCAAACAAGCCCTTAACGTATTTGATATATAAAATCACAAAAAAAAAAAAAAAAACCTACTTAAAATAAATATCCATGTTGACGGTTGCATAAATAGATATTTAAAAAAAAAATATTTGTTAATACCTAACTTTGAATAAATAATAGGATCAAAAGTTTATAAAAACTGTACGTTGTAAAAATTCAGGAGTCATATCAAGAAAATAATTCAGTTACTAACTTCATGTCGTAATATCAATCTGACATGGTAGGTAAATTATTTTAATTTTCCACTCGCATTCCGTCAAATATAATACTTAACGAACAAAAATACTGTTTTAAGAAATAAATTCTAATTTGAACTTTTATCTAATATTTTCCCTAAGTTAAACTAGTTTTTAAGATATATAAAGAGGTATTTAATTTTTGAAAAATTCAAGATATAAAATGAGAAAAAAATAATTTGAAATTAAAAATTACTCCTTCCAATCCTTTTTATAAACAACTTTTGTTTTTATTGAGCAAAACGAACTGATAGTTAAGATTAGTTAAAAAAAATAAATGTATCAAAAATTTCATATTTTTTTCAAATATGCCCTATTTATGAAAAGAGCATAGGAGAGAGAATGAGTAATAAATATAAGAGAGTATGAGTATAGAATATGAGAGAGAATATATAATAAATGAATAAATAAAAAAGAATTAGTGGTAAGTGAGAGACAATTAATATAAAAATATGTATTTAATAGGACTAAAAAAAGAAAAAAGTAGTTTAAATTTGAGACACAGAGAAAGTTGCTTATAAAAAGGATCAATCCTAAAAAAGATAAAGTAGTTTATAAAAATACTGGAACAAGACTAATTATTAATACAATTTGAGATTTTTTTTTGGGTCAAAAATACAATTTGAGATCAAAAATTCCAAGGAATGAAGAACCAGACCGGACAATGAATCAGTCACAGCACGGGTTAATGAGTCAACCGGGGTCTAACCGGTAGTTGAACCGGTCATATTAAAATATTATAATTTATTAGTAGCAGTATATATTAATATATTTTTAAACTTCTATAGATAAAAATGAAGATTTTTAGAAAAAAAATGCTTAAAATCTATTAGTATTAGTTATAATGCCTATACTTATGCAATGATATCTCATTTCCTATAATTATTATATCTTTTAAAATAAATTTTTTCATTATCTTCTTCATTTTTTTAGATTTGTTTTTTCTTTACCTATTTTTCTCTTCATTTTGGTCTTCAACCTTCCATTTTTCCCTAAAAAATAGCACAAAATAACAATAAAAAAAATGAAACCAGTCCAACAAGTTGAATTACCGGTTTTACCAGTTCTGACCAGTCCAACTGGTTTCAAACCAATCCAACCAGTCTGACGGTTCAATGAGCAAATCAGATCTGACCACTGACCAGTTCCCTGTTCAACCGGTAGAACCGGCCGGTCTGGTCTATATTTTGTTCGCTAGAAAATACCGCATGCATGAAATAAGTCATGTTCATTGGATCGGTCATGTCATTTTCAAAATATAACCTAAATTCCCAATTTTTATTTTGCTGCACTTTTCGCAGAAAAAATAATTACTTAAAATAAATATTTCATGTACTTTCAGAATTATAACCTAAATTTTATGGGACGCATGCGGTAATAAAAATTAAAAAACTACTTAAACTAAATATTTGGGAGAATGACAAAAAAATACCAATTGAACTTCAAAAACCCCAATTAGTCTTTTGACAAAGATTTGCGTTGTCAATCCCATTACCATTCTTGTCAATCTCATTACCATTCTTGTCAGCAGGATTTTGAAGTTCAAATGGTATTTTTCTGTTATTTTCCCTAAATATTTCATGTTGGCGGTACATAAATACATATTTAGAAAAATATGTTTGCTAATATTTAATTTTAAATAAATCATGATCCTAAAGAACTATAAGGACCTTGCATTGTGAAAATTCACCAGTGTCTAATCAGAAAAAATAAGGCAAAATCCCTATAAAATACCTTGAAATAGGAAAATCCCAAATCAGTACATTGAAATCAAAAAATCCGGATTAGTCACGTGTCTGTATAGATGAATTGTCCTGACGGCGCCAAAAGACGATTTTGCCCTTCAGCCCTCATTCTCACCGCTTCAAAAATAATAACACGCGGTTTTTAATTAACAACTCCGGATTCTTGATTAACAACTCCGTATTCTTGATTAACAACTCCAGTTTCATCTTTTTACTTTCACAATAATAACACCGGTTTTGTTATTAGCAACTCCGAATTCTTGATTAACAACTCCGCTTTATTCTTCTACATATTCGCATGTCAAAAATATAGTGTTGTTAATGTAAAATACGGTATTGTTAATAAAGAAAGAGGTGTTGTTATTGACCCTGAAACTTAAATTACAAAGTTTTGAAACAAGAAATAGGAGTTGTTAATGTAGAATATGGTATTGTTAATAACAACACCGGTGTTGTTATTGTGAAAATAAAAAAGATGAAATGGAGTTGTTAATCAAGAATACGGTTGTTAATCAAAAATCCGGAGTTGTTAATTAAGAGAGCATGTTGTTAATAAAAAAAGAGACGTGTTGTTATTAGCCTTGAAACTTAAATGAGAAAGTTGTGAAACAAGAATACGGAGTTGTTAATCAAGAATCCGGAGTTGTTAATTAAGAACCACGTGTTGTTATTTTTTAAGTGGCGAGAATGAGGGCTGAAGGGCAAAATCGTCTTTTGGCATCGCCCGCACTGTTCATCCGTACTGACACATGACTGATCTGGATTTTTTGATTTCAATGTATTGATTAGGGATTTCCCTATTTCAAGGGTATTTTATAGGGATTTTCCCAAAAAATAATAGCTTCATGTCATAATTCATTTGTACGCGGTTTCCCGATTTTCAAAATTTTGAATTCAAGTTTAAACAATTTAGCACATGCGGTGAGAAAATCATTTTAGTTTTCCCCATTCGGTCAAAATCAATACTTGACCAATAAAAATAGGGAAAATGACAGCTAGGTCCCAAGGTGCACAAAAATTCCCAAAAAACTCCCTTTGAAAAGTCAAAGGTCAGAAAAGTCCCTAGGGACTTTTCTAACATGAATTCACCATGTCCAATTACAAAAATAACCCCCACTCAAATAACAAAATAAAACGCATAAAGGAGAGGAGGGAAGCACGTTTTTGTGATCAAGTTATTAAGGAAAAAGAGAAAAATGCACGGACGAAGGGCGTAGGAGATACAACATTGAAGGTATACAAAGTGGTGTTAATGTGGCTGAGAACATCGTCTTTATCATTGTCCAGGTATGGGTAGCAATGTACAGAAGCGAACTGGAAAATTTTGTTTTTTTGTGTGAAAGTTGGTTAGATTGAGATTTAGGGGTTGGTGAAAGGTTGGATCTTGGGCTAAAAAATGGAGTAGGTGGTAGGTGGTAGACAAGAAATGCTAAGAATTTGGTAGACAAATGAGCTTGATCATTGAAGTTTGGATTTCACCTTGGGTGGGTTGTGTTTATGTTAGAGTGCTCTGTTTTTGTGTCATGGTATCAGAGGAGCTGTTGTGTTTAAAGTGAGAATGGTGAATGTAATTGGTATTCTTTGCTGGAAAAATGCTGAAATGAACACAAAAAATTGTTGTAAATTTGTGCATATGAAGTTATAAATATTGCTGTGAAAGTTGTTAATACATACCGAACCTGTGCCTTGTTTTTGGGGAAGCAAACAGAGGTTTGGCCTTGTTTTTAGTGTGTTTGGTGTTATTAGAAAAAGCACATGTGTAGGAATAAAACGTGTAGTTAACGTGTTGTTAATATATGCATATGAAGTTGTAAATATTGCTTTGGAAGTTATTAATACGTAACAAACATGTGCTCTTTTTGGGGAAGCAAACAGAGGGTTGGCCTTGTTTTAAGTGGGTATGGTTGAATGTTAGTGTGTTTTGTGTTATTAGAAAAAGCACATGTATAGGGAAAAAATGTGTAGCTAACGTGTTGTTAATATGTGCATATGAAGTTGTAAATATTGCTTTGGAAGTTGTTAATACAAAGTTTGTGTTGCAAATTGTCATGAAAGATGGGAAGTTGTTCGGGGAAGAATCTATTTTGTTTCTTTCATGTGGGGGGAAGTTTTTAAATGGTGGAGAAGATGAAATGCAATATATTGGTGGTTTAGGAAGAACAAGATGCGTAAAGGAAGGCACAACATATAAGGAGTTGTGAAGAATCATATCATCCATAACGGGAAAAGAAAGGAATGAAATGCAAATGAAGTTTAAAGTTACCCTTGATACATCAACATTTGTGGATCTTGTAGATGATGAAAGGGTAGATCATTTAATCAAATTTAATGAACAATATGGTCATGTGCATATTGAAGAGGATGGAGATAATGACAGTACAGAACCAGCAATGAACGGTCAAATGGAAGAGGAAGAAGTGTAAGTTTATTTGTCATAAGAAAAGTATTTTTTTTCCAACGTTAATATGTGCAAGAGCACTCAAACTTATAATTTCTTATAGGATTGATCATTTGTTTGGAGGTGAAGGAAGAATGTATACATCCCGACATGGTTTGTTAAATGAAAGTGAAGTGATCCCATCATTGACTTGTGCTACCCAAATGGTGCCAACCCCTATACCAGAAATGAATCATGGAAAATGGAAGGATTTGATTATTGGAGCAAGATAGATTTTTCCGAATGCTGTGAGCCTTCGTCAAATGTTATACAAATATAGCATTGCTCATAAGTTTTCATACCAATTTGTCAAGAACAATCAACACAAGATAATTGTGAAGTGCAAGGTTGATGGTTGTCCTTAGTACATGGGTGCATATTCATCAGGAGAACATCAAGATACAAAGTTTATAACTATTAGAACACTCAAAAGTGAACACATTCACCAAGTACAAGATAGCCTAATAGTTTGGCATCCACACAGGTTGAGCTTGACATCATCAATTGTAATGGATGGTTTGAGGTGCAATATTGACAAGACTGCTAACGTAATTCGATCAGACATGTACAGAGTGTATGGGGTGAGGCTGAACTACCGTTAAGCATATAGGGCAAAAGAAAGAGTGTTAAGGGAATTACTTGGTCGAGTAGAAGACTCTTATATGGTAATTCCTTGGATATGTGACAGACTAATCGAGAGTGATCCGGACACAGTTACAAAATGGGAAGCCTCATCTAACAATAGATTTCAGAGGGTATTTATTGCTTATGAGTGTTTAGTTAAAGGGTTTTTAGGAGGTTGTCGACCCATACTTTATGTAGATGGTTGTCATCTAAGTGGCCCTTATAAGGGAACAATGTTGTCAGCTACTGCATATGATGCAGACAACCAGATGTTTCCCCTAGCATATGCCATTATTAGCGTTGAGACATATGATGAATGGTCTTGGTTTCTATCGAACATGAAAGACATCACAGGCTCAATGTTGATAACAATTGTCTCAGATCGTATTAATGCGAATATTGGTGCTGTAAAAGAAATATTTGGCAGCGAGAGACATGCTTTTTGCTACCGGCATTTGAAGGAAAATTATAGTGCCGAGTTCCTGCGAATCAATAGAGGTTGAACACAAACATCGGGGAATAGAAAGGAGAATGCACTCCTTCTTCTTGATGCAATTGCATATTCAAGGTTGGATAAAGACTTTACTAGTACAATAGGTAAATTAAAATTATTCAATCTACCATTGACAGATTGGGTGGAGAATCATGGGGATGTTGACAAATGGCCTCTAAGCAAGTTTCCTTTCAAAAGGTGGGATAAAATAACCAGTAATATTGTAGAATCGTTTAATGGATGGATGTTGACAGAAAGGAAGCACACCGTGTCAATTTTAATTCATGAACATCGAGAGAAATTGGCTCAAAAATTGATTGCAAGCAAGATGGCCATGGATAGTTTGAAAAATACAGTGAGACCCAATATTGAAGAAAAATTGCTGCAACAAGTTAAATATGCTAAAAATATGGAAGCAGCATATTATGGAGACAATCAATTCTCGGTTCGAAGTAGATGTGGAGATGCTATTATTTTTGTGAATGTAGATCTTAGTGAAAGAAAATGCATGTGTCTAGCATGGCAAATGAGTGGAGTACCTTATGCCCATGCATGTGCAGTTATTAAGATACCTAGTGGTAATATGTACATATTTGTAGATGATTGGTTCAAACTGGAAGCATGGGGAAAAATATATGAAAGTTCCATGAGGCCAGTCACAACTCATGATTATCCACGGGTTGAGTCTCCGACGGTGACACATATGCTTACACAGACATTCTTAGACCCTCCAATAACTTCAAGGCTACCAGGGAGACCCAAAAGGAAAAGAAGGGAATCTCAGTTTCAAAACAAGATGTATCATTGTAGGAGATGCAATGAGGCTAGGCACACAGTCAAAACTTGCAAAAATCCAAATCCATCCTAAAAACAAGGAGTACATAAATGTATATGCTTTTGATAGTAACTTTTTGGTGATGTATATATTGACCATGAAATATTCGCATTCCCTAACCCCTTTTGCTTGTTGAATGCGTCCCCAACTTGGTGTATCTATATAATTAGCATATCATATTAAGTGGAATGAGTAAGTGAAAAAAGGTACTTACTCATAGTACTTAATATTGTATTGTCTTAGTATATATGAAAATGATAAGCTATTCAGTTCTGACAGTACAGGTATTAGTTATTTAAATTTATGCTATGTTGTTGTGACAGGGGCCACATGAAATTGTACAACCATCATAGGGTTGGCCAATGACCTAATGAAAACAACTTTTTTTTGTGAAAACATACATAATGGCTTGTGAACAAGGCCTCATGATGTTGCTAGTATCGCCTCAAGAATTTGATGCACATTGAAGCATCATTGGGTTCAGCTGATGGTAAGACCCTGTGAGAGTGTAAAAAATTAAACTGTTCAGAGGAAGTTGTTAATATCACTGATGATGTTGTAAACGTAACAAAATATGTTGTAAACATTACACAAGCACTATTTTTCCTAACACATTGTAAATGTAAGTTAAAACGTTGTTAATATGACTTATGATGTAGTACATATAGCATAACATGTTGTAAACGATGAGAGAAGTGCCGAAAAAGCGGCGTGTTTATTGTAGCTCTTGCACAAGCTACTGCCCTGGTGTCACTGGTGAAAATAGTTGTAAACATATCTTAAAGACTTGTTAAAATGGCTTTAAGTGTTGTAAATGTAGCAGAATATGTTGTAAACATTACACAAGTACTATTTTTCCTAACATGTTGTAAACGTAAGTTAAAACGTCGTTAATATGACTTATGATGTTGTACATATAGCATAACATGTTGTAAATGATGAGAGAAGTACCGGAAAAGTGGTGTGTCTGTTGTAGCTTCTTGCACAAGCTACTGCCCTGGTGTCACTGGTGAAAATAGTTGTAAACATAGCTTAAAGACTTGTTAAAATGGCTTTAAGTGTTGTAAACGTAGCAGAATATGTTGTAAACATTGCACAAGCATGCTTTTTCCTTACATGTTGTAAACATAACTTAAAACGTTGTTAATATGACTTATGATGTTATACATATAGCATAACATATTGTAAATGATGAGAAAAGTGCCGGAAAAGTGGTGTGTATGTTGTAACTTCTTGCACAAGCTACTGTCATGGTGTCATTGGTGAAAATAGTTGTAAAATTAGTTTAAAGACTTGTAAAAATAACATAACGTGTTGTAAACGTAGCAGCATGTGTTGTAAATATTGCACAAGCATGCATTCCTTTTACATACTGTAAAGGTAACTGAATACGTTGTTAATATGACTTATGATGTTGTAAATACAGCATAACATATTGTAAATGATGAGAGAAGTTCCAGAAAAGTGGTGTGTATGTTAGAGCCGGGAATTCGGGCCGGCCCATTTAGGCCCGAGCCCGTCAAGGGCCGGGCCTATGATTTAGAGGCTGAAAATGGAAGCGGGCCTAAAAGGGCCGGCCCTGTAGGGCCGCAAGCCCTGTAGGGCCGGCCCTGTAGCCCTGTAGGGCCGGCCCTTTTAGGCCCGTTTAACCTTTTTTTAAAAAAAAAAAATGGGCACAAGGCAATGGGCAACAAGCATTAGTCAGAGGGTAGAGTTAACCTAACCTAACCCTCATATTAGAAATACTCTCACACTAACTTAGACCTCATTTGAAGCTTCTCTTCTTTGATTTTTTTTTTCTTTTTTTGCATGTATACGCCAAAATCCAAATTAGGTGTTATATTATTACTGACATTTGAAGCTTGTAGGCTTGTTTGATTGTGGCTGTGAACTTATTTAATTGGTTATGAATATTAATTATGGTTTGGACATAAGTTTTAGTGTTTGTATTCTATTAAACTTAGATAATATTTATGTTTTAAATTAGTGTTGAAGATATTTATGTTTTCAATTAGGTATTTTAATCTTTATGAGAATAAAAAATAAAAAAGGAATAGCAAAAAAAAAAGGAAAAAACATAAACGGGCCTAAAGCCCGTCGGGCCGGCCCGCGGGCTTACCTTAAACGGGCCGGGCCGTTTCAAACGTGTACGGATTTGAACTCGGGCCTAAACGGGCTGGCCCGTTTAGGCCCAAGCCCGTCACGGGCCGGCCCGTTTTCCCAGTACTAGTGTATGTTGTAGCTTCTTGAACAAGCTACTGCCCTGATGTCACTGGTGAAAATAGTTGTAAAATTAGCTTAAAGACTTGTAAAAATAACGTAACGTATTGTAAACGTAGCATCATGTGTTGTAAACATTGAACAAGCACGCATTCCTTTTATTGCTGTAAAGGTAACTGAATACGTTGTTAATATAACTTATGATGTTGTAAATACAGCATACCACATTGTGAACAATGACAGCATACCATGTTATGTACATATTGTAAAAGTAACTGAATATGTTGTAAACGCTATTTGAGATTTTGAGAGTTAGCGGGGCAAGCACGCATCCAATGACCTTTGTGAAAACAGAAAACATCAAACAGTTGTTAAAATGACATCAACTGTTGTGAAAACATGCATATCCACTGGTAAACCATAAATACATAAAAAAAACCGGTTTGGGGACCTTGTTGTCTAAATACGTTGGCCCCTTCACCTGTCAAACAACCTGATTAAACCACCAAAAAACATGTTGTGAATATATGCATAATGTGTTGTCAATGTCCACACTTGGCAATTTTGTAAGTAAAACATTCCATATATACATGTTGTAAAACTAACTGATTATGTTGCCAAAATAACTCATGATGTTATAAACTAACTATACATTAGTGCCTTTTGCTGCAAGCAGACATTCCTACAAAATATCAACACGAGTACACTAAAACTAGCCATATCCACAAAAGAATATGTCAAATGCTAAATGTCTTTCTTCTTCTTCATTTATTGACTTCCATTGAGAAGGGACAACAACTTTTGAGCGTGTTTGTTTTGTTCATGTCTGACTAGCCACCATAAACAATCCTCCTTTACCTGCTGAATCTGATAATCAACAAGCTTAGGCATGGTGTACCTCGCTTGGTCATGTGTAGAGTCATCCCAACTATGTAACTATGACAGAACATGAACACCACACGAATCAGTGCAAAACAAATTGCCATATACACAATTCTAATGTTATAACAACCGAATGGTTAAAAAAAGCTACAGTTGAAAGACTTGGAGGAAAAAAACAATACTAACATATCAACATGGACATGCACTTTTGGCCAATTAACTTCCTTTGCTATTTCTTGTCCTTTTTCATATACTTCTGGTTTAACTCGACGAAGTATGTTAACGATGCAATTTCTCTGGAAGTTGTAAGAAAAAGAAGTTATGTCACAAAACAACAATGATGAATGCACACAAACCATTTCAGAAAGAAGCACTTACACACTGTTGTGCAAGCTGTTCTTTGGCTTGAAAATCTTCTTTTTTTCTTTTTGCTCAATCTCTTGGGTTTTTTTGGATAGTCAACCACTGAACGTGCATCTTCTTCTACCTTTTGTGCCCTTACATATGTTAATTGGTCAACCAATAAGTCTAGCACATAAAACCGCATTGTCTTCGTCTCTAAAACATAACAAAACCAATGATCCAGGTGCAAGGTAGGAGTGAAAATCAAGTTGTAATCGCCAATATTGTAACCAATATGTTCAGGCAAGATCTCTACAACAAGTGATTCCAATGACCAGTTGTTTGGATCCACTGCCATTCTTTGCATCATTTCTACGAAAAATATGTGTCTAGTCACCCGGCTACTCTTGTGTACTTGATCCCCCACCAACGTCCTCGCAGCCATGGTCATAAACTATGCACCATTACAAAAAGGGTAAGTAATTCACGGAATTCAATAGACATAGTATGAGTTTATTGTTCAAATATCTTACCCTGTTACTAATCCACCCACTTAGACAAACAATATAGTTCACCGCAGGTCAAGAAATAATCATACATATCCACAAACTCCCTAATAGAGAAACAAGCGCACAAAGTCAGTTTTCGTGATTCAACTTAATTGGGATTGAAGAAGTGTGATTACTTACTCCTGCTCATCCTCTGCTGAATTAGATCGTGCAGTGCACATTTGATATAAACCTTCCTTATCCTTGTCATCTTTACTTCTCTTCTTACCCATTGTTGTGACCCAAGGAGAGGCAATAGCAGGTTTCTTAATCCTTGTAGATTTCCTCAATTGTAGCTTTTTCTTTCCTTTCGATTCCACTTCCTCCTTATCTCCCATAGCATCTACACTTCCTACTTATTCCTCTGACCCTTCGTCTTCACTTATAGACTGCACTTCATTCTCTTCTCCTTTTCTTGTGTCACCCCCTCATCTTCACTTGGTAATACTATTCATCATCTTCACTTTCTGATGAAGATTTCACGTCTTGCACCTTTTCATCCTCTTTATCGATGTTTCCCCCACCCAACAGCCTCGCCTGAAGGAAAACGAGTTCCTCTTGCACCATTGACACCACCCTTGACATAATTCGATCATATGTTCTCTTGATTTCCTGCAAATCAGAAATGACAAAATTAATTATATACTTTCGACTGAATGTGCGGCTGACATCAAATTTCACATCTTACTGGGTGTGTTAGCATAGTTTGTTGAGGCAATTAAGAAGAGGGAGATCCAACTACATTATTGATTGAATGTAGTAAACCTTGGTTGCTTTCTTTCTCTATTTGCACTCTACTCTTGACGTTGTTGTCATTCCAAAATGCAATTGCATTGTCGCTTGTAGAGGCATGTAGTTGGCCCAGGGGAAAATGTTGCAAGCAAAACACCTGTACAGAAATTATATAACAACTTAACAGCAGCAGAATTCAACATCTAATGCAGCAATTTACAACTAATTAAACAAAGCCAACAAAGGTTACATACATAAAACATGCACTTACCATTATAAAATATATACATCTGCCTACATTGATCATGCCTGCATCTTTTCCTTTCATTACTTTTTTCTTGTACTGAGCAAGAGAATTTGATAGTTCATTCAACATAAAACTTGACCAATCGTACTCCCTAAGAGCTCCTTTTGTACCGGCCATCACCTTCAACACTCTATCACTCACTTTAATACCCGCTCCAGGACACAAGAGAGTTTCCAACGCATACATAACAAAGAGGAGTTCGAATTCGGGATCCTCATCTCTCTCAATTAGCCATTTTTCGATCGTCTTGTATAGCACTATCCCGTACAACGTCTTCAATTGTTCAAAACCTTCTTCGTTATTGAATTTTTCCTCAATGTCCCCCCTCACATGGTAAGCCCATCAATTGTTGTACATCTTCTCAGCAGATGTTCAATGACCTCCCTCAAATTGAAGCATTGTTAGTTGGAGGGTCAAATGCAGACATAAACTGACCACATAGATCTCGGGGGATTTGTGAGCATCATATGTTAACTAACTTGTCAAATCCGACCTTCTTTAGCCGATCCTTCCTAGCTTCTCTATTCTTCACACTATTGCACACTTTCATAAACTGATTAGGAGCACAGCGAGTCAAGAATGGAACCACGTATTTTGTCCCTTTTGCCTCACTCCTTAAATTCTTTACCCTCACCCTATATGCCTCCTTCTCCTCATCTTTCAATGAGTTTCAAGCTTCTTTCATCAACTGTGTCTCCTCTTTTAAACACTTGCACTCCTCCTTCTTGTTCTTCTTATTCTTAAAATAGTCTTGTGTGAACAATATATACCCTGAAACTTTTGTCGCCCTCTCTCCCTCTCCATCTTTCCTTTCTTTGTTCTTTGTCATTTTCTGCTTAACCTTAAGCGTAATTACTACTTTCATCACCCACCACCAAAAAAATAAGACATTAACCAATCATTTGTATATAACGAATAAGTAATTTATGAAGTTAGTTGCAATTCCATATCAGCAATGTAGAGAACACCATCATCTAGACAATATATATATATATATATATCAATCACTAATTCATATATATAAATAATAAAGCATAAGGGTTTACTTCACATGCTTCAAAACAAAGGTCATGAAGAAAATTTTATTCTTCAACTCATCACACACAACATACAATTTTTCATATCAACAATTGCTAACTATTCTATACTGACAAGTACCAATTCGTACATTGGTGTACGTTATACCTAACGCCAACTTTACTTCCTATACTAACCATTCTTCTTTTGGAACCACTCAAAAACAATAATAAGCAACACAAACAAAAGCATTAATAGAACATCAATTATCAACATTAACATACTTCCAAATGCACCAATTCTAGAGGAGCACATTATCAGCCTCATACCCATTAATTCTGACCTCAAACCCAATGCTAGAGCAGCACATTATCAGCAAACCACATTATAAAACATTCCCTGGCCTTCAACGTTACTCATAAACAAATATCTATAACCCTCAGAACAACAACACTGATTCAGCCATCACAGAGCAGCGACACACAGACAAAGAAAAGATTTAAACCCGACAACCACCTTCCTTAACCAATATATTTCCCTAAGTAAATTCCAAGAATCAATGCTTTGCCCCAATCCCAAACTAGTGGCAACCCAATAGATTAAGGGTGCCATTTCACAAAATAAAATAAAATAAAATAAACACATGAAAGGCGTGCGGACGACTAACCCCCTGCGGACGACTGACCGTGCGGCTTTGGTCAGAGGAGCAATGGAGGGATGCTGGGTGTTGGTAGGAGAGACGTGGCTTGCGGATTTGGAGGGACGCCGGCTTCTTTGCCATTGCAAGACTGGCCGACACTGGCGCTGCCCAGGAACAGCTGGTGCTTGGCCGACGGATTGCGATGCACGCTTGGGGACCGAAGGAGTCACCGACGCCAAGTCGAAAGGCAACGACACGGAGTCAAACAGCAGCGATGTGAGACGCAAAACCAGAGCACCACAGACCAAGAAGCAGAGCATGCGAGTGGCGACCAAATTCAAACCCTCGATCGTTTTCTTTCAAAAATGAAGGCTCCAAATTTTAAATTCCTCAGGGGTTATTTTTGTAATTGCTCATAGGGAATTCATGTCAAAAAAGTCCCTAGGGACTTTTTTGATCTTTGACTTTTCAAAGGGAGTTTTTTGAGATTTTTTGTGAACCTTGGGACCTAGCTGTCATTTTCCCATAAAAATGTCTCTTAAAAAACAAATTCTAATATGAACTTTTATCTAGTATATCCCCTAAGTCAAACTAGCTTTTAAGAGATACCAAGAGGTATTTAACTTTTGAAAAATTTAAGATATAAAATGAGAAAAAAAAATTAAAAAATAACAATTAATTATTAATACAATTTAAAATTGGAAATAATTCAAAGACTGCATGCAGCAATCTCATTTTAAAATTATAAAACCTAAATTTTGTTATGAATATTAATTATATGGATGTCCATTGACTCATATCTAGAACAACTTGCTCTTTTAGTCAACACAATCTCTAAAACTAGACATTTCTATTCAAACGGAAAATACTGTTCATATATAGTTACTAGAGTAAAGCAATGTATATACGTATTTCACTATAGCATCATGGGCAAGTACTGTAGCAGTACTGTAGCGACACATGGTTGCTGTAGCAACACAAAAAATTCACTATTCACCTCATTTTGCGGCTATAAATAGAGGCCTTAGACTAAATATTTTATACACACACAAGTGAATGAAAAGTTCTATTTAAGTTCTCTCTAGAAATTATATTAATCTTCTATCTTGAAATTATCTTTTGTTCTTTTATTACACATACTTTTATAATACGTTATCAACACGAAGCTCTAATGAATGTATGATCTTCTTATGGTATTTTTAATGATTTCATATACTAGGGATGAGCATGGACTGGACTGGATCAGGTTTGACATCAACCTGAGGTCTGGTCTTGAGAAGATCTCGGGTTGCACAAAGTAGTATGTGGTCTAGTCTGGTCTAGCACCAACCTGAGGTTGGGCTGGACCAGACCAGGTCTAGTTGACTACCTGGACTGGTCCAGGTAATCCAGGACCTAAATTTAATATTTTTTTTATTTTTATTTTTTCCTCTTTGAAAGGCAAAATTTGAACCTATTAAATACAATTAGGACCACAAAAATAACTATAATAATATAAAATATGTCACCAAAAATTAAAACATCTTAAATCTATAAGAATATCTAACAACATTCAACAACAATAAAAAAAACATGTTGAGAAAAAAGATTTAAACATGATCAATATAATTAAGATAATAAAAATACCTATAATCATATAAAAATCATCATAAAAAATAAAACTTGATTATAAATCCTTAAAAAAACTCTAACAACATTAAATAAAAAATAAAAAATAACATCTAAATTATAAAAATATTTTTTAAGGAATTGACCTAGACCAAACCGGACCAGTCTAGGTGATCTAGTCCCCTAGTTTGGAACCCAGTCCAACCCGACCAGTCAGTCTGATCCAATTTCATTATATTGCTTATTTGGATTGGACCAGACTGGACCGAACCAGCTCGAGTCAGACCAGACTAGACCAGACCACCAGGTTTTTGCTCATCCCTATCATATACCTTGTTTTATTTAATAAATCTAGGATAATTTAAGTCACTACTATATGAAATTAGAATAATACTTTTACTGATTTTTATAAATATCAGGTTCCATAGCTAAGATTGGAGATTATTATTGTTTTTATATATCATGCATATATTATTTACAAGTTATTTTATATTATTATCTTATGACCAGAAGTCATACACATCTGATTCCTGAAATTATAGGACCATAAGTCTTATTGTTTTTATTCTTAGTTTGATATAATACATGCCTTTTTTTGTGGAAGGATTAGGTTGTAGTCCTCCTTAATGGATGGTATAGGTTGTCACTTATATGGAAGGTTTTACCTCCTAATTGAAACCATGAGATTAAATGGCCCGAAGCCATACAAGTTGTAATTTTCTTTTCTTATCTTATGAATTATTTATTGTCTTTACGAATTTACAGTTATTTTTATTTAAGATATCATATTGCATTTTTACATTTCATATTTTAATTATTTTTATTTATTTCTTTAATTAGTTTGAACCATAGCAAACCTAACAAAACTTGAAATTGTGGCTCTTGATATTACCAAGAAAAATTATTTATCTTGGGTGTTGAATGTGGAAATTCACCTGAATGCTAATGGTCTGGAAGACATGATCAAAGAAGGGAGTCATGCATCCAACCAAGACAAAGCCAGATCCATAATTTTTCTTTTCCATCATTTGCATGAAGATTTAAAATTTGAATATTTAACAGTAATGGACTCACTTGTTCTTTGTAACAATTTAAAAGAAAGGTATGATCACCAGAAGGTGGTCATCCTTCCAAAAACTCATTATGACTAAATACGTTTATGCTTGCAAGATTTTAATCTATAAGCGAGTGTAACTCAGCTATGTTTAGGATTACTTCTAAATTAAAATTATGTGGAGAAAATGTTACTGATGAAGATATGTTAGACAAGACATTTTCCGCATTTCATGCATCCAATTTGCTCTTGCAACAGCAATATCATGAAAAAGATTTCAAGAAATATGCTAAATTGATTTTTTGTCTCCTTGTGGCTGAACAGAATAATGAGCTTATATTAAAAAAATTATGAATCTCGTCTAACAGGCTCAACTCCATTCCCTAAAGTGAATGTAATAACAAATGAATTTAATCGTAGCCGAGGCCGTGGCCTTGGACGTGGACATGGACGTGGACGTGGAAGTAGGCGTGGCTACAGAGTGGGCGTGGTTGTGGTCGAAATCATAGTGGTTCAAATTCCCACCAGAAGTGGGAAAAAACTAATAGGAACAAAAAAAGGAAAAGTAATAGGCATAATAAATATGCTGATAATCCATGTTATCACTGTGGTGGAAAGGGGTTATTGGTCTCGTACTTGTTGTATGCCAAGACACCTAGTTGATCTTTACCAAGAATCAATTAAAAATAATGGTAAAAGATCAAATGTTGAAGTTAATCATGTTGATCAGGCCTAGAATTCTGAGTATGGCAATATGGATAATACTCATTTGGATGTTGTTGATTTCTTAATTTAATTTGAACCATTATGTTTTATTGTATTTAAAGTTGCTTCTATCATATGTATTAATTTTAATTATGTTTTTATGTTTCTTTTAATGAAGAATAAATTTTATTGGCATCAATCTTGAAGATTTATGTCTTATTGATAGTATAACAATTCACACCATACTCAGGCATGATAAATATTTTTCTTCCTTGGTAATACTAGAAGCTAATGTTCAGACTATATCTAGTATTATAAATTTAATTAAAGACTTCAGAAAAGCTAATGTTTTATTATTTGAAGGGAAAAATTATACATTGTAATGCATTTTATTTTACCAAGTCTAAAAGAAACTTATTGAGTTTCAAAGATATCCACAGAAATTAATATCATTAGAAACAATAACTAAAAATAATTAAAAATATCTTGTTGTAACAAATATTGTTGCTGGTAGAAAATGTATATTAGAAAATTTTCCTATTTTTTCTTCTGGCTTGTATTATACATATATAAGCGCAATTGAAACACATTCTATTGAGAATCAGAAGTTCACTAATGCAAACAAAAAGTCTGCCAATACAAACCAGCAATTTGCTAATGTAAACCAGAAGTTTTCTAATGAATTTAATATTTAGCATGACCGGTTAAGTCATTCTGGTTCAATCATGATGCGACAAATAATTGAGAATTCAGTGGACATACTTTGAAATGTAAATAAATACCACAATCTCATAATTTCTCATGTGTTGCATGTTCCAAGGGAAAATTAATTATTCGACCCTCAACAAGAAAAGGAGAAAGTGAGTTTCTCATATTTCTAGAATGGATACTGGGAGATATTTATGGGCCAATACACCCACCATGTGGACCATTTAGATACTATATGGTTTTAATTAATGCATCAACTAATGATCATATGTTTGCTTATTATCTTCTCGCAATTTGACTTTTGCAAGATTACTTAATTGATTAAATTAAGAGTACATTATCCTGATTATCCTATTAAGAAAATACGTCTTGATAATGCTGGTGAATTTACTTCGCAAGCTTTTAATGAATATTGTATGTCCTTTGGAATTGATATTGAACATCTTGTAGTTCATGTTTATACGCAAAATGGACTTGCACAATCATTGGTTAAAAGATTGCAACTGATTGCAAAACCTTTACTTATGAGATCTAATCTCCCAATTTCTGCTTGGAGTCATGCCTTTTTGTATTCAGCAATGTTAATTCGCATTAGACCAACAAGTTACCTAAAAGTTTCCCCTTTACAAATGGTTTTTGATCAGAAACCTAATATTTTTCATATAAGGACTTTTGAGTTTGCAGTATATGTGCCAATAGCACCACCACAACGTACCAAAATGGATCCTCAAAGAAGGATAAAAATATATGTTGAATATGAATCTCCTTCAATCATAAAATATTTAGAACCATCTACAGGAGATTTACTTACCGCACAATTTGCCGATTGCCATTTTGATGAATCACTTTTCCCAACATTAGGGGGAGAAAACAAATAGTTGGGTAAAAAAATTAGTTGGAATAAATTATCATTGGTTCATTTTGATTATCATACAAGACAATGTGAACTAGAAGTTTAAAAGATAATTCATCTATAGAATTTAGCTAATCAAATGCCAGAAGCATTTACTGACCCAAGAAAGTGACAAAATCACATGGCCCAACTGCTAATGCTCTTATTAAAATTGATGTTCCTGAAGGACAATCTACTATGAATGAATTAAAGCTCGCATGAAACGTGGTAGGTGTTGGAAATTATGCCTAAAGGGCCAATCATTATACTTTGAACATTCTTAATTTAATGAAATTTCTCCATTATGTTATCATATTATTTGCATGTTAACTGTGATAATTGTATCCTTGGATAAATCATAAAGATTATCCTAAAATGTCCCTGGTCGGTCATCTATGCGGGAGAAAAGATGAAATAAAACCAGTATGACGTTGATAAAATATGGAGATACGAATCAAAGTCTTAGGTACTTGTAAGAATACAAGGTGTTGGACCGACCCACTATAAGAAAGCTATATGGATCAAGTCATAAGCTTTTCTCATGTATAACCACGTCACAATGCCCTTAGACTTGAGGTCATCATGGATTTCTACATGAGAGTTGCTAAACTTTGAATTAGTCAAAAGTCACTTTTGACCGGGTGATGGTAAAGGCTATGATTAGGCTTGGTGGTGTTTTATGCAGAGGAATATGAATGATCAAGATGGAATTTGTCCCTCACATTAGTAGAGATATATTATTGGGCCCTTCGATGAGTGAGTCTGAGAAATATATGGCCATACTACAATAGAAAGGAGTTTCCATTTCTATTGTCAGGCTACTCAGGAATCGAGAAAGTAATGGTCAGGAACAAGAGGATGACATTATCCATGCCTTATCCTTTATCGATATATCGTGTGACAAAAGGGATGTGACATGGTTGTATGACAGGTTGCATCGTGATAACGATCCTCATATGAATTGGGTAGTCGTAATGTCTTACTAGAGGCTGCTTGTGACTTTTGGGTTAGTACAGTTATTGGCCCACTGCCAACTTCATATGAGCCTACAGGGTCACACACAAGAATGGCCCAACACAAGATAATGTTTAATTTAAGGTGGACGAATTTTATATTTATATATTTTATATTTATATATATATATAATATAAAATTTCACTACTACAGAAAGGGTGAAAGGTGGCACACATTTTGTGGCCCTTCTTTAAACAAGTGCCACAACTTCCCTTTTTATTTTTTCCCCTATAATTTGTTTTATTTTGGGTACCAACTGTGGCGCCTAATAGGTTAGGGGCCACAGTTGGTAAGACCAAGTGTGGCACCTACCTAAGCAGGCGCCACACTAGGGGCCACGCCAGCAGAGCTATGGGCCATGTGTGGCAGGCGCCACACATGGCCACCTAATACCGACTATGGCGCATGGCATGCCCAGGTGCCACAGTTGCCCATTTTATTAAAAATAATCAAAGTAGATAGTGTAATCCATTTCCACCAATAGCAATTTTCCCCGCCCCAACCCTTATCTCTTAATTATTTCACTTCATGCGCAGTGGTCTCGCGTCTACCCCCTATTCTTTCTCTTTTTGACTATTACTTCACTTTAATTATTCAACTACTCTCTCCTCCATTACTCTACTTTCCTTTTCTCATTTTCGTAATGCATGGATACGTCGCCCCCTCCCTCCATTTCCTATCTTCTTCACACTAAAAAACACACCCACATGCTCACACGTCTTCATCAGCAAATCTATATCTTTGTTTTAATTTGTTCCAACTGACATCCCCACTCCTGTCCCTTCTGTAACACCCCAATTTTTGATTAAAGGATAATGGTAATTATTGAGGATAATTATCGAATTAAAGTGGAATAATCATGGGTTTGGTGGCTATGTTAATTAATATGCCATAATTGTTGGAAAAATTGAAAGAATGGCTCTAAATTAGTGATTAATGGAAGAGATTAATTACTAATTAAGAGGGTATGAGATGTGAAATTAAAATGGCTAATAAAGGATTAGAGTAACTAATTTGGTTACTTGCTTTATGAGAACCAATGATATTGGGATACTTGGTAAGTGGGTATGGTGAGAGAATGGTTGGAAAGGTCAAATGACCATATTTTATTGTTTCCTCTCCCTCTCCCTCTCCCTCTCCCTCTCTCTTATTCGAATTGACATGGCATGGGGGACTGAAATTTCTGCTCCTCACCTTTATCATCATCATCAAACATTTCTCTCTCTCTCTTCTCTCTCCATTTTTGCCATTGGAGACCAAAGAGGAAGAAGGAAAAACTTGTAAAAAAGGTAAGATCTTGACCTCTAATGCCAAAACTTCCTTCTATAAAGTCGTTCCTTGGAGTGAGAGCTTCAATTTGATGGTTGTAGTTTCTCCATTGGTGGTGATTTGAGGAATCATGAAAATGTACAAGTTGGAGAATCATGAAGTGTCTTTGGGGAAGTTGTTGAGGTAAGTGAAAGCTTCAATTTCATATAAATTTTGTGGCCATTGGTTAGGCCTTGAATTTCTGGAATTTTAGCCCTAATTTTCGTGATTTAGGGTCTTGGGGAGTATAATATGTTGTTGTCATGGAAATGGTGCCTTGTTTAGTGTTTTGAATTGACAGAATTGCATTGAAGCTTAAATGTGAAGTTTGGCACCTTTTGTGTTGGTTTTGTGCTTTGGTCAAAACAGGGCATGTTGATAGGTTGTGATTTTGGTCATTTTGAGGTTACCATTGTGTTCCTTGTGAAAATTTATATGGGAATAGGCTTTATTATTAATTTTGGAGCCATGGGACACTTTGGTAGAAAATTGGAAAATCTGTCCCTTGGAACTCTGTTCTGGGCAGTTTATTTGTGTGCACGTTTTAAATGACCAAATGATTTCATAAAATTGTGAAACTTTCCAGTCTTAAATTTCACATCCCAAGCTTTAAAATTGACATATATTTTATGTCATTTCGTTTAGTATTCTGTGAGATATGGTTGTCCAAAGTTTGGGATTGAAACTGAACTCTGTTTTGGGGCAGTATGGAGTTTTGTGTAATTCTGGAATTTTGTGGTGATTTCCAGTAATGGTACATATTTTTCCTGTAAATAGGACTTAATTACCTTTCTTTTCACTTTGGAATCACCTCGTTTCAATTTTTCTAGAATTAGTTATGAATTATTGAAGTTCAGCCAGGAAACAGAATTTTCTTGGCCGCGGCCAGAGGTTATGAACCACGGCCCAAGACCTTCTGTGCATCCATTGGCCGCGGCCCATGGGTAGGCTGGCCGCGGCCAACCCCCAAAAATCAGCATTTTGGACTTTTAAAAGGTGACCTTTGGTCAAGTGTTTCCCAAGCCTTTAGGCATGTGTTTAGGCTTTAATTAGCCACCTAAATGTCATAAATGGTAACCAACTTTAAGTGTTATGAAAATGAGAATTTGGAAAAGAGAATGATCCTATGTCCTTGATTTGGTTATAGGGTTGGGTATTCACCCTGATTATGGTTTGATATCCGCTCAGATCGCGAGTAGCCGACGCTGGAGCATATGTGGAAAGAATAAGGATAGGGAACTTACCTCTCCTGCATGTATTGATATTTGTGTTTGTGTATTGATGCATGTTATTGCTTTGCTTGATTATGTGAAACATATATGAATGATTGAAGCTCTGTTTCTATTTATACTATGGCCATGAGTATGTTGTTGAAACATTGAGCATACGGATATATCATTATGTGAACACGAGTTATTATGATGCAAGCATGTCATGCATTAAACACTTATCTTGCATGCATATTGGTATATGTTTCCTACTGGGATTCTCTAGAATCTCACACTCCCCTACCAACATTTTAGACAGGACAAGTGGCTCGAGGAAGGAGCAAGCAACTAGGGGCAGAGAGAATCCCTTATGGGCATTTGGACTTGGTAGTTGGTTATCACTGCTATTTGGGATAATGGTAGTGGATTTGGATGTATTTAGAGTTGTACATGTTAGGATGGATATATGGTTGTATATGTTGTGGAGGTGTATTTGGATATGTATTTGGAATGAAATGTGTCTAATCCCCATTTGAGAAATTGTAAAGGGCATATGTGCCCATGAACCTTTAGTGAAGATATGAACCCGGAATTGCCGGGATTGTTATTGTGCACTCTGATATATTATGAATGTAGTTTATCTTCGCAATGTAATTGTATTCGAAATGTGAATGTGAGACCAAGTTAAAGTGTTTGATAAATGTATTTGTGAAAATCCTATCTTAAGGATGGGGAATGTAAATGAATTTTGATTATTATTGGTCTCTATTTCAATCTAATGTTGTATTTTGGATATAATTACGGAGGAGGTTACACCTTCCCTTGTCTTTGTACTGTCTTCCACTTTTGGTCCCCACTCCATCCAGTTGGTCCCAACTGCTCAAATTTCCTCCTCTTCCTCACTCAAGATTGCATCACCAACAAGCAACATGGTCCCCCACTGCACTGCACTAATCAATTAAGCTGTAAGTTCAACGTGCTTTTTTTTTTCAGGTTGTTTTGCTTATTTTTGTTATCACACGCACGTGTGTATATATATGTTGATTATATTCTATGATGTGCTTTTTTTTTCTTTTTATGACATGCACATATATATATATGTGTGTGTGTGTATGTGTGTTCCATTTTATAGAGGTAATATAAACACAAAATCATTAACTTAAACTTGAAAGGTTTAAAGAGGTCAGATAAATATAATATTGCATTATATTTTTGCAGTGCCCTTTCCAACCCAATGACAATGATTGTGAGTATTACATAATGAAATTTATGAAGGATGTAATTACGCATGATCAGACATTTATTCCTCAAAAAGTAAGTCATTTAGTTGCACTTCATATTGTGTTTTAATTAAATTTAATTAGTGCCTGATAATTTCGTTTTATTGATTATAATTCTTTTTAATTGTGGCTAATTGTATATATGTGTAGTATTATGAAGATCAACGTTGTGACACTTTGACTAACCATCAGCTTAATGAAGTGATCGAGGAATGGTGTGAATATATGTTTAGGCAAATTTCTGGGTAGCTATGTTATTTAATTGATCACTAGCTGCTGGCCTTTGTTGTATTGTTTCTTGGCAATTGCTGTGTAATGCTCACATGTATTCAAGTTGAATTTGTTGTATAATTCATTCACGTACAATATATTGTATAATTATTTTACGTACTACTTTAACTAATTAATTATCTATTTATTTCATTTTAAAGTTATCTATCATTGTTATTTGCTTTACTTTATTCTGCTGTACTGTGGATATAGATACAAAATGTTTATTAAACCATGAAGTATGCAATACTGCAATTATGGGAGATATGAAAAAAAATAGAAAATAAAAAGAGTTCATGTGACACTTGCTTCTTTAAACAAGAACCACAGGAAGTACAAAAAAAAAAGCAAAAAAAAATAGAGAAAAAAAATTAGGACCCTCCTGTGGCGCTTGGTGAGGCAAGTGCCACAGGAGGGGGTCTCCTATAGCGCTTAGGGAGGCAAGCGCCATAAGAGGGCCTTCCTTATAAAAAAAATTAAAATGTTGTGGCGCTTCCAAGCACCACAGCTTGCCGTCCAAATATGTAGCACTTCTCTAACGCCACAGCTACTCAATTATAAGCGTCACAGCTTTGGTTTTTTGTAGTAGTGTTCATTAATAATATTATATAATATAGATATATATTTTTGAAATACATATCTTATATTATATGTATATATGTATGTATGTATGTATGTATGTATGTATGTATGTATGTATGTATGTATGCATGCATTTATATTATATGATATTATTATATTGTGTTAGTTTTAAATTTAATTTATTAAGATATATTAAATTTAATAACTAATATAATAGAGATATAGTATCTCATATTTAATTTATGAAGATAAATTAAATCTAATGGCTCTTTATTTGGATTAAATAAATAGGTTAAATTAAAACTGTTGGACAGATTTAATTTAAACTGAATTTATTTAATTAGCTCATCAAGATAATTAATTGTTGATTAATTTTGAAATTAATGAAGATTAATTTTGAAATTCGAATATAGCCCTCATAGGTTATAAACTTAATAGAGCAAATATACTCATACGTGCATGAGAATTGAGAGCTGCAAAGAAAACCCTAGGAGACATTTGGAGACGCTAGCACACAGTCTCTATTGGAGAGCATTCGTGTGGATACCGGTAGAGGGATCGGACCTGAGGTATTGGTTCCTAGAGATCGTGAAAACCCTAAGTTGAAAAAGGTACGAATCTTTCTAACTCGATTTGAACGACGTTGATAGATTCTCGATTAGGATAGGTAAAATTTTAAAATTCTACCACTGTGCCTGCCAATCCTAACAGTAGGCCCATCGGTTCCAAAATTAAAAATCTTCAAAAAAGAAAAGGAGCAAAGAATATAGATGATCAAGTCGAGGATAATCAAAAAAAGTTAGTTGTAATCCCCTACCTTGATAACCATAATTAAGATTCGAAAATGCATAATTTAAAGGAATTAGAGACCGACTATTACGTTTTTCTCAAATCTCTTTTCTAAAATTCGTTCAACATGGTCTCATATTCATCTTCCGAATCTAATTACTCTGCCCAGTTCAATCACATTCATACATATTAGAGTGCATAGCCAAATTCCCGGCAACTCCCAGGTTTCATACATGTATAAACTAAGGGTTGTAAGTTCCAACTAGGGGATTACATGACCAACATCAACGTAATATCTACATTTCAAAAATAAACAGTAATCCCAAGTCCAAAATAGATAACCAACAACCTAACAACACATCTCTACAAGATCCTAGCCACTCCTGGTGGTTCGTTTATCCTTGAAGCCACTTGCCCTGTCTGAAATGTTAGTCAATGGAAAGAATGAGATTCAAAAGAATCTCTGTAGTAACAAATCACTCATACAGTGTATAAACACATAGCATATATGATCATGTTAAGCAGCATCACAATGTATCATGGCTTTCGCCGCAAACAACAGCACTCATGGCTGTAATCTCTATGCATCAGCTTTCGCTGCGATCTCTATGTATCACAAAGTATCACTATGCGTCAGCTTGCGCTGTGAACTCAAAGCATCACAATGTATTCACAAAGTATTCTCAATGCATGACAAGCATACATACAATGTTTCACACACAGTATAAGAGAAAGAGTCACTACCTTGTTCTTTTCGATTGTGCTCTAGCGCAGGTGGATCACGAACAGGGCAAATATCAATTCCTATAATTCCAAATGCACCATTTAGACACTTCCATAATGTTTCTTGGGGTTATATGAGTCTATAATGAAAATTTACAAAAATGCCCCTGAGGACCCAGCCCAGGCCCGCCATACCCGATCCGGTTGTACTTTTCCGCCCAAGGAATCCATTTCCGGACTCGGAATTTTCAAATTCAATGTAAAATTACAAATTTACCCTTGGCAGCCCTACTTCAAGGGTTTTAGGGGCGTTTTCGTAATTATGCTTTTTCAGCCTTTTCTGAAAAAAGTGTCCTACTGTAACCCCACCTAATTTTCGATCCTGAACGCAATGGAACCATCAAATCATTGAAAATCCAACTCTAAGACCCATTTCTAGAGCTGGCCAAAATTTATGAGTTCTCCGGGGAAAATCGGGGTTTTATGATTTCGGCTCCTTAAACGCGTTCCTTTCTACTCCTAACCACTTTATTAACTATTACATTAGGTTATAACTACCATCTGAACCAAAATTAGGTAGCATAACCCTTAGGAAACTCAATTTCCAAAATTTAAAACCAATGGCAATCCGGCGAAATTTCACCGATTAAATTGCCCACAGCAGCCAGAATAATTAATATACGAAGGTTTGGAAGTTACCTTAAGCTCCCACTAGCTTTTCCTCAAGTTGGCTGAACCCTAACCCTTGAAACACCAAATTTTGAGCTTCACAACCTTAAAGAATAAAGAAGAGTAGCTTAGAGTCGGAGTTATAGCGTTAGGAGCTAAATCGTCAGAGAAATCGGCTTACCTTGTGAGATCTCTTCCCTTTCTCTCTCTAAACTCTCTCACCTTCTCTCTCTTGTTTTAGGTCTGGAACAGCACAAAAATGGATGGAGAAAGAAGGCTGATGGTATTTAATATCATATATTATATGATATTTAATTATTGATTAATTTCCAACAATTTCGGATTTTTCAGAAGTTCTGGCATATTTTTGCCCAAATTTTGAAAAATCATAACTAATTCTAGAAAAATTGAATTGGAGTGATTCCAAAGCCTATGGAACCCTTATTGAGTCTAGTTTTAAGGAAAAATATAGAATTTTTCTGGATGGAATCACAAAATTCCCAAAATTTCAATCTTTGCATACTGTTCCAGAAAATAATTAATTTCACTGGGCAAACTTCAAAAATCCATAACTCTTAGCTCACAAATCAAAATTATACAAATTATATGTCCTTTTTGAAGCTTGACATGTTAAATTTAAGACTGGAAAATTTCAGAATTGTTAGACACCATTTGCCTATTTAAAATGTCCATACAAATCGGCTGCCCTGTACAGAGTTTCAATGGACAGAGTTTTCAACTTTTACACAATTGTTTCCAATGGTTCCAATTTCACAATAAACACTCTCCCTACACAAATTTTCATAAGGAAGCCATTAGAATCATTGAAATATCCAAATTCCCATCACAAATTCTCCAAAAGTGTTTATTCAACAATAATTACATCCACTTTTGAAGTCATTAGCCCTTAATCACTTTCCCATCACAAATTCTCCAAAAATGTTTATTCAACAATAATTACATCCACTTTTGAACTCATTAGCCCTTAATCACTTTTTGGGATATTACATTAGTAGCTTCAGAAGAGCCATCTCTTGAAGAGTTATTATCTTTAATGGAGATATCTTTAGAAGAGAATATTGTAATCCCAGAAGAGACCCAGGTACCTAACATAAGTGAAAATAATGAAATCTCAATAAATTATGTTATGAATGAAATCTGATGGGATTGAAATGAAGTCAACTTTAACAACATCTTTACCTATCATATATCATATGATGTAATGAATGATAATGAGGATCATGAGCCAAAATCCATTAGTGAGTGTCAATAAAGAAATGATTGGCCCCTATGGAAAGATACCATTAATACAGAATTAAAGTTATTAGAAAAATGAAAAGTATTTGGACATGTAGTCCTTACACTTGAAGATGTAAAACTAGTTGAATGCAAATGAGTTTTTGTACGAAAGAAAAATGAAAAGAGTGAAATTACAAGATATAAGACATGTATTGTAGCCCAAGGCTTTACACAAAAACCTGACATTGATTTTGAAGAAACGTATTCACTAGTAGTGAATGCAATAACTTTTCGTTATTTGATTAGCCTAATAATAAATGCAGGACTTGATTTGCATCTAATGGCTATCATGACTGCCTATTTATGTGGCTCACTTGACAATGATATTTATATGAAAGTCCCTGAAGAATTTAATGTGATAGAAGCATCCAATTCAAATTCTTGAGAACAATACTTAATTAAGTTAAATAAGTCCCTGTATGGCCTGAAGCAATCTGAGCACATGTGGTATAATCGTCTTAATGAATATTTGTTGAAAGAATAATATAAAAATGATCCGATATGCCATGCATCTTTATAAAAATGTCTAAAAATAAGTTTATTATAATTGCTATTTATGTTGATGATATCAACATCATTGAAACTTCTAAAGAGTTTCAAAAGGCAATCAATTGTTTGAAGAAAGAATTCGAAAGGAATGATTTGGAAGGATAAAATTCTGTCTTGGATTACAGATCGAGTACCTCAAAAATGGGATCTTTGTATATCAAGAAACTTATACAAGAAAGGTCCTAAAGCACTTTTACATGGATAAATCTCATCCATTATGTACCCCCAATGATTGTTAGGTTTTTATAGGCAGATAAAGACCCATTCCAGCCTCAAGTAATTAGTGAAGAAGGTGATGAAAAACTACATAGTTCAGAAGTACCATATCTTAGTGCTATTGGTGCAATAATGTATCTTGCTAATAACATAATTCCTGATATATCATTTACTGTTAATTTATTAATAAGATATAGTTCTTCGCCAATATGAAGGCATTGGAATGGAGTAAAATACATTATCCGTTACCTCAAAGGCATAATAGACATGGGGTTATACTACTCAAATGTATCTAAGTATGAACTGGTTGATTATGCAGAAGCTGGATTTTTGTTTAATCCACACGAAGGTAAATCACAAACAGGCTATCTGTTTATATGTGGAGGTGCAACTATTTCATGGCGATCTATGAAACAGACTATATCAGCCACATCATCAAACCAGGCAGAAATTTTAGCAATACATAAAGCAAGTCGAGAATGTGTGTGGTTGAGGTCAGTGATACATCATATACGAACAACTTGTCATTTATCTTCTGGAAAATTAATCCCAACAATCCTATATGAGGATAATTATGTATGTATTGTCCAACTTAAGGAAGGCTATATTAAGGGCGATAGAACGAAGCATATTTCACCAAAATTCTTCTTCACTCGTGATCTTCAAATGGATGGTGAAATAGATATCCAACAAATCTGTTCGAGTGAAAATTTAGCAAATTTATTCACAAAGTCACTTCCAGGTACAATCTTTGAAAAGCTTGTCCATGATATTGGCCTTTGGAGACATAGAGATATCAACTGATGTCATCAAAAGGGGGAGTCGATACACGCTGTACTCTTTTTCCCTTATCTAGCTTTTGTCCCACTATGTTTTCCTAAAAAGGTTTTTAATGAGGCAGCACTCAACAGTGTATCAATGAATAATATACTCTTTTCTTTGGCTAGGTTTTTATCCAACTAGGTTTTTTCTAGTCAAAGTTTTTAATGAGGCACATTCATAATGGGCATCCAAGGGTGAGTGTTATAAATATTAATTATGTGGGTGTCCATTGACTCATATCCAGACTAACTTGCTCTTCTAGTCAACTCGATCTCTAAAACTAGACATTTCTGTTAATACAAAAAATACTGTTCATATACGGTTACTATAGCAAAGCACTGTAAATACGTATTTCACTATAGCATCATGGGCCGAGTACTGTAGCATTACTGTAGCGACACGTGGTTACTGTAGCGACATGAAAAATTCACTATTGACCTCGTTTTGTGCTTATAAATAAAGTTCTTGGGCTAAACATTTTGCGCGCACACAAGTGAATGAAAAGTTCTCTCTAGAAATTCTATATATCTTCTCTTTTGAAATTATCTTTTGTTCTCTTATTACACAAACTTTTATAACAAATTCCAATTTTTTGGGTCACCATACCCTTGTTGAGCACTACATGCAACTACATTGCAAAACTGAGTGTGTTTGGATAAATAAAAGAAAAGTGCTTTTGAAGGGCAAACTAAGGTTTAAAAAATTATTACCCAAACTGTAACGCCCCAATTTTTGATTAAGGGCTAATGAAAATTATAGAGGATAATTATCGGATTAAAGTGAAATTAATGTATATTGGTGACAATATTAATTTATATGTCATAATTGATGGAAAATTTAAAGAATGGAATTATTGGCTTTAAGTTGGTGATTAATAGGGAAATTAATTACTAACTAAGGAAAAATGAGATATGTAGCCAATGGGTTAATGGAATTGGTTAGTATAACTAAGTGGAGGATTAATTAGGAGGAGATTGTATGAGGGAGTGACAAGTGGCAAGCTTACTTGATGGTGGAGTGTTTAGAGAAGTCAAGGGCATGGTGCAATGATTTTTCTCTCTACCTCTTCCCTTGCATTCAGCTGAATGGAGTATGGGAGTCAAAGAGTTATTATTCCATCTCCCTCCATACACTCAATCTCTCATTGTCTCTCTCTCCCTCTCTCTTATGCGTATGAAACAAGGGAAGGCAGAATTTCTGCCCTCAACTTCATCTTCATCATCACTCTTCATCTCTCCTCTCCCTCTCTCATGTGTGCTTCCATGGCTGCCTAAGAAGGAGGAAGAACTTGGTGAAATAGGTGAGCCATTTGACCCTTATAATGACCTCTAATGGAAAAACTCCCTTCTTCAATCTTGTTCCTTGTGTTGAGAGCTTCAATTCTATGGTTTTAGATTTGCCATTGGTGATGATTTGAGCTCTCAAGGAAATATAGAGTTTGGCGAATCAAAGAACTCCTTGGAGAAAGTTAAAGAGGTGAGTGAGTTGAACATTTTGATATAAGTTTTGTGGTCATTTGGCTAAGTTGAAATTTCTGGGAATTTAGCCCTATTTTTGAAATTTAGGGTCTTGTGGTGTTTGAGTTGTTGTTGTCGTCATGGATATGATGCTTTGAGATGTATCTTGGATAGATAGAAATTGATTGAAGCTTAAATGCCAAGTTTGACAATTTTGAGATTTTGTTGAACATAGGCCAAAAACAGAACATATAGATGGAATGAGAATTTGGTTATTTTGATTTTTCCATTGTGTTCCTTGTGGAAAATAGTGTGGGAGAAGTGTTGAATATGAACTTTGAACCATTGGAAACTTAGTTTTAAAAGTGGCAAGTTTTGGTTAGTGAAAAGCTCTGTTCTGGCAGTGGATTTGCATGGACGTTTTAAAATAGTAAATGGTGTTGGAAAATTATGAAACTTTCTAGTCTTAAAGTTCAAATCTCAAGCTTCAAAATGGATATATTTTTTGTGTCATTTCGATTTTTGGGCTAGGAGTTATGACTGTCCAAATTTTGATGTTAAATCTGGGAACAATTCTGGAACAGTGTGGACTTTTCTTGAAATCTGTATTTTTTTGGTGATTTTCAGTAATGACCCATATTTTTCCTATGAAGAGGACTTAAATACCTTTCATTTGGCTTTGGAATCACCTCATTTCTATTTTTCTATAATTAGTTATGATTTTTATAAGTTCAGCCAAGAAACAGAATTTTCCTGGCCGCAGCTAGAAAATTCTTGGCCGCAGCTAGAAACTTTCTGTGCTGTTTTTTACCACAGCCATAAACTTTCTGTGCTATTTCTGGCCGCAGCCAGAGGTTTCTTGGCTGCAGCCAACCCCTGTTTTCAGCACCTTATGATTTTGAAAAGTGATTTTCAACCTAGTACTTCTCAATCCTCTTAGGCGATTGTTAGAGACTTTCATAGCTACTTAAGGGACTTTAATGATAACCAAAACTAAGTGTTTTGAAGTCATTTGAGTATTGGAATAAGTAATAACCTATCGTCCTTAATGATTATAGGATTTGATATTTGCCCGGAACATAGAAGGCATACGCCTGAACAAGAACGGAAAGAACAAGGTAGTGACACTTTATCCTATATCATGTATATTGCATTGCTTGTTTGCATTAGTCACTGAATACAGTTACAGTGAAAGGATGTGGTGAAAGCCCAGCTTTGATTATAGATACAGTGAGGGGACGTGGTGAAAGCCTGGACTCGAATACAGATAAAGTAAAGGGGCGTGGCGTAAGCCCGACCTAGTATATAGTGAAGGGAACGTGGTGAAAGCCCGGTCTCGAATATTGATTGCTGCATTGTGATATATGTTTACTTACTTTGTATATATGCATCATATACGTAAACTGTTGCTACTGGGATTCTCTAGAATCTCATTCTTTCCAAATAACATTTTTAGACAGGGCAAGTGGATCGAAAAGCAAGCAAGTGGCAATAGACAATTAGGACTGCCAGCGGTAGTCTTAGTTAGATATTTTGGTTTTATACTGAACTGGTTATCATTTTGGACAAATGTACATATTGAATAGATTTATGGTATTATAGTTTTGTGTAATCCCCAGTATGGATATTGAGATGGCAATAATGCCTTGTATAAACTACTGGATTAAAGTTATTATCCCGGGTGAACGTCGGGAATTGTGCTGATACTCTAATATTATATATGTGACAAACCGAATAGGCCTATTGATTTTATAAATGAATGAACGGAGATCTATTTGTACAAGTGTTTTAAAAAAAAGTTTTTATTTACTCCAGATCTCTTATTCCATTATTAAACGCTTTCAAACGCTAATCTCGGCCTGATTATCGAAGGGGGTTACACAAACACTCTCCAAAAACCCAAAATTCCCTTTTTCCCCAAAATCATGGTTTGGTTTCCAATAATCTATTTTTTTCTTGATTTTTTCATGTTATGGGCCCCACCCCTTCTATCTCATTTGTCCATTTATTTGTTGGTGAGCCCCACACCACTCTCTCTCTCTTATCTTTTTTTTTTAAGAATTTTGAATATCTTCCTCTCTCCCTTTTTTTATTTTTTATTTTTTTAATTTCAAAATTTTAATACTCCCTCATATCCTTAATATAGAACTTATTTATCTAATTTGATATATTAGAAAATTTGTTAAGTTAATTATCATTACATATAGATAAATTTATTTCATTTTAGATATTAATTATGAAATTTAATGTTAAATAATGGCTTAAGATCAAGGAACGAAAAACTGGATCGATCAATAAACCGGTCACAGTACAGGTTCAAGGGTTGATAAATCAACCGGGATCTAACTGGTTATTGAACCGGTCATATTAAAATATTATAATTTATTAGTGACAATATATATTAATATATTTTTAAACTTCTATAGATAAAAATGAATATTTTTAGAAAAAATATGCTTAAAATCTATTAGTATTACTTATAATGCCAATACTTATGCAATGATATCTCATTTCTTATAATTATTATATATTTTTAAATAATTTTTTTCATTATCTTCTTCATTCTTTTTAGATTTGTTCTTTCTTTACGTACTTTTCTCTTCATTTTGGTCTTCAACTTTCCATTTTCTCCTCAAAAATAGCACAAAATAACAATTAAAAAAAATGAAACCTGTCCAACCGGTCTCACGGTTCAATAAGCAAACCAGATCGGACCACTGACCGGTTCCCGGTTCAACCGGTCGAGTTCGATTTTTTGTTCTCTGGTTAAGATGCATCATTTTTAATGTAGTTAGATGTTTTCTTCTTTTATAATTTAACGCTATTAGGTTAAATTTAACTTCTTTGTTAAATTTGCATTCTTTTTAGTTGTTCATTGTTATATTTGTATCTTCCAGAACTTATTTGTACCAAACGTCCTTCAGAAAAAACCAAGGTTCTGAAACCCGGACCGGTCACTGGACCGGTCGGGGTACTAGGTCAAGGGTCAGATCGGAGTCAAACTGGAGCTAAACCGGGACTAAACCGGTGAAAAATTGAATATTTTAGGTTTATTAATATGAAATTATAAGGAAAAATATTTAAAAAAATCAATTTAAAAATAAATAAAAAAATGGTGAACCAATTCGGTTACCGGACCGGACCGGTTTATGGTCCGGATCACCGATTCCTGGGCCGGTCCGGTCCAGGTTCCAAAACACTGGAAAAAAATTGACTGTTAAATTTGGACCTTAATCCTTAAATAATTGGGAAAGTTCCAAAAAATTACACTTAAAATATAAAAAGGACAAATCAGTACATCGAAAATGAGAAAAGACGAATCAGACGGGTGTCAAAAAAAGTGAGGAATCTGTCATTTTGAAATTTCGGCCAAATTACAAAAATGCCCTTCAGCACTTCATGCCCACTTCAGAATAACATGATCATCGTAGTTAACAATTTCAAATTCGGTATTAACAACTGCAATTCTTCTTTTACAATTAACAAATTTCAAGACCAATAACAACACCTATCTCTTAATTAACAACACCGGATTCGACATTAACAACTCTAATTTCTTCTTTCACACTTTAAAAGTTTCAGGGCCAATAACAACACATATCTCATCATTAACAACTCCGGATTCGATATTAACAACTCCAATTTCTTCTTTCACACTTCAGAAGTTTTAGGACCAATAACAACACCTATCTCGCCATTAACAACTCCGGATTCAATATTAACAACTCCAATTTCTTCTTTCAACACTTAACAAGTTTCAGAGCCAATAATAACACTCACCTCACCATTAACAACTCATGATTCGCCATTAACAACTCCTATGTTGTTATTGCGACTGAGGGCTGAAGGGCATTTTCATAATTTGGCCGAAATTTCAAAAGGACAGATTCCTCACTTTTTCTAACACCCACCTGATTCGTCTTTTCTCATTTTTGATGTACTGATTTGTCCTTTTTATATTTTGAGTGTCATTTTTAGAATTTTCCCTAAATAATACATAAAATATAACCTTATTTTTTATATGTAATTATCACAAAAATTAATATCATTTTCAATAATTTGACCTTGAAAAAGGCAATTCTGATCAATGTTTGGGAAACACCTAAACCGTAGTTTCAAAAACTATTTTCCGCAAATCAAAACAAAACTCCTCTCACATACTTACTTCGTAAATTGTAAAAGTTATTCTCAAAAGCTAATACAAACACATATCTAAACACTCTCATTTTATTAAAATCACTTTTCTCTCACAATCTATTCTCCAGAAGTTATTCTCTACTTTTTTTTCTAAAAATTATTCTTCAAAACCTAATCTAAACACACTCTGAATTCCAAAACAAATGCCCCATTACAATTTCAACCCCAATCCCATGTCTACCTCTCAGACTCGATGCACCCACTCGTAACAATAGTTGTCTTATAAAGGACCCATATGCTATTCTTCCCCCCAAAAAAAGGCCTAAACCGGCATGCTTCCGCACATTGTCCACACGCCAAAAGCAAAAGACGGAATATTGGAGAAATATCTCCCCTTGAAAATGAAAGTTGCATTGGTGAAAAATATGACAAATTTTTATATACGAAAAGTATAGGTTCCCTACAAACTCTATATATACAAACTACCAGTGCTCTGATTTAAATCCTTCACATCAATAAAATTTCACCAATAAAATTTTCAATAGGGTGACCTGCCCCCATTTCCCCAAGAAAACATCATATTAACAAACCAACAATAAAATCACAAACCAAAAAGTACAGCTACCCATGCCTAAGGGTCTGTTTGGTGTGAGGGATTTAGAGAGGAAGGGAGGGGAGGGAAAATTTTTATGAGTTGAATTTTAAAAAGTTGAAGAAGTGAGATAATAAAATTTTGATAAAGAGAATGTATAAGATAAAAGAGTAAGAAAAATTAATTAAAAATGTTTAACCCCACTTTTCTAATTTTTTTAAATTCAACTTAAAAAAATTTTCCCTCCGCCCACTTTCCCTCCCCTCCCCTCACACCAAACAAGTCCTAAGGGACACCCAATGAAATCATAAAGCTTTTCAGGCAGACAAATGATCAGCTTACTATAGTACCAATCATTCAAATCCGGGCCATACATGTAAGTGACTTGCCATACATAACATACACGGCACAATCATTCGTCGTCGACGGGAGATAGACACTTTTTTTTTTCCTTTTTTGCCCTTTTCAGAAGACTGGCCCTTTTATTGTTGAACCACTATGTGCCACTTTAATTAGCACCAACACAACCATCAACAATGTCATCACGAATAACTCAAATGTCATCCCGGACAATGCAAAAACATTACTATCCAACCCAGTATTTTGCCACTTCCACCGGTTGCCAGAGCTACCAGCAGCGTCACATTCCAAGAAGAAATTATACAGAGACACTGAAGCGGAGACATTGCCACAGGAAAATTGAGACTCCATGTATCTAGGGCGACTGAGTATTGACATGGACCCAAAATTAGGCCACGATGAGATCTCGTACATTCATGCCACTCTGAGATCATGCATCAAGTCAAACGTATGTCAAATTCCCGAAACATCAAATGTCATTGCAAGATTAATTGTCCATGTGATTATATGAGAACTGAAAAGTAGAAACTAAGCTCCATATATAGTAAGACAAATATAGATAAAGACAGCTGGAGATAACATAAAATTCAGCACCTAGGTTTCCTAGTCTACTTTTAATCTTTACTACTCCCTTCAGTCCTTAATATAAGATCTCCTTGATATAACAAAAGCCGCCCAAAAACATTGTGCATGGAAGTAAGAAACACCATGGGAATGCTGTGTCAAAGGTAAGAAATGAATGGTTAACTTGGGGATTAGAGAAGAGACACGATCAGTTAGTTGAACAGTTTGACTCAAAGCAGTAATGATTGGACAGGCTTGATTTTCTGTATATATAATGCAATGCTCGCAGGCCAATATGCATAGAAATAATTCATTCCCATCTATCTCGGTTTCCTATCACTTGAGTTTTGCTTTAACCTTCAGCCATCAATGCAGTGGTCTTCTGCCTCCACGACAAAACTTGGTTAATGCAAGGAGACAAAAGAATAATCACTTGAGACCTAATGGGACAAGCAATCACATACTTATGGAGAAGCATAAAAAGGCAAACAACCGGCTGAACAAATGGATCATACTGACTCTTAAGAATTCAAAAGCTACGAATAGACCCACTAGAAAGACAAAGTGAATCTCAAATAAATATTAGCAGGACAAGATTTAAGATCTAACATAATCAACTCGGATTAACCAAGAAAAACAGAATGTAATCTTGCCCATAATTTTTCAAGAATACCCTCAAAAAGACGAAACCAAACCTGCTCCATGCTGCAAAAATTAGCAGGCACAAACTGCCATCAGATAGCTCAAAAATAAAAAGAAAATACAATAATATTATAGTGAAGAAAGTAATGTAGGCCATTCTACCTTCCTCATCTCATTCACAGATAAATCAGCTAAGCTGAACAGCCCTTCCCATAAGTCCATGTAGAATGTCTGTTATGAGAAAACAACACAATCAACAACAAACATCCCAACCGTTACATGGAATGCTACGTGAAGCATAAATGGAAGAAAAATATGACTAACCCTTTAAACCCCAAACATGATGCACAAGCTAAAGGTGCATAAGCTCAGCACTTAAAAGATCCTCCAACCAAACCAACCATTCAACTGCGCTGGTGTATGAGCATATCCAATATTAGAAGACCTAAACACTAGAAGAGAAGAAAAACCTAAATCACTACTTCCCATTCAAATTTGAAACGACACTAAAAATGAACAAAGCCATAGAAAAACATGAATCCGCATGGCCCCTCCCAATTTGAAGAGCTCCAGTAGAAACAATCAAGTAAATCTGCACAAAATCAACTTAAATCCAGAAGAAAATGATACTAAATGGTGCAAATATTGACTTAATCATAAAAAAGGAACTGCATGACTTCCCACTGCTCTCAAGAGATGAGGCCTAGGTGCCCAAATCAGTATTTCACAGTTAACATCAATTTTGTCAAAACAATTATAAGATCCTGAAATCTTGCTAATACTAGAGTACTCATAAAGTTACCGACATTAATGAAGCATCACAGTTTATGAATATTATGAGAAATTATATGCCCCATAATGAGGCAAAAGCTCCAACAACAACCTTGAACAGAAGCGCAAGTATGAACTCATCTCCTCCTACCACCACGCTCTCTTAATGTGAGAGAGAGCACCTCCCCTCCCCCAATATTGTAATGAGCAAGTGACATATTATCCTTGAGAAAGCCAGGTTTTCCACTCAGTTTCTGTTTGTTAGCAGGGAGCTGGATCTCCCCAGCAATTTTCTCCTTCAGACTACCAACAGTTTCAGACAGAGATTGCATAGTAATCTCCAGAACTTGTCCTCTGAGGTTTCCTTCATCAACATTAGGAACTGATACACAAATACGAACTGGTCCCTGGTTGCAACAGAACAATATCAGTAAGGATAGATGTTGTCAATATTTTCCATAAATTAAATGCTAATTTATAATCATCATCATAAAAAAGATGGTATCAAAGTCCCTACCGGATGTTGAGCCAGAAACTTATCTTCTGGGATAAGGGCAGAATCATCAAGCTTCTGCTTCTTTGGCTCTGGTTCTTCTGGAAGTGGAGGAGGAGCTTCCTCAGGCGGGGGTGGGGGTGGCAATCCTTGAGGCAAAGGTGGTGGAGGCATCATAGGCATCCCAGGTGGAGGAATAGGAACAGGGGCATAAGGTCGAGGAATTGAAACAGGAGTGAATTGAGAACCTGGGGGTGGAGGAACAGGCATCCCTGGTCCATTCATAGAAACTGATGAAGGCAATCGAGGTGGTTGACTGGGCATGAATGTTTGCTGCCCAGAAGTCATTGGCATTGGATGAGAAGCAGGATGAACAGATGGCATAATGGGTAATGGAGGTCTTGGAGGAGGAACCGAAAGACCACCACTGGTTGGGGCAGAATACTGAACTGGTGGGGGTGGAACACGGGGAAGATTCAATGCTAGTCCAGGTGGTGGTGGGAGAGGACGAACTGAAGGCATACCAAGTCTAGGAGGTGGTGCGGCAGGGCCAGGAAGGTTTATAGCTTCATTATTAACAACATTATTTTGATCCTCACCACCCAAACTCTGTGACATGGCTTGGTTTGCAGTTCGTCCTATGCTACTGGTGTGACCATCCCAGATAACCTGCTTAGGATGCTCATCTTTCTTCTTTTCAATTTCTGCCTTGACAGCATTAGATACCTCCTCTTCAGTAGTACCAAAGATATCAGGACGGGTCCGTGCAAGCCCAACAATGTTTCTTGAGATTTCATCATCTTGAGCCAGTGTTGTCTCACGAATTTTGGCAAACATCCTTTCTTTTTGTTCTTTGTACTTGGGATCAATGAGAGAAATCCGCATATGTTCAGACATTTCATTAATTAGAATTAGCTCACCAGTAATTGGCGAAACAACAAATTTTGTCGGATCTCTTTCTGCAGGAATCCTTTCCTCTGGTCTTTTCCAGTTTTTCACAATCCTCATAGGTGGTTCAGGCTCCTCTGTAACATTGACTCCACCTTTCTTCCCATCATCGTTGTCTTCCAAACTAGCTGCCCTCATGCCCTCTTCAACAAGTTGGGCCTCTTCCTCATCCATTTCCATTTCAACTTCCTTTTCAGGTTCAACTATATCTTCTTCCATCGCTGAAACCTTGCTTCTCCTTATAACCTCCTCAAGGGTCATTGGGGGAGGCAACTCCTCATCCTCATCATCAGCAAAATCTATTGTTTCAACCACTACAAAATCATGCCAATCTATCATCGCCATTTGAATCCTTTCTTGCTCTATTTCATCCTCAGCCTTTTGCCGAGCTTGCTCCTGTGAACGCTCCCATTCCAGCCTGTTCACACACCGTTCAAGGACAGTAGTCATGTCAGAAACACTTTTCCTCAGCTTCTCTGTCAACCCCTTTTGAGGCATCAAAACCTTAGAATATGCGTCCGCAAGGGAAGTGAAGAATGTAAACATGCTGTGGGTCGGTTTCAAGAAATGGAACTGAGGGTTATTAACCTCCCTACTAGTCAACCCTGTCAAGAATGATTTTCCATTTCGAGCCACAAATTGTGCCGTGAGCTTTATAATATCCAGCTCTTCCCCTGTAATCCCTTCAGGAAGCCGAACTGTATACTGCTCAGCTTCTGGGGGTTCAAGTACTTTCCTTGCAGGCTTAAACTGGGAGGAGGGGTCGGGCTTTGTTGGTGCTGCAGGAGCATCATTACCGTCAGAGGCTGGCGCAGATAAGGTTGCTTCGGACAAAGCTGAATCTACAGATTGCAAAGGAGATTGCAGGGTAGAAGATTGGTTTTGGGCACGAAATTCTGCTAGCCGATGTTGATAATATGCATGATAGGGATCTGATGCATTCAGGAAATTGAACTTAACATTGCCAGTGTTATTTGCAATGATCCTTTTCTCAAATTCCGGCCCGTTTTTAGCAACGAACTGGGCTGTTTTATCGACAATAGTTCTAATGTCTGGAGGGGGATGTATGATTCCAATAGTTCTAGTGTGGGTAGCAACTGATGCAGAATTTGATTTGGTCTGCTCCTCCTTAGACGATTTCTCATCATCCCTCTGCTCAGACACTTGAGCCTCAGGGCGAGGACCAAGATTTCCATCAGGGGGTGGAGCAGGAAGAGGTAGTATCGGTAATGAACCCAACATTATGGCGGCTTCAAAACAAGTTCTTAAGTCTGTTAGCGAACCTGCAAACTGAAGATGGAACAGGAGCACCGATTAAAATAAATTATAAACAAAAATCAAACAGAAGAATGGTAAGACAAGAAATCCGTGAGACAAGCAGATCAACAGACAAGGAAATTATATTTAACAAACAAAAAACTCAGAACAATGAGAGAAAGGAGGAACGTGAAGGTCTGAAAGAAGGAGAGCCACCGACGTCTAACAAGTAAGAGGAGACAGCATGTAGATTCAGAAAGAGACTTCTTCACAGCTCTCTCAAACAGAGTACCCCAACCCCTCTTCACCACAAGCACACAGATTCAGAAATAGAGGGATGGAGGAAGACGAAAAAGTGGAAGACGCACCTGCTTGCCGTCGACACAGAGACTATCAAGAGGAGTGGTGCCGTCGACCTCGTGCACTAACGGAGACGGAGACGGAGAACGTGGGCAATCTAATCGCGAGCTCTCTCCAGAATGCCCCGAGCAAGGCGGGGACCTTCCCGATTTGAGTAGGGTTTGTGTTATTTTTCCCAAAAACAAAAACAGATGCGACGGCAGTTGAGAAATGGATTGAGTTGCTCACTCATTCTGAATTGGTCGGGTTCATTTTTCTTACTTTTATTACTTTTGATAATATCTACAAAAGGTATTCTTAAAAATTACCAATAAAAAATTTTAAATTTTGACAATTGAAAACTGTATTTGGACGTTGCAAATTTTGCCGATGGTGTTTATCACCAAATTCAATTTCAGATCCAGGAACGCTATAAATATTTATTTTCTAGTGTAAGAAATTTTAGAGGAGATTGGGTTCACCCACAAGCGGAGGGCACACTGCCCTTTGGTTGGTTCTCCTTGATGAGCCTTGATCACTGATTTACTGGCTAGAGTATAGCATTAATCACGTGAGAATTATTGCTAAATATCATGTTTTACCCCAGTGTGGGATACCTCTCCAAACATTGTGACAGTCTCGGAGATCGACTCGCCCTCTTTTGTGAGTTGATCCAATCCTTCAACTGCAGAAACCATAGACAAGGGTAAACTTTCTCTGTCACAATATTACCTTTCCCCTCTAGATCTGTCAATTTTGGATGGGAAGGTTATGAGTGGAGGGATCCTCCTTCAAATTTTGAGAAGTCAAACAAAATTCCTCCCCTTTTCTTGCCTCCTACCAAATAGAGCGGGAGATACCCCAGACAAAACAAAGAAAGTAGGAGAGGTTGGTGGTATATATTTCGTTTCTTGCTGTCAGAAGTGAGAGAGAGAGATATATATATATATATATATGTATATTTATATAATTGATTTCCTTTATTTTTGTTTTTGTTAGTTTTATGTATCTTCTGTCATTCTCCCTAGTTTCTGGATTTGTTTTTGGTTTTAGTTCTCTTGTTCTTGTTATACATTCTATTTTCGTACTGATACGTTCATTTCAATTGTAGATTTTATGAGATTTTATTTATATAAATACATGAGTTTTAAAATGGGTAA